>OY979695.1:178084455-179334455 GCA_963855945.1 Thereva nobilitata
ACAGACTATGGCTTTTGTATTCGACGAACATTTGTATTAATAATGAATTATTGTACTCAAATACAACGGGATAGTAATACAATAATGCACAATTATGATGCATTTTTCCGCAGAGATTAAACCTTTGATAGTCTGTAGTTATCAAAAATTGTAATTTCAACTATTGAACTATGATTCAAGGAGGACTAAAGTTAAACTATACAGAACCCTTATAAGGCCAATACTACTGTATGGATCCGAAACCTGGACACTAAGAAGTAATGAAGAACACCTCCTGGGGTGCTTTGAAAGAAAAATCCTGCGCACAATATATGGAGGAGTAAATGAAAATGGTGTTTGGAGGAGAAGATACAATCACGAATTGTATCAGTTGTATAAAGATCCGAACATCATAAAAACTATAAAAATTAGCAGAATTCGATGGGCAGGACATGTTGAACGTAGCAGTGATGACAGCATAACAAAAATTATTATGAACAAGAGACCAGACGGACACAGAGGCACAGGACGTCCAAAAAAGAGATATACAGATAGCGTAGAGGAGGATCTACGAACCCTAGGTATAAGAAATTGGAGACCCCAAGCCAGGGACAGACAGTTCTGGAGGAGGATGTTGCAGGAAGCCAAGGCCAATAACAGGCTGTGGAGCTATTTATGATGATGATGATGAACTATGATTCTTTGAATTTTGAAAGTCGAGAATTACATTGGAAACTCAACCCCTAAGGAAGGGGGAGATTTCTTCTCGATATACCATATACCAGTCTGTCATATCGTTATGGTTATGGTGCAATACTCAGTAAATGATCTTTCAACAAGAGGTGTTATTTTAAATCAAATAGAGAAATAGAGCCATTGTTTTACGAGCTGTGTGGCGCCGAACTGCTGAAAACAAACGTTGCCCGCATCCATAGTATCAATTTCAGGCAAAAAAAGCCAGTCAACATCGTTTGGTTACGCAAGCCAGTCACTGTAATGGTCGAACTAGTAGCAGAGGTGTAGAGAGGTTGTTCGACTAGTTCTCTTGGGGTTTCGGAGCCTCAGATTGCTTGTTTACGTAAGCAGGCAGATGAAAATGAGCCCATCACTCAGAATAGTTGTAGGTTGACAGTTAAAAAATGGCGCGAAATTCAAAATGACACATCTCGTTGAAAGACCCTTGAGTAAGCTTAGTTTAATGCATAGAAGAGGATAGGAGATTTAGCGTAATGGGGGAATCTTAAGCTTGAACTCTAGGATATTGTACGAGGCTGGAAATACTGACTGCGGTAGATTGTTCCACTGTCAAATTGTTCTGTTTTCAAACGAAGTTCTAGAGCGCAGCACAATGATGTAAATTAGGCGATCCGTTATTTTATTTTTTACCCCACATACAATCCGATTTCATAGACATTTGGTCGCAGGGAAGTGTGTGTTTTTTCGTAAGTTAACAGAGTTGGTAATAAATCAGACTTAGGTTTGTTTTAACTTCTCTTTGAGCTTGAAATTTGAAATTTTGAACACAGCTCCAGTAACACTACGTTATGCCGAAATTTGGGAATCACGCGGAAGACCTCATTTGGACCAAATATCCCATAAACTAGTTTGGCAAACTGTTTCAAATTTGGTACAAATCTTGGTTTATTATGAGAACACCCTATGCCAATCTTTGATTCAGACTAAGCTCTTACTTAGACGAAAATCCATATCTCGGATACTACTAGGCTAAACTAATTTAAATTTGGTCTATACTATGTTGATTTAAGTTTCAGTGACAATATTGCCTGCCGAATTTTCTATGCGGATGAAGTGGCCGGGGAGGGTTATCAGCTAGTATTATATATAAAAAATTATATGACGAATAAGTACTCATAGTTACCAAATTCAAATTGAAAATACTTATTGATTTTTTGCAGACAAATATGATTTTTAGAAAATAAAATCAAAATTTTAAAAACAATTAATATTTATTTTCTTGACTTAGATTTACCCAAATATGTACCTAATACAAAAAATTAATACAAAATAATTAAAAACGTTTGGGGGGTAACCATAATTAAATTAGAGAGATAAGTTTAATTAAAAGTATTGTAAGATCGTGTAATATTTTTTTCTAATATAGTCGGTAAAAGTGGTGTATTTTGTGTCATTGTTGGTTGTGTTGTTATAGGTATGAATGGAGCGGTTGGGTAGTTATATATTGGGACTGTACCAATGAATATTTTAGAAAATAATTTTAAGTTAGTTGAACAACATCCAGTTTCTGCAACGACAAAAAAATAATATTCTATTTGAATGCATTGACATGATGTATCAATAGTTGATGGGGGAATTTGTGGTATGATTAAAGAATCTTCAAATTCTTTTTTACTAAATTTCAATATCTTTCCAATCCTCTTGTTTTGAATCTTCTGTCTAGTGTGTTTAACTTTTTCATTAGGTGAGGTACTTGTAAATTTAACTTCTTGCAATATATATGCCGTGACATTGTTAACATCGTCATTTGATTCATTATCAACAAGAATTTTAAAATTTATAGATTGTCCTGGAACAAATCCGATTGCAGGAAGAGTAAATTTAACGTCTACGTTTCCAGACGTACAGGACCAGCAACGAAACTGTTTGGATTTGTTCCTTATTTGTGGTTCCTATAAGTAAATTAACATAATAAATATTTTTTTATTATTTATATTTTTTACTCACTCGATATTTTGGATCAATATTCAAATCTAAAACATGAATGACTCTAAATCCTTTCTTGAAAACTTCATTGAAGTGCCATACTCGATTAATAATAACATCAACATAATAAAATATGCTTCCGTGTTCATTATGAAATGTTGTCGGCAAACCGTAAGGTAAGAGGCTCTTGAATTGATAATCATAAATACCAGGTTTGAATTTAAGCGATGATCCACCTGCACTTCCAACAACATATGTACAGGATGATAAGTAAATTTCTTCTGCGTTGTATTTAATGGTATATTTTCTACCCGATTCTATCCAACTAACTTCAGCTTGGCCAACTACGTTTATACTTATTGCTAAAATTAAATAATGTTATCTTTGGAAACAGTTTTGTGATAGAGATTGTGATTGTATAGGAACAATATGGGCAGTTTAAATATTTATTAACCTAAATCTTAGTAAGTTGAGGAAAATATAATTTTGGGTTTGGCATATTGATATGAGCGTATTGTTAGTAAATTTGGAAGACATTTCTTTAACAGATTATCTCTTATTTTTGACCTTGGACAATCATAGTTGTGATAAACAATACCATAATGCGAGATGTATACATTTGATATTACGATTAATCGTAATCGATGATTATCAGTATTTAGCGATTAATCGTAATCGTCGATTATCATTGCGATTATTTGTCGATTTATCTGCCAAAAATATTATCAAATAAATTTTGTTTAAATTCTCATTAACAACCTTTATAAACGTGCCTTGTAAATTACACGTTTACATGACGTATCCGAACGCCCATTTTGGGAACTCCCCGTTTAGGTTTAGGGAATTTCCCGCCACGGTTGCAACTGAATACAGGTAGTAGGGGAAAATATGTTTTATTTAAAATATACAAAATTTTGCGATAATCGCAATCGTAATCGTAATCGTCGGTTATTGTGGCTGATAATCGTAATCGTTATCGTAATCGCTAAGGCATAATCGTTTCATCACTAATTTGATTAAAATAAATATAATTAGTTTTATAAAAATTGAAAAATTGTAGAAGATGAAGAATTAACCTAAATATTAAACAAAGATCTACTGGCGACTACCTCGTATGTCTGACAGAGCATCTCGACTAAGGTAAATATCGCTTTCGTGGAGAATCTATCCAAAAACTTATCCGCAGCCCACCGCTTTGTAGCGGTATACACCCTGTATATAATTAACTACGATTATTATGAGTGTATGTTGACTTTGACTGAAGGATTTGTTCCCTAAATGAAAAACAAACATTAGCCGTAACACATATTTAATATAAATGAAAAAAATTGCAAAAATTAATAGAACACTTTTTCTTATCAAAGATTCGTTACTGCGAAAATAAGTTAAAATACATTTTTGTTAAATAATAAGATATTGGAATCTCAATTTTAAAATGCGTCATTATATCGGTAGCTCGTTATGGATTTCATCATTGTTCGAAATATAGTAAATGATTTTATACTACCAAATAAATGTAATTTTTTCATTTTTACTTTTCTCTCTTTTGTTTGTTATTTGCTTGTTTTAAACATCAAATTATAAATCTTCGGTTCAGTGCTGATACATTTTTTCTGAAATACAAGACCTAATCATATTTTAAGCTGATTGTTTTGACTACAATGATAAATATAACCCATACTGCCTACTACTATTTAAAGATAAGAAATTCAATATCAGTTAGGCTAAACAAACAATAATTTGATAACAACGTTTTATCGGATAAATATACCACGCTACATAATTTTAGGAAAGTAGATGTAAAATTGTATATACATTTCGAATTCTTGCTTACCTCTTATAGTTTTTTCGATATCGTTTACAATGCGAACATTTCCACATAATTCTTGACCTGCATAAAATACTCCATTTGGATTACTAAATTCTATAATGCAATTTGTAGGCATTGTTGGTTGATTCTTTATTTGTGAATTAGTTAGTAAACTTTAAAATAAACGATAACAAGTAAATTGGTTCACCCACTTTCAAACTCTTCACTGAAATTTCTCTCAGAATAAAACCATAGTACTAAAATATGGAATAAATAAGAATATTATCACGAATTGTTTGCTGGTAATCACATAACCACAGTACTACCACAAAAGTATAGCTTCTCTGTCAGTTGGGATAATATATATTAGTCATATCAGTGACTGTCATAACAAAGAACTTCATTTTGCAGTATCAGCAAAAAGGTTTAATAATCGTTTTAAAATGACTGCGCGTTGTTGAAATTTAATTAGTTTATTCTCCATAATGAACGACTAGATACAACTAATCTCCCAGCTGCGATCAGTTATCTGAACTGCGGCTGTAAATATGCTTCGATATTTTGTATTTGCTTATGTATAACTCAGCGACTTCACATTTCACTAAAGCTATTTCGCGAAGATCGGTTCAATAGTATTTCCTCGAGAATATCGTGCTCTCTTTTTATTCTATAGCGTAAACAGAGCTTTTTTATCTAGCATACTATAGAGATCTTACTCTTGCTGTACAGTAGAAGGTACTTCAGTTTTATAGAATACACATCAGCTGCTTCTGATCGTATTCTTTCTTTAGAAATTACAGTGATGGATACTAGTAAACATGGATGGGTTAACCATTACCATATTTATAATCATTTACATTTTATTTTCGTGGAGTTTATAGATAAATCGTATATGGTGTGGTGTATGCAATTGCAAAAGACCCTTATCGATGTATGTATGTATATGTTTTGATCAGCATGGATTCCGATCGTGAAAGCTTCAGTTAAATTTAAAAGAACGAAAGCGTGTAAGGAAGTTTTCACTTTCAACTAAATAAAAACTTTTCAATTCCTAAGCCAAAGACCGCCAAGGACCTTGAATGTTGTTAAAAGAAAATAAAAGTTACTCTAATATTTGATTATACATGTATACATAAGAATGCACATGTAAGGTGAACATCACAATGCAATAAATATTGCATTTTCGAAGCTATAAATACTTTCTCTATATTCAATCCATACTCTCTTTAATTCTCTTTACGAATGGTTTTAGAGAGAAATACTAAGCTTTTAATATACTTGTTGCGTTTAAAGCTTAAATTCCCGCAAAAGTACTCTTGTACTCTTTTCTCCAAAAAATGATGTAAACAATAACAAATACACTGAGATGGCCAAATTTTGCAGCACGTGTGTAATACATACACAAAATTTATTATTCTACAATAAAAAGTATTATATAACAATACAATGCTTAAATGTAAATAAATATTGTATACTCTCTCCAACGAAGTATGAGATCATCACCAGGTCTTGAATTCGCAATTCAGACATGTGGCGCCAGTTTGGAATATGGCGTTAATTTGTCTTGGAAATTAATTTAAATTCATTTAGTAGATATAATATAATAATCGCCTCTTAAAGCTTGATAAAATATTATTATATTATTATTATAGTCCTTTTAGTCCTGTTTGTGCAAATTCTGTTCAGTTTCAGAACAAATTTTTTTAATCTCGTCTAATTCTTGAAGGATAGCATTTCTCCACGTATTACATGGACTCCGTCCTGATTCTAATGTCCTTGGGGATTCTAATCCAAGGCATAACTTGTTATAGAATGCGTACCATCTGTTAACCTGGAAACAGATACATGCGTGCGAGCGTTGCGTGCGGTGATAGATACTATAGAGTTGAAAGATTTTAAGCGTGCGAGAAAGGGGCAGAACGGCCTATGGAGAAAAATAAACTGTGTGAACTCTGTGCACTTATAGAATGCTGTGCATACCGTACTATGTCCGATAGCAGGAATAGCCCCCATTGATATTCTGGCAGCGGAGAGTAAGAGCTTGTACGACCCGGAATATACATATGTATAAGAAGAGCCTAAAGCTACGGTTTCCAAGAGATTTCGCTGACGCAAAAACGCGACGGAATTACGCTGGCGCACTTGCGTTGTAATCAGACACAAGGAATATGTGTACATGGTTTCCAAAAAATCTCGCGGCGGACTTGCGCTCGCATTTTCAGACGCGATTACGCTGGAATCAAAAAGTTTTGATTCCGACGTAATTGCGTCGGCACAATCCATCGACGCAAAGTATAGTCGCTTTTTTTTTCTTCAATGATAAACATGGCAAATCGAGTATATTTTACTATAGAAGGACAATGAATTAATAGATTTAATTAAGTTGAATCCTCCTCTTTATAATTAATTTAATTTTAAATTAAAGTTTTATAAAAACTTGTCAATAAAAGGGAATAATTGGCATAATATTGCGAAAAAAATGAATAAAAAGGGTAAATCTAATTTTTTGAATATATTTATAATGTAACATATATGTTTTGCCACGGTAAAGAACCCGTTTTACTGTTAAAATACATTTTAAGTAGTTCACGGTTTCTTTTGGCAGCATGTTTGTTTGTGCCGGAGTGCCTTTAGTCCATTCAGATTGATTTTGGGTAAAGATAATTGTGTTTTATTAAATATTTTTTCACCGGGAAATGGAATTTTCAAATTGTGTAGGATGCAGGCTGCTACAATTAATTTGTCAATTACTTCGGGTGCTAGAGAAATCGGGGTATGAAAGAAACGGAAATATTGAGCCTTCTTGCCCATGATAATTAAACGTAGCTTTTGTAATCGCACGACGACTGACTTTGGGGATATGTTTTCATCATAGTCTCCCTTAAGGCAAATGCTTCATCTCCAATTAAAACATAACTCAATGTAATCCTTGTGCTTGGGATAGTCGCTGGCTCAGGAAATGGAAATTCATCATAATGGAAATTTTGCATAATAATATTTCAATGCCCCTCTTCGCCATTTTTCTTAAACATTACGTCTACAGGATTTCTTATTATCAAGCTCAATAACAAAATATCTTCTTCATCTGCATCCTCCTCTTGTAATAAAAAGTAATCCTTTTCCCAACTCCTTCTGATTACTCCCCTAGACAATTGACTGTTCCTAACTGAAATATATATTTTTTGGAAACCACATGCGACTAATTTGCGTTACGTCAATGATAACGCAAGTACGCTGGCGCAATTCCGTCGCGAATTTAAGTTGGCGCAATTCCTTGGAAACCGTAGCTTAAGGCAATGCAACGGATTCTGACGCACGGTTCATCGCAGCAAGACAGAAAAGATGAGACGACTCTACTAAGGGCTTATAGATCCATACTAAAATATAGAGAAATGAGGTATAAGGGAATATGGCGCAGTGAGTTACTACATCACGCAATTACTGAATGGTCTTGGAGGTTATATGGCATGCCTTCATCGCTTCGGGTATCTTTAATTAATTTCGCAATCAAAATTCTTGTACAACGGATCTCGGGTGCATCCATTATTTAAGTGTTACCATATATCGAGTTGGCTTAACATAAATAACGAACTTCTAGAATATTGGGAGGGTCAGTTCCCAAACTTACGAAAATTTGCTCTTTTTTTACATGCGGTACCAGCTACCCCCAAGTAAGTTTGAAAGAACATTTTCAGCTTTAAATATAATTTTTTGAAGATTTGAAAAGAATTTAGCAAAAATTTTGTTTGTGAAATTAGATCAAGATATTAATTTTAAGACTTTAAATATAAAATCGTTCTAATAAGTCTTATTTCATGACTTAAAATTAAAAGTCACTTCGGGACTTAAAATATATAAGTCTCACTGTAAGTATTATGAAAGATACACAAATTAAAAGTCCGATTATACTATTATAATATGATTTAAAAAAATAGTCTTAAAATAAGTTAAAACCTTCGACTGAAATTAAAAAAATTAACAAATAATTATTTTTTTTGGGATTTTTTTATATGTCTTATAACTATTTCGGTCCCTGATCCCGAGTAATTTGCGCAGAAATCTGAAAATATCAATTATAGCTCATTTATCTCTCATAGGAAGCAATTTTCGAACAAACATGTTGAGACCGTTTTTGTGAAGATTTTCACGCTCTAAAAGTTTGTTCTATACATTATATCGAAATTTTCAACCCCTTGCACGTTATAGAAAAAATATAAATTTTTCGAGATTTTCCACATTTCCATAGGTGTTCGCGTGCAGAACAATTTTTTTTCTTCAAGTACTCTTCAAAAACTGCTCGTGTGCCAAAAATCATTTCTATTGGTTTTAGTGTCAGGTTAAAACCCCTGATTCTTGGACTAATAAAAGAATTGTATGACTCATAGTTACCAAATTTAAATTGAAAATACTTATTGATTTTCATTTGCAGACAAAAATGATTTTAAGAAAATAAAATCTAAATTTTAAAAACTATAATTATTATTTATTTTCTTCTCTTAGATTTACCCTAATACAAGAAATTAATACCCAATTAAATTAGAGAGATAAGTTTAATTAAAAGTATTGTAAGATTGTGTAGTATTTTTTTCTAATATAGTCGGTAAAAGTGGTGTATTTTGTGTCATTGTTGGTTGTGTTGTTATAGGTATGTCGGTCGGATTGTTATATACTGGTGTAGTACCAATGAATATTTTAGTAAATAGTTCTAAGTTAGTTGAACAACATCCAGTTTCTGCAACAACAAAGAAATAATATTCTATTTGAATGCATTTACATGATGTATCAATAGTTGATGGGGGAATTTCTGGTACGATTATATGATGTTGAACTAGTTTTTTAGTAGATTTCCATATCTTTCCAATATCATTTATTTCAATCTTTTCTACAATGCGTTTAATTTTTTTCTTAGGTACGGTACTTGTAAATTGAACTTCTTGCAATATATATGCCGTGACATTGTTAACATCGTCACTTGATCCATTTTCGACAAGAATATTAAAATTTATTAATTCTCCTGGAACAAATCCGATTGCAGGAATAGTAAATGTGACGTCTACGTTTCCAGACGTACAGGACCAGCAACGAAACTGTTTGGATTTGTTCCTTATTTGTGGTTCCTATAAGTAAATTAATATAATAAATATTTTTTTATTATTTATATTTTTTATTCACTCGATATTTTGGATCAATATTCAAATCTAAAACATGAATGACTCTAAATCCTTTCTTGAAAACTTCATTGCAGTGCGACACTTGATCAATAATAACATCAACATAATATTGCATGGATCCGTATTCATTATAATATGTCGTCGGCAAAGAGCTAGGTAAGGCGCTCTTGAATTGATATTCATAAATACCAGGTTTGAATGAAAGCGCTGATCCACCTGCACTTCCAACAACATATGTACAGGATGATAAGTAATTTTCTTCTGCCTTGTATAGTGCATCGCCACATAGGCTTTCCAGGTCTGTCCAACTAACTTTAGCTTGGCCAAGTACGGTTATACTTATTGCTAAAATTAAATAATGTTAGCTTTGTAAACAGTTTGTGATAGAGGAAATGATCGTATCTATAAGCCCCTTTTTCCTAGGACAATTCTAGTTGCGAGAAAAAAAATCGCGGTATAAACCGCTTTCAAATTTTTACAGATAGAAGGTTTAATTATTTTTTGTTCATAAATCAAAAAACGTACCGTACTATAAGGTTATAAAAAAGGAAACATAAGGTAAATACATAATGTACGTACATAATCACTCAATAAGTTCGTGGAACGATTAATTAAAAATAACTATCAGCTATCTCACGCAACTCCACTTGACGGTCTTCCAAAAGGATTTTGTGAACTGCTTTTAATTTTTTCTGAAACAACCTGCCAAGCCATTGCTTTGCTTTACCG
The DNA here is from genome assembly GCA_963855945.1 of Thereva nobilitata. NCBI lineage: Eukaryota > Metazoa > Arthropoda > Insecta > Diptera > Therevidae > Thereva > Thereva nobilitata. The sequence goes on from OY979695.1 coordinate 178,094,827, forward strand.
GTATTATTTCCCATTAAAAAGCAATGCACAATACACAATTCAGATTTTTCCATTGCCTTGAAAATTACAGAAGTAGCGTCACTAAAACCACTGTGACTTGTAAAGAAATGGTCATTTCGTTTAAAGGTTGGTAGTATCTAAAATTAATATGGATTTGTTAATAATAGTAGCGCCATCGGTGAACTTATTGAGTGATTCTATAGATACGTCTTGATTTTCTTCTTCGTCACTTTTTGTAACTAATAAAATAAGTGGAATTGATTTATAAATTTAAAACCGTTTTTTAATGGAAAACCCTCTTTTCGAATTTCATAATTTTCTTTTAAAAATCGGGTTTGAAAACCGGATTTTAAAAACCGACAAACTCTATTCTAACATTATTTGTTGAATGATGAGATTTTATTTCACAAATACCTTCGATTTCCGCCTCAAATGTTCTATGATTTATTGAGTTGCATCGAATCCGATATTAAAGCTAATCCTTGTTATTTTGAAAATTTTAATTTTTGATTTACTTTTGTTGTTTTATTACTCATAATTACAAAAAAAGAAACTAGTTGGGATGTGATTTTGACCCTTTCGGTCCACAAGATCAACTTCCCAGTATTATGAATGTGGAATACTATGACTGGATATTTTAATAATAAATAAACAATATTTTATATATAATATATAATACCTAACATTTGCCACATTTGTTTATCAATACTTTCTCTAGGTTGTCAAATGATATGTGCGTATTTACAAGATTAGGATGACGAAGTTGTAAACAAAATTAATGTATTACTTTTAACACTGACACTTGGATGAAAAATGAAGAATACGTTGTTATTCCAAAACTTATTTAACAAGTATATTGTAAAATTTAAGGGACCTGAAGTTGCAGCTATTGGAGTTAGGATCTACCAAAATAAGGACCACTCTGCTAATTCGTTAACAACTCATGCGGACGTTACGCTACAAATTACGCTAACACTTAGTCACGATAAATCACCTATTCGTGAAGTGTGTGTAGGCACATGTATGGCAGAAAATGGACAACTGATTGAAAATTTCGTGCGAAGCTATGGCTCGGCTGAATCCATAAAAGTTAACCTCATTTGGAACGGGTTTCATTCCAACGAGTATATTAGACAGTAGCAAAACTAATTAATTTAAATTACTTGGCACACTTGCCGAAGTCTCTTCATTTAAACACGAAAAAGGCCTTGATCGAATGCTATGATAAATTTTCAGATCATATCTTCGTTAATACACTTAGATCGTCACCTCAACGAAGTCGGTATCATATTTGGTTCGCGCGATATTGGGCAGGTACCTCGTTCAAACAAAAAAACGACTCGATCGATTTTTATGAAAATTTTTTCAGATCATATTTCCTTTAACACGCTTTGAACGGCACATCAACGAAGTCGGTATCTTTTTTGGTTCGCGCGAAATCATGCTGGTACAAAAATCACGGTTCGACCGATTTTTATGCAAATCTTTTCAGATCATATGTCCTTTAACGCGCTTCGAACGACACTTTAACGAAGTCGATATCTTTTTTTTGGTTCTTGCGAAATCGTGCTGGTACAAAATTCACTTAAGTCGCTCAAACAAAAAAACGGCTAGACCGATTTTTATGAAAATCTTTTCAGATCATATTTCCTTGAACACGCTTCGAACGGCATCTCAACGAAGTCGATATCTTTTTTGGTTCTCGCGAAATCGTGCTGGTACGAAAATCACTTAAGTCGTTCAAACAAAAAAACGGCTCGACCGATTTTTATGAAAATCTTTCCAATTTATATGTCCTTTAATACGCTTCGAACGACACTTTAACGAAGTCGATATCTTTTTTGGTTCTTGCGAAATCGTGCTGGTACAAAATTCACTTAAGTCGTTCAAACAAAAAAATGGCTCGACCGATTTTTATGAAAATCTTTTCAGATCATATTTTCTTGAACACGCTTCGAACGGCATCTCAACGAAGTCGATATCTTTTTTGGTTCGCGCGAAATCGTGCTGGTACAAAAATCACTTAAGTCGTGCAAACAAAAAAACGGCTCGACCGATTTTTATGAAAATCTTTTCAGATCATACCTCCTTTAACACGCTTCGAACGGCACCTCAACGAAGTCGATATCTTTTTTGGTTTGCGCGAAATCGTGCAGGAAAAAATGACCACATACGTACGCACACACACACATACACACACATATTTCTTCTCAAATTTTTTCTTAAAATGCTATTGGGACCTTGAAACGTGTAAATATATTGAAAACTTCGAATCCGATATTCGGACCGATTACAATAACTTCCTACTGGGAAGTTAATAAAATAAATAAAAATTGTTTAATAATTTTTTATCTTTCTTTTTGAAAGACGAAACCATGACGAAAACTTTAAACAATAAAAAAGTAAAACATATACAAATATTATGGGCAACTTCAAAATATCTCGCAAAGTAAAATATCTCGTTGCGAGAAAGAATGGTCGATTCCATTCTTTTTTCGCAACAAGAAAAAATGGATTTCGATTTTGTTCGCAGATTTTTTTTCTCGCAACGAGAATATTGTCCTAGGAAAAAGGGACTATAGGAACAAAATCGACAGTTTAAATATATGTTAACCTAAACCTAAAAGAATTGATTTATAGGAAATTTCTATAGTTGGGTAGGGTCAATATAGGCAAATTCTTGCTCACCTCTTATAGTTTTTTCGATATCGTTTTCAATGCGAACAGTTCCAGATAATTCTTGACCTGCATAAAATACTCCATTTGGATTACTAAATTCTATAATGCAATTTGTAGGCATTGTTCGTTAATTCTTTATTTGTGAATTACTTAGTAAACTTTAAAATAAACGATAACAAGTATATTGGTTTACCCACTTTAAAACTCTTCACAAACGTTTCTCTCAGAATAAAGCCATAGTACTAAAATATGGAATAACCAAGAATATTATCACAAATTGTTTGCCGGCGATCACATAACCACACTACTATACTACCACAAAAGTATAGCTTCCCTGTCAGTTGGGATAATATGTATTAGTCATATCATAACAAAGAACTTCATTTTGCAGTATCAGCAAAAAGGTTTAATAATCGACTGCGCGTTGTTGAAATTTAATTAGTTTATTCTTCAAAATGAAAGATTAGATCAAACTACTCTCCCAGCTACGATCCTTCGACCAGTTACTGCACTGCAGCTTTTGCTTCGATATTTCTATTTGCTTATGTATAACTCAGCGACTTCACATTTCACTAAAGCTATTTCGCGAAGATCAGTTCCATGGAGAATATACAAGGAGACAAAACTCTTATGGGGAAAATTACAGGAAATGGATGGGTAGAAGAAACTAAACTTCTAGTTCATTTTTGGCCACAGGTGTCACCTTTGTCCGATGTACCCCAAATGAAATTAATAAAAATTCATTGGAAACATCAAAAATTGATTAATTACGAATAATCGCATTGTTATAAATTGAATTTAGAAGCTGCTAAACAGCTGTAAGCTGGTAAACGTAAAATATATTAGTAATAAACGAACTTTGCCATGAACCGGATAAATACAATCGGCCATGTTTTTTGGGGTACATTTGACTGCAGCGCCACCAATAATCAAACGAAAATTGACAACACGTAGTTTTGTCTCCTTGTATAGCCTCCATGATCAGTTCAATAGTATTTCCTCGAGAATATCGTGTTCTCTTTTTATTCTATAGCGTAAACAGAGCTTTTTTATCTAGCATACTATAGAGATCTTACTCTTGCTGTACAGTAGAACGTACTTCAGTTTTTTAGAATACACATCAGCTGCTCCTGATCGTATTCTTTCTTTAGAAATTACAGTGATGGATACTAGTAAACATGGATGGGTTAACCATTACCATATTTATAACCATTTACATTTTATTTTCCTGGAGTTTATAGATAAATCGTATATGGTGTGGTATATGCAATTGCATAACCTTCTATATTTACAAGCCATGAACAAGAATCTCAATTGAGAGAATCGGACCACCAAATTCTCCCAAATTCTCCAAATTACACTAACAACATAACGTGATTTCACCGAGTTGTGGTCCGATTGAGCGGAAATTCGCTCTCAAGATTTTCCTTGTTCATGGCTTGTAATATAGAAGGTTGTGGCAATTGCAAAAGACCCTTATCGATGTATGTATGTGTGTATGTTTTGATCAGCATGGATTCCGATCGTGAAAGCTTCAGTTAGATTAAAAACAACGAGAGCGTGTAAGGAAGTTTTCACTTTCAACTAAATAAAAACTTTTCAATTCCTAAGCCAAAGACCGCCAGCCAAGGACCTTGAATGTTGTTAAAAGAAAATTAAAGTTACTCTAATATTTGATTCTCCTTCCTCCAATAAATATTGCATTTTCGAAGCTATAAATACTTTCTCTATATTCAATCCCTACTCGCTTTAATTCTCTTTACGAATGGTTTTAGAGAAATACTAAGCTTTTAATATACTTGTTGCGTTTAAAGCTTAAATTCCCGCAAAAGTACTCTTGTACTCTTTTCTCCAAAAAATGATGTAAACAATAACAAATACACTGAGATGGCCGAATTATGCAGCACGTGTGTAATACATACACAAAATTTATCATTCTACAATAAAAAGTATTATATAACAATACAATGCTTAAATGTAAACAAATATTGTATACTCTCTCCAACGAAGTATGAGATCATCACTAGGTCTTAAATTCGCAATTCAGACGCGCAAGTTTGGAATATGGCGTTAATTTGTGTTGGAGATTAATTTAAATTCATTTAGTATAATATTATAATCGTCTCTTAAAGCTTGATAAAATATTATTATATTATTATTATAGTCCTTTTAGTCCTGTTTGTGCAAATTCTGTTGTTTCAGAACAAATTTTGTTAATCTCGTCTAATTCTTGAAGCATAGCATTTCTCCACGTATTACATGGACTCCGTCCTGATTCTAATGTCCTTGGGGATTATAATCCAAGGCATAACTTGTTATAGAATGCGTACCTTCTGTTAACCTGGAAACAGATACATGCGTGCGAGCGTTGCGTGCGGTGACAGATAGTATAGAGTCGAAAGATTTTAAGCAGAACGGCCCATAGGAAAAAAATAAACTGTGTGAACTCTGTGCACTTATAGAATCAGCCTTATTCTCGTTGTCGAGTGACGTGACAGATGTCACTTCGACCTTAAATTGGTATTCTCATTGTCAATCTAAGAGACTCCTGGCGACTAGATCTACAAAAGTCGTATTCTAATTGTCACAAGGTGGTGTGTGAAGTCAAATTTCCCTCGATACGTTTGTAGGTATCGACAGTTTCATTCCACGGCGTTCCTCGTAGTCACGTCACTCGCCAATGAGAATAACCACCAATGCTGTGCATACTGTACTATGTCCGATAGCAGGTATAACCCCCATTGATATTCCGGCAGCGGAATATTCACCGTTCTGCCCAGAATATGCAGATGATAAAGAGGACGCAGAGCACATCCTTTTTAAGTGCCTAAGGTTTGCGAAGCACAGGGCTGTGCTGGAAACAACGGCTGAGGTGCAACTAACAACGGAGAACATCCTGGACCAGACGATGAGATCGGAAGATGTGGGGAGAAAGGTGGAAATGAGGCTGAATGCCATACATCTGAAGGTTAAGCAAATCATAGTGCTCAGAATACATAATCCAAAGATGCATCAAATGAAACGTCAATATAACATGATCGACATATAATCTTCTGGTACAGAACGAGGAAGTTCACAAGGTAATTAGCTAAACGGACTTAAATATGTATCAAGAACATCTTAGCGAAAAGATTTGTGATCTCAACAGCCACAGTGTTATTGTTATCGACCTCGATATCGCTGTGTTCTTTACATGAAATCAACTATTCTAGACTTATGAAAGTTCTTGCCCTCTAATTATCAGGCATAGTAGCCGCAAAGTTTACTGGTGAAATGAGACATTGAGAATCAGCGCCGCCTCAGGTACATACTCGTACATATATTAGGGAGGCGTAAGACGTTTGTTTTCACGTCTCTTTGAGCTTTTAACTTGAAATTTTGAACTCAGCTATCTGTCAATACGTGACAATACGTTTTGCCGAAATATGCCGTGAAGTGAATCACGCGGAAGGTCTTAGTTTTTCATGACACCTTTTGCTAAACTTTGAGGGGTCAGCATCCCGACGAAGCTCTGATTTGATACAAAATCCATTGCTCAGAGACTGCTAGGACAAACTGGTTGAAATTTGGTCCATATTTTGATTTAGTCCCGATAGAAATTTGAAGACATGATTTCAGTCAAAACTCGAATTTGAAACAAAATAATAAATATATTTTTTGATAAGAATCTATTCAATTGGCTCGTCATTTTGTCCAAAGCTATGAAATAAATTAGGTATACAATATAATATCAGTTTTCTTGTCTTTGGATATTCTAATCGAACCGTCTCACAGTGGTTCCAAATGCCGAAAAGGTGGCCAAAAGTCCCTAAAATCGATCTTTGATTTGGGGACTTTTTGGGTCGAGTTATGTAGGTTGGTACCTAAGATATTAGAAACAGCGTTTTATAACGGTCAAACTTGCATGGGGGCTCTCGGAAGCCATTGTTACGTGAGCGTCTGGCACACGAGGGCCTCGGCGCGGTACATAGTGAAACGGGTTTTTTGTGTTAACAGTGACCTGGAATCGTTTGAAATGGCTTCTGCTAACGAAAGTAAGTACTTTTAAACGCTATTTCTTATTGACAATCAATTTTCTTAATTATTTTAGTAATGTACCATTCAAAACAAGTTTTTTATAACTTCCCGTTGTAAAGAATGCATTCTTGAGATCTTGCTCTATAATTTGGAAGTTTCAAAAGTTGACCCAGTTTGCTCCGATTTGTTTAATTTAAATAAAATTTCGTAAAATTCTGGCCATTTTATAAGAACTTTGTCCGCCATTTTGTTTTTTAAATTTTGAGCAGCAAGTCGTAATCAGCAGACTCGAAATACTCTTCATACCAAATTTCATAAAAATCTGACCACTTATAAAAATTTTGTCCGCCATATTGGATCCGCCATTTTGTTTTTTTTTTATTTTGAGTGAAGATTCGTAATCACCGACCTCAAAATACTGTTTGTACGTAATTTCATACAATTTGAATAACGTCTACATATTTTGGCCACCTTTTCGGGATATGGAACCACTGTGCGTCTGTCTTAAAAATTTACTTTTTTATTTTGATGCGGTAATTTCTGTGACTAAGGGATGCAGATCCCTTTTAGAATAATAAAAAGATGGGCGAATCAACTTGTAAATGTTCTAGAGTTTTAGGCTGGCTGCGGTTTCCGTGTTCGGTTTCCGAATGCGGTTTCCTTACTCGAAAACCAGAATGCAGGCATTTCAAACAAATAACTCTACACAACGCACACGTTCTTAAATTTTCCTTTCAGAAACCATTCCTGATATTCGGTTCGAAAACCAAGCCGTGCGTTCGGGAAACCAAAAAACCGAACGTCTGCGGTAGGCTCACGGAATTCCAAGTCGGAATTCCGTATTCGGAAACCGAACACGGAAACCGTACGTGTGCAGCCAGCCTTACTCAGCAAGAATGTTGAATACAAGGAGGTCGTGAGAATTTTAAATCTTGAAGACCGGGCGCCCAAAAGGTATCAAAAATGTATTTCTATGGGAATGTAGTGGCGGATAGAGTTTTCATAGCTGAGTAATTATATAAAAAAGAATGGTATGACGAATGAGTACTCATATACCACGTATACATGACCAAATCGAACGACCCAGAGATCGAAAGATTGAAAGTGAGAATCTTCGTATTTGACATCGTCGATCTAATAATTGAAGTTTAAATGGATTCAAACGTAATCGAAAAGCAATGAAAATAACCTACAATTTGTAGTTTTCGTATCGTTTTACTGTTGTTTCGCTTTTTCATCGAATTCCGCTCGATCCTATTTGAATTCGATTTGCGTATACATGGATTTTTCTAAGATCCAAGCTGGCTTGAATCCGGCTTCAATTTCTCATGTATACGTACTCTAAGTTACCAAATTCAAATTGAAAATACTTATTGATTTTGATTTGCAGACAAAAATGATTTTTAGAAAATAAAATCAAAATTTTAAAAATAATTATTATTTATTTTCTTCACTTAGATTTACCCTAATACAAGAAATTAATACAAAATAATTAAAATTTTTTGGTGGGTAGCCACACCCAATTAAATTAGAGAGGTAAGTTTAATTAAAAGTATTGTAAGACCGTGTAATATTTTTTTCTAATATAGTCGGTAAAAGTGGTGTATTTTGTGTCATTGTTGGTTGTGTTGTTATAGGTATGAATGGAGCGGTTGGGTAGTTATATATTGGGACTGTACCAATGAATATTTTAGTAAATAGTTTTAAGTTAGTTGAACAACATCCAGTTTCTGCAACGACAAAAAAATAATATTCTATTTGAATGCATTTACATGATGTATCAATAGTTGATGGGGGAATTTGTGGTACGATTAAAGCGTCTTGAAATTCTTTTTTACTAAATTTCAATATCTTTCCAATCCTCTTGTTTTGAATCTTCTGTCTAGTGTGTTTAACTTTTTCTCTAGGTGAGGTACTTGTAAATTTAACTTCTTGCAATATATATGCCGTGACATTGTCAACATCGTGATTTGATTCATTATCGACAAGAATTTTAAAATTTATTGATTGTCCTGGAACAAATCCGATTACAGGAAGAGTAAATTGAACGTCTACGTTTCCAGACGTACAGGACCAGCAACGAAACTGTTTGGATATGTTCCTTATTTGTGGTTCCTATAAGTAAATTAACATATTAAATATTTTTTTATTATATTATATTTTTTACTCACTCGATATGTTAGATCAATATTCAAATCTAAAACATGAATGATTCTAAATCCTTTATTGAAAACTTTATTGCAGTGCCACACTCGATCAATAATAACATCAACATAATATTGTATGTATCCGTATTCATTATAATATGTCGTCGGCAAAGCGCTAGGTAAGGGGCTTTTGAATTGATATTCATAAATACCAGGTTTGAATTTAAGCGATGATCCACCTGCACTTCCAAAAATATATGTACTGGATGATAAGTAACTTTCTTCTGCCCTGTAATATTCGCTTTCCGGTTCTATCCATCTAACTTTAGCTTGGCCAACTACGGTTATACTAATTGCTAAAATTAAATAATGTTAGCTTTGTAAACAGTTTCTGATAGGGGAAATTATCGTATAGGAACGAAATAGTCAGTTTAAATACATGTTAACCTAAATCTAAAAGAATTGATTTAAAGATATGTATTAAATTCTATAGGAAATTTATGCCCCGGATTTTAGTCGGGGAGGGTCAATATAGGCAAATTCGTGCTCACCTCTTATAGTTTTTTCGATATCGTTTACAATGCGAACAGTTCCAGATAATTCTTGACCTGCATAAAATACTCCATTTGGATTACTAAATTCTATAATGCAATTTGTAGGCATTGTTGGTTGATTCTTTATTTGTGAATTAGTTAGTAAACTTTAAAATAAACGATAACAAGTAAATTGGTTCACCCACTAACTCTTCACAAACATTTCTCTCACAATAAAGCCATAGTACTAAAATATACAATAAGCCTACTAAGTTCCCCGCTAAATGAAATTTCGATATAAAATTTAGCGCGAAAATTTATCAAGCTAAGTTTTAGCTGTATCTTTAGCTCATGCAGTACTAAGTTCGCCGCTAAAATGATCGCTAAGTCGACGTTTCTAGTTCTGTAAAAAAGATGGCAGCAATGTTAAGTCTCCACATTTTTAGCTGCATTTTTAATCGTGCAGGCACCTTATTTCACGCTAAATTTGTTGAAAAAACAACCAGTGATATAAAATAAACAGAAAAATAAAGCAAATTTACGGTTGTAGAAGTTTTAAGTGCGGAAATAAAACTAAAATAAAACTTTGTGTACGAAAAAATAGTAAAAATAATAAATAATTCTGTGTGTTCAGAATATTTTGAAAGACGTTTTAATAATTTTATATTTCCAGTGGATTTTGAGGAGTTTTATTTCGAAGAAGACGTTGAAATTCAACCCAAAAAAACGTTAATAAGAACTTTCTCTACAATTCTACATTGCCAAATTTTATCTTGCAAAAAAGGGTATAAGTTTGGAGACGCGCTAAAATTTAGTTTCCTAACTTAGTACTAGAGATGCGCCGAATGTTCGGCCGAATATTCGTATTCGGTATGTTCGGCGTATTTTTTAATGTTCGGCCGATTATTCGGTTAGTTTGCCGAATAATTAACGAATATTTAAATAGTATTATTTTAAGATTTATATATGTTAAAAAGGCTTTATTCTGGAACCGTACGTAGGTAGTATTTTTAAATTAAACTACATTATGTAACCATCATTTATTCATAAAATCAAAAATATAAAAAAATCAACAGAATTCAAGTTTTATTTAAAATCAAAGTTTTCTTTCTAATAAACGACAATGTTTGCTAAATGAAATTTACTATGATAGTCTAAATGAAATTTACTATGATGATTCGTATCATAAAATTGAAATTAATATAATTCAAAGTTTGTTTAAAATCAACGTTAACTTTACCGTGTCAAGTTAACAAACATAATTAATATTTAATTTAAGAGTGTTGAAATATGATGTAGAAAAACTAGACTCTCTGCCCTGTGAGGTAACAATCTATTTCTTTTTTCTTCGTTAATATTTCCTGCTTCGGAAAATTCTTTCGCTATACACAGAGGTAGCCGGAGAGAATAAGAAAATTTTGGCTAAAGTAACCATATCTCTTCATATACCCTTCATTCATAAGCCCTTCATTCATATTTACCCCTATATTTAGTCATAGGTTCAACCCAGATTCACTCCAGGTTCAACCCACTTATAAACGGGGGTCGAGTTGAAACTGGGTCGACTCAACTCAACTTAGCTCTCCTACCTGGATCGAGTTGAAATTTTGCCTCAAATACTGAGTTTCCATGAGAGTTCAACCAGAGTTGAACCCAAGTTCTTATACGTCATGGAAACAGAATGAGTTAAGAGTTTTCGTTAAAGATTTTCAACTCGGCTCAACTCAACGAAAATAGGTAGGTTGAATTCAGTTCACGCATGCAACTAAAAACGGCACACCAGCAAAGGTACAAAAACTGAAAATGTCGCGCCTCTTTGTATTTAATAAATACTTTTAAAGAAAAATCTATAACAAAATTAATTTATGTAAAAAGATAGAGGAAGACGGAAGGCAGATATGGAAACGCAATAGAGTTAATCGTTGAGTTCAAGTGTCATTTCAAGTCAACCACAACTCAACTCGAGTCCCATGGAAACTCAGTAATATACGCGGATTGAGTTGAAATTTAGTTGAAGTGACATTTGTTTTGTTTGTCTAGCATTCGTGAAGTTCATGTTGATGGAAAACTCTATAGGAAATTAGAAATATTGAAAAATATAGAAAAAGAATTAACAAAAAGAGGCTATCGTATTTAAAAATGAGAATTTCGCACAAAAATTTGAGTCTATGTCTTGATGTCAGTTCAACTCTATTTCATCCCAAAGTGAACTCAACTCGACGGTGGTCGAAATTTCAACTCATCCTCGACTCAACTTTTCAATCATAATTGATTCAATATTTGGTACTTTGTATTTTTTTTTTAATTTTCACTCACAACTTTGTTCAATTTTGAAACTTCGAAACTTCAGAGGTTAGAAATCGGCGGATAAACTTATTACCAAGTCGAACTGGTATTAACTTTATCCGGGTAGCGAAAATCGCGGTCGGTGAATACGAAATATCCGGTGAATACTGGCCTTTATGTGTATGGAATGGTCATTTCCGCACACAAAAATGAACCGAATAATTCGGCCGAATGTTCGGTTCGGTACATTTTTGAATGAATATTCGTATTTGGTTGAACCCATATTCGGCGCATCTCTACTTAGTATTATGCTATAAATAAGAATATTATCACGAATTCTTTGCCGGCGATCACATAACCACAGTACTACCACGAAAGTATAGCTTCCCTGTCAGTTGGAATAATATATATTAGTCAGTCATATCAGTGACTGCCATAACAAAGAACTTCATTTTGCAGTATCAGCAAAAAGGTTTAATAATCGTTTTAAAATGAATGCGCGTTGTTGAAATTTAATTAGTTTATTCTTCAAAATGAAAGCCTAGATACAACTAATCTCCCAGCTGCGATCAGTTATCTGAACTGCGGCTGTAAATATGCTTCGATAGTTTGTATTTGCTTATGTATAACTCAGCGACTTCACATTTCACTAAAGCTATTTCGCGAAGATCAGTTCAATAGTATTTTCTCGAGAATATCGTGCTCTCTTTTTATTCTATAGCGTAAACAGAGCTTTTTTATCTAGCATTCTTATGTCTTACTCTTGCTGTACAGTAGAACGAACTTTAGTTTTTTAGAAGTCGTCTTCTTTCGTCAGAAATTTTGATAATATGTAGTACTAAACATGGATGGAATTTTATTTTCGTGGAGTTTATAGATAAATCGTATATGGTGTGGTATATGCAATTGCAAAAGACCCCAGCGGGGAAGAAGAGCGCTTCCACACTGCAGATAATGCGTTTCTCTGAAAGCACGTAGTGCTTGCCTGTTCCATTCCACTTCATTGCAATTTTACATGGGGATGTCATCAGAAAGATGCGCTTCCCCTTTCTTTCCTTAAACGCGATTCTGAAGCTTGTTAAATGGATGCAGCGGGAAGCACTTGCGATTATGGTCCTGTTTGGATATGTGAAGCTTTTAAGCTTTTTTTTAATTAAAGGGGAAGGAAAAGAGCTGAAGAGAGAGTAAATATTTCATACTTAAAACCGGAGCATTTTTGAGCATTAGATGTAAGAAGAACAATATTTTGATATTCTCACACAAAAACTTCCAGTTATGCTAATTCACAAATCACTAGGTACTCATTAGTTGCGCAGACCGATGAAAACTGAAATCAAAGCAAATCCACAGCGAATTGTCATGTACAAAGGCCTTCCGCACACTTGTCCATAACATCAAAACAAAAACCGGTTTTATAGGCAAGGGGTCGCAGGGAACACAGTTTTTCTTCCATAATTTTCCATCATTTGTTCACCCAAAAATTTTCTGGTTTCACCGTCCATTACACTAACACAAGCATGTTTTCGTTCTCGGCAAAGCTGCTTCGCTGTGCTTGCACCCCACACTACTTCATAGGCATTACAATCGTTACACGAAAATGATGGAGAAAAGTGAGTTCCGAGTGTACTATTGAACTCACATTAAAACCGGTTTGAAATTATGGACAAGTCTGCGAAGGGCCAAAGAGAATTCGCAGCTTGCATCAAACCTACTTCCGATTCGTAATACTCTGGAAGCGCATCACTAAAGCTTCCAGTGAAAGCACTTGCTTTATTTCCCGCTGGGACCCTTATCGATGTATGTATGTATGTTTATGTTTCGATTGGCATGAATTCTGATCGTGAAAGCTTTAGTCTTTAGTTAGATTGGGAACAACGAAAGAATGCAAGCAAGTTTTCACTTTCATCAAAATAAATACTTTTCATTTTCTACGCCAAGGACCTTGAATGTTGTTAAAAGAAAATAAATGTGACTCGGATATTTGGTTATACGTATGTACATATACATAAGAAAGCATACAGAACGCTTCTAATGTAGGCGTAAAAATTGCATTTACGATGCTATAAATAATTCAAATGCTTCAAATGAGACATTAATGTTGGACCATTGAGCTGAAATCTTCTGGATAACTCGCAGGATAACTAGCCAAACCTTCTGAGACATGTATCAAGAACATCTTTTAGGGAAAACAACTGTGAACTCACGAGCTACATTGTTATTGTTGCCGACCACCATATGGCTGTACTTGATCCAGTGTTGCCAGACCTGGAATAAGGGATTGCGGATCCGAGTGTTTGAAATTGCGGAATGAACCAAAAAAATGCGGACTTTTTTAAAAAAAACCGGGTGCTGTATCGTGGATGCGGAGAAATGACGTGAATACGTCTACAATATTCTAAAAGAAATCGTTTTATTTTTTAATTGGTATCAAAAAGGTAGGAAATAAACAATAAAAAACAAATTGAAAAGACCTTGTTCCGATTTTCATTGGAGTCGGAATACAATTGGCAAACTTATCGGCCATCTTGGTGCGGCCATTTTGAATTTAAAAGCTTTGATAATAGATTCGTTACTTGCGACCTTAAAAAGCCCCAGATACCGATTTTCATTGGAATCGGAACACAATTGGTAAATTCCTCGGCCATATTGGCGCAGCCATTTTAAATTTATAAGTTTTGACCACAAACTCGTTAAAAACCCCTAGCTACCCACTTTCTTTAAATCGGAGCACAATTGGCAAATTCAACTATATTTGGGTGGCCATTTTTAATTTCGGTCATATTTCAGAGACCATTTTGAATTTCATTTTGAAAGTAAACAATAAAATTCTCTGATTCTAAGGTCTACGTCATGGGATATTTCTTTTTTCGATATAAACAATAGTTTTTGAGCTGCAACTCAAAACAGTATGCCATAATTTCGTTATCATCGGTTTTTTGTCATGGCAGCAAACTTACGTCAAACTTACTTATTCATGTCAAAATACTAATCAACAAAAAAAAAAATAAGACGAACAAAACTGACCAATGTTTTATGTTATGTTATGTTATGTTATTTTGTTATGTTTTAGTTTATTTGCTTTTCTAAAATACTGGTCAGTTTTGTTCGTTTTGTTAGTTTTTTTGTTTTTGCTATTATTTGCTTTTGTAAAGCACGAATCAGTTTTGTTCGTTTATTTGTTTTGTTTGCTGATTATAGTCTAAGAGCTGGAAAAGTGCTTTCATCTTTGATGCAAACTCGATTGAAACTCGTTCTATTACTAAACGGGATTATATTTCTGAGCTCTCCGACACTTTGAGTGGTGCAGGACAGAGGTAAGAATGGTAAAAGTAGTCATGTTGGTCCCGCGATTTTGAATTTATAAGTTTTGATCATAAATTCGTTATTTGCTACCTTAGAAAACCCCAGATACCGATTTTCATGGAAATCGGAACACAATTGGCAAATTCATATTTAGGTGGCCATTTTGAATTTCGGTCATATTTCGGCGGCTCTTTTGAATTTCGAAAATCAGGCTTCGACGTGCATCATGGGAGATCTCACGGACCTTCGTGCAAAATTTTGAAACTCAGCGATGGCTGGTGCACCAACCTAGCTGGCGGAGACTTGGAATTTATATTAAGTAGCTTATAGTCTTCCATCCTACAAATTTTCATGCACCACATCGATGACATTTTTTCAATAAGAAAATGACTACTTTACTATTCTTACCTCTGTCCTGCGGTCCTGCACCACCACTAAACGTGTCGGAGAGCTCGGACATATAATCCCGTTTAGTAATAGAATGAGTTTCAATCGAGTTTGCATCAAAGATGAAAGCACTTTTTCGTCTCCAGCTCTCCGACTATTAGACGTTGTGGTCAAATTTGTTTTTTTTCATTGAATTCAAAAACGGAAAATGCGGAATCCGCATCAGTCAATGCGGTTTGTGGATTGAACTACCAAAATGTGGTACAAAATGCGGAAATGCGGTGCATCTGGCAACACTGACTTGATCTGAAATCAACCAGTCTAAATTTTGATGTGAATGTTCTTGCCCCCTAACTATCAGGCATAATACCTGCAAGTTTTCCTGGTGGGATTAGACATTGAGTAAATAGAATCCGAAACTAGAAGGCTAACAGCGTTAGAAACACGGGCAATTTGTCGGACTGCAAGCAAGCTATCACTGAATATTAACATAGAATTGAATAGATTCTGGAGAACCGTCTGTCATAGGATAGCCCACCTTTTCTACACAAAATGCTATCGAAATATCATTCAAACGGTTTAGGCTCTAGAAAATCTTTTTATGGGACCTACACTAAAGGTGTGGGTCCAATGAACGCCGCGCGTCCTGCGATTGCCGTGCTTGCCTTGACATATCCAAGTAATCGCGGCGAGCATAGCAAACCAAAGCCCAATGGGGCTTTGACCTCTGATATTTTTTGAAATTATTGAGTTCAATTTTCAAACAGTTGTAAATTAAAAAATGGCAACGACGTTCGGAAATATAAACTTCCCAAATCGAAGCTGTTCGCATTGCTCGTTTTTCTCATTGCGCGTACTGCTGTACAGAAACACAAAGTTTTTTTTTGATCTGCCAAGGCAAGCACTGCGAGCGTAGCAACCGCGGCGCAGCATTCATAGGGCCTGCACCACTGACATATAGAATGGACTGCTCATTAGGAAATTTTCATGGCACCAATTCGTGCCATTGCTGGCAAACCTTTTTTCACTGACATATGAACACGTCAAGTACTTTTGTAAATTAAAATTGTTTATATTCGTTTTTGGACGATGGAAACAAAATAAATTGTTCTTAAAAAAAATAACAAATGCAATTTTGATGATATTTCCCTTTTATAATGCATTTTTTCATTAATTACAAATATTTATGTCAAACCATGCGAGTTCTCTACCCCTGTTTCATCTAAATGTCAGTGATTCCGGGTCTTATGGCGAAACGAGACAGAAATAAAAAAATCACTATACCCATCTATTTTTTGTAAATATTCTGACATTAGTTCAAAGGAAAAAATGAAATCAGGTATGGCAACTTCAATATCGTGCAACCGTTGTGGCGGTTTTATTTTAAATTTCGCTTGATAAAAAAGTTATCGTATTTTGTGGTTTATTGAAAGTCAAGAGTAAAAATATTTAATAAAATGGAAAAGTGTGCAGTTTTTTAATGTCAAATTTTATTTTTTCAAGTTTGGCACTATCTGATTTTATTTCTGCCATGCAGTGAATGCACTGAACTCTTAATACGAAATTGAACAAAATTTGAGTTCAGTGACAAAGGGGGCTTATGGATGAGCGAGAGGACTATACTTTTCTATACTTTTCTATACTTTTTGGTGCCATGAGTTTATATGGGAATAATGTCTGATGACCAGTCCATTATTATATGTCAGTGGCCTTCACCATAAGAACCAGAAACAATCTTTAGGGCTACTTAAGCGAAATCACTTTTCTGGTTCTACACCCATTAGGGCTCCATACACTACAAAGTTTTATGCGTACAAACAAGGCGTTCAAACAAAGATTGACAGTGTGTGGTGAATTTGGTTTTTGGTTCTATGTTTGTCACAAGTTTGTTCCAAATATCAAAACGTTTTGATTTTTTTGTGGTTTTATCTGACAGTTATCTCCATAACATAAAAAACGTCTGCTCTGGTGTTGTTTATTTTGTTTCGGTGTTTTTAGTAATTAGCTGCATTTATGTATTTAGTTTTGCTGTAAAACCTTATAGTGTATGGGCAGGCTCAGTGTACAAACAAGTTTGTCACAAAGACTGTAGGACATGTTTGTACCCATAAAACCTTGTAGTGTATGGGGCCCTATTCATTAAATGCTCCCGAGCAAGGGAAATTCAACTCACTACCAATAAATAGAAATAGAAGCTTCGCGCTGCACACGTCGTCGGCTCCAAATAGAATAAGATGGCTTACCTTTTAAATCGGCAAGAGGGTATGGCGTCTGTGGGTGGAGCTCGGCTTGAACATGGCTTTGAAATACTTATGCTCTCTTGCTCTTGCTTATAGCCACTTACAAAATTAGTTATAGTGAGTTTTGCCCCTTTGTTGGCGGTGAGGCAGGGTAGTTTTCATCCCAAAAGCCAAATATTTCAGGCCAATCAACTTAGCAACCTGTCTCCTAAAATCAATGAAGAAAACAATTCAGGAAATGGAAATGTTCTATGATTTTTTGAAATGCTTTTTCTCCATCATGATTTGAATTGCGTGTGGTTCAATCAAAAGTATCATTTTCGTTTTTATCCATTTAATTTTATGATTTATCTTTGATATGTATAAATATTTTTGAGGAATATCTCAGTTTTTGAAACCCTATTGCATTATTCGAGTAGTCTGCAATATCCTTAAAATAGATTTGTTTAAATAAAAATAATATGAGATTGAAATGTCTTTTTTACAAATGGAGCAGGCGTGAAAACTATTAGAATACACAAAGACTTAAGTTATGCTTTACAAAAATAGATTGGAATATCTCATAATATAAAATCTCATTTAACTAGCTTAAAGATAAAATTTAATAAATTGATATAATCTTTTTAATAACTTATATATTAATTCCTTCATCTTCTGTATCCGGGGAGGGAGCGAATGGAGTAAAATTTTCATACACAGGATATTTTGGTACGAATTGTTCAGATCTCCTTAGCTCAACAGTTGAATTTCTTTTTTTCAAAAATGTTTTTGATGGTCTCCTTGGTATCTTTAACAAAACTACAGCATCACGATATGATGGCGGTCCTGCAAATTAAATATTTAGTTTATCGTGTAAAATAAAGTTAAAATTGCAAAATGAAATTACTAAAACTAGAATATGATGGTGGTAAATCCTCTCCCTCAAGCAATGGAGTATCAGGACTTTCTGGAATAGCAACAGGAGCTGTTCCACTAAAAATAGTAGGTCCTCTTTGTAAGCCAGTGCTCGTTGTTGGCAATGCTGTTGCTTCTGCTGTTGTTCCGGATGGAGTTTCCGAAATTGGTATTGCTCCAATTGTAACCGGAATAATTAAAAGTAAATTCCTTAAACAAATTCCTGGATAAGCTTTCGCATAGATATAATAGCTAATTTCTATACATTTGCATGTATCTTCCGTTGATGGTGGTATTGATGGTATTAACAAATTCTCATGAAATTCTTTATCGTTAAAACTTTCTATTAGTAAGTTTGTTTTAACAACTGTTTTATTAGTTGATTTTGTTTTTGTACATGGGGATTCACTTGTAAAAGACACTAGTTGTTCCAATCCAACTACAATATCAACGTAATTCGTTGTTCCATTCTTAATAAAGCATTTTAAACTAATTGATTGTCCAGGAACGTAGCCGGTACATGGTGTAGTTAGTTTTACAAGTAATTTTCCTGTATTAAAACAAAAATTGGTCAAAGTCTTATCTTTCTGTCTTAATTCTGGCATCTAAAATAAACATTTACTTATTAATAAAATTTGAATAGTGTAAAAAAAAGTATTATTGAAAATTACACGATATCGAGGATCCGAATTGAGATCTAAATTATGAATAACTGTGAAGCCTTGCTGGAATGTTTCATTAGACAACATATTTGGACCTTCTAAAGTTATTCGGATAAAGTATTCAATATTTCCATATTCATCATTAAACGATGACGGTAGCCGTTCTGGTAAAAGGGAACTATAATTAAAGTTGTATGTTTGTTCTTCTAATTCAAATAGTTGTCCTGTTTCTTCTCCTGCCAAATATGTTCGATTATTGAAGTAAACTTCTTTCGCATGGTATGTGGTAAGACTTTGAAATATGCTTGATTCAGTCCAGTTAACTTTAGACCGTCCAACAAGTGTTATGTGAATACCTGAAAGTAATAAAATTGTGGGAATTAGAAATAATAGTGTTTGGATTGAAGTTAATTCTTCAGTAAGACAGCTATGTACAATAGTAGGAATTTTTATTTAATAAGGCTTTGAATTAAGCGTATTTATTGCTAGTTGATAAAGAATAAGAAAGCATCATTAATCAAAATTCGTGATGTTTGTAAAGGGTTACGTAATTTTTGCACAGTTTTAAAGAGTGATTTTGACAAGTGATATCTTGATGGGAAGCCATCACTCTGCTGAATCCAGAAAATGTAATTCGCTTTAAAATGGGTTTCATTTCAACGAATTTATTAGATATTAGAAAAACCAATCAATTTAAAGTGCTTGTGACCATTAGCCGAAGTTTTTTCATTTAAACAAAAAACGGCTTGACCGAATGTTTTGAAATTTTTTACAGAACACGTTTTCGTTAATGTGCTTCGATCGTCACCTATAGTCTATAAGTCTATATTATTTTTCGTCCGCGCGGTATCGTGCAGGTACAAAAATCACGAACTTCGTTCAAACAAAAAAACGGCTCGACCGATTTTTATGAAAATCTTTTCAGATCATATTTCCTTTAATACACTTCGAACGGCACGACACCTCAACGAAGTCGGTATCATTGTTAGTTCCCGCGAAATCGTGCTGGTACAAAAATCACTTAAGTCGTTCAAACAAAAAAACTGCTCGACCGATTTTTATGAAAATCTTTTTAGATCATATTTCCTTTAATACGTTTAGAACGGCACCTGAACGAAGTCGATACCTTTTTTGGTTAGCGCGAAATCATGCAGGAAAAAATTACCACATACGTACCCACAGACACACACACACATATACATACTTCTTCTCAAATTTTTGCTTAAAATGCTATTGGGACCTTGAAACATGAAAATATACGTTGAAAATACGGTTTCGATTTTCGGACCGATTACAATAAACTTACCTATAAACTGGGAAGTTAACAAAACGAACAAAACTAACCGAGTTTTCTGTTGGATAACAAACGTGCCCTAAGAAAACGTAACCTTATATGTTTTTGATGAAGACGCTAGAAAGAGCTGTCGTTGACCTTGATGGTCATTTTTTAAGGTCGTTTTTTTAATTTGCAAAAAGTTGGGGTTTTGGTCGTTTGGTTATTTTTTGATTTTTATTTGGGTCAATTTTCTTTTTTAAACGCGCGAGGGGGGTCATGACCCTCGTGTCCCCGCCCCCCTTGAATCAGCGCCTGATCCTGACAGCCTTTATACTGACTGTGTCCTAATATTTCAATAATTGCGTTGCTAGACGCCCAAGAATAAACCGAGCCAGGACATGTGTGGACTTGCGAAGCTTGTCTGCCCAAGGTGTACAGTTATTCATTACCCACGAAGTCTTGATAGGCCCACACAAGGGTGATTCGATTGAGAGTATCCAGCTGTCAAGGGCCCGTTGGCTAAACTAATTTGTACTTTGTCCTACTAAACTATTACTACACTGACTATGAAGGGAGTTCTGAAGAATCGCAAACTTTGATACATGCAGTGGAAATCGGTTAACACGAAATCGTGGGAACAGGGCAAGGTTTTCGCGGTATCCGAATTTCGTATTAACCGTTTGCTTTGAAATATGTATATACATTGTAACCAGGGTGTATTTCTTTAGTTTTCAAAGCGGAGGGCGGTTGATAGGTTAGAGGAACAAAAAATCGTATGAGTGAAGGTGGGGAAGTCGTAACGAAAGCTTGGAGTATTTCCTATGAATAATGTTCAGACAATTTTTATGTTACGGCCTTAACTTTTGAAGTTATAAGCAATTTTTTCAACATAAGCTTAGGTGAAAAAGTACTAAAAAGTGTAAGGAATTTCAAGTTTTTTCATGTTAAGCGATGAGCGTTTCGCCATAACAGAACAAATTCGCATGAAAAGCGCATTATCGGACCGGTACTGGACTTTTGTTTCGTGTTAAGCAATATTTCGTGCTATCAGTTTTCGTGTTAAGTGAACTCCACTGGTTTGAGGTCAGAATTGTAAAAACGGTGCAAGATGTAGAACTTTCAAGTCAAGCTTTTTCAATTTTTGGTGAGTTTTCAAGACGAGTATTTTCTGTTGTGTCCGAAGACAACGTCAGTATTATTTATTGATAACCTTTTTCCTTTCTTAGAGGCGCATTTTTTGTTAACAGTACACTAATAAAGACATCTTTTTGGCATAATGCAGTCTACAAGTTCGTTCATAAAAGGAACAAATCCATTGTGTAATAATCTTTCGTAATAAGTATTTTCGAACTCATACAACAAACACATCCAAGAATTTAAGCGTCCTCCATTTCAATAATATTTTGGCTAATAACATATAGCTAATCAACCGAGAACGCCTACAATACGCTCATAAGTACAAAGATACAAAATTCGCTTGTATTTAACGTGAATGTCGCGGATGCTTTTTGATACATCTACATACGATTTAAATCGAAAGATTCCACATATGTACTTTATTAAACAAAAATTTGAACTTTTGATATACATCAAGTTTCGCATTCGTATTCGCATTCGCTACATATATTCACTGATCTAATTACATGCTGAAGATCGGAAAAATTTATTGAAGTGGCCAAAAGCTTTTATTGATTTATGTACACGGATCAACGGCGTATAATATTAAGTGAACATTGAATGTTCTGAAACAGAACAAGAAGTCCGTATGTTAGATCATCCCAAAAACATCCTAGCGAAGACATCTGGGATCTCAACAGCCAGGCAGCGCACACTATGGCAGTTCCTTCTGGAAGACTTAAAAGTGGTCTTCATACTAGGGGTCAGAGGATTGATTAGCTTCCTAAACTCCATAGGATGGCTCTAGACTTACTTTAGATACAAGACGCAAAACGCTAATTGGGCCTTCGGTCGCAATGGGACCACCCCTACATCTAACCTAACCTCAAGGTTTTCTGGTGGAACGAGACATTGAGTAAAAAGAGAATCGTAGCTAGAAGACTATTCAACAGACCAGAAAACACGAAATAAGAGAATAATTGGAATGCCTACAAGCAAAGTCTTAACTGATAAATACATCATTTTGGAAATCTGCTTTTTGTTATCCATTATCAACTTTGTTTCAATTGAGATTTTGGCTATAATCTTTTTATCTTTAAAATATAAAATACAAGCACTGTTTAAAGTACACCAATTAATATTTCATTTATCAATAAATGATAATCATGATATCACAAAAAAAGTCTATTCCTCATCAGTTTAATAATTGCTTGTGGAATTTTTTTTCACTAATTTTTTCCGGTAAACTATCGTATTCATAACATAACGTGAATTTCATATTTTTGTCGAAGTTCGGACCGTTCATAACGTATATGTCACAAAAGGCGCGAAATTCAAATTCTACACGTATGTATGTTTGGGACACACACTTTGTATAAATGTTATATGATTGGAGGAGATAATGAGTGGCTCATTTTGTAAATCAACCAAATTATATACATAGTCCCAAAACATTTCGGGCAAAAGATTAAACAGTGTATAAGTATTAGTATTAAGATAGAGTTGTATAACCACATAAAATTTATTAATTCTATTCTGATGTGTTTTTAAAGATTTGTTAATTTTTAGCAAATTTTTTATTGATAACCTTCTAATAATTTATCAAAAATGAAGTCGGCACGATAACATCTCTTTATAAACATGAAATTGTAACAAAGCTAAAACTGACAACAGTCTAGGCTCCAAGTTAAAATATGTCAAAAAGTTTTTTATTTATACATATTTATATAGTTAAGTTCACTAACCAAATTTGACTTGCTTAAATAACTTTCGCTTGGTATTTTATGATATTAAACATATTTAAAAACATATTCTTTCTTATTGCACTGCTGTCTGATATAACATTAAATTTGGTTAAAAAGATTCAACAATATTGAACCATAGTAGTAAAAAAATTGTGACAGAATGATCTTTCACAATACACTACGCATATATATGTAGGATATCATATAACTTTGTCACAAAACATCATTCGTTATTATTACACACCTGAGGTAATTAACCTTTCTGAAACTAAAACAGTAACAACACCGCTAACAGTTTCTCCACCAGAATAAACTCCAGTTCCGTTATCGAAACTTATATAACATAGAACTGACATATTTATATTTTATAAATCTTTAAACAGCCCAAAAAAACTGCACTTAATAAAAATTTAAAACTTAAAAAAATAATCAGAAGGTGCTCCGCCTTTAAGAAAACCGGCGGTACTGGTTTAAAAGCGGCACCAAACTGTTGTATTTGGCCACTAATAGCTGCGTTCCAAAATTCGAGCAAAGTTCTCGCAAGCAATTGGCCTACTCGTTCCCACTTCTCAACAAAGGCATGAGTAGAGAGAGAAGCCAACTGCTTGCGAGAGCTTTGCTCGAATTTTGGAACGCAGCTCATATTAGTTCAAGTTTGTTTAGTGGAGTATGGTTTCAGCAGCTCCCCAATGGCTAGTATTTGAAATGTGCTCTTATAACATTAAGTTTACTCTTACTTCTCTATGGTAAGCTTTCCCAATTTTACGTACATACTTTACTTTTATCTCTTTTTGGACAGACTATTCTTATAAATGAAAAAGCTTTATGATGCATTATGATGACGACGTGTATAGTCTAAGGGAATTTCGTCATAGTACCACTGACGTCAATAACAATGTTTTGGAAAATTTCATTGCATCTGATGAATCACAGCAACAATAATGGTTCCAAATATCACTAAGAAGTGCGGTTTATTTCTTCGCTCCGATGGCGCTACAGCCTTTAGCGATCCTCAACTTCTTCTAAGATTTCTTCCAATTTGTACAATTTATACCGCCTTGTTAAGTCGTTCCATCTATTTCTCATTATATCTTTGGTATCTTTCTGTCATTCATTCTTACAATACATTCTTTTTTTATGTACAGATCTAAGATCACACCCGGGACACAATGAGGCCGACAACGAAAATTCTCATATAAATTGTTGTTGTTTTCCCGTAGAAGTTGACGTTGTCGGCCTCATTGTGTTTTGGGGGTCAGGAACCACCCTTTGTACCATCAGTTTGTCATGTCGTTGGTCACGTTGTGGTGCAATGTCTAGTAGTAGGCTTAGAACGGGCGATACAAAAAGTTTGAGTTTATGAAGTGTCAGGAGGATGTTTAAGGGTATGGCGATGAAACCTGCCTTTAAACCCTTGGTTGTTGTAGAAGTTCCGAAATACCGACTGCGAAATATTGACCCACAGTCTAATTTATTGTTCTTTTTATGAACGAATTCCTTGTCTTTATCGGCCGCGTAAAGGAGATCTGAATACCTGTAGGCAGAGGAAATGTGTTGATTGGTCGTATTGTTTGCCTTTCAAATGGTTGGACTCGGGATACCTCATGAGATTTTTCTTCGTTATTTATTTATTTATTAACACAGTTGTATAACAATATTGTATAATGGTCTAGTAAACATAAACAGTTATCGGCATTATCCTTACTAAGTACATAAGATTGGATAGTTAAGTCTATCCTTTCTATGTCTCAGTATAGGACCAAATGATCGCATTCAACAATGTGTCGCTTTACAATATTTCGCTGTAGGCCGAAGCCTGTGCGCAAACCTGTGCAGATATATCGCAGATTAACTTTTTATTTAAAATCAAAATTTTATCTCGCATGGAGTAGCCACGTCGAAATTACGCTAAGTAAATAGAAAATTTGTAAGTTAATAGTAATAGTAAATAATAGAATTGTATCATAAGTTTTATATGTAACTTTTTAAAATCCGCTGAAGACAGTTTTATTAGCCGTTTCCTAATTTTCTTGTTGTTTTTTAAATTCATTAAAGTACTCTCTTTATAAGGCAGTGGTAGGGCATTGAAGGCCTTGCAACTGGCGTATCGATGGTTCCGCCTATCTATCTCTGTTAATTTTTATTGAAGTAACTGTGATGATTCTGTGTGATTTTTCTTTTAGATCGATAAGAAGTTAGTAGCAAGTCAAAATTTTTATACACTGATTTTTCTATAAAATATTTTTTGATGTTAATTATATTGCATTCCTTAAAAAGTTTTTCTGAATCGTAGTATAGGGGTTTATTAAATATTATTTTCAAAAGTTTTTTTTGTATGGAAAGTAAAGTGCTAATTGTTTTTTCATGAGTGCCTCCCCATACAATTATTCCGTAAGTCGCTACTGACCAAAAAAGTGCAAAATAAATCATTAAAAGTTGTTCTCTATGTAAGTAATATTTGAGTTTGTAAAACAAGTAGATAAGATATCTACTTTTTTTTACCACCCTTTCGAGTGCTTACTCCAATTTAGATTCGAGTCAACAATATGCCGAGATATTTCGTTTCATTTACTCTATCGATGTTCGTACAATCACAGGTATCACGGAGACAGTCAATTGAATGTATAGCCACAGGCGTGTCCGGTGGTAGACTATTCATGTAGCTTCCGAAAGTCATGTAAACAGTTTTTTTGATATTCAAAGAAAGGCGATTTTTATAAAGTGCTCTGTATACTTTATTAATGTCATTATTACATGAATTGAAAGCTTGTTGCCAAGTTTTATCATTTACAATTAAGACAGTGTCGTCTGCGAAAGACACGATATCACTGGCTAGGTCCATTTCAAGCATATCATTCATGTATAATATGAATAAGATCGGCCCCAGCACCGTGCCCTGCGGGACGCCACACTTTACTTTTAACTCAATGCTACAAGAATTATCTATTTTTACAATCTGGGTCCTATCATTCAGATAACTATGCATAAGTTTGTGCGCATTTCCTCGGAAACCTAAATTATCCAGCTTATTCAATAAGATACAATGATCGACAGTATCAAAAGCTTTTGCAAGATCGAGAAAAACTGTGATACCTGGTGTTTTTGTACTAATAGGGTCGTGTATCAGTTACATTTGTCAAGGCATCTTCAGTGCTCAATCCCGATTGGAAGCCGCTTGCTTATCAATTTATGTTTTACAATGAATTTATTTATTCTTACTTTCAATAACAAAAAAATTCATTAAACTCTTTGCAATATCTTCGTTTTCATGAACGAACGTGTTTTTCTTTTCTGAAATTTTTTTTTCGATTTTCTCTTTTTTTTCTGAACCACTTTTTGTTTTTGAGTTTATGAATTGCCATAGTTTTCTACAATCGCTACCTATATTTGCAAGTTATGGTCTCCATGATTTTGGATTAAGAACTAATTGGTATTGAGCGGTAGTTGGAGGGTTTGTTACTGTTAGAGAGGTGATCCACAATTCGATGTAAATTATTAGTGTCTGTAAAACCATCAGTGTCTTTGCAAGAAGTACTAGTGCAATTTTATTAACTTGTATTGTGAACATTGGAGTCCCCTGCAACAATAATTTCACACTCAATGATTAGAAGATGCAAAACCCGAGATCTGTTCGGATATGACAATAAATGCTGAAGTTAAGGCTTCGTTACTTATGTTTTGTGAAGTAGAAGAAATTGACATGGTTTCAGGTGATGATATTACCAGTCACGATTACCACGCGTTGGTGTAGATCCTTTAACCACAATAGTATGGTTGATTAAACAGTCTCAGCTCAATCTTTTGTTCAGCTGAACAAAAAAGAGATAAGCTATGTAGTGAAGGTGCTGACCGGTCACTATCCTTTGGCCCGCACGTCGAAAGATTGGGAGTTCCCCACAACGATTCAAGTTGTGGCAATGAGGATGAGGAAGAAACTGTCTCCCATCTTCTATGTACATGCCGGGACCTCGTGAGGAAAAGAGGGACCTTACTTGGGTCACCTGGCTTGAAATGGCCTGAATTTTGTCCCAACAAAATCACAATGGGCCCAATGGTGTGCCTAAGTGGGCTCCCTAGTGAGGGAATGCCAAAAAAATGCTTTTTTAAAGGCGCCTCTTCTTCTTTTCTTATTTGAGAGGGTGTCTTTGCAGGTACTGCGACCTATTTGTTCTATTGCGCCAACCTTGTAATTAAAAACCTTCGAGGTTAAGGCTTTTGACATGCCTAAAGTAAAGGATTCATACGCCATCTTCCTGGGAACAGGCAACTCTCCTCGCGGTGGCCTCAGAATCGCTCCACAGAACAGACCGCTATAATCAATTACCAAACCTATTCTGCTTAAACATTGCAGCCTTTGTAGATCTGCCCGGTCGCTGGGCAAAAATTGCAAGTAGTCAATTGGGTTCGCTGTAAGACCCACTCTAATATGTTTGTCTAAACCTTCTCTGTTGTCTTAAGAAGAAAGGAAGAGAGGTTTTTACTTCCTTGTATAATCTTCTTCCCTTTGGGAATAAAGACCACCCCAGCTTCTCTCCAACACCTCAGGAGATGGATCAATATTGAATCCGAGCTCCGTATTACCATTGGAAGATTAAATTAAACCGCGGAAGTCTCCTGGTACCTGGAGTCCATCGTTGGTAGTGCATTCACTCAGTACCACTCATTCCTTCAGCACGATTGTTTACACCTTGAGATTGCGGGTTTTGTCGAGTATGTCCCCTGAAGATCCTTCATCGCTCCTCGCAGCAATGCAGGGGCACCACGTGCAAGATGTGGCCTGACGGCCATGTACGGTCGATCGCGCTGCGAGGACTCCATGATCGTGTCGTGTTCGGGTCATGTTCGAGCACAGCACAACCAAGCCCTTAACCCCATGTAAATAATACCTCGCCCTTTTTAGAGGCGATTAATTTAATACGCTTCTGAGATAGATAGATACTAAGGTATCGATTAATTTTTATATCAGTTTACGATTATACATATTATTGAAAGTATAGGAGTCCTATAGGATTGTTATCAGTAAAGCTGTGTAGATAATTGAAAGGGAATACAAGAGGATAAAAAGGATGACACCATCCAATACTAACTGATTTTAATGACCAAAAAGGAAAATCTTATTAGAGTTAAATTATTAAATAAGTAGACTAGTGCTTCTTTTTGTATCAGGTAATCTATAAGTGGTGAATATCGATGAGATTTTGCATTAGTAATCGATTTCCATTTCTTCCTATTTCATCAATAAATTATTGCATTGCAATTCCTTTTAAATATTCTACTGGGAAGAAAATACTAAGGAATCTAATTTAAAATGAATATTATATTTCACTGCGGTGGATACAAAAGAATCACCAATGTTTTTTTTATTTTAATGTAGCATTATAAATTCTTTTAAAAAAATTTGGAGGCACTTAACATACTAAGAACGTTCATATTAGAATAAAGTCCTAATATAATATTGTAGCATTAACAATTGTAGAATTTATTACAACGACAAAGCGAAAGAAGTAAAATATTCTTAAACAGGACATATTTCCATTATTGGCTTTGAACATTTTTTTTCCAAAATTTTTGGTTGAGTTTTAGCAAGAGTCATAGCATCACGGTATGATGGCGGCTCTGGAAATATAAAAAAATTATTAAATAAGAAATTTAAATTAAATTCTAAAATAATTTTTACTTATTGAACTATATGAAGGTGGCAAATCTTCTCCGTCTCCAGAATCTGACATCGTACCTGATGACCTGTCTGAGAAATCTTGATCGCTTTCTTCTGGTCCTGTCGGTCTAAAATTAATTCTTGATCCTCCATACAATATTCCCCTTGATGTAGGCTGCGTCGATATCACTGTCGCAGTTTGTAGTGGTAATGTATAAATTGGAAGCGTACCAATAGTAATGGGAATGAATAATGTCAATTCGGTTGAAAAACATCCAGTTTTAACTTTCACATATAGGTAATAACGAATATCTATAATTTTACATGTTTCTTGAGTTGTTTGAGGTACTAAAGGTATTGTTAACGAGTCACAAAATTCCTTGTTACTAAATCTTTGTATATTTCCAATAATTTTTTTAGCTATTGAATGTTTTGTTGTTTTTGTTTTTGTATGCGGTGATTCGCTAGTAAAACAAACCTCTTGTTTTAATCCAGCTACAATCTGTTTAATAATACTGCTTGATCTATTTTGAACAAGGCACGTGAATACAAGAAGCTGCCCTGGTATATAGCCAGTTATTGGTGTTGTTAGCTTCATTTTTAATGGACCCGATTGGCAACAATAACCACCGATCGTTGTAAAATCTTGTTGTAAATTTGGCAACTAAAATGAAATTTATTTAATCATATCGAAATCTTATAACTTTTTTTAACTTTACTTTATATCTTGGATCTAAATTAAGATTTATATTGTGAATAACAGTAAAATTTTTCTTAAAAACATTATCGATTTTACTTGGCCGATCTATAGTTAACATGATGTAGTATTCAATTTTGCCATATTCACCAACAAAAGATGTTGGCAGACTCTGCGGCAAAATACAATTAAAGTTATAGTTATATGTTCCAGGATTTAAGTCAAACGATGATCCAGATTCACGTCCTTCCACATAAGTACGGTAATTTAGGTATATTTCTTCTGCTCGAAATGCTTTTTCACTGTATGGCCTGGTTTGTATCCATAATACTTTGGCACGACCGTGAACGGTTATATGTATTGCTGGAAATATTTAAATTTTAAGAATTAGTTCATATTGTTGATTAATATCTTCGAGTACGAAATCAAGCGAAGGAAATGATATGTGAGAACGAGAATGTGAGAACGAGAATCTAGCCATTGACTGGAATCCGCAAGAAACTCTTCGAGTTGGAAGATCTGAAACAACGTGGATGAGAGTCTTATTAGCAGAGATCGTAACAACTGGGAGATCCTGGTCGGAGTTGACAGCTGAAGCACAAAACTGGGAGTCCGCTGGAGAGTACGTGTTTTTGCCCTATATCCCACGAGGGATTAAATGAGCATAAGAAGAAGATAGAAAATTCAACTTGCCATACCAATCATATCAAATATACGATGATATAAAATAACTCTTAAAAGACTCGCTGACTTGGAGACTAAAAGAAAAATCGGTGTTCACTGACAGTATCCAAGGAGAAATGTCCGTAGGCAGACTGACCGCGTTTATGGGCAGGGACCAAACCGATCCAAAATACCATAAAGGGTCCAAAAAAGCTCGCATTTTCGGTCCCGTCCTCGTTTATGCGGGGTTTTTTTGGACCTTTTTTGGTACTTTGGACCTGTTCGGTCCTGCACATAAACGCGGTCATTGACAAAAAAAGGACGGTGCAGCAGATGCAGAAAAGAAATAAAGCATTGCAGGTAGAATAGAGAATTTTTCTAGGGGGGGGGGGCAGGTGCTTTGTGTTCGAAATGCAAAGTACTACTATGTGAAGAAAGTACCAATTTAATCGTCCCCTTCCGAAATAGTACACTTACGGCAACGAATAACCCAATTATCAAAACATTTTTCGATAAGATTTGTTTGTGGAGTTTTTGGCCAGAAATTCGTTCACAATGATACGAGTAGCCTTGTGAGATAGTGCAAAATCCATGAGTTTTCTTTCCACAAATCTGGTTTGTTTCGACAAATTTGGTATCTCAGACGCCGCATAACGCTCAGATTAGTATATTATGCAACAAGGGCGGAAAGTAGCCGATTGTGCACGCTGGCAGCAATAGCAATCGGGTACTCACCGCCCGAGTTGCACATTCTATGTTTCCCCTCAGCAAGGTTCGGATATAATTTTATTTGTACTTGTAGCCATTTTAGTTTTTTTATGCACAATGATCCGTGCAAGGGCTGTCAGAAAACTGTCGCTTGAACGACTTTGTCGGTTGCTTTATTTCTACAGTGTGTTTTATTTTTCGTCGAACGCACGCAGTGTTCAATAAGCAATTTTCCAAACGCAAAG
Organism: Thereva nobilitata; assembly: GCA_963855945.1. Taxonomy (NCBI): domain Eukaryota; kingdom Metazoa; phylum Arthropoda; class Insecta; order Diptera; family Therevidae; genus Thereva; species Thereva nobilitata. Next base: position 178,126,081 of record OY979695.1, read on the forward strand.
GCGTGCGGCATAGTAGTACTTTTCCCTTATGCGTGGGCAATAGTAGATTACATATCAAGGGCCGAAAGGAGGCTTTTACGGACGAGTGTATCAAGTGAATGCAGAAAAGTAGGATTGCCACGTTCCGTAGCGTATGGCACCATTGAACCTGAGTTGTACGATTATAACGCCGATCACATTTTGTTATTTTCCCCTGAGATGAATGTTGATGAAGATGACAATATGAAAGAAGTGAAAATAGAAGAGATAGAGAGTTAATCAACAAAATGTTATCATAACTTGTATCCCATGGATTAGGCTACCGGAACACCATGTAAAAAACGCCCTTTGTATTCTACCTCGGAGGTGGTGCGGAAACGAATGCAGCACGATGCCAAGACTTCTCAGCCCTTTATCTCGAAAACTATTGGTTCTACGTAAATTCAGTATAGGACACTTTTATGCAGATTTATCTAATGAACAAACTTTACCCAAGCAAAATTTGCGTAAAGACGATAATTTACGAGTTTTTTGCGAAAAACTGATTTTGCAGACCTTTGACTTCTAATATCTCAAGACGCGGACACGAGATTATATGAGACTTTTGACACATCATTTAGAATGCCAAAACAAAGGTACATACAAATTTTTAGCTTATTACCTCTCGTTCCAAGGTGAAACCCTAATTTGACTGGACTAGGTATTTTTTATGGAGAAACAGGTGTTTTTAGTTGAAATTTTAGTGTAAAAAAACCGAAAATTTGACTTCGATGACTCATTACTCTGGAAGTTGATAGGGTAGAACCTTCACTTTTACAGTTTTAGATAGGTGGGGGTATTCTGTGTACAGTGATATCTTACTAATGAAAATAGGTCATAGGGTTACAAAAATACAGGGTGATATGTAAAACTCTAAAGAAAAAACTTCAAAAAGCCCTAGCGGCTAAACCTTTACGATTTCCACCCCCCTCCCAAAAGATTTTTTGTTCGTCCAATCAAAACCTATCAACAGCCGGCCGCTTTATAAACTTAAAGGATAGACCCTGTATAATAGCGTTGTCAATTGGAAAATCGGGTTTTTGCTGACTTAAAAAATACGGTAATTTTCAACTAGCGCTAGAAACAAAACGGTGAGTCGGATAGAGATACTTGAGTAGTGAGATTTGTAGGAAATTTTGTGCTCTTTCATTTAGTATTGACGAAAAGTTGATAGTTTTTGACGAAAAGTTGATAGTTTCCGAGTTATAAGCGAAAACCCACGAAAAAGTCCGAATTTTTTCATATTTTTGCATTTTTCTCAATGTTCCGTCAGAAATTTTTGTCAGCAAACCTCAGATTTGGATTCAGCACCCAAAAATACATAAGAAACCGAAGAAATCAAAACTACCCCAAAACTTTCCCACTAGGGGCCCTTCTATTCACAAATTCACTGGATTATAACTAATTTACTTTAATTTTCTATCTTTTTTTACAAAGACATGAAGTACTTCTTCAGCTGGCACTTTTTGGTTAATTAGCTGGTTATCAATATTGAGAATGCGAAATTGACTTATTCAGCAATGGAAGTGTGTTGCTGAATAAGTCAATTGCGTACGCAACCTGCATTACTGAAAGCGCCCTATGTCCTGGATCATTGTGTTCCTAAGGCAAGTAAGGCGCATACAACCTTATAGCAGAGAAACTCTTTTCGAAACCAGCTGAGCTCACCGGAAGGCCTACAGCAACTTGCAATAGCTTGTATACGTTAGGATTAGGAGTGAGATCGCAATTCACCTTCATGGGCAATACTTTTCATTCACTTTCAGAGCGCACGGCGAGTTTTGAACATCCAGGGCCAGGCCTTCATTTGGTTTTTTTCTGGGGGGGGCATGGCCATTCTGGGGTGGGTCAGGCCCACCCTGGCCCCCCTAGTTACGCCAATGGTTAAGACTAGAGTAAGGCTGTAGCGCTACTGGAAGAAGAAATCAATATTTATGGGGTAAATTACACTATCCATCACTCGGTCCTCAAGTCAAACAGGTTTGCGTATGATTCTGGTATTGCACTAAGTATTCATTTTTCTGACTCTATTTAGTGTAACGATTGTAATGTGTGTATATTTGTCTACAAAGAAACAAACAATTCTCATAATTTAACGAATTTATGCTGGTGTTAGACATAAGAACACAAAGCAAGTCCTACCACGTGTAAGTATATCTTGCATTATTGAAGACGGCAAGCAATAGCTGCGGCTCATTGGGGGATTTTTTGTACTCGCAAGTACTTGCGGGTACATAAAAATGGAACACGATTGTTGACAATTACTAGTAAAAGGTATCTGCCCAAAAACAAGAGCAAGGGTAGTTGCGAGTAGCTAGCAGCAGTTTTAAGTAGTTTACCAGGCACAATGGATCACAGCTAATGCAGAGTGTCATCATCAGAGGAACTGTAAAGAGGTCTGCAGGGGACTGGGAGAATATCATTTTATTGAAATTATAAATTGGGACCTTTGCAGCAATGACAGAGATTAAGATTTAGATTCGAAAGCATATATATTATATATAGATCTATCTTAAGTGCCAATATATATATGTAGATCTATCTTAAGTGCCAATATAAGTATCATATCGGGAGTGAGAAAATAATTGTTCTAAAAATTTAAAAATTACTTTTACTAATTTTCTTAAAGACTTGGAAATAATTTTGTTTATTAAAATTATTTTAAAAGATTTAAAAATCTATTTAATTATTTTAGGCATGTTTTTTTTACTGACTAGTGACTGACTAATTTGTTTGCATAATTCAAATCGATTTGCATATAAAGATATTTCCTCGATTTATAAAGAAGACCTCTGAAGGCACAAATGAGGAAATAACAGAACTGCGTGTAGAGCATAGCGCTTTTCAAATCAATAACATGCGTAGATATTCATACGACAAACACTAAGAAATAACGTAAGAAGGAAGAACATTCCAAACAAAATTCCGATGATTGGATTAAAACTATATAGAAATTTGATAGTAATATTAGCTATAAATGAAATATGCTACGAACGAATAATATTTCCACTTTAATTTTCAGGAAAAAATTGTTCGGGATAGAGTTGATCACAGCTTTCATTTCGCATACTGCAAAAAAATCATCTGATGTTCATGCATACATGTACATATATGTAACCACAGGAAACCTTGAAACCTGACTGACACATTTACTGAAAGGTCCTTTCTTAACTTAACTGAATCAACATTTATACCATAAATAAATTATAATCCACGTGGTATTTCGCAACCTTAAACAACATGAAATTTTACTACAATGGAGAGCTCCGTGAATGAAAAATGAATTTTCACTTTCATAATTTAAAGGACATGCGGCTTTTATACATTTGTACACGTCAGATCTGACAGTTGGGTAGATGATGAGAAAAATTCCGTTTACAAAAAGAAATTTTCCTCTATTTAAAAAAAATATAGTAGATTTGTAAATTGTAACATTTTGAATTACACTTCACCTACAGTATACCTTAGTTGGCATTGACCGACTATAAATGTACCTTAATCTTAAACATTTCACAAATTACCTCTAATAGTTTTTTTGGTTGTTGTTTTTAGTTCTATAGAACCGCTAACGTTTTGGCCACAATAATAAATCCCAGATGCGTTATCCGATGTTATATAACACGTTGTTGGCATTTCTCAATTTATTAATCTTTAAATAAACTTTATAACTACTAAACTGTTGGTTATTAAACAACCAAAAATGAAATGATTAAAGGACAAACGTATCCAGGATATGCTTTCTCTTTGAATAAAGCTGCAATACTACTTTGGATGGGGCAACTGTTGGGTCTATTGTAGGTCGATACTTATTTAAACGTTTTAAACACATTTTACCATCCTCGGCGGGAGATAAGATCGGATTGAAGTAGGATACGAACTGGAAAGATTTTATCCGCAGTATTCCTTCATTCATGCGACAAATGGTTAAGTATAGTAAGTTAAATAAAAAAAAACTTTCACTCAAACCAAAACAAAGATTGCTCTCAGGAAAACTGAAAACTTTTTAAATAAACTTGTGTATATGCGTACAAAAAGCTCTCTTATTATTAGACGTCAACAAGTCAGAATTACATAATCGAGGCCCTATGCATGAGCTCCGCGAAATTATTTTCAGCTCTGCAAGAGCTTTCGCTCTTTTTAACATAAGCTTTCTTTTTAAAATTCTTTTTAGTTCGATCCTTTCTGTCTTCCATCTTCATGATTAATAATCAAATGGGAAATATAGACAACTTGCATTCAGATAGCATTTTACTCATAGAAACATAAATACTTTTGCTTCAGTTAATTTTCTCCAAACCACTATTCATCTGCGCTGCTGACGGTCTTTCTTTCTTTCTTTTTACAATTTATTGAGTCCAAAGACACCGTGGACACTTCGCTTGGTCTATTATACTACACCCCTATACCTTAAGGGCCCCCGAGACAATCAAACGACGCTTCAAACAAACCAAAATATGAATTTCCATCAAACAGGCTTCAACACGTAAATGATGGTCAAACCTGTCCAGGACCGTAGCCAGCTATAGGGCCCGGGCCCCTCCCGAAATTCTGAGTAACAATATTGTAGCGACAAGCCACTGGGCAGACTGCTGAACTTGTTCAAGCGGTGTGGCCTAAAAATATGAGGTATAGGGGTGCAGTACAATAGGCCAAATGAATGGCCGTAGTACCTCACACAAGAAAAAAATATGAGTGTGCGTAGGACCACACGTTGGAAGTGAAAACTTCTATGGCCGGCTAGTCTATCTTTCCAAATCAATCTTAATATTACAGTAGGATAAGGATCAAGAAATTTTGTTTATGAATATCCCATTTAAGTTTATTTTATTGTTAATGTTCCAATAAAATTAGAAGAACAACAAAGTAATAGATAATTCACAAAAAACAATACACAATACATAATATATAATTCATAATGCCTAATACATAGTACATAATGCATAGTACATAGTGCGTAGTGCGTAGTGCATAATAAATAGTACATAGTACAAAATACATAGTGCATAGTACACAGTACATAGTGCATAATACATAGCACATAGTACACAGTGAATAGCACATAGTAATAGTACATAATACATAGTCCATATGTAGTACATAGTACATGGTGCCTAGTACATAGTATATAGCACATAATACACAGTACATAGTGCATAGTATTTAGTACATAACACATAGTGCATAATACATAGTACATAGTACATAATACATAATTCATAATACATAATACACAGTACATAATACATAGTAAATAGTGGATAGTACATAGTGCATACATTGTAAATAGTACGTAGTAAATAGTACATAGTATATACATAATTCATTGTACATAGTACATAGAACATAGTACATAGTACATAGTACATAGTACATAGTACATAGTACATAGTACATAGTACATAGTACATAGTACATAGTACATAGTACATAGTACATAGTACATAGTACATAGTACATAGTACATAGTACATAGTACATAGTACATAGTACATAGTACATAGTACATAGTACATAGTACATAGTACATAGTACATAGTACATAGTACATAGTACATAGTACATAGTACATAGTACATAATATACAGTACATAGTAAATAGTGTGTAGTACATAGTACATAATACATAGTGCATAGTGCATAGTGCATAGTACATAGTGCATAGTACATAGCACATACTACATAATTCATAATACATAGCACATAGAACATAATAATTAATACATAATAATTAGTACATAGCTCATAGTACGTAGTACACTACATAGTCCATAATACACAATACTTAACATATAATATTAAATATATAATATTCAATATATAATATTTAATATATAATATTTAATATATAATATTTAATATATAATATATAATTCATACTACATAATTAAAACTAAAACCCCCAAAGGAAACATTTTTCTCAGGTGATGGTACGTGCGCGTGATGGCACACAAAAAGTGCGCGTGACGCGAGTTTTTAGTTTTTTCCCCAGGCCAAAAAGTGCCCAACGTGCCTATAGAAGTTTTCACTTCAAAAAAACAATATTGTAAATTTTTCAATTTTTAGAATTGTGAATGTCAAAAAGTTCGGAAAATTTTGATTTTTCAATTTCGAATATCGAATTGAAAATTCGCAGAATTTTCCAAATTCCTAAATTTGCATTTCGGGTCATTCCATGGAAAATGACCCCAAACTAATGAAAATAAAGTGGCGAAAATCACGTAACTTTTAGGCTTTAGGTATTGTTAAGGTCCCATAGTATTGGGAAATATGCGTGTAGTAAAAAAAAAATTATTACTTTTTGTATTTTTTCAGTTGAATATTGTTTTTTACTTCAACGACTGTTGCTCAATTTTTTTGTTGAAGTTGACAACTCTTTTTCGGCCATTTTTATTTAGAAAATCGTTGCGATTTGATATCAGATGTTAAGAGTATTTAATGAACTTGTGATCAGTGCACAGATGTTAAAACAAAAATAAGAGACTTTTAGATTTACTAACATTTGAAAAAAATCTGTTTCTTGTCCCACCCGTCACATGAAAACATACAATAAGTAAGTTTACTCATACATTATAAGAGCAATAGTTTTATAACTTTCCAAAAGTAACAAATAGCCTAAAAACTTTTGTTTAGTGATAGATTTTGATAAAAAAAAACAAAAAATCACAAAAAAACAAGTGTTTAAGTGCTGTCCCACCCGTCACAGTTTTTGCTTTGTGTGCAGTGTATCTTTGTAACTACTTTTTTTAAATATGGATTCTGCAGAGAGAAAACGTCGACAACGAGAAAAAATAAATCAAGACCCTGAATTGAGGAAACAAATGTTAGAAAAAGAAAGATAACGGGATCGATTAAGAAGAGAAAAAAATGAAGGCAGAACGTATGCAGAATGAGGAAGCTAGAAAACTTTGGAGAGAAAAGGAAAGGTCTAGAAAACAGATGACCAGGAATAAGAAAAAGATGTCATCGGCACCCGAAAATAAACCACATTTTGGCTCTTATAAATGCAAGAACACTTTACGTAAAGCGGTTGTAAAAACCAAAAAATCTTTGCCGGAAAGTCCTGGGAAAAAAAGACCGTTCTTGTAGAATTGATAAAAGACCTAATGCCTACTGTAGCTACTAAAATGTCTTTTGGAGACACCACTAAGCTAAGAACTCCTTTTTTTAACAGAAGAAGTTAAAAAAACAGTACAATGGTTTTTTGAGAGAGATTATATAAGTCATGCGTCACCAGGTAGGAAGGATAAAATATCTAAAAAAGATTTGTCAACAGGAAAACGAGTGCTTTTTGCCAAAAGGCATATGACCATGACAGTTGCTGAGGCTTATGCATTGTTTAAAGAACATCATCCCAATATAAACATGGGGAAAAGTAAATTTTTCGAGATGCGGCCTATACACGTCCGGCCAATAAGTGAAATGCCTCACAATGTTTGTGTTTGCGTATATCATGCAAATTATAATTATCTTGTACAAGCAGCACACCAAAGTATGCCAAGTTTTCCCTCAAACACAACTGAACTATTAAAGGAAATAAGCTGTGATATTACAAATGAAGAATGTATGACGGGAAAATGTGGTAATTGCTTTGAAATCAATGACATTTTGCCAGTGAAAGCTCAAGTTGAAGAATTCAATGACCTTATTAATTGGCAACAGTGGGCTAAATCTGAAAATAGAGTACGGGTTATAAATAGTACTGGAACTTTGAAAGATGTAATCCTAGAGCTAAATCGACAGACCACAAAATTTAAACTCCACACCTTTGTGAAAAACCAACAATCCAATCTTTTTGAAATGAAAAAGAAGCAGAGCTCATCAACTGAAGTAACATTACAAGTGGATTTTGCAGAAAACTTCGCAATACCGTCTCAAGACGAAATACAAAGTGCCCATTGGTTACATCCTCAAGTTACACTATTCACGGGATGTGCTTGGGAAAATGGAGGTGACGAAAAGCGCTCATACCTTGTTTTCAGCAATGAGCTTCATCATGATAAATATTCAGAATGGGCATTCTTAAAGAAAATAATAGGAAATCTTAAAGTTCAATACCCATCTCTGATGAAGGTATTTATATTCACGGATGGTTGTGCTGCCCAGTTTAAGAATAAGTACACGTTATATAGTTTGTGTCAATCCCAGGCCGACTGGGGTGTGGAGGTAGAATGGGACTTTTTTGCAACTAGCCATGGCAAAGGGGCAGTGGATGGTGTGGGAGCTACCAAGGCCGTAGCCAGCTCCGAATATCTAAGGGCGCTCATCGTACAATTATTGGCGCCCGAAATAATAACAGTTCGGAAAAATAAAAGATGGAAATATATAGTGTTTTTATTACCTTGAGGCTGGTTTTATACTAAACATTTTCTAAAAGTGAGAACGAAAATAATGAGTACAATTCAGGTCAATTTGAGTATATTTATTAAATCAAATTAATCATTTGAGCAATGAAAACAGTTGCCTTGATGTGATGAGAACATTTCGAAAGACTTCACTCGAGTAAACAATATGCGCGACCACCTGTTTTCATGTACTGTCACGTAATAACGCTCATCTTGCAAATCATATTCTCATGATATTTGAACTTGACAAAATAATGCTAAGCCACAAATAAACTCTTGACTTAGAAGAAATATTTATTTCGGAAGAAAATTTAAATCTAAGTTTAAATCAAATGATGAGAAATTCTTACGGTTTGACAAAATAATTTTTTTCTCATTGCAATGAAAAGTCCTTACCATAAAGGGCGCTGCGCGCCCTTTCGCGCCCCCGTGGCTACGGCCATGGGAGCTACAGCAAAAAGAATGCTGTGGTCTGCTGTCCAGAAAGACTTCGATAAATAATGCCTGGGATTGTTACCACTACTTAAAAACTAAAGGCATTAAAGGTATGCACATAATTTTCGTTTGCTTAGCAGATATAAAACAATACCATGGTCATCTTGATAGCAGATGGAAATCCATTAGATCCATACCCGGTCTTCAAAAACACCATCATTTCCAGGGTCATAGCGATAAATGCATTTCATATGGTATTACTGCAACATCCATTCTAAAAACAGTGCGATTAGCCAAAGAAGGCAAGATAAATTATTCGCAAATATATACTTCTAGCGAAAGTGACGTGGATTTGAAACCACCAGCTCAGCTATAATTCGAAAGAGATTGGGAACATAAATTACCTAACCAAGCCCAAGAAACAAATAAAAAATATGCCTAAATTCATGTGTGATGTGTGTAGTTTTCTTAATCGTCCCACCCGTCACGGATCCCTGTCCCACCCGTCACAATATTTTAAACTTCCAAAAAAATGCTCGTATTGTTTTTTCACTTACCTCTTTTTAGAAAACAGTTAGCGAAATAACTCAACTAGCATACTAAAATAAAATTAGGGCTTCATATGAACTATTTGATCTAAATTTCAACGTTAAGTGCAAGTATCTAAAGAAAGAAGGGTAACTCGTGTCCCACCCGTCACATATGTAATTCTACGAATTTAACAATGTTAGAATATAAATTTATGTTTGTTTCTTTTATCATATCTTAAAAAATATATCTAAGAATGCTATCATAAATATAATAGGTATATTGTGCTTTGTTTGCACGTCAAAATAATTGAATGTATATCAAAAAATGTGTTAAAATGTCCCACCCGTCACCATGGAATGACCCTTTTCATAACTTTCCCGTTTCCCTAATTTTTAAAATTTCCAATATGCCCACAGCTCTAGTCTTCCACATAAAAAAAAAACTCCAAAATCAAAATTTTCAAATTCATAATACGCGGAAATCTACTTTTCACATTCTATTCGCCAAAACCCAGGAACCCCAATCCAATTTTTTGATATTAAAGCCCTTTTACATCCCAAGCGAAAAGTGGAAACGAAAATTGGAGCTCTTTTATCGCATAGAAATTTGTATGCTTTCTCTCTGTGAGGAATCCACGTTCGTGCAACAGTGAGAAAAACATACAAATTTCTGTGCTATAAAAGAGCTCCAATTTGCGTTTGCACTTTGCGCGAGATGTAAAAGGGCCTTGCTTGTTTACGAACGAATCGAATCGTCGGAATGAAACGTGCATACCACAAGGCCAACAAAGTACTGTTGGTTTTTCAAAAAATCAAGAACGAATAATGAATTGAAAGGTGAGTACTGCATTTTGATTTTACTGACAGTTGGGGTTGAGGGGACGTATGAGAGGAGGGGTTAGATGGTCGGTGGTTGAATGGTCAAAGGGGTGGTTGTTTTGGGTAGCCGTTGGTAGACTACAAGAATAAATTGTTTTACATTCAGAAATCCGTTATATCCCTCTAGCCCCTTGGAGGTGGTTTTTGGGCGGGGAAATTTCAAGAAAATTAGCCGAAAGCCATTTTCCATAGGAAAAGGGCGGGGTCCTTTCTGGGAAATCTAGGATCATCTCAAAAACAGGGGTCTGCTTACTTGCACCAGTTCAGAAAAGCGAGTTCATCGTTAGTCTCTTGGTTTGTGACAGACTTTTCAGTTTCACGCTTCCTTTGTCAGTTCGACTGCACGAAAAATCCCGTAATTTGGCATCAGCAGTAAAGCATGTTCACGAAATTGTCGATACGCTTCAAGAACGAACGAAAAAATGCAGAAGTATCATTAGACGAAATTTTTAGAGCAGCTGAAAAACTCGCCAAAACCGTATTCGATATGGAATTCAAAATTATAAGACTCATGTTGAAGCAAACAGCTCGTTTTAATTATCAAACAGACTCTGTTGAAGCGTAATTTTCGTCCTGCTATTTTTATCCCTTGGGTCGATATGCTGATTCAGAATTTGTCAGACAAATTTTTTAATGATAATGCGGGAATCCTTTCAAGCTTATCGATACTTCTCCCTGGATTTGCCGCAACTGAAAAAGTAGATTACTTGGATCATCTTGCTCCATACTTCAGTGATCGAGTATCAGAATCCATTGTAAGAGCTGAGGTGGCGGCAGTACACAAGTTCTTTCAAGTCATCTGTTTCGAGTTTTCCATTGAATTTTTCCATTTAAAACTCGTAACAAATGAGTTGAAACGACTTCTGTGCTGCAACCAATGAATATAAATTGTGGTATGAAAAATTATCAGAACTCGAGAAAGATGCCGAGGTTTTGGAAGTTTTTGATTTTTGTGACCCGAGCAGATTTCCAACAATCAAATATCTTTTAAAAGTTTTGACGACTCTTCCGTTCACAACGGCAAGTATGGAGAGGTAATTTTCGACACTGAAGAGAATCAAACATATGAAACTCAACGGGCATTGAGAGACTCAGTGCACTCGCCGTACTGTTGATCCGTGGAGACTTAGGTGCTGATCCGAATGAGGTTATCGAAATTATGGCAATGGCAACAAAGAAATTTCGAAATTGATTTTTTTACTTTGGTTAACGTCATTTGATTGACAATAAGCAAGCTGTTTTCACTTTAATTAATTCTACATCAATATTAGAATTATCCATGAACCCCCCCCCCCCCAAGGGAAGATTTTTAACTTCGCGGCCCCTTCCCGGACCAAATTTCTGGCTACGGCCCTGAACCTGTCAAACCAACCGCGTAAACGATCAAATGGGTGTGACTCAAACCAAAATCTACGTGTTTGAGTCAAATTGTTTGACCGTCTCGGGGGCCCTTTAATAGTTGTAGGCCAGACCACTTGAACATGTACTGTACTCTGCCTAGTGGCTTGGCTTGTCGCTCAGACTGCACTGTTCGATCCTGCTTCTCGCTATCGCGGGCATTCACACAACATGAAGGGCAGACCCAATTTTCTCAAGGCAAAGCCTCCAGGTGGGGTCCTCCGCCCGTCCCCACCCTCCATAAGTGGTTATCCTGTGAGCACTGTTCGGAAAACAAACTAAGAAGTCTCCTGACATCGTTCCTACTGCGTCCCAACACGCCGTTCCACCGCGTTTAAAGACGACACAGGAAAGAACCGCTTAGAGTTTGCCAATCCAGGCGCGGACTTGGAGCGTTCGGTGTGTTTCATCAAAGTCCATTCTTTAAGGGCCCTCTTCATCAAACTTGTGGGTGCCTCAATACCCGATTTCGGATCGATGAATGCAATGTGAGAACCCCGTCTAACCAGCCAGGGCATCCGCCTTGGCTTTGAAGCCCCGATGACACGGTACCCAAATAAGGGTAACTTTATTGAGAACACCCAGCTCACCAAGAGTACGTTGGCAGTCCCAGACCTTATCGCTCTGATTGCCGCTTGTCTATAAGAGAAGATAAAGACTAGTGCATGCCCGTATGGCCTACATCTCTGCTTGAAAGACAGTCGCCGGGGTGCCTAGGCTTATCGCTCAACTGAATCTGGGGCTTCCACTCCAGATTCCGGGGCCTACACCTGTCTCTGTTTTGGAGCCATCAGTGTACCATTAGTCCACTCTGCAGCACTTTAGGAAGAGTCTTGTATTTATGGCTCAAAATTTGAGATCTTAACGGCCATGTAGTTGCCCTCTGGACTCTCTTCTATAATTTTGGCATTTATAGAATGCCCCAGCCTAGGACCAACGCCCAAATGCGTATTTCTCTACCTCAAGGCTTGTTGTGAAAAGACTACAGTTCTGCCTGCGAGTGCTGGTTCTGTCAGTCTCGACAATGTTCATCTCCTGGTATATGGAACCAGAATTGTTTTGTCGGGATCGTACCATTGTAACTTTGGGCGTAAAAGTTTTGGCCATTGAGTAAATCTAGAAGTTCGTCTACAACAAATCACCACATAAATGGAGATAACCTTCCTCCCGGTCATACTTTTGCTATGGTCCATTAGTTTGGGAGCTCTCAGCATCGATTCGATCCAGTAGGAGAAAGTACTACTTACACCTCGTCTACAAGGCTCCCTCGATAAAGAGGAAGGCCGCCCACACAACTCCTTTGTTCAATGTTGCCCTTTCCAGTCTGGGCACCAGATTATGAAAGGCTGCCTCAGTGGACAATGGTTGCTGCCGGCACTCTACGATACACTCATGGCTGCTTCTTCGGAAACTTTCCTAGTGTGGCTGGACAATATGCAAACTGTGTTCAAATTCATTGGGAATCTCTTTTTGGGGTCTTTTCCCCCACCATAGCCTTGGGAAAATATCCCTCTAAAAAAAATTTATTTTTAATCAAATCATTACCAAATTTTATTCCCGCAATATCCTACTAGCTCTATCGGCTTATTTTATCTGCGACTTATCCTATCGCCTATATACAATAAAAAATCCGTTATAATTTTTGTTTGTTTAAAATCATGTTTTATAATTTATTAATTTATCTTAAAAATACACGACAAAAAACAAAGTTTACAAAAACAATCCTTCGCGGATTCTTTACTTTGGAGCTCTTGGAATCAATTTGTGATAAGCTGGATACTTTTGCACCATCGACATTTCAGAACCTGATTCATCATCTGGAATTGCTGCCTGATTTTTAGACTTAGTCATAGTATCACAATATGATGGAGGATCTGCAAATGTAAGTTTGTTTTTAAAACCATTCAAGAAGTAAGCTACAAAATAAATTTACTTATAGTTCTATCATGTGATGGGTGTGGTAAATCAGTTCCAAACACAAATCCCGGTGGTGGTGGTGCTGAACTTAGTGCCCCTTTCTGGAAGTTTTCCAATGTAGATGAACGTAACATCTTTACTCGATCCTGTTGGCATTCCGACATTGCAATTGGAATGCATCCAATTGTAATAGAAATTTTTAAAAGCAAATCTGATGCTAGAATTCCTGTTTTAGCTTTCGCATATAGATAATAACTGATTTCTATAATGCTACAGGTATTCTGACTTGACTGAGGTACTAATGGTATCTCTAATCTGTCACAAAATTCTTTCTTGCTGAACTTAAGACAACTCCCAATAATTTTCTTAGTAACAGTTTTTCTCGTTAAATTTGTTTTTTTATGTGGATATTCACTTGTATATTGGACGTCTTGCTTGAGACCAGCTACAATCTCTTCAATATCATTGCTCGATTCATTTTCAACCAAGCATGTAAAATTAATTGATTGTCCAGGAACATAACCTGTCATTGGTGTCGATAGGCTCATTTTTAATGGTCCTGATTGACAGCACCAAAGACCGAAAGTCTTTCTATCGTCCACATGAATTGGCACCTAAATTAATTTCAATTTTGTAATAAAATAATTTGTACTATCATTTATATTTTTATAAATTACCTGTAAGTTTGCATCAAAATTTAAGTTTAAATTATAAATAACATTAAATTCTAGTTTGAACTCATTGTCCAACCTGCAAGGGCGATCTATAGTTAACTTGACGTAGTATTTAATGGTACCATAATCGCCGACAAATGATGTTGGTAAAAGTGGTGGTAAATGACAACTAAAATTATAGTTATATGTACCAGGGCTTAAATCAAATGTTGGGCCCGATTCACGTCCTATTACATATGCTCGTGAATTTAGATATGTCTCACTTGATGTATATTTTACTGTATTTTTTCCAGATGATCTAGTTTCGTTCCATAAAACTTTTGCTCGTCCAAACACTGTTATATGTATAGCTGAAATGTAATAAATTTTGTGCAAATCAAAATTAATACAACCATTCTATATTTTTATTTTAAGCAAGGGGGAATAATCCACATATGTGAAAAAGTGACCTCGATATTTACTCAATGGACAAGGCAGAACACTATTATGTGTACGTATGTGAGAACTATTGAGGAATCACCTACATACGTGAACGTGCTGCTTATAAATGCAAAAGAAGCAACAGCAACCATGCAGACATATGGGCTCAATAGGTAATTCAAAACTAAACGAAGAACTTAAGCAACTACGTATTCTAAAACATCTTTTCATGTTAATGAAGTCAATCTTGTCTACGCTCGAGTGTAAAATATGTGCAATAGGGAAACTATTTGAAATTTTCTAATCGAAAGACTACATCAAAGTTAGCCCTAAAAGTAGGAGCAAGCCTTAAGCAATGGCAGGCGGCTGTATTGAGTTCAAGAATAATTCAAGCGGGTTTGGAAGGCAAGATCGTAATCAAACCCACCAACAAAGGTACGCAACAAGGAGGCATGATCTCTTTTTTGACATGCGCTGGTGGAGCGGGGCAGTGCTAGCGGAAGGCTATGACAGGAGGAATGACGGATGTAAGAAGGGAAGAAAAAAGAAGGTGGGAAAGGCGAAGGACCGTGGTGCTGCCGGGATTCGAAACCGGGACCTCTGGGATGGTAGCCAGGCGCCTTACTCCCTAGACTACCGAGGCCCCTCTTTACTATAAAAGCTTGACAGAAATGGAGCTAAGGTAGTAGCATGCGCAGATGACTTAGTGAATGGTGTCAGGATAGTTCCCAACCGTGATTAGTGAAATTATGTAAGGATGCCTGATTAAAGTTGGCTTAACAAATCAGAGATCGTCGGGCCACCAATTTCTCACTGTCCTGGCACCTCATGTTGAACGCTAGTATCTTTCCAGCGAAAGTGCTGGCAATGCTGACAATGAACTTCCAAAAATGTAGCATTGGAATTTTCATAGATAGCCAAATCTCTATAAGAGACATATATTCAGTGATCCTGCCTCCTAATATGATGAACGATGAACTGCTTAGTAACGTGATTCTGAAAATATAAATAAAACAATTCTTTATAACATTTACGAATTCCTTCCCTAAACATATTCAGAATATTCAAGTTTCGTTTTGTACATTTATCATCACTCACAAACAAATGTATTTATTTCATTTGCTTTTTAACACCATCATATAATTTTGATACTTAAATGAACATAATAATTTCAATTACCTCTAATTGTTTTACTATTTGTCGTTACAAGTCTAGCAGTTCCGCTAATGCATTGTCCACCGTAATAAGTTGCCGATATATTGCTAAAATTTATATCACAAATTGTTGGCATCCTTCGTAAACTTCAAAAAACTTCAAACGCCTGCTAATAAAATAATGCTAATAATAAACAGAAAGAGAAAATTTCGTTAAATTATCTTCAAGCACGATACTAAATTTATTTAAAGACGAACTTGATTTTTATTGTGGATTACACATTTTGTGAAATATCAAAACAACACTTCAGAATACATACATATGTATATCGGAAAGTTTTTCTATCTTCATATAATATGTAGTATGATTCAGTTCTATAATGCTGAATACAACCCGACTGGATGAAGCAGATGATGTAGAAGATTAGATGTGTTGAATTTTTTTAGTAAGTACAAAACATAAACAAAATAGACTGAACATAAAACTGGGAATTAAAATAATTTCATATGTAATTTTTGCCGAATTTGATATCATAAAAGCAACAATTCAGTTCTAACTTGATTTTAAATTCCTCCAAAAAAAATAATACTGTATATAAAACAAAACTTTATATTTGGATGTCGTTTACAATTATTTATATTTTGTCGCCTACTAAAAAGAAAAAAAACATAGATTATAAAGTTTGTAGTAAAAATGTGTAAATATAAGAGTATTAAAAAAGCAATAAACACCAATGCTATAATTAAGAAATTATATGAATTTAGGTAGAGCTCGAAGAGTCAATAGAATAACACAGAAATACTCTTTGTTGATATAAATCTTCTCAATGCATCATTCATACAATCTCCTCCTATTCTGTATCCTCCTACTTTTCTTATTTCCTTTCCTTTAATTCATTTAGTTCTGATGGACTTAAGTTCTGCTGTGTTGACTCATTTGAAGCTCTAGAAGAAACATTGCTCTCCATATCACTAACAGCTTTTGTTGTGATAAAGTTTCTACACGATTTCTTAAGTTTGTTTTCCTCACCCATGGACACCATCGTGCATATTTTTAATTAATGCCAAATTATTTTCTAAGTTTCATTGATTTAGATAAAACCCCTAAAAACATTAGATTTTCATCTATGATTATTCTTCCTTTCATTGCCAAAGCCTTTGAAAAAATTGTTTTTACCCAAGTCATGATAGAATACTTGAAATTAATAACCTTCTTTGTAAATTCCAATCTGTTTTTTGGTAAATCCCATAGTTGCGAAACTGCCGTGTTAAATACAACGACTGATCTGCGTTTTGCGCTCGATCTGGGTGATATTAGACTTCTCGACTTTTCTAACAAATTAGATTCCGTGGTTTCCTTGCTTCTGCTTTTCAAACTTAGTCAATTGCCCCAACTTTTCTTCTTCTGTGAGTCGACTCTTTATGTTCTTTCCTTTCTAATATGTATGCAACCTATCAGGGTTGTATTTTCTTTCCAAAACGTTCCTTTGGGAGTTCCACAATGTTCAATCGTTGGCCCTCTTCTTTTTTCATTGTATGTTAGTTAATGATCTTCTCTTATTTGTCGCTGTTCGTTTCATCTGCATCACTAGCTGTATATTTCACGTCGCCGTCTTCATAATTGAATCTTGTATTTCAGAACTTAATATGTAGTATCTAATCCCATATAAATGAATGGAGTTTTTTAAATTTCCTTAATCCAAACTAGATCCAAAAATAAGAACTAATCGCATGTACTCGTTTTCAGTCGATGTCTTCCGTCCATTGACAACAAAGTCACGCGGGGTCGTATGAGCCGAGTATTGTGGCTGATGACATTAGCAAGGTTTCCTTAAACACTGTTTGTACCTTTGAAATGAATTCAGAGTGTACAAAACTATGGTAATAATCATCTTCTTGAATTTGGAACGATTTTGACGTGTTTTCTAGCGCCATGCCATTGCGAAGATTGTTAGGTTTGCATTAACTTATACACCTACCTTTCGTGGCCAGTTATGATACGCTTTTATGAACGTGGGGTCCGAAGAAGTTCAGTAAATCATCAGGCATATTCTGAAGTCCACTGGAATTTTCTACATTGGTAGCATACCATTGTAAGAAAATTCCATCGCAATCCATTCCAGCGTAGTTCAGAATAGGCCTACATGTCTTCAGCGACTTGCTTTCGATCTCTTTTTGGGAAAGATTGACACGGCACGACACGCTTCATGTACAAAATACCAGTCATAATGTTATGAACGGTCTTAAATTATATGTTAACTCCATGATCCCACTCGCTTAGACTCATACGACTATTTTCGAATATCAGTAGGTTCTTGATTTTGCTGATTTTTTTTTGTAAACGTTGAAAGTTGACCAGAATGAGGTAAATCATTTACCACTTTTCGGATCTCTTTGACAATCCACCATAGGTCTTCTTTTAAAAAAAATTTTCCATGGAAAAAATTAAGGACCAATAAGAAGGGTGGTTTTAACATAAACTAATGCTGAGAACACACCGAGTGACAGACAGAGCTCAACTTCAGCGTGGTAACTGGCAATAACACTGATCCAAACGTATTTTAAATTTAAATCTAAAGTATGAGTATGATTTCTTTAGAGTCTTTCTACAGCGTTAGCTTCATACTATTATAAGGAGATTCTACAACCACAAATTATGCTAGTTTCGTCCTTGGCTGGAATGCATAAAATATCCTTTCTTAGTAAAATACGAAAAGTCATTGGTGTTTTGTATATATATTTTTATAAAAATGTGTATATATAATGTTTTAGGCACTAAACTTAAAACAAAAGTTAAAATTAAATACATTTATAAAAATAGCTTTTTGAATATTAAAACATTTAAATAAGTGATTTCCCTTATTTATGGTGGCGGAGCGGAAGGTGTAAAGTTGTCATAATTTGGATATTTTGGTACAAATGGTCCTGTATTATGTAGTTGTTCTTCTGGGTCGAGATTCTTTGGTGGTTTTTTAGATTTTTTAGATATAATCACAGCTTCACGGTAAGATGGCGGATCTAAAAATTAAACATTAATATTATTAACAAAAAGATATTTAAAATTAATAATAATAATATTACTTAGAGTACTATATGATGGTGGTAAATCCTCTCCTGTTCGCAGTACCGGTGGTGCAGGCAATAATGGACTGTCAGGATTATCTAAACCAGGAGGAGGTGCAGTCGCCCTAATAAGAGTAGGACCACCCTGAAAAGCACCAGTTGGTATTGGCTGTGTCGATATAACTGTATTGATTTCAGGCCCAAATTCAAATTGGTAAATTGGAATTGCCCCAATAGTAATAGGAATAGTCAAAGTTAGGTCCCTTGAAAATAATCCTGTTTTAGCTTTAACATAAAGGAAGTACGAAATTTGTATGCATCTACATGTATCTTGAGTAGACTGAGGAATTGATGGTATTGCTAATGAGTCCTTATATTCCCTTTTATTGAATCTTAATATTCTTCCAATATTTTTCTTAACAACTGTATGAGATGCTGATTTTGTTTTTACACTCGGAGATGAACTAGTAAAGCGGACTTCTTGCTTAAGTCCAGCTATAATTTCATCAACATCGGTATTTGCTTCATTTTCAACAAGACATGTAAAAACAAGTAGTTGTCCAGGTACATAGCCACTAATTGGTGTAGTAAGCTTAATTTTAAGTGGACCCGTTTCACAGCAGCAGCAACAGAATGTCTTATCATCCTGTCTTAATTCTGGCGACTAGAATATATATTTTTTGTTATTATCTTAAACATAAAAAAATATTTGCATTATTCTTTTTACCCTATATCTTGGATTTGAGTTTAGATCTAAATTATAAATGACAGTAAAACCTTGTTTAAAAACATTGTCAAATCTAAATGGTCGATCTATAGTCAACATAACGTAATATTCAATTTTGCCATATTCACCAACAAATGATGTTGGTAGACGTTCTGGCAAAAGGCATCTAAAATTGTAATTGTATGTTCCAGGATTAAAGTCTATTGATGGACCAGATTCGTATCCTGCCACATATGTACGAGAATTTAAGTACGTTTCTTCTCCGGAGAAAGTTACCGTATATGTGACTGTATTTTTTCCAGATTTCCTTGATCTCGTTTCTTTCCATAGTACTTTAGCTCGTCCAAAAACTGTTATGTGTATTGCTGAAAAAAAGAATGAACATATTAGACAGATAAATAGAGATAATGAAGAATTGTTTAAGTTTTCGTTGGTGTACGTTGTTGGGCTGAGTCTGGGATAGTGAATGGGTGACCTGAAAAGAAACCGATGAATCAAGATTGCGGTGGAGGCAGGAGATCGTTTATGGGTGGAGCAATCGCTATGATAGTAATGATAGAATTTTGTCAGGGTTGGTACATTCCTATGGTAACTCAAAGGGTCGACGGTGGAGCAACGCTGGCGTCTTCGATAAGTTTGAGGGCCCTTTTTTGATCTTTATCCAACAACGCAAAGGTGGATTTCGAAGCCCCACTCTAGGAGGATGTTGAAGAAGGTGGCGAAGAACCCTGCGTTTGAGCTCTTGGATGTTGTAACAGCTCAGAAATACTGACTGCGAAAGATTGTTCCACAGTCGAGTTATTCTATTTATGAACGAATTTTTTGTTTGTATCGTAATAAGGGGAGCTATAGGCGAAGGAAATGAGTCGAGTGGGAGTACGATTTTACTCTTGGTATCCAGATCAACCAAACTCGTGCACACTTTGGTTTTTGGTGTTCTGTCAGATACACTAAAACGTACTCGGTGGGCCATTTTGGCTGAAGCCGTGAATTTGGTTCAAATCGTCTCCATGGTTTTGGAGAGAAAGAGGTAATTGCTATTGGGCGGTAGTTAGAGCGGTGCTAGAATCACCTTTTTTTGGCATGGGTTGAAACTGAGAAAGTTTTTAAGAGTTGGGTAAACTCCGAAGAAATAGGATAGGGCAAGGAGTTTGCACAGAGGTTTAGCTAAAGGTGAGGCGCATGACTTTAGGACAATTGAGGGTGTTTCATTGTCAGGTGCCATTGGATATGTTCGGTTAAGCCGGCGAGATATTTTATTAGGACTACTCTTTGTAGGCAGACAGATGGAAAAGAGCTTCATCCCTCAGAATAATTTTGTTTAATTGTATTTCCAGCAGTATTTTGTCAGTGTGTACCGATCTATATCTGAAAAACTTGTCAAATATTTTCGAAATGACAGTTGTATGTTGACAGTTCAAAAATGGATGGCGCGAAGTTTAAAATGACACCTCTTATTGAAAGAACCTTTATACAATATTCTAGTAGATAATATTTATCAAAACAATATTGAATGTGTTATCTTTTCAAATAATTCAGAACGTTTTGGTAATCTTTTCAGAACTTCTAAGTAATTATTGTCCGGGTCATGATGAAACCATTATTTGATAAGAAATTTGTCCTATTATGGCTCAAACATATTCCAATACTTGTATACTGTGTGGAAATTCTGTAATGCACTTTTATATCCTATTATATTTGAAATAGGTCTATGGAAATTTTTAAGGAACATCTCGAACAACAGACCGTCTTATAAGTAAATTACATATAATTTGCGCTAATTCAAAGTATTCATATTTATAATAAATAACAAAGAAAATCATTACTAATTATTATACTTCCTAGGAGAACGATTGTCCAAATTATAATTAAAAAAGAAAAGAGGCGCGGGTTGATGTGCTACTAATCGCCCAAGAACACTTACTTATATGCAAAGTAATCAATACTTCTAAAGCATGTCTAGACTCTATTGTCTATACTCTTGCATAATACCGCTATGATCGATATCATCGCCCAAATACAATTAAAGAACAAAAATTATTATTCTTATCGTCTTCAATTTGGGAATATTTAACATTTTTTTGATAATCTTCAATCATTTTTTTTAAGTTACATACTAAAGTATTTTTCATTTAAATTTTGTATACATATGGATTAACCGAACCGAATACAATTTCTTATCAAATTTTTATGTAACTAAAAATGAAAAGTAATTACGACCACAAATTCGTACGATTCAAGGCCAAAACAGATGCGACTTTAAAAATCGCACACACTAGTAACAAAAAAGTCGAAGGCCGAATAAAAAATTTGGAAGTATACACCCAGCAGATCTACAGCGAATGTATTCTTTAGATTAACATTTCATTAAGACATCAATCAGATTGAATGATATACTGAACATTAGAGATTCACATACAAAATTTCAAGATGATCGGTTTGTCCGCTTAGGGCTAACCGTTCGAAAACGCTCGATTTATTTTCGAATATTGCGCGCTCTTGTTAGCCACTAGTGTAAGTTTGGCGATTTTCTCTTTTCAGATATTTGAAAGTTTGCAAGCTTTTTTTTATACAATTATCGCAAAAAAAATATTTCACACGCCATCTGCTTCTAAATACTGTAATGTTATCTTTTACTTAGTAATTAAATTTTCCTTTTTATTTACCTCTTATAGTTTTCTGATTGGTTGTTTTGAGTTGTATGTTACCACTAACATTTTGACCAGCAGAAAAAACTTCCGATACATTGTCGAAAGACACAAAACAAGTAGTTGGCATTACTTTAGTTATTAAACTTTGAACCCCAAATAAACTTCACAAAAACTAAAAAAAAAACCCACGTCACAAAAAATTCAAGTAAGAGCCAAAAACAAACGCCGAAAGCACACAACTATTCAGGATGTGCTCCCTCTTCGAATAAAGCGGCAATACTGATTTGCGGAGAGTCTACCTCTTTTCTTTTAAGTGTTACTCCTACATTTACAGTTATGTTCTCATATATTTGTAGTAACACTTCATTAATTTGGCAGACTATAGGCGCCTATTGGCAACAGTGTGGATTTGAATGGTTTGCGGAACAGAAAGGAATTCTACCTCCGCCAAATACCCAAATACCAACGCAGTGCCTATCTATCCACATGGGTCGGATTTGGATAAGAATGGTTTGCTGGCCATAAAACCCAAAAATTGAAGCTGTACACATGGCAAACAGCGGGAAAACTACTTTAGCAAAAATTACGATAAGAAAAATAAGACCTTGGTGAGTTTTTGGTTTTAAGAGAGAAAATTACCTCTGATATTTTTTACTCTTTCAGAATGCGCTTAAAGCCGGGCTAAAATAAAGCTTTTTGATAAGAGAAATTTGGAGGAAGCTCCCCATGCTTTCTTTAGTAGGTCTGCTTAAGGTTTCTGCATCACAAATGACGTAAACTTAGAGAATTCCTCCGAACGGAATGACTCACAGAAAGGAATGTTTACTCCAACTATCAACAACACTCTAAATTTCACCACCATATGCTAGGAGCAGTTTTAGCGCGTTTCCTGTTTCTATCTGTAAAATATTTAGAAATTTCTTTTTATAGTAAGTTTTGCATTAATTTAAACATACTCGCAGGTATTATAGCCTTTTATTAGCAGGTATTAATTATTAAACAGTTAAAAGAAAAGAAAATGGACGTGGATAGGGAACACCCTACGAAAAGAAAATAATGCGCTAACGAAAAAAACACTTGAATGGAATTCGCAAGGAAGTAGAGGTGTCGGTATACCGAAAAATACACGAAGAAGGACAGTAATGAAAGAAATCGAAAATTTTGACAAAACCTGGATTGAAACCAAGAGGGTAGTTCAAAACATGGCCCAATGGAGAAGCTTTGTAGAAGCCCTATGCTCCCAAGACGTGTAAAGCAGGATAATAATAATAATAATCAGCAGGTAAGGAAAGGGACAAATTGAGTTAGGAGACGTTCACCAGTAACAAATATCGTTGGAATTCGAATCAGATGGACTTTTAGCATGAAACACGTTTAAGGACCTGAATCACCCTAACGATAACAAGTGCAAGTAAGACTCGGCATTTTCTCGATATCGAGAGAGTTTTCGACAATTCATCCTTTGACATTATACCAAGTTATCTAAAAAGGCAAGGTCGAGGGGCACTGTTTGCGAATGGATTGACTTTATATAGAGGATTCGCATATTAACGATTATTTACAATGAACAGACTCATTAGGGCACCATAGGAAAAGGATGAACGCTAGGAGAAGTTATATCTCCTTTTTTGTTGTACCTTGTAGATGAACTACTCGCTGTCCAAAACTTCTTCAACCAAGACTACACAAACGATGTTGTCATCGCAGTAGCCCGTGAAACAAGTAATACCACTAGTATATGACTCAGTGTAAATCCCGAAGAAATGGTTCTAGTATCAATTACCAAGAAACGGATAATTTCAAGTTAGACTGATTTATTTTTTGCGGACAAAGCTTTAAGCTTCTTATAACAAACGAAATGTTAGGGGTGATATTAGATGTAAAACTCTACTGGAACCAGAACATGGATAATGTTAAGAGCAAGTTTCGCAGATCTCTGTGAGACTGCCGCAAAACTTGGGTATCAAAATGGGGTCTACAGCACTATGTATTACATATACATCACCATCATAACACCTGCCTACAGTACTTCTGGGTACTCGACTAAATTTGGTTCAGGTACACCGCGAAATAGAGAAATCCGCTATAAATTCTGCATTGTTGAGATCGATTAGCGACCTACCCCCTATAATTGAAGCTGGAATGCTATCAGTTTCCATGCCCGCCTATATGTGAATGTGCAAGGGTGGCTATCCTGAGTTTTTTCTAAGATACCACAGGGCGGACTCGTATGGCTTTAAGCTGGAGACAGATCTGAATGCCGGTATTTGAGGTGAATGTTCTCAAGCGTCTTCATATGAAAACTTAAGAAAGGCCTACGAAGGGACAAAATCCCTTAGGGCACCTATCAGCTTATGGCAACAACACAAATAATAACTCAGCGGTGCTGGATAAGATTAAGTTTGAACGCTTAGTAGGCCGCATTTGCAAATTTGATTCGGAGTTCTCCGTAGAAATTCATTCGAATGATTTGGGAAGAAGATAGTACCTACAAAGAATGAAATAACGAGATCATTGAAAGATCGCAGAAAAATACAATCAATCTGGAGCGAAATAGTCTTGTTGAGCTTTATATATAAGGTTCTAGCTCTGAACTCTATATATCACGTGGGGCGCAAGCTTTTTCGGGGCGGCAATTTTTGTTCTGTTTTTATATTTTTTTGTTATTTTTAGTTATTAGTTATTGTTATTTAAAATCTTTTCATAACAAAAATAACCAAATTGTAACCTGTTCTAAAGCCGGCGCCAGATATAGCTTCAAAGATTTGAACACTTCTTTGAAGACACTTCTATAAAACCGATTTTACTTGCCTTGAATATGGCACCGTGTGAGGAATCTCATTGGTTATGAAATTTTAACGATGCTTTCAAAGAATTTACGAAGAATACTTTCAAAAGCCTACAACAAAAGCTGAAACTGAGGGATTGTTAAATGAGTTCAACTCACTGGAAACTGGTATTGAACAGGGGGGCCATTCTCTGGAAAATCTGGAAAAGTCAGGGAATTTCATGGAATTCTTTCCTCCATAATATATTGTTTTCTGATGAAACATATAATAAATCTGTCTTTTTCAGCGCATGTGAAATTTCAAGCAATTTTTGGGAAAAGGCAAAATGTTATCTATGACGGAGAACTGTAAATAGTCGTTGTCGGAATTATCGGCATTCCATTGTACTGAAAATTTAGTCCATTTGAAACGCGGGGTATGACGCTCGGAACGCCCCACGCAATGAGACTATTTGTACTCTATGTTTTTTGGAGCGCTGATCGCGAAAATCGGGGTCTGTGGCTCTAAAGTGGTTGGATCACCCATAAAATCACCAAATCGTAATTTTTAGGGTTTTTTTCGCAACAAATTTTATGAGACTAAGAAATAATGCTCTGGAATGTGCAAATTGGCAAATTTAGTGCGTCTGTAAAAACTGAGCTCAAAGTATATGGTGACAGGTGAAGGAAGGGGTGAAAGCCACCCCTAAATTGACATAAAGATGGAAAATGCTGGAAACAAAATTTTGTTCACTTTTTTATGTAAGTTTAAAAGAACGGTAATTCCAAAATTGACAATTTTTTTTCACTCTCTAGAGGTGAGAACTACCGCTAAGTCGCCCTAAATTTCAGGTAAAGCTCAGAAATTGGAATTAAAATTTGGGCCAAAGATGAAGGATTAAGGTTTATTTCCACCCTAACACGAATTCTGACGTTTTATTGAAAATTGTAAGCGAAATGTACATATGTTGGAAAAAAAGTACCCATTACAGCTTTTAATATTATACGATTAGAATGTTTTTATATGTAGTATACGATTGGAATGTTAAAGTGAAAACAATTTTTTCCCCGGTTTTTCCAACTTTATGTCAATTTAGGAGTGGTTTTAATTTTCACCCCTTCTCTTCCCCCATACTATACCATACAATTTGAGCTATTTTTTATTTTTTAATTTTGTATGAATTTTATATTATATGTATTTAGTGGAATGGTAATTAATTAAATTTGTCTAGTTCTGACACATTTGTCACCCCGGTCACCCCGCTCCCCCAGACATGTGTATTTTCTTACGGAGAGGGGCGCATTTTTTTAGTAGTCCACGGGCGCCGAATATCTTAGGACGGCTCTTCAGATGACCCATAATCTGATATATTCATTGGCTTCATACTTATGTTCAATTTATAATCTGAACTCAATTTAGCACTTCCCCTCCTTGCCCCCTATGCTGAAAATTGTAATTCGACTGAAACGTCACTTTCTTCAACTCAAATGACTTGTCACGCCACACGACTCGACTTTCAGCACAGGGGTTAGAAGTTGCGCTCAAAGATAATCACCCTTATTCCACACTCCGTCGGAAGACTTCTACGACGTAAGCTTTACGCTACGACGTAACATATTCTGATATTCTGCACCAAAGATTCGGAGTGCGGAATGTCAAATTCGGGATTCGGAGAAAAAATATCATTACGTCGGAGTGTGGAATAAGGGTGAATATTTAGAAACATTACTTTACATTTAAGCATAACACAACAAAACCGATATTAACGGACCAAGAGATACCATCATATAGCCCGGTATGCAAGGCTCAAGAAATTTGCTCAAGAAAACTTCTGCATTTATTTCCCTAAGAAAAAATGACAGCAGTTCAGAAATTTGACAGTTACTTATTTTCATTGCAGATATTAAATAAATTGTTTTATGATTGCTTGGAATTAATGAAATTGTTTTAATTAGTAAAGAATTAAAAAAGAATTTAAAACATCTGAATAAAAAACAACAATATGTAATTTTTTCCATTGCTGACAGTTACTTTCAGTTTCAAAAACCACCTGAGACGTCAAGACCTCATGAACCGTTAAAATTTCTTAAGGAAATAAATGAATCGACACTTATTTCTGGACGAAAAACTAAAATTTTATCAAAAGCGACATCTGCGTGTCACTAAAAAACACGATATTTCTGGTGTGAGTTTCTTGACTCTAGCATACCGGTCGCAGAAATCGCCCCAGAAAATATTTCTGAACCATTTCTTGACCATTTTTTTACAATAGGTTTAAGATAGGCAAAGAAATTTCTTGAGCCTTGCATACCGGCTTAAGGCAGAAAAGCAATTGCATCATACAATAAAAAACTGGAACAATTTAAATTTTGGAAATTTTTATTTTAATAAATATTTAATACAAAATTATTATAAAAACTTTTGGCACTTGGCATATTTCTAACAATATTATCTTAATATATTATGTATAGTCTCCGAATTTGAGGAACTTAATTTCGTTGTTCCAAGGTTGTAAAGAAAAATATCTCAAATTTGGAAACTACTTCTCATGGAATAACTATAGCATTTTTGTGAATATTTAACTAATATCTCAAATTATATTTATAATATGAATAAATATCACGTAAGTAATACTTTTGAATTTAAATAAAAGAAAGTTTTGAATTTAAATAAAAGAAATTATTAGCGTTGGTCGAAATTAAAACTACTAAGCTATGTTTTCAGGGTCGATATTCTTTGCTTTATAGCTTCATGATATGATGGTGGTTCTGCAAATAAACGTTACTATTATAGTATTGTTAAAAATTTAAAAATAAAACAAAAATCACCTTTAGCAATATACAGCGGTGGTAAGTCTTGTCCATGTTGAATTAGTTCATCTGACATTAATGTTAAAGATATTTCAGGGATTATTGGTTCACTTATGTCAACTGATATTGTTCGTACAGATGGTAATGAAGTGGATGCTAAAGATCTCCGTGATGTACCATCTGATGACGATCTTGCTATTGGAATAGCCCCAATTGTGATGGGAATGGTTAAAAGACAGCCTTTTGTAAACCATCTTGCTTCAGTTTGAACATAAAGGTAATAACTGATTTGTATACATGCACATGTTTTTTGAGTAGTTTGAGGTATTGATGGCAATAAAATAGAATCATGAAATTCTTTCTTACTCATTCTAGCAGAGCTTCCGATCATTTTTTGAACAATTGTACAGCTTGATGATTTTGTTTCTTTTTGTGGCAATTCACTTGAAAAACGAACATCTTGCCTTACACCAGCTACAATTTCCGCAATATCATTCTTCGATTCATTTTCTACAAGGCAAGTGAAAGTGAGTATTTGTCCTGGTACATAACCAGTAACTGGAGTAGCTAGCTTCACTTTAACCGGTCCTGATTTGCAGCACCAATAATTGGAAATTTCTACATCCTGTCTGATTTCAGGTAACTGAAATTAATTAATTAATTTATAATAAGATATTATTATTTTTGTTAAGCATTTTTACATACCTGATATCTTGGATTAAGGTTCAAGTCTAAATTAGATATTACAGTAAAGCTTTGTTGGAAAATGTCGTTTAATCTAAAAGGACTATCAATTGTGACTAAAATAAAATATTCGATGCTGCCATATTCTCCAGTAAACGATGGCGGTAAAAGTTGGGGTAAAACATAATCAAAATGATAAATATGTGTTCCTGGATTTAAATCAAACGATGGTCCTGATTCTTGCCCAGCAACATATGTACGATAGTTAAAGAGGGTTTCTTCCGATGTAAAATTGTCTTTGGTTAAAATTCGTTTTGTTCCAAATTTTTTTGATGATTTATCATTCCATAAAACTTTTGCCTGTCCGATAAATTGAATGTGTATAGCTGAAATTATTGAAAACATAAACTATATTAGTATCTTTCTTTTGTAATTGAAATTATGTTAGTGATAAAAGCCTGTTTTGATGGTTATTGCGCGATGAAGGATAAAATGAATAAGACCGAAATATGCAACGCTGAATAATTTAATAATAATAATTGTAAACACAGTACATAAGTGCAAGAGAAAATAGCATCCTAAATCAACTGTCACGATTATGTAGGTTGATCATGACCAATTTGACAAGCCAAGAAACCATATCCGAAACATTGTTTAGACCAATCAGCATCCACAACTGACTCGGACGAGGAGACGGTCTAAGTAAGCTAAGAAAGATTTTAGATCCAGCTAGTCATATTTAGGTGCCGGATCAAATCCTATTTTGAGCTTTGAAACCTACCCCAAATCCTTTAAGATGGGGTTTCCAAGTACACGGTGTCTGATGTTGGTACTTGATATATAAATCAGGTGGCAGTAGGTCAAGAAGTAAGTTAATCGCTTCGCACTTCAAACCCCATCCCTTGCCGAAGGTCTGCTTACATGCATAGAAAGCTGTGCTGGCCTTATTTGCCCTTTCTTCGATTGAGCTTCTAGCATTGGGCCCAGAATAAAACCGAAGATGATTGGGATAGGTCCAGTATTTGACCGTTGATTAAGGGGTTGATTAATTTTGTCTTTTCCGGGTTGACGAATAAGCCCGCAGCAGTTGGACCATGCGCTAAACTTTCCAAGTTCCATTTCCATAATTTCACTGATTGTGTGGAGGAACTTTGCTGATACTAGTATAACCAAGTCGTCCGTATAATATAAGCGACTCCATTATTCTGTGGTTCTCTAGTATCTTTAGGATCTTGTCCATCGTCATAAGCAGAAGCGAGAAGATTTCACCATTGTTTGGTATAACTCCAATACTAAATAAACGAAATACGAACTAAACGTTTCCGAAAAAAATATGATAATCAATGAAATGAATAAAATTAAATCTTAGCAAATATCTGTATACAAGCTTCTCTATTATGCGATGTATTCCAATAACAGATAGGTATTATGATAATATATGAATAAAAACAATACACCAAGATGTAAGATTGAGTAAATAACAGAACTTCTATTAACTACTAAAAAGTATTCAAACATTTCCATTATTATGAATCATGACAAAAATTCTATCGTATTTTAAATGCTAATTCTTGAAAACAAAAATAATATTTTGGAAGATCAGTATCATTAAATGTTGCACATTTTATGGTTCATTGACTCGCATATGTTTCTTAATAGATTTGTCAATAGCTAGGCATATTCTAAAAAAAGACTGATCATGTCCACACCCCTAAGATATTGTTAAGTCAACACGAGCTTTATGGCAATTGAAAGATCGCTTTATGGCGATTAAAATTATAAATGCTCATAGCCTTGTTTTATTTACTAAAAAAACTTTGAAGTTCCACTTTAATAAAATATTAAATTTGATCTTCAAAAACAACACTAATGTCAAAATGATTTTCTTGAGCAGTATTTTAAATTTAAAAGCTTTCACAATATTGGTTTTTCCCAAACATTTCAC
Organism: Thereva nobilitata; assembly: GCA_963855945.1. Taxonomy (NCBI): domain Eukaryota; kingdom Metazoa; phylum Arthropoda; class Insecta; order Diptera; family Therevidae; genus Thereva; species Thereva nobilitata. Next base: position 178,156,496 of record OY979695.1, read on the forward strand.
AATTCACTTTTTAACAGTTTTCCAACCATACAAATGCGTTACGCATGCAACATTCGTTAACCCAATTTCATTTTTTTGTTTCTGTTAAATACCTCGAATTTTTTTCTTAGTACCAGTAACAAGCTTGGCAGTACCACTTATGGATTGTCCATCACAAAAAACTTTCGATTCATTATCAAAATTAATATTGCAAATTGATAATCTTCTTCTATCTATTAACCTCATGTCAATTTTATAATGAAAACTGTAGGAGTATTGAATTGTTCACTAAGAGAAAACTAGCAACACGAGTATCTGAGAAACGATCTTCTTAAATAAAGCGACGATACTGATTTACTAAAAACTTGCTTTAGCTTTTTGTTGATCAACAAAAGATCATGAGCATGCGATCATATGTATCTGAAATGGTCGTAAGAGTATCTACCATTTGGATGTGTGTTGTGGCAATTATAATCCCACCAGCTCAAGACTGGATACAAATGGATGTAGAGAAAAAGATCTCACATTGTATGGGTCTCTCTGTGTAATATAACTTGTTCCTCAAGAAAATAAAACATGGATGGTAGAAATGACTAAAAGAGAGTCTAAGATGCGAATGTGTGCAATCCAGTGAAGCTATACCTCTTATACCTGCTCACCTTCTTGGTTCATACTATTCCCTGAACTTGATCTTGCATATAAGTCGAATCGTGTATAAGAATGGGTTTTTGCGCTATTTTGACTTTCGACCTTCTACAATATAACCATAAGACTGAAGAAATTTAGCTTCCTTTTACTAAGTACTGATATCGCAGAAGGAATGGTGCTATTTTTTCTACTTCATGTTAATCAAGATAGTTAATAAGTCGAGTCATCATTGTAGCATTCGTTATCTGGTACATTTTTGAGTATGTACATTATATCAACATTTCACTTCCGGTTTTAAACATTTTTAAAATATTATACATTCTTCATTGCAAAATTAAATAAGAAAATCTCAATCCTTTGAAAAAAATCTACATTTAAAATTATTATCTGGTATAGTTTATATATTAATCTACAAAAATCTGTAAATGTAATGTAATCTTCTACGAATATTTACTTTTATTGACTAGAACCCAAGAACCTAGAAGAAGAGACTAATCCTCAGGGGATTTTATGATTTTATGCGATTTTAGTTTTTTTACATTTTTAATACATGAGATGCGATCTGAGCCCTACTTTAATGAATTCCTAGATTCCATAATGCAAATACACGTATTACCATTGTTAGCTAAGGATCTTTTAAAAAGGTACTCGGTCCGTTATAAACTAATGTCTTTCAGGTACTAAAATGAGAAGGATTAAGCCGAAACTCAGGTATGTATATGCTTAATAACTTGGTTGTTTGTTAACAGATGTTTTTCTTTTAGGTTTAAATTTCGTGACGACAATTTCACTGATACGAAATATATAGGGGTGATTGTCAACGTCTAAAATATGTAGAATGTAAGACATGTAACGTTTTTACAATTTGCCATTTTCTTATAAAGTAAGCAAGTGAAAAAAATAATTGATTAAAGTGAATGGCGAGGTGATAATAGAAAGCAAATTGAAGTCCGATTTTCTTTACCTGACCTGTTATGATACCTCCTGCCGCGAGGATACCATCTACTCACGAAGGTTTTTAGGACTCTAGGAAGTGTTTAGATGCCTTAAAGAGCTTGCCGTCACTAAATCTAATGATCGTAATAATACATCCTGTGATCGTTAAGAAATATGCTTTGGGATAAACCCCTGCGTAAACTCTTCGCCAAGTTATACTTCCCCGGAGTTTATTCAGCTACTATTCAACTCTTGGAAATTCGATTCAGTCCATACCGAAAAAAGTGACTCCAATAACTGTTCTAACTACAGCCCATAGCAATCACTTTATTTATTTCCTAAATTATGAAGACATTATTCAATAAAAATCTAATTAAACACCAGCGCTACGGTTTTAGACAAAAAAGATCTACTAACGACCTTCTTATGGGTTTTATAGAACACCTCAACTAAAACATCCATTCTGGCCCAGGTGCTCTAGATACCCCCAAGGATTTTGATCGAGTATGTTCTAGGTACGTGTTCTGTTGTCTAAACCGCAAGTTGTGATATCGATTCAGTTTCAAAGAGCTGCATTGATAGCTTTGTTTCTAGCCGATCAGTCAAGGTAACACCAGAAAGTGCCGCATATAAACCATACATGCCGATGTTCCCCGGGGCTCAATTCTATCCCCTGATTTTTTCCTAATTTTTAAAAATGACCTTCAATCGTCTCTAATCCAATTAACAGTTTTGCTAATGCGCGGTACTCTGCGTTACTTCTATGTCTTCTATTATGAAAGACAAGCACGTACCAGATCTTGTCTTTATTGTCGTGAACTTGTGTCAAATTCAACTAATATAAGAATGGCCGTAAGAATTGTGTCGAATTCAACGCCTTCAAAACGAGGCACTCTCTTATTTCCAATAAAACTAGCACCAATATTCCTTTTGACTCACTAGGCGGTGTGGAGCTAATAGCTCATTTATCTCTTAACATCCTGGGCATAACATTAGCCGAAGACTTGCGATGGAATATACCAGATCGTTAAACAAGAATTCCAGTGCAGTTGAGTAAATATATCCTTCAACCATTGCCAAGGGTTCAATTTGTAATCCTACATTCGATCCCACCTTGAATACAACTCGCTTAAATTGGACATAGCTCCTAAAAGCGCCTTGTCGTGGCTAGATAACGTAATGAGACCTGCTTTCAAACTTATCGGTTCACAGCTTTACTATTACAAATTCCTCCAAGGACACCGTTGGAGTGTTGCAGTTCAGGTAAAGTTTTATCGTTATTACCATAGCGACTGTTCCACATAAACTTACACTGTCCTGCTTGAAATGCTACTTCTTTTCTGAGACACAATGATTTCAATATACATAAGATCGTGAAGATATTTGAAAACAAAACATTTTGTTTATGAAAAAGTGAAACCTTTTATTTTATACATTTGTTCATTCAGGTGGTGCAGAAGGTCTATAATTTTCATATACCGGATATTTTGGAACAAACGGTCCAGATTGATGAATTTCTTCTTCTGGATCTCCTTTGGTCGGTGGTCCTTCCGAATGTGCTACTGCTTCAAAATATGATGGAGGCTCTAAAAAAATATTTTAATTGAAAAAAATAAATAATAAAAAATATCAAACAAAATTACTTATAGAACTATATGCTGGTGGCGAATCCGGTCCAAATGGCGGAGCTGGTGGTATATCTGATGGTGCTGTTGGTGTAGGTATAACAATTGATGGTCTTGCCCTTGGCTGTGATGTTACAGCAGGCATTTGCACAATTGGTATAGATCCAATAGTTATCGGTATCTTTAAACTAATATCTGAAGTGCAGCATCCTACACTCACTTTTGCAAAAACATAATAACTAATATCGATGTATTTGCATGTACCTTGCGTTGATTGGGGATTTGATGACAGAAGTAAAGACTCTTGATATTCTTTATTACTAAATTTTAAACATCTTGCAACTTCTTTTCTGCATAACACGTATTTACACCACTTATGGGAGGTTCGCGGACTACTACTTGTAAACTGTACAGATTGTTTAATTCCAACCGATATTCCTTCGATATCATCATTTGATTCATTCTCCACAATCAAGGAAAGATTAATCGTTTGGCCAGAAACGAAGCCATTCATTGGTATCGACATTCTCATTTTTATGGGTCCAGAAGTACAACAGCAACAACAACAAGCGGCAGATTCTTCACCTTGTCGAAAACTTGGCATCTATAATATTTAAATATAAATTTATTTTTATTGTATATGAAGAAATATTACCTGATATTGTGGATTTGAATTTAAATCTAAGTTATAAATAACAGTAAAGCCTTGCTTGAAGACATTATCAAATCTAAAAGGACGATCAATAGTGACCTTAACATAGTACCTTACGCTACCATGTGTACCATCATAGGATGTTGGTAATCGGTATGGCAACATCTGCTGGAAATTATAATTATAAGTACCAGGTTCCAAAGTAAGCGCTGATCCTCCTCTATTGCCCGAGACATATGTTCGTGAATTTAAATAGGTTTCTTCGGATGTATAATCAATGTATACTGTTTCAGTTCTTGCATTATCACCAGTACCGGTTGTTCTGGATTCCGTTTCTGTCCATTTCACTTTTGCTTCTCCAACGATAGCTATGTATAAAGCTGTAAATATTAAAATGTAATTGCTATTTGTAAGTTACAAAAGTATTTTTAAGAGGTTTTTGACGAGTAGTTTATTTCAACTTGTAAACGAAGCCTTATACATTTAGTGTATCGAAACGCAACATGTAGAAAGCGAATGTACTTCTCGTGTCCCATAATTCCCCTTATATAATATATGTATGTTTTTTAACGCTGTAGTAGAACTTTAGAGGATTAATTATAAATATAAATCTGATGATGATTTTACAATGCCGCAATGAAGATGTTGGCAAAAAAATAAACTGGCTCAAATACAACGATGCTCTCTGCACAGCTGATCATATATAGTGGGAATGCACTATATCTGGATATTTAAATAGTGATTGTGCAAATATGAGAGCAGGAACTCGTGCCTGAAGTTTGGGAAAGAGGCATTCAGTGCTCTGTACACAAAAAGAAATACTACAGCGTGCAGCAATTATAGCGGTATAACGATATTAAGCACTGCACGCAAGACATTCTCCGCTGTACTGCAAAATAGGAGAACTCCATACGCTAGGAACATAATAGGCGGCTTCATCCTAGAAAAATCAACATCGAATTTTCATTCTTAGGCAGGCGATGAAACGATGTCTAGAGTTTCAAAAGTAATCCATCATCCTTTCATATGAGTTGTTGGCCAAAGCAGGACAGGACAGTTCGTAGGAGTAAAAAGGACATGAAAGTTCTTTTTACGATTTATCGAAGGCGACAGCGAGATGGACCGAACCTTTCCTGGAAAGATGGCGTAGACCAACCAGTACGAACAGAGCTCTGGTATACAAAACTGTATCACATCGATTCATCTATTGGGATCAAAGAAGGAAGCGGTCACTAACAGCCAGGGCAGCATCCAGGCTCTAGAACAAGTAAGTTAGTAAGTATAATCATCCATTAAAACGAGTAGTTTTGGTTCATTTTGAGACTACATATTCTCTAAATTATACAATGCGAATATAATGAAAATGCGAGCAATAACAAATTAAATGTTGCTGCTTTAGATGACAGTCTTGAAGAAGATTAAAATTGTAAAAAAATGTCATTATCATCGCAAATTTTTATTTCAGTAATGAACATCACTTAAATAATTACTTTCATAAGCAAATGTTGAGACTGAAATAGTTACATGTGCTCATCATGCTCCATTACATCCAGAGAAAGTGTGGTTTACATGCTCGAGTTTTTCTTTCAAAATGAAGTTCATGTAACTACCACGGTGTTCGCTAAAGGTTAATGATAATTGGCAAATAATTAATTACATAACACTGATCTGAGCGAGATGTCGATATAACATCCCATACTATCTCTGAAAAATCGTTTTTTGAAGCAAAAAGTTAAAAATTCGTCGTAGTCGTCATGGCGCAATGTCTAGTTAGTAAGCTGGCTTTAAAGGAAGGAGTAGACGACAGAATAGGTTAATAGAATTCTATAGCGTGCTGAAGGAGGAAACGATGTATCTTGCATTTAAAAACCCTGAATGCTGCAAGAGGAGAAGAATGAAAATTGGTTCGAAAGCATGTCTTATAACTTAATGCAATCGAAAAGAATAACTTTTTATTATTAATGAATAACCCTTCCTTTTATGCCCATTGGATAATCTTTTATTATAAAATAAACTATCTTCAAATAATTCATATTTATTTGAAGAAGTTAAATCTTACTTCTGATTACGAATATCGTGTCTATTTTTACCGAAACACTTTAAAATAAGCTTCTGCCATCGAAAAGCGACTGGGGTTAAGCTTTTTAAAAAATTCTTTCGGCCAACGTTCCGCTTTTTAAAACAGTTTCAAACTTGACGTATCGTCATGTAGTATTTGTTGCGATAATTTGTGCTTCAAATGATTTGTTGTACACTTATAAGACAAACACTTGAAAATTCGTTGTCATCTATATTCAATTAGCTTTTATGCTTCACATCATCAAAATTCTAGGTAATAATATTTATTGGAAACGCCGGGTATTAATTTTACTATCTAAAAATGTTTTGGAAATTTTTTATTGAAAGATATCGAAGAGGTGAATCATGACTACAGCTGATAGACTAAAATTGAACAGTTGTTGTAGTAAATTGTTATTTTTGTATAAAAGTTTAGAATTTACACGTTTAATTACCTCTGTACGTTTTCTGGCTAGTAGTTACGAGCCTAACAGTTCCAGCCAGTTCCTGACCACTATAGAATACTCCATTTCTGTTGTTGAATGTTATAACGCACGTTGTTGGCATTGTTTATCTGTTATGTAAATTTCATAAGATCCTTGGTAGTAGTATCAACAATGTATATAGTATGTAAGGCACTTTGATTAAATTAAAAACTAACGAAACTTCGGAGCACAGCAATTTCTTTAACTTCTCTCTTTCATAGTTGCTGAGCTACTGAAGCTTTTAAAGTGGACAGGATTTGCTTCGTAGTCATGACGTTAAATGAGACTCTCTCGGTGGTATAGAGTGTGAAATTCGTAAACATTCAATATCTAAAGAAAGTTCGATAAGATTAATTAAGATTAATTTATAGTACGTGATACACGTGTAGGTATACAGTGAGTTTATGCGTATACGCACAATGTAACCCACTTATATGATTTGTTTTAACAAATTGAGTTTATTAGTGGGTTCATATGGAGTTAATTGTAATTTATATAGTACAAGCTGGTATACGAAGTATCTCTCTTAATCTAAAAGCAGCAGAGAAACAAATTGTGTGCCTAAGAAATATTTTACAAGAAATGAAAAGCAGCTACCATATGACAAACTTGCAAAAATCAGCTGTTAAAAAGCTCTAAAATAAAAGAGTGTTTCTGTTTATTTTAACGGTAAAAGAGAATTTAACTTGATAAACTCCGAAGAAATTCTATACTATTTATTTTATGGAAAAATCTTCCCACCTGTACTCCTCGCACTTTATACAATACCTTGACTAACATCAACAGCCAAAACCAACGATAAAAAATTTGGCGGCGATGCTCAAATAATAAATGAACTGAGGTTTTAAGTTTTAACACTAAAAATAGTACGGAGTAATATGTATAATTATATAGACCGAAGTTGGGAGGCAATTGTAATGCAATTCTAAAGTGTATTTAAACGGTGTAAACTGTAAAGTTTCAGTAGTAGCAGACAAAATGCGAACGTTTTTAGTTAAGTTATAATTATCAACTAAACTTTCAATTAACATTGCTCTTCTGATATTTAGGTTGTAAATATTTCCCGGCCTACTTAGAGTACAAAAGGAAATATTCTCAGCTTATTGCGAGCCTTATTTGTGGTGACACTAGGTACTTGGTGTTATAACCTACCTGGGTTCCCGCAATTTTGCTATTGATTCGATCATTTTCGAATGCGAAGAAGAATGCTTTACTACGAATATGTTTTTATTGTGGAAGAATCAAGCAGCTAAAGTTAACCTATAGGTAGGTACTCAGTACGCAGTACTTTTATAATGCGGTTTCCATTCAACAACAGTCCATCTACTTAATTGGCTCAAAAGATTCTCTAAAGCATGAATTTATTTGTGACTTTAAATTTTTCAGTTGAAATTAATAGGGGAATTCCCCTATAAGTGAAGAAACAATGGCCGGGCGCGCACTAGCAACTTTTTTGACCTGCGATTAAATAGTTTAATCAATGAAAAATTTACTCGCCGTTAAAATAGAACATGTTGGATTTTTTAAGTTGACGCAACTTAAAAATGGCCACCACTAGCTGAAGTTGCCATTTCACCCCCGCACCCCAGCAAATGGTCAAAAATGTCTGCCACTAGTATTTTACGGTTATTTAACCCTAATAGAACCTACATACGCAGCGGCAGAATTTTTTTTCAATTTTAACCCCTTTTCTACCCTCCAACCCTCTAACTCGAGATGGGTCCACTTCCGCAAAAATGTCATATTATAAAAAATGCTTGAAATTACTTGAACAGCTTATATACCAAATGGCAGAAGGTTGGGACGACACGAATTTTCTAGTGCCAGCTCCCCCCTACTATATTTTTGTGATTAAAAAGTTGCTTCCTAATGCTACTACTGTTGATTGTATTTGTCCACGTCACACGGTTCAATGGCTAGTAAGTAGCATGGTTACCTCAAAAGAAACAAAAAATAACAGGTTGCCGGTTAAGGCCCGTCCTTACTACGCGGACTTGAATCCTACGCGCTTTTGGCCGTACGGCCAGACAAAAGCGCGCGTGACCTTTTAATTTTCTGAAAGTGACTGAGAAAAAAATCAATTCTCATTTGAAACGCCGTTGGCGCTTTTGAAAAACCCATATTGTGTGGACGCACAATGTACCTTTTTAAGCACAGCCTTTTGTCCGCGCAGTTTTGCCGCACTGCCTTTCCCTTTACCATTGACAAAGTCGTAAAAAAGTCTATATGAAAAAAAAAGGCAAAAGCGCGTACGACCCAAGTCCGCGTAGTGTGGATCCACCATTATGCGGAGTGTTTGGGTGCTGAAGAAGTACCTTTCGTTTTACCTCTTCAATGTTGTAGGGGCTCGGAAATACTAGCTTTGTTCGTTTACGCCACACGGGATCCCGCGGGATCCCACGATTTTTGACAGTAAAGTTGAATAGTGGGGATAAAATTAGGAAAGTAAGAAAACGCTTTCTGGGATGTTTTGGGATGTTTCGTGGAAATCTAACCTAAAAATCACTTATGTTTTCAAAACAATGACATAAAACTATTAATTAATAAATTATTTATGAAATTATTCACAATTTTTTAGTAAGGCACCAACTCAAGAACTTCTTTTCAGCCCATCGTAATCGTTTTGGTTTGTCATAACAAGTGACAATTGATTTTGACAATTCAAATTTCACTACAGAATGGCTTTGACAGCCAGCCACAGTCGCCGGGACTCGAGACCTCGGGAACTTATTTGCAAGAGGCGGAGCTAAAATTTCCCCTCTTTTTCGATCCCGAGAAAGTAAGAAAACACAAAATTTGCGCACGCGGGATCCCGCGGGATCCCATTTGGCGTAAACGAACAAAGCTACTGACTGAAGGAGATTGTTTCACAGCAAACTTGCTCTAAAGGCCGTATCACATCCACACAGCATTAAAGCAAAAGCATCTGAGGCAAAGGGTGGGCTGGAATGAAAAATAACAAAATAAAATAAGAATGTAGGTAAAGAGCGCCCCACGATTTTTCAAACAGCCACCCGTGGGGCAATTTGCAATCCTACATTCGACCCCGCCTTGAATACAATAGTTTTATGTTGGATATGGCTCCTAAAATCGTCTTGCTGTGACTAGATAAGATGACGCGCTTTTAAACTTATCAGTGATAGGCCCACTAACACATACACCTCCTTAGACACATTGGGGCAGCGTTTGAGTGTTGCAGCTCAGGTAAAAGTTTATCGTTATTACAATAACGACATAAATTTACGTTCTCCTGCTGCCATGGAAATGTTTTTCCTGTAACACAAGACTAGTCGTCTCGGCATACTCCAACAACCTTTAGCACTTCATTAATAAATATAACTGCAAGACTGTGGAGCAATAGGCCTACCCTAAATGAAAAGTAACCCAGAAGTGAAGCAGAAGTGAAGTCGACTTAATTTCTTTCAAAATTTATATATAAACCAAAATAAAAAGTTCATAAGAAGTGTACCAAGTGAACAGCCTTACTTTCTTAACTTTTCTTTACTTCTTGTGCGGTTCTTACCGCACGGTTACTTCTGAAAATGACTTTTCGAAATTTTTCGAAATTATACTTCCACTTTCACTTCCATTTCGGTCACTCTCATACATTCATATGCAATGGTACCTAACTTCACTTCACTTCACTTCCCATTTAGGGTAGGCCTAATCTTCTTCAGTTAGGCCCTGTGCGAAACCGGCTAATTGCTTGCTAAACTTCCAGATTTTTTGGAAGCTTCCCAGTCTAATTCCAGTGCTGTGCGAAACCAAAACTGGAATTGCTTGCTAAAATTTTACCGGTTGACATGTACTTGACCTTTAATTGTAAAAGTAGTATTTGAAATATTATTTATTTAAGATTTTTTAAAAGGGGGTAAGTCACGGACAATGAAATAATGATGAAATGATGGCACTAATATTTTTTGCATAATTGTGGTTCATGTACGGCAAAATGTTACGGTTTTATTAAAACCGTTACCAGTAGAAATCACTGCACAAAAGTAAATATTTCAAATATTTAGCAAGAGAAGAAGAAGAATTAGCAAGCTCGGAAATTTACTAAATGAAAAAGTACTAGAAGCAATTAGACGATTTCGCACACGGCCTTAGTATTTCCGAATTCCTGCAACATCCAAAAATTTAAAAGCAAGGTTCAGCACCCTCTATACACCTATTAAGCTACCCTACGGTCTACTGATCCCTTTGAACTTAATACTAGACATTGTGCTTATTTTTTTGAATAAAAATATAGGAAATGTTACTTCCTTTCTGAGCTAGAATGGTTTATTTAATTTAAATTTCGGCACATTTTTTAAATTCTTCTTTCTTTTCGATGTAAGATCGGGAAAGCATTTAAAAAAACATTTTGGTTATGAAAAATTTTAACCAGATGGCGGCGCAGAGAGTTTATAATTTTCATATACCGGATATTTTGGAACAAAAGGTCCAGACTGATGAATTTCTTCTTCTGGATCCTCTATGGTCTGTGGTCTTTCCGAATGTGCTACTGCTTCAAAATATGATGGAGGTTCTAAAAAAATTATTTAAACAAAATTAAATAATAAAAAAATCATACGAACATACTTATAGCATATGCTGGTGGCGAATCCGATCCAAATGGCGGAGCTGGTGGTAAAGTTGTTGGTGCCGTTGCTCTTGGCTGTGTTGTTACAGTAGGCATTTGCACAATTGGTATAGATCCAATAGTTATCGGTATCTTTAAAATAATATCTGAAGGGCAGCATCCTACACTCGCTTTCGCAAAGATGTAATAACTAATATCGATATATTTGCATGTACCTTCCGTTGATTGGGGATTTGATGATAGAAGTAAAGACTCTTGATATTCTTTATTACTAAATTTAAAACATTTTGCAATCTCTTTTCTGCATAGCTCATATTTACACGACTTATAGGAGGTTCGGGGACTACTACTTATAAACTGTACAGATTGTTTAATTCCAATTGATATTCCGTCGACATCTTCATTTGACTCATTCTCCACAAGCAAAGAAATATTAATCGTTTGTCCAGAAACGAAGCCATTAATTGGTATCGACATTCTCATTTTTATAGGTCCAGAAGTACAACAGCACCAACAACAACGGACAAATTCTTCACGGTGTTGAAAAATTGGCATCTAAATATTTATAGTATATTAATTGTGTTTATATTTTTATTGGATATGAAGAAATATTACCTGATATTGTGGATTTGAATTTAAATCTAAGTTATAAATAACAGTAAAGCCTTGCTTGAAGACATTATCAAATCTAAGAGGACGATCAATGGTCACCTTAACATAGTACTTTACGCTACCGTATTTACCATCATAGGATGTTGGTAATCGATATGGTAAATTCTGCTGGAAATTGTAATTATAAGTACCAGGTTCCAAAGTAAGCGTTGATCCTATATTCCCCAAGACATTTGTTCGAGAATTTAAATACGTTTCATCGGCTGTGTAATCAATGTATACTGCTTCATCTCTTGCTTTATGAGTAGTAGCGGTTTTTCTGGATTCCGTTTCTGTCCATTTTACTTTTGCTTGTCCGACAATAGTTATGTATACAGCTGTAAATAATAAAAAGGATTGTTATTTGTAATTTACAAAATAATTTTTTAAGAGTTTATTTTAACTTATGGCATCTCGATACGAACCCTTATACATTGGTGGATCAAAAGGTTACACGAAGGAATATAATGTACATTTCGTTTGTAATATCCCTTGATTCTCTTTTTAATGCTATAGTAAAACTTATTCTTTTACATTAATTAGGTTTTACTGGTATATAAAATTGACAGGTGAATGATAGGCCATTCCTACATCCGGCCATGGTTCTGGAGCATGAGATTTTTTTGGGCAAATAAGGGAGGCGTGCGAAGCAACTGCTCGTGCTCTAGAAACATGGTCCGTGCATTCAAGACTTTGTGCTTAAATTTCAACCTCGTAGCAATTTTCAATAGAAAAGTCCTTCATTGAGTAGTTGGGAGGAAGATTCCGAAGACTCGACTATAATCTACAAAAACTATCAGGACATAGATATAAAGAGATTAAAACTCGGGTTTTGTCGAATGCGACAGCAAGGCAGGGGCGGCGGAGCGCGTGGGGATGGAAGGAAAAGTGCACACGCACATTCACTTTGGGTGGGAAATCCACACCCAAAATATTTTATGTACACCTAATAACCCAGAACTTTGGAGCACCACCTCAGTCGCTGGCGACAAAGTAACGTGGTCGAAGTTATTAAGAACTTACAACTATAGCCTAAGCGTTTTAAACCCCACCGGACTAGGAGGGATTTCTCCATAGTTTCCTCATGAAGACCCCATGTGGCAAATGAGAGGCAAAGCGAAAGAGGGCTTTCCCCTTAGTTTCCGCATGAACACCACACACAAAAATGAGATACTGAAGTGAGGTATGCCTTATCAATTTCTCATAAAGGCCCTATGAGGCAAAGCTCATTACAAATGAAATGGGGCAATCCCAACATCTGCCTTACGCATTCGGAAAGCTTTTTAAAAAGCTTTAAAGTAATACCCTTAAGCTTTAGTTTTATCATACAAAGCTTTAGTTTTTGTTGTTGCATTGTTTCATATTTCAGTCATGTCAGTGACCGTTATGGGTGTCATTCAGCCTACTCAATAAACTGATTCTGGTTCGATTACAGAGGTCAAGCAGCATTGGACGTGATTAGTACTTGGTTCGGGGACCACACTGGTAAAACGACACTCGCGTTTTAAAATATAAAGTTTTCGACATCAGCGCAATTATTACTAATAAATCCACGCCGAAATTCTTAAAATTTTCGGCCTTTTTTTCCTCTCGAAATCGGGTAGCAATGATTTTCCTCAAGGGGACGGCCAAATGGGGCATTCCTGATGACGAGGCGAGAACAAGGCAAGGAATTAGATGCACTGTGTGGGTCCTGTGGAGCAATCCACACAGGCTCCACATGAGGCATTGGAGCTAACCTCATAGGGGCCTTATCTGCACCCCCCGCCCAAAATGCTAATCGGGCATAACCCCATAACCAAAGAAGTTAAAACCATATAACTCAACAGGTAAATAAATTGCCCGAACTTTTCACATTTGAACGGTCATCTGTTCACGTGCTCCCCACCCACAATGACTACGCTCCGCCGCCCTTGCAGCAAGGTAGACCAAAACTTCCGTTTAAAGAGCTGGGCCCTTTGATTGGGGTTTAGTTCGTATGATTTGATAGCGTTCGAAACAGATTATCAAGCAGGATTTAGAGAGAGCAGATCGACAACAGACTAAAGGCGTGAACATGTAACCGAACCGAAACGAAACCAAACCGAAATGAAGGATATAAATTGTATGAAAATGTATGAACTCAATTATGTAGCGACCGAAACCGAAACGGAGCGGAGGATATAAATTCATTTCATTACGGCTTTCGTTTCAGCTAGTCAGCACTGGACAGTACTGATCAACTGATTGTCAGGTTTCAAAGTCAGATTTTCTTTTTATTTTGTAAATTTTTAATTAACAGAAAAACCATTTTAGCATCCGGCATATTATTTTATAATTTTTATTTAATTTTCTTATAATATTTTTATTTAAATTAAAAACTGTGCAGCCGCTCTTTGATTGAGCATAAAAAATGTCAAGAAATGTCAAAAACCGATTCGGTACATTGCTATATTAATTCATATTGGAATTCGTTTCGGTTCCGTTTCGTTTCGTTTCGCTTCGGCTACATGTTCAGGCCTTTAGAGTTTTATAATGTGACAAATACTTGAAAAATGCTAAGAAGAAAGCATTTATATACATCTTCTTTTTGTAGAATACACAAATGCTTATGAGGCAAATTACACGGCCTATGAGTACGGTGACCATATTTCCGAGAAAGAAATACAGTACAAGCAGAACAAAAAAAACTAGCAAGGGCGGGGGTGAACCTAAAATTTCAAATGGCAACCCCCATATTTTTCACGGATTATGATTCTTTGCAGGGAAATATGAAGCTTTTGTCTAAAAATTTATTTTATCCGAAGCCCGCCTGCACCCCCAAAAATCATCAAAAATCAAAATTATAAATTCGTATAAAAAAATATTTCTAACAAAATTTTGATATTTCTCTGCTAGGGGGTGAGTGGGGTGGGGTGAAAGTTGTGTTCAAACGATTCCACCCTCTAAGTCCTCTACCTGTTGTGTAGAATTATCACGTTCCTTCCAAAAATTGTTTTATTCTCAAATAGTTTGCAAAAATACAGTGCATTATACAGCACGCTGTGTAGATAGAGGACATTTTACAATTTTTCAAAGATTAAAAATTCCAGAGGACAGGTACACTTAAAAGAGTACTGTACTGTACAATACAGTACGGTTGGTCACCGTACCTATGAGCCAAATTACAAGGCCTATCACTTTCCCAGACTCACTTTCCAATCACTTCCAATAAACCGGTTTTTTAGACAAGGGGGCGCAGCGAAGTGTATGTGTTGGCCTCACTTGTGAATGAAAAAAAATTTCGGTTTCACAGCAAATTACACTAACACAAGCATAACTTTGTTCTCAGGGGCTGCGAAAATTAAGTGAATGGCTATGTATTACACTTTATGACTTGCTTTATAAAAGAAAGCTATGAAGCAACACGACAGAAATGGGTTTTCGGAAAAACTTAATAAAACTGTCCAAAATGACGGCGGAAGGGTGTCACCAAGTGAGAATACGAGGTTGTAATTCAATAAACTTCCCTCAAGAAGGTTTTGGACAAGGAGATGCGATCTGACCAATTCTTTTTAACATTGCTTTGGCAGCAATACTGAGAAAGTAGAACTTAATGAAGTAAATAGCTTCATAAGAAATATTCAGATTCTAGACTTCGCACATTACTAGTGAAAAAAAGTGCAAGACGTAAAGGAAAACTTTTGAAAAATTGTAGAAAACTCAGCAAAGATCAAACCAAGGGTAAATGACACGAAAACAAAATACATGACTTTATCAAAAAGAGAACAACGATTGGGACGAAGCATCAGCCTTAACAATCATAGAATGAAAATTGTAGGCAATTTTATATATTTAGGTGTAATGCTTACCGCAGAAAATAAGATAAAGGACAGCATTCATAGACGCATTGTAGCCGCAAATAAAAGCTAATTCGGTCTAGTCCTGATTCTAAAGAACTAAGAAATTTCAAGGCAATGTAAAGTGAGAATATATAAGACATTCATTCACCCAGTTCTATGCTACGGGTGTGAGGCTTGAACATTGACTATACAAACAGTATATCAGCTCAAAATCTTCGAAAGGAAAATCTTAAGAAGAGAATTTGGTCCTGTAAGTTTTATCCAAAACGAATGACCCATTAAAACTAACGAAGATTTTGAAGGAATGTATGATGAAATAAATAAAATTAACGAATACATAAAATTGAACAGATTACGACGGCGTTGTGTTGTGCAAGCTTCGGAAGTGAGAATGCTAGCCCAAATTTCCAATGGAAGACAACCAGGGAAAAGATGCGTAGGATGACCAAGAAATAGGTGGATGGATTAGGTGCTAGAAGATATACGGTAACTTCGTATAACAAACTGGGGAGAATCAAGGTAGAAACAGAATGGCACGGAGACCGTGGCGGAGTCCGCCGCTCAGAGAGTTTCCCATACATTTAATTTGTCCGCGCCGCCTGGGGAGAAATTAAATGTATGGGAAACTCTCTGAGCGGCGGACTCCGCCACGGTCTCCGTGCCATTCTGTTTCTACCTTTAGCAAGACGTAGAGACGACTGGAAGAAGAGACTTGAAGAGATCCGAACCCTACAATGGATGTAGCCCCATTTAAGAAGGTAAAATTTTTTAATGCGAAAGTCCAAGCTCAGGAGTCACCCTTTAAGTGGGAACTACAATGTGGCGCTGGCGCTGGCGCTGCCGCTCTTCTTGGCGCTGGCTTTTTCTCTGGCGCGCGCCATGTAGCTGAGTGCAACTACAATGCGTGGCGCTAAGTCATGTCAAAATTTTAAAAACGGATGAAGCGGATTGGTTCTGTTTGAGGCTTAAGTTAGTGGAAATGGGGCAATGCAAAAAAAATTCATTGGAAATTATTTTTTTTACAGGAAAAACCAAAAATTGATTAAATACGAATGTTTTTTGGGATACTTTTGACTTCAGCGCCCTCATTTATCAAAATTCCCAACTGGCTGGTGTACTGGCGCGCACCAAAAGTAGAAAGTAGGCAAAAGTGAGCGGCAGCGCAAGCACCACGCGCCAAGGCCAGCTACACATTGTAGTTGCACTTCGGGTGGGCTACGTTTTTTACTTTTGACAGCTTGCGATACAGCGCCAGCACCACGCGCCAGCGCCTCATTGTAGTTCAGCCTTTATGCTACCAGGCCGCCATGTCGTACTCGTCATGGTGCAATGCCTAGTTAGTAAGCTTGGTTTAACACAAGGGATAGAGGACAGAATAGGAGTCAAGATGGTGCCGAAGGAGGAGGCGATGTACCTTGCATTTGAACTCCCTGGAAGCTGTAGAAGTTCACAAGACAAGAGATAAGAGTGGAGATTGTGTTGGCAAGCATCATAGTAGAGGACGTCTATTTTTACCGAAACACTTTAAAATAAGCTTCTGCCATCGAAAAGCGGCTGTGATTAAGCTTTTAAAAAAATATTTCGGCTTTTTAAAAGAGTAGAATCATATGAATCAAGGCTAGAGTTGATAAACTAAAATTAAACAGTCCTATTGTTGTACTAATATTGTTATTTTTGTATAAAAGTTTAGAATTTACACCTTTAATTACCTCTGTACGCTTTCTGGTTAGTAGTTACAAGCCTAACAGTTCCAGATAGTTCCTGACCACTGTAGAATACTCCATTTCTATTGTTGAATTCTATAACGCACTTTGTTGGCATTGTTTATGTATCTGTTATGTAAATTTCATAGGATCCCTGATGGGTATGAACACTTAATATAGTAAGTAAGGCACTTTGATTAAATTAAAAACAAACAAGACTTCGGAGCACCGTAATTCGTTAACTTCAATCTTTCATAGTTGCTGAGATACTGAAGCTTTTGAAGTGGGCAGGACTTGACTTGCAGTCATGGTGTCAAATGAAAATTTCTCGGTGGTATAGAATGTGAAATTCGTAAACATTTTAATATCTAGAGAAAGTTAGATAAATTAATTTATAGTACGTGATAAATGTGTCTATTTTCTTTAAAATAATTGTCATTTTCTGAGCTCATATGGTTATTTACATTAAAAAAAATTAAAATATTTTTAAAATATTTGTCCGTCTGGCTGCCTGTCTATATGCCTGTATGTCTGTCTGTCTGTTTCTTCCGGCTAATCTCGGAAACGGCTAATCCAATTGCGATGGGGCTTTCACCGGCCTACTAATCTCGCATCAGTAAAACCACGCAATGCAATTTATAATAAAGCGCCTTGGAGAGTTGTCAAATTTTATTTTAAAACATTGTTGACACAAGATTGTATTAATAAAATTTTCAGATTTTCTAAATTTTATTTATTTTTATTTAATTTGAGAAAAATTGGCGGGAAAAACTTTATTTTGTTTCCGAAAACACTACTTCAATATATCTGATATACTCGTATGTATGATTTTTACAAGCTCACGCATCTCATATGCTAGAAATATTCAATTTTCCGAAAATTCCTCGCAAAGCAACACATTGTAGATTACCAGCTTTAATTCTATATTTTGAATTTACTTTTGACAGATATGCGATACTCTGATGCGAGTCTTGAATGTGTGTCTCGCTTAATTGTAGATAGGACTTCAGTATTTTCTTGGGCATGTTTTAGGCTACTTTTGTCACTCTGATCCGATTATCGGATTTGACCAAAAACTTGATTTGATAGTCAGAGGAAAGCGAGTGAATTGTAATCTATACGAAAAGGATAGCTGTAGGCAGTGAGAATGAGCCAAGAGTCGTTGAGATAGACGAACGTTTTATAATCGTTAAGGCCCTCATACAGGACTGATCCAAACGGCCTGAGTTCATTTATGTGTTAAAATAAGCTTAGGAATCACCCTTTGTACTACCAGTCTGCCATGTCGTTCAAGTTATGGTGTAATGTGCCCGAATCCAAAATTCGGAGTCCACTCACGATCGAATCTCGAGTCATGCAGTCGATTCCAGTCGTTCTGTGTCATTTGTGTTTATTTTTTTTGTCCTCCGTTAATTTGGCTAAAAAATTATGGGGAAATTAGAATATTTGTTTGCGATAGCAGCTTGAATATATTGTATATAAAAAACGAAATCCAAAAACCAAGTAGCAGAAATGGTGGTTTGGAAGTAGAAAACAAATAAGTCATGTAAATTTGAGGGACTTTTAAATCCTGTTGAAAAAAATCTGGTTACATTACTTTAGTTTTCGAATACTGTAGTTTTAGTCCGGGGAAATTAGCATTTTAAGGAGACAAAATTCCAAAATGGCTGAAAATAGGACCACAGTTTTCTTGGGACTTTTTAAGAAAACCGTTTCGGAATCACAAAACAAACATGACCGCCGGAGATATCAGTTTTTGGCAAAAAAATCACTCAAAAGCTGTTTTTTTCGAAAATCTTTTTTGATCAGTCAATACGAAACGTTATTACCTACAAAAAGCTCTCTTGTGATTTTTTTCGAAAACGTAACCCTTTCGAAGTTAGTTTCCAAAAATCACTTTTCAGCCAAAAAATACTTTGAATGATTCGGAAAGGTCAAGGTTTTCGAAAAAATTTCAAGAGGGGTATTTTGTAGGCAATAATGTTTTGTATTGACTGATCCAAAAAAAATTTCGAAAAAACCAGTTTTTGAGTGATTTTTTTTTACCGAAAAGTGATATCTCCGGCGGCCATGTTTTTTTTGTGATTCCGAAATTGTTTTCTTAAAAAGTCCCAAGGAAGCTGTGGTCCAATTTTTAGCCATTTTGGATTTTTGTCTCCTTTCGTGCCTTTTTTTGCTAATTTTCCCAGACTATTTAGCCGAAAGCTTCAAAATTAGGAGCTTTCATAATTGAGCTCCAGCTTCATTTGAAGTCTACAGCTTGCAGTCTTCAATGTGCATGAGTGTACATAAATCCTATAGTCCTAATTTTGGAAGCAGTTTCAATCGGCACACATACAGTAAGTCCAGTGGATGGTTGGGCACAATTCGGTTTACTCACACAGGACCAAGACCATAAATAGCTCAATCGCTCGGACTCATAAATTTTGGAACAGCTTGACAGCTCAAGACCACGAGTCCATCCGAGTTTCCCCAGACACGATGAACGTTTGGCTTGACTCGGGGCCGTTTGGATTAAGGTATCACTCTTGTGTGGGATTCTTTAGAACCCTTTAGTTTCGATACGGAATCGAGAAACTAGATCGCTAGTCTGAAAGAGGCCCAAGGCACCAATCTAAAAGTGAACGATTGTAGCAACGATTGCTGCGACAGCTACATTTCTACTGGATCGCCAGTGTCACTCAACAAGTTCTTTAAATAAAATTCTATTTATACTTCTCTATTTGACATG
The DNA here is from genome assembly GCA_963855945.1 of Thereva nobilitata. Taxonomy (NCBI): domain Eukaryota; kingdom Metazoa; phylum Arthropoda; class Insecta; order Diptera; family Therevidae; genus Thereva; species Thereva nobilitata. Next base: position 178,176,367 of record OY979695.1, read on the forward strand.
TCTTTTGGCTGCCATAAACCTTAATATTTAAACATTTGCAATACTAAAAAAAAATATAGAGAAACATTAGGGATGGTGGGGGGCTCACGCTACCGCCGCGCTGGCTTCCTTCCTATCCGTCCCCAACTAAAACCACTTCCTTCACTTCCACTCTACCCGTGGGACAATCTCAAGGCATTTCGTCACGAAGCTGGATCAATTTATTATCTAATAGCTGAATATTTTTTATGTGAAATACTAGATAAGCCCATTTGTACCGTCGAATGTTTAATGTCGAGCAACACGTTCCAGTGGGAAATATACTAAAAAGAATAACAAAAGAACTGCTCACGCCAACATACTGTATTACTCTGCCAGGTTTCATCCAATAGTTCTGTCACAGAATGCCTACTTAAATGATCGAGCAAGAGGTGCTTCCTCATAGCGAATTAAGAGGAGTATTTTCTAGGTGAAATAAGCGGAAATACGAAGACAATGTTGCTGCATGGGATCGAACCACGGATCTTTGAGATGGTAGTCAGTCACCTTAACCCTTAAGCTAGCGAGGCCTTTTTCCATTACTATTCCTCAATTCTTTTCTTACGGTTTCAACTTGCCTTCGTTAGATTGGGGTGAACCTTCAGGAGTTTCCTATTCCTTTCCACATTGCCTTCGACTTCGTCGTATGTTCGTGCCTCAGCCACGCCTCTCACGAAAAGCTATTCCAATTGTTGCTTTTATGAATTGCTCCGCGTCCTCTTTTTAGTTTGCGCGTTCCGGATAGTACTATATTGTAAATCATCATGCCTGAAGAGACAAAGGTATGCTCTTTATCGTTCATTTTCACTCAACGTCTATCTGCCTTATATCCTTCGATTTTTCTAAGCGACGTGAGGTCGTAGCTTTTAGGCCGATGTTACAATTGGGGCTTTGACTTTACTTTGACTTAACTTCGGGCTTTGATTACACGTAATGTCATTAAAGCAGATTAAATAAAAGCTTCGACTGAACTTTGTCTGCGACTGTATTTCGACTGCAGTCCGGCTTTAAGAAAATTCAAAGTTTCGTCCGCCTGCAGCCAACTTCACTTTATCTGAAAAAACCGAAAACAACTTTTTTAAAGCGAAAGGAACGGTTTTGAATTCCGAGTATTTTTAAAGTCGAAGTCTCCGGGGACTTTCTTTGCAGTCGGAGTTGAAGTCGAAGCCAAAGCCTCAATTGTAACATGGCCCTTAACCAGACCTTCGGACACTCACCAAATTCTGTATTTCATCAGATATTTTGAGGGCGTCTTCGAGTCGTATGTTGCTTTTAGGAGAAAATATACTTCACCGTCTGGCCTATTTTCATTTTAAAACTTTTTAGATTTTTTGAAAGGTGAGCAGACTTCAAACTATATTTCAATGATCTTGTTGAAAAATATATTTTATAGTAAATTGCGCCCGTAAGGCACATTGTCAATGAAGTGTTTTGTTGAAGATTGACCTCTCCGATTTTTGATATAGCTAGAAAGTTGGTTTTCTTTGGTAATTATCAATCTGTGCCGATTGCTAAGTTAAGGCTGTCAATATTCTACTAAACAAACCATACCCTTCTTAAATGAAGTCATTTAGGGTCTTAATTTTAAAATTCTTGAACAATGGAGCTTTCTAGATGTACAGGTGCAGTACATCAAACCGCATTTGTATTCCATACTTTGAAATACTCATCTTTTAAGCTTTGGCACGATCACAATAAATGTTAAAAATTTAATTCTTAAAATCGATATGTTGAAATGTTAACTTATTTTACCTCAAGATTGCTTTTATTTGTTTATTTAATTGAAGATTTTTACTCAATTTGTAAAGCCAGCATGCCCGCAAATATTGTCTCCACCATGGCCTCAAGTGCATTGCATTTTTATTAGAAAACAAAGAGACTGTTTGTTTTATGTAACAAAATTTGTAATTCAAGATTAAGTTTATTTTTAGGTTTATGTACATAAAACTGGCAATTCAATACACTATAAAAAGGCATGAAGTAAGAATAAAAAACATTCCAATTATTTCTTATTATATCAAGCATCAAAAGCAATGTCTTAATAAACCATACAAATGTTTTCACTTTTTTAAAAATTTCATCATAGATTCTAGCTTATGGAATATTTTTGATTTATGTTGGAAAATGTTCATAAACTGGATACTTTGCTACAAAAGGCTTAAAATTATGTTCTTCTTCCTCAGGATCATGTTCTGTGACTGCCCCAAGGCATATAGCTTCTCTATAGGATGGTGGCACTGCGACAGAAAAGAGTTATTGAAAAATATGTCACTACTAAAATCAAGTTAAACTTACTAAAAGTATTGTAAGCTGGTGGCATGTCCGGGCTCTCAGAATGAATCGGTTGAACAGGAGTCACAGGTGTAATACAAGATTGTGTAGATATCACATCATCGTTTAGAACAGATGGCAGATCAACAAGCGGTATAGCACCAACAGTTATCGGAATTGATAGGACGCAATCATTATGAAAATATCCTCCTTGAACGTTTGCATATAGAAAATATTGAATTTGTATACATTTGCATGTATCAAGCGTAGACTGTGGAACTGGCGGTAATACTATAGAATTATTAAGTTCCTTTCTAGTTAATCTCAGAACACGATCGAGATTCTTCTTATCTATTATATATTCGCGTTTTCTAATTTTCCTTTCAGGGACTTCACTTATAAATCGAACTTCTTGCTTTATTCCAACAACAATATCATCTATGTCGAAGTTAGATTCGTTATCAACAAAGAATGTGAAATTGATCGGTTGTCCTGGTACATAGCCAACAACTGCAATGCTAAGAGTAAATTTAACAGGGCCAGATGAACAGCACCAACAACAAAAATCTTTGCTGTCTTCGCGATATGCTGGTAGCTATTAAAAAATATTTTTTTTAGATTAAAAATAATTTTTTTTACTCTTTTTTCATTTTTTTACTTACTCGATATCTAGGATCAAAGTTTAAATCTAATGGCAGTATAACTGAGAATGCTTGCTTAAATACATTATCAAATCGAAATGGTCGATCGATAGTTAGCATCACGAAATATCGAATTCGTCCGCACTCACCGTCAAAGGATGTTGGAATGTTTCGTGGCAATGGGCATCCAAATGAATATGTATATGATCCTGGATTAAGTGTAAACGACGATCCTCCATCCATGCCCAAGACATATGTTCGGTATGATAAATATTCCTCTTCGGCTTTGTAAGAAACTCGACATCTTCGTGTAGTACTGCCGCCATGTTTTGGTTGAGTTTCAGACCACCAGGTTTTAGCATGTCCGTAAATTGTTATGTAAATTGCTGAAATGATAAAAATTTTGTTTTGTTTTGTAATTGTTTACAAAAGGATGTAGATAGTAGCGATTGATTATGACCAAATTAGCGCAATTAGAAGGCATTCGTTACTTTCATATTTGGTGTTTTTACGAACGCAAAGAATTGGTACAATGCAGAAGATTTTCTACATTCGTGCAAAGAAGCAATATTCTCTTCGGATTGTCCGTTTTTCTGCCACCTGAATTTCACTAAATTAGGCGATAGAACCGAGGAGGTTCCCAAATACTACAACTTATAAGGTTCCCAATGCTATCAGGTCACTTTATAGCTGAAAAAATAGACTATAATGAGACTGCGGCAAAATTTCCATATCTTTCCCGTGTTAGGAAGAGATGATCGAGGTGTTTGTACGGTTTTAGGAGACCGAAGTGTCAACTTCTGTCATTGGTCAGTCTCAATGATAATTTCTTCAGTAACTTAAACATTTTAGCGTTGACATTATCGATTTCAATAAATCTTTTTGTTAAGCTGGAAATGTGACGCGCTGGCCCGAATCATAAACATGATTTCATCAGCGGAGACCACTTCTTTACTCATGCTACCGGTCAACTCCGAACATAAACTCTCTCCTCCTGGTATTCGTGCTACAGGAACAGCCGGTACCAAGGAATACTTTTGGCCATGGATATGGATCAATAAAGGCTGCAATGAGTGGTCCCGATTGTGCCTTGGTTGGCAAAAGTCGAAAGTGTTAAGATATACGAAATCTCCATTTCAAGGTTTTAAGCTTCCAAATAACAGGCGTGACCACATCCATATCAATATAGTGGGACGTATACCACCATTTCGTGCATACCTACTCTTACATCTTAACGATAGTAGATCGATTTACGAGCTGGCCTGAAGCACACCTAATTCGGGATAGAAAATTCAAAAAGATTCATCACTGAATACGTTCCAAACTTCGGCGTGCTCCATGAAATCACAACTGATCAAGGTACGCAGTTCGAATCAAAACTATTCAAGGAAATTGCCAAATTACTCTTCATTCAAATAATTGAGAAATTTCTTTGGTGCACAAAGAATTGATTCTGGATCTCCGATCTGTCTCACAAATTAAAAGATATACCACATCTCTTTTATGTAGGCGACCTGAAAATATATAGCATTATAAGGTCCGACAGCGATGTATCATTTCTTCAGACGAAACTTAATGCATTGCAAGACTGGTGCAACACTAATAAGATCATTTACGAGCTTTCAAGTGTCCGAGATACATCATTCGTGGAAGATAGATGGCAGCTTCATTGATCTGTCCGATTGTCAACCGACAACTTCGAAATATATGAGACTGAATAACATGTTATAGCATCACTGTTTCATTTTGTTGTGGATTAGGCCTAGTACTGGGGGAACCACAATAAAAAAACGCGCCAAAAACTTCCAGGGTGGTGTAGAAAAGAGTTTATGCGCCAAAGAAATTTCTCAATTATTTGTATGAACATTTATGCGTTATACGAAACGTTCGGCGCTGATTAGCGGCTAAAGTATTAATGCTAAAAAAAATGTTTATAGTAAAGGAAATCACCCAGCCGTCGTACATTTTTGGGCTAATTCTGAAAGTGTCGGCCAACAAAAATAAACTAATTATTTTAGTAGATTACAACAAAATAAACATTTTTTATTATTACACCAAAGTTCTAAGTCAAGTATCCGAGGTAATATTCAACCTTCTGTGAAATAAAATGTGGTAATGTTGCACTTTAACCCCCTCACCTCCGATGACCTTGAAATTTTAATATTTTGTAGAGTTCAGCACGCTGATAAAGAATATATATAGTATACATGTTGGGCGCGGAAAACATATCTTCACATAGTTTTCGGGCATTAAAAAAAGAGGTCATCATTTTTATTCTCACGATATTGCATTGCTTTAAAAATGTATTTAAAAAACCGTTTTTATACATTTTTAAAGTCGGTAAATATAAAAATGATCATAAATATCAACTAACAGAAAAAAGTTAAAACAAAAAATGTGAGCAATGAAATTGCGCACAAAAAAAGTTATAATCAATTTTGCAATAAAACGTGTAATTGAAAAGATATTGGCAAAAAACTACTTTTGAATTTACGTTTTTCCACACTTAAAACGCCATAACTCGTGCAATTTTAGCCCTTCGTAAAAAATGATAAAAACAAAATTATAGATAATCGTGTGTGCTATAAGTCTTACGAAGGACTTTTTCATGTAGAATTAAACATTAGCGAAATATAGTGCAAAGAAAGTGAAGTTTGAAGCACTATTTCTCCGTAGATATTGACTTTACAAAAAAAAATTCTAAGCAAAAAAGTTAGATCACTTATTTATCTACAAAAAAGATACTATACATTTTTGTCGTAAAATGCATAGTTTCGGAGATGTAGAATTAAACGCGTTTCCCTTCACTGTAAGTTTAGCAAGAGGGTGCGGATGGCGCCATATTGAATTTAAGCTTATAAAAATATATAAAATCATTTGGTAAAAAAAATCGCGTGCGGTATTTTTCGCATACGAAGGCCTTTTTTTCGAACTATTTATTGGACTAACAACAAAACGGTTTCCAATTAGCCTCGATGGTTGTGTTAGAGGCCAAGTCAGCTAAATATTTACTAAAGCACCCCACAGGGCCTCTAATCTAACCTATACTCTAATATCCTTCACATCGGCTTTACTATTAGGTACCATGAGTTGAACGACATGGCATACTGGTAGTACAAAGCGTGATGACTAAGCTGGATTTTATCAAATAAAAAAAAACTACTAATTCAAAAGGATGGCTACATGCAAACAGCACCTGTAGGACGCCGACTACGTTTTTATACGAGTCGATCGTGTCGAACCTGTCGAATCTCCATACGAGGGCCATATTAAGTAATCAAAGGATTATGAAAACATTACATAGTTAAGCTAAACAGTACAACCAAGTCGATATCTACCCACAGGATAAAGTCATCCTTCGATTGTAATCGCTAAAACTAACCTGAGCCATCTAAAGGGGTAGCATCCCGTTGACGCTGCGCTGAAGCGTCCGCATACAACTTAATTTGCAAGTTTACGCAAAGCCACTGTGACCAAATTCCCACACAACAAATTCGTTCAGAAAGGACCCTCCCTATATAACGCAATTTGGGTAGTGAGCTCTTGCCCATCTTTATCAATAGGGGCATGGAACGCGTTCCTGATTAGGGCCGTAAGAATCGTGTCAAAGTTAACACATCCAAAAAGTAATAGTGTTTGAACTCGTTTACATACTGCACCAATCTTCCTTTCGTTTCAGTAGATGGTGTGAATCTACTTGCTAACACATCTTCTAACATGCTAGACATAGCTTTAACTCCTATGGCTAATGTACGACAAGCACGCGCCAGACCTTGTCTGCATCATCGTGAGCTCATGTCCAATTCAATCAACAGCGACATCAAACTAATTTTTGATTGGGGCAGCAAGCACCGTGTCGAATTTAATGCATCAAAAACGAATTACTGTCTTATGTCCAATAAAATTTGCACCGACCCTCCTTCTATTTCAGTGGGCAATAATAACCTAACGGCCGAACCGTCTCTAAATATCCTAGGCATAACATATTCCAATTTGCTAAACAAGCATCGCAGTGCCTGAGATTCCTCCAAAGGTACAAATTCCTCCTTCAACCGTCCGCCACGGCTATAATCTACAAGTCCTACATTCGTTCCCTGCTCGAATACAACTCGTATATCTGGGCCGGACCCCCGAGAACCGACAAGGTGTAAAACCGCGCTTTCAAACTTATTGGTGATAGCGCCATTTGCTCTTCAATTGCCTCATTAAGCCACCGCACCGTAGGAATGTAGCAGCTCTTGCAAAATATTATCGCCTTTACCACAATGACTGCTCCACTGAAATAAGTAGCCTCATGCCTCCACGGCAACATTTCCCCCGCAACACAAGACTTGTCCGCTCGGCTCACCCCCACAGTTTACAGCCCTCATCTTCGCGCACACTCCGGTTTAGAAATTCGTTTATAACAAGAACAACACGACTGTGGAACAACCTTCCACAGTCAGTATTCCCGAACTCATACAAAACCGAAGAGTTTAAACGCAAGGTTCATCGTCATCTCCTCCAACACCCTCTTGACTCCCCCTAACCTATCCTATCCTTCTCTCTCCTTCGTGCTAAGCTTACTTCCCGGCATTGACTTGTACGAGATGACGAACTGGTAGTACAAAGGTTGACACTTGAGCATAGACTATCACATAAAAAAAACTGGGGATCCATGACGGAATGACCATATTTCCGAATCGCCAAACTAGTATCACAATTCCTGGGATTTCCCAAGGTATATTAGTTCCTCTTTTATCCAGCAGGGGTACAATCCACAAGCCTTATATTCACCTCGCCTCGAATACGATCTAGACTAGGGCCTCGAAAACCGCCCTAGCATGGTTCGACAAAGTGAGAAACTGCACCACAAAATGTAGAATGTAGTAGCATTGACAAAATTTTTTCGCTATTACCATAGCAACAGAATTTAACGTCATCGTGCCTTTACGGCAATATTTTCCCTGCATTAATTGACCAGCACTGCTCGGCTCACTTCCAACTAAACAACTAGGCTGTGGAACAATCTTTCACAATCAGTATTTCCGATCTCCTGCAATATGCTAGAGTTTTTATGCTTCATCGCCTTTTGTTCGAGTACCCTCCACCCCTAACCGTCCCTACTTACTCTTTTCTAGTCTTCAAACTGAGCATTCTACTAGATACCACTGCACTACGACGGATTAATTGTACAAAGGGGAATACCTAAGCTTATTTTTTTTACATAAAAATGCTCGCTGATAAATATGCCAGTCTCAGTAGATTAACCAACCCGATTAGATCGCGCCACAAATAATTTGGTCGGTAATCTGAGACAGGCAAAATGCTCCTGCAGAGCCTTTGGCTTGGCGTTTCTCATTCATATTAAATATTAATTTTATCTTTATTAAACCATATGTGTAAAATGGAATGCGATTATGCTACTAACTCATATTAACATTTTATTATGGCTGGTATTGATTATAATAACGTATACTACAATATTTTTACGCTATATACATATATCACACATTATGTCAAACAAAAGTAATTTTTCATTTGTTATTCCAGATTGTCAGCTCTAATTCATATCACAATCATGTTCTTTCAATCAATCAAGTAGGAAACGCTCTAATCCATACCAAAACAACAAAACACATGGCTATTATTATTACACATTAAAAAAGCTTCGTAAGAAAATCATTTTTACCTAATGCTCATTCCTTCAGGTAATGTTTTTTTTGTTCGTCATTCGTGTAAAAAAACTGCTTTTCCTTAATTGAACCATGTATAGCTAGCACCGTACACTATGCGTTCGTTTGTCCACTATATAAATTATTGCTTTCTAAGGCGACGTTAAATACCACAATAATATCGATTTTATGCGAAACACTACCCTTATACATAGTAATAGCCGAGTATAATATTTGACAAAAACAATGAAATATTCGAGAACTAAGCGAACATGTTTGAAATCACTAGAGACACTCTACTGCAATTTGTTTTATTTGATCCTTCAGTACTATAAAAATTTTAATTGATTTTCTATTTTGCAATTTTCCTTGTCCGAATAATAAAACAACAGGAAATTGACACAGTGGCGCCATTTAAAATGAACTTCCGTTGTTTACTTAACTTACCTCTGATTGTCTTCTCTTTATCAGTTAAAAGATTAACAGTCCCAGAAAACTCCTGGCCAGCATAGTACACTCCGGATTGCTGGTCGAAGACGATATCACAAGTCGTAGGCATTTTATAAATATGAAACCTTAACTAAATCTACTTCTTTTTTAAAAAAAACCAAAAAAACTTTCACCAATTTAATAAATTTGAAAACTTTTATCTTATAAATTTAACTTTAATTAATTTTAACAATCCTTGCTGTTGGAGAGTAGTTCTGTTACTGAACGAACATGTTTCTGCTATCGTAAAAAACTTTTACTTTCCTTTGAAATAGCGCACTTTAAGGAGTCGTCCTGCCGCCACAGGATTACAACAAAGCTTTTCCCAGAGTAAGGCGCGTCTATTTGGAGCCAGAAATGTTGTTGGATACGTTCATTCTGGTTTTGAAAAATCAATGAAAAAAATAATTCCTTGTTTTGTATTCATTCGCTGTTTTCCAGTTGATGGATATTAAACTCCTAGTATTTGGATTTAGCCTTATGTCTAACAAGAATTTTTAAATTGTTGGACATATGGTTGAGTGATGATTATTGACTACGATTATTATTTAAAATAAAGGTAAAAAACGAAAGAAAATAATTTGTGATGAGTGTAAAAATTCGAAATGCTTCATATATAGTTTACTCGTGTAAGCAATTTACACTATTTTAATTATATTTTCCAAACATCTTCCATCGTTTTCGGTCTTGTGTCTTATTTTTCCAGTTGATAGTCCCAATTGTGCGTTAGTCCATTGTGGCCTATATATCTCTTCCTAGGTCTATCTCTTTACAGGATTTTTGGGAGCGCTCCAGGAATTTTCATTATATATCCTATCCCGCATGGTTGTATCTTCTTTTCCAGACACTCTCCTCATTTATTGCGCCTATGACCCTACGAAAAATTTTTCTCCCGCCACACCTGCCTAGTAAGCGTCCATCCTTTCGATCCGTACATGACTACTGGTTTTATTACAGTTTAGTGTAACTTTAAAAGTTTATACTTTTTCTTATTATTTTTGGCTTAAAATATTTCAACATTCTTTAGTATAACTAGCAGTATTCTTCTTTTAATTTCCGCCTTTATGTTGTTGGCTTTGTTAATTTGGGTTCCAAATTAGAACTCGTTCGGGATTCTATGTTTCGACTGATTTTTATTGATAAAGTCCAACTGTCGATGCTCCTTTTTCCACCGTCACGGAGGTTTCCTTTGCCGCAGCCATGGTCCTGTCTATGATGACTATGTCATCTGCATATGGCATTAGCTGAACAGATTTGTTTAGAATTGTCTCTTGGGGCGCTTTTTCCAATACAATGTTAAATAGTAAGCAGGATAATGAATTTCCTTAGGCCTTTGTTCGCTTTGATACCTTTTTCCAAATTCTTACTCTTTTATAACTCGATTCACTGAGGTTTTATTGAGTTGGATTAATTGATCTGCTAAGTTCAGCTCCACCATTGCTTCGTAGATTTAAGGTCTTAGCGCAAGACTATATGTTGTTTTAAAGTCTATTAGAAAGAGGTGAATTTCTTTTTTAAATTGTCTTGTCTTCCCAATTGATTGTCGTAATGAAAATATGTGATCTGTAGTGGACTTTTATTTCCTGAGTTGGCACTGGTGATTAACAAAAGGCATTAAAAAACACACATGGCCATCTCCTAGCGAAAGATACGGTAATCGAATATACCATATACTCATAGACATAGGAAGCTTCCAGTATCCTCTAAGTAAAATTCTGTAGAGGTGTGAATTGTAAAGCGGACCACTCCCTAAGATAGGATAAAATGTCGGCTGTCCACTCAAATAAAAAGAAAGAATAAACAAAAAAAATGACTGTTTTGGAGAGATATCAGCCAACCCTATCAAAAAGGATAGATCCACACCTAAATAATGCAGATACAGTTGAGGAAAAAAGGCTACAACTTAAGGCGCTAATGACAGATGTCATGAAACTGTAGGTTAGAAACGCACAGGCAGAGCCAGCGTATGGTACGATGAGTAATGCAAAACCATTATATAAAGGCCAGAAATAAAAATGAAAAATAGCAGCTATACACGAACTACTATACTGCATGTGGAGGAACGAAAAAATGCCTGAAGATTGGGAGCAAAGCATTATCTGCTCAGTACACCAGAAAGGGGACAAATTCAACTGGGCAAACTATAGAATAGAGGCATATCTGTTTTAAGCACAGTATATAAACCAATGACACATATAATTAATGCCAGACTGAAACCTTATGCAAAAGCCGCAATAAGTTAATACCAAGCTGAATTCATAAGAAATCACTGTCATTATATATGCTTTACGAAAAAATTCACTGAATTAGATGAGGCTAAACATATAGGACTAGATATGGAGGCAAGAACAAGATTCTAATTAAGTCGAAGAAGAAACCATAACACCAGCTGAGGGAATATAACTTCGAACAGGTAGACCAATTTAACTGCCTGGGGTCCTCAATCAGCCAAGACAACTATGAAAAGGTAGACGTGCTATAGAACATACTTCTTACTGCTTTTGGCAATGAAATCCAGAGACATCAAGAGAAAAAGCAAAATAAGAATCTACAAAACGATCGTACGAACAGTAGTTACTAATGGATGTGAAACATGGAGTTTTTCCCAAAAACCGGCTGATAAGATAGATATTTTTGAGAGGAAGGTTCTCCGAATGATATAATGGCGCAGTCAATGAAAAAAATGCATGGATAATTCGCTACAATCACGAATTGTACGACTTACACAAAGTAAGTACACTATCAACACATGTCAAGCTACTCCGTTTACGTTGGGCCGGTAATGTCCAAAGAATGTATGACTCTAGGATACCCGAAATCTTAATCTGTCCAAAAGAAGTTCCTTCTTTTCGCGCGCAGGAACCTTTATAATCCTTCGGATTTTCACAACCTTCCTCACTATATGAACAGACTCAAAATCCTTGATCTCTTGCCTCTATCCGTTAGGAGTAAATTGCTCATATCTTGTTTTACCCTAGATGTCCTAAACAGTTACCTCAAGGTGAAATTCCTGTCGGACACCATCAAATTTAATGACTATACTCCACAAACAAGACATTCCAAATTACTTAAAGAGTACCCGCATCGCACTGAATATGCTAGAAACGAACCCGTTAACAGGCGCTGTATTACTTTCAATACCTACGCTACCTGTTTCTCTCCATCAATTAACAAAAGGGCAATTAATCGAATTTTGTGAGCAAAATTGTTTTTTTTTTTCGTTTTTCCGGCCATTTTTTCGCATGTTTCCAATGAAGTAACAATAGCCGTGTTCCTTTTCTGCTCTTTTTTACACGAATTTACTTGGAACTATTCCTGCTCTCACAGAGAATTCATAGGTTTTACTCATATCGACAAATTTTGCGTTCCTTTAATTTTTTACTCCGGAGTACTTAAAAGTAGAAAAGGAACACGGATAATGTTCGCACAAAACACAACTATTAGCACAACTCTTCTAGTACATTTTGAGCCCAAAAACGTTTCTGTAGGTGTTGATGGCTATGAGCTAATCGAATTCGACAACAAAGGTCTTTTTTTTCAAAAAAAAACGTATTTTGCAAAAACTATTTATTATTTTGCAAATTTTCAAAAACGTTTTTATTGCACTCCCCAAGGACTACACTTTTCATGAGTTTCATTACAAAATCGATTTTTTGGTAAAAGATATGAGCATTTAAAAAAAAACATGATTTTTAGCGGTTTTTTGCAATTACTCCTTTATTTGTTTATGTATTGATATCAAACTGGTGTCATTTTATTAGTATGAAAAAGCTCTACAAACTTTATATAAACCTTTTTTTGTACAATGTGTAGTTTTTTTTAAAACGCAAAAATCTGTTTCTGGCCCTCTTTTGACGCCATTTTGGAAACTTTCCCAAAGGCCTACGAGTACCAAAAGTAGTTCATCTAATTCTACGGAATTTTTCCTATTTTACCTATATTTTATTTTTCGGATGGCTCGGTTGGCACGAAAAAATCTAATTTGACTGGGCTAAGTTGGCAAACCACAGTCAAGGTGGGAAAACAGTGTTAAGGCTGATGCAACAAAATTCCTCAACGCCAGAAACTGGTGGCAAGCTGTGGAGCAGAGGGACGTCTGGAGGAAGAAGCTGATGAAGGCTCGAATTGGGCTGTAGAACCATCGAAGAAGTTTCATGGGTTGCAATAATGCTGTAATCCCTTTTGTTTCATAAAATCATGATAGATCACAAAAATCAATTGAGGAGTTTTTTCTGTTACCGTGTATTGTTTAACTTTCAAGAAGATTTGTATTAGGAATTATCCAAATGTTAACCTTATTTTGTTTAACCATTAACATGTTCATCAGTGAAGTCAGTCTGAATTCGTTGCTGTGAATAAGCGACACCAGAATTTACTTGATTTATAACCCGAGGGTGAATTTTAGGACTATTAAATATAAAAAAAAACCAATTCTTTTTTCATAGTGTAAAAATTTCACATTTTATTTATTGTCTGTTGTTTAATATATTTTAGTTATTGTCTGTTGTATAAAGATTTAATTAGTACATATATCGTTTGGTGCATAAAAAACTAAAAGAATTTTCCTTTTTATAATTAAGGATTTTTGCAAAATTCATTCAAGAAACATAGTTTTTTGCAACCTCACTTTACTTTCTTTCTGAAAGTTGTGACTGAAATATATTCTTTATAATTCAGGATAAAAGTTGTTTAAATATTTGTTATACATAAGATTCCTAAAAAAAGCAATTGTAACATTTATCAAGCAATGAAATTTCAACAGTAATTAACAATAAATACATATATATAAATATGGTTCTTAATTAAAAATTTGAAGCTACCAATCTGGCATTGTTTGTGAATTTAAGTGACCATAAACTGGATATTTAATTGCAAATTTTTTGGTTTTTATATGTTTGCAAAATGGATCATCGCCCTCAGGTTTATTGTTTATTTTAGGACAATTTTCAAATGTAGGTGGTTCTAAACGCAAAAAACAATATAATTACAAAATATATTTAAAAAAATTATACTTACGAATGGGTGTATTATAATCTGAAGTTGTATTTTCTTGTATGTTTTGTCCCGAACTATTATATAATGGTATTGCGCCCACCATTAATCGAATCGAGCGAATATAATCATTGAAGTGGTATCCTCCCAGAATTATCAAACTTAAAAAATACTCAATCTGTATATATGCTGTAGTATCTAAAGTTGATGGTGGCACTGCTGGCATGACATAACAATCACATATCTCTTTTCGACAAAATCTACGAATAATGTCTAACTTCTTTTCCAGTAGCTTATAATTGGTTTGGATTTTCTCCTCTGTAGGCGCGATAAATTTATAATTGACTTTTTGTACCATAACAATATATATTTTGTTAAGATCTAAGTTTGCATCATTTTTAATATCGATTTTATAATGAACTGTTTGACCTGGAACATATCCGACAGAAGGAACGCTTAGCTGTGCCGAAAAAGTTTCAGTTTTACTCCACAGAAATGCAAAATGCTTAGACGCTTCTATGATGCATGGAAACTATAAAAATATAAATATGTACATTTGAAAAATAATTTTACTTAGGAAATATCTCAATAATAATATTACTCTTAGTCCTGGATTGAAATTTAAATCCAATGGTAAAATTACAGCGAATGGTTCTTTGAAGATTTTATCTTTCTTAAATAATCCGGAACGATCGATTCTTACATACACAACGTATTCAATTATGCCATGCTTTCCTTGAAATGATGATGGTGCATTAAGTGGAATTTCGCATTTAAAGGGATACTCGTAAGTGTCAGGCTCAAGTGATAAAGTAGTATCACTACTATCTCCTAAAACATAACTGCCTGAATCAATATAGTTTTCTTCGCTTTTATAACAAACAGTTTGCTTCCGCTCACTTTTGTAAAGCCATGCTCTACCATAGCCAAGTATCTTAACTTCAATACCTAAAATTGTGAAAATTTATATTTTAGTATATAATTTATTTTTAGTGGTTTTTAGAAATCAAATTAAGGTTAATACTATCAGTATCAAAATAAAGTAAATCGTTTTGAAAAGAATTAAGGAAGAATTAGAATCTAAATGGTTGAGCAATAGCAATATGAAAGGAGTCAAAAAATAATTTTAAAATGTGCATAAAGTTGAATACAAAAGAAATTTGATTTTTCTAGCCAATGAAATCGAGCCAATCTTTAAGAGACTAAAAAAGTGTGCTCAAAAGGCGACAGAATATAATAATAATGTGCGAAAAAAAACCGTGATCAGTGTGGAGCTGCAATTTTCGATGCACTTCAGAGACCTTTTCACCAAACTAGTGGTACCACGATATTCGGTTTTAGACCGGTGAAAACAGTGCCAGTACCCTGTGTTACCAAGCCGTCGTTTTCATTACCCTCGAAGCCCTGTTAGCCGGGAACTCACCCCAAGCAGCACAATTTGGTTAGAATCCGGTTAATTAACCAGTAACTAGCCAGAGTTATTTAACCATCATAACTTAGTAAAACGTTTGTAAAACGTTTCCTAGACATTTATTAAACCGTAAATGGTCAGTTATTTTATAACTCTAGTTATTAGATTACCTATGTCTAAGGTTTATAGAACTTCTAAAATATACCTCTACACAACTTAGCAGTTACAAAATAACCTGAAGCAAACGTTTCTAAAACTTCTATCATTAGCCTGATGTAAACGTTGTTTAGTAAATAACCTGAAGCAAACGTTAGTAAAACCTCCATTATCAACCTTTTTTAAACATTGGTTAGAAAATAACCTGAGGAAAACGTTTTTCAGATAGTACATACTTACCGTTAATTAACCTAAAAGTGATTTTGTAACAGAAATCTAACTACAAATTTGATATTTTATAACTGTTATATAAGAATGCAATGAGTGAAAAAAATGCAACGAATTTACGTAAAGAAAATATGTTTTATTAAATAATAATAATAAAAATACAAGTATTGTTATTACTAAATTAAACATTTTAAAAAGATATTTGTAGATGGTTCTTCCTGTCCTATTCCCTCAAACCTGTAGAGCATTTTTACCTAAAAATATAAGAAAATTAAAAAAATATGAGTTTTATTAAAGACTTTAAATATGTATATAGAATTAATAGTAATTAAAAACTTACCCACGTTTACTTTCTCCAAAAAAATATTAATTGTAGGTACTTTTTACGCCCGTGAACTTCTTCACTTTACTGATGCTTGGTTGTAAATGAACACGTTTCGGCAAGCTTGTTCTTATATTTTACTTTTTCGTACAATTCCAACTTATAATAAACCTAAGCATTAATAGCGAGTATGTTTCTAGCTCGCAATAAACTCTTATGTTACGCTTATGTATATTTCCAACTCGGCCTAACCCATGCATTAATAACGAGTTATATTTCGAACTAGATATAAACCCTTATATTAATTTCTTTACATCGCGAAATACTGCTTCTCTTTTCCTTACTTTCAGCGACGTCTGTCTGTTGGCTTTTTCACATATTCAAAAATTTTGTTTCATTTCAATCATCGGGTTATTTTCGAGTTTATTCCCTAACTGTTATAGGAGAGTACATTTTTAACTCATAATATGATCATACGTTATTTTGAAGAATATTTCTAACCTGCAAAATTACTTGTTAAATCAGAATACATATATATTTCTAACTTATAATAAACTTATACATTATTTTCGAGTTTTTTGCTATCCTTTGAAAAACCAAAACACGTTTGCATGGTTAAGTTTGTGTATATATGTAACCAAAAGTATTACAAATTAAAAATAAGTGCTGAAGTAACTCAGTAGCAACGGAATTTTGAAGTTATATTCTAACTTAAAAACTAAGTTAGAGTTTAGTTAGAAGGTAATCCGGTTAGATTATAACGCTTAAGTAACCTGTTTTTAACAAAAGCGAAAGTTATAAAATAACCTAGGTTAGATTTTGCTACTTGGGACGTAAGAGTGATCCTATTGAAAGTATACAGCTCATAAAGGGCGCGGGGCGTTGGCTGTTCCAAACTGATTTGGATTTTGTCCTACGGGAGTTTATCGCTCTTATAACAAGTCCACTCTGTGGATTTCGTACTATCAAGTCCAAGGTAGTTTGGGACTACTCATATGACCTTGATGAGCTGGGTATTCTGGGAGTCCCCTTGTTTCGGATCGGATGATCCCATCAGGTCTTCGAAAGCAATGAAAAGTCGGTCGCCTCCGTCAGGTATGCTCTAATACTGCATTCATCGGGCAGGAACTGATTATTTGGGATCAAGGAGGTGGGCCCTTTGGTCTGTAGCGTCAAGAATTCGCGTAGGATTATTAACCATTTGGTGAAGGTAATTAGTCTCTACAAAGAGCTCAGCATTCTCTGGTGCCATTCAAGTAATTCAGCCAATTTATAATGTGAACGTTGAAATCACCCGCAACAATGATTTCAAACGGATGGAAGGATATGAATTCGGAGATATGTTCGGAGGTAGCTTCACGAATGTTGCAAAAATCGAAACAAAAATTTTTGTATCGTGACTTCATATGCGCCAGTTGGTAAAGCAAGGAGAATCCCGTCAACTGACCAATAATGTTCTGCTCTGAAACCTTAACTTGCTGGTTACACACGACACTGTTTTTTTAGTGATTTGTTTGGTTTTTAATTTTGAACTTAGATTGTATTTAATTTTAACTTTATCTTTAAGCCGATAAAGATTTTTTGCGTTTTTGTTTTGATTTATTTTTATTGTTTTTGAAACTATGTAACTTCTAGACTTAAAGTAGGTGAGGGTCCAACTAACTAGCGAAAGCACACCCCCGCACACAGTACTGGTTTAGTCCTGAGTCAATAGTTTGGTGGAGAAGTTCCCAGACAATGGGACTCGAATGAGATATACTGAACCCTGTACGTTGAAATCTGGCATGATAAGATTAAAGAAGTTTGCCAATATCGGAAAATTTAGAATTTTTTAAGCTACCACAAACAATTATTTTTTGAATACACAAATGATCTTCTTCTGTATATGATTTTTTTTATGTATGCAAAACAAGCAAAAAAAAATGCATTCCGATTGTATCTATTCAAAACTTTTTAGCCTTGTACCTTGTTATTACCCGAAAACTTTGTTTGTTTATACTCGAAAACGTAACGTTTCAAGGTATGTACTTAAAAAAAATAAATAATTCACCTAAACCGTAAAATCACGTTTCCATTGATCTCCAACCCGAACAAGTGCTATTTGTAAGATAAAATACTCAAAAGGTTCTGGGGTTTTTACTATGTAGAACACTACTATTTCTTCATTCATAAAAGCTGTATGTTCAACAGGTTTTATTTGGACGAGATTCGTACTGAGTTTGCGTTTTATAAAAAATTTAATATTCTTAATTTAGAATGCAATTAAAGTGTATATTCACATGCTTTAATAATTTTTGTGCATTGAAAGAATTATTTAAAAAAAAAATTATTATCAAAGTTTTTCACAATTTACTGTAAGTAAATAAAATTTACTTCTTACCAGACTTAGAAAGGAGCCAGCTAAACTGAAAACAGAAATGCGCCGTAGTAGATACACTCTCTTATAAGCTTCAAGAATGGAATCTCTTTTCCCCGAAAACCAAAACATCTCTAAGAGAAAGCGAATAACCACTAAAGTTGAAAGTTTTCTGTATCCTTAGAAAAGGAGCGGTAAAAACCACCTTACAGGTGCCAATCTTTAATGCAACAAAGTACCCTGGCTTTGGGAAAATATTATAAAATAAAAAAATAGTTATATATTATTAAAAACACTTTCAATTCATAATTTGCTTCAACTTAAATTTTACAAGTACCTCTTATTGTTTTTTGACTAGGATTAATAATAAAAGCTGTTCCCGAAACCTCTTCTCCTGCGTAGTAAACTTTGGAACTTTTATCAAATCTTACATTACATTTAATCGGCATTGTTTTTTTTTGCGTTTAATACGTGGTAACTTTATATAAAAACTTAACAAAAAATTCGATTCTGCATTGAAATTTTTACTCGACCGCTCTTGAAAGAATAGCGACGAAACTAACGCCACACGAGGCACTGGGTTGCCAACTGACAAAACCCCAATCCCTAAGAACAAATTGAAATACCTATGAAAACATATTAATGTAATAAATTAAACGCGCAAAAATTTCAATAACTAAAAATACTATAATTATTCAAATTATAATCTTTATTGTTAAGAACGTGCCTTTGTCATTTTATCTTTCGTTTCTTTCAGAGTACTCCAAAGCCAAAGAAGGATATCGATGAGGTTATATTAACTAAGAAGTGCGTGCCACAAATAATACTTCTAAAAAAACAAATTTCACCTATTTTGTTTAAAATTTAGTGGCAAAGGTTGGAGTTGGTAACCCTGACACGAAGCGAATTCAAGTCGAAGTATTTGAACGTCATGCCGAAATATCAATAAATAACGATGGTAAGGGCGAACTCGACCCCCAAATTTATCTGGAATAAGATTCTATGTGATGGTCTTTACTATGTTCAGGAATGTTGCTTCATTATGCCTAGTTAGGATGGCCATTTGTAACGAACAGGTATCAGTAAAAAATGTGTTTGATTCAATCTTAAATAAACATTGCAACAAATTTCATACATAGAATAGATTAGCAGCGGCAAATATGTTAAGTTTAAACTTGAAATAGAATCACTGAATTTATGCGGTTTTATAGTCCGGGGAAATTAGCATTTTAAGGAGACAAAATTCCAAAATGGCCGAAAATTGGACCACAGCTTCCTTGGAGGAAAACAATATCGGAATCACAAAAAAAAACATGGCCGCCGGAGATTTCACTTTTTTGCAAAAAAATCACTCAAAAACTGGTTTTTTCGAAAAAATTTTTTGATCAGTCAATACGAAACGTTATTGCCTACAAAAAAGTCCTTTTGTCATTTTTGCGAAAACCTAACCCTTTCGAAGTTATTCAAGGTCAAAGTTTCCAAAAATCACATTTCGGCCAAAAAATACTTTGAATAATTCGGAAAGGTCAAGGTTTTCGAAAAAATTCAAAAGGGGTATTTTGTAGGCAATAATGTTTTGTATTGATTGATCAAAATTTTTTTTCGAAAAAACCGGTTTTCGAGTGATTTTTTTGCCAAAAAGTGATATTTCCGGCGGTCATGTTTTTTTTGTGATTCCGATATTGTTTTCTTAAAAAGTCCCAAGGAAGCTGTGGTCCAATTTTCAGCGATTTTGGATATTTGTCTCCTTTCGTGCGTTTTTTTGCTAATTTCCCCGGACTATTATGCAACTTCGATTTTCAATTCAGTTTAGACTTGATCGAAGACTGTCAAAAGTGGCGTACTGTGTAATTTAACTCGCAAACAGGGTCGCAACAGGTACACAAATGGATGCAAAATTAAATCAGGAGCAACCGGAGCTGTAGTTTATGGACCCAAATATCAGCTAGCAGTAGCTCTAGGGAAATCCTCTTCAGTTTTCCAAGCGAAGATATACACCATAGAGAGCTGTGTGCCTGAATGTCTGTGGCAAAAGACAACCTGCCCAATTGTCTATATAATGTAGGACAGTCAAGCAGCCCTAAATGCCATTAGTTCATGTACAGTGAAATCAAAGTTTATAAAAGAATGAATCGATTCTGTAAAAGCACTCGCATCCACTAAAAGAATTGTCCTGAAGGTGATACTACATAGGGCTTAAAAGATTCGATGGGAATAAGCAGGCTGCTTGCCTAGCCAAAACAGGCACCTGCAGTCTGTTTATCGGTCAAGAGGCTTTCTGTGGAACATGAAAATGGACACGAAAGAGACTTCAAATATGGAGGGAACAGCGCTATCCTTACTACTGGACCCATGCACCGAGTATGAAACAAGCCAATTAGTCTACCCCAGCAAAAGCTAATAATTTCTCGAGTCTTCACAGGCCTCACAGGTCATGCTGGTGTCATATATCACCTAAAAAGCATGGGTAAAATGGGTACCGACATATGCAAATACTGTCATTAAAAGGCTAATTTGTACCCTAAGTTCAGCAAACAAAAGCCTTTATTGCGTGGGTTTTGTCTGGTTACTCTAGATATCTCCAAGGCTAACGACAGAATATGGTGTCAAAATTATAATCTGGTAACTCAGCCAACTCGTCATCCCCAGCCTAATCGTCACCTATCCACCATCAACAGTTAGTCTTACTCAAACCGCCATCGCGACCAAACGTCAATTTTAACTTAGACTCGAAAATATTTATAATAAAGGCAATTCATTCTGAACTTTGCGTTTTTATTAGTATTCAGTGTAATTTCGCTTTCCCAGCTGCATGCTTTTTCGACATTGGTGCCGAAACCCGGGAAGAAAGGGCATAAACGAACGCGTTTGAAGCAAAGTCAGAGTCGTGTCTGGATATCGGTACTATTTTTTATAATGGATGTAACGGGTCGCGCAGTGCTTCGTGGACAAATCACGAAATTAACCAACGCCGCCTCAGATTTCTTATCGAAGGCGGAAAATAGAGCTGTGGAGAAGAATAATGAAACTTTTGACTTAATTGAGGAAGAATTATCTTCATTTGCGGATCGCATTAATTCCGTCAATTCCAGTCTCAAGACAGCTAACGCGCAGTTTCTAGCTGCTGTAAAGCCGGAGGAGTTATTTCGTGAATGGGAAACGGTGAATGAATATGAAGACAAAGTAGTGGGCATTATATCCCGCATAAATCAGCGTCTCAATAAGTTGAAGCTTCTCAGTAGTTCCTCACTAACGGGTCAGAGAAACCAGACTACCGTTACGCCCGTCGCTTCTTCAGCCCGTCTTCCAAAACTTAGTCTAAAAGTCTTCGCTGGCGATTTTAAGGATTGGCTCCCCTTCTGGGAATTATTCAGCTCAGCCGTCCACAATAACGATAATTTAACCAGCATAGATAAATTTAATTATTTGCAGGCTCATTTAGCAGGCAAGGCAGCACAGTGCATCGCTGGATTCACACCCACCGAAGCGAATTACAACGCTGCTATTTCATTGTTGCTAGAGCAGTTCGGCAATAACGATAAGCTGGTCGACTATTCAATCCAGCAGCTCATGTCTCTTCCAGCAATTTCTACACGGGATGATGTAGCCGGACTTCGACAACTGTACAATAAAGTTATGGCCGTTATGCGCTCTCTTACATCACTTCGCGTGTCCTCTGCTAGCTACGCTGTCGTGCTTAAAAATGTTCTTTTGCGCTCCATCCCGAAGGAGCTTCTTGTGGAGTATTATAGGACGCGTAATCAACAGATAAGTGCGGATTCATTTTCTTGTAAGGAAGATTCCGTTCCTTTCAACTCGTCACCAGACGGAGAAGAAACATGTCTCATTGAGGACACGAACAATCATATCCAAGGGATTCTATGTTTTTTAAGAGGAGAAGTCGACTCCCTAGAGAAAGCGGCAGTGCTTCACAAAACCCATCAAAGGCCATCCGGTACGACCGCAACTACAAAATCGAGAAACGTTCCTACGGTTTCGGGTCTATTGTCCACTTCATCTAACATTGAACCAAGTCCATGCTTTTTTTGTAAACGAAACGATCATACAACCCAACGCTGCAATTCCTCTATTAGTGTTAGTGAACGCAAGAACATGATGAAATCGGATAGAAGATGTTTTCGCTGTACGCGCCGTGGGCATAACTCAAGGAGTTGCCATATTAAAGGCTTGAAATGTCTGAAGTGTGGTGGTAGGCATGTTATCGCCGTCTGCGACCCCAGTTTTACTAAAATTGAACGTGGTAATGAAGGAAGCTGTCAAAACAAAAGTTCGAGCTCCGCTTCAAATCTTGAAATGTCAACTAGTTTGTGCTCGTCATCGCTGCTAACCTCATCCCATGTTTATTTACAAACGGCCTGTGCTTTTATTTCATCAGCCGTAGACGGAAGTAAATCACTTTTAGTGCGTGCGGTTTTAGATGGTGGTAGCCAAAAATCTTACGTGACAAGTCACCTTGTGGAGAAATTAGGACTCAAAGTGTTCGGAAAAGTCAAAATGCGAGTCATGTCATTTGGAGCGAGAGAGAATCCTCTTTTAGAGTTTCATATTGTTAAAATAAAAGTGATGAGCCAGTTTTCTAATCATTTTACAATTTTAGATGCAGTAGTAGTTCCAGAGATATGTAAAGATGTGCTACCGATTCCCGTTCCTTCGTGTCTAGCATTTGTAAACATTGTCCTAGCCGATGTCCGTAATAAACACGAACCTGAACCTGGTATCAATCTTTTAATTGGGGCAGATTTTTATTGGACAGTGGCCCTGGAAGAGTCTAAGCGAATCACTGATCGTTTAACAGCAATCAACACCATCCTTGGATGGACAGTTCAAGGGCCTTTGGAAGAAAGCAATTCCTTGGAGGGACTCTCCCTAATGAATACAACCGTATGTTTAAATATAAGTGAACCTGATTATAAACGTTTATGGGATTTAGATATTCTTGGCATAACACCTGATAACGTGAGGAGCTGCGAACTTGACGTTGAGAATTTTATTAAAAGAGGTGAGCATCGGTATGTTGCTAGTTTATTGTGGAAGGATAACGACTGTGTGTTAGATAGCTATCGTGCGGGAGCTCTAGTTCGATGTAATAAATTAGTGCAAAGGTTGGTTCGGGAGCCTTCAAAACTTTACGAGTACGATCGGGCGATGAATCAGTTTTTTATAGATAATGTTGCGGAAAAGGTCGAGGAACGCGCCGCGAATACGGAACGTATTTATTATTTACCTCACCGCCCGGTATATCGTTCAGATAAAGTGACAACCAAGTTGCGCATTGTTTTCGACGCATCGGCTTGTGCGAATGGACACTTATCGTTAAATGACAATTTATTCGCCGGTCCTAATTTATTATTGGACGCTCTAGCTATTTTATTGAGATTTCGTTTGTGTAAGATTGGTCTTATCGCGGACATAGAAAAGGCTTTTCTTCAAATTTCCTTGGCAGAAAAGGACCGTGACACTCATAGATTTTTTTGGTTCGAAGAGAGAGTGTCTGACGCAACAAGACTTCCTAAGCTAGTTGAATTCCGAATGAAGCGCGTGACTTTCGGTGTTACCTGCAGCCCTTATTTGCTATGCGCAACGTTAAAGAAACATTTTACGGAGGAAGCTATCAATTATCCGGATACTTGTAAAATTTTAAACCGATCGTTTTACATGGACGATTTCGTGACAAGCGTTGAATCTGTGGATGAAGCCCAGCGAATATACTACGAGGCGCCCTCTATACTGAGTCGGGCACAGATGAACCTACGTAAATGGAACTCTAATGATTCTTGTCTAAGGTCTCAATTTTCGAAAGTCAGCGAAGTCCCTACCACACAAAAGGTTTTGGGACTCACTTGGTATTGTCTGTCTGACGAATTGGAACTGGATCTCACCAGTTTAGGAGAACTGCAATCAGCCACCGCCAGCAAAAGGAGCGTTCTACAGCTAATAGCGAGGATATATGATCCGATAGGTATTCTTGGTCCATTCATAATCAGACTAAAAATTCTCTTTCAAGATTTATGGCGATTGAATGTAGGATGGGACGAACCCCTTCCACCAGCTCAACAAGTTATTTGGAGTAGTTGTATTAACCAGATTGGTCTCTTAAAGGACATCACCTTACCTCGCTGGATTTTTAAGACTCCCTCTAGAGCCAATCAGGAATTACATGTTTTTGCCGATGCCAGTGTCCAAGGCTATGGAACAGTGGCTTATATTCGAAGCGAAGCTAGTGATGGAGAGGTCTACGTATCCTTCTTATGTGCCAAAAATCGAGTTGCCCCCCTTAAAACTGAGGGTCCAGAAAATTTAACGCTACCGAAGCTGGAGTTAACAGCGTGTCTCATTGCAGCTAGATTGTCTCAATATCTCCAAACCAATCTGGCATTAGAATTTGACTCAGCGTTCCTTTGGTCAGACTCGAAGATATCGCTTAGTTGGATCCATGGTGAACATCGTAAATGGAAACCTTATATTGAAAATAGAGTTGTTGAAATTCGACGCATATCAAAGCTATCTGCATGGCGACATTGTCCTGGAGCTATAAACCCGGCTGACTTTCTTACCAGAGGTATTAGCGCTAAAAAATTGCAGAGGTCTTCAACCTGGCTCAACGGTCCTTCATGGCTATGGCAGAACTCTATCACCTGGCCTCAATCAGATTTGAGACAACATTATTCTTCTACAACGCTCTTTGCTGCTCTAACGCCTCAGAATAAGGACAGAACTTCGTGCCTTCAACCGTTGCTGGAAGTAGAGAGGTTTTCCAGCTATCGACGATTACTTAGGGTTACGGCCTATATTATTCGCTTTAAGAGAAAGTGTCTTGGAACGGAACGGAACTCATCAATGAAGCATCTCTCCGCTAATGAGCTTCAGCATGCTGAAAGGTACTGGATTAGATTTATCCAGTCACAAACTTATGGAGAGGAGATAACAGACCTCGGTCAAGGAAAACCTGTTAGAAAAACCTCTAAAATTTTGAAATTAAATCCCTTCCTGGATGAACATGCGTTATTGCGTGTCGGCAGCCGTTTAGTAGAAGCAGAATTGGGCTACGACGCTATATATCCTGTACTCTTACCTAAAGCTAGTCACTTCGTTAGGATACTCGTGCAATATGTGCATGAAAAGGTGCTTCACAGTGGAGTTAACACGGTCCTAACAAAATTGCGAGAAAATTTCTGGATTATCAAGGCCCGGCAACTGGTAAAATCAACTATAAGTCTTTGCAGAGTATGCACACTACTAAGGTCACGCGCTCTTTCCCAACCGTTCGCACCTTTACCAAGAGAGAGGATTATGTGTGGAAAACCCTTTGAGACAATAGGCGTAGATTTTGCGGGACCGCTATATCAGAAGACATCTCCAGATATATCAGAGCGAAAAAAAGTATATATCATGCTCGTCACTTGTGCCGTAGTGCGAGCAGTTCATTTAGAGTTGGTGCCTTCACTTTCATCAGAGTCTTGCTTACTCGCACTGCGTCGCTTCTTTGCTCGTCGTGGTATACCTAAGGTTATAATATCGGATAATGCTTGCAATTTCAAGAAAGCCTCTAAAGAACTGAAAGGACTTGAGAAAATTATTTGTAATGATGATTTTCAAACCGCTATGGCCGAGAAAGGCATATCGTGGAAGTTTATTGCTGAACGTGCTCCATGGTGGGGAGGATTTTATGAACGTCTTATAGGAACTGTGAAGAACGTACTTAAAATAGCGATTCGTCGCGCGACACTCAACATGGATCAGATAAACACATTCTTGGCAGAAGCTGAATTCATAATCAACTCTAGACCCCTAACGTATGTGAGCGATGACCCCGAAGATTTGTCCCCGCTTACACCTAGCCACTTCCTTATAGGAACATTTCCCAATTCACCTGTAATTGAGGCTTGCACCTCTTTGGACGCCGAGATGCGAGCAAGATGGAAATGTCGTATTTCTACTACCAACTTATTTTTCAAACGATGGAAGACTGAGTATCTTCAGCGGTTACGATCAGCACATTACTCAGACGCGAAGATTTCGCATAATCTGAAACCAGGAGATGTTGTGCTAGTTCAGGACCACACACTTCCTCGCATCCTATGGAGACTGGCTGTAGTTGAGATCGTGTATCCTGGACGAGATGGACGAATAAGGGCATGTGAGCTGCGTTTTAAAAACGGTTCCCGTCTTCGGAGACCAGTGCAACTTCTGTATCCTGTAGAATTGGGAAATGCATCGCCGGTGGGAGGATGTCAAAATTATAATCTGGTAACTCAGCCAACTCGTCATCCCCAGCCTAATCGTCACCTATCCACCATCAACAGTTAGTCTTACTCAAACCGCCATCGCGACCAAACGTCAATTTTAACTTAGACTCGAAAATATTTATAATAAAGGCAATTCATTCTGAACTTTGCGTTTTTATTAGTATTCAGTGTAATTTCGCTTTCCCAGCTGCATGCTTTTTCGACATATGGTACTCTGCGTGTTGAATAAACTCCAAGCTATTGAAATCTTTAGATCAAAGGAGCTGGATAGACAGTTTTCATTCTAAGTGTATATACAGGGTGTTCCCTACTAAGATGCTAAACCGTTAAGGGGTGATTCCTGGGTATATTTGGAGAGAATTTGTTCTACAGAATGGGGTTATGAAAAATCCGGCTCGACAGATCGATAGAGAATTGCACAACGAACATTTATAAAAAAGCGACGTTGATTAGATGAAAATTGACGGCCCAACCGATTTTTGAACGGAAATTTTTTATCTGACCCCACTGTGTATCGGACCTATCCACTGAGACACAGGCTGTTTATAAGAAAAGACGTTTGAACCATTTTTTTTAATTTACTTAAACTTTAATTACTCCTCAACTATTTGTCGTAGAGCAACGTAATTATTTAGAGAAATGTGCATTCTTTATTTTGTTATAAATAGCATCAACCTCAGTCACTCCGTTTAGAAAATATTTTAGTTTGTTTTTTTTAACTAAAATTTCAACTAAAACCACCTTTTGCTCCAAAAAATACGTAATTAACCCATCAATTTTTTTCCAAAATTGGAAAGCTTGTAGAATTTCCTATGAATAATGTCTAAGCAATTTTTATGCTACGGCCTTTACTTTTGAAGTAATAAGCAATTTTGATGTTAAAATTGGCCTTATTTTGTGCTTATTTGGTACTTTTCGACAAAGTTTAGGTGAAAAAGTACTAAAAAAGTACGAAATAGAGAAAATGTTAGCATTAAAATTGCTTATAATTACAAAAATAAAGGCCGTGGCATAAAAATTGATTGGGCATTTTCTATAGGAAACACTCCAAGCTTTCTTATTTTGGAAAAAATATTATAGGTTAACTACGTATTTTTTGGAGAAAAAGTTGGTTTTAGTTGAAATTTTGGTTAAAAACAAACAAAATTTTGACTTTGAACTAACATATTTTCTAAACGGAGTGACGGAGATTGATGCTATTGATATCAAAATAAAGAATGTACATTTCTCTAAAAAATGAGCCTAATTACGTTGCTTGATGAATAGTTTAAGAGTAATCAAAGTTTAAATAAATTAAAAAATTGTCCAAACGTCTTTTCTTCAACACCTTGTATCTCAGTGGATAAAGCCGATAGCCCCTTTCTGTCGAACAATTTTTTTCTCCAAATACATCCAGGAATCACCCCCTAACGGACTAGCATCTTAGTCGGGAACACCCGGTATAATCAAGGTAATATTAGGTCTGTTCCAATAGAAAACCTGTCCTGTCGTAGCCTGCGAAAAGTTACTTGATTGGTGGGGGAAAATTTAGTCAAAATCCCGAAAAGTGAAGGAACGCTTTCTGGGATGTTTCGTGCAAATCAAGAAGACCATAACCTAAAAATCACTTGTGTCTTCAAAATAATGACATAAAACTATTGAAATTAATAAATTATTTATGAAATTATTCAAAATCTTGTAGTAAGGCACCAAACGAAGAAATTATTTTCAGCACATCGTAATCATTTTGGTTTGACATGACAAGTAACAGCTGTTTTGACATGTTGAAAACGTCGTAAGATTTCACTCCACCTAAAAATCTCCTGCGGTTTCTTGGTCGAGGGGAAGTAAAAATTTCCCCGCTTTTCCGAGCATGAGATTCTATTGGAACAGGAATAGGGTGATTTCTTGGTCCCGCGGGATCCCGCATTCTCTATTGGAACAGACCTATTGTGGTTCTGCCTGTTTTCCCCAGGGTTCAGCTCTACCATCCGCTGGTGTTTCAACGTTTTAAAAACGGCCCGTTCTCAATCGCCTCCTACCGACTTTACAGCTTTGATGATTACAGTACTCTGCATTTTACGTCTTCGATAATATCCATCTGCATAAGATTTCTTAAGATATACAAGTTCTTCATTTGCTCAGCAGCCTGGGCTTCTATATACTCTATACATTCAGCTCTGCCTCGAATGCAAATCCTTATTTGTGCTAGGACCTGGAAAGCGGCCCTAGCGTGACTTACATAACATGCAGGCCTGAGTTCAAATTTTCGAATTCGTACAACATCCGTAAGTTCACACTTAAGGCTTATCGTTATCTGCTTGATCACCTGCCAGACTCCTAACCCATCCTATTCTAACCGAGTTTCTATTCATCAAAGGAAGTTGACTATTAGACATTGCACCATATCCTCTGAATGATATGACGGATGGGTGGTGTAAAGGCCGACTGCTAAGTTTGGGTTTTCCACATAAAAATTGGAGTTTTTACTATTCTGGATTTTGTCAATCGAAGTTTTTTGTTACTATGACATTTTACTCTGCAAGCTAGACCTAATCTGACAAGTAGTCTTCTTTCATTCCTGTGGCTATCATACATCCTGGATTGTGCAACTGATTTCCCTGACAGTTGTTCTTTTGATACGTTGCTTTTGAGGAGGTAATTGTGAAAAACCCCGTCCTTATCCTTAAGTAACCTGACCTAATCATAAAGTATATAAATATTTGTTATGATTAAATGTACACGTAGACATTTTTATACTTTTAAAAGACATATTCTCAAAATTAAGCGAAAGATTTATATAAGTTTTTATTTGTAAACATTATATGTATATATTATAAAGTGTATGTTATAAAATGTATATTTTTGGAAGACATCTGCTTAAGACTTCAGTGAGAATTTTAAACAATTTCTTCTGTGGTTTTTAGGAGGCAATTTTTTACCATTCGGGAGGCAATTGCGTTGTTAAGTGCTCATATACTGGATACATAATGGTATAATTCCTCACTTGATCCAATCCATCATACCTATCTTTACCAGGTGGTAAAGAACTTAATTTTACCGAATTTTTGAATACTACTTGTGCTGTAAATGAAATGTTCTGATTAATTTTTTGAACAAAGAAATATTATCAAACTTACGCTTCGATGAATTTGACGAAACCGACGATGTACTTTCATTAAAAGAAAAAGTATTCATCATAAGTAAAGTCGCACTATCTTCAATTTTTTGTTGATGTGAAATTAAATTTTCTTCTGGATTTTGTTGATTTTGTAAATTCCGAAGCGGTATTGCTCCTATAGTTAAAGGAATCGGTAGATATAAATCATTATGAAACCATCCTCCTTTAGCTTTCAAATAAAGATAATATTGAATAGAAATTAGTCTACAAGTATCCATGGTAGAGGTTGGCACTGCTGGAATAATGAAACTATCACGAATTTCTCTTTTACTATATCTCAATATTGGACCAATTTCTCTTTTTATAATTTTATAATTGGTTTTGTTTTGTAATTCCTTTGGTGTTTTTGATATAAAAGTGACATTCTGTGCAAGACCAATAAATATTTTATTAATATCTAAATTAGCTTCATTCTCAATGAAAATTTTATAGTAAATAGCTTGACCAGGAACATATCCTAACATTGGAATACTTAGTTTCATTTTCAGTGGATCTGATTTGCGGCACAAGAATCCAAATGTTTTGCTTGCTTCTAAGACTTTTGGGATCTGAAAAAAATATTTTTATTTTAAATAAAAATAATTTTATTAGATAATAAATAATACCCTTAATGACGCATCAAAGTTCAAGTCCAATGGTAAGATTACGACGAATGGTTCTTTAAAGATATAGTCGAAGAGCAAGAAACGTTTGATCTTTACGCATACAATATAGCGGATAATGCCATGTTGGCCTTCAAATGATGTTGGCACTCTTAGTGGTATTCTATGTTTAAAATTATAGGTGTATGTTCCAGGTTCAAATGGAAATGATGAGGCATCTTTTCTTCCTAATACATATTCACTCAAATCGAGAAATTTTTCTTCGCCCAAATGCCACGTTTTTCCTTCTAGGAACCAGACTCTACCGTATCCTAATATTTTAATTTCAATACCTGAAAAGAATATAATATTATTTATAATTTGGCTTGAAAGAGTTTTTAAATTAAATTAATTATTGTCAATTCAGATTTCAAAAATATAATTTTGTTAGAATTCCATTTGAAGGGTATGTCTTTTACAATTCTAATCTTGTAATCATTATTTATCTCCAGGCTGAAAAATGGCTTTCTCACACGGTGCATAGTTATGGCACGTAAAATTGGAAGAACTTAACGTAACCTTTTTCAGGCAAAACCAAAGGCATAAAACTAACGCATACATATATATATACTATGTTACTTCTATCTCTTGCTTTCTTTAGCTCTGTTTTTCTCTAACAAGTAATTTTCATCTGAAAAATCCATTGAAACCTTCCTGTATAGTGTATCGCATTCAAAATACTATACATAATTGCGCCTCGTCTAAGTTTCGAGGAGTGTAGTAAAACCGGTTTTACTACACATAATTATGGCATTGTTGAGGAAACTCATTGGCGTTTCTTTTATAGATTTGTGTTTCAGAAAGTCTCAAGCCTGGTTCTTTGCGATCGTTCTTTTCGCTACTTCTTTCTAGGGTTTCTGTTGCGTTGGGGGGTGTGTTCACCTTTTGCGTTGTGAGTTGCTGCCCACACGCGACGTTTCTTGTTGCTTTTGCTCTCTGATCGTTTCTTCAATGGGTGCGAAGTTCCTAATACCATTCTGAGGATAAAAAGGAAATGCTTAGGCGTTAAGCGAGATGCGATTATGCTATTATTGAAACACGTAGTAAGAGAAGACTCACTAGAGCTTACTTCATCATCATTATCAGATGGCATCGCAACTCAAGCGAATATTAGCCTCCTCAATTTTCACCTTCCAACGTCCACGGTTCCTAGCGATTTCCCTCTAGTTTCCTGCTAGGGAGCATCTTGCCAGATACTGCCTTACGTTGTCCCACCAGCTAGTTTTTGATTTGTGGACCCTATACCACACCAAAAGTAGGCACAAACCCAATCGTGTGCGGCCCCTCACAGTGGCAAATGACATTAGGTGGTATCACAGCGTGCCCTTTATCAGGTTGGTTATAGATAACTTTAACATCTTCATTCATTTTTCTTCTAACAGGAATTTTTGCAATTTGCTATCAATAATGCAATACATACTTAGGACAAACACAAATTAACCCAGCTTGCTTTCGTGGAGCTTGTTTGCATTTAATTAAATTTTACTCAACCTTCGGGGTTCCATGAGCGCTAGCTCTGGGTTAACCTGGGATAAACTTTACAAGAAAACACACTAATACTCCAAAAAAAATGAAAAGAATCCGGAGAATACTTTTAATTCCCGGGGATTCCCCTTTTTATAAGCTTCATTTATAATCGTTTTGTTAGTGTTTGTTTTTACAGAAGCAATTTTTGTTATTTAATAAAGTTCATTTTTATTCAGATGAAACGAATTGTAATTTGGAGTAAGTATGTAACATTTCGTGGTTGGTTATAATATCTCAAAGCATTGACCACACAAAATAGCTCAGCTAGAAATTATCTCATCCATAAAAAACAATTCGATAAGGTTTTGTGTTGTGTTTTATTTGCTAAAAGATATTTATGTTCTGTCTTTCTAATAGCTGGTAATCTTTTCAACAAAATCCTCGACGTTCTAATATTGTTGAAGAATTTTCATTATAATGTATGTAATGTGAAAAATGACTGCCACGTTATGCCCTTGAAGGGATGCTTAATGTGCACAATAAAATACATTATTAGTCATCACCATTCCACTGTGCTTACTCTGTGCTTAATATTCTGACTATGGTTTCCTAGACACTGAATAAATCTCACAAAAATTCTAAAATAATGCACTATTTGTCATATATAAAGCGTTTTATAATCAAATAATATCAGATTACCCTTTATTGTTTTTACACTAGTAGTTTGAAGATGGACAGTACCCGACACTTCTTCACCACCATAATAAACAGCAGAAGGTTTGTGAAATTTTACTAAGCAAGCTGTTGGCATTTTTAATATAATTTTAAACCGAATTTTTATGTAAATGAAATATTATTAATGAAAGACTCAAATCTCACTCGCACGTTCTAAGTGAAAAGCTCAGGAACTACTTACATAGCATCACAATCATATCGAAAAGTGCTTTCAGAAAGTTGTCCTTGTACTCTTAAATTTCTCTTATATTTAGAGGTAAAAAAAGGACGAAGAAAGTTTAAAAGAGCATTGGGAGTATTGAAATCAAGAATTACTTCAGAGGAAATCATTGAGGATTTAAGGTTAATTCATAAATTTACAATGCATTTTTGTTCGTGTGCCACCACCTGTAGCATCTTCATTTTATGATCGTGCAATTAGTACTATGGTGGTCAACCTTCGGTTCAAAAGGGGGAATAACCTGAGAATATGCACGTGCCGAACAGTTGAAGATTGAGGGAAGTGTAAATCATAATCTCCAAGCAGTGGCAACTGTTAACTATCCTTACGAGAGGATAGGTTTATATCATCAGGCTAGTCCTTTCCAAGTAATGTTGTCGTAAAGCTTAGGTATAATCTATTACGGAGCGAGAAGTGAGCCTCGTAGACCGCATTAAATGGCGGCAACATGGCAACTAAAACGACTCAATATTATCCCATAAAAGACTTGCATTCTGTACAGGGCTTCATCTATACAGCCGACACCATGTCTAAGTAAAATACTGTCATAACAGCCAGAGTGGTGTCTTACAAAAACGAGATTGTGACGAATATTACAGTTGTCGTTGTCATACATGAGATCATATGCGCGGGATAGGTTTCATGGTCAGCAAAAGGACGAAATTTAACTACATGAAAGACCATAGATCCTCAAACTATAAAAAACATGGGACTAAATGTAAAGTATGATCTAAAAATTATCTTAAGGGATTTTAACAAAGTAAGTTGGGAGCCCGCAGAAGCCCACAGCAATTTACTTTACTTTGCTTTACAGCAATCATATTTTCCAACATATTTTCATATTTGCTGTAGGCTGTGAAAGCTTTTTGTTTCATATTGCTGCGAATGCTGTTGCTTACAAATGCTGGGGCATGCTGGTCCGGCTGCGAATGCTTCACATACACATAAAAAAAAGTTTTCTCGCCTCTAAAAAAGAAAATACTGAAGGAGAGCAAAGTTCTGCACAGCCTTGGAGAGCAAAGCTTTAAAAAACTGTAAGCAAACAGAAAGCAATTCACAGCAAAGTAAAAAGCGGAAGCGTTTGCAGCCGGACGAGTATGCTCCTGAAAGCTTTTAAGTAATTTGAAATCAACAGCATTTGCAGCAATTATGAAACAAATAGCTTTTACAGTCTACAACAAAGCAAGTTTAAAAATATGTGCTTTGCTTTAAGTTTACTTTGCTTTCAAACCCTGTATCTAATCTAAATCGTAGAAATATAAACTAACACGGAGCGGCTGTGTCGTATAAAAACCCTGTACATGGGCGACCATACTAAAGAGGGACCATGGTTCTGGGAGCACGAGCTTTTTTCGGGCAACGGAAGCGCGCGAAGTGTCTCAGAACTATGGTCCCTCGTGTACGAATGGCCATAGAGATGGCAGAAAATTAGACCTTGAACTTTGGGAGTACTAGGTTTGCTTAAACGGATATCTATAAAGCCCCCTAAATATCTCCTGATAAGACCACTCTCAACTCTGTTGGAGTAGTCTGCCTCCGCTTTTCGTGCCTGAAGAAGCCAATTCCGACTTAAATCACTATCCTATTGACACAGTCCTCAGTACACAGACGACATCAGTACGAAAACTGCAGCTGCATTTACACAATCAAGATAGAGGAGTATGCATTAAGTAGTGCAATCTTTCATCAACCTTGGACTAATTTTAGCAGCCGACAACAACATAGATCCACAAATATGGGCAAAATGTTGCTAAAGGTACACCAAGGGTCTTTGAAGAGGCAAGGAGGTGTGTTATTGAGCTCATATTAAAACCGGTTTGAAATTATGGACAAGTCTGCGAAGGGCCAATGGGCACAAGGCCCCATAACCCCGGGGCTAGAGGGATATAACAGATTTCTGAATGTAAAACAATTTATTCTTGTAGTCCACCCAACGGGTACCCCAAACAACCACCCCTTTGACGGTTCAATCACCGACCATCTAAACCCTCTTCTCCTACGTCCCCTCACACCGGACTGTCAGTAAAGACAAAATGCAGAGTACTCACCTTTCAATTCATTCGTTCTTGATTTTTTAAAAAAAAAGGCCTTGTGCGCGTTTCATTCCGATTCGATTAGTTCGTAAACAATAATATCAAAAACTGGTTTGGGGTTCGTGGGTTTTAGCGATTAAAATGTGAAAAGTGTCGATTTTCGGGAATTCCGAATTTGGAGTTGTGAGCAAGTGTCCGACCGAAGGTTCGGCTTCGGCTTCGGCTTCGGCCTACTTCGGCCAAAAAAACACCTTCGGCCGCACATTCGGCTTCGGTCAAACGAGCCGAAGGTTAGCCGAAGCCGAAGTTTTTATATCCAGCCAGGCTAGTCACTGAAAACGAAAAGAATTGCGAGTGTGATGTGAATGTGACATTGAAACGTATGGTATTGTTCAAATAAAAATAAACAAATCTGAGTTTATTATTTTTGGAAAGTTATTTAAAATGCCTATTGCAATCATTTTCAGCACTATGTCTATAAAACAAAATAACAGTGACGAATTTTCATTATTATGTACACTTTTCAGCCATCATACCAAGATTTCTGAATATGATTGAACCTTCGGCTTCGGCTACGGCCGAAGGTTATAGCAAGAGCCGAACATTCGGCATCGGCTTCGGCTTCGGCCTAAAACTGACCTTCGGTCGGACACTAAGCATATTGCATAATTTAAAAATTAGGGAAACGGGAAAATTTCGAAAATGCAAATTTAGGAAATTCGAAAAAGGAAATTCAAAATTTTCCGAACTATTTGACATTCAAAATTCTAAAAATTCAAAATTTACAATATTGTATCTCAGAGTTTCGGGGGGGGGGCGGGCCCCACCGCTGGCTACGGCCCTGCACCTCAAAGACCCTGCAATTATGAGATATACGAGCACTAATCCGGCATAGATGTTGTGAAGGAAATAAAGTTCCGTAGACTCTAGTTGCAGGACATACATACTTATACGAGTAGGAAAGTTCTGAAAAAGTCTTTTGCAGTAAGATTTATTGGATGTTAATAGGGGGCGAGGTAGATCAAATGTTTGTACGATCTCCATTTGAACGATGTTTGGAACGCCCAGAGCCTCAGAGTTGGCAAACTCTCCAGTCACATAGCTATTGAATTATACAATTATGTTAAAATAAATATTCTATTTTATTTGTTTGGTGATTTGCTTTATTAGGAAATATTTTTAACAGAATAAGTTCATAGGAAATAGAATAAACTGCAAGGTGGGATCCAAGCTACAATCCCATCAAGTCTCGACATTTTCTGTTCAAAGTGTAAGAAAAATAAGAGAATTTTTTTGATTATAATGTATTTTGAAACGTATAATAAATATTTAAAAACATCGATTAGTAATAACTAGTTCTAACAATTGTGTAATACTTTGGACGAATGAGATAGATACATACTAATTAAACAGGATGTGCATTTGAAAATGTTATATTGAAAATAGAGTGCAATTTTTTACTAATTTCTCTAGATAGAGGATGGAAAATTGACCACGTTATTACGCATATTCGATACTTTACTTTCCACAAAAAAAAGTTGTAAATTCATATTCTCAGAAAAATATTTAATAGACAAAAAGGACAATAGTAAGACGTAAGTTTCTTTGCATTATTATATTCATTTAATTATTAAATTATTTTTCATCGTTATTATTATGTTGTTCAAAATTTTTTGTTTTGTAGACTTCATTCTTTATTCTTAGTTAGGTTAGATTAGGTGCAGGGCTGCCTCCAGCGCTATCGGAGGCCCAATTAGCACCTAATTAAAAGGCCTAGATCGTCCAGTACGAATAGTAGCAGAAACCTGAATGATATTATGCGGTAATGCTAATTAAAAATTTCGAAATTACGTAAATAGTTAAATTTTTTGTTCCAATTTTTAGAATTGTAAAGCTTTAAACCACAACTACAATTCCGTTGCCATCCAAAAAGAATTTTACCAGTCAGCAGGACGGCATGATGGCAAATCCTCGTAAAATGGATATTTAATAACATATTCTTTCACTTGATTTTCATCAATTAAACCATCTAACGGATCTTTCTCAATAGGATTTTCTTTTTCTTGAACATATTCCTTAAATACAGGTGGCCCTAGAATAAATATAATTTATTTAACCATATTAGCTATATTCAAAGATATCTAACTCACTCATAGGAACAACAGAATCGGATGGTGTGTCAGTTTCATCATCAACACTATTTTGCCCATCTAAAGTATTATATAATGGTAAAACTCCCACAGTTAATGGGATCGATTGTACAAAATCATCATTACAACATCCCAATTCAATTTGTAAATATAAAAAGTAGCATATAACAACGATTCTAGTAGTATCAATTGTAGATGGCGGAGCTACTGGCATTATTAAGCTATCAGACAATTCCTTTCGATCATGCCTAGGAATTGGTCCGATCGCTTGTTTTATTAATTTATATTCGGTTTCTTTTTGCCTATTTGTCGGATGTGTCATTTCGTATGTAACTTTTTGTGAAATACCAATAAATATATCGTTAATATCAAAATTCGCTTCGTTATCAATAAATGCTTTGTAATAAACTGGCTGCCCAGGAACATATCCAGTCATTGGTGTACTTAGTTTTACTTCAATTGAACCAGTTGTCCAACATGGACAACTAAATACTTTAGTTTCATCTAAGCAACTTGGCATCTAAAAATAGAAGTTAATTATTAATAAGAATTGTGAAAAAAATAAAATTAATTTGTCATACTCGTAATCTTGGATTGACGTTCAAGTCCAATGGTAATACAACTACGAATGGTACCTTGAACATATTATCGTACATTAAATTTCGGAAAATTTTTATATGCACAATATATCGTATTACGCCATATTGGCCCTCAAATGTTGTTGGAGCTTGTGCGGGTATTTTACTCTTGAATGCGTAATTGTAGCTACCGGGCTCAAATGAAAATGATGAACCATCTTCTTCTCCGACAACGCATCCACCCGAATCAAGGAAGTTTTCTTCACCATGGTATAATACCCTTCGTTTTCCACGTCTATGGTAACACCAAGCCCTGGCATAGCCAAGTATTTTTACTTCTATTCCTAAAAAGCGGTTAAGTTAAAAAAAAATTATATATACTATATAATGACGTGTGATTTTAATAACTTATATATTTCTATTATTATATTAATTTTTTTTATGTTTTCATGCATGCGTCAATCAATACCATCAGTCATAATTGATGGAAATCAAAATATTCAGATAATTACATCAGTCATCACCTTAGACGTTAGGTTTTCCGTCAGTCATAGCAGTGACTGTGGCAAAACTGGTAGCAAAACCTATCACATAATGGACTCCTAAGAGGCTCGGCAATATACGAAAAGTAGATACAAAAGGGAAATGAGCAATAAATTTTGACGTATTATTTTCTGGAAGAGTTTACCCGTGTAAACACCGATGAAATTTTTGAGGAAACTCCAAAAAGCAATCAGCGATTGCAGGAAACTTTGTTTCGTTTCGTGTTTCATCGTGTAAAATGAGGCATAAAGTTTTTGAAGATTCGGAGAAATTCTTCGATGCTTCATCTAGCCAAAAGTGAAAAAAATATTGTCAAGGTTGCGTAAGGCGTAAGACTCCAACGAGGGTATCTTCCGCTAACAACGACGGTTGCCTCTGAGCTCATACAACATCAAGAGTTCAAACTCGAAGTTCGCCGCCACCTCCTCATGCATCCTTTAGACTTCCTTTAACCTATCTTATCTTTTTTTTATTCTTCGAACTAAGCTTCCTACAAGGCATTGCATCATGACATGAATGACGTTAATATAATTAGACTAGACTAAATTAGACTTTCACTTATTCTATTATTGTATTAGCCTTTCCACATCCGCGTTCGAATGTGGCAAAGTTAGTAATAAAATAGCAAAAACGGCCAAACAATTATTCAAATCGAGTTACTCTTGATGCGTCTTTAAACTGCAGAGCTTCCTTCATACGAAAATTTGTTAGTATTTTTGGTTGGATGGATTTGACGCCACTGTTCATCAACTTGGTTTTAATCTAAGCGAATCATTAGATCAGTAGTAATTTACTACATTTATAAGGGGAGTTTCACTCCCGTATCTCCAATCCGAAGTGAAACTCCCGACGCGTTTATGAGCAATGGGAGTGAAAATCCAAAATATTTTCTGGTTTCAGATGACAGCTCCGAGCTCAAATTTAAAATGGCAACAAACACAAATATAAACCCAATGTTTAATTTAATATGTTTAAAAAAATCTATAAGTAAAGAAAAAAAATTATGTAGCAAAATAAAACACCCAGCTGCTTCTTCACTAAGTTTTTTTCCTTCTGAAAAAAATTAAAAAATTATGATCCGTTCATCTCACTTCCAGTCAGCGTTTATAAACAACCATAAACCGGGAGCGAAGTTTCACTCCGGCTTTTTCTTTGGGAGCGAAAGTTCAAGTTCTGGATTTTCACTCCCCGTTTATAAGCGGTGTTACACTCCGGATCGAAACTTCCATCCGGAGGGAAACTCCGCTTATAAACATGGTAATTGATGTCTTAGTATGGTTTAGTGCATGGCCAACACCAATTTTGTATACTTGTATATTTTCCTTTTACCATAAAAAACCCACTATCCACTAGATATTTTTCCCCACTAAAGGGAAGTCTAAACCATCAGTTCTAGTGGTAAAACCACTAAGTTGGTAACGCTGCTGAAGATGCCTGCATCTTTTAAGAAATCCCAGGAAATGTAATGCTAGATTTGCGATTTGGAATATGTGATGTTTGGAGATGTGTTAGCCGATAGATTCACGCTGTCCATTAAGATAGAAGGAAGGTTGGTGCATGTTTAATTAGAGATGAGACATGTCTTTGTTTTGAAGGCGTTGATTAGTCCTTAAAGAGGAACAAATTCCGATGCAAGCAAAAGATCTAAGGAAATCGTCAATAATATAAGTTAGCCTTTTTATGCGGGTACGAGACATGGAAAGATTGGAAAGTATCCAATGATACCGAAAAACTTCAGGTATTTATAAACAAGTGTTTGTAATGTATTTGCACAGTATTTTGGGCACGAACAATTTGTAAGGCATATACGTAGTTTTTGGAGTGAGACACCAGTAGCAAAAAACACCATAAAGTGCAAGTGAGAACGGATCGACAACATTCTACGTCGCCCAGCAAACAAAATAAGAAAGGAAGGATTTCACTGGAATCCGTCAAGGTTTATGAAAAAAATGGTCGATATATATGACATGGAGGACACCTATAGAAGCAGAACTAAAAGGAATCAAGAAATTTTGGATTGAAATGAACGGGTAACTCAAAACAGATTCAGATGACGTGCTTATCCTAATTAAGATATTAATCTCCCACGAGGAGTCGGGTTGATAATCAGCTTCACTTCATAAATTCAGGTGCCTAATATTGAGATATTTGGGGGGGTCTTTCTAAAGATGTAATTAATGAGTTATTAAATATAAGGATGACATACGAAGCAACACGTTTATAATTTTGATATATTATGCCGGGTTTCCACCAAACGGACAAAACAAGAAACATAAACAAAAACTATTTTTTGCCAACAGAAATGTCAATGTTTTGTAAAAATAGAACAATTTTGAGAACTTTTTGTCGGCGAATAGTGTTTTTATAAACAAAACACTGTCCCATCTCAAGTGGGTACTTCAAACATGTTCGATTTGAAACCATATTTTAAAAAAATACCAAACAATTTATATTTTGTTTTGATTTTTATGGTTCAATGATAATTTTTTTTGTATCTTACAGAATAAATAATGAAATTCAACAAAAGCCTTTGATTAATCATCATTTTCAAGATGCACAAGTTGCGTATTTACAAATATACTTCAATTCAATTTCTTTTAGAAAAATATCCTTAATTTAGGATTATTGGATTAATATTTATTAATGTTCTTTTATCAATCTTCAAAGGGAATAAATGGGTAGTCGTACAATAAATAACATTTTTTCGCTATTTAGAGCATTAATCTTCTTGTTTGTCCAGCAAAAAGTCGCAATCTTCTACATTGGCCAACAAATATCTTGTTTCTTGGACAAATATACATAAATTTACTGGTATACATGTCTCCTTCCAGATTCCTATTTAGGTATATCTATAGTTGTGAGTGCTTTACTAGAACTATACAGGCAAACATTATGAACCAATATTATTATTTTTCAAGATAATGTCCATAGTTAAAGATGATTCAAAAAAAAATATAATAGATTTAGTTTTGCTTTAAGGTATACTGTGCTTGTATAGAATAATTGTATTTTTGCTAACGGTTTCACAGCATTTTTATCTACACAGAAAGAAAAAGAAAATTTTTAACATAACTCAGTTAAATTATAAAATATTCCATATCCTTTTCCACCAAAAGTGTGCAAACCATACACCACCGATTAGTTACATAACATCAAGAAACAAACCACAATAACACAGTTTGAATCGTATTATTTACAAAAGTTTTCATTAAATCTTTTTGTCCTTGAATAGACCTTGAACTGAAACGCATTTGTACCTCTTATTGATTTTTCATTAGTGGTCGTAAGATCAACAGTACCGGAAACTTCCTGGCCAGTGTAATATATACCGGAAGGGTTGTCAAAGGTTACGGTGCAAGTAGAAGGCATAATTTTTTATTTCGTTTAAACAAGCCGACTATAGTAAAATATCACAAGGATACAACAAGGAACGGAAAACACAAAAAAATGATTTGATCCCGAATGAAAATTTCGTTCGACTGCTCTCCTGAGAGAAAGCTTCAAGACTATATACTAAAAGTTAAAGTAATAACCCTGATGGTGGGTGATAGAAATAAACATTTACTGTGTATGCTCGTGCGTATACATTTGGAACACGCTTTTTTATGAATGTCATAGCTAAAAAGGATACTTCAGGTTTTCAGTTCTATCGTCCTTAAGCCTATTTTTGTACTTTGTAATTCTTACCTTTTCTACTTATGATTCTATTCGTATTCTTGAAGGTCTGTGTGCAGTTAAAAATAATGTCGTTAAAATTATACATACAGTAGTTTTAGTTACTTTAGATGGAATCCTTTGTACAGATAGCCAGGAGTCGGATATATAGGGTGGCGCATAAGTAACGCTATGATTTAATTAGTGAATACAATTTTTGATTACGAGTTTTTTTTTTCAGAATTAACTTTGAAAAACTTGGGAAGTTTATGATGGAAAGTTTCAGCACAGAACAAAGTACCAAAGTTGCTCAATTTTATTTTGAAAGTCAGCATTCGATTTTTCAGACACAAATATCATATCGAAATTTCTTTCATATCGTGTTTTTCTGATGTTAAGTGCTAGTGGCCATCGCGTTCGACCGATTTAACGGCTCCCTATTTTTTTCTTTGGGTCTACCTAAAGGGTAAGGTGTATGCCAATAAGCCAATAACCATCCAAGAGCTTAAGGCCAATATACGAGAAGAAATTAAGGCGCTGGGACCTGAAATTCTAAGAAAAGTTTTGGAGAATGCTCTGGAAAGAGCACGTCAGGTCAAAGCAAACAATGGGCACCATTTGAAAGATATTATCTTCAAAACATAATGCAAACATATCTTCAAACTATAATCTAAATTTTAATAAATGCCAACTTTAAATAAAATCAGAAAGAAAAAAGTTATTCATTAAATAAATCATAGCGTTACTTATGCGCCACCCTTACAAAGGAAACATAATAATAAAGCTTTTGTAAACTGTTGTTGATAATTTTTTGGGTTTTTTATAACATAGATATAAATTTGAAATTGAAATTTATTTTTAAATATTTTAGTTAACGTAGTTATTTAATTCTATCATTTTATTTAATATTTTAAGACCGTTTTAAAAAAAAATATATGCAGAAACATCACTGTTCGATACGGTTACCTATGGCATGGATGACGGCATCAAGTCTTCCGTTGAAGGCATTACACCTTGCAAAAATAAATCCTTTGCCGATAAATTGCTAATTTCAACGGTTCCAGGCCTAAAATTTTTTTGTTGACACCTTAATTTTTGTTTGTTAGAGGGTGTTCATACAAATAATTGAGAAATTTCTTTGGCGCACAAACTCTTTTCCACAGAAAAAAGTTAAAACAAAAAATGTGGGCAATGAAATTGCGCACGAAAACCTTATAATCAGTTTTGCAATAAAACGTGTAATTAAAGATATTGGCAGAAAACTACTTTTGAATTTATGTTTTTTGATACTTAAAGCGCTATAACTCGCAAAACATTAGCCCTACGTAAAAAATGATAATAACAAGAATTATAGATAATCGCGTGTTCTATAAGACTTACAGAGGAATTTTTCATGTAGAATTAACCATTACCGAAATATAGTGCAAAGAAAGTGATATATGAAGTTTGAAGCACCATAGCTCAGTACATATTGACTTTACAAAAAAAAATTTTGAACAAAAAAGTTAAATCACTTATTTATCTACAAAAAAGATTATATACATTTTTGCCGTAAAGTGCATAGTTTCTGAGATATAGAATTAAACGCGTTTCCCTTCAATGTAAGTTTAGCAAGAGGGTGGAGA
Organism: Thereva nobilitata; assembly: GCA_963855945.1. Lineage (NCBI taxonomy): Eukaryota > Metazoa > Arthropoda > Insecta > Diptera > Therevidae > Thereva > Thereva nobilitata. The sequence goes on from OY979695.1 coordinate 178,219,978, forward strand.
TGACACCATTTTGAATTTAAGCTTATAAAAATATATAAAATCATTTGGTAAAAAAAAATCGCTTGCGGTATTTTTCGCAAAGAAAAAGTACCTATCTATGGATCGATCCATCGGCCCTTTGAAGACTCGTCCCACCTTCTCTGCCATACTATGATGGGCTGGCCGTGTGCTAGAATTCGTCGCAGTGTCTTGGGCTCCCCCTTGCATATTTCGGGCCATACAAGCTTCCACTCCCTACCCTACAATATTAATGGGGGTTATTCCTGCTATGAGCAGCGTTGCCAGATTGGGCTACATATCGCAAATTGGGCTATTTTCCATTCCTCTTCGCTACTGAATTATGAGTTGGGCTACAAGTCGCAAATTGGGCTACTTCATTATTTCAGTGTAACCAAAAATGAATGTAACTCGTCTTGTCTTCAAACATACTTTAGTCAACTAAATCACAAAATTTTTGTATTTGACTTTAGTTGAAATTTTATATGCGTCTTTAGGGCTTGAAAGAAGATGAAGAAGTAAAGCTAAAGGCATTTTTAAGGCAAGTAAGGGAACCGAAAATTCAACTTGAAATTTCGGGTAAATTTCAGTCCGGAATTCATGTAAACCATAGGTTCTCAACGTGGGCGATAACGCCCCCTTGTGGGCGTTTGAGACTTTCTGGGGGGCAGTAGAAGACCCAGAGAAATTTAGGGGGCGCTGAGATGGCACAGTGAGGGCATGGCAGGTTAAAAAAATGTAGTCTAAAAAAGACCAAAAAGACACGCTAATCACGTACTAATAAAATAAAGTGCCCTTTTTCATGATCGGACACCGCACAGACAAAACGAACGAACAAAGTGGGTTTATTGGGAAGAGGGTCAGAGAGGACGATTAGGAGGCCAGACAATTTGAATGGACACTCCCAACGGACTTTTCAACGCATATTTTGACAGTTCGTGCGTTAATGTTGTTCCTAGGACAAGAATGCAAAAAAGAAATTTCAAAAAGCAACAACAAAAAGAGCTAATAAGCTTTGAATATTTCGTTCGTTCGTTGGTGTTCGGCCGTGTGAAAGCCCATGCGACACTCCATCGGACTTCAAAAGAGAATTGACGATTACAGCTAAGTTTTTCCTGTTCGGTCGTCCGGTCGTGTAAATCCAGCCATAATAGACAAAAAATTATCGAAAAGCACAAAAAGGGGGGCTATCTCTGCCCGCTTTCGAGATAAGGCGTTGTGAATTTTGGTTTTGGGGAAAAAATATAGTTTAATGATTTCGAATGAGAATGTAATGAAACAACGGTCGATTTCCACAAATAGGGTATCTTTGTAATCGTAAGGAATGCGACTTTTATTTCATTAATACAAGCAATAGTGTACGATGGAAAAAATAGAAATAAGAGGGTTTATTTGTAAAAAAAATGAAAAAAAAACAATTTTTACTCATGTAACTCAAAAAGTAGATCGTTAAGGTTCTTTTTTCTGAACATTTTTAGCATCCCCAAAACTTACCTAAAAATTTCTTGGGACGCTCCAAGACTCTTGCTGGCTTGGTTTTTTTGCTATTTGCCATTTAAAAATAGGTATCACTTTTTAGTATTCAACAATTTTTCCTACTTTTTTCACTATACTTCAAAAAGTAGATCGTTAAGGCCTTTTTTTCTGAATATTTTTAACATCTTTAAAAGTCTGTTAAAAAATTCGTGAAACACTCCAAGACTCCAGATGCCTTGATATTTTTGCTGTTTACCATGCAAAAAATAGTATAATTCACTGACCTCTTTTTACTGTTTTTAATGTTTCAAAATACTAAAAACAGATCAGTGAGTGACCCTTATTTTTGAATAGTATGCGTTTTAATTGTTCTCATTGAAACATTCTTCTTTAAACTCAGAAATAGGATAGCAGTCATATCTTAAGCCGGCTCTACACGATGGTATGAACACCCTCCAACGTTGGACGCTTGATGGTTCGACGTATTGTGTGGCAGACACTCGAGCTACGAGCGTCCAATGCCAAGCGTCCAATTTTTGTGCTTGGACATGTTCCAGCTGTGATGGGTATCACTTTTCAATCGAAGTGGCTCTTTTTTTTTAAAAATAAATTGTTATCCGATATACATATGTAGAGATGTCTCATTATTTATTATTATACATACTACTATTTTATAATAATTAAAATTAATTTAAATTTTATTGGAAAATGAGATTGGGCTACTACACATAAAATTTTGCGACTTTTAGCCTCAAGTGGCGCTACTTCCACTCGAACTTTCTGGCAACCCTGGCTATGAGTAGCATTATGCCATTCACGGTAACAGCTTTGCCGGGTTCGTTTTCGAAGAAGTATAGCCTCTCCAAAAAACGCACCAAACAGTGACTTTCCGTGGATGCATATGTAGCCTTCTCAATAATAACTCTTGGGTCCTCACCTCATCAGCCCAAATGCGACAATGCTGCTTGTTGACGAATCCATCGAGGTGAAAGTGTGCCTCTCCCCAGAAGATGATTTTCTGCGTAAAGGTGACATTCACTGACGATTACTCATGCTTCCACTGGACGTATCGGCGACGCTTGAAATGTCCGTAGGCTTCAGTTCCTGAAACAATTGAAGCTTGTAAGGGCCTATTCACAATGAACGCTTCAAGCCTCAAGCTTCAAGCTTCAAATTTTTTTCTATAGTTTCAAGTTCATTTGAAGCTTGCAGCTTGAAGCTTTGAATGTGAATCATTTTTGAAGCTTGAAGCTTGAGGCTTGAAGCGTTCATTGTGAATCGGCCCTAAGCGTTGTAAGAAAATTCAAGTCCTTCGTCAGATTTCACTGCAAAGAACTTCCTGAGATCTGAAGTTCTTGCGCGAGATGACGAATGGGTTCGATGGAGTTTGTTCCACACAATCGCGTAGAGGTGCAATGCTTTCGATAGAACAAGCTGTAGGAAAGCGCAATGGTGCTGAAACATTTATCATCGATCCCGTTGTTTCGTGTTTACGCACGATATCAAATATTGTGCGCTCGTGTGGACGTTTATTCGTTTTTTAACGTCCATTTTCATAGTAGGCTTGTAAGCAAAAAACATTTGACGTTTTAGTCCGGGGAAATTAGCATTTCAAGGAGCCAAATACCAAATTGCCTGAAATTTGGTTCACAGCTTCCTTTTGACTTTTTAAGAAAACAATTTCGGAATCACAAAAAAATATGGCCGCCAGAGATATCACTTTTTGGCAAAAAAATCACTCAAAAACTGTTTTTTTCGAAAAAGTTTTTTGATCAGTCAATACGAAACGTTATTGCCTACAAAAAAGCCCTGTTGTCATTTTTTCGAAAACCTAACCCTTTCGAAGTTATTCAAGGTCAAAGTTTCCAAAAATCACTTTTCGGCCAAAATATACCTTGAATAATTCGGAAAGGTCAAGGTTTTCGAAAAAATGACAAGAGGGCTTTTTTGTAGGCAATAACGTTTCGTATTGACTGATTAAAAAAATTGTTCGAAGAGTGATTTTTTTTGCCAAAAAGTGATATCTCCGGCGGCCATGTTTTCTTTGTCATTCCGAAATTGTTTTCTTAAAAAGTCCCCAGGAAGCTGTGGACCAATTTTCACCCATTTTGGAATTTTGTCTCCTTTCGTGCGTTTTTTTGCTAATTTCCCCGGACTATTTAGAATTATTTCCCTAACGCAAGGGGGAAATCCCTAATGGGACGGACACCCTTTATATACGGAGAGTCACAAAAAAATGTATACACACTTTACGTGATTATAAAAACAGTATATATTTATTAAAAGTACAAATTAAAGAAGGCGGATGCAGAATTTATTTAGTCAAGGCAAGCGTTCAAATTGTTGCTCATTTTAATCCAAACATTGCTGATAACGCGAAGCAATAGAATCGCAAATTTGGAAATGATTTCATTAGAAATTTTGTTGCATTCTCAATCAATTTCCGCCTTCAATTGATTTAATGTTGCCGGTTTTGATAGATAAACCTTAAATTTGATGAGTCTCCACGAAAAAAAATTCTAGTGGCGTTATGAGGTCTGGAGAGCGTGGACGCCAGTCGTTGGTACCTCTTCCCCCAATCCATCTGTTCGGCAGATTTTCATTGAGATAAGCTCTCATATCACGATGATAGTGGGGAGGTGCTCCATCTTGCTAAAAATAATGGTCCTCTTCATCCTCAAACTGCTCAGGAATACTTCACATGACATTTTCCTGAAGCAAATTCAAAAAATAAATTAGAAAGAATAAGGTGTTAAAGTGTGTATAAATTTTTTTTGGAACACTCTGTATACCGAGCGATTTTCTTTTTGTCTAACAAAACGCGTTGACAAAAGAAGTTATTTCTTTGAGAAGTCTGACTTGGTTGCTCTAGATATCTACCCTAGACTTTTGATTAGGTTTGTTATAATGCTGCCAAATGTTGAACTGATTTTGTATTCATCCGTTCACAGCATTTTGCAAAATTTAAATTCCGCTTTATATTGTACAATTAAAACGCAATACTTGGAATAAAATTATACAACATTGTAGATATATGTATATTGACAAGAAAAATTACATTTATAAAAATTTAACTTTAATAATTACGTAAGTATCAAATATTATACTCTAAATTTAGTAAAGGCATGTTAAGTTAAGGCGCGGAGAGTATAACAAATAATACAGCAATACTGCAGCTTTCACCAATCATTTGGAGTTTGCGTTGTCAGATGTTCATAAACAGGGTATTTAATAGGATATTCCCTTACTTGATTTCGTTGAAACAAACCATCATTAGGATCATTACAAATTGGATCATCTGTTAATTTAACAGATGGTTTGAATATGGGTGGTCCTAAAATTACATAAAACATTAAATTTGAATGATTTGAATTTTTCAACAATAAATCAAAATTACGTATAGGCAGATTAAAACGATTTTCAATCGGTAACGCTCCTACTGTTAATGGAATCGATAGTACATAGTCCTTCCGAAAGAATCTGGTATCAATTTGTAAATACAAACAGTAGCAAACTGTCACTATTCTAGACGTGTCAATTGTTGATGGTGGTACTGCTGGAATATATAGATCACCGGTCATTTCTTTACGTGTGTACCTAGCAATCGTATCAATTGGTTTCTTCATTATTTTATATTCGGTTTCTTTTTGATGCGAGTATGGGTGATGGAAATCGAAGAAACATTTTTGTGATATACCAACAAATATGTTATCGGCCTCAGTATTTGTTTCATTGTCGATTAAGATTTTATAAGGAACATTTTGACCAGGAACATAACCAGTCATCGGAGTACTTAAATAAGCTGATAATGGACCAGATTTGAAGCATTCAACATATTTTTTAGTTGAATTTGTTGAAACTGGCATCTAGAAACAAAAAAATTGATTAATTTGTAATTTAATTAATTTTAATTTTTAATTACTTGTAATTTTGGATTAAAATTTAAATCCAATGGTAAAATAACGACGAATGGTTCCTTGAAGATATTGTCAAATGTCAAATATCGGTTGATTTTCACAAATACAATATATCTGACAACGCCAAATTTACCCTCAAAAGACGATGGAACTTTAGTTGGTATATGGCATCTGAAATTATAATTGAAGGTTCCAGGATTATAGGTAAATGTTGAACCATCTGCCGATCCAATTACGTATCCGCCTGAATCAATTAGTTTTTCTTCTCCCATGAAAACTTTCCGATTTTTTCCACCACCTTCGTAGCTCCATGTTCTCGCATAGCCAATTACTTTGATTTCAACTCCTAAAAATAATATAAATTTGTAGATGAATATCTTAAAAAAAGGCGAAGAAACTAAAGTTATAATATATTGGAAAAATTAAACCCCATGCAGACTACTAGGTTTTTGATTAGGAAAATTGATAAGAGCCTTCAAATCCAAGCATGTAACTGTTACATCGAAACTGCTGCTTTATAAGACGATGTGGACGCTTAGCAAAAAGTACTCTAACCTCAGAGTGCTGTACGAGAGGAAAGTCCTTTGAAGAATTGTTGGCTCCTTATGTGAGGAAGGGCGATTCTACAAGGACGAGATCTAAGAGCGCTAACGCGACATAGGTGTTGTAAAGAAAATAAAACTAGGTAGGCTCCGGTGTGCAAGGTATCTAGCTCGCATAAGTGAACAGTAACCTTCTCGGAAAGTTCTCTGCGGTAAGACCTATGGAATGCGACATCAAGGGAGACCCAACCTCCTTTAGAACGGAGGCACTGTTGTGCGTTTTCGGCGATTTGAGATATGTGGTCATTCCATCGCAGATCGCCTAAGAATTAAGAGATGGATCAGCCGTTAGTTCTCTACACCGTCAACTGAAATGGTAGAAAGAGTGATGCAGGTTTTATTAGAGACTAGCAAAAAACCCGCGTGCGTTGCAACGCCTTTAAATAAAAAATGTTTATGTGTGCACTGTCCGCGGAAGGAAACAGTGAAAGAAACAGCAAATCTTGAAAAAATGATTTTGGAAACTTTTTATATGGTTAATTTCTATTGACAGCTTTTTGACAGCTGTCATTAGTCAAAACCGGTTTTTGACATGATATTCATATTAAGCGGTATCGGAAACCTAAGGATACCTTGAACCGATGGAAATAAAGTGCTCAACGCTTGGTTGAACCTAAAAAACGAAAACCGATGTTAAGTCCCATTTAAAATTCAACCTGCGTGGGGGACGGTTTATAATTTTGTTTTTCGCCTTTTTTTGCGTCATAATTACTTTTTCGGCCTCTACTTTTGATTTAGGGGGAACACTCAAAAAAATCGGGATTTTTCCAAAATAAGGACCACCCTAATGTATTCAAGTATATGCCCCTGAAACTTCTCGGTGAATTGGAATTTTAACTTTCTCTTTTCTGTTAGCCGTTACACTGCCGCTTCTTACTTAGTGTTTGTCACGAACACAGCCTCCGTCCCGTTCTGACCGATCGAACTTTTTTGAAGCGATAGATGGCATCGTTTACCCTCTTGATGGCAGTGGAAGGCCTTTCCCTTCTCTTTGTAATTGTGGCGATTTACCTCTTATTCGCCGAGGATTTTATAGCTACACTCGATCGCGTGGCAAACTTCACGACAATAGGGGAAATGACCAAGATAAACTATGTTCAATGTTCTTCCATTTGGAGCTAGGATGTGAAGATTTTCAGATTTCCCAACTCTTGAACAACCTGACAGGTAAAATTCGTCCGCCATATTGGCCCCGAAATTGTAAATTTATAAGTTTTGATCATACATTCGTTATTTTCTACCTTAAAAACCCCCAGATACCGATTTTCATTGGAATCGGAATACAATTGGCAAACTCATCGGCCATATTATGGCGGCCATTTTGAATTTATAAGTTTTGACCATAAATTCGTTATCTGCAACCTTAAAAACCCCTAGATATACACTTTCATTGGAATCGGACCACAATTGGCAAGTTCTTCGGCCATATTGGAGCGGCCATTTTGAATTTATAAGTTTTAATCATAAATTCGTTATTTGCAACCTTAAAAATCCCTAGATATCCACTTTCATTGGAATCTGAATGAAATTGGAAAATTTCGTCCGCAATATTGGCGCGGCCATTTTGAATTTATAAGTTCTGCTCATAAATTCGTTATTTGCTACCTAAAAAAACCCTAGATACCCACTTTCATTGAAATCGGAACACAATTTTCGAATTCATATTTGGGTGGCCATTTTGAATTTCGGTCATTCTTCAGCGGCCATTTTGAATTTCGAAAATCGGGGTTCGAGGTGTTTCATGGGAGACCCCCACGGACTTTGGTGCAAATATTCAAAGCTCTGCGATGACTGGTGCGCCCGCTATAGCGCACACATATACATACATACGTAATTACATACAAACATACATACATACAGAAACTTTTTTTTTATTAATATAGATAGAAGATAAGACAATACTTCGTTTTTTGTGGCTTTCAATTTGACACGATTCTTGCCACCTCTATCAAGAATGAGTTTGATGTCTCTGTTGATTGAGTTGGACATGAGTTCTGGATCATAAAGACAAGGTCGGGCCCTTGTCCGATTCATATCACAGAAGTAACGCAGAATACCGTTCTAAACGAACCTGTAAAATGGGTTAGAGGCAACTGAGAGTATCATTTACAGAGCTTAATCAAAGAGGGTTGGATAGAGTTAGGTCCTGGGAAACATCGGTAGACTATAAAGGAAGATGTCAATCCAGTTCTTTAGGACTGAGTTGATACAAATTGCTTGGAGTTTAGTAAATAGAGCAGGTTGAAATAGTTTGTCAAATGCCTTGAAGATATCTAATGCCGGATCCACACGTTTGTCAAGGCTTGGCAAGCGTTCGCAAATTGAAGAAGCTTTTTAAAACAAATGTGTGGACGCATCACAAACGCTTGCCGCAAACTTCCTTTGCAAGCGTTCGCACGTTTGCTTTGGTTTGCCGAGAATCCACACTCGACCGGATCGGCCACAAGCGTCGGCAAGCTTACACAAGCCAAGCCAAACGCCTTATCCACACGTTTGAATTTGCGAATGCTTGCCAAGCCTTGACAAACGTGTGGATCCGGCATAAAGTAGGTAATCATGCCAGACACATCAAGGCGATACATACTTAAGTTGATGTGCTCTGTTATACATACAAGAAGGCCGCCAGGAGATTTTTGTCGACCTCAGTAGCTCAGGGTTTCAGACGTCCTACTGCCATCCTATAGGTTTGTGGTTCGTACCCACTTCAAAGGACCATTTAAGAAGAAGAAGGGGGTGGTCATGACCCTCTCCAGAAAACCCGGTGCTCGCACAGAAATAAACGAAAACTAAACATTGCTTGTGAAATGCAAACTAGTGTTTTATTACTTATATCTTTTGTGTTGACCAACTGCAACCCCCAACACCCCCCCCCCGCCCTCGAGAATAATGCTAGCTAAGCCAATGGGTGCAAGTATCGAAGAGTCAGAATAAGTTCTGATGAAGTAAGGCCCCTGTTTTCGCAGGGATTTATCCAAAAATATGCCACATTTCTTCAAAATTGAATTTCTTGACGTCAATCTCCTATAGATGCCTTACAAGCATTTTGCGAGTCCTGTCAAAAAGAAACTTCATCCATTGAGTAGATCGTACACTTGGGGACGGGGTTTGGCATAGCAGTGACGACTAAAAAAGAATTCTAGACGAAGAGAGATGCTAACAAATCGGGCTTGGATTTTACTTCTGTTAGACCCCGCGCCATAAAATAAGGGAAACTCAATACCGCAGTTTGGTTGCGCAGTGAAAGTCTTAAAGGTAGAAACAGAATGGCACGGCGACCATGGCGGTGGCCGCCGCTCAGAGAGTTTCCCATACATTTAATTTGTCCGCGCCGCCTGGGGAGAAATTAAATGTATGGGAAACTCTCTGAGCGGCGGCCACCGCCACGGTCGCCGTGCCATTCTGTTTCTACCTTAAGTCCGCCTAAGCGAGGAACGCAAAAATTCCACATGCCCGCTCATTTATCTTATTTTATGGCGCGGGGTCTATCAGCTCTCCCAAAAAATGTGTTGTAAATGAAGTAGAATTATTTTTAATAGAATTCAAGGACCAGAACTTTTTGGAGCAGCTTCGCCATTCAATTAACATTTTATTTTCCTGATAGTGGAGTTACAAGAATAACTGAAATTAATATATGCACGACGTAGTGACATACTCAGAGAACGCTCTATAGGCGGCTTCTTTAGCTTTGCTTGGGTCCATACATTGATACATTGCTGATTGCATTTATCTACTTTGATATAAACTTATCAACAAGGTTTTCAAGTGCATGGGTTATTTACAAATAAATCACAAAATACATTTTTTGTTCAAATTTAGACTTCAGATAAAAAGCTTTTTTCTAAATACACGATACTTGAAATGCTAGTAAACACAAAGTGAACATGGCGCTCCTCCGAAAATAATGTTTATATTAACGGGTTAACGGTTTGGCTCTATATCTATTAATAACAAACAATAATTCCAAAACTGCTAAAAAAAGTTCTTTAGTAGCAACATTCCAATGCTACCTTTAATTTTTCAGGCTAGTTTTAAATAAATTCATTTGGCCTTGATAATCAAAATGGAAATTCTTTTAAAATACCTCTTATCGTCTTTTCACTAGTGGTTGTCAGGTGCACTGTCCCTGACACTTCCTGACCGGCATAGTATAACCCAGTGGAGTTGTCAAATTTTACAACACAAATAGATGGCATCACTTTTTTTTAGTTAACTAGAAATGCAACAACACAAAACTCTATAGGCGAATATAAGTAAAGATTAGTCGCGTGTAGTACATGAACTAAGTACTACTAAGCGTTAATTACCGTGATTGTACTAAAATTAACTATTCCACGAAGAACTTTGTCTGCGTTTGTTTAGTACATCAGTCAGACAGATCGCAATTTCGAATGATGACACACGCGACTGAATCGACGACAATGAAAAGAGAAAGATTGCACAAATGTAGTGGGGGCGACAATTACTTTAGTAACCATGTCCGCTGCATGAATGCAATTGGAGTGACGGCGTCAGCTACAACCATCGATGGCTTTTCGTTTTTCTCAAAAACAAACACAACCATACAATAATAAGAGAAATTTTTGCATTTTGGCAGGCGCAGCAACCGGTATAAAATAGTCACCCTGAGTGAGGTTGTAACCCGAGCAATATGAAACCGTGTAGCCTATTCGTTTTCGACAGTCTCTGCGAAAGTAAGTTCTTCTGTCGCCCTACTTTTAGACCATGATATAAAACAAACGAACGAGACGAGTGCGAATTTCTATCAACTATACGAACTACGAAATATTTTCAATCTCTTTCGACGCGTAACAAAAACTACTCCATACACCTAGCTCGACTCATACACTAGCACATTGCCAAACTTATAAAAGTACTTCTCTCGTGTTGCGAAAATTCGAGCTTTTTCATTAGTACATATGTTAACGCGAAAAAAGAAGACTCGCTCCAAAATCACGTTATGGAAACTTTCTTTAGAGCTTTTCCTTATGAGCTTACCTTGTATTATTGTACCATACCAGAAACCGATGAACAAACTATTCGCTCATTTATATTCTCAATCAGTTCCAACGCGGCTGGTATCGTGTAAGGATGTTAAGAAAGTGTGGTGCGCTACAGATTCCTCTTCGCATTAAAGTGGCTCAAAGTAAAACTCATACTGTTCAATTATTTGAAAAAAAAATCATGTTAAAGTAGAACTCATACAGCTGGCAATGTCTTTCCATATAATGTGGGGAATGCCTGATAATCTAAAAAGTCAGTTTGAAAATTAAATCTGAATATTTTAAGTTTTTCGTGTAATTTTATCAAAATGGTTACAAAATTTGGACAAACATCATTGGAAACCCGATTATAATTAAATATTACAAAGATGGATTGGTGGTCAGTCATCGGCAGAATAGGGGGAATAAAATGTAATATATATGAAATTATGCACGTGCCGTAACTCTTCCGGACCGATGGAAGCGCGATCCTAGTGGTGGCCACTGGTAACTATCCTATGAGAGAGAAGCATTATCCTGAATATGATCTGGCTGATCCCTTCCAATTGAGGTTGGTGCAAGGCTAATAACCTCACCTAAAAAAACTGGTGTGCGTAGGACCACACGATGGAAGTGAAAACTCACAGGAGAATAATGGTCAATATATTTTGTCTATGAATGTTCCATCGCGCATTTAAAATATTTTTTTTGGTGGACTTGAAAACACATTTTACTAGACAAGTCGTTCTTATTTAATTTTAAAGTCGTTATACAGGTTTTTATGCATTTTACTTTTTACAAAATTCTGGTGAAGTGTTTTGTTATGCACACCACATTGCCAGCGCATTTTGAATTTTCTAATATTGACAAGAATTTCATTATTTCCGACCTTAAACACCTCCAAATAGCGATTTTCGGTGAAATCGAATCGTAATTGCCAAAATTGTACCGCCATATTGGCGCCGCCATTTTTAATTTTCAAATGTTGACCACAGACTCGCAATTTGTGACCTTAAAAACCTCCCGATACCGATTTTCAATGGATTCAGAACACATTTGCCAAAATAATTCGCCATATTGGCACCGCCATTTTGAATTTTCAAATTTTGACCATAGAATTGTCATTTGTGGCCTTAAAACCCCCCGATACCGATTTTGAATGGATTCAGAACACATTTGCAAAATTCATCCGCCATATTGGCGCCGCCATTTTTAATTTTCAAATTTTGAGCACAGAATCGCCATTTGTGGCGTTAAAAACCTCCCGATACCGATTTTCAACGGATTCAGAACACATTTGCCAAAATAATCCACCATATTGGCACCGCCATTTTGAATTTTAAAATTTTGACCATAGAATTGTCATTTGTGGCCTTAAAACCCCCCGATACCGATTTTGAATGGATTCAGAACACATTTGCAAAATTCATCCGGCATTTTTAATTTTCAAATTTTGAGCACAGAATCGTCATTTGCTGCCCTAAAAACCTCCCGACACCGATTTTCAATGGATTCAGAACACATTTGCCAAAATAATCCGCCATATTGGCGCCGCCTGTTTGAATTTTCAAATTTTGACCACAGATTCGTCATTCGCGCTCATAAAAACTTCTCGATACCGATTTTCAATATATACCTTGTTTATGCGTAAGTCGAATTTCGGCTTAAGATAGAATCGGGCTCCGTATAAACGGTCTTAAGTCGAAATTGTCTCAAGCTTAATTTATTTCAGCTTAAGACGAATTATTGTGTGCATGTGTGAGGAGTTCTCAAAATGGCTGATCTTGGTCTTACATTAAAAGAATAATCCCACTTTATTCCGCTTAGTGATTAAGGTTATGTTAATGCATAATATAGAACGTATATTTTCAATTATGGGGGAGAGAATCCGAATCTGTTTATACACGCAATTCGTCTTAAGCCGATTTTAAGCTTAAAAACGTCTTGCGCATAAACAAGGTAATAATCGGAACACAATTGCAAAATCCGTCCGCCATCTTGGAACCGCCATCTTGTTTTTTTTTACAAAGTTATCAGATTGCATTGTCATGGGAACTCAATGTGTGTGCAAAGTTTCATACAAATCGGTTTAGTAGAAGTAGTTAAAAAAGCTGCCGCAAGATTTGACCCAAAGAATCAAACAAACAAACAAATATACGAGGTCAAGCTAAATAAAAATATTAAAAAATACATAATAATCCATAATAAATAATCAAACATAAGAATATATAATACATAGTGATATAGTATAATAATACATAACACTTAATACAAACTAAAACCCCCAAAGGCAAATTTTTTCTTACATGGTACGGTAGCGTGATGGTACGGTAGCGTGACGCGAGTTTTTAGTTTTTCCCCGGGCCAAAAAGTGCCCAACATAGAAGTTTTCACTTCAAAAATCGAGCAGCATACTTTGGCTACTGGAACAAACGACGACGACCACTTCGAAGCCTGAACTATAATAGACGTAGATTCAGGGCCGTCCTAAGATATTCAGTGCCCGTGGGCTACTAAAAATAATGCGCCCCTCTCGTTAAGAAAATACACGGGATATCTGAGGGGAGCGGGGTGGCCGGCAAAATTAGACAAAAGTGTCAGAACTAGAAAAAGTCAATTTACACTAAATAAAAACAAAAAATTCATACAAAATTAAAAAAACAATATAAAGTCCGGGGAAACTAGCAAAAAAAAAACTGAACCAAAGGAGACAAAATTCCAGAATGGTTGAAAATTGTTCCACAGCTCCTTTGGAACTTTTTAAGAAAACAATATTGGAATCACAAAAAAAAACATGGCCGTCGGAGATATCGCGTTTTCCTTGTATCTCAGTTTCTATAGGTCGTACAACTCCGTGCGTGGGCCCAAAATGTTGACAATGAAATAGTTCTTACAAAAATGTTGACCCGATTAACCCTTTTAAAGTTATTCAAGGTCAAAGTTATCAAAAACCGCTTTTTGTCCAAAAAATCGACCAAAAACTTTTTCGAAAATTTTTTTTGACCAGTCAATATGAAACGTTATTGCCTACAAAAGAACCCTCTTGTCATTTTTTCGAAAACTCAACCCGTTCGAAGTTATTCAAGGTCAAGTTTCCAAAAATTACTATTCGGCCAAAAAATCACTCCACAATAGATTTTTGCAAAATTTGTTTTTCATCAGTAAATAGTAAAAACACTAGTCAATTTTGCAGAAACTAGTAAATACATTTTAAAATAAAACAATTTGATTTGACGTTAGTTAAGGGGAGGTTCTCATGAAACTCGATCCGAAAATTGGATTTTTTTTATTTCACTTTTGGATAGTCTATTATGTGTAGAAAAATAATTACAAGTGAAGCTAATAAAAGCGTATTAAAAATTCGTTAACAAAAACTTTAAACGCGTTTTTCTCAAAATCGTATTTTTTAAGACGGGCGGCATGGTATCTCAAAAACTACTGCGTATATCGTTTTTTATTTTTTATTATTTTAAAGTTGATTAAATTTAGGGAATCCTGAACGTAATCGCAGATGACTATTGTTATTATTATTTTTTATAGCACTTTAAAGAGCCGAAAAATAGACGAAAAAAAGAATTTTTTTTGAAAGTCCGTCATTTTTTTAATTTTTGACTTTTCCTTAGTTGGATAGGCTCAAGATCCTGTAAATGTCATATATTTAATAAAAAAATTTCACTTTTTGATTTCAAGTGATGTTTGGAAGCGCTACAGTGCCGCCCGCTTAGGTACTTTTTTTGTTGACTGGCTTTACATGTAAATAAACAATTAACTATTCGTTATTTTGCTCTATAAAAATATGTCAACATATAGTACTTGAATACATACTAAATAATTACAAAAAAACTTGAGTGCTTTATTTACTTCCTTCAATGAAAAAAAAAATCGAGAGCATCATGTAATTTTTGGGCCGCTAGATGAGAACCTCCTCTTAAGCAGCACTTTGTAAGGATGTTTCCTTTACTACTTTAAGAATAATTTTTAAAATATTACACATTAAAACAACTTAAAAATGCATAAAACACGCACAATATAATATCTCACTTGACATGTTAAATGCAAATGAAAGTAAAGTGTAATGTGTCATACCGTCATTTCCTTTACTATTGTAATGAAAGTTACCATCATAATGAAGGTATAGTGTGTCAAAAGTATTATATGTATTTATGCGAAATTCGTTATTGGCATCAAATTTTACTTCTTTCGACGTATTTTCGTCCTAATTTTTTGTCCTTTGCGTATTCGTTTGGACTCATCACATCCGGACAATGTTATCTTCAGATTTGTAAAGGTTAAATTATTTTGTATATCGTTTCGTACAGATTTTCTAAAGAAGCGGATAATTCAATAATGCTTTCAGTTAGAGTCAGACCCGCCACATAGCCTTTCGGGTCCTGGGGCTAAAATATGATTGGGGCCCCTTTAAGGAAATTTCAAAAAATCTTTTACTAAAAAAAATACTTAATATTTTTTATAATCCGTGGCAAGAATAAGTTCATTCAGAACGGTCGCTTCTTGATTTCCAAATAGGTCTTAAGTTACTAAGTGCAGCCAGGTCCACTTTTTCGCTTGAAATCCATTTTTGGGGCCTATGACCTGGGGCCCGGGCAATTCGCCCCATTGTGGCGGGCCTAGTTGTAGTAGCAACTTTTTGAAGTGATATATTAGTTTTATCTATGATTTCTAATATTTCACTCAAAAATGCTACCATAATAGCAGTTTCCAGTGATTTGAATTCATTTTACAACCCCTCAGCTTCAACTTTTGTTACAGGCTTTTGAAAGTTATAATCGTAACTTTAAAATTTTCACAACCAATTCCAATAACGAATAACCAATCTTTAGAAAATGTTATTTGATTATTTCTGTAATGAAAAGATTTTAAATAAAAATAACATAACTGAAAATAACAAAAAAAAATATAAGACCAACAAAAATTGCCGCCCCGAAAAGGCTTGCGCCCCGGGGCTACAGCCCATTTAGCCCTGTGGTTAGGGTGGCCCTGCGTAGATTGTCGTACGTTTTTAACGAACGTACACTTACATATCTCTCACCGTAAACCTTGACGTATAATCGTCCATAATAATCGCAGTAAACATTGTTTGAATTTGAGTTTGACTACAAAACGTATGCTACGATTTTGACATTACAACACCGTCAACTGAGATCTAGTTCCTATAAGACCGCATTATATTACGTTTAACGAAATCTTAACGAAAAGAAGTACATGTGATGTACGTTTATTATAATCAATCATTCATTTTCATCATGGAGCCCTGGGAACGAAGGGATTGACGTACGTTCTTTCACGTCTATTATATAGTTCTGGCTTAAAGCTTACATTACAGCCCTTCAAGAGATGCGATGGACAGAGGATGGTATCTTGCAAAAACCTGGGTATGACGTGTATTACATCTATCATGCAAGGCACCGTGCGCTCAGGGTAGGATTTATGGTCACCAAAAGAATAAAGCCTACTAAAGTGATAAATGAAAGGCTATGCATCCTTCGTGTGCGAAGCAAATTTATCGACATAAGCCTCATAAACGTTCACGCACCTACAAAAGAGTACCCGGATGATGAAAAAGAAGAATTCTTTGATGAATTGGTACATTATGCCTGCCCCAGGTATGATGTAAGAATTATATTGGAAGGTTTGAACGCCAAAGAAGGTCGGCAGGTCTTATTACATGCAATATTACATTCACAGAATGCATGAGAACAAGTAAGAATTTGGTCGTTGCAAGTACTGGACTTGGGCATAAAGATATCCAAAAAGCAACTTGGATATCTCTGGGTAGAGCCACTCGCATACAAATAGACCATGTGTTGATAGACCGCTGCAACCTTTTGGGCCTTGTATCCGCGAATCAGGTTCGAATCAACACATATCCACTACGTAATGAAATGGCCAGAAACATATATGTAGGGCCATGATTTAGAAGCCACGATCAGTGAGCGAACGAGACTTGGACACGCTTTTTAAAATACTTACATTAGTACTGCTGATATGGTTAAAAATATAGGATGATATGTAAAACTGTACAACAAAATTTTCAACGGACCCTACCGAGTAAACCGCTACACCCACTCATACAATATTTTGTTTGTCTGACCAAAACCTATCCACAGCCGGGGCCGCTTTATAAACTAAGTTTTTTCACCATGTATATCTACGAAGATGATGTTTAGGAAACACATTTTGTGACTGGATCAACTCGATGAAAATCACATATTACCGGTCATTCCCTTAAAAAGGTATAGCTAGACTTATGTCAATCCTGACAAAATGATTATGGTAACACTTGAGCTTAGGTGATATAGCGCTATCATATGTTAACATCTTTTTCTTGGGTTTATAATAAAAATTTTGAGAAAAATTGTTATTCAAGATTAGATTGCAAAATTAAATAAAACAATACTTTGACTGGAATGGTGCATTAAGACAAAAAAAAATACATCTAACAATATTAAGTTTCAAAAAGTATCAAATCATTAATAATTATAAGGCGTTCAACTGAATGGTATGTCAATATTGCAACAATACCATTCCTTTACCAATCACTTGAAGTTTTCGTTGTCAGATGTTCATAAACAGGGTATTTAATAGTGTAATCCTTTACTTGATTTCCGAAAAACAAACCATCATAAGGATCTTTACCAATTATATCATCTCTTAATGGAACAGCTTTTGTGAACACAGGTGGTCCTAAAATTACATAAAACATTAAGTTTCAATGATTTGAATTTTTCAACAATAAACTAGACTTACGTATAGGCAGATTAAACCGATTTGCAATTGGTATTGCTCCTACTGTTAATGGAATCGATAATGTAAAGTCTTTCCTACAGAATCCGCCATCGATTTGCAAGTACAAATTGTAGCACATTACAATTATCCTAGATGTGTCAATTGTTGATGATGGTACTGCTGGCAAAAATAGATCACCGCAAATTTCTCTACGAGTATATCTACGAATTGTATCAATTGGTTTCTTCATTATTTTATATTCAGATTCTTTTTCAAGTGGTGCTGGAAAATGAGCTTCGAAGAAACATTTCTGTGATACACCAACAAATATATTATTAATATCAGTATTTGTTTCATTATCGATTAAGATTTTGTATGGAACATTTTGACCAGGAACATATCCAGTCATAGGAGTACTTAAATAAGCTGATAATGGACCAGATTTGAAGCATTCAACATATTTTTTAGTTGAATTTGTTGTAGCTAGCATCTAGAAAAAAACAATTTGAATAACTTGTAATTGAATTAATTTTAATTTTTAATTACTTGCAATTTTGGATTAAAATTCAAATCCAATGGTGAAACAACTACAAATGGTTCCTTGAAGACATTGTCAAATGTTAAATAGCGGTTAATTTTTACATTTACAATAAATCTAACAACGCCAAATTTACCCTCAAAAGAGGATGGAACTTTTGTAGGTATTTGACATTTGAACTTATAATTGTAGCTACCAGGCTTATAGATAAAGGTTGAAGCATCTTCTGACCCAAGTACATATCCGCCTGATTCAACTAGTGTTTCTTCTGCGTGGAAGCATTTCGTGTGTTTTCCACGCCTCTCAAAAATCCATGTTCTAGCATAACCATGTACTTTGATTTCAATCCCTAAAATTATATAAATTTATATATATTAATAGCTCAAAGTGCAAAGAACAAACTTTTATAATAACATTGGCAAAATGAAACTGGTATATTTTACTTATAGACAGAAGCTCGTACAAGGTATGCTCGTACGGTATCAAAATTTGCCCTTAAGAATTGGCAAAGCTTTTATATTTTTTTAATTCTTTTCTATTTATTATCTATTTCTTGAATTCCGTCTGTGCACAGTCGATCGTGGCCGACTCTACCACCGGCTCCACACGTTGGTCCCAACGCTGGTACCAGCGAACGTTGGCGCAGATTTCGACACGCGACGGCCAATCCCCAATGCTCACGCCAACTGCAAATTTCTTGATACACACGTTGGACTAGTAGCATTGGGGCCAACCTTGGTGCCAACGTGTGGTGCCGACCTACGAATTTTAGTTTTTTTCGTTCGTGTGATAATCAAAACTGAATCCCTTGGACTTGGAGACCATGAGAACCGATATCTTCGAGGTTCAAACCTATTATATACATATAGATGGGTTAGAGTGGGTGGGATGGTGTGTACGAATCACATTATTGTAGGCTACACGGTATACAGAAACAAGGTAATGTAAAAGAGACTGACAGCTTCGAATACCGTAGAAAAAAGGAGCCAAGTGACGTCAGCACTAATGCAGAAACAACAACAACAACTTCGATTTTATATGGGAAGCGGTCACCAAGTGACGTCAGCACTAAAATACCGTCTTACGATATACAGTCTTTTACCATGTTTCTGTATACCGTGGGTAGGCTATATGTTGTGAAGGGACCTAATAATTCCAATATATGAAGAGAGCGGCCACACTAAATTATTTTCTACGACTTTTTATATTTCTTCTAGAGATGGCTCGAGAATCTTTCTTCATACCTAAAAAAACGTCAATATTTCTGATCCGTACAATAAATAAATAAATTCTACTCAAGCCGTTTTTTAGAGCACAATGTTAAATGGTATGAACGATAGTGAAACGCGTTGTTTGAGGTCTCTTTTCGTTTCTGTTCTGAATTCTTCCCTTTTTTAAATGTAACATGTTTGTGTGTGGTAATTCAAGAAAATCCGGGTAGATTCTATGCATAACATATTTCAAAATTAGTATTGGTCATTGACACAATAAAGGAAGTTTACGAGGATCACTTGTCAAGCCGCTTTTGAATGGATAAAGAGGTTCAAGTAAGGTTGGGAGAAGCTGAAAGATGATTAGTGCTCAGGAAGACCGTCAACCTTAACCAATGAATACAGGTGAAAAAGGAGACGTGGAGAGGTTGAAAATATGGAGAACTTCGTGTGCTGATGGAGAATATTTTATATTCCCAGTTAACGTGGTGGAACGAAAGCTCGTACTAACGCAAATAAAAAAATAATGCTTTGTGTTTGGAAATTTAAAGAAAATTCGTCACAAACACAATCATCACATTGTACAGCTACATCAAAGTGCTTTGCTCACATTCAAAGCCCGCTCTCACCGAATTTTTAGAAAACTTTCAGAAAAGCTTGTGTGGTTGGATTCATACATCCTCGTCGCTTTTGGGCCTTAAGGGGTACAGACAAGCCGCTTTGAAGGGGTTCAGTTTGAAGGGCGCTGCTTTTTATATAGAGCTTCTGGAGAGGGGACAATATAGAAGAGTGTTTCAATTTGGAAGGTTTATGAAAAATAATATTGTATTTTATATATAATTTAATTGTTCAGTTTGGATACTTTTTGATACGTTTTCCTATTTATCAGAAAAAAAGATATGTGGATTCTATAGAAAACGACGTCAGAATAATAAAGGCTGTATCAGATCCAAAGCAGCACAGCAGAATTGTTTCTTTTGGCTTACGCTGGTCTCGTGACAAGAAAAGCAGAAGAGAACTCTGCCGATGCTTTTTCATCTCAAATCCTAATTTTGCTGCTTTGCAAAGCAGAACTTTTTGACATTTCATACATCTTTCACTTGGCAAGTGTTTTTTAAATGACTAATGGACGCGGAAAATTGAGAATTTATTGTTGTGTGATATTTTACAAAGAATTTATTATTATTAAAGAATTATTATTTACAAAGAATTTACTTTCAAATGAAAATTCTGCCGCTGTTGCTGCTTTACTTGAATCTGATTCTGCGGGCAGAATTCTGCCTATTCTGCCTCAAAAAGTTGGATCTGATACAGCCTTAACTGTTATGAACTGGAAAAACAGGGCCAGAGACAGTGAATTTTGGAAATAGCTGCTTGAGAAAGCCAAGACCTCGGTGGGCCAGGGGTTAAGTCGCCGACTACATCCCCGAGGTCTGTGGTTCGAATCCGCTCCACATAGCTTTCCTTTTTTCTCGTCTACATATCTTCAAAAAATTCCCTGCTCATTCGCCTCTAAGCATACTAAGCGAGGAACCATCTGCTGTTCAAGCACTTTACTCAGCATCACTGTAGCAATGGGCAGAGCTGCTGGTGGAATTAATTCGCGTATTGTCGTTGACAGTGTTCTTTCACTCTAATTTCTACTATATTTCCGACTAGAAATGTCTGACCGACATTGCAGTCATTAATATAACCGTCAACAATGCAGAGGTGCATTACCTTTGAGCGATAGTCTTTCACATAAACAAGGCAAAAAATCGGCTGAAGCCTTCAACCTGCTCTAAAATAACATTTAAATTCTCAGTCGAATTCAAGATCCTACCATTTATTGTACGCGCAACTATCCAAAAAAAATTTTTTAAAGAACATGAAAAATACTCTAGTAACCTAAAAATGCATATTCAAAATTTTATTTTTAATTAACTTATCTATAGCTTATTTTGGTTCTTATTGCATCATTTCAGATTAAATAATACATTTTTTCCAAATTAAGAGTTCAGAGTTCAATACTCTTCTTTTTTAATAGAAACTTACTTAAAATATTAAATACAAAATGACTATGGCGCCTCTAAAAAATCGTGTCTAATTAGCATATTTCTCCGATCTAAGAGAATTGTTAAACTGACAATACAACCAAAATCTATCTCTGGCTCTCTCTATCTTCACCTTATACAGTTGTTTACGAGTTGACAACCTATAGGATATATCCTCGCAATTATCAACAATACTTCCAAAACTATCAAAAAAGTCTTATGATCAGAAACATTCTCGTGTTAACTTCAGTTTTTAAAAGCCTGGGTTTCAAATAAATACATTTGGCCTTGACCATCGAAATGCAATTTCCTTTAATCTACCTCTTATTGTCTTCTCGGTAGTGGTTGTTAAGTACACGGTCCCTGACACTTCCTGACCAGCATAGTATACACCACTGGAGTTGTCAAATTTTACAACACAAATAGATGGCATCACTTTTTTTTAGTTAACTGGATGCAATTGCACGAAACTCTACACGAGAAACGAACTAAAGATATCGTTTTTTTTACAAATCTACAACCGACCGTTCTCTACGAAAAAACCTATGGGACTAACTTGTATGTTTAAGTACAGCTTTTAATTTCTTTACGCCAATAAATAAACATAGTACATGTACTCTAGATTTACTTAAAGCCAGCTTGGGAGCTTCGCTAGAACTTCGGCGCCCAAAAATTCAATTTTGTCGGACCAAACACCACAGTAATCGCTTCCAATAAAAGCTTTGGCTGAAATAACAGCGGGAAACACTATGTATAAAATTGATTCTGCTTCACATAGAAAACAGTTTCTGGAGGAGCGACATCATCGGTATAGCGAAACACGCTTGGATACATGGAGGGCTGAAAGAGGAGCTTTTGATGTTTCTTTTGCTAAACTTTGGGAACATGTTTGGTGAAGTCTTGCATTATGATGTTCTATGAGCTGTAGTACTAATTGGAAAAGGGTTTCACTGGGTTTTGTTGAGCATGATGGCGATGGCCAATCCATTCAATGCGGAAAATTGTCCTTAACGACAGAATTCATCGAGTGTTATTGGCCTTGGGTTTCTATAACATCCTACTCCAGAATTGTAGGTCTCTGGCTTCTTTCCAATTCCTTATACCTGGAGCTCGTAAATGTTTTTTTAGACTATCTTTTTCGGCGAGTGCCTGTATGCTGTAATCTTTGGACGTATTCTACAAATCCAATGTTGATTTTCATAGCTTTTACAATGTTTGGACAACGAACCCGAGTAAAAATAAATGATGGCCTTAGAACGGGCAAATACCGACTGTGATTGAAACATAGTCCTCGGCCATCTGGCGGTTAACAGAAGGCTCGTTGCAGGACAGTACGGCCGTACAGGGGACGACTGACGGTGATACGGTGTTCCAATAACGGCCATACGACGGTGGTACGGCAGCCGTATGGTTGCTATTACGGGTATACGACAGTGGTACAGTGGTAGCAACGTGGATATTCGCCCTCCTATAAGAAAATATATTTCACTGCAATTAAATGTTTGATTTTTTTCGGTTGTGTTTTTTTTCCAGCCGTCAAATAACAAAATATCTCACTAAAATATAAATCAACACGCACCACACACTTCACGTACAACAAACCGACGACTGGGGAGCTCGTTTCTCTTGTGCATCGATATCTTTAAGTAGGATAAATCGAAAGAACCATTGTACATAACGAAAATGATGAAGTTCTCATAAAACACATTCAATAATACATTTGGTGCAGTTTCTTTTTTTGGCCCAAATTTCCCGTCGAATGCCCGTTTCTACAGCTCAGTAATTGACCTTTTAAATCTTTTGGTCAAATTTGGCCGTCGTAAGGCCGTATGTGCTCCCATTAAAAATGGTTAAAAACACTACGGCCATCATATGCCCCTTAAAAAGCCAAGCGGCCGGTGTTCGCCCTTTATAAGGCCGTTTTTTATTTTTACTCGGGAACCTTAACTTTAACGCAGGTTTCGATATTCCGGTCCCAATCAGAACTAAAAAAAACTTCAAGTTTAAAAGGACCATAACATATCTACATATGTAGTTAAACATAGGTTGCTCCAATTCAGAGTCAAATGTAGGAACTGGAGGTTTCTCCCATTCGCTAAACTTAAAAAATTACTTGTGTTTGACTAATTTTACCAGTGTTTTCCAGGCGGAACAGCTGGCAATCTTCAAAACCGTTCAAATAGATGCACCCGAGCCCAGAAGTCAGCTAATTTCGGTTGTCGGATACCAAGCAGCTAACAAAGCAGGAGGCACGGCCTATATAACAATCAAGCTTGTCGAAACCTAAAAAAGCTGTACATATAGGAGTACTCTTAAATGGGCGCCGGGTCAAGAAGGCAGATGAATTAGCCAGACTAGACTCAAATTTGTACTGGAGAATGTTATGAAGAAAGACCACCCACAACCTACAGGTGGAGATGGTTAACATCATGCATTTAATTACCCATCGATTCCGAAAGTCGTACTAAAGCCAAGTGTCCACTATAGAGTTTTTTCGGTAGAGTGTAGAGCGTAGAGTGTAGAGCTCTACCTGTAGTATGTACACTACAGCGCTTCTTTACCACTCCACCGCCTGTAGAGTTGCTCTAGAGAAATTTTGAGTAGAGATCTACCACGAGCTCTACAGACTGAGTACACTGCAGATGCGTGTTTCTCTACTGTAGGGTCGTATGGTAGAGCGCGCAACTGCGGTCATCAACTTTTGCATGTCATTTCATTTCTCAGTCATTCAGAGATGCGTGCGTACATATATTGTGTAAAAAATTTAAAGGAAATTAATAGAAATCAAAAAAATAATAAAATGAGTTTTCACCAAAAAAGAAGGGAAAAGAAGGAAAGGAAATGTTGGGAGCGAGATTGGATTGCGAAAAGAAAACAAAACGCTGGAATGTATCGAGAATTATGGAATGAGCTCACGGAAGAAGATACATCTTCATACCAAAATTATCTGCGTATGTCGTACTCGAATTTGGTTGTTATTGAGCGTGTTTGGGGCACCGCGAGCGAAGCGAGCAAAACATTTTTTGGCAATAAAAACCATTTGAATTCTTTATTTGCATTTTTACTTCAATGAATGGGTCATACAAATCAGCATATGGGTCATATCAGACGAACTCGCATAACACTAAATATTACATAG
This sequence comes from Thereva nobilitata, assembly GCA_963855945.1. Classification (NCBI taxonomy): domain Eukaryota; kingdom Metazoa; phylum Arthropoda; class Insecta; order Diptera; family Therevidae; genus Thereva; species Thereva nobilitata. The sequence goes on from OY979695.1 coordinate 178,244,617, forward strand.
GGTCCATTTTCCATAATTCTGTCGCGGGGACGGGTCTTTATGACAGAAATTTTTTTTGGAGACTGCATACTGTAGAGAGAAAAACTCTATCAAACATGCTTGTTAGAGCGTAGAGCAGATGTAGAGCTCTACCAAACGCAAAAAAATTGCGTATACACTATAGAGTTTTTTAGCAGAGCGCGTAGAGTGGGTGTAGAGAGCATGTGTAGAGCTCTAGACGGTGTATACTCTTCTCTACGCATCTCTACGCGAGAGTTTTCTCTAGCTCTACGCAAAAAACTCTATAGTGGACACTAGGCAAGTTTACAAAAACTCCTCTTGCATAATACAACCGAGATGAAAATGGTCAAGAAGTATTGAAGTATGTATAAGCGATTTACAGGGTAACGATTCAGTAAAGACCCATTTTAATAATTACATGCTGTACTTATTTGTGTCTACGGGAACATTGTACGGGACCTCCGACTCTAAAGTACCACTTAGGTAGGCACTGACCATATTTTAAAAGCCTTGTTTAGGATTTGATCAAGGGAACTTGTAGACATTTGTAGGCCCCCAGGAACCAGGGGCCCGGGGCGGACCGCCCCTTCCGCCCCACCCTTAGTCCGCCACTGGTCTTATTGTACCCCTGGTTTCAGTGGACATATTTTAAACCGCCAAACAAACATTCCAATGGGTTTCTTATAGAATAAAAGTTTCTCCTCCAACCAGCAGCCCGTGCTATAATCTACAAGTCTTACAAGCCATGGCAATCTTACAACTCGTGCAGAATTGCGCTTTGAAACTCATCGCCGATGGCATCGTCTGCCCTTCTATAGTCTTGTTAAGCCACTGCAAGAATGTAGCAGCTTGACTATAATTTTATCATTATTAAGATAGCGATTGATCCATTGACATTAACGCCTTCCAGCCTTCGTGGTAATACTTTTCGCGGAACAAAAGATTAGTTAGCTCGACTCACATTCACTTTCTGCCTTTTGCATACACTACCGTCCAGAAGTTTGTTTATCGCGTGCGAGTTCGGAAACACAGGACTGCAGTCATTCTGCAATATTCAGCAATTGGAAGTCTGTAGCTGAATATTGCAGAATGACTGCAGTCTTGCGTTTACGAACTCGCACAACTCGATTGTAAAACAATCTGCCACAATCAGTATTTCCGTACTAGTACAATATCCGAGAGTATAAACATAAGATTCATCATCATCTGCTTTAGAAATGCAATTTTTGAGGAACCTTGCGTTACTTATAGTACCCAACAACATTATGAAAACCGGATGCTTGCTAAAAGACAACAAAACTTATCTTTGTCCATGACATCCAAACTGCTTGACTATGATTTTGCCAGTATTCACATATCGATCCGAGACTTGTGTGCTCAACAGTAGGCATTTTGGCCGCTTAGTCGTTTTCAAAGATGGTTCTTGGAGAATTTTTGGGGCCTTATGTAAGAAATGACCATTACGCAAACTAGAATATCGCCACATATGATGAGATCTACAAGCACTATGTAGTAAGGCCCTACTCAGTAGGATATCTAGCTTTTATGAACAAAGAGGAGCTTGCTCAGAAAGTCTTCTGCAGTAAGTTTTATGAGATGTGAAATCAAGGTAGGCCAAACTTCTTATGATAGAATAATGAAAACCAGAATGACTAGAACTTACGATATGTCAAACTGGATGATATCGGCTCGGAATCGAGCCGTTGAAAGAGGTCAGTTGCAAGCAGTTAGGAGCAGAACTGGGATGCAGAGTTGAATTAGAACGTGCTATCATCATTATCACTTTGTATACTATAATGTGGAAAGAATGAAAGAACTTTTGCAGAAATAAATAAATTAAGAAATAAATGAATTAAAATACAATTGTAAAAGCCTGCAAAATATTTTACCATAAAATAATTTATTATAAAAAAATCTAAATCCGTCATAGCAACAACTTCAAGCCAAAAAACATTTATAACTACCAATATTAAATTTAAAATTAGATAAATTTTATAAAAGAATTCGTTTATATACCGTTAACTTAATGTTGAAATATCACATAAACATAAATTATTACAAAATAATTACATATTTTTTTCAATACAATTATTTATGGGACATACGAGTACTCTTCTCTATTATTTATAATCTAATTTCTTTTTTTTTATCTACGGCAATTTTTCCTAATTTGATTCCCGAAAGAAAAAACAAAACAAAATTATTTAATCAGAGAAAGGAAGAATTTTTGTGATAGATACTCCTCGATTTAGTGCCATTATCCTTATTAAATTTTTTTTTATCTACAAAAGCCGGTTACTTTTAGTAACAAAAAATTCGCTATTTAACTCTTTTTGTTTTTTGTTGTAGTTTCTTTTTTTTTAATTCATTATTATTTTACTTATTCCTAGACGATCTGTACTATTTTAATTGTTGTTATGTATGTGTGTACTTAAATTCAGGCACATGAAGCGCATAATATTAACAATAATTTAAATTTTTTCTCTTCATTTGTTTAAAAAATCCTTTTAAAAAATATCTAGAGGTATTATTCCTACAACAAAATGAGGTAGATTTAAAGTAAATTGTTTAAATTTTATTTTGTTTCCTCGATTCGAAGGCATCATTGTAGAAATTTCATTTTGTTTCAAATTTTTTGTTTGTTTTTTTTTGTTTGTTTATTTTTTTTTCGTAAGGCTACTGCGAGGACGTGTTAACATGTGTGTTTAAAGTGTCTTTTACATTTCCCATACAGGTGGCGCTGAAGGTGGACCATAATTTTCAAAAACAGGATATTTTGGTACAAATGGTCCAGTTTTATGTTTATCTTCTTCTGGATGATCACGAAATTTTTCTGTTAATTTGATTGCATCTAGATATGATGGTGGAACTGAAATAGTAAAGATATAATTGTTTATAAATCACACTTTTTTTTACTGATAAACAAAAAAGCAATCTTACTCATAGATTCATACGAAGGTGGCTTATCACCTTCTAGATTAGGAAATGAAGGCATTATTCGTATTTCTGCTGGTTCCCATGTTATCACATCATTGGTGGTGTCTTGTTGAATGTCCATTAGAGGCACAGTACCAATTGTTACTGGTATATAAATATACATATCATCGTAGCAATCTCCGGCACTAATTTTCGCATAGAGATAGTATCGAATTTTAATACATTTACAAATATCCAAAGTGCTTGGTGGTATTGATGGTATCACAAGTGACTCCTTATATTCTTTACGACTAAGTCTCAATACTCTACCTACACGTTTTTCAGTAATTGTCTCTCGCAATGTTTTAAATTCTTGAGATGGGCATCGACTTTCAAATATTACCTCCTGTTGTAATCTTACAATACTTTCACTAATATCAACGCTTGATTCATTATCCATATATAAGGTGAAATTTAAATTCTGACCAGGCACATATCCTCTAAAAGGTATACTAAGTCTTACTTCTAAAGGATCTGATGCACAGCAGCAACAACAAAATGTTTTATTATCTTCTCTATGGTCTGGCGTCTAAAATAAAATACAACAATAAATTAAAGTAGTAGAAATGTTAAGTGAGACATAACCAAACTTACTCGATATCGTGGGTCATAATTTAAATCCAAAGGACTAATAACAGTGAACGCTTGTTTAAAGACATTATCGAAAGCTAATGGACGATCGATCGTTACAATAACTTCGTATCTTATATGTCCTAGAGGTCCATCGAAAGATGTTGGTATGGGATGTGGCAAGGCACATCCAAAACTGTATTGATAGTTTCCTGGATTTAATCTAAATGATGATCCACCTTCATAGCCAGCTACAAAGCTTCGATAAGATACATATTCTTCAAAAGCTGTGAATTCTTGTTCGTATGTTTTTTCTACTCTATTTTCAACTCTAGTTCTTGTCTCCGTCCATCGGACTTTTGCATAGCCTAGGATTGTTATATGAATAGCTAAAAAGAAATGTATTGTTAGTTGTGTTTGAAGTATTGCTTAGGGAATTAGTGATTTAATTCTGCACAAATCATCACGATAAAAACTGAACATTTTAGAATTTATATGTGTTCTGATGATCTAAGTTTTTTCTATATTTCTTAATCGATTCATTCCAAATTTTGTATCATGTCTGAAATATGTACATTTTTATTTATAAGGAAGGACTAATAATTAAACTAAATATAAAAAATAATTAAAAATGAATTCAATGATATGAAGTATGCTAAATTAAAAGTTTCCTCATTTATGATATGATAGAACTAAGCCTAGGAATCTCCGTTTGTACCTATTGCTAGTCGCTCATGGCGTTCTCGCTATAAATAATAGGACGGGTTGGAGGTGTTTGAAGATGCTGAAGGAGGACGCAATCCAATACTATCACGACCGAACGCTGACTTTTGGTGAGAGGAGCAGGAGATATATTCGTCGCTGATTGTGATTACAGGTGATGGCAAGAGAAATTGCAGGGAATTGCTATAAAGAGTGGTGACCAGCATGAAGGGATATGATCTATGTGGGAGAAGTGGAAAGACGAAGGATCAATGCCCTGCGTGAAATCAAACAACGGATATTTTGGGTAGTAGCCGGAAGCCTTACCCTCTGCTACCGAGGCCTCCTTACATGCAAGCTCTACAAACTAGAAAATGCTGGCTACGGATGGTTGTTCCACAATTGGCGATTTTGGTTGTATAGAGCGCGCGCAATAAAGAGAATGCCAAGAGTAAGAGTGAACCAAATGGATTAGTTTTGCCTTGGGTGAAAAATATTGCCGCGGTAGCAAGCAAGCTATAATCTGGTGGTCCTATAGAATTCTGGTAGAGTTGCTACATTCCTAAAGTCGCTGAATGTTTCTATGGTAAAATAAATGCCGCCATCACCCAGGAATTTGATAGTCCGGTTGTTCAACTTGTACAGCTATGCTAAGGAGTTTTTTTGAGGCCTGAAATTAGATAAACGAGCTTTTTTAAGGATCGAATACAGGACTGTAGATTGTAGCCGAAGTATAATTTGGATTTCCTTAAAAATCCCAGGCACAGATTGGTAATTTGGAATATATGGATATCTGATTATATATCCATGCTTAACGCTTTCTGTTTAGAGATAGATCAACCTTTAGTTCTACCAGTCAGGGGCGGCGCTTTCATGGGTGCGAATGGTGCACTTTCACCGGGCGCAATTGGACGCGGCGCAATTTCGGAAGTGAGAGATTTAAAAAAAATTTAAATCTTTGAGAAAAAAAATTGTTCTAATGCAAGAAAAGCTAGATTTATTCATAAAATTTTACTCAAAAAAATTTTACTCGAGATTTTACTCAAAAAGTGAAGGAATAGAACTTCGTCTTCGAGAATCAGAAGTAAAGATTCAGGAGAAAAATCCGCCAAGTGAGAGAAAAATCCCTGGGTCATTTATACTGCACTTGCACCGGGCGCAATTGGACAAAATAAATAATAAAACTGACTGTGCACTTTGTTTTTCACGTTCAATCTGTTACGTTCAAAAAAAAGCAATAAAGAGGCTTTCTGATATTTCATATGCTTTTACTTGCTGTGTCTGACACCCCGTCCAAGTGCTTTTGTACAAGTTCAGTAAAAGTACTTTCAAGAAAGTGAATTTTCACTCGCCCGGAGCTAAATATTTGGAACGTGTGACTGCAGCTGCGAGCGTCCAAAAAGCTCTCTCTGCAAGGAAGAGAGCAAAAGGCTCGCAGCAAGCGCTTTCCTTGCAACGTCTGACAGCACCTTAATGCAAGAAAAGCTAGATTTCAGCTTCGAGATTATCATAAAATTTTACTCAAAAAAATTTCGAGATTTTATTCAAAAAGTGAAGGAATAGAACTTCGTCTTCGAGAATCAGAAGTAAAGAATCAGGAGAAAAATCCGCCAAGTGAGAGAAAAATCCCTGAGTCATTTATACTTCGCTGAAGCGATGGGGCGCAATATGGTATGCTGCACCGGGCGCAAAGAACCCAAGCGCCGGCCCTGCTACCAGTGAGGGCGGATCGTGTTGGGCCCGGGAGGGTAGTCAGACAAACACATTCTCCTCCTTCGAAACTGTTATTTGGTAACAAATTTTCAAAAAAAGGAGGTCACTTCATTGTGAATCGAAAGATGGGCCGACGGTGTACAGAACAACATATGGTGTCCTGGGACCTCTCCTGTGGTTCATGACGGCTAACAGCAGAAAATGGAAGACCGCATACAGACTAAAGCTGCAAAGAGATACGTGCGTAAATTTTCGCTGACAGACAGTTGCGTGCTTGGGTTCCGTCTAGTCTCTTACAAATAAACAAAACATCTAAGCGAATGCATTTTCTGGATGGGTACTGCTACCCACCATACCCACATTATCTGCCGGCTATGAGTTCTACACCGTCTACTGAAAAGGAATGAAAAATTAATATGAATGTGCAGATATTATGAGATATGCGACAGTTCCTCGGTTTGGAGACCTTGAATTCAATACGACTATTAAGACCCCAATCAAGAAAGAGCTCGATGTGCTGATTGAATTGAACAATGAGTTTACGATCAAGAAAAGAAAGTCAGAAATATGGCTGCCTTATATAATCGAAGATGTACGAAAAGTGAAGTTATGAACAAAGCTCTGTGTTAGAGACGAAGTTGTTTATAAAGATTAGGAAATGGACGAGTAAAGGAATTGAGCGCTGCAGTCACCCACAGTGATGAGGATTGGAGCTTAGGCTCGCCGCTATCTAATGCTATATTTAGAACTGATTCTATACCAATAAGAGTCTCGTCAGCAGAACTGGTAGTCGTACTCTGTCGAAAGATTTGGAGATGCCCAAGTAACCAGGCCAAGCTGACAAGGCGATGAGTGCTTTGTTAGAGGTGCTCTGTCAAACACACAAGAAAGACGCCAGTAAATCTTTCTTGACTAAGGCCGTACTCCTTGTCGTTAATTATTTGGTTGTATTTTACATATTCCATAAAGCTATTTATTCATTACTGTTTCTGGAGAGAACAGAAAAATTGAATTGAATTTAGTTGAAGGAGTTATTAGTCACCTTTTTTTCGGAAAAGGTTGAACATGAACACTAGTTTCTAAAAGTCTGGATAAACTTCGGAAATATTTTTGGGCAGAAGGTTAGCCAAAGATGAGGAACGTTTCTAAAAGGACTATCAATACGAGGGGATTCATTGATGTCAAGTCATTTCGACCATTACACAAGAATGCATATGCATTCAGACGCAAAAGGTCTTCTAATCGTTGCGGAACTGGGAAAATGTTTTACCCCGGCTTCACCGGCCTCAGTTTAATCAAGTTCACTTCAATCCGCAAAAGTGGCTTCACCGGCAAAAGTCGAGTTCAGTGCCTGAAATTGTTATTGCTTTTTCGCCAGCAGTCAGAAATGCAAAAGCTCCCTGGAATGACATTCCACTATTCCAGTTGAGTACTCTCTTTTGAGCGAGCTTTTACTTTCAAGCTTGATTTCAGGTTCTGTTGGGCGAAATCAGACTTTATTTTTCCTGACTTCGAAATGTGAAATGTATGGGAAATCAAGCAAAAATGAAGCTCAGTAGACTAATTTTCTCGAACTTGCGCAGTTCGGCCGGTGAAGCCGGGGTATTAGACTTTTACGTCCGTGAAAAATTTTTTTACGTTTGCTCTAGACTTTTACTTAAATAAGAAATTAAACATATTGATAATCGAGCTGGGGTTGCCAAACTGGATGACATCGGCTTAAGCGAGAAACACAATTGGAGCTTTTCTGCCAGCTTTTCGGCTGGCTTGTAAATAAAATAAAATTTTACAGACAAAACGCGACGACATTTTCCCCCGTTTAGCGAAGCACACATCTATAAAAGATAATGACAGCAGCCAGCTGAAAATTTAAAATTTTTTAATGTTCGAGCTGACCGAAAATCGGCATTTCGGCTGACCGAAAATCTGAAGCTGTTATTGTGACCAGATGCGAGGTTTTCCATATGCCAAAAGCTCAAGCTGGCAGAAAAGCTCCAATTGTGTTCCTCGCCTTAGAATCGGGACCTTGGGAGAGAACAGTAGCGAGAGGCCAGGACCGGATTGTGTTTGTAGGGCCATCAAAGAAGAAGAAGCTAATCGAGCTTTGAGCCACATGTACGCTTGGCGAATGCTGAAGAAAATTTCGTACATTGAGCGGGTGGTATTTTCGGGATAGAGAGTAGAATAGCAGTGTCGTATGACAAGAATTCGAAGAAATTCGAATTGATCTGGATTTGCTATCTATTATTAGGTCTTTCTTGCAAATAAAAGTCTAGGATGTGAAGGAAGTGATCGAATGATCAAGAACCAGAGGATCTTACTTCTCGACCTGTTACCAAATGATGATCTAACTTTCCTAATAGAGAGCTTAGAGCGCCACACACATTTCATAAATTCTTTGAGGAATAATAGTACCATTTAGGCTTTAAAGAGTTTCAGTTTAGAGTCTAAATCCTGTAGATATATAACTCTGCATAGTTTAGAATTCTGTATACTGTATACAGCACTAAAAAGGCCTCTTTTGCTTTATGGTTCGGAAGAGTGGACATTGAAGAACATAGACGAAACATTGGTTAGAAGAAGCAAAAGGAACATTGATCTTTATATCAAATAAAAGAATACACATTTACATAAATTATTTTGTTGCTTTACGATAATTAGTCTAGGAGTAATTGATGTTTAAGTAAATTTTAAAAAAATTAATTTTTTTTTTCTTAAAGACGCTGTATTTTAGGGGATAGTGGGGATAGCCCACCTCTCTAGAACAATTTTTTTCTCCAAATACATCCAGGAATCACCCCTGAAAAAATTAGCCACGTAGTCCAACAAAGGATTTATTGAACGTCTGATGACCTATGTACAAGTCGCAAATGAGTATTTTCAATCTTTAAACCGGCGATATCTCATGAATGGCAATTCGTACGGGAGAATGTGTAATATATTTTTTTGTAGATAATCGCATGATCTAAAAACTCTGCAAATACTATTTTATGAGAACACTTACCGTTTAAGAGGTATTAGTCAAAAACGGAATTTTTTTCCTAAAAATCACGCTTTTTTTTAAATTTCAAAATCTCGGAAGAAGCTCGAGAAACGATTTGAAAAAAAATAAGGGCACATTTCTTATGAGTCAAATATCAACTTTTCGTCAAAAAATTGTAAGTGCGAGACATCAAAATAATAATTCGTTTAAAGCTGGCGTGGAGAATCTGCGTATTTGACATCTAACTAATTGAAGTTTAAATGGATTGAAACGTAATCGAAAAGCAATGAACATAACCTACAATTTGTAGTTTTCGTATCGTTTTACGGTTGTTTCGCTTTTTCATCGAATTCCGCTCCATCCTATTTGAATTCGATCTGCGTATACATAGATTTTTCTAAGATCCAAGCTGGCTTGAATCCGGCTTCAATTTCGCATGTATACGTACTATTTGAAGCTCATGATGATGATGATGATAAACCTTAGCAACTGTATTATTTGATAGGAATTAAAACGATGGTAATGTTTAAGTTAAAATTTGGGTAGAATTCTACTATTACTATTTCTCAACTGATTTTGAAAGGAATCAGATAATAACATTCAAACTCATTGAACTTCCAACATTGTTATTAAACATATTCATATAGAAATGCTTTGAATTTGAAAATAAATTATTTTAGGATTATTGTGACATTTTACAATTATTTTTGCTATATTTAACGCGAAAATTTTGTATTAAACAAAGTCGAAAAAGCACAAACACTCTTTCACTTGACGTATCACGCACAAAACAGATTACATTGATTGGCATAACATCTAAGATTGGCTAATTATTATCCTAATCGCATAAAAATAATCTTAATTCTATACATACTATCAGGAAACAACCTTGGATTAGGTACTATACATCAACAAAAAAAAAAACTTGTATTAAACATTTACAAAAAAAAAACTCATTTGCAAGCCACGTGACAATGACGAATTCGAAAAGAAAACATTTATTATCTAATTATATCCTTCGAGTAATTCGTTATATTTAAATTTTCATGCATCTGAGCCATTTCGTGACAGCTGAAACTGCTGATAAAGCATAAAAAATCTAAACCTGACGTCCAATGATTTTATCAAAGGTCGTGAATGAGCATAAAATTTGGTCCCTAATCATCAATTTTTAATTTGCATTTTGTATGTCACTGCTACTCTCTCAAATACAACCCACATTATAAATCCACACAGCACTCCCAATTTATTGCCTGTTTATTTTCTCGTCCTCGAAAAAAGGAAATCTCAACTCGCAAGTAGACACACTGTGTATAATAGTATTAGTAAGCACAAGGATTCCGCACACTATTAACACACCCGCTGTAAGGAATTCCAAATATTTCTCCCTTGATTCCTGTTCTATACGTACCTCTGACAGTTTTTTCGCTTTCTGTAAGGAGATTCACAGTGCCTGACACTTCCTGACCCGAATAGTACACTCCGCTAGGATTATCGAAGTTTATATCACACTGGGTGGGCATACCTCTTCTGTGGTGTTATTTTTGTACTAAAGTGAAACTTTTCGATTAGTACGTCATGAATGAATTTTTCGTTTCGAAAGGCAATATTCTTCCTGATGATCGACTGTCCAGAATGAAGCTCCTTGCACGATGTAATCCTTAGGAATGATTCAATGCCTCCTAATGTCCTGCAATTCCCTGGACTTTAATCGCCTTAAAGCCACTCAAGCCTATCATGGTCGATAAAATTCACATGATCCTTTGCAATGATCAAAACCACCGTCAAGACTTTTCTTAATGCACACTGAAATTATGCAATAACTTTTTTTTTTCAAATCCTTTTTTTTAAAACTATTTTTATTCAAGCAGAACTCCATGCACACGGATGTGCAGATCGCCCCGTCCTGTAGTCACTGCTAAACTGTCCGAAGTAGACTGATTGACAACTTTGCTAGTCGTGATTCTTAGCATACACCAGAGAAGCTCTCTACTTGGATACCGGTGTTTTCTTTACAACATTATTTTCTCTTGGAAAACTGTGGGATGTGGGAGGAAAAAGGACTTTTCTCTTTTATGTCGTTCCTGCTTTTCGTTACTTAGCACAGGAGGAGGAGTAGGAAACGTTTGGAATTGGAAAATTTAACGTTAATTTAACAAGACGTCTACAGTCGCTCTTTAAAGATTTAGGATTAAATTTCGAAAATTGTCTTGTTAAATATATAAATAAATTAAGGATTAAAGAAGACGTGGATTATGGACAAATTCATCTTACATTAAAGTTTGTAGCTCCATTTGTTTTCCTTATATAAACCGTTTATCTGATTTTCAAGTCAGATTTTTTCAAATCAAATGGGTCTACTTGTACTTGTTTACTATCGTTGTTCGTTCAGTTAATAAAATACTAGACCTTTAGTTTACACAATACAGATTATTATATGGACGCTTATTATGTCATTGATGACAGTAAAATTAAAGCTAAATGACTGTTTATTTTTTTCCCATATACCTTATCTGTAATCGATCTGCTGCCATCTGAAATACATATATAAACATGAAACAGCAAGCAGCCCTCATGGCTCCACGGGAACGGGAAGCGGGCTGTTGGGTGGACAAGAAGTTTGATCACAGCAATATAATGCTCTCCACCGCAGGGACTGGTAGAACAGGCCATTTGAGTAAATTGAAACGAAACTCAACATCAATCGAGGATTTGATGTCTAGTTCAACGCTAAAGAGGACCAGGAAAACTTCTGGGACAGGAACTATGACATAGTTTTATACACAGATGGATCAGACAGTTGGTCCGCCCTAAAACTTATTAGTTCATGTACAGTGAAATTAAAGCTTATAAAGGGATACACAGATTCCTCCAAGGGCGTGAAATATTCGTTGAAAATAGGCTGGCAGATCACCCAGTCAAAAATAGTTGCAAGCTGTTTATCGGTCCTCCAGTAGAAATAAACTCTTCAGATATAGAAGAAAAAGGCTCCTGCCAGATATCACCTGAAGAATATGGGAAAAATAGATACCGGCACAAGTTTTACCATACAGAAATTCAGGCTCCTCTGCCTCTGCGGAAATGTTTTTTCAGAACACATGGTTAGCCCACTCGGCCTACTCCCACAGCCTTCATTCCTCCTTTTGGGGCTTATCGTATTCGAAGAATTCGTTCACAAATAGAACTACAAGACTATAGAATAGTTTTACGCAATCAGTATTTCCAAACCAACCTTTCCCAGCATACTTCATTTAACCTATCTTATCCTCTTATTTTTCCCTCCTTCGAACGGACTTAGATCCCACGCGCTTTTGGCGGAAAGGCCTTTAAATTTTCTGAATCGTGCGTTTTTGATCCTAAAATAAGAACTAATCTGAAAGAAAATAATTATTTAATGAATATTGATTAATCTACATTGAGAGAAAAATCAATTTTCATTTAAAAATCCCGTATTGTGTGGAAGTACAATGTACTTTTTTAAGCACGGCCTTTTGTCCGCGCAGCTTGGCCGTACTGCCTTTGTCATTAAAAAACTCTATAAGAAAAAAAGGCAAAAGCGCGTATGAGCTATAGTCCGTGTAGTGTGGATCCACCATAAGAAGCTCAAAACCTATCAAACCTGTCAGAAGGAGTTCTAGTTGTCTTGACTAGAAGCAAATCTTGTAAAGACACCGGCGGAGAAGGTGCAAAAGCCTGTTGTGAAGCTAAGGCCCATTCAGAACCAGCAGCAGCAGCTGCAGTAAACTGTCCCTATTGGCCAATGGTCACATGACAAGCAACTGCTGCTGCTTTACTCAAATCTGATCAAGCTGTCTGTCGCTGCTCGAAAATTAGGTTCTGATACAGCCTATAGATATCACCATGCATTTTTTAATATTGCAAGCTCCTGGTGGAGATGTGTACCATAATGTGCCAAAACTGCAAAACTTGGTCTGACTACACCAAGCAAACATCATAAGAGCTCCTGATGATGCCGCGGAAATATATGGCCAGAATCGTTTAGTAGTCGAATATAGGACTCTGGCCAATTGCGGAACATGTGGCCAGATTGACAACACTGCACAACACTCACTGTGGGGAGGAACAAGCCAAATCTTACATTGGCCCGACAATTAATTGAGCGGAGCTTGGGTCAATAAAAGCAGACAACAGTAGCGTGGAACTAGAAATACGCGTATACGGTTGCTAGACTAGGGTTTTTCAAAAACACTGGTTTTCATAAAAACAGCTGTTACTGTTTTTAATTTTCAAAAAATCAGCTGATAACAGCTGTTTTTACTGTTTTTCGAATTTTCTTTAATTTAACATATAATAAATAGTGTTTCTATATAATAATTTATTATACATTTTTAATCCTTGTAATATTATTTCAAAAACACAAGCGCTTGGCGTGATCGTATTTTGGTGCAAAAACCGAAAATACACGTGCAACATTGGTCGATGTAGGTTTGATACAAAGAATTGCATTATATAATTTTTGCTGATTTTCTGTGCACTAACCAGTATTATTGAGACTTGTACATTCCGATTTAAGCCACTTGAAATCTGATCCTCCGAATTGTACTGACGATTTATCTTTTTGAAGCAACCTGTCCAATCTTGCAGTGTGATTTTGACGGAGTGATCCGGGATCATTGAGGCTTCGCAATCTTTCATTACATCCTCGTCCATTCGCTCCTCTACACGAATTTTTAAATTTTGCATGAGCTTATTAGATACTAATGTCGCTCTTAATGTCAGAAAGCTTCTTAAACATGAATTGTAAAATTTTTTCATCGCTCACCAACGTTGCATTCTCACGGTTAAGGTTTGCTCCATTGCATTGTCTTGATAAATATAGTATGTTTGGGGCGGAAAAGTTCAATGCCTCTATCATATTCAACGCCTTAAGTTCTTTTAATGTCTCGCGAGTTGTTGTTTCCGCCTTGACCAGTGGTTCAATCATTGGTGGAATAGAATTCCACCGTGTTTTAACGTCAATATTTTTAGTCAGAAAGACATTATTGCGAACTGTTGAGTTCTTGATGAATCTATCGAGTTTTCTTGACTTTTTTAAAGCCGGCGCCAGATACAGCTTCAAAGATTTGAACACTTCGAATGAACAAACGAACGAACTACATATATGTCATAATTTAATGCTTTTTGTTGTTGCTTTTTGCAATTTTCTCTTGATTTCTTGTCCTAGCAACAATAGCAACGCAGGAACTGCCCGCCCTCGCCGTCGTCCTCTCTCACCCTCTTCACTCTAAAGCCAGTTCGCTCGTTCCTTTTGTCTGTTCAAAACAATTAATATTAGTGTTGGTTACATATTTCTTCAATTTTTATTTTACGCGAAATGTTTTGAAACAAAATTTCAAAAACAGTAAAAACAGTTAAGAAAAAAACAGCTGTTTGCTGTTTTTCGATTTTAGGCAAAAAACAGCTGTTTTACTGTTACTGTTAAACAGTTTTGAGAAACCCTAAGTAAGACCTATCAAGTAAGATGTACCAATTCTTTTTAAAGCAAAGTATCCAAACATGATATCCTAAGTTCTGCTTAATAATAAGATGATCTTATGAGTACTCACATATAAAAGCGCTCTAAAATCGAGCGAAAATGGTAGTCGCAATAGTTTGCCCTTTGTATAAAGCAAGACCATCCCGGAAACTCTAAAATGATGATATCTGTGAGCGTGATAACGCACATCTACATATATGTCGCGAAGAAAATAAATCTTACGACCAAACTTCCGCTGAAAGGATCGCGTAGATCAAGGTGCTTAGAGTTCTGTGCCAACTACGAAATCAGAGAAGTTATGAGAGGCCAAAACCGGACCCCAGTTATAAAGCCATATAAGTAAATAAATAGCACGTGTTTGATATGGTCTCCAACTGGTACACCAGCGTAGGAGTTAGTGCAAATCTCGACGAAACGGTCCTGGCACCATATACCAGGTAACGAACATAACCACGATTGACGAAACTATTCCTTGCAGGCTTCAGGTTTCTTACAAGAAGCCCAACTATTTAGTTGTGACATTATGTAACAAAATCCATTGGAAACAGTGCATGGATAATATTATGAGTAGGACCTGAAAGCCTGCCACAGAGATGGTTGATCTACAAGGGGTATCTAAGCAAAAACCATGCTTGGCCCATAGGGTCCATGATACCATACGCGAATTTCGTGTGCTGCGATGGATCCAGGGTTAACAGATTTGCTATCAAATTAGGCAAGATTTAAAGAATGGTATATTTGTCTATCACCGGATTGATTGCCACTTTACCGACTGCAGCACTGGAGACTTTCATCAACTTGGTACAGGTTGAAGTAGAGAAATTTGCTGTAACGCTGCAGTGAAGCTGAGATGGAATCGTACCTGAGTGATGGTCTTCGGCGGGGAAATTCTGTAGCTATTAGTATTATGGAAGAGATTCCAGAGGCGGAAAAGCTATTGGATTGCACCTCTGCGAAGGTTTAAAAATTTAAGGCTTCTTCAGGGTACATACAAGCCTCGTTTTTTCCTAGGATACTTCCCGATGGACTTGTATGAGACCCGGACGGCTCCAATGTACATATATATAGGTGTGGATATTGAGATCGGAGGCGAAAGCCTCAGCTATAGTAAAAAGTATCAGGTACTCCAGTTACTGTCTTTCAAGCCGACATGAATGCTGTACAGGTATGAACATTTTATAGCTTCAGAAGGACTTACGTCATTAAGCGAATTTTTCTACTCAAATTCGGGATCAAGTCCCGTAGGATCAAACCCAAACTTATTTAGGACCGTCCAATACGCTTGATGAACTGAGCATTTTAAATTGGATTACCCTTTAGTGTATCTCAGGTCATCAGGGAAAATCGTGGCCAAATTCTTGGGTTTTATACGGTTGCTATTACCTTGTTATATAATGTTACTTTTGATTATAATTTAAAATACATACATTTATTAAAATAATTTTTTTGAACAGATTGCGACCCCCAGGTTGAGAAACAATGTTCTAGATGATCGAACTCTGTAGAAATAAAGGGTGTACCAATAGGGGTGATAGATCTTTCGATAGAGATTGCCGCCATGTTATAAATGACATTGACGTCTGCGTCTGTCATAGTGAATTTTATTCATAAGGCTCACAATCTCATCATGGCAGGACTGACGCCGCAAGAACGTTTGCAAATCGTAAAATTATATTACCAAAGTGGGAGCTCTGTTCGAGCTACGTTCAGAGCATTACGCGATTTTTATGGCCGCAATAATCGACCGAATGAGCTCGAAATGTGGTTTCAACAGGACGGGGCAACATGCCACACTTCGAACGAAACAATCGACTTAATGAAGGAAAAGTTTGGGGAGTCGATCATCTCGAGAAGTTCGCAAAAGCAGACAACTGTCAACTGGCCATCGCATTCGTGTGCCTTAACTCCGCTGGATTTCGTTCTTTGAGGCTACGTAAAGTCATTAGTTTACGCTAATAAACCGCAAACAACTGATGACTTGAAAGCCAACATCGAGCGAGTAACTCGTGGTATTCAGCCGGCCTTACTTGGAAAAGTCATCGAAAATTGGACCCATCGAATATGTGCGGGCAGACAATCAAGAGGTGGACATTTAAATTATATTTTGTTCAAAACATAAATGGTATGAACTGAGCTTCAAATAAATACAAACAAATCCATTGTATCTTACACGGTTGAGTTTTAATTAAAAAAACAAGTTCTATCACTCTTATTGGTACACTCTATATATTGAAAGATAAAGGTTTACGCCTGGGCTGGTGAACTAAAAGCCTTTTTTTGTTGTTGTGCCAGCTCGCAACGCAGAATACTGGTTGATTTGATTTACCGGACATTGTGCCCTAAACTATAATCCAGGATAGGAAAGGCAAAGTACTCGGCCTTGAGGGTTTGCCTCGAAGAAGATAAGTCTGCTCTTCACTTTCACTGACACTGTCCCCAGACGCCGAGGTCTGTCTCGTTGATTGGTGTAACCTTATTTACTTTATGGCCTACTAATCGGAGGTATAGAGGCTGTCAACAGTACAATTGTCTCGACGACGACCGCAGTACTTATGGACCCGAAGAGGCGTTTGGTGATGAAGGGAGAAGTGGGGATGATGAGAGGTACCCCTCCACTTCTCCCTTCATCCACAAAGCTCGTGAGGCACATGCGCTGGAGCGCACCGTCTAAACCGGCTCTAAGAAGAAGAAATTGTTCCACATTCCTCGACTTACCTTGAAAGATATCTTACGCAAACTCAGTTCAGTTTGAATATTTTCAGTTAATATTACTACGTTATGAATTGTAATTATATCCTATATGTACTATAGAAACACTAAAATTAAAACAAAATTTTTTATGAGCGACCTTCACATTTATTTGGATAATAGTTATATATATATTTATTTTATAGCTTCATAAGATATTTCATATTAAAAGGTTTCGAAAAATTTTATATATTTGTTTTTTTTTATGTTATTACGTAAAAATAACGCTGTCATATTGAAGCTTGAAAAATTTGATAAAAATTCGAGTAAAATATTTCATATATGGAAGGATTTTTCTTTGTTAAGTATTTTTTTTTATATAAAAATGTTAATTTTTTTGTTGCTTTTGTTGTTGTTGTTTGTTGTTTTGTTCATTTTTAGATAACATAATAAGTTTGTGCGCGAAAAAGTTATTTTTTTTGTTTTTTTTTTTTTTTTGGTTTTCAAGTAGAGCGATCAAAATTTTAAAATTGGTTTTTTTTTGTTTAAATAGTTTTTGTTTTAACAAAGTGGGAAAATTTTAATAATTCACAGCGCGTTTGCTTCATCCTTAACTGGAATGTCGCATAAAATGGTATCGTGACATGGAGGAATATCTGAAAAATAAAATTTGTAAAAGATTTTATTTTTGAAGTTTTTGTTTTTGAATAAAAAAAAATTGTTAATAAAAAACCTTCATCAATTTCAAATGAAGCAGCTGGTGTAGCGTAATTGTAGTAAACTGGATATTTAGGGGCAAATAGAGGATGGACAGTCTCTGAGTCGTCAACAAATCTTGCACTTAACAAGAGAGCTTCTTCATAAGATGGCGGTGCTGGAAATATTTATTTAAAATTTTATTTGATATTATAAACTAAAATTAAATAGCAGAAATATATTTGATTAGAAGTATGGATAACCTAATTTTTTTGTACTTGGTGGTTGAATCTAATTTTCATAAATATTTATGAACGTTATTTACCCGTTATATTATAGGATGGTGGTCTATCTCTACTTTCAGTACTTGGCTGATTTACTATGGTACGTTGACCTTCAGCATCATTGTTGGCAACCTCGAGAATTGGTATGGTCCCAATAGTGACTGGTATTTTTAATTTAATTTTTCGATGATATTCTGGTGGACGAACAATCACCACAATATTATAAAATATGCTTATAAGATTACAAGATAAAAATGAAGTTGGAGGAATGGAAGGTATCTCTAGGCTATCCCTATATTCCTTGCGTGTCCATCGCAAAATATGTCCATAAATTTTTGATGTAATAATAATCTTTTCAAAACGATTCTCTCTATAAGGTACACGGCATTCATATTTAACTTCTTGCTTAAGCGCAACAATTGCCTCACTGCAATCAACTGCCGATTCATTGTTGATATATAAGAAATAGTTTATCTTTTGTCCAGGCGCATAACCCGAATATGGTACAGCAAAATGCACTGTTAATGGTCCACTAGAGCAACAGTATGACCAAAATTTTTTACAATCAAGAGTTTCTAATTTTTGCTGGAATTATTTCAAAAAAAAAATATTTTTAAACATAATAATTATAATTACACTTTATTCTTACCCGATGTGATGGATCAATATTCAAATCAAGTGGTTGAATTACTGTAAATGGTTTCTTAAAAACTTTATCATCTCTGTCATACCGTTGAATTTCCACTAGTATCTCATATCGGATATTGCCATATTTACCATCAAAAGATGTTGGTATGGTTTTTGGAAGGATAACATGGAATTCATATGAGTATTCACCTGGAGCTAACTCAACTTCTGGGCCATTTCTTGCACCAAAAACTACCGATGTTGATGATAAGTACTGCTTATAGGCATGATAGAATGGCCTTTCCATTTCCCGGAAGGCACCCTTTCTGGACCATCGTACTTTCACATATCCTAGTACTGTAATGCTGATAGCTGCAATTAATTCAAATCAAATAAACAAATAATATTAATAGAAAAAAATTGACTGAAAGACTAGTTTAATTTCATTGGAAATTTTTTTTTATTACGATATCCCTAATTTGCATGTAGACATCCCCAATGGTTACGTCATATAGAAATTTTCGCTTTCTCCTTAGTCTCGGAGTTTTTTTTCGGGGAAAATTTGACGAATTATGGCAATTTAAAATAGACAGACTGCCGCATTTATGGTGGTATTATTAAAACATCAGAGACTTCAGTAAATTTGTTTATACCTTAATGGCCTTCTGGGGTGGACTGATGATGATTTATGGCAATAATTGAAATACTATATTTTTCGGACGCAAAGTAATCGTTTATGGGATGATTTTTAAAAAAATATTTTATTAGCTATGTTATAAAGGTATTTTGAAATTCTTGCAAAAATGTTATTTATTATTAAAATAATTCGTAGTTCATCTTTATTCTCGTTAATACCACAGTTTGTGTAATTTTCATCTGAACTATTGTTGTGATTCCTTTCAGAAAATGCGTCATGTTTGTTACCATCCACAGCATTAATTTATTTGGCATTTCTTAAATGACTTTATAATCACCTCATCTTTCACAGCTACACATAATTATTTTCAGTCAGGTACAAACTTCGGCAATTGTTGGCTGTTTTATAAGTTTTGTTGATGTCTTCCACTCTACCACTTATAAAAGTTTTTGAATGGTTAATTGATGGAACACATCCAAGGGTTTTAATAGGTTTGTGATGCCTCCAAAAATGACGGGTAATTCTGTATTCATTTCTTTTAGAAGTTTTTCTCGCTTCTGCTCTATGCCACGCCGGCATCACAGCTTTTATCGGACAGTTGACAGGATTCTACTTGCTTTAGGAGGAATAACACTCCAGCAAGGCGCCTGCTGTTATTGGTTATTATTACACGATACATTTTTTTCATTCGTAACCATTCCATTTCGTTCTGTTTTCTATATATTTATACAGAATGGCAAAAGTGTTTCTGGCAGGAACGTCGAGCTCTTTGCAGAGACTAATAATCTACACCAAATTATAAAGCATCCTACACGAGTTCCTAACATTGCATACCAAGTTGCCATCTCCTTGGTATTTTTCTTACCTCTCACCCAACCCGGATCGGTGCATAGTCGAGGCTAATTTCGTATAACAATCTTCTACCAAAATCAAGCTCTTCGAAGAACTGTGTTGTTATGAACGCAATTAAAATCAAAGAAACAGCCTACAGAGTAGCGTTGGGTAGGACACGATTATAAAATGAGTTTGCCCCTTTTTCTTTTGAGCCAGTACAATGTCGTACTTCAAATGAGGCGAGGTGCCATTGTAATGCCAAAATAACAAAAACAAGCAAATTGAAGAAAGAAAGACAATAAATACCGATAAGGACCTTTTTTACGAGTTTGATTTTTATATTACATTAAACTGCCTCAGAGTAAGAGTAAGAGAGTAAGAAACCTATGTCTCCACGATAGATATTTATATTTTACAATTTCATCTCGCCTGATTTCAAGTAGGAAATTTTACTGCCTCAATTTTACTTCTCAAGAGAGAAGAAACGCTAAATTTAATTGCTCCACAATCCCACCTCGCCTCATTTCCTCATCTATGTTAAAAATCGAAAATCAAGAATTAATTTATCTCGATACACACGCATACAAAATGTAGTATGATATTATTTTTGTACCGGGACATTTAAAAAAATTGAGGCCTCAATAGAATTTACCATCGTGTACGGGACAAATGTACTGTCTCGTGTAAGTCCGGATCAACTCTACTACAGAGAATACAGACAGTCACGGTATACAGAAACAAGGTAATGTAATGGAGAAATGTCATTTGAGTGCTGACGTCACTTGGCACGCTCTTCCCATATAAAATCGGAGCTGTGTTGTTGTTTCTACATTAGTGCTGACGTCACTCGGCACGAAATTTCTACGATATTCGAAGCTGTCAGTCTCTGTTACATTACCTTGTTTCTGTATACCGTGACAGACAGTGTCCTCCAGGGCTCAATTCTATCAGCAGCTCTTTTTATTATTCTACGTAATTGAAGAACTCAAAGAGCCCTATTTAAATACCTAGAACTGCCTACGAATATCTCTATCGTAATATAGGCAACACTTTCCAAAAAAACTGCCATGAATAGAATGTCTTTCTGCATATTCTCCACTGGCCTGTATATGAGATTTGCTCCTAATTAGGCCAGTTGATCTGCCCTCTCATTGTCCTCGATGTTCCTATGACTCAGTACCCATTGAAGAGTAATCCAGTACCTCGTGGTTAAGGAAGATAATTACGTTTTGACAAGTTTGATAGATTTTAGCTAGCTTGGACGTTAAAGCGATGTCAAGGTTCTTGTTAGGTTGGAAGTCCATTTTTCACTACTAGATTATTTTATTTGTTTTCACTGAAAATAATTCTATACAAACACTCGATCCGCCCGAAACTACTGTAGCTAAAATCAAGTTTCATAACTCAAATTGTAGGCCAAGATATCGAAAACTGAGAAAATGTCCTGAAAGCCGACACCGACAATTTTCCTAAAACTGACGGACACAGCTTTCGCAGTAATACCCGAAAAAAGAGTATTATTAACATTATAACAACAACATAAAAAGACACAGAAACGATGTATAGTCCCTGGCTCACAATGAAGCCGACACCGACAATTTTCATATAAATAATTGTTGTGTCGGTGACGTAGAATAAAATTTTATTTTGTTGTTCTTCATCAGCAAAAGCTTTTAAATATTTCGCTCAGTTTACGTTTATACCAGTTTCTGTGCTGTTTAGTCGGTGGCGGTATCATTGTGAACCAAAAATGAACAAAAAATTCCAGAACTTTTTTTCATTGAAGCTTAAACAAACATTTAAAAATTAATTTAATTCATCGCCATCGACAAAACAATTTCAATCTATATACATAGGTATATCGAAATTGTCGGTGTCCGCCTCATTTACCAAGTTTATAGCAGCAAAATTAAATCGATTTAATTTAAAGTTGCGCCAAAATTTCGAATTAACGTATAAACCGGTATTTAATACGCAATCGAATTAAACTTGCATTCTTATAACTTTGGCTTAAGCGAAAAAATATTTCGGTTTAAGCCATAATTCGAATTACCCCGTTTATACGACACAAAAATTTGTATGACCCATAATTCGAATTATTTTTGGAGTAGCTATAAACTAGGTAATTGTGAACTTATGTACCGTTCTATGGTATCTTCTACTTTTGTCGTGGGGATTTGGTATTAGCCTTCGGAAAACGAGAATTTTATGATTTTTTTGTTATACCATTTTATTACCTCTAGTAACGTTTTATGATATTTTTCAAGATGAATGCAAATATTAAAAGAACTCCAAGTATTAGCTAAATATAGTTTGAACCATTAAACACGTTCATCAGTCAGGTTTCGTTGTTAATTTATAGTTAGAATATATTAATTAGGGCCGTTTGCACTATCTCCGGTTAAACTGGCAGTAAACTTCCAGTTTCTAAACTTGTAGTTAATTTAACTGTGACCGTAAAGTGCCAGTAAAAAAATTTCGTTTTCGCCAACTATGAGTAAACAAACTTGAAGTTAAAGGTAAAATGTACTAGTTTTTGATAGTTACAGTACATCAAATGTCAGAAGTGTCAATTTTTATTAAAAAAACACTTCGAACACTTATATATTCTTGATCTTCGTCACTTGAATCGTCGAATTTGCACATAATTTCTATTGATCTTTACAGCATGACTAAAAATTTAAATCATGTTTTCCATAGTAAAACCAAAGTGCAAAAATGTCAATCCCAATGTCAAACTTTCAGTTAAATTAGTTAACCAGATGAAATTCTCTCGGTTAAATTGACTACCAGTTAAATGAAAATTAACTGACAGATTGACTCTAACCAGAGATTGTGAAACGGCATTTTTAGCTAACTGCAGGTTAAAGTTTCAGTTAACGTTTAACCGAACATGGTGAAAATGGCCCTTAGGGTTTCTTATAGCAATAATATTATATTTCCTTACATTCCTCACTCGTACTTAGCCAATCAGTAAAATTGTTTTCGTATTAATAACTCTTAAGAAGTGCAACTGTAAATATGTAATATCCAATATTTTAGAGGATTCTATGGAATATATCAATAGGAGGAAAAACCGAGAAGAGGAAAAAATATTTTACTTATTTTACTCAAAAGGGTAAATTTTAGATATCTTGAATTTACTTCCCTTAGAGCCTGCAAAGATCTCAAATTTATCCAAAATAGATATTCATTCAAGAATGACACGCATTGAATGCTATTGAAGTTGAAAGATTTGAAATGATATCTTGAAATGCGGGATGGTTCTAAACTTATCCTCTTTTGTTTTCCCCTTTATCCCTTAAAATTATTTTTACGCTTTTGCACATACAAACACACAATCTTTCACGTCCCAATGAAAAATGAATTTTACTGTAAATTTTGCAAATTTTGTCCCTTATTTACATCTTTCCTTTGCTAAGGAGCAAGAAACCAGAAATCAATTGAGACTTCAAAGTTACCACATCATGTTTTCACCGTAACTCACAAACAGAACCCCAAAAACCATTTGCAGCCTGGGAAACGTTACGGAAGTGTTTTCACGATAAACCCCATAGTATAGATCAGGCATTAGTAAGCAAATCGATATTCTTAATTGAATTTCCAATATAATGGAGTTTTGGGGTGTGATAAGTTAAGAGTTTGGCATATATGTTTATTTTTTACAATCAATAAAATTTAATTTAAGTTCAACAATTTTTTTAATCGAAAAAAACCCCATTAAAATGAGTATATGAGCAGGTGTATAGGTCAAATGTATTTTTTATCATTTAAGAAAGGATTGAGTTTCTAACAGAAAGTATATTTTCAGATACAATCAATTCTCAACGTATAAATCATGTTTGACCATTTCGATTTTCGTGCTTAATTGAAAACTGCGGTGATATCGATTTCTCTATGCCGTGAATATTTTTTTAATCGCCTGCTTAAATGGCCAAGCTTTAAAGGTATAAATAATATGAGCAGGGCTTCGTGCTTGAAACACAACTTCAGTGTAAGGACGATTAAAACCTTATTGACCATAACCATGCAATATCGTCCACTAGCAGCTAGTTTGTATTCTTCTTCTTTAAATAATTTTCCACAAAACCTTTGCCACAAAATACTTTAAAAATCAATCTCTATATAAATCTGTAGTTACTTATTTACTTATTCTGCTCTACAATCATGACTCGGTCCCGGCCTATCGTAACCGCGCCCTACGCCGGCTTTGGAAGTCCTGTTCTACAATATCCTTTCAGCGGACATTTGGTCTACCTCGCTGCCGCATCCCATAAATCCATAAATCCTACCGCACAGAACTGTCCGAGTAGACTTCACTTTAATGAGTTATGGCGGGTCCTTCCGATACAGACTGTTATCCTATCGACTTCTTTAGAATTTTGTCAAATGACAAAAATGTCGGTGCGTAAGTCGGAAGCGTCTGTAGTACTGAAAAGTCTGTCGACATGTGTGCATGAACCTTTCCACTTAAAATTCACAATCTATACAAAAGTCTATACAAAGTCTATGTCGTGTGGACCCACCAATAGATGTCATCCTTATCACGACATTTTTTGTTACGATAGCGCTCACAGATCTCGTCATTGTAGAGAGTCTCCGAAATTGTTCTGTCTCATTTTTTTTTATGTGGAAGACTAGAGGTCAGGGAAAGCCCTTTGTACTGTCGACAATCTATTTTCTTCGTATAGAGTGCAATGTCGAACAGCAAGCTCTAGTCGATAGATAGTGAAGGGAAAGAGAGAAGTAGGAAGGAACTGCCACAACCATTTCTTATCGCGACTCCGGGCAACGAGAAACAACTCCCTGGAGTGTTATGCCTCCTGAAACGAGTTGAATCCCATCAACCAACCGATGACATGCGCTGGTGGAGCGGGGCAGTGCTAGCGTAAGGCTATGACAGGAGGAATGAGGAATGTAAGAAGGGAAGGAGAAAGAAGGTGGGAAAGGCGAAGGACCGTGGTGCTACCGGGATTCGAACCCGGGACCTCTGGGATGGTAACCAGGCGCCTTACTCCCTAGACTACCGAGGCCCCCTCATGATAATTATCCGAAGGATTCTACTCTGTGACAGCAGTAGTTTGGATTTCATGGTAAGATGCTTGCATTTGAAGGACATTGATGGACTATAATAATGAGATTTTTTAGCTTTTAGCAACTTTGCGCATATTTTAGTTCTACGCTGTTATTATTGGCGCCTCTTTTATGGCTTTTGTAGAGATCTACTCTATCTTCGCTATCACAGGCGGCTTTAAAGTCTAAGTTGAGTTTTGAAACTCTAGAAGTAGATTCAGAAATTACATGCTAGCGAATGTAAAATCCTTTTCCATTAGCATGCAATATAATCAATCCTCGGCTCTTCCTAAGATACGTATATTACTCGAGTCAATAAAGACATAAAACCTTCGGGAGTCCTCAGAAACAGCTCCGATTTTGATGATTTTTTTTTAAAAACTTTTGTTTTTTTATATTATATAAAATCAGAAACCTTTTGAAGTGGGGAAATAATTATTTATATTGTTTAAACATTATTTATGATATTTGTACAGGGTGTAATGCATAAAGTTACACAGTGGACGGCTGTGGATAGGTTTTTGATAGACGAACAAAATATCGTAAGGGTGGGTGGGGCAAAATCGTAACGGTTTAGCCGCTAGGGCGTTTTGTAATTTCTTTTCTAGAGTTTTACATATCACCCTGTTTTTTGTAACCTTACAACATATTTTCATGAGTAAGGTATCAGTGTACGCAGAATACTCCCACCTATCTAAAACTGCAAAAGTCAAAGCCCTACCCTATCAAGTTCTAGAGCCATGAGTCATCAAAGGCAAAAATTCGATTTTTCTTAACTCAAATTTCAACTAAAACCACCCTTTTCTCCAAAAAATACCTTGTTAACAAATATTTTTTTGGCAAAATTGGAAAGCTGTTCCTATGAAAGAATTTCCTATGAATAGAGAATTTTTATCCTACGGCTTTTATTTTTGGAGTTATAAGCAATTTCGATATTAAAATGCCAAGCTTATGTGAAAAAGTACTAAAAAAGACGAAATAGAGCCAATTTTAGCATTAAAATTGCTTATAACTCCAAAAATAAAAGCCGTAGGATAAAAATTCTCTATTCATAGGAAATTCTTTCATAGGAACAGCTTTCCAATTTTGCAAAAAAAAATATTTGAAAGTTAATATTTGTGAAAATTATTTTTTAATTTTATTATTTTTTTCTATTTCATTAATTTTACTCTTTATTTTCAACACAAAAAACACACTACTTGAAATTTAATTTTCTAAATGACAGATAACTTAATATTCAGTGCAACTTAATTGTAATTGCGAAAGCAACAACTAGAGCGTCAGCGTCTACGACAAGCTTGAGCGACAGCATTGTAATCAAGCCTTTAAGGGCAACGGGCAGTTATCTTGGTGACCATAAAGGGTGCCATTAGCATACTGAGTAGGCCGGTTCTCGTTCGATTGCGTAGGTCAATCAGCATTGGACGTGATTAGTACTAAGTTGGGAGACCGCCTGCTGCTTGACACTCGCGTTTGGAATGGTCGAGTACGAATACATTCATATCTGTAACAGGGGCGTGCATACCTCTCTGGAGGAAGAATTTTTAGATTTTCAGGCCTGTAGCGGGAGGTTTTATAACCGTGCGGCAGGTGCATTTGTCGCTATGCGTGCTAGTTTTAAACAACTTAACCAACTAAATTATTTTTACTCGAGCAAGCTTCCGTCATTCATGTCGTACTCGTTACTGTACAATGTCTAGTGGTCTCTTGGCTCGAAGAAAAGAATAAAGGACAGGATAGATTATTAAGAGTCTTGAGCGTGCTGAAAGAGAATACGATGGACCTGTGTTTGAACTCCTGGATGTTGAAGGAGTTCACACAAAAGAGAAGAAATTCGGAATGAACAAAAATCAAAACTAAAATTTTTGTAACGGGGCTTTGATTTGACAAAATCGATATCCGCAATAGCACCCGGTTGAGCCATACACGCAATAGTCAGAGTAAGTGGGAGACATCCTCGTCGGAGTTTTATGCCTTCTGAAAGAAGTGAATCCCGCTAAACAGGCGACAAAGGCTGAGATGCCGGCAATACCACCAGCCTACCGGGTGAACAAGGAGGAGTACCGTCGGCTAGGTGAAGACCCGACCTAAGCGGAACTTTGGTACTCTATTTTTAAAAGATTTTTCCTCTCGATTTTTGATCACTAAATCAAAATTTTCCAATTTCATATAATGTTCCACTATTCAAAAACATTTTTAAAGAATTCATTCAATATATTTTTGCTCGTAAATAAAATAGAAATTGCATACATTAATATTATCGAAATCAATTCAGAACTTATTTTCCATTAAATTATTATTTTTTTTACAACAGCCCCCATTAAATTAATTGAATTCCGGACCTTCAGGATTATGGACTAAAACATTTCCCTTTGCCTAGGAAAATTTAATCTACAAGGATGTAATGGATTTATCGAATTGAATCTATAAGTAAGTATATGAAACAGCCCACAAGCTTTTGTTGTTATTCCTCCAATACGTACGTACGTATTCCATCAACTTAACATGTTTTATTTCATCAAATTAAGAATACATAATTCCCAATTCAAGGAAAATGACCTGAATAAGACTAATCCAGTTATTAGCCCACTTCATTACCCCATATTGATATCTATAGAGATTAACTGTCAGATACATACATAATGTATGTATATATACAAAACTGGTGGTATTCGACATATAACATTTGAACCATTATGGATCCTTCCAAGAAAAAGTTTTGTGTGTCAACGTTTTTCTAAATCTAAAAGATTTCGGGGCAATAAAAGCGCTTGTATATATGCCAAAAAAGATACAATAAATGTCGTGAAAACAGCAAGCAATTTTGGACAATGATGCATATGCCTGCCGGAATGTGTCATCCATACAAGGGAAGTTTTGTAGTTCTTGGGATATCATTAAAGGACCTCTGAGTCAATTGCTGTAATAATTTTTATTATTTGATGGGAATATGATGACGAATTGAATGAAAGGGATTTAAATGTGAGAAATTCGGGGTTCGTTGGTGGTGTGTTTACTAACACCTGAATATCGTAAAATCTATTTTTATAACTGAAATGTTCAACAGTTTGCTAGATATATAAAAAATTTAAGGGATGGAGGTTACTATAAATACACATAAATTCATACAAACACCAACCGAAATGACCTTTTATGGATTGCTTAAATACCAATAACGAAACCCCATGATTAACCAAAAATTGTTGTTGGTCACAATGCTACCCCTGCCACTTAAGGCTTTAATACAAGGAAATATTATCCCCAGTCTATGAGAAATTTATAGGTACTATACGGACTGAAATAACCTCATACATTTGCAATACGCGTCAATATATCCATATATATTATAGTCACTTACACGTCATCTAATTGAAGCAACAACCCTTCACGGATGATTGCTAGCACGACGACGAATTTTTTTTTTGCAATCCCTAAGGAATTTTTGAGTTTTATTATCATATAAAACCGGGAAGATTGAGAATTTTTTAAATTGTGGGGGATTTCGTCTGAAAAGGATGATGAAAAAGTTATAAGAGAAGATTTTAACATCCCACTGTACACACCCACAAAAAAATTGTCTAAATATCACGTGGAAAATCGCTAACCTGCAAACACGTGCAATTAACATATTTCGTTTATTTTTTCATTTTTGAGTGTAGTAATTTTGACTTATTTTTTTTTGTTGTAATTTACAATATGACTCACAATTGTTACACACCTCTATATCTTTTGACCGTGTCCAAGGTTAAATCCACGCTCCCGGAAACCTCTTGCCCAGCATAGTAGACATTCTGTACATTGTTGTCAAAACTAATAAGGCACTCTACAGGCATAGGCACTAACTTCCTTAAAAATGTCTCTATTTAAAAACTACAATGTTCGAATAATATTTTATTCACTACACTTTTTTTTTTATATATATGTAATTTTCCTAACTAGGGTTTTTTTTCTCTCTCTCGACTAATTCAATTTTTAATAATGGGCGTTTTTGATTTTATGTTATTTTTTTTGCATTCAACTAACAACCGGATATTTACAGCGAAATTTTGACACTACTTTTGCCGATGTCCCTACACTACACATCACTTTCATTTGACTAAAACTCTTTTTAACAAGGATCCACGGCTATTATTATACAAAGCAGGGGAAAAAATGTCTGTGTACAATTCAAGGACACAGGGGCCCGTTCTGTCGTCAAGTATTTAGGATTTGTGCCTTGTCTCGCCAATAATACTTTCTACTTGGCGCCGATATGTCGTCATAGATACTGCCTTGCGTATTAGATGTAATACGATACGACAGAAAATGGGACCTTGCTCTAAAAGGATATAGGGCAATAATTCTAATAAATAGGAACAGCACAAGTAAAAAACTCCGAAGAAAGTCCTTACTACATCCAAGGAGAAACGTAATAAAATAATTTAATTAGTTGTCGATCCTTGTTTGTTGACATTCGCTAAGGAATTATGAAGGAGAAAAATAAAAAGAGAAATATAAGGATATATCGAAGAGAAAAATATCCTTTTTTTTGGCAGTACCAACAGTTGGTTCTGCACTCTTTTCATCTACATACATATATAACAATCTTTTCTCTTGTGTGAAAATATTATTGAAAAGAAAATTGCTTTATTTTCATTAACCTGCGCTTTTCTTTTCGATTAGTCTTCACAGTGTACACTATAATGTTTGAACTTTTATAACAGGTAATCGCACTGTTTGTGTCTGAATTTGTACTAAACTAGTTTGTTTATATCACTCAATTATTTACTGGTACTGTTTGTTCCAATCAGCGATAGTTTATTAGTATTGAAACGATGTTTTCAGTTCAAGCAACTTTACTAAAGGATAATCAAACAGCTAAAAACAAATATTGCACATTAATTACTATTCAAAACTTACTACTTAGCACTACTATATAAATAAGAAATCTCCTATTCTATGATAATCTAATAATAATCAAGCTTTTTTCATGAAAGAAGGGAAGCACTAATTCTTGTTAATGGCATAATCAATTTATTGATGAAAGTAATCTAACAATGATTACATGATTTTTCTTTGATAGAACTATTCAATACTACGGACAGTGTTTAATATAGCAACTATTCATCTTAACTACATTGGAGATTTAGAACAAGCAAAATCATTATTGCCATTATCTTAGATTCACTAGTCATTAACAAGGATTCCATATTTCTAGAAAAGAAATCAGGTGGAATGGTTTATGGTTTGTGTGATATGAAATTTTTTTATAAAATCACGATTGTACTGAAAACGTGAATTGTAAATTTACTTGCATTCGAAGATACCTTTTAAAAAAGTTCAATCGTGGTTCGTTGTAGTATATTCAGGTGTAAGGACCAAGCACGAAAGCATTAGGCTGGTCGTCCACTGGAAGCGTATTCGAGCGGCTATGCGCTTTCGCTATATGAGCGTCTACAGATTGATATTGAGCATTGGATGTCATTAGTAATAAATGGACTAGAAAAAGTGACTCTGCTACGTATAGGTTGTCCAATATTAAAATTTCTCATCGTTTAGAAATTTTTACTGAAATATTTGACCCTGAAAGTATGCAAGCTTAAATATAAATAACAGAATTTTTAAAAATCCTAAAAGTATGCAACAAGTTGACCGGCCCACAGGGACGCTAAGTCATTAATAGATTCGATGGAGAATTGAAAATTATTATTGAAAATTTTGAGAAATAAACTCATTAACGAAAATGTGTTGTGGGTATAACATTGCCGTAGAAGCAACAGGATTTTTATACCGGATGGAACAATTGCTGGAGTAGTAGTGAACAAGTTTTGTCAGGACTGCTATATTCCCACGGTATGTAGAAGGTAGTACGAATGGCGTCATCTCCGATTAGTTTAAGGGCCCGCCTCTAGCTACGATAGAGTTTTTTAAGAAGCTTATTTTCAAAGTATACCCAGTTTTATTAAGGGGACATTCTGGTTTGTCGGCCCAAAAAATAGCTCATTTTCTGAAATTTTTGTATTTGGTTTTTTTAAATCATTTTATTCATCCTTAGACTACAATCTCGAATTTTTTCGAATCACTCTAGAACCGGTACCACCCCCCCCCCCTCCTCCAGGGGACCAAAGTTAGCCGTGCAGCCGTGCGCTCCGCTGGTGACAGGGATTTAGCGTCAACGGTGATCTAAAATGAAAAATGACGAAAGTTTATTAAACTTAAGTGTATTGATGAAAATAGTGGTGGAACACTTTTTTTAAAATTCGAAAAAATAACAAAATGGCGGGCAATTGGAAAAAACGTGCATTTTTCGGCGATTTTTTTTCTTCGTTTCTTTGCTATAGCTTTTTAAAAAAAAAAACAAAAACAAAATCTGTTCGACAACTATTTGCATAAACTAACAAAGAACAAGTGTGCCAAGTTTCATCGAAATCGCATGCACCGTTTTTTCAAAAAGGTGCCACCGGCGACAAAATAGTGGTTTTGAGTTATTTGACTTCAAAGTTTAGAGACGCATTTCGACTTGAAAAAAGTTTGATTTCTCGACGATTTTCTTAAATGCCTACCTTCCGTCCCCCTAGATCCCCTCCTAACGAAAAGGAGACAAAGAGAGATCAAAAATACCTACCTTATTAATATTCATTCATCAATTCAAGGCCATAAAACCGAACGCTACTCACACGCTCGTTTAATAGCTCGCACCTGCTCTCCGGCTCGTCGGCTTAAGACAACCGCGCGGCGCGAGGCACGCCTCTTCAATTGCCTGTAACCTTCAAACCGCTCAAGATTTCGGTTTCAAATTTTAACAAGTCATTTTTAAAGGTTCATAATCATACTATCGATTAAGCAAAAAAAAACGATTTTCTGACCAGAATGTCCCCTTAAAAGAAAAGCCTAATATAGGATTTGTATATTGCAGCCCAAGCCGCTGCTGGTTGATTTGGGAATTTGCTTCTCTTAAGGAATATCAAACATTGGTGTTATGTCCGAGAGACGCAAATAATCGAAGTCACACTAACTGTTGCTGGTTTTTATTTCGATTTACATCAATTATAATACTTAATGGTATCTACTTGTGATCAGCTTAATGGTACTTGTTGGGCTGGTTTTAATTCTGAACACTCGTGATATTGAGATTCGCCAAGTTATGGAAAATCACGATGTGAAATCTTCGAAGGTCACAATAATTGGTATACTAATTTATTGATCTGGAGGATATGTTTGTCCCATCGTAGATCCTCAGTCAATATTATGCCCGTATTAAGGTATGGGTCAACCATTGTAAAACTGTTCATTGAAACGGATAATCCAGGTGCTGTTGTTTAGGACAATATTTCGTTTTCGAAACATAGAATTTAACACGATTGTTGCTGCTTAAATCGAGAATGAGTTCAAAGTAGTTGTCGGATACAAATTCACGCCTCATTGAAGACAAGGTTTGAAATGTGCTGGGCTTACATTCTCGAACAGAATAAACGTAACACAGATGATTATCATCAACGAAGATATGAAATGGATTGGAAACAGCTGTGAATATGAATAGGTCATTTATAATGATTAGAAAGAGATCAGGGGATAGAATTGACTACTGGGGGGCATGGGCAGAGATGACGCCAATCAATTGTACCTTAATTGATCGTCGGAGGGGAAACTTTTAATTCAGTTCTGCAAACGTATTATTATCTGCGTGATACTGATGACACGCAAAGTGTTTTTGGTTAGGAAAGACACGGTTTTTTTTACTTTGGAAACACGTGTTGGATAAGAAGTATGAGTAAAGCCGAAAACACACTTTTGTGTTGTGGTGTGTTGTGGCGCTCTGTGCCCAATCAGAAACGCCAAATCGGGACGCGCCACACCACAACACACCATAATAATGTAATCAGCCCCATATAAAATATATGAATTAGATCCACGACACAGAGCGTCACGACACACCACAAAACACAAAAGTGTGTTTTCGGCTTAAGTAACTGAGCAGGGTAAAATGGGCAGAGATTCAGTCCGTAGGATGGGTGTTTCGCAACTATTGATCATATTCCAAGAATTATAGAAGAAATTAGGTAGAATGTTAAAGTACTCAATATTTCTAAATAATTACTTTTGTGAAGACCTGTAGAAATGTAATGTAATGAGATATGTTTCCTGTTTGAAAATAATAATATTACAGGACTATCTATAAAAAAAGGCTGTTAAAGTAATAAATACTCATTAAACATAATGATGAACACAAAAATGCAGAAATATTTAAAAAAAATAACCGAAAACACTTTAAAACCTCTTCTTCATGCACATAAACGCAAATCAAATAAATGTGGTAACACAAAATTCTTCAAGCGTTTGTGGCATTAGCACAGCTTTAACTGAATTTTGTGAGATTTAAAACATTTCGAACACGCCATCCGCACATTGCCTTTGACAGTGTGCAAGAAAAAGTTTCTCTTTCCCTACCCTCGTAACTATAATAAAAATGGGCATTCGATAATATAAAACCCCCATGGCCCCAAGGCCAAAGCACTCGTCTTCCACACAAGCTCTTCTAGATCATTTTCGAGTACACCCTGCAAAAAATGCGCATGGGTAAATACGCACCACACAATCCACCAGTTCCACACTAGAAAATATATATGTCTCTCAGCACAATTTGAATGTGGGTGCAAAGGCTCCAACATGAAAGAGAAACTAGAGGGGCAGTTTTTTATGTGTGGATTGTGTGGTTTTAGTGCATGGCAAGTTTTCATGAATCGACGAGGGCTACAAAGCTTTTTATACTATACAAAAGCAAAAGTGTCAAGGGAAATTATTCAACATACCTCACCTAAGCGGCTGCCACCCTGAAGTATCGTTTGCCACTACATTATTAATATCGGAAATAAAGAAAGGACCACCATTGTGTATGGCGTTTGTAAAATACATAAAGATAATTTCAGGAAAGAAGTCCTATGTCAAATTGCAGAGGAAGACTCTATTGACCTATTAAATTGTGCTTGGTAAGTAAATAATAACATGATTATTGAACTGGTTGTGGCTATTAGCTACGATCTATTGGGCGATTTTTTCTACTCGCAAGTACTTGCGGGTACATCACCAATGGAACACGATTTTTGACAATTACCAGTAAAATGTATCTGCCCAAAAACAAGAGCAAGAGTAGTTGCGAGTAGCTAGCAGCAGTTTTGAGTAGTTTACCAGTCCCAATGGATCGCAGCTATTGCATAGAAACTTTGGTCTTTTGGCTTTTCATTTCCAATGATATAATGTTGTTGGCCTCGGTAGTCTAGGGCGTCGACGCCCGACATTGAAGAGTCTAACGTCCCTCACGTATACGTGGCCATCTGTTCTTTCCTCTCGATTTCGGTCTACCTAGAATGCATGGACTAGCACTTGGATTTTATTTTTTAAATCGTCGGATTAACATAGAAGCAAGGGTAAACAAAGCTAGGATAGCTTTGTATGACAGAAGCGAACGGCAAGATAGGGGGCTTTAAGTCACACATCGCAATAAACAATTTTTAAACCAGTCCTGGTTCTGTGACCACACTACAACTTCAACCCAGACTTTAATATTCAGACCCCCGCCAAAGGGGTCTTGGAGAACTTGCAACCAGCCTGACAAAAGCCATGCCATAATTCTATATACAGAGCGTTCCAAATCAAACTCGGGTGTAGGTGGTGGAGTTGTCTAGCAAGTTAGCCCTTAAGGTCAATAAGGTAATCCTGCTATCGAAGAGCCATGAGTGATCTATACAATAAAAACCAAGCTGGATGAAATCTGTCAACAGAGGCTTCCCACTGGTACAAAATCACTCTTCTATGGATACCGGGTTACTGGAACATCGAAGGAAATGATAAACCTGATGAATTGGCCAGACTTTTGTTGAACATCGTAGTTTTGGATGCATATATGAGTACTGATATGACCATCATTTGCTTGGTTTGTAAAACCGTAGTAAGCTATTTCTGGGTATTTCTGGCTCCATCCAGATTTCAACTACTATTATAGACCCAAGATAGGTGGAGGATTGTACTACTTCAGATTCATCCTACAATGAATGAATGTCGTGTCAACGAGGTCGATGTCATCCAGTAAAGTAAATTTTTGGGGATCCAGGCTGAGGAGGAGGCAAGCCCCCGTTTTTGGAATCTATAATAGATGTCGATCGGCCACGTCAATATTTGTTGGTGATGGTTGTGCCCATAGCCGGCGGATAATATGGGTATGGTGGGTAGCAGTACCCACCCGGAAAATTATGGGTGGGTAAATAGCCACCCTGAATTTTTTTTTATGTGGAAGACTAGAGCTCAGGGAAAGCCCTTTGTACTGTCGACAATCTATTTTCTTCGTATAGAGTGCAATGTCGAACAGCAGCTCTAGTCGATAGATAGTAAAGGGGAAGAGAGAAGTAGGATGGAACTGCCACAAGCACCTAACCCCAACCATTTCTATAGCGACTCTGGCATCGGGGCAATGAGAAACAACTCGCTGAATAATAATAATCGATCGAATAAAGGCTGTATCAGATCCAACTTTTTGAGCAGCGGCAGGAGTAGAATGCTTCCTGCTGAATTATTTGACAGTAAATTCTTTGTAAATAATTCTTTAACAATAATAAATTCTTTGTAAAATATCACACAATAATAAATACTCAATTTTCCGCGTCCATTAGTCATTTAAAAACAACTTGCCAAGTGAAAGATGTTTGAAATGTCAAAAAATTCTGCTTTGCAAAGCAGCAAAATCAAGATTTTTTTTTGTTTTTTATGTGGAAGACTAGAGCTCAGGGAAAGCCCTTTGTACTGTCGACAATCTATTTTCTTCGTATAGAGTGCAATGAGATGAAAAAGCAGCGGCAGAACTCTCCTCTGCTTTGTTTGTCACGTGACCAGCGAAAGCCAATAGAAACCATTCTCTGCCGGCGGTTCTGTTTTGCTGCTTTGGATCTCATACAGCCTTAACACTGCAAATCTGAGCTTTTAAAAGTGTTTTATTTCAAAACGCTTAAAACGTTTTATTTTGAAGTCACCCATTTGATTAACATTGTCGACACTAAACACTTAAAAGCGTTTAAAAAATGTCGACAATGTTAATCAAATGGGTGACGTCAAAATAAAACGTTTTAATAGCCTTATGACACTGGCTTTTTTGTAGGCTGAAAATGCTGCCTTGGCTAGGCCTTAGAATAGAGAAGATAAGGAACCGAAAATAGCGTACATGTATACGGATTGGAGGGAAGCACTTAAATTAAAGAACCTCTCGCTCTAAAAGAAAAGAAACAACCGTATGTTCATAGCTTTCATGCAGTTCCCGGACAGAGGCGTACCGAAATTCGTTCGCGTTTGCTCCAAACATTTTCAGCCAAGTGATGTGTTCTTATTTGGATGGTTGCTGAGAAACGCAATCCCCTCCCGGTTTTTGACTAAATGTGATACCGCCACTGTCCGGGAACTGCACAACTACTATGGGAGTGCTGTGAATATGTGTTGCCGAAATGCTTCCCCGATTTTAATTAATTGCGCTTCCTTCTCTTCTCTATTCTAAGGGCTAGGCTGAAAACGACGAAATCTATTATACTGTGTGACAGAGATAGCATGTGAGAGTAAGAACGATTTTCGGATAATTATAACAGATAGTTGTGAGTGGATTCAGAAGAAATCCGTTGGGAAATATTGAAATATTTAAATTTATTGTGATTAAAATTAAATTAATTTAAATTTATTGTATTTAAAATTAAACATCGTCAACATCAAGTATAGTACATAAATTAAGATTCTTTTTCCCCTTCCGTTCTATTTGCTAGTTCCTCAATAAAAAATCTGCTTTTGACCTGAGTCCTTTTTTACCACCGTTGGGTTTCCCCACAATTAAATCCTTTCATACATCCAGATTTTTTATGGCTCTGTTTACTTCTTCAAGTGAGATTTTTGTTAATTACTTTCAAGGAGCGCAGGTCACTTTTTTAATTCCTGGTCATGTATAATTTAAAAAAAATCAGGATCCATTTTTGTGGCACCTCTGGACAGGTCATAACAAATTCTAGTTATAAATTGCGAGTTATTGCTGTTTTGTCCGTACGAAATGGAAAAAAAATAGAAAAAATTAAAAACTTACTTGGACAAACGATCAAGTAGACTTTATAATAGATGAGATAGTTTATCGTCAAATTGCAGCACCACGCAAATCATAGACTCCGCCCAATTCGCAACTCCTGCCCGTAGTAATAAGAAAAAAATGTCTCCCCGCCTTGAAATTACATTAAAACAACACCGTAAACACCTCAAAAATTTTTTTGAGCGATTTTACACCGGAGCCCAAGTTGTATACATTTACCCTTCTATTATATTTATTTTATATATATTTATTTTTATTTTATATTTATTGTCACTTAAATTATATTTATAATCACTTAAATTATATTTATAATCATTTCAATTTTTTGTTATTCACTCACTGTTATAAAAAGTCTAGAGATGCACCAAACTGTTATAAAAAGCATAGAAAAAAGAACATGAATTTCATTGTGTTCCTATGCTGTTTATAACAGTTTTCTAGACTTTTTATAACACTTAAAATCCAGCCAAGAAAAGTTTGAGTATATTCCTCTCACTCTTACATATGGGAAAATCCCCTTTGAGTTTTTTCTTTCAGGTTTCAGCCTAGCCAAGGGAGCATTTTCAGCCTACGATGAAGCCAGTGTCATAAGGCTATAAGTGTTTGGAAATAAAACACTTTCAAAAGCTCAGATTTTCAGTGAACTAATTTCAAGTTTCATTCTATTGAAACTCCTCGAGTTCAACCACTTTTTTTATTCTCGTGCTTTGGGACATAAAAAGCTACACCTGACAAACCCCCGGAACACAATGAGGCCGACAACGACAATTCTCATATAAATTGTTGTTGTTTTCCCGTAGAAGTTGGCGTTTGTCGGCCTCATTATGTTCTGGGGGAAACTCTCCTGGGGTTTCTTTGAATTTTCTCTTTTCAGCACAGTTCCAGTTTTGTGCTTAGCAAGCGGAAGACCAAGGCTTTCACGCGACGCTTTAATCTCTCATACGACCACTACTCCGATGTCATCCGAGAGCCCGATCGCCACTGCTCTTTTTGGGAGGCATACCCTCAACACATCGTTATACCATGTGATCCACATGAGAGGTTCCAGGAAGGACCCCTGCGGAACTCCACATGTTGTTCTGTACACCGTCGGTCCATTTTCCTATTAGCAATGAGGTGACCTACCGTCTTTCCTTTTTAGAAAAGGCTGTTACCAAATAACAGTTTCGGAGGAGGGTGTTTGTCTGACCCACCGGACCCAACACGATCCGCCGGTACGTTGTGCCTCCAATTCGTCAGAAAATCCGTCATTTGATAATCTATGAAAATTTTCTTCGACTCTCTAAGTTACTTGGAGATCAGTGATCAGATTAGCCTCTTAGGCGCAACGTGAAAATGAAGGCTGACGTAAATTAATATTTTCTTAATATATTAATTCAGTGGATATTTGATAATTAAGTGTAATGGTCTGCAAAATCAAAGACTAACTAAAATTTATAGCTTTTATACTATGTATACTTTAAGGGTATATAAGTAATCTGCAAATATTTTACAAAAAAAATACAATCTACCTAAATAATCCACATCGATGAAAGCATCTCAAATTAATACTATTCGATTTTTCTTAGACAATTTCTTTCTCTGATTAAACAATTTTTGTACAATTTATCCTTCATATCTTCCAGTATGTTGCCAGAATTAACTTCGGGGCAACAAAACCAACAGCCGGTGATTGTTTGTTGTGATTACAAGCATCCATCTGGTATATATAAACAGAAATACATTTTATTATTGTGCTGAGTAGTATAGTTGCTCTGGGATTATTAACTTACATGAGCGTATTGGAAATATCCTGATGTGATTCTCAAGGGCTTCTCGATTCGATTCGTATCTATATCTCTATAAATGTTATTCCAGGCACGTAGGTGATTCTTACGCTTGTTAGGCATATCTACACAAGTGCAGACTATATGACACATTGACATATATCTCCCCCTGGAGTAGCAGATCTTATAGGATACACCTGTTTATTACGGCAAATGCAATAAACATATATGATTATCAAATAGAAATAAAGTGGTTCTCTTCTTAATAAAAAAAATAAATAAACGGGTTTCATTCATTTATTTTTTAATTTTGAATTTTTTTTATCTTAGACTTAGTGAAAACTATCCTTTACAATCGAATAACTATTGAAACTTAAGGCAAAAATAAAATTATTGAGATTTGCTTTAAGTGATAAATAAAACATTTAAATTTCAGGAAAGGAGCTTCATAAATATTATAGTACTCGTAAAAGAACATTTTCGAACGCCTTTGGTGAAAAAAGGAACTTAGGTCTATTCCTGTATCAATTTATTATATCTAGTGGAACTAAATCACCATTGTTTCTTGAAAAGAAATAAAAAATTAAAGACTTAATTCCATTTTTGACAAAAAACACCAATAAACCATTTAGGAGAAATCCGTGGAGAAATATATAAAGTTTATATTTATGAGCATCTCGACAGGATCTCGATGCGTGTTACAAAGTGAAAATATCGCGGATGATGTTAATATGTTTTATACTATCTTAAATAAACATGGTGATAATAGCAGTCATCATCATCATCGACAGATAAAGGGCCTTTGGTTGGTCTGAGCTCCACTAAGGATTTTTCTTCAATCCGTTGCTTTCTGTTTCCAGTTGCTAATTTTCATTTATTTTAATTCCTTTTCTACACTATTTTTCCTTCAGAATTGGGGCCTAGCTTTTCTTCTGATGCCAGCATGTGACTCGCTGAAAATCATATTCCTGGTCGGTTGATTTTCACCCCTCGTCCATGCTCTTCATCCATCTCTAATAAAACCTGCACCCACCAAGATTCCTTCAAGCTCAGTGAAAGGTGCGAATCGAACGGCTAATCCATCTGTGGCGACTTCCGGACAAGTTATCTAAGTATACGAGCCGGTGTTTTTCTATACGTTGTATTTCAGTTTATGTTGTCCCAGGAGCCACACCATCTCTTCACATCCATAGGCATAGCTTTAACTGAGGATCTGCAATATAATGCCCACATATTCCAAATCGCCAATCAAGCATCTTAACCGCCTTGACGAGTCTTGGCAAGGTGGAAAATTGCACTATGAACTAATCGACTCGTTGACACCTTTTGGACCTCCATAAACTCATTGAGCCCCCCCTGGAGGGTAGAGCCCTTGGTAAAATTTTATTGGTATTACCATAGAAACTGTTCTACTGAAATTACTGCCGTCCTCTCTGGGCAGCAATATTTTTCCCGCAACAAAACTAGCCGAATCGACTCACTCCTACATCTTGCAGCTCCCCTTTTCGCGCACAGCTTGAAAGATCTTTTATAAATAG
Source organism: Thereva nobilitata (assembly GCA_963855945.1). Classification (NCBI taxonomy): domain Eukaryota; kingdom Metazoa; phylum Arthropoda; class Insecta; order Diptera; family Therevidae; genus Thereva; species Thereva nobilitata. Next base: position 178,285,286 of record OY979695.1, read on the forward strand.
AACGACTCGATCATGGAACAATCATCCGCAGTCAGTTTTTTACGAAATCTGACAACATCTCGAGTTCAAACGTGAAGTTTGAAGTGAAATGCCTTCTGCTGGAGCACCCCCAGATCTCTATCTTTTATTTAAGAGCTTTATGTTATAATCTAAGTTTAGGAATCATCGTTTGTACTACCAGTTCGTCATTTCGCTCTGGTTATAGAGTAACGTCTAGTAGTAAGCTTAGTTTGAAGGATAGAAGATGATAGAAATTGACGTGATGGAGAAGTCAAGCTCCGCACGCGGTTGGCATGCATTATCGAAAGCACAGGACTAACGCAAAGTACTGTCATTACAATTGCATTGAATGGTACTGAGTGTTAAACATTTATCTATAAAGATTCCAAATAGGGCAGGGCATAACCTTCTATATTACAAGCCATGAACAAGGAAAATATTGAAAGCGAATCTCCGATCAATCGGACTACAACTCGGTGAAGTCACGTTATGTTGTTAGTGTAATTTGGAGAATTTGGGAGAATTTGGTAGTTCCCTCAATTGAGATTCCTGTTCGTGGCTTGTAAATATAGAAGGTTATGGGCAGGGCAAAATTGACTCTAAAGCCCTGGCAGATATAGAGGGGCCTATTGTGAATATCGTGAATTTGACAAATTTGAGTCGATGTTAAAATTTTTTATTGTGAAAGTCGATTGTTGTCGACTTTGGTCGATTTCATTTTTGACGTCGACTTGACACTTATTCTGTTGTTTTCTGATGAACAAATCGTAAGAATTTTCTTTTATTATCGTGTTTTTATTGTAATAATTTAAAAAATTGCAGGAAAAAAAAATTCAGCAATAGCAAGTCTTCAAAAACTTTAAAAATCTCTTTCTTCGGCAGATGTTCTTTTTGATGGGTTCATTTAATAATAAAAAATGTCTCCTTATTAATCCTGAATTTGTCGACAAAACTCTGAAGATAAATAAGGATAATTATCTTTAAAATTTTAAATAGATATAACTTTCACTTTTCCCAATTTTCATCCAAAATTTGAAGGATTAGAAACGTCTCGGATCTGCCTTCTTTTACAATTTAACCTGCGTTTTTCTTCTCTCGCAGCAATATTTAAATTATCTACATACAATAAAATTATTTTTTACTCACTCAGTTTTTAAATTTTGGTTAACACCAGTTCAAAATAATTCACAATAACACTTGTCACATCGTGGCGCTGCAATCAGTCGATTGTATTACACAATACCAATTTTTTTTTAATCGACCAAAAAGTCGAGTCGATTTAATGACGACTTTCACAATAGGCCCCAGAGTGTGGTGGTTAGATTTAACGTCATTCAATATTAGCTCGAGTAAACGGTCAGAAAAAGGAAACCCTCAACCCAGTTTTTTAGAGCTGAGCCAGTGGCAATAACTTAAAATTTGGGTAAACTAGCAGGGTGCTATTCTCTATCAAAGGCATTGGAAATAGTTACAGCTGGTTGAGTGTACAGCGAACTGTACAGCCCTTACAAAATTTTAATGAACATTTCTTTGTATAGAAGCCTCAGCACAGTTTTCAGTTTCCGATAATGTCATACGCTAAGTAGGGTCCAGGGGTTGCTGATAGAGACCACTAGGCGTTTGACCTCTTTCATTTGTAAAAGTTAAACCGTCCTAGCTTAGTGAAGTACCAGTGATTTTTTTGAATGTGAGTTTAAAAAAAGTATATTATATTTTTTGTATATTTTTCATAAGAATAATATATTTTATAGGAATAAATGAGTTCTTTTGATTTATGGTATTAGTAACTCGAATTGCTTATTCCTAGTAATTTTCACATTAAAATCTTAATTATAACCTTTTCTTTTAAACAAATAATACATATTAATAAAGCAATTCACTAAAAATGTAATTTGCCATTTTCGCGCCTTAGAAACAACTGAAATAAAAGACGTCTAAAGGCTTGAGTCCTACAAGAAGAAGAAACTAAGCAGATATCCAGGTATAAATCATTTTGTAATATTTTCTATAATTGTATGTTAACATTTTGTGTCATAATTCCATATTATTTTAGATTAATTCGTTTTACATCGAACTCTTAAATAGAAGTTAGTTTTATGAATTGATTTTTGTGAAAAAGTGCGCTTGTGCATCACTAAATTCACACGTCCTAAATGGGAATCGTAGTAAACGCGTGAATGCAGTTATGTTCGAATCTTTTCGAAATCAGATGAAATTTGTCAAAAGCAATTTAATTACGTCTGATTTCGTCAAAGTGTATACATTTTCAATTATTGTGTATCAATTATTATGGATTCTGTGGGTTTTTATGAAGAAGGTGTGGAAATTAGAAGAACGTTGATTAATAAAAACAATTATTATTTTATATCTAATTGTATATGTGTGTATTTTTCAAAAAAAAAAAGTCTGCAAAAAGCATTAACATTCCTTCGTGAAGTGTAAAATATATCTCTTAATTAATAAAAATTTTAATTTAATTTGTAAAAATATACTTTTAATTTCATCAAAAGTTCCGTTTAAATAAATGTGCATTCAAATATGTTCTTAAAGAATGCCTCCATGGCGAAATTAAAAAAAAAATTAAAAATGAAACTATTTAAAACATATCTCCAAATTTAAGTCAAAACACGCTAAGAAACGTGCAACTGCCGCCAACAAAAGTTCACGTTTCACAAACATACTGGGAACTGCCGCCGCACGTTTTGAACGGTACCGAAAAAACAATTTCGAAATTAGCGTTTGCCGTTTTCCCCTGCTGCGTTTACAACGATACCAAAATTGAACGTTTCACGTTTCGTTCGCGTTTACGTTTTGCGCGATAAGCCCCACTATATAGGTCTATCTAAAGTGTAGTTTATCATATCATTGTAGTGGCAAAACATGCGGAAACATTCTGAAAGCTTTAAAATACATCATCAAATTGCATCCCAAACCAAGCGAGTCCTCCTCAATTTTCGAGTTTCCTTCGTCCCCGTCTCTTGTGAATTCTCTTTATTTGTACTAGAGGGAATATTTTAGGTGGTTTCTTACGTTATCCAACCAGGGTGCTTTTGGTCACTTTTGGTTACTTTCAGGGCTGCCTTCAAAGATTCTCTTAAGCATTCTGCTTTCATCTTAACCGGATTAATGCCACATCTTATGCAGGTAATAACGTCTACTTCATTATATAAATGGTAGATTTTCTAGTTCATCCTTATTCTCAATTCATTATTTTTTTTTTGTATTCCTAAAAAATGTGAAAGAAAACTTTACACAGAATTCTTTAATGCTACTGCAGTCACCTTTTTTTCTAACATTTTCCATTATCCTTCATTCCTACTGCTAGAGTTAATTATGTCCAGGTAAACGCTGTATAGGAATTGTACTTTTATCCAAGATTATTATATTGGTTGTTTAATAACTTCTATCATAGCCAGTAGCCTTTTTCCTTGCTGTGTATTTTTATAAACTTTGAAATCACTAAAAGTACATTTTTTTTTGTTTTTGTTCAAATCCTCTCCTCTACTGTGCATCCTGGAACAACTACTGAACTAATGAAGTTTAAAATGGAACAGTTCCTTGATGAGTATACCTCGACACAAACTAATATCAACTTTCAAAAATCCCTAACTTATTTTTTCGAGCTTGTAATCAAATAATTTGACGTTATGCATCCTTCTCTCGAATTTCTTTACCGGAGTAAAGCAAAGAGCACCAAGTCACCGTCAGCTGATTCCACTCCTTTTGAGCATAATCAGCAAGAGAAGAAAGTAAATTAAAAAGGAGAAAGTTTTATTGATTTTTCAGTTTGAGAATGACTGGAACGGTTATATCTGATTGTTCCCTATTCTTGGTCGTTTTGACGTGAATACGTTTGTAAGTTTGCTTCCATGAGAAAAAACCGATTATAACGGAATTATGGCATATACAGTTTTGAGTTGCAGCTCAAAAACTATTGTTTATATCGAAAAAAGAAATATACCATGACGAAGATGAAGAATCAAAGAATTTTTATTGTTTAGTTTCAAAATTAAATTCAAAATGGCAAACGGAATATGACTGAAATCCAAAATGGCCGCCCAAATATGGGGTTGAGTTTTCCAATTGTGTTCCGATTTTAATGAAAGTGGGTATCTAGGGGTTTTTAAGATCGTAATTAACGAATTTGTGGTCAAAACTTATAAATTCAAAATGACCGCGCCAATCTGGCCGACGAATTTGCTAATTGTTTTCCGATTTCAATGAAAAACGGAAGCTGGCGTTTTTTGAGATAGCAAATAACGAATTTATGATCAGAACTTATAAATTCAAAATGGCCGCGACAAAAAGGCGGACGAATCTTGTCAATTGTGTCCCGAACCCATAAAAATTGCGTGGAGGTCTCCCATGATGCCGTTCGAAACCCGATTTTTTAAATTCAAAATGTTCGCGCAAATATGACCGAAATTCAAAATGGCCGCGCACATATAAAACAATTTGCCAATTGTGTTTCGATTTTAATGAAAGTTGGTATCCAGGGGTTTTTAAGCTCGTAAATAACGAATTTGTGGTCAAAACTTGTAAATTCAAATTGGCGGCGCCAATATGTCCGACAAATTTGCCAATTGTATTCTGATTCCAATGAAAATCGGTATATGGGGGTTTTTAAGGTAGCAAATAACGAATATATGATCACAACTCATAAATTTAAAATTGCGGGGCCAATATAGCGGACGAATTTTGCCAAATAAGAGCCGATTCACAATGAACGCTTCAAGCCTCAAGCTTCAGGCTTCAAATTTTTTTTCTATAGTTTCAAGTTCATTTGAAGCTTGCACCTTGAAGCTTTGAATGTGAACCATCGTACATAAATCCTATAATCCTAAATTTTTGAAGCTTGAAGCTTGAGGCTTGAAGCGTTTACTGTGAATCGGCCCTAAGTGTCATTTCTCGGTCAGCTGTTCTGTATGTGGGTTGTTCAAGAGTTGGAAAATCTGAAAATCTTCCAATCCTAGCTCCAATTGAAAGAACATTAAACATAATGTATCCTGAAGCTCTTTAAGCAATCGGTTTAGAATTGATCAACAAGGTTACTCCAATTTTTTTTTATTGGTTATTTCCTACCATTTTGATAGCAATAAAAAAATAAAACGATTTCTTTCAGAACATTGTTTTCACGTCATTTGTCTGTATCTGCGATATCAGACACCCGCTTTTTTTTAAATATTAGTAATAGTGATCGCCACAATAATTCTTTGTTCTTTGTGAAACTTTGCTATATTTATTTTAATTTGTGTGGATTTTTACTTCGTATTTTAGTGTAGTTTCATTTGCTGAGCACCCAGGAGTGTTGTAAAAGAAAAAAAGACAAAAGTTATAGGGTGCTGCGCTGTTTCTCTATACATATTGGAATGACCCAAGTTCCGAGTATAAGAAATAAATCGGTAAGTATTACTCTATTTTGCAATTCTTCTTATGGAAGAGCATTACCATCAGATATACCATGAACTACCCTGTGATTAATTCTGCTGGAAGCTTTTTTTATGTGAAAGGCTATAATTTAGAGATTACGCCCATTGTAGGGTCGACGATTCAACCTATAATCTACTTCCAGACAACAAGTTGTATTTCGAATGATGGGGAAAGTGCAAGAAAGAAGGAATGTTATCTAGTGGAGAGAGAAGTGGAAAGATGAAGTATAATGCCGCTATATGAAATCGATCCACGGACCTCTGGTATAGTAGTCGGACACTTTGGCTCTCCTCACAAACTCCGCTGTCGCCACTGGTTTTTTGAAAATTACAAAACGGTTGAAATTTGGTATCATATACCACAGTTACTTCTTGCAACAGATGCGGTTATAAGCAACAGTTATTTGTACCAGTCAAGAAGAAGCACGAAAAATGGGGTTTTGTTGGATTCACCTTTTTTCGGTATGCGTTAAAGAGTAGCTAGTTTTCAGGAGTCTGGTTACACTCTGAAGAAATATGAGTAGATAAGTTTGCGCAAAATTTTAGCAAGAGATAACGATAAGGAACATTTCCTAAGGACGATTTGGGGTTTATTGAAGTCAAGCTCTATTTGGTAGTCCTGGAGAAAAGGATGTCCATTAAATGAATCGTATACTCTAGGACCGGTTGTGGTGAACTAGTAAATCGGCCTTGAATTTGCATTTTTTTCTACTGCCAGCGAGAGCATTCAAGACCTTACTTTCTACCTGTCAACAAATGATAATTTAATATCTCCGATGATGACAGACAGATACTCAACTGTTGTTGATTGGGCAGAAAATGGATGTGGAAAATTATTACTGATCCGAGTTTCCGCGAAGTAAGTAAAAATACCGAGTACCGTATTGTACTGGAAGTAAGAAATTGTTTAAGGAGATCAGATAGATTCCTTGGCTTGCAACGGCAAGGACTTCCGTAGGATAATTTAGAATTTGTTGTAAATCAGGGTCTAGAATAGGGTCTTTGTTAGAAATACTGGTACCATTTGAATAATTTAACCAATTTGCAATATGAACGTTGATATCAGCCGTAATAATGATAAAATAGCTGCGATCAATTGGGAGTGTTTCGTACTGAAAACTGCTGCTATCTACTCCTGTTCTTGTTTTTGGGAAGTTTCACATAAAATATCTTTTTAAGATTTTAAGTACTCAACAATAGAAGACTTTTTCTCTTTGAAGGTTAAGTTTATCGATTTAAAAAGATATTTTATAAAGAAAATACATAAATTCTAGCGACTACAAATGACAGCCAAACTAAAATGGCGGCCTGAAACATAAAACGCACCTTCTACCTCCGATCAAAAACGGTACGAAGACCATTCCACGCACACAACGTATGATTTTCTTTTTTACCAACCTGGCGGACGCACCCTTTATGTATTAAAGGACAGATCCTAAAATGATTAAACCTCGTCGCACATCACGTGCGATCGCGCCCCTTAATTTTAATAAGATAATTTTTTAAAAACATACCTCTTTTTATTTCCATTTATAACCGACTGTTTACAGGAAGCTTTTAAGCTTTTCAATACTTTGCATAGGAGATTTATACTTTTAAAGCTCTTACTCGTTCGGGCAGGTGATTCAAAAGCTCTTCCTCACGCGCTTCAATAGAGGCGAGTGAAGCTGGATATTCTTAATTTGTGTGCGATTTTACCTGAGACTAAACAAAAAGCAAAGGGATGGATTTCCTTGTTACCTAGGGTTTGTGCAGATACAAAGGACTTAAATGTTGAATGTGTATACCTTGTAATTTTAGGTTTTTCACTCTTATCTCGGTCTTCTCTTTTCTTTTGTAGCTGGAAACGCAGCAGCTTAGCCGCGCCATCGAGAATAAATTTAACCCGCGCGTAAAAACTCTCGGCTGAGCAAGCCGGTGTCGTAGAGAAGTTTAGTTGGTGCGCGTACTTTCTGTCGGCAGGGGCGTGAAGATGTTCGGTTCAAAAGTGAGCACGAAAACTTTACTTAGTACTCTTTTAATTAATGAAGTCAAGAAGCGTCCGCCATTGTATGATTACCGTTCGTCTATGTATAGAAATAAACAGTTAAGAAGGAAACTTTGGGATGAAGTGTGTAGAGCAGTTGTACCAGATTTTCATGAGTTAAATAATGTTGATAAATATGTGAAAGGTTGGTTGATGTGCAAAATTGGAGAAGAAAAGAATTTTACTGCGTTTGTGTGTGAATGTGTATAAAATTTTTTCGGCAATATACATATATACATGCATATAAAACTGAACACGATTTTTGGCATTTAGACCCCTTCTGCTGCGTTGCTGGCAGAATTTATTGCTTTATCGCTTAAATGCATAAATACTTCCTGTGAATTATAGATGCAAATTCTTTTTTATTAGCACAAAAGGTAGAGATAGAATAATTTTAAAACGTAAAAGATCAAAAGAGTAGTCGTAACAATTTTTTCGGGCAGTGTTTCATGAGAAGGAGCAGTTTTATACACTTTTTTTCTGATTTAAACACATTAATCCAATTTTGTTAATAATATTCTATTATGTTTCAGTTAAAGAACTTCAAACAAGATGGAAATCTTTACGAGATTACTATCGTGCAACTATTACAGGGAAATCAAAGCCAACGGCAAGGAAATCAAAAACACCATATATGTACGCAGAAGATTTGGGTTTTCTTTTTCCGATAATTTGTCCAAACAAGTATACTATCCTTAACACATTTTCTAGTACATTTAGTACTAAATATTTTATTTCAGTCTAAACCCAGAAAATGCAGCAAATAATAATTCAAGCATAAGTTTCTTTGCAAACCATAACGATCTTACTAGAGATGACGATGATGAGGAAATGATAACTGCATTTGAATATAGCGATGAGAACATGTCTTCTGGTAATTCTGATAATTCAAATTCCAGCAAAATCTATAGAAGGATAAATCAGCAAGCGCATTTAAATTTGGAGCAGTTAATAGCATCGTCGGATGGTGCTATTGAAATTATTGATGATGATCCTGATTGGGAAACACCAGTGGTAGAGATAAAAAAGGAGAGCACAAAGAAAAGACATAAAAGAACAAGTAAATTTGAAAAGTCTCTATTGAAAGTAATTAAAAATAATTTTAAGGAAAGTGAAATCGATGGCGATAAGGAATTTCTGCTATCTTTGTTACCAAATATTAAGAAATTAAGTGATTATGATAAAATAGAACTTAGAACCGAGTTTTTAAATGCTTTAAAGAGTAAAATGAAAAAGGATAGTGAAAGTTAGAAAGGTACTTTTTCTTATTTCTTATACGGTAAATTTAATAAAATATTTAGTTTTATACATATAATAATAAACTTGTACAATCTATAATCCTAGTGATAAAAATATATTTTGATACATTTTTACAACTGTGATATTTATTTATTATTAGTATAGTATAGACCAGCCACTAGGTGGCACGCGAGAAGATCTTTGATGGCACGCCACGAAAGTGACAATTTATTAAAACTTATGTTAAGAAAGTAGATGCTGACATGAGAAGGTATGCCGCCAATCGTGTCGGCATGCCCGATCATGCCGGGTTTTCATTAGTAGAATTAGTGGTCGAGTATACTGGGCGAGTACTACTAACTATCTTGGTTATGGTAGAGCAGAGTGGGATAGGACCATGGTAAAGGTACTCTACAACTTGTTGTCGGCTTAAAAGTGCGCCAATTGCTCTACCACTAATTCTACTAGTGAAAACCCAGCTTTATAGACGCATGCGCACTTGCTACTCTGTACATATGTATCAGAGTAGACAGACGTACATACTACATAAGGAATATACGTTACTGAATCATGAGGTTACCTGCAGTCCACGGCCTGTCAGGCGGATCCCACAGGTCCTCATCCCTCAGCCACACTGAGTAATGTGTGGCGTTAATCGGGCCGTACCTGCCGACCTGCCCTGAACAGCCACTGCCTGCCGGCGGCCTGTATGTACATAAATATGGCCTTAAAGTTGCTTTGTGAAAAGTTTTTACTACACAAATAAAATTGTCTTCATATGGATTTTTTTTGTGTCACGCTTAATGCGCAGTAGTTTTAATTATCTGTTTTGTGGCTTGCCAATGTATTTGGGTTGCCGACCGCTGGTATAGACGACTTCGAGAGAAACCGAGCAGGTTCCTTTTTGTTTCTCTAGACTTGCTCCCTTGTCGATCAGGTTATCGAAAGCAGGTGATACTTCCAGGTGCGTTTTTTAATCTGTTCTGTTGTGGAACATTAAAAAACGGCAAGGGTGCAAATTTCCCTTGCCGTTTTTTAATGTTCCATTACAGCTTTGGCCGTTTTAATTTCTTCTAATATTGCATAAAGATCGGTCTTATTTATCTTTCCATTCATTTTTCCCGTTTTTCATTCAGTAAACAAAACAATTTAATTTATTTGTCAACTGAAAAACCACCTTTCTCTTGTTAGTTCTCTTTTTACTATAAACTATACAAAGTATACCTATGCGTTTCTTTTAAAAATAAATTAAAATAAAATAAAATTTTAACGCAATGCAGACGCCGAAGTTATATAATTTTTTATAAGCGCATGCGGATGCGGCTTAGTTTGACAATATTCTCTGTTCATCTAAAAAAAGATTTTTGTTGTACATTCTCTTTTCTCTTATTTTATATTGTGTAAGTAACTGTAAAACCTTGTATATACAATACATGCGGATTCTGTTTATTTGTTTGAGAATACTTACTTACTTATTCCCCCTTTAATCCCTCATGGGACATAGGGCGGAAACAGTTACCCTCCAGCGGGCTTTGTTTTGCGCGACAGCTCTCAGCTCCGTCCAGGGGTGACATTACCTAATTTGTTTCAAATACTTTGGTTCGACTTAAGAAACTCGTTTCAACTTCCACTTGTATACTTACAATTGCTTACATTTTCACTTTGCTCATTCACCCCCTCGACTACAACGTGTTCACGACTAAATACTTTGTGTTTCAACTAGAAAATGCAGTGTTTCATTTGTTGCGAATTACCAATTTTTTTGATATAGCTGTCAAAGTGATTGAAACAAATTACGTGATACCAATGACTATAAAATTCGAAACAAGTAAAATGAAGCAAATTAGGTAATGCCACTCCAGAATCTCCTAGTTGTTGCAGCTTCTGCTAATAGGGTCGTCCCCCACGTTGTTTTCGCTCTTCCAACTCGGCGGGTTCCAGTAATGGGCCTGTTTGGTTAGATTCTCGTTTTCGCGTCGCAAAGTGTGGCCAATCCAATTCCATTTCCTTCCTTATGCGTTTCGTGCTTTATTTCAGCAAGGCGCAAATTGAGACGCGTATAGAGCGTGTGGGGTGGCATCGCACAGCGCGTTTTTTTGTAAACTATGGAAACGAATAGAAACGCGCAAATTGGTAAGGAGACGCGAGGTGGCGCGACTTGCGTCGCCTACTACACGCGTGGCGTTGTAGTGGAGCCACAGTTTCTCGTGCCGGTCGTGTCAACGCGTGTCAACAATTTCTCATAATATTATGTATTTTGTTGTTTTTTCTCTTCCACCTTTCTAGTTTGTTTCTTTTTACTGTCCTTTTAAATACCTACCTATGGCAAAAGAAAAGTTACACAAATTATGCGTACTATATAAAGACAAAATTGGAAAATGGGATCTGGTTAGACCTTGCAAGTTTTTCCTTGGTTGGGATCAGTTTTTGGGCATTACATCTATTTAAGCCAAAGGTTTGTTCGATCATCCCATGTTCTTTAGCAAATTGGCTTCGGCTCATTCGGAAGTAATTGGTAAAATCAGCATCACTCATCTTCATTGTAGTTTTAAATTGTCCACATGTTTCCTTTCCAACAGAATAGACATACTTATTGAGTGATTTAAATTTTTTAGTAGCTTATTAATAAAGTAAAATTTCGTCGGAGGGAAAAAAACGTTTAAATAAATGTTGTAGATATTTTTAAGAGGAACAATTTACTGATTTACACTTTTGTAAAAAAAACATTTTTTCTGGGACAAAAACGAAAAAACCCTTTTTTGGAAACTTTGGCGCTACCTAGCTTCTGTATTTTAAGTTGTACAGCATGACCTCTATGACATAAATTGTAGGTAACAATGTGCTCTACAGTTTTTGTTTAAAAAACTTTTCTCTAAAATGCGTAGATTCAGAGAAAAACGCTTTTCAAAAACTTTTTGAGTTTTCCAAAAAACTTCGACTAGAAATTTTACTCAAATTTAGAGTTGAACTTCTTTTATTCTCCATTAACGATTTATGAATAATCATCCTTCCGAGAATTAGTGGCGCATAAATATTACATCTGTACTGTACTATATATATATAGATTTTCGAGGGATATCGAATCAGACCACTGTTTGCGGGTCCCTTTTCGTCCTCTGTACTGTACTAAAATATTGAATTGAATTTTGTTGAAATGTGGAATTTATTTAAATTAATAAAATCACATACATACATGTAAAATTAACTACATTTAAATGAAACAAAAGTTAATTAATTTAATTCGGATTTATTAAGAAATATACATTGTTTATGACTTAAGGACTGTCAATATTCTGCCTTGCAATGTGTTGTTTTAGTTTTTTTGTAACAATCCTCAAGATATCTGATTTTACCTCTAACTTAGCAGTACTGTCAAATTCCTCAAAAGCTGGCAACAATGATAATAAAAATTCTCGATCTGTATGTGGATCTTTATTAGTTTCCGTATTATTTAGAGAATTATTGTTATTTTCTTCTGAAATATGTATTCTCTTAGCATGTAATGCACCTGCATTACCTTGTTCTTTAACATTTCCATTGGAGTCGGCAGACAAACTATTATTATCAATTATCTGAATATCACAACTACTGTCACTTTGATCAATAAAGATTGATTTTGTGCTCTCTATTTCGGAAAGTGGAAAACTATCAAGTATATAACCAACCCCTGGTGTATAGCTAGCCGACGATAAATCTGGGATACAGTTAGTGTCAGCCGTCGTATTTAAATATGTTTGGGAAGGTTCACGATGACATTCAGTAAGTATGTTATTGTTATTAAGTGATTTATTAGTTAGTTTTTGGGTCCTAAAATATAATAAAATTAAATTCTTGAATGGTTTAATTGTGATTAACTTGCTCATTAACTGGCAATAGAAAAGCTAATTGATCGAAATACTTAAAAGATTTTTTGCGAGTACTTCTCTTGTGTATCTTTTGGAATTTTTTTCTTAATCTTCTCCAACGATCTTGAAGCTCGTTAGCTAAAATGTAGGTAATAAAATAATAAACAAATAAAATAGTTTGTAAGATTTTTTATTATTAAAAATATTCATTCTAATCAAATTTGTGAATTTCAAATAAAATTTCTAATTAAAAAAAAATTTTATCAAACAAAATAATTACGGTCGGTTGACCCTTCACTATTAATGGCATAATATGCAGATTACATATTCATCATACACGACAGGTATAATATAGAATCCGTGAACGAGTTCACCTAATTAGGAACTCAAATTAACAAAGCCGAAAACATAACTGTCTAAATTAAAAGAAGAATACTTCAATACGTAGAAGATACAACCCGAGTTGTACCAAATATTCAAAAAACCTGGTTTAACAAAAACCTCAAGATCTCACGCCTACGCTGTATAGGACGTGTAATTTGAATGCCTCAAGAGGCACCTCAAAAATTATGTTTGTCTAAACGCCAGAGGGAAGAAGTACACAACGAAGCCATAGGAAGAGATATTACGACGATATAGATATGGAGTTACGCACAATTGGGATTACCCGCAATTAAGATGCAAGGGATTAAGACGCAAGATTGAGAGCGATGGAAGAATATTCTTGAGGCGGCCAAGCCTCACCGAGGGTGTAGAACCAGGAATTCTATTCTTAGTTTAGAGCGCCTGGTGGGGCACTGCGATATATTTTATTTGGTCTATTGTGTCAACCCTGCGGTTAAAAACATTCCAGGTTAAGGTTTTTAATATAGCCTAAAATTGATTTAGGGCTCATATCGCAAATCTCGCGCGATGGAGGAGACTCAATCTCTTCCTCGCTGTAGCCTCACAGTCGCACAGCAAGAAGCGACAGCTACAATCAACTACCAGCCCTATTCTGCTTAGATGATAATTGAGCGAACGATTATAAAATGAGTTTGTAATAGGTGCCTCTTTTTTTTGTTGAGCCAGTACAATGTCATACTTGAAATGAGGCGAGCTGCTATTGTAATGTAAAAATGACAGAAACAAGCACATTAAAAAAGAAAGAAAGTAAATACCAATGAAGAGCTCTTTTACGAGTTTAATTCTAATATGGATTAAACTGCCTTATAGTAATCAAGAAATCTATGCCTCCACAATATATGTATTTATATTTTGGAATCCCCCTCGCCTAATTTCAAGTTGGAAATTTTGTTACCGCAATCTCTCCAGTACAAAATTTCACTCCCTCGAAAAATGTTAGAATTGTCTCTTTAGTACAAAATTTCACTCCCTCGAAAAATGTAAGAAATGTCTCTCCATCCAGTTAGTATTTACAATCTCACCACGGCTCAGTTTAAATTGAATATTTTACTGCCGCAAAAGAAGTGAGAAATGTCTCTCCAGTTCGTGTTTACAATCTCACCTCGCCGCAATTCAAATTGGATATTTCACTGCCGCAAAGGAAAGAAGTCCACTACGTAATTTACAATCACACCTCGCTTCATTTATCTCGACTCGATACACGCTCATATACCAAATAGGACAACATTTTTGAACCGGGACGTTTAAAAAAACGGAGGCCTCAGTACAATTTACATCGTGTAAGGGGCAAATGTACTGCCTTGTGTAAGTCCGGCTTAACACAATTTTTTAGCACCCACCTCTTGAAATTTAATAGTTTGCCTGCTTTAGCGTTATCGATTTGAATGAATCTTTTAGCTTGACAAGCGCCCAAGTCCTTGTACATCTATGAAGAAACAGCTGGTCGACCCAATTCTTGATGTCAGTTCTTACGTGGCAGCTTGCTAAGCTGCAAAAAGGTTGCGGACCGACAAGTGATAAGTTTGCCCTACTCTAGGCAGGCTTTAGACAATTTCATTACCAATGTGACCCGGAATCCACATCAGCGTAATATTGTTGTTCCTGCTGTGGGATTTCAGAGATAGGAGAGAATCCAGGACAGTCTTTGATGACACCCTGTGGGTTTTAATGGCCAACAGGGCAGCTTGACTGTCTGAGAAAATAACAATGTTAGAGATATTTGGAGCTCTATTAATACAAGTCTCAGCACACACCTGGATGGCGAATACCTCAGCCTGAAAAACACTGGGGGTAGCGCCCAGAGCCATGGATATCTTGTTCCTTGGGCCATATACGCCCAGTCCTATCCCATTACAGGTTTTGGAACCGTCCGTATACAAAAAGCCCGTGCTTCCTCTAAAGAGGGGCCTGCCAGGTTGGCATTCTGACCTACTTCGAATAATCGTCGTAAACGGTTTGTAGAAGTCAGGAGTGGTAGGAATGGTATCAGACAATGATATCATTGGCTCCAGGTTTAGCTCCTTGAGCATCGAAAAGTGATGCTGAACGTATACTGGCTTAAAGGAGAATAGCTCCCGTAGATCCAGCGCCCCCGCCAGAGCTTTCTTCTTCATCACTAGGTCTAGCGGAAGAAGGTTCAGTAGGGCCTCCATAGCCGCAGTCGGACAGGTACTTTTAGCTCCGGGGATTCGAAGACATGCCAGTATTTGCATCTTGGCTAGCTTAACCACAGCAGCCTTTTGTTTGGTCTTAACTCCCCATGCAATTGATGCATAAGTATCCATGGGAATTATGATCTTCGTATATAGCCAAAACATTAACCTCGGTTTGAGACCACAGGTTTTGCCTACAAATTGACGACAGATATGGAGAGATGTAATTGCCCTGGCCTTGGGGTTTCTAGGAGAATTTTTGATCCAGGATTATGGCTTGATATTTAGCCTCATTTGAGAAAACCATTTCTTTACTACATATCTGCTTTTAAATTTAGCTTCCTTCTATTAGTAAATGGTACAATGACAGATTTTTGTGGGTTAATAATACCCAAGTTTTTGCTCCGACATCAGCTATTCAACAAATTCGTCGATTACGATTTACCATAAGAGGGGTGATAGGACGCCCCTTTGAGGACAGCCTTTAGCAGCCATTACTGTAATCGATTCGCCATTCATCTGAGCAGTTATCAATTTGCTGCTGATAAGGGACGTGATCCATCTCGAAGTGGGGGTTGAATGCCTTCAGCACCAGTGATAATGATGATGCGTTTCTATTATGAAAACTATGCTTTTTTATGCGGATAAACCAAGCTTACGAATTCGCCCCTACCAGTCAGTCAGGTCGTTCAGCCCATGGTGTCTAGTAGTAAGCTTAGTTTGAAGGATAGGCTAGGTTAAGGGTATGGAAGTTCTCTATCAGATGACGAAAAACCTTATGTTTGAACTCTGGAATGCGGTTCAACTTCGGAAATACTGACTACGGAAGATTGTACCATGGTATAATAGTTGTTTTATATATAGTAACGAACTGTAGAACGAATTGCGCGTCGAGCCGAGCGTGAAAAATACTACCGTCCAGGATCAAATCCGAAAATTGCTATGGTAACCTTTTATTAGCACTGCTACATTCTTGCGCCATAATGGATGCTAGGGACACGCAACAGGGGCCATTTCCGACGATGATTGACGAAACCATTTTGTACCCGCTGGAGTGACGCTAAGACGGGTTTCGAGGCTCCAGGACAGATAAACGAGCTGTATTCGAGGCGTAGTTGAATGAAGGGCTAATACATTGTGGACCTTGCTGCTGGCTGAAGGAGAAACTTGTATCTCCTTAAGTCTTAGGAAGTTCCAGGCATTGTGATCCTTTTTTGGCATTTTTTTTGGATCAGTCGTAAAAACCTGTTGTCTTATTGCTGCTGGTTTAAAGAAAAATAAGTATAAATTAAACAATATATATTTGATTTCAATTCAGATATTGATATGAATAAAATGTTAAAAGTTTTCTATGTTATAGAAAAGGCCATTAACGTGTAGTTGCAATAAGAGAGTGGCAAAACAATCAATTAGATATAGCATTAAATATTTGAACACTTCTTTGAAGACCGGACGCATGAAAAAGTGCAAATCTTTTGTTCAAGCTTTATTAAAACAACAGCAGTTTTTAAGATTTCAATCGACTACGGCAGTATTTTAAAGATTCAATAACTTATTGTCTAATATGTCCAGTTAATATTTCCGTTATTCGTATAGCTTATACGTTTTACGTTTTATTAACTCTAGCTTCATTATATGAACAAAGTACACAACTCAGTTCTGCGCAGATGCATTAAGTTTGTTGCTTATACCGAAAAGACAAAAAATTGTGCATAAGCATAGTACACATAGCTTAAAAAAATAAATAATTTACAAGTATCTTTAAAAAACTACTATTAATTTGGAATTAGAACCTTTCAAAAATCGTTGAGCAGCGCTTAATTGTTTCCATTGTGGTAGAACTCTGGTATAAACTTCTTCCCACAATTTTTGTTTGAGGTCATCATTTTCATTTGAAAACGATTGTTCATAAAGTAACGGCCTCTTTTTTATTTCCTCAATGAATACACTAATATCATAATCATATTCAAAAAATGACATTTTAATGAAATAAAGCAAAACACACTATGAATGAACACTATTGCACCGAGTGCGGTACAACAGAAAATCTCTCTTCTCACAAATATACAAATCTCAGTCTGTTCAAATCAGAAAAAACTTTGCGGCAATTAAAAATTTAACTGGGGGCAACTATTGTAGATAGAAATACAAAGGATCGCGCCAATTTTTTTCCGATGTCGCCTACACTCTATGAATTGATAGACTTCACTAATCAAATTCACCATCGAAGTAACGGAGGATCTTGTTTTGAAGGATGGCTTTTCGGGCTATTTTCGAATTCGAGTTGTTCAAGAACTATTCGAGCTTAAACTGCCGTTTAAAACAGACAGGCAATACGAAAGCTTTCATTGTTTGTTTGTTTTCGCCACTCCAGACCCAGAGTTGTTTGTTTGGACAATTCAGCTTAGTGTTTTCTGTTCGTTTTTTTATCTGAGATTTGAAATGAAATCAACAGAATGAATAACTCTTTTTTATCATTTAATAACTTGAACTCCTAGTAACTTTATATCGTAAAAAACCGAACCACGATTTTAACTAATCAATAAAAACCGAACCGCATCCTCTGGAACTCAACTCTGAACTGATTTATTTAGTTCGCGAGCACTTTTAATAGTGCTTAGGATTCTCAAAATTCTTATGAATTGGCTTTACTACCGGAACCTCGTGTAAATTTTGCTTACTACAGGTCTGCTGCGATATGCATTTGAGAAAATGAATTTAAAATAAGAAAAAATGAAATTTAACCTTTTTTAAGATAATCTCGGTCTAATATGGCGCTGCCGTCCTTCCAGTCCTCTCTACGTTTTGCTAGTTCTCTTCGGTTTGTTATACGAAGTTTTCGTATACTTTCTAGCACGTTATTCATCCACCTTCTTGGTTGTCCTACGTTTCTCTTTCCTGACGGTGCAGCTTTGAAAATCCGGGCTAACAAAAATTTTTTCATGTCCCATCGTAGCTTGTCCAGTTTTATGTGTGCAACTATATTTTATTCCGTCATTAATTTCTTTAAAGCTTTGCGTTTGTTTGGTTAATCTTACAAGACTCAAGTTACCTTTGTAGATTTCGAGCGAGAATTCGACAAACTGCATGGGAGAGCTGTTTGGGATGGTTTAAAAACGAAGAAAGTACTAACAAAAATTATCTCAAATGATCATGATACTATACGATGAAGCAGAGCTAAGAATCGTTCATAAAGGCCCGTCCTCACTACGCGGACTTAGAATCCACGCGCTTTTGGTCGTACGGCCAGCCAAAAGCGCGCGTGATCTTTTAATTTTCTGAGTCATGAGTGAGAAAAAATCAATTCTCATTTGAAACGGCGTACGCGCTTTTGAAAAGCTCATAGTGTGTGGACGCACAATGTACCTTTTTAACCACAGCCTTTTGTCCGCGTTGTTTGGCCGCACGGCCTTTACCATGGACAAAGTCGTAAAAAAGTCATAAAACTCTATATGAAAAAAAAAAAGGCAAAAGCGCGTACGACCCAAGACCGCGTAGTGTGGCCACACCATTATGGGCAATTACTGATAACGATAACTGGAGTGAAGTAAGGTTGTCGCCTTTCACCATTATTCTCCATTGAAACTCGTACTTGACAAAATAATTAAGAAATGCAGTAGAGGAATGGCAGAACAGCTAGAAGATCTCGCACTTTTAGCTCATTCAATGGAAGACATGCAAAGGAAAAGAGATAGTTTAGAAATTTGTGCATTGGAAACTGGTATCATAATAAATGCGCAAAAGCAAAATCAATGGGAATTAAAACTACAAACACTAATCCATTAATAGTAGAAGACTTTGAAGGAGTTCAATTACGTCGGTAGAATAATTACTAGAATGAGGTGCGAGTAAGGATATCTTTAACTTTAATAGGGATAAAAACGCCTGCACAGATTATGGAAAATGTGAAAATTGCCACAAATATCAAAAATTTTCACTCGTGCGTGAAATCCATGCATCTCCATGGCAATACAGACGGTAAACCGTTCAGATTCAAGATAAGACAGCGTCGTCGGGTCTTCTATTTGAATAAATTGTATAAAAAAAGTTTATTAAAAAGCAAACCTAAAAAGTATGAAATTATTATTAATGAGTAAAGTCTTCTTGTTTCCTTTTTCTTCTTTGGTGATGTATTGGGTCCGCGACAAAGCCTTCTACATTTACAAGCCATGCACAACGAAATCTCACACTACATTCAAAGAAAATGGGACTTCAATTTATCTGACAGAATGGACCTCAGTCAGAATGGACTTCAATTTAGCTGTGAGAAAAGCAATTTTTTAACTTAGTTTTTGCAATAAAAAGTGGTAAAATATTGTATTTTATCACTTTTTACTGCACACGGATTATTTAGTGATCTGAGTTTATAAATTAAAAAAAATTGAGTGGTTAAGTGTATTTTAAGAGTGTTAATTGATTAGGTGACATTTTTGTTTACATTCGCGGTGGTTTTTTCGTGTTAATTTAGGGAAAAAATGTTGAATTTGTGTAGTAATGGAATTAAAAATAAATTTAAAGTAGTTAAAAATTATTATAGAAGAGTTATTAAAAACATAAGTGCAAGTACTACCACACAAAATGAATAACAATAACTTTTTCACTTTTCCTTCACATTTTTCTGCACTTATGTTTTTAATAACTATTCTATAATAAACTTTAATCACTTAAAAAGCACCTTTTATTTTATTTCTACACAAATTCAACATTTTTTCCCTAAATTAACACGAAAAAACCACCGCGAATGTAAACAAAAACGGTCACCTAATCAATTAACACTCTAAAAATACACTTAACCACTCACTTCTTTTTAATTTTTTTTATTAAATCACTAAAGCACTAATCACTGATAATCCATGTGCACCAAAAAGTGATAATATACATTATTTTACCACTTTTAAGTGCAAAAACAAAGTTAAAAAATTGTTTCGTACGGCTTCGGCAATGTTAATTCCACAATTTTAGCACTTCATACACATACATGCACATACCTGGGGCATGGCTTGTAAATGTAGAAGGCTTTGGTCCGCGACCATTTCATTTGGCCTATTGTATAGTACTACACCCCTATAACTCATATTTGTAGGGCAGACCTCTTGAACATGTTCAGCACTGTCGATTCGCTTGTCGCTTAGACTTGACGGTACGTGCTATTGCGGGTAGTGATACAGATTCTTTACTCATATGAGTATTTGGCTTTCGATTTTACTCATATCAGTACTCGATACTTTTGACCAAGTACTTTTACTCGATTACTGATTGGGTAGAACCGAGTACCGAGTACAATTTGCATTTAGTTTAGGGCAGTTTACATACCAAACGCAAAGTGGAAACGCAAATTGAAACTTTATCTCGCAGAGATTATATGCTGCCTTCTCTATTCACCAACTTGGAATCTACGTTCGTGCAACACAGATAAAATCATACAAATGGATAATCTAAGGCAGGTCGCAGGTATAAGACAACCCTTCGTTGAAAGTTATGGTCCGCACCATAAAAGAAGAGAATATCAAATTTGCTGTTTCCATGCGCAGTAAAGCCGGCTACTCACACGCCTGCCGCAGGTGCAATTTCGGGCGCACGGTAGTCGGGCCAATTTCGTAGGGGCAATTCGAGGAGGACCAAAGTCTAGAAATTAACAAGTCTTTCATCTTCATATGGTTAATGAGCGAAAGGCGAACAGCTGCATGCACAAATTCTTCAAAGGACGATGTCAGGCTATCAGAGAAGAAAAGCAACGCAACACTTTTATACACGCTCGCACAAAACTTTCCAGGGGAAGATTTTGATTTTTGACTTGATGTATTGGTGCATATTTACTATTTATGAAAAAAAAACAGGTGATTTGATTTTCCTTCCTTTTCTGTTCTGCATACTTTATCGAAGAGAGAGAATCTGGCTTTGTCTCGCCGAGTTCACGATGTATGCGTTGAATTGTGCTCAGCAGTGATGTTCATATATGCACGCACACAACTAACCGGGTGAAAATTTTGTATAAAGATGAAAGACTTGTTATATATAGATTTTGGTTCGGATTCTATCAGTCATGCCAGAGAAAGTAGTACAATAGGCCAAGAGAGTGGCCGCGGTACCTTTGGACCCAGTGCCTCACCAAAAAAAGAAGAAAAAGAATTCCAAAGCAAGGGATGGCAAATTTGCCCCTTTTTGTTCCATCAAAATGTCAAAAAAGTACTCAAGGAATCGAGAATTTTTGCACGAGTAAAAAGTACTAATTGAGTAAGTTTCTTTCGATTCTACTCATGAGTATTAACTCGAGTAATTTCCACCGATTCCGTATCCCTAATTGCGGGACACTCACAGAGAATATGAAGAGCACACTCATCCTCATCAAGGCAAAGCAAGAGCAAATGGTCTTCCGCTCTTTCTATCCTACATAACTGGTAATCAGGGAATTTTGTGCGGTAAAGAAGCCAACAAGTGTCTTGACATCAACCCAGCAAGTGTCCTGCTATTCTTTCCTTTGCATTCCAACACTTCCTTAGCCGCGTTAAAAGAAGGCGCAGAAAGAAACGGCTTAGAGTTAACCAATCCAGGCGGGGATGTCCAGCGTTCGGCGTGTTTCTCCCAAGCCCAATCGGCAAGGGTCCCTCTTCAAAAAAACTAGTAGCTGCCCGAATAGCCGGTTTCGGACCGATGAATGCAATGTCCCGTGCGAAGTCGCAGGACCATGATATGAAAGGCTAGGTCCTTTCTTACAGACCTTCCATATTAAAATACTATTTACTGCCCAGATGAGATGGTTAAAAGACAGTGCAAAAATTACCTACTGTCCTGCAGCCCTCCACACGATAAATTAACTTTACATCTTGGCTAAGGTAAGCTTTGAAGAGTATGCTCCTCTCACCTACTGAATTCGTCCTCCTACTTTTTGCTGGGGTTCAGCATCCATTCAGAATTAACAACCAATCGAATCGAAGAAAGCTTTAGAATTTGATAAATCGCTAATGTTTCGATCTCGTTTTGTAACGTTTGTAGGGAATACTAATGACATCGGGTTTATACGCTAATTCGGCCTCCAAATTTTGGACCGTTTAAACGAAGGAATTGGAAATTTGGGTCCTAACCAAAAATTTCAGTTTAATTCAAATTTCAAATTAAAATGAGAACAGTACAGACCCGCAAAATGATAATGAGCTGCCAACAACGAGTGGAAGCTTTAAAGAGAACATAAAATAAGCTTGGATATTACAGTATCTTACAAAATTCTTACAAAGTTGGGTTGAATATATTTTGAATAGATTTCGAAATTAGTGTAACGACATAAATTAGGAAATCTTCTAACGTTACAATGCACGTTAATATTAATGTTAAAATGAATATAGAATATAACTAGAGTAGTAAATTTAGGTAAATAGAATTCAAAACGGTAAATGTAGCCGAATCTACCTCGAAATGTAGTTACTGAGAATATAAGAGAAAGGAAATTTAATCACTGAATTTTTCAACATTTTACTGGAGTTCATTGATACATTTTTAAATAATTAGATTTATTTCTACAAAGCAAACATTTTATGAATCAACTTCTGTAATATTTGGAGCTGATGGTCCAGGGGGATTCTCAAATCTATAAACTGGATATCTTGGTAGAAATTCGGTTGAACTTATTGGATGTTTCTCCTCTTCATCATCTGTTACAGTAGCTCTCTTCATGTAAACAGCTTCCTCATAGCTTGGCGGTGCTACAGATCAAATTATTATAATACTGAAAAAGGATATAATCAATGAACTTACGAATGTCCCCATTTTGTATACTGAAAGGAACGTTATTTCGTATAGGATCTATAACCGGTAACGATGAATAATTATCAGAAGACGCTACTGCTTCTATTTCTGTGGGAATTTGGAAGTTTGTTGCTTGTGGCTGTTGTTGAACCACACTCATCAATGGAACTGTTCCAATAGTTATGGGGCATGTAACTGTCAAACTTACATGTAAACCACGAAATAAGATTACTAATTCTACCTCGTATGCAATGTGAATAACTTTACAAAATTGTGTACTAGTTGGCGGTACTGCTGGAATTGGTAAATACTCAATAGCTTTTTTGTAACTTCTTCTATTCATTCCACCAATTCTCCTTTCATTCACATAAACTGTTTCGTCTTTTTCACCACGAGGTGTTTGACTAAAGTATTTTATAATTTTCTTTAATTTCACCCGAACATCTTGTACCTTAATATTACTTGTATTATTTATTTCAGTCTCACAAACAATTATTTGGCCTGGAACATAGCCAATTTGTGGTATTTTTAAGGATACTGTAAGGGGATTAGAATTACACATGCCACACCAAAATTGTTTTTCTGTATTAGCAGCGTGCGGCATCTATTTGAAAATATAATAATATAAGAAATAATGTTGTCAAATGTGATTCTTATATAACTTACTCTTAAAAGTGGGGACTCGTAATTAAGATCGACAGGTTTAAGAACAGTAAAAGCTACTGTGTAAGTCTGATCGAACTTCCACGGTCGATCGAGCACTACCTTTACTAAATATCTTACATGGCCATGACTTCCTTCGAATGAAGACGGTATTACAGCTGGAAGGCCACATGCAAAATTATAGGTGTGAATGCCTGGACTTAATGTTAATGAGTTTCCTAGAAAAATAGAGCGAAAATATGAATAAGATGATTTATGTTTATATTGCAATTATAATATTTTACCAGCGTCTGATCCAACGAGATATGTTAGAGATGCTAGATAATCTTCTCTGCCGGAATAGTGTGTATTGTCAGTTCTTCGATTTTTGCCAGTTCCCCTGTGTCTTCTCTCAACCCAATGTGATTTGGCGAAACCGCATAATTTTAGTACAATACCTTTAATGAAAATTATTTTTATTATTAATTAAATTAAATTAAATAACATCTCGCAGCTACAAAATATTTCAAAATAGAATATCTTTCTTAGTACAATAGGCAAAGATCATCAGTGGGGATGTCATGTTTTTCATAGACATCTCTGCGGTTCTACGAAAGGCTTATGAAATGTGCAAAATTTAACACGGCCGAACTTGTCGGGTGCATCTAAAGCCCGCTATACACGATGCTATAAACACACCCTCCAACGCTTGATGATAGAACGCATCGTGTTGCCGATGCTCGAACTTTTGTATTTGGATATGTTCGCGATGTTGTCGGTGCTGACTAAATCGTTGCGAACGTTTGAATCATGGAGACTACACAAGGAGGTAAAACTCTTATGGGGAAAATGACAGGAAATGGATGGGTAGAAGAAACTAAACTTCTAGTTCATTTTTGGCCACAGATGTCACCTTTGTCCATGAACACATGAAATTAATAAAAATTTATTGGAAACATCAAAAATTGATTAATTACGACTAATCGCATTGATATAAATTGAATTTAGAAGCTGGTAAATAGCTGTAAGCTGGTAAACATAAAATATATTAGTAATAAACGTTCTTGGCAATGAACCGGATAAATACAATCGGCCATGTTTTTTTGGGTACATTTGACTGCAGCGCCACCATTAATCAAACGAAAATTGACAACATGTAGTTTTAACTCCTTGTATAGTCTCCATGATTCGAATGAAATGTCCGTGTAGAGCCTGCACAGTGTGAACACTTGTAAAAAAATTCGACGCAAATTTAAGACGTAATATTCAAAAGAAAATGTTTAGCTATAGTAGTGCTTATTTTTTGCACTACACCAACGATTTTGTTTTCATTGCGATTCGACAGGTGGTAAGGAATTTTGTCTAACGTTTGCATTGTCACCATAGTAGGCCTTACCTTACCGTTTGCAGTATGATTCGTTGCCATAGTAATTCCCTTCTAATTCATCATTGGCCGGGTTTATGCCGCGGACACTTTGGAGTTGACTGACATGTTGTAAGCGTCATACGACAAGAATTTTCGGCGCAACCTGACACAGTGGATCTGTATTTTGGCGTGACCAAACATGTAGAACTGCCGGAAAGTTAGGGTATAAACACTTATAGACTTTCTGAAAATGTCAAACGACGTAAACACAAATAATAGACAGATTTTGAGTAATATGGAGAATCATAAAGTTATTTTGACGCCTTCAGAAATTAATATTTTGCTATATATTATGGTATTATGACGTTTAGGTTAAAACGATAATCATGTTGGCAGCTCCGTTTCATAAATTCCAAAGTGTCCGCGGCATAAGCCCGGCCAATGCATTCCAATTTCACCAATCTCGAAATCCCCCACTGGGCAACGTTACTAAGAAAAATACAAATACCCCGTTTAGATTAGGTTGAAAAGTTGAGTCGAGGTTGAGTTGAAATTTCGACCACCGTATATGATGTCGAGTTGAGCTCACTTTGGGTTGAAATATAGTTGAACTGACATCAAAACATAACCTAAAATTTTTGTGTGAAATTCTCATTTATAATTACTAAATTTTTTTTTAAAAACATGGAAAGTAATCAGAACGAAATAATTTTATATTCCTGTGCGTGCAAGATACTTTACTTAGGCAGACTTCACGGATAGTAAACAAACAAAACAAATGTCACTTCAACCCAATTACAACTTAAACCGCGGAATATCAACTCGACCGAAGTAGGAGAACTGAGTTGAGTCGAATGGACCAGTTTCAACTCGACCCCCGTTTATGACTGGGTTGAACCTCGGTTGAACCTGAGTTGAACCTAGTCATAAACAGGGTAAAAATTCCTGGGAAAATATAAAAACATATCGAATAGCCCTGTAAACGTTGAAATACAAAATTTGCCTACAACTATTAATTCGATGATAGAGTTAGAGATATATCAGAAGTTAACTTGTTAAACACTACGTGGCCGCCACTAAGCGTAACTGTTACCAAAGCCATAACACTAGATCGTGAAATAATTGGTGCAAGTATGGTATCAGGAAGTGAATAGAGAAGGCATCCTGCATCCTTTGCATAAAAAATGCGATATCGGCAATTAAGTGTTGGGTGCCATGTATAAAATATTCTATCCTCTCCTGCAAAAAAAGCATAGCCCCATGCGTGAAGCTCCCATACACGGTGAAATTGAATGTAAAGGGGCCCATACACGGTCGAACAATTTGCGCAACTCAGCGGTGGTTTGATGTGTTGCGCAACTGTTTGAAGAAAATCAAACGCGTTTGAAAATTTTTGTGCAACGGGCAGCGTTGCTCAAGTTGTTTCCTCGTGTATGGTGATGTTGGTGCATTCTAAAGTCACTTTTTGCAAAACTTGCCATTATAATTGCCAAACACGCAGCTTCAGACATGTTTTCTACACGAAAACATAAACACAACTGAAGTTTGCGCAACTCGTTGCGTAGTGTATGGACATATTGGACCGATGCGATACGATTCCCCCCCCCTACCATTTTTTGTTCGTCTAACTAAAACCATAGAGTAAATAATGTATATGTGTATATTTACTCTATGCTAAAACCTATCAACAGCCGGCCGCTTTGTAAACTTAGTGTATACAGCCTGTATAATCAGCACTCTTAGCTTGCATGACAGCAACTTATGACAAGGGCCCACGAGTTATTGAGATAGCTGATAGCAGCAAGGAAGAACCAAAGTCTAGAAATTAACAAGTCTTTCATCTTCATATGGTTAATGAGTGAAAGGCGAACAGCTATATGCACAAATTCTTCAGATATCAGGCTATCAGAGAGGGAATGCAATATTTTTATACACGCTCGCTCGGTTATATGGGTGGGGATAAACTTTTTGTATTGATGGATATAATTCTGTTTATGAAAAAAAACAGCTGATTCAATGAAGATGTAAAGGCCCCCATCCACGGTCAAACAAATCATCAAACCAATTTTCGACAAACAGTACACACATTTATGCTTTGACATTTGTAGGCCATCAACGAGCGAAACTTTCTTCAAACATCCCGAGCGACAATTCCTGTAAACAAAACGAACTGTCATATGCTTTAGATGGCACACATAAAAAATCCACACACACATTTAAGCTGTTTGAAGGAAATATGAAACCAGACGAATATTTTCTTCAAACAGCGGCCAACTTCGAAAACTTGTATTTTATACACGCACACTTAGAATTTTTTCGATGTTGGCCACAAATTTGATGGTTTGTTTGACCGTGGATGGGGGCCTAAAGACTTGTTATTTCTAGACTTTGGAACAAACTCATTGGAACCCTTGACGAACTAGCGGAGAAGCTTGGATTTAGCTATTGAGCCGTTCATCGACACTCGACACATGCCATCGGGAAAGGCAGCAAGCTTGTCTAATCGCACGCAAAAGTGAGTGAGTGTGCTCTTTCTTGCTGTCACCTTTCAGGAACAAACCTTTTTTGGACCATGTGACTGGCAATGAAAAGTGGATTTGGTCCCAAAATGATAAGCGCAGAAGACAGTAGACAAAGCAAACACCCCGGAATCTCAGGCTAAAGTAGGTGAGCGCTGGAAAAAATCGACCATTGTTGGTTTTAAAACGAAAAGTGGACTTTCATCACCCCTGAAGGAGTTTGAATGGGAAACTATGCCGCATCCACCATATTTACCGGACTTTACCCCAACGGATTGGTTGGAACAATTATGATTTCTATATAACATATCAGAATGGCACTTTAGGAGTATTTTTCGTCATGGCCAAGTGAATTTTGGAAGAGGGGTGTTCAAACTCGACCAGATTGAAAAGCATTGTAGAAAAATATGAAGAATATACATTTTGGATTAAGATTAGTTTTATTCTATTTTATCTTAAAGTCTAGTATGGAGTTCGAACGGAATTCCGTTCCCCAGATTCACGGAATTCCGTTCACCAAATTTTTCCGTGCCTTTTTTGTTTTATGAGTACGCAGTTCGAACGGAAAGCTATTGGTAATATTTAGCTTGTGCAATTCTCTAACAGGTGGCTTGTAGGGAATTGGAGACTTTTTTCCGTTCATGTTGGAACGGAATAAATGTTAGACAATTATTCCGTGTTGTGTATTAGGTAATTTTGACAGGACGAATGAAAACAGGTATTGCCGTCAGTTCGTGGTTTTATATGTGATTTTTAACAGTCAGCTGTTCGCTTTTTTTCAACTGTTAGCTTTTCTCCACGGTATTCTACAAGCAATTTTTCCGTGTAGAAATATTTACCAAAAATGCTGAACGGAATTCCGTGCGAACTCCATACTAAGGTTAAGTTTTGAAATAAATGAAGTATAAAAAAACAACTCTGAATTATAGTCCTTAATAGTTTTTTAAATGGAAACATATTGCTTAACTACTGTAAAATTTCTTATTACGAGCTTCGATAATTAGGCTAACGATTTGTCGATTAAAAGAAACCGATTTGCCTCAATTGAAGACAAACAACCCGAAACGACAAGCTTATTTCCAACAACTCACAATAATCGACATAAAAACCCATTCGACACGACCCACTAATTGAACTTGAAGCGAATCTTCGTATTTCAAAGAAGAGAGACTTCGGATATTTTTGGGACAGAGGATTTAATATGAAACGATTTTCTTCAAGTGTCAGCTATGATCCAAGCGCCATTGGCATCCCCTTTAAAACATATTGAAAGTCGTGGCTTAAGAATAAAACCTTATCTTCTCAGATAAATAAACAATCGATTTTTGTTTGTACTTTTGCATGATGATAATGAAAGCACTTCTCAGAACATTAATAGATCTAAGCCTCATGTACGTACGTATGTATATCCATTGAATAAATTAAACGAACAAAATATGATTACCAACTTTTTCTTATCAATATATCTCATACTCTTATATAAATTCGTCGATTGCTTATCGTTTTTTCGTGATAACTTATAAACAAATTATTGTGATCAATACCTTGAAATAATTGAACAGGCATGATTTACTATTATACACAGAACTTCTATTGTAAGATAAAAATCACGTGATAACAACTCACTGTCGAACAAATAAAACGGAAATTACTGAAATTAATCACAGTAAACTTAATTTTTTTCAGAAGAAATTAAACTTATAGATTTACACTTTGAAAATAAATTACTAAAGTAATTATCACTAGAACAACGCAGCACTAACCTCGGACATCTTTTGGTTTATCTAAAATGATATTAACTTTTCCTGAAACAATTTGACCCGCAAAATATGTTCCGTGTTGATTTTCATCAAATTTTATTTCACATTTCACAACCATTTTTCAAAAACAAAAAAAAAACGAAAAAATATAAAATCACAAATTTTTGGTAAAATATTGTTTGCAAGCCTCAAGCGGCTGTGATGGGACTAAAAGCTGTAGGAGCAGGTGTTGGTTGATAAATGAGAAATTTTGCCGGAATAATCTCGCATTTTGTGTGGTAATTTCATTATTGATAACAAAAATCTTATCTTTAATAATTATTGAAACATTTTTGTGAAATGATTCTTCTGTTATGAGTAAGAGAGATGGATAAAGAGAAAGTTATTAAAACAAAAATATAGGTTCGATATAGTAATTCTAGTTTCTGGTAAATACCTACACGTAATGAGCGAGATTATGGGAAGAGCTCTGAACAGCGTTAGCAGATGGGAAAAAGGCTCTTGTCTGTGTGCTAACTTTGCAAAGACAGAAATGATACTGTTCACTACAAGAACAAAGAAATCAAACTTCAACTGTCCAAGATGGATGGAGTATAGTAACATCTAGCCTTGACGGTCAAGTACGTAGGTGTTATACTGCACCCTAAACTGAACTGGAGAGTCAATATTGAGGAGAGAGTTAGAAGATAAAAGCTCAACAAGAAAATAGTTGGGAAGAAGTTGATACTTACGCCACGAATGGTGCTATGGATGTACCCAGCTCTCGCCGTCGTACGTCCTATCCTCACCTACGAATCAATAGTATGGTTGACAGCATTAAGGAAGGAGTACAACTGTACCAATATAGGTAGGGTCCAGAGAATGACATGAAAATGTGCACAAGGCCAAGGGAAGCGCTATCTTTTGCCTTTTTCCACACTAAGCAAGTATCTAGCCTCTTGTAGTGCGGTCCGAGTCAAAGAAAATGGGTATTGGCAAGAAAAGCCATACGGACATAGCAATATACTTGGTATGATTGACGTTGATCAGAAATGCTGGCAATTCGGAAGGCGTGTCAACTAGCAAGAGAAGACAACTGTAGAAGAGAGAATATGGCGGTGGTACTGATAGCTGCTAACTTGGGTCTTAACTCCATCCTGATCTCATCAAAACTAGTCAAGAAATGTTCATATGAGCTCGAACTCATAAGCAGAAATGTAAACATCATCCTTCTGTGGGTTCCAGGCCCTAGGAATATACCAGCAAACGGGAGAGCTGATGAATTAGCAAGGGACGGTTCGAACATGGATGCCTATTCAACGGAAGTGGTAGACCTCTCCATTAATACTGTTAAAAGATATATTAACCTACACTTCCTATCTCTGGCCAATGCAAAATGGAAAGGATTAACGATATGCAGCACGGCCAAAATAACATGGCGGTCCTACAACAAAAACAAAACTGATTAGCTCCCCCCCCATTTGTTCCACAATCGGTTTGCTCTATTTCTAAACGAACTTCTAGACCGTAGTGTGCTCGAAAAAGGGCTTGTAGGGTATGACGGTGAGCCGAGCAGGCTAGCCTTGTCTTGCGAGAGAAATATTGCCGTGCAGGTAGGAGCGCGGTATTCTAAGGTGGTTTTTGAAGTGGCAGCCTAGATAAATGAGTTGTACTCATGGCGGGGCCGGATGTAGGACTTGTAGATTATAGCGCGCAGTGCTGACTAAAGAAGAAACTTACATCTATTAAGGAATCTCAGGCATTGTGACGCTTGTTTGGCGATTTGGAATATGTGATCAGTGAAAGTTATGCCAAGGATGTTAAGAGATGTGTCAGCCGTTTCATTCACACCGTCTAGTAGTAATAGTACGGTCTACTGAGACAGAAGAAAAGTAAAAGTTTTGTTGAGATGAGACAGTACCTACTTGCTTTTTAAATTTGACGTGGTTGTTGCGGCCTCAATCGAGATGATATCTCAACCTATCATAAAATGAAGATTTAACTTTCCCAGGTGATGGAATTACAGCAGTTTCTCAACTTAATACACTCTCGACGAAGTGAATCATTTGGGAAAGGTCTATATACTCTATAGGCGACTTCTTTATGCCCGGACTTCACCAAGTTAAATAATGTTCAGTTCAATCCACATAAGTGGCTTCACGCGCTAAAGTCCAGTTCATGTTCTGTTCGTGCTTGAAATTGCTACTTTCGTCAGGAATTCGAAATGCAAAAGCTCAATGGAATGACATTCCACTATTCCAGTTGATTACTCCCTTTTAAGCGAGCTTTTACTAACTTCAGTGCGAGTCCAGTTGGGCGAACTGAGGTCGGTTTTATCCTCAGTTGAATATGTGGAAATTGTATGCGAAGTTCAGTTCACCAATTTGTTTGAACTAGCGCAGTTTGGCCGGTGAAGCTGGGTATTAGTTTTAATAGCACTCATACATTCCCCATTGATTCTTCTATAAGTATTTATTTCAAAGAATTGGTTATAGAGATCTCATACAATGACGTTTACCACAGACAGGGGCGAAAAGTGGCGTGGCGCGACCTTGTAATTTTACCCCCAACACGGCTAAAGAAATTTCACTTCAAAAACTGGTGGGAAGCTACGGAGTAGAGTGTCGGTTGAAGTGAAACCAATATTTGGGGAGATTAACACTCGTTATCTCTGTATTATTTCATTCTCAGACTTTCCTTGAAGATTTTATAGCAGTTTTTTCCTATATCAGGTTGCTAGGTTCTCTAGTTTAATCTCAAATCTTGAGGCCAGACCTATTTATTTTACAACACAGGTAGGAACGCCCAACTATACTTATGGTGAGTCAACAGGATTGTACACTTCCGCCCCCGCATACAGTTATCTGTACAGACTGTGAAGTCTGAGTGAAAAGTTGCACGCAAACATGTCGCCGGAATATCTGTGCAGACTGCAGCCATAACCTTCAATATTTACAAGCCATGAACAAGAATCTCAATTGAGAGAATCGGACCACCAAATTCTCCAAAATTCTCTAAATTACACAAACAACATAACGTGACTTCACCGAGTTGTGGTCCGATTGAGCGGAAATTCGCTCTCGATATTTTTCTTGTTCATGGCTTGTAAATATAGACGGTTATGGTGCAGCCTTTTTATTACTACAGACTCCACAGTCAGACATTCATGCATACTTTCAACTTTCAGCATACCTTCGACTTTTCTAACGCACCGAAATTTATGTGCATTGCTTTGTTGCAGAGACAAAGTTTTACTGAAGTCTGTATCGTGTGGACCATTGTGTATCATGCGCCATGCCATGTTCCTTGTTAATTTCCATAGTTCGCCTTCATCAACCTTCTTAAACTAGCCATTAAAACCATCCTCAAACACCGAAACTAGAAACCTCTAACGTAATCATTTTCCAGACACATATAATTCACGATTTATGTAGTCACACTCAAACTGGCACGTTTAATCCTAAACTCAGGGTCTGTAACCTGATCCTGGAAAACTATGGGCGGGTATTACTTCAAGGGAATTTTATTCTGAGACTTCTGAGACATTTCAAACAGTAACACTTAAACAATATTAAGGAGATTAATGCTTAAGTGCAGTCAACTGACCATAGTAAACAAAGGAATCCCTTACAGCCCTGTTTAATTGCTATGCTAGAGATTTCTGGGATCTATGTCTGAGGGTGTATTTATTAAGTGGTTTAAAATGGGCAGTAAAGATCGTTGCAACGGTATGAAGCATATCAGCTTTAATTTTTGTTCAAAGAATTAAAAATAACATAAATACGGATAATTCATGTAATAATAACTAGTTCGGGAGTTCCCAATGATTCATTCACTAGGAAAACAAAAAAATAGTCCGAAATATGGTTTTGTTTATCAAAAAGTTTTGTGATTACTTTTCCGATATCTCAAAAACTGTTATGATAATTTACACGTGATCATTATTGGCAAAAAAGTAGATGAATCATCAATCTGCAGGTATATGAATAAGATAAACAAATTTGAAGTGTTATTAAGTTTAATGATAATTTTTGATCCATTTTCGATTTATTAAAATTACAACATTCATCCTGGTTTTATACATTTTTGGTGCAAAAAAAAATTGTGCTGTATTCTGTGTGCTCTTATCCTTGGTTTTATTTAAGTTCGAAAAATCTGTCTTCGAAAAATAAATAGTAAAATCAACCAATTTTTTTACCAACAAGTTGTGCCAAGGAGACTATATGCCAAATTTAAAGTGAGTGTCTGCAAGACCCATATTTTAAATGTCCATCTTTGTGCTCAACTACAAGCCTCCCATAAATTTACTCGCCATCTCTTGGCAGGATGCGATTAGATGAGGTTGTAAGCTTGAATGTGGAACGTAAATATCTCGTATCAGAACCGTTGTTAAAATTTGCTCAATTCTATTTCGAAATTGTAATTAAAATCCTTGGACAAATTTCTTTATATATCATTGGGTATAAATGTGAAAAGAGAATAGAATATATTTTTTTTGGGAAAGAAATTAAATATAAAATTTAAACAAAATGAAAAAAAAAATCAATTTTTCACTTAGTTGCATTCATCGTCATCTTTTTAAATAGCTTTTATTAATTTACAGACTAAAACGGTTTGTACGGGCGAGTGCGTGAGTAACGTTAAAGGCCCATTTACAAATATGCGAGGCCCGCATGCAAGCGCATGCAAACTCGCATACCAGTATCGCACAGCTGTCAAAAGTAGATTCGAAGCATAGACTTAAACCTGGTAATCTACAATAACATGCGTGGCGCGAATGTGCTGCGAGAAATATTCGGAAAATTGAATGTTTCACGCATGCGAGATGCGTGAGCTTGTAAATATCATGTCAGAATTATTGTGGTTGTGTTTTCGTGAACAAAATAAAGTGTTTCTCGGTTATTTTTCTCAAATTAAATAAAATTGAGAAAAGTTTTAGTTTGTGTATAGTGTTTTAAAATAAAATTTGACAACCTTATCAGATGCGTGATTGTAAATTGCATTGCGAGGCTTGACTAAAGCGAGAATAGTTTGCTATTCTTCAGTCTTAACAGTGTGAAATTTTGAGAAGAGTTTTAAGCCTGAACTATATTAGACGTAGATCGACGTATTTTAACGAATATAACGCAGTAAACATTGTTTGAATTAATTCCGGCTTTAGCGTAGTAAACATGGATGGATTTATATAGGGCTGTAGTTTGGGAAAACGCTGGTTTTGTAGCCGAATCCACTTTTGGGGGTGTAGGTAGGGCAAAATGTGGTGCTGTTGAGAGAGGCCAGGACCGGACCCGGTTGTAGAGCCGTCAAAGAAGATTTGCTATGATAGAAGCTGTAAAATTTTGTCAGGACAGTTATGGTGATTCAAAAGGTCGTTGGTGGAACAAATATCAGGGGCGGCGGAGCATAATCATTGCGGGTGGTTAATCGGTCAATTTATTTACCAGCTGTCGATAGAGTTACGTGGTTTTAAATTCTTTTGTTATGGGGTTATGCCCGCCTAGCATTTTACGGTAAGGGGTATAGATAGGGACCCTATGAGGCTAGACCAACTGCTTCATGTGCACCCGTGTGAATTACCCTATAAGGCCCGCATAGGGCATCTAACGCCTTTCCTCAATTCATTCGCACCTCGTCATAAGGAACGCCCCATTTGGCCACCATTGAGGAAAAATCATTGCTACCCGTTCCAGAGTGGATTTTTAGAATTTCGGCGTGGATATGTGAATGTGAGTAATAACTGCGCCGGTGTCGAAAGCTTTATATTTTTAAACGCGAGTGTGATTTTATCAATACGGCCCAAATGACATAATTCCCTGAGAACCTTAAGCTTACCTATTAGCTATTCTTTAAAGCTTTTAAAAAGGTTTGCCGAAAATGTAAGGTTGGGATTGCCCCATTTCAGGTGTAATGAAGTTTGCCTCATAGGGCCCCTATCAGATATTGAAAAGGCAGTTTTTGTGTGTATGTGTGTGAGGGCCCTGCACCGTCCTGGGATGAAATATTTGCGTGTGCACTTTTCCTTCCATCCCCACGTGCTCCGGCACCCCTGAAATATGAGTTAGAGGACCCTTCTTCTCGAATTCGAATGCATGTTAAGCGATTTGGAATATGTGTTCGTTCCATCGTCAACCGTCAAAATATGGAGTGCGCCATCTAGTACCGTAGTTATGGGGTATCGAGGCCACTTTAACACGCGATTTTTCATATGGGGTGCGCCATCTAGACCTGCGCTATTTCAACTTTGAATCGCTCTGATATTTTTTAGCCGATTTTGACAAACGAGCAAGATTTATTTAGGATATTCTTTACCATTTATTTCAAATCAGTTTTTGAATACAATGTCGATTAAATGATTCAATACGCAAAAAGCAGTTCTTTTTCGAGCTTCCTGCATAATACATTGGCCAGCATTTCGGGCGTTATAGCAGCTATTTCGAATCGTAAGTATTGCTTTGAGTACCTCAATGGTCTTCGCCTTGCTGGCATAAACTTTATTTTTTAAACATCCCCACAGAAAAAGTCTGGTGCCGTTAAATTTGGAGAACGAGGAGGCCACTCCAAATCACCACTTTTCGACACAACGTGTTTTTAGCATGGGCCACATAGCATACGTGTTCCGAGTTCTGTCTTTCCGTGTTCCGATATTTATTTTTATGTTAACCACAAGCATCCGTTTCCATGGCATCCTTGATTTTATTGAAAAGTGCGTTTTATATTTACTCAATCTACAAAAAAGTGAGGTAACCCGTCAATCCGTTCAAAATTTAAAATTTGATTATCTTCTCCGTTTCTGTGTTTTTATCGTTCCGTTCTTTTTTTACTCTTTTAACCTTTTTATCTGGTCAAACAGTACTAAGATTATAACAACTTTGATAGGAAGCGGAACACGGATCACGGAGAACGGAGGACGTGTGCTATGTGGATCCTGCTTTACGATAAGCAGCACAGTTATCACATTGGATGATTATTTTCAATGTACAGCGCAACAATTTTAGTGCATTCTTTCGGTGTGCATTAACTCATAGCTAAAATGGTACTGAATGACGTCTCAGAATCGTGTACATTTGTCGAAATCGGCTAGAAAATGTCAAAGTTGAAATCCCTCTGTCTAGATGGCGCACCCTGTACATTAAGCCTACTAGGTTGTTAAAGCTTCTACACTGTCGACTGAAACCAATGACACACTTTATTGGAGATAAGTGCTTGAAGTTT
This sequence comes from Thereva nobilitata, assembly GCA_963855945.1. Lineage (NCBI taxonomy): Eukaryota > Metazoa > Arthropoda > Insecta > Diptera > Therevidae > Thereva > Thereva nobilitata. The sequence continues at coordinate 178,321,601 of OY979695.1, forward strand.
AGCTAACGGAGCAGTTGCCATGATCTAACAATATCACAGTCACGACGCTTCACTAAAGTGATGCATACTTTGGTTAAAGTGTTCTGTAGGACACACTGAGAAGACCTTGCCCATTGAGTCTGTGGAACAATTGGGTTAAGGGGTGGTATGACATCATTAGAAAATCCTTAAGGGCTGTAAAGGGTACTTTTACCCAGATTGAGTGGACGGTATGAAAACTGATGCTGAACATCAATGAGGGCAAAACAAAGTACGTGGTGGGCGTCTGCGAGGCTACATAACATTGGCTCCACAACCAAGGTAGAGGAACTTGAGTTTGAAGTTGCAGCCGACAACAATATTGAACTAGAAATCTGCGTAGGGTTGATAAGTCTACCTCGTTTTGGTGAAGAAAGAACTGCTTAGAACGTTTTTGGATTTATAGTAGAGCGAGGTAGACTAAACCTCCACTGGACGGATGGCTTAGACCACGAGTTCCAGATCAGAAGGATGCTAAATTGCATGAAATCGGTTAGGAATCACGAACTGTGGAAGGAGCGGTTTGCGGGCATAAGACCAGAATATGCGAGTAAGAAATTAACTGTAAATATTTGACTCTACAGTCCAACACTGGAGCTTATTATTACCAGTCCAATCAACTAAAAAAGCAACAAGGCAAATTTATTTTCTTGTCTTCCATTACTCTCGTGGAAATTAATTCGTTAAGGCCACAGCAATTTCAGAATCACATTTCACATTATGCAGGTAAAGTCAGCAGCTGTTTAGGGTGGAGGTGGCTCTACAAGGCTCTCTGCATAAAATGCCCAAGATGGAAGGGTTGGTTTTTTGTTCTTCAAGAATCCACGAGGCATGCCCTAATGCGCTATTCATACCGGGGCCATACAAACGCGTTTCCCGGTAAACCTCACATGTCTCCTGGGAGCTCCATCTTCTACCTTTTTTGTGGCGGAGGGAAAATATTCCGAGATTTTTGTTAAAGTGCAAAGATTCCGAATTTTAGGGAAAATAAACTTCAGTGATGTGGAATTGGATTTTTTCTCTCTCTCTGTGTTTTTTTTTTGTGGCGGTGGTTTCTGTGGGTTTTTCTCTGGGGCAATCATTGTGATGCTGTGATTTAGGAGAGTCTGCATGACTGAAAGGACTGCCTGAAGCTTTTGATCTAGATTGATGCCCATCGAAATGTGTTTTATAAACTCTTTCCATCGAAGCCGGAATTTATCGCAAATTCTCACCTCGATGACTCTTTGCCTTTAATTTTTAATCAAGTCTGCTTCTGGATTTCTAGATGGGTGCTGTTTTGTTCTTTAAACGAAAATAATTTTCATTTAAGCTATTAAATTTCTGGTAATTTTTTATATCCTACGAAGAAGCCAACCAACTGAATGCTTTCGATAAAATTATTTTGGGGTCCGTTGAAGTGTGCGAATGTTTTTATCAAAAATTAGGGATATTCACTAAGCAAATTCTCAAATCCAAACAAATCTCGTCCAATACATTACCGCAACTTGAATGGAAACTATAACCATTTACCAAATTCCATATTTATATAATCATTTTAGAAGGGCCTTAATTGTTTGGAGCACTAATTCGGTGCTTACCGCAAAATAAATTGTTAAGCCGCAAATTTGCATATTGGCTCAACTGAACAAATTGAAAACACAAAAGGCAGGTGACTTCTGTTGTTGTATTGGTGCTGTGGCTGGTCTAAGCACATCCTTTTAATCAGATACTTGTGGCCTTATTTTAATTTAGAATAGGATCAAATATTTGCCTGGGAATGATTCACACAGGAAGTGGCGAATTGATTTTTGATTAAGGATTCGAGCCAATTTTAGTTTAATTCTCTTGAATTGTTTGTCAGAAGTGGAAGGACATGTCTGTGATTGTACAATACTTGGTTATATTTGGCGATTCAGGTTTAAGGAGGTTGTCTACAGATTAGTACTTATAATAGCTGCCTTCAAATTGTAGTAATTATAGAATTATTGTGATTGTATTTGTTGATTGCAAATTTTCGTTCTTTGTTTTATTTCACAAAACACGAGTTAATTAAAAAATATAAGATCTCTCATCGGAAGCTTTTTTTTGTGTTCATCCGTTTTTGTTGAACTTAAACAAAGGAGCTTGTATTATCTCTCCGACAATGTGGAACATTGCTTATTGACCTTATCCAGTAAGGACCGAACTCCAATGATTCATTCAGCTTTGCTGGCGTTTGTCCTTTGGTTATAAATGAGGCTCGAGGTGGGTTATCAGATGGTTTTTATAAAAAAGTATAAAGAGACATCTACAAAAACCCAATCAGATATTGTAGGGCTTTTAGACCTTTAATAAATAAAACTTGAATTCTTGTTTTACACTTCTAAAAGCTACTGAATGCTGCTGCAACTTAAGCTCAGACAATGTACTTTTGTATACAGCTGATATCTTGGAGATAACTTTCCAGACGAAATACAAGTGCCATAGATGTCTGAAAACAAAACAACAAATCTGCTGGTGAGCAAAATAGCAAATAGAAATATACACCAAATAATGAGCAAGAATGGCACACAAGACCTTTGCACTGTGGTCCTGGGGTTCAGGTAAGCTTAGTTTGAAGGATAGTAGAAGAAAGGATAAGCAAGCAGTGGTCTGGTGCGGCGTGTGTTTAAGCAGATGGCGATGGCTACATGGGGTGGACATGAGTTGAGAAGGCTAGTTTTATATTACGGGAAAAATATTGCCATTCCGGCAGGAGAGCGTGACTTTCAGTGGAATAGTCTCGCGAAACTTTTATCAGGGCTGCCAGAGTTATCCCCAAATCAAAAGGAAAACTCAAAATCACTGTTTCCATGCGCAGTGAGAGTCTCTAGTGGTGTAATGAGGAGAGTCTCAAGTTCTAAGTACGAAAGTAGATTATAAACCATACACTGTTAAAATTCTTACCGAATAATTATACTGAAAAATTGATTGCCTTTCTTATGGGAAAAATTACGGAACAAATGGAACACCTAAAGACTAAAATCTGAAAATAAAAAAAGTATTAACATTCGAAGCGTATATTTTTTAATTAAGTGTATGAATTCTAAATATAAACATAAAATAAAATCAAAATAAAATTTAGGACGTAACTGTCAACTTTGGCTACCACGTGAGAAGACTAAATCGCACTGCAATACCGACCTTTCCAATAATTTAGTTTAGCCACAATTTAGCCAGTATTGTCGCATAGTCCCTTATATCGAAATTATTTATAAAAAATATAAAACTTAATGAAACTTGTAAACTTATTCCCGTTTTAGTGCATATTTACTCGTACTTGTTCCTGGAGCTTAATATGAACTTAAACAAAAAATTCTCGAATGACAAAGATTTTTAACAGTGTATGACAAAAGCAGCTACGTCACTATGTACGTTTAAAACCCAAATTATCGGCTCATTAATATCTCAATCACAATTTAGCATCTGATCACGGCAAAACAGCAGTGATACTAATTACTGCTGCTCTTGCCATGGTCAGATGTCAGTGGGGGGGGGGGGGGTGTTTTATCCATACACGCAAGCTTAATGTGTATGGATTTGTCATTTACCCACATTTTCCTTTTGATTTGGTGATAACTCTACATTCCTGCGTTAGATCAATGAGTTTAAGCCTAGTATGGAGTTCAAACGAAATTCCGTTCAGCATTTTTGCTACGGAAAAATTTCGTGTAGAATATCGTGGAGAAAAAATTAACAACTGAGAAAGCTTGAACAGCGGACTCTTCAAAAACCAGATATAAAATCACGTAATAGACGGCAGCAGCTGTTTTCCTTTCGCCGTGTCAAAATTATCCAACACGAAATAATTATCCAACTATTTATTCCGTTCCAAAGGAAAAGTCTCCAATTCCCTGCAGAGCCATCTATTAGAGAGATGCAATAGCGATAGTATTCCGTTCGAACTGCGTTCTCACAAAGCAAGAAGTACACGGAAAAATTGGAGAAATCGTAACGGTTTAGCCGCTAAGGCGTTTGAAATTTTTTTTGAATGAGTTTTACATATCACCCTGTATTTTTGTAACCCTATAACAAATTTCCATGAATAAGGTATCAGTGTACGCAGAATACTCCCACCTTTATACAATTGTAAAAGTAACGGTCCCCCACTTTACCAACCAAAACTATGGTTTATTTAACTAAAATTTCAATTAAAACCACATTTTTCTCCAAAAAATACGTAGTTAACCTATAATCTTTTTTGCCAAATTAGAAAGCTTGGAGTATTTCCTATGAATAATTTCCAGATAATTTTTATGCTACGACCTTTACTTTTGAAGTTATAAGCGGTTTTGAGGATAAAATTTGCCTTATTTGGTATTTTATGAACGTTACTAAGTATATGTCGTCATAGATTTCAAATAATTCGCTATTATATCTGATTCTCCATGTCCCCTCCTGACAAATTGGGCCTATTATGCCTCTCAAAATCTTCTTTTCATAGGAATTTAGCATGTCCTCTATCCTTTGTGTGAGCGTGCATATTTCAATCCCGTAGCTTCCCAGTGGGAAAAATTGGGAGCGCTGTTCAGGGGAGCTTACTTTGAGCGCTGTTAAATATGCTCCCGAGGGAGCATTACCGGAGCTTTCATAAATTTTCTAGAACGAAGAAAATGAGCGATTATCTTGATGACCATAAAGGGTGGCATTATCATTCTCAATGGACCGGCTCTCGTTCGATACGAAGGAGAAGCAGCTTTAAAAGTGGTTAGAATTTAGTTGGGGGACTGCTTTGATAAAACCACACTCGCGCTTGGAAAGGAAAAGGCAATAGCAAAAGATAAACAAAGTAAAAGCTTTTCGATACCCGGATCACATATCCACAGGCGTCCATGAAAATTCTTTATTAAAAAGCTTTTTTATAATGCTCCTATAACGCTTTTGAAGGAGCATAAAAACGTATGCTCCCCTGCAATGACATGCAATGTTAAAAAGTATATGGAACTGGAGCGTAACGGGAGCGCTGTAAGCTTTTTAAGGAGTGCTCAAACAGCGCTATTGGAGCCCTCCATTTCCCGCTGGGTTATAACAAGGCGGATTAGTGTCGATCAAAAGATGAAGTTTACGCTATATAAACTTCGTCTTTCGATGTATGGCGCCAGATTTCAGCAATTTACGGTGTGCGAAAAAGGTTTTGTTTCCGAGTAGAATTCGCCTACTGATTTCTTCTAGCTCTGCGTTTTTATTCGTCATGGTTGAGCTTAAGTATGCGAAATGGTCAACTACTTCTAACTTATTATGTTCATCTATCGTTAGGTTACCTATCGTTGCTCGTGTTTGCAGCATTACCTTGGTTTTATCCTCGTTGATTCTCAAGCCTACTTCTTCGGCTGCTTCTTTAATCTCTGAGTAGCATTTCTTAACTGCTCTGACTGACTTACCAACTATGTTGATGTCATGGCATACCCGATCACCTGAGCGGATTTGTTTACCAGAGTATAGCTTCGTTGAATTGACCTCTTTCTAATGGCTGCTTCCAAGGCTAGGTTGAATAGGTTAGGCGCCAGCCTATCACCCTGTTTGAGTGCTTGATTAACTTCGAAGGTATCCGTAAGAGTGTTCTGAATTCTTACTCGGGCAGTAGTGTCGAGGTGGGTTCATCGTATCAGACGTACTAGTTTCGCTGGCACACCTAATTCGAGTAGGATCTGAAGTAGCTTCTTTCTCTGGATTGAGCCGTAGGCCTCCTTGAAGTTCACAATGTTCTGGTATACGTTAACATTCCTCTCCCAGCATTTTTCTAGGAGTTGTTTTAGTGTGAAGAGTTGGTCGGTGGTTGATCTTCCTCTCCGGAAGCCGGCTTGTTAATTTTCTGAGATAGGTTTCAGCTTACTTCCACTATCCATATTTTGGTGATCAGTTCATGCAATTTTTCTACTACCACAATCTTTCCCTTTTTAACCAGTTCAGCTGCTATTCCATCGATTGGTATACGGAGGAGGAGAGTCTACTTTATTAGAATTGTTGGGTAGGAAGAAAGAGACAAATCCACGTGAGGTATTCATTGATCTACAATATCGCCAAACACCGTGTATAACATATAACTGAAATGGTTTATGAAGATAATTAGTGTCCGCAAAAAGATCAGCATCTTTGCCAAAAATACCGCGGCCAATTTGGCCAATTTGCATTCTGAACGTTGGTATCACCCGCAACAATGATTCGCCTAGAGGTTAAGACGTCCGAAAGCCATCCCAAAGGTATGTGGTCTCATTTCGCGCATCAGCTTTGTGCTTCAGGTTTCCACTTCCCTTACCTAGATAACAATCCTTCTTTCTTGTCTTTTCCTCTGTACATTAGCACATTTCCTGCTCGATTGAAAAAGCCTGTGTTACATTGGCGTACACTAGCTGTGTTCCAAAATTCGAGCAAAGTACTCGCAAGCAGTTGGTCTACTCGTTCCTACTTCTAAACAAAGGCATGAGTAGAGAGAGAAAGCCAACTGCTTGCGAGCACTTTGCTCGAATTTTGGAACACAGCCACTGTAAAAAATTTCTGTGGTAATATTACAAAAAAAATACTGGAAGTTTTATTCACAAGCAGTTTTGTAAATTTGCAGTATATATTATTAGGAATATTCCAATTCTACTTTACGTATTTTTACCAACTGTGTAGTAAATATACATTATTTGTGGGATGTAAAAATACAATCAGTATTGGAGTTTCACTTCATAGTTTTGTAAATTTCCGAAACTTTTGTGTATGCCCTCTCCCTATACATAAAAATAGCATTTTGTTCACCACACAAGGACCGATTCGCTATGAAAGCTTCAAGCTGCAAGCTTCAACTGAGTTTTGGTTTATTTGAGCAGTGCAGCTTGAAGCTGTGTATGTGAATCATTGTACAAACCCCTTTATCCTAATTTTTGAAGCTTGAAGATTGCAGCTTGAAGCTTTAATTGTGAATCGGCTCTAAGCATCAAAAATTATCAAAAATTTCTCGGTTGTTACAAGAACTGCCCAGACCCTGACCAAAGTCAAAGGTCTGACCTTAACTTAAGAACAATCGGGTACATATGCTTAGTGTTCCATTGTTACCTGTGAATTATATCTATGAGAGGGAAAATTTAAACCTTATTCCAATGAACAATTTGTAATTTTACTGAAAATATAAGTTCTAAAATTACACCTCTGACTGTAAAATTACAGTACAAAGTTCAGTACATAAAATTAATACTAAGAAATATTGTAATTTTCCTACATAAACGATTTAGAAAAATACACAACATTGTGTAAAATATAGGTCACATTCATGTAATCAACATTTACGACAAAATTTACAAAATTTATAGTAAAATTACATAATTGTGTAGTAAATTAGTATTTCATATCGCGATTTGTAATTTTACTATACATTTAGACTGTGAATTTACATATTTTTTTTACAGTGTAGAATTGGACGGGAAGAGGTGGTTAAAAAAGCGTTTGGCATTGGTAATTCTTTCCCTTCTCTCTTTAAAATTTGCTGCTCGCCATTTGATTCTATCCAGAGCCGCCGACAGACAGTAGTTTTTCACATAAAAAATAGAGGCCTATAGTTAATAGATACTGTGCTGCATGATGAATTTTATTTTGTCTCATTACTATCAAAGTTTTTACCTTGAATTGCATTTAAATGTCTGTTTGATTAAGCTCATTACTTGCGGATTTCTCGTCCATATGTATATAAACTGTTTTGCTGCTTTATAACAGACTCATTAAATTTGCAGTATTTTTTCTATAATCCTGCTACAGGATTAAAATGAATTTCGTAAAAACAGAATTTCACCTCAATGCATGACTTAAAATACGAAAAGGTTTACTCTAAATTAATACTTTATCAAGGGTCAGCAGCATCCAACATTAAATATAATCCGATTTTTATATATGTAAATATTGAGGTTCATTATGCAAGCCATATGTCAGGGGTAAGCAGGATTTTATCAGATTCCTTATAATAAGCAATTATGATGTGCACAAAACATATACAACATAGGTAATGCGTTTTAACTGAATTGATAAAATTTGCCATGGATTTTTAATTGAGACACAAGACTTTTGGAGTAAACACACGTATTCGATAAATTTGAAAAGGACATGATTGAAATTCTGAATCTTGGAATGCATGGACCAATGCTACAACCAGTAAAAATATAGAATATAGCAATCTAAGTGGTAAAGTATGTTAACGAAATATAATCTATATCGTAATAATTATAGGTTGCTCGAGGAATGCCAAAGCAGAGTACTTTATGCTGGTCTTCTTTTCGTTCCTTTGACTATAGTCCCTACACTTCAATTAGCTTAGTTATTCAAGGGGATTCGCAACCTAATTAGGTATTAGTGGTCCACATTCACACTAAAGAACTAAACACAAAATTGAATCACAATACTGAGATTTCATCCTATTCATATACACAAAAACGAAGTAGTTGAATTACTTCCAGTGCTTTGAGATGTTTCCTATTTTGGAACACTTCGTTAGCTTAATGTTGTCCTGTCTTTTCATTATTCGGTTTCGCTAAGAGAAATATCTTCTACAAAAACCGTCCAAGAGCAATTTTTAATTACTTCTACACTGCGACCATAAAATAATCAACAAACTGAGCAATCCAGAGGTACAACAAAATACCTGGATAATCCTTTCGCCTGCCAGACTGAAAGTTTCGGAGAAAATTCCCAGACAAGATAAATTTCTCGATGGGTGGGTTGTGGCGCATTTGAACTTTGAAGCTAGCAAATCTTGCGAGCACGAATCCTTTCAATAGAAAATCGTAAATTACTTAAAAGAATTCCAAACGAATGAAGAATATCGAGAAAATTAAAGGAAAAATACTCCAACTTTAAATTAGTCACGTTCTAAAAAATTCTACTCCCGATAACAAGAATCCTTGACTTCTTCGCCTTTTCTAGAAGGAAATTTCAAGGGTAATTGACTTTCTCGCGTCTTTCGTTCGAAATTCTTTCCATTTAAGACACTTTTTTTCCTTGTGCTAGGAGTTTTCTTACTTTGAAGCATCCTTAATTAGGGTGAAGGTAACAAAGTCAACTTATTATCAGCAACTTGGCACCCTCATCAATTTGAGCCCGAAAAAGACAACTAACGGAAAAAAAGAAATTAAACCTTCAGGATGAAGACATAAATCTTGCACCTTTTAAGAGTTATTTAAGTAAGGCCCTCGCTGAACCCCCACACTAACCGTAGCACTGCCACCTTATACACCTTCGTTACCTGGCAAAAGATTTAATTAGCATGCTGTTGTGCAGAGGATTTGTGTTCTTTCGAGTGCATCTAACTGTGAATTTGCACGAAAAGTAGATAGTGCTTTCGGGCAGAGTTTTCTATTGTATTTATCTGGTGCTGCAAAGTGCCCTCGTTTTGAGTGTGTATACCTCCTGGCGCAAGGATTCACCTCTCTCTCGTATTCCCAAAGCTCCAGTCTGTATCGTTTAATAACAGAAAGTCACAAAGCGGTTAATCATCTGCAGCTGCTTTCGTACAGTCAAGGTGAAGGTGAGTCGAAGTCGAAGACGACACGGTAGGACACCTTTGTTCAGTATTCATGATAAACTTTGGGGAAAATTTTAAAATTTAATAGCGCGTCCTAATTATCCCGCTTCATTTTGAAAGTCGATCCTTTGTGCCTGTCGCCAACACTCACCGGGCGCTGAGAATATTCAGGATTTCGATGACAATCCCCTTCCCCGACACTTCATCACTGACATTCGTATCCTTTCTAGAATTGAAGTCGACCTACTAATTGTGGGTGGAGCTGATGCTATGCATTTTGAATCAGGCAACATCATCCCGGCTGGCGGCGAATACCAATGCAAGTGTGCCGCCATCAGGTAATGTGTGTAAAAGTAATAAATCAAATGCAAATTAAGTGATTAAGTTTAAGCGTGCACAACATTTAATGCATAAATTAGGTCTCGGCTGGTTTCGGGGCTTGGTATTTTCTTTTTGGCAAAGTTGCCGCACCCCATAAATTTTGAATGACTGGAGAATAAAATGTTGCGAAACTTTTTAATGAAATTGGGCCACAAAATGCTCTATGCCGAGTGGCGAGGTACTTAAGGTAGTAATCAATCATTACAGCGGATGCCCTATACTAAGTGGAAAGTGTCATCGGATTTATATAAGGTGCGGTCAAATTTGATTTTGAAGTTTTTAATTAAGGATTTTTATGGCTTGTCGGAGAAGATATTAGCCCTGAAGTTAATGCTTAAAAAGGGTTTCCAAAACTTTGTTAACTTTTATTAGCTACAAAGGACCGGAAATTGTGTGGTGTGATGCAGATTATTCGGAAGTATCGTTATAATTAAGATTAGATCGTTATAAAAAAATATGAGTCTTACCATAACCAATCGAAAATCACAAATTTTGTTGCCCGACCCTCTCACCGATTTTGTTCAAATTTTACTCGAAAAGAAATTTGGATTTTTTCTTTTTTTTTCTTTACATATGTTAAGATAAAGCGAAAAAAAAAATTATGCAAAATCGGGCCTGTGCTGCATGCGAAAATTGCAAAACTGTGGATTTTTGATGCATTTTGAATGCGTTTCTATACTATTTTTTTAATTTATTCAGTTCTGTTGGTCGTAGAAAAATAAAAAAAATTGAACAATTCTCGTGAATGAATAGACTATCGAACTGATTCGGTATAAATAATTTAAACATGAATCCTAACTTCAAAAAACCAAAATGTATGAAATTTTTTTTTTTTACTAAAAATGCAATAAATATCGGTAAAATAGTCGGATTTTCATAAAAAATGAAGAAAATGATGCTATAAATACGTGGTTCAAATTTCAAAAATAAATTTTGATTTTTACGGCAACAATTGGCACTTTTCGAAAAACATTAAAATTGCCGTCATTTTATGCCAAATCATCGTAGGGTAAAAGATTTTTTTTTAAATTGTAGGTTTTTTTTATGTACTTTCTTGCGAACATACGCAATACTTCGTTACTTTATTTAAAATGTTTATTTTTGGAATTTGAAAAAAATAAAAAAAATTCAATTTGCTTGCAATTTTGCTTGGCTTATGTAGGCTTGGCTTGCTTTAGTGCTTTGCTTTGCTTTGACATATCAAATAAACCAGTGCTTTGTTATGGGAAAAAACCAAATGACAAAGCGGCAAAGCCATAGCAAAGCCAAAGCGAAGCAAAGCAAAGCTCGAAATGACCAATGTTCAATTTTTTGATGCTTTGTAAGCTTTCGCGTTCGTTTAATATTTATTTTGCTTAGAGAAATAAATGTATGTAGAGGTTTGAGAAAATTTATTTCATAAAGAAATTTTTTTTGGGAATAACATTAACTATAAATATTTAAGAGTTCAAAATTAATCTGACACAACTATTTTTATATCCCATTTTAATAAATTTCTCCTAAATGATTGAACAGTTAATGCCAACCACCATTTGTGCTTCTCTATCACTCTACACAACAATAGATATTTACATTCGACCCTTTGTTCTTTTTATGAAACAATAATGTCCATTCCAAAGGAAAAATTCCGCAAAATTCATACCTCTTACCTCTTTCGTGTACTCTTTCTATTTCCTGTGCTCATGTAAAGTAACTAAAGCAAAGCGTGTATTTGGGTTTGTTTTGCTTTGGCTTGTTGGGCTTGTTTTGCTTTGGCACGTGGTACCTGAAAAGCTCACCAAGTTCAAGCAAGCCAAGCGTACATTGGGGTTTCACCTTTAGGTGTGTGTGTAAAGTGGATTAAAAATGACTACAAGAAAACAACACACTTAGGTGTGCTGTTTCAACACACTTTATATTTGCAGTGTTATTTTGACACTGAAACCTGAGAAGTGGAATTCAAAAGGAATAATGGAGGAATCATAACATTATGTACAACGCGGAATGGCATGGGTATTGGCGGTGCCATTTTGCAATGGAAATGCTTTTGAGCTTGGTGCCGTTGGAGCTATCAATGTGGACTGCGGCAGCCACTTGGCTTTAAGTGGAATGCTTGGTATCCGACACCAATCCAATCTGGGCATATCAAGATACTGGATCAAGTCAAAGCGGTCTGGGAACTTATTATGCCTCTTGAAGAGATGCTGAAATTGACGGTGACTGAGAGGTATAATAGAACATCATAGGTAATGGATCGCTCTTCCAAAGCGAACAGCTGTGATTCCTCAGATTTATTATGGCACTAATCACAGGACAATGAGGTGAAAAAATATGAAAAATTCACGTTCATAAAAATTTTGGCTGAGGTGAGAAAATATCATATTGTAGGTAACTACCTTCGGTTTTCTTAAACTCGCATGTAAAGGGTCTTTCAACAAGAGGTGTCATTTGAAATTTCGCGCCATCTTTGAACTGTTGACATACAACTGTCATTACGATGATATTTGATGAGTAAAAACAAGAAAAATGCACTGAAATAGTGAAAAATTACCTACTAAAATAGTGAAATTATTGCGGAAGTGGTTTGTTAAATTCGTACTACTTATGGCCATTATCAAGCGCCGTTTCGCACAGGCATAGTGAATTTAATCAAGATTTGAACTCGGAAAAGTCAGTGATGTGAAAACTCGAGCTCGTGCTCGCCCGGGCAGGCCAGCTGGAAATGTCCGTGTAGCTGATAGTGTGGCTGAAAACAGAGATTTGTCCATTTCAAGAACACAAGCTAGTTTGCATCGCAGTTTGCATAAATATCTTGGCCTACGTGCTTATAATTTGCAGTTAATACAGGAGACCCCAGAAGATCACCCACATCACGTATATTCGTTGATTGGATGGTGGAAATGCATGAACATGATTTTCAAACCAAAATTTTCTGATTTTCATCTGTCTGTAAACCAGCAAAACTGTCACATCTGAGGCTCCCAAAACCCAAGAGAAATAGTTGAATAGTTTCCAACCACAACGAGTGACAGTTTGGTGTGAATTTTGGGCTGACCGTGTAATCAGACCATACTTTTTTGAAAATGTTGTACTGTTAAAGTGAATGGGTTACGTTACCGAAAGATATAATAGACATTTTTTGGCCAGACATTGGTGCTAAGGATGTTAACGACGACGTTTATTTTCAGCAGGACGGGCCAGCTGCGCAAAGCTCGTGAAACAAAGGCTATATTGAGTAAAACATTAGCTGGACGTGTGATTTCTTGAAATTGAAATTTCAATTGGCCACCGAGATTGTGCGATCTAGGTTAGGTTAGGTTAGATATGGCTGAGCTGTTGTTTTAAGCTCATACACTTAGGCTAAGAGGATAGGCCCATTGTGATCCGGATGTTAAAGTGTCGTTACTTCGCTAAACCATTTTGGGGAAGTAATGAATCTTCTTCGGGATCCCAATCTTCGAGATTTCCGCAGGCGTGTTTAGAAAGGGTTCACTAAATGTGGTCAATCTCCTTCTGCTCAGGGCTGGACAGTGACAGAGGAGATGTAGTACACCACATCGTGCGATCTAACACCATTCTATTTTTGCTTTGGGGCTATGTTAAAGATAAGGTCAACGCCAATGCTCCAGCATCGATTCAAGGACTCAAAGCCTTTATACTTCCAGTCCGTCATGTCGTTCAGGTCATGGTGCAATATCTAGTTGTAAACTTAGGTAGAAGGATAGAAAAAGTACAGGATAGGTTAAACGGAGCCTGGAGAATGCATGAGGAGGAGGCAGTGAATCTGGCTTCTGAGCTGTTGGATGTTGTATGAAATCTTATTTTTAGCAGTTGATGGAGGCACAAATGCTACCGTCGGGGTTAGTGCTAGACAGCCTCGTGTGAGTGTTGTGCCTCTGAAACATGTGAATTCCGCTAACCAGCTGACAAAGGCTGTGACACTGGCAGTACCAGACTACCACGTGAACAAGGAGGTATACCATCCGCTAGGTGAAGAACCGATCTAGGCGCAACTTTAGTTCACTGTTATTAACCGATTAAAGGTGAATCCACACACATCCATGACATGACAGCGTATTCAGTGCAGTACCGGGAGCATCAGTGAAAATAATATCGGCACGATGTAATTCCATGAAAGAAATTGGGAAATATGTGCAGCCTTTGGTGAGATTTTTTTATGGGAAATATAACAATATTTCCCAACAAATTACATATTCATAAAACGTAAGTAACCCATTCTCTTTTTTATTCTTTTCCTCCTCGTTTAAAAGCAATGATATTGCACCAAGACATTCCACGCTAAATTCCGTGATGCACTTGAGATCACTGTCCAAATTTCAAAACTAAAAAGTAATCACAGATGCCCTTGAACATTAAGCACTGATACGGAAAAGGCGGTGCTGTGTGAATGTTATTGAAAAATTCATCACGGAGACCACTAACATGGAAAGCATCGGTGCCGTGCCGTCACGGATATGTGTAGATCGACCTTAAGTCGGTACTATGTGTTATTACGGCTACTAATTAACCTCACAGATTGTACTTGGGATGAAAATAAAATATCATCTATTTTTACAAAAATGTTGCAGTTTTCTGTTGTTTTAAAATGACACCTCTTATTGATAATCCTCTTAGAACTAGTGACCAGCAAACGAGGTCAGACTTGACTTCTTTGGTGAGTATTACACCCAAAACCATTCTTATGATTTATTGTCGGATTACTACCATAAAATAAAAAAAGAACACGTCACTTAATATCAAGAGTCCATGTTTCAGTGTAATTTCGTTGTATCTTAGATGTTGTATCGGTTAATTTCGCTAGGACTAAGAAGCATTAAATCCCTGTTAATTGTTACATAAAACATGTCTACAAAAATTAAAAAAAAAACAAATTTATTTTATATTTAGGTTTTATGCAATTTTATTTAAATTTTTATGCATGCATTTCATCCTCAAAAGTGCGGCGAGAATATTCCACATTGCAAGCTTAATCAAAGTTCAGAACCGTTTCTTAGCAGAATTTGGTAATATTGGGAACAGTTCTTGTCACTGGGGTGAGAAATGGTTCTACTCTTAAATTCGCTTTGAACATTTTTCGTAGACGGGTTTAAATTTTGGCTGATTGGTCTTAAATATTGTTTGGATGATGATTTTGATGCTTGAGTTAGAAGTCTGTAGAAACACATTTCCTGGTCTTCCCGTCCGTCGACTTACAAAAACCATTTGTAAATATTAGGGGTTAAATTCTCCATTAATCATTAATTGTTTGCTTTTTTAAATCGTTGTCGATACATAGTCTGCCACTAACCAAATATTCCTGATTAAAAGTATAATTGGATATTTAAATTGCGAGGAAAAAAAATTTTTTGACAGCATTACAAAAACATGCAATATTTGGAATATGGTAATTTTTTAATTACTGTATAGCATCAAAACGTTGACGTTAATTATAAAATGAAATATGAAATAAATTTTTACCAGGAATTTTCTTTGTGCAATCAGTTTAATGTTTATTTTACCTTCGATTATTTAAGCGATCAGTTGGTAATGTCGATTTTTAATTCTAGTGTCGATTTTATTTTCATGTGAAGAGTCCCAATTATTTTCTGCCTCGTCATAATCCGAGCGTGTCAATAAACGTTCCGCCCGCAAGGAAGAAGGTTCTTGACCAAAAGACTTTCTGGAATGCATTTTCGAAATGAAAGGCATAGTTGATAGAGGAAATGTCCTGAGGATAGTTGGTTGTGTAACACCTAGCATTAGATGCCGAACCCTTAGCTTAAGCCAGCGGGACCACGACGTAACCAACCACATGACATACTGGTAAGACAAAGGATATTTTCTGAGCTTAGAACTGCCATATAAAAAATCGGATCGCCGTTTTTACACTGTTTTTTATACTAGTTCGAATGGCTTGATTCGTTATAGTTTTTTGATTAAGTCATCATTATCCAGGAGCTGGAGGGCCTTGGCATTGATATGCTGATGTAGCCGTTGTTGATGACTTTGATCATATTTTTGGATGACGCTTCCAACCATAGAGTTAGATACCTTAAGTCCAAACTGACTTAAGAACTTGTTTATATAGCTATAGCTTGCTGTATGTTGACATAGCAGAGTAATGGCCCTGTGATTCAATTTAAGTGGCATCCACCTGAGTTTTGCATCTAACGTCATGCCTAGATATTTTGTTGTATTCACGTACCTTGTGCGCAACTAATTTGCTTTCTCATCGGCAAAAGTAGCAACAACGTTTTGACTGAAGGTAGGTAGGTCATTGGTACATAGGAGGTAGAAGGTTGGTCCCAGTACACTGCCTTGTGGCACACCCGCTTGAATTTTCTGTAGATTAGAATACGCAACTTCTTGATTGATTCTGAAGTATTTTTCTAAAATATACGATTGACGTATTTGCGAGTATTTTGCAGGAAGGAGCATTTTGAGTTTATTTTTTTTATGTGGAAGACTAGAGCTCAGGGAAAACCCTTTGTACTGTCTATAATCTAATTTTTTCGCATAGAGTGCAATGTGATATGATTTAATGCCTCAAGCCGGACCTTACCAAAAGCGTTTTTTCTTTTAATATTAAAAATACTACAGTGTCTTTTAGGTTAATCATGAGAAGAATGGACCGCGACCGTGCTATTTATCATGTAATCAATTATTATTTTTCAAAAATCCACCTTAAAACGCCTATCCTCCATCAGAGACAAAAAAAATTAAAGAAAGAGAAACTTTCTGGTGCGTAAATCAAAAGCTTTCTTCAGTCATAAGTAAGAGTTTCATCAATTTCTCTTGAACTACGAAAACTAATGGATCTATCTGTTAATAACTAAAACCAAAAAAAAACGCACTTCCAAATTCACCTTCAAGGTGCTCAAGTAATTTTCTCATCTTCTCTAGTTAAACCCGATAGAGTCACACAGAAACTAATATTAATTGAGCACGTTTCCGGCAATTTGCATATGCTTTTAAGTTACCGGGGCATATCCCAGCAACTTGAGCTATTTTAACTTGCAACATCATCATTCTGAACTCTCAAGAATTTCGCTACTAATAGGAAGAAAAATTTCGGTTTAGTCATTACCATATAATCTACCTCTAGTATGCATTTAATATCACTTTGAGAAGGAGCCCGCTGAAATGCATTTAATGCATTCCAATTTGGATGTTATGCAGGGTGAATTGCGTCTTATAGGAGTTTCCTTAATAGTTTCAAGGTAATTATAACTAATAATGATGATGGCAACTGACGTGTGATTAGATCATCAGATGCAACATTTCGAATGGAGGATTAGTTCATAGGAAAGGTAAAATTATATGCATATGTCATTTAAAGCCAACTTTCATAAGATTGTAACTGTAGTGATATATAGGAGTGCAAGAGAACAATAAATTTGTCATTGATTATAATTTGAGGAGTTGTTGAAGGAGTTCCTGAAAATTAGTTCCTCAGTTTATATATCGAGTACTTAGTACAGGAAGAGGAATTAAACGAGGTATTCTATTGACCAGTTAGTAAAATATAATATTAGTGAAATGGAGATCGGAAAATATCGAAGATTACATAATTTAATATGTAAAATTTGAATGGATGAAGAATCGCATGCTAAATGGAAACTAGCACTAATCCATCCTCTTCACAAAAGGAAGGAAAAAACCGACTGTAATAATTACAGAGGCATAATCACTGCCATTGCATTCATCGGTCCAGAACAAACTGTTGGGGCCCTTGCCGATTGGACCTAATGAAATAAACCGACGCCACAGTGGTTCCAAATGCCGAAAAAGTGGCCAAAAGTCCCTAAAATCGATCTTTGATTTGGGGACTTTTTGGGTCTAGTTATGTAGGTTGGTACCTAAGGTATTAGAAACAGCGTTTTATAACGGTCAAACTTGCATGGGGGACTTTCGGGGCCATTTTTACGTGAGCATCTGGTACACGAGGGCCTCGGCGCGATACATAGTGAAACGGGTTTTTCGTGTTAACAATGACCTGGAACGTTTGAAATGGCTTCTGCTAACGAAAGTAAGTACTTTTAAACGTTATTTCATATTGACAATCACTTTTTTTAATTATTTTAGTAATGTACCATTCAAAACAAGTTTTTTATAACATCCCGTTGTAAACGTCAATGTTTAAAATTACATTACTCAAAAGTCCCACTACATCCCATTCTCTAACAAGTTTTGTCGCATTCTTGAGATCTTTCTCTATAATTTGGAAAGTCAAAAGTTGCCCCAGTTTGCCCCGATTTGTTTAATTTAAATAAAATTTCATAAAATTCTGGCCATTTTATAAGAACTTAGTCCGCCATTTTGTTTTTTAAATTTTGAGTAGCAATTCCTAATCAGCAGACTCGAAATACTCTTCATACGAAATTTCATAAAAATCTGACCACTTTATAAAAATTTTGTCCGCCATATTGGATCCGCCATTTTGTTTTATTATTTTGAGTGAAGATTCGTAATCAAAATACTATTTGTACGTAATTTCATACAATTTGAATAACGTCTACATATGTATTTTGGCCACCTTTTCGGGATTTGGAACCACTGGCTAAGAAATTGTCGGGGCGTAGCAGAAAGGATGTCAAGACAGTTGTTCGCTTGATGTGAGGTCACTTGTTGCGTACCGGACACTGAGCTCTGAATTACCATTGATAGAGGGTAGGAAGTAGAGTTGAGCCGGACTTACACGAGGCAGTACATTTTTCCCTTACACGATGATATATTGTACTGAGGTCTCGATTTTTAGAAATGTCCCGGTTCAAAAATAACGTTCTGCTGGTACATGAACGTGTATCGAGATAAATGAGGCGAGGTGAGATTGTAAATACGTAGTGGAGAGACAAGGGCTTATTCTTTCTTAATTCTTTTGTCGCAGTACAAGTCAACTTAAAATGGGGCGAGGTGAATTGTTACGACTGGAGAGACATTTCTTACTTCTTTTGCGGCAGTGAAGCTTCCAACTTGAAATTAGGCGAGGTGAGATTGTACAATCTAAACATACATTGTGGAGGCATAGATTTCTTAGTTACTCTGAGGCAGTTTAATGCATATTAGAATGTAACTCGTAAAAAATCTCTTCATTGGTATTCATTTTTTTCTTTCTTTCTTTAATTTGCTTGTTTTTGTTATTTTGGCATTACAATGGCACCTCGCCTCATTTGAAGTATGATATTGTACTGGCTCAAAAGAAAAAAGAGGCACCTCTTACAAACTCATTTTGTAATCGTGTCCTACCTAATACTAGTAGGAAGGACGGAGGACCCCAACTGGAGGCTTGGCCTTGAGGAGAATGAGTCTGCCCTTCGAATAGTTAAGTCTATTAAACGACAAGCCCTTAGGCAGAATGCTGAACATGTTGAAGCCTACAAATATGAGTTATAAGGGTGTAGCAGAATAGGTCAAGCGAGTGACCGTGGTATTTTTGGAACCTCACTAAAGAAGAAGAAGAAGAATCACTACATGAATGTAGCAGTTTTGGCCAATTCGGAAAAATTAGAAGAAACACAAGACTTGCGCGCCACTCGCACAGCCTATAACCCTTATTTTCACGCGTACACTTCCGTGTAGATATTCTTTTATTACTAGAACAATTCGACTGTGGAACAACCTTCTACAAGCTCACACAACTTCGCAAACTTCGTTGTCTTCTCCTCATGCATCTTCAGACTCTCCTTAACATATCTTATCCTTTTTATATCCTTCGAACTAAACTTACTACTAGACATCACAGACTGGTAGAATAAAGAGTAATAACCCAGCGGGAAAAGTGGAAGCAACTTCCTCCGGAATCAAATTGGAAGTGCTTCTTGGTCGCGCTTCAGAAGCATTTTGGAAGATTTTCATTTTCCTGTGCATACGGCTACAAAATAAGTCATTTTCAACTTTTTGAGTAAATTTTCTGTTTTGAAAGATTCTCTGGATTTCGATTAGTAAAATTTCCATTTGTTGTGAATTATTTTGTTTTGAAAAATTTTCATTTAGAGTTGTGCGCTCAGTAAGAAAAGTCGATAGTTTGTTTATCCTTATTACTCAAAAATGAAGCGCGAAACCTTCTTCCTCGCTTTCAAAGAAGAAAATATGAAAGCTTTGCTGCTTGCAAAACTTAAAACTTCAAAATAGCTTCCCAGGAATCTAATTAGAAGAAAATCGGACGAACTGCTTCTTGCTAATGACATGCAATGGTAAAAAAGATATGGATAGGGAAACGGAAAGGAAGCACTTCTAAGATGCATAAGGATAGCTTCTTCATGCATCAGTCAATGCTTCTATTTCCCGCTGGGAAGTGCATCATCATCTATTGATATGAATTCCAGATATAGCTGAAGACCATATTTCATGAACCCCCACATATTCCCATATGTTTGTGTAATTAATCTTATTTTTGTAAATAATACTTCTCTAATTTGTGTAAATATAATTCGTCCTCAATAACATATTCCCTCATTCCAAAAATAACAAATTCAATATTTTCGACTCGTCACTGAACACCCTTTCACAAACAAATCGTTCTACGAAAGGTAGGAAGGAACCCAGGAAGTTTCTGGACATTGAGTTATTACTTTTGTGCTTGATTGGTTTTGATAAGGAGACATACGTTTTCGGGTCTGCTGACTTAAGTTATCCACCACAACATTATTTCCTTGGCAAATGATTTTATTATTAGAGAAAACGAGAATTTACCAAACGGAAACATAATTACAGTCAACAAATTGTCTTAGTTCAACACGAGTGTAAATTATGAATTTTTAGATGGCAGTTTCCTTGGTAAAATCTAATTAATTTTTATTGGTTGAATAAACTATCTCTGAGAACCAATAAATTTTTTCATTTATATAACTAATGCTCAATTAGAAAGAGCAATTTATAGCATACATCAAATGTTAGTTCTTAGTAAAATGTAAATAATTTCCTCTCCAAATACAATAAATAAATTGTGTCCCCAAAAATAAATTAAAAATTCCAAATAAGAGAAAGAAACGAAAAATTCATTTCATGCTAACTTTCTTCACAAGTAATTTTTAAATCTATAAATAGAGAATTGGAATTTCCGATACTTGAAAAGTCAATAAAACTCGTCAAGAACAACTCAAAGAAAACAATAAAATTCCAATTAAGAAGTAGCGAGGATGCGCTCGGCTCAATTATTACAGAAAATTCTTGAAAAGGTAAAGGGAAACGACGAAGGGCAATTTTCTTTAATAATAGTCGAGAAGGAGCAGCGGAATGAAGGCCAAAAAAAAACGTCAACTGTGGCCTGAGAGCATGAAAAAATGATAAATGAATTTTAATGATGGCGCGCTGAAAGCTCCTAGTGCATGAATTAGCATATTCAAAAGCCCTTGGAAACATAATTTTCTTGGAATATTTCTCGCATCGCTGCTATCTTAATATCACCTGAAAGTGGATCCTGCCCCTTGTATACCTCGTCTGTTGCTTTCTTTTACTAACTTCAATTTTCGTGCTCTGTTGTCTGTAACCCGACTTTAACAAAGGTACGAACATAATTTCATGTTAAAATTTCTTGCTTTTTAGAAAAAAATTATTCTGTGCGATAGTGTAGGAAGGAAGTATTGTGTTTAACTACTGCAAATTTACGTACCCAATTTTTTCTCAAAGGTACATGCTTTAGAAGACTCTCTACTGTCCATGGTGTAACCCCGCAATTGTTAATTAAAAGGTTCATGTCCAAATGACTGAGCCACAGTAAGCTTTACTATGAACTTTAAAATATGTCTCAATTTTTAGTTGACTCGGTCGTTAAGTGAGAATTCCAGCTCTTAATTAACGACCACCAAGGACAATTTTTTCTAGTTACTAGTCGCACTAGACTTAACAAGTAGATGTCGATGCAATAAATTGGGAAAGGGAAAGCATGTTTTAAGGGGCGTGGAATGTTTCCCCAATACACCTGATAGAATTGAAAAAGGACAAAACGTACTAAATCAGTGAGGTAACGAAATAAACTCTTTGAATTTACATGGCTATGCTTAATGGGAAAATGACAAGTGGACAAAAATAAATATAGTATATACTGCGCGAGGCAGATGCCTTCGTCGTATCCTAAAAATCCCCTGGCAAGATAGAATTACAAATGAAGAACTATGGCGGAAAGTATGTATAGATGAAGAAATCAGGCGAAGGAAATGGAATTGGATTGAAAACATCTTTCGACGCCAAAACGATAATTTAACCAAACAGTCCCTTGACTGGAATCTGCAAGGAATCCGTCGAGTTGTGTAACTGTCGGGGTAGGGTGTGCCGGGGCACGAAGAAGGGAAATTGCCATAAAGGCCAAAGACTACCATTACAAAAAAAAAACTTGGGGAAGGGGACTCAAAAAGAAGGGTGACTCGGACGGTTCGACCGTCGGGGGGAAGTGTCGCGAATTTTATGCATCCAATGCACCGGTTGTTGGCACGACTAGCGATGCGCTAGCTAGCTCGCCAGATGGGGTGGGGTTCGCGGTGCTTGGATGCCGGAGGGGTGACAGTTATACTGTTAAATCTTTCGTGCCTATGCAACAACTAAATTTAATACGAGCGACAAGGGGGTGAAACACGTCTAGGGCCAACGAGAGGGGCAAAAAGGGGGAAGGAAAGAGAGAAAGGGTGGTCACGGGTCACCAGGTCATTCTTAGGGGACTACATGATGTCAAACAATCAAAAAAATTTATGAGTGGGCGGCACTTACCTTGGTTAGGGTCATCCAATCATCCGTGGGCCACACCTACTCGAGGTGTTTTTACTCGGTCATGTTATTGATTTCACGATATTTATTTGTTTAAGGTTATGTTAATTATGTATTTAAATTATATTATTCATTTGTTTAAGTTCATATTATTTAATACATTAAATTCATGTTGTTTATTAGTTTTAGGTTATGTTCATTATTTATTTAAATTATATTATTTATTTGTTTAAGTGCATATTATTTGTTACCTTAGATCTACGTTATTTGTTTGGTTAAAGTTATGCTATTTATTTATCTAAATCTTATGTTATCTATGTATTTAAATTTATTTTATTTATTTATCTTGGCATCATTTTAGAGCCGTCATTGCAAAGTAAACAAAACCGCCAATAATAAGAGCGGCACGAAATCATTGAATTAAGAAAACGGAAAATCACTTTCCTGCATGAATTCCTTGGATACACTATATTTTCTTTATGTAGTCGATATTAAGTCACGTACTGCTCAAAGAAGTGAAAAACTTGGCACAGCAATTTATATCGGAAGGGAGATCAACGATGTGGTTTTAAAGAACAAATTACGTACAATTTATCACAAAAATATAAAGAAAATCGGCGTAGTTCACAGAAAGCGACCCGCGTCTAACCATTCTTTTCCTCCTCGCTTCCAAAACTCTCGCACAATACCGCGACGGATTCAAGCACGCCTTTCTCGTGGAATTAGTTTTATTGTTTCAAAAAAAATAAATTGCTTCAAAATAAGAGATAAAGTTTTGCAATGATACTTTCCTTACGAGGTTCTATCCATAAAAACCTTAACAAAGCCAATGCTATATTGCTGTATGTAAGCTGAATTATCTTCACAAATTCACTTATGCCGGCCGATTTTCTCCACTTTCACATTACTTTATTATCAAAAAACCAGAAACTAGTTACTACAAACTGTAAGTAAATTATCTTTTTATATATTACAAAACTCGTTATCTCGATTAAATTGAAAACAAATTGGAGCTGCGGATCCAACACGAGACTCCTCTCTTCCCAAAAATTTCAGCACCGACTCCCCTATCAAATAAAACTAGACATCCCCGCTTCCGAAAACTTTTTTTTTCCAAAAAACGCCGGCTCACGCCGAAGGGAGCCAGCCGCGTCCCGTTAACTTGCATTCCTCGCTTCCTGGAGAATTCAAATCGTTTTACTGCAGTCGATTTTGCAGACGATTCTGCCTAAAAGTACTACTCGATGGCTGTTGATTTTGGTTGTATTTGTTGCTGCTGCTTTTATTAACTTTTTGAATATGTCTGTAGCATGATGCTTTAAGTCATAATAACCGCATATCGAAGCTGATATTTCTGGATTTGCGGGTATTTAAGGCTCAAAACAGAACAGGGACCGCGACGGCCGACTACAACTGCGATTTATGTCATAGTTGGACAGCG
The DNA here is from genome assembly GCA_963855945.1 of Thereva nobilitata. Taxonomy (NCBI): domain Eukaryota; kingdom Metazoa; phylum Arthropoda; class Insecta; order Diptera; family Therevidae; genus Thereva; species Thereva nobilitata. Next base: position 178,345,609 of record OY979695.1, read on the forward strand.
CAGCTAATGTATACCGAAATTGCAATCGCTACTTGAAACGTAACGTTTTGTATATCCAAAAATTGTGTTTTTTTTTTTTTAAAGAAAATTATGTCTTGTATGCCGACTTCAATTTTACGGCGCAGTGCCGCTACAGTTGCAATTTCGTTATACAACGTTGTTCTATATTTACGCTAAACGACCGACTTCGCCGTCCGCCGTCGCAGTCGCAATTCCGTTTTGGCCCTTATGGACAGCTTCAAGAGTTAAAGCTTTTTGCCAAATTGGTGTATTTGTTTCTAAAATTTCTTATTTAAAAATTTTTCACATTCTGTCACCAATATTCGATGATATTTTTGAATTGGGGTCGAAGTTAGCCTAGGGTTAGTACAGGTGACTTGGATAATGTTTCCCCCCCGAACAACTATATTTGATGTAATAAGTAACAAAATTGTTTGCAGAATTTTAAGTTCTTCTAGATTATTGTCCCTAAGTAGCCATAAGGCATCTGTTATATCTCTAGCGCCTTTTTGATCAACGACTTGTTGATTAATCAGTTTTAGCATAACACCTAAACTGAGCTTAATATTTTTCGAGTCTTTTGTTTCACATCCTCGGACTAATGGATATAGTATTTGGTTGACCGAATAATAGACAGGCATTAGCGGATAAGCTCTGCAAATTTTTGATATTGCTTCTTCGCATGCCTAGGTTTGGTAAGTGGCGTCACCAGCTGAGGGCGACCGTTACAACACGCGCCACCTAGATGTCGTCAGAGGAGAGGGGGTGCGAAAAGAAACAAACGGCGGCCTTGTTTGATCAATAGCCCAACGTGTGGCTCAACCACTGCCTGAGATTAAGGGTCTCATGCTCTACCGACGGAGCTAGCCGGGCAGTACCAAGGTAATGGAAAAGGCCGCTCGCGCGCGCAAACATTGATACATAGGCGTTCGGCCTGCCTGCAATTACGTGGCTATTGCCGTTATTTCTAATGGCCGCCATCGTGTACTCTCAGGTATAGAGGTTCTGCTCTACCTGGTGTTTTTATTGGCGCATCCCAACTTTAAAGACAATCGTCTCGTCCTCGGTCATTTTCGTTCAAGAGTGGGTTACACCATGCGTCCCCTGCTGCTTCATCTACCAGCGGATCCTGGTCCAGCTGGGACGAAGCTAGGTTATCTTATCCTTTTCAAACCAAAATCTTAGGCGGACGTCTTATAGGGTCGTCAGGACCTGATGAGATTTTATGTCTATATCTATAGCCGTACCTGCGCGGGCAGCGGAGATTGTCGTTATGTTCTGCCTGTATACTGTTTGCGCACGAGGGCGGTCTCCTCCCTACTGGCAACCTAGGCGTCTCGGTAGTGTCTTTCTATAAACGTGAGTCCCCTCTATGTGTATGGGGGGGTTGGCCTGGCAACCCCTGAAGTTACTAACGTTAAAGCTTGGCTCCAGACAGCCAAGTATAACAAGCAGGTGTACCATCCGCTGGGGAAGCTACCCAAGCGGACCTCGATGGGTACCCTATTGATAACCGGTTAGGCCGGCGAGATGCCTTATTAGGGCTACTCGGAGTTGACCTGCTTACAGAAATTGTATCAGAGCGCGTCCTAGGACTGATCGCGCTGTGGAGGGACTTCGCGCTTCCATGGGAAAGTCGAGGCAATTCCACATTGTCCCGGCGAGTCCCAAGGGAGCGTGAAGTATCTCTTCCGGATGGTGTCTCCTGCCCCAAGGACTCGATCCGCCGGCTATACCACATAGTCGTCGTCTCGAACCCCTGGTCCACGAGATCACTTTCCGCTACTCAGGCTGTCAGGCCTTGAGGTCCTTGGCGTGAAAGGTTCCGATTAGTTTGCCTTTTAAATCTTCTAACTCATATCTCCCACTCCCAAGCTTCCGCTTCACGCGAGCCTTCGTGAATTTATTTGCCAGTTTAGCGTTAAACCGGTCGACCTTGCTGCTTACGGGGAAGGTTCGTCGATAGACTACCTGGCCGGGCTTGCCATCTATCTACGGCCGGCAGTACTGTTATATCTCCCTCTTGCAAGGCACCTAATGTCTTCAGCACCGGGTAAGCGGATCCATGAAGGATCATTGGACACCCGAACAGGGCCTGGTAAGGGGAGGTATCGATGGAGGAGTGATGAGCGCTCCGTAGGGCACATTCAATTGCAGACAGATGTAGGTCCCAATCCCGGTGGTCTTCCTTCAGATACGCTCGGATAGCAGCTAAGACGGAGCGGTTCACCCGCTCGGAAGCGTTGGCTTGTGGGGAATAGACGGCGGTGAGTTGGTGTTTGACGCCGTAGTCGGACAACAGTTTCGCGAATTCTTTAGACGTAAAATGGCTTCCATTATCAGAGAATATCGCCTCGGGGACTCCGAAAGCGTGGAAAATTTGGTGCTCGAGAAAATTCACAGCGGCTTTAGATGTTTCGCCAGCTACTGGGTGGAGAAAGCAGAATTTAGAAAACGCGTCTAGGACTACCAATACAGCCGTATGGCCTTTCTTCGTCCTAGGATATGGGCCCATATAATCGATGTACAAGAGTTGAAAAGGTCGGCACACATCCATGGCTTCGCCCATAGGGGGCCGAAGGGGTGTGTTTGGAGCTTTTGTTTCCTTACATACTTCACAGCTCGCTATATATTTTCTGACTTGGCTAGCCATACCGGGCCAATAATATTTTTCCCGAAGGCGTGCAAGGGTTTTGTGAATACCGCCATGGGAAGTTTGAGGGGGCTCATGAGCGGACTGGATCAAGGGAGCGGTCAATTCTGCAGGGATCCACAATTTCCAAATCAGATCGTCCGTCTCGGGGTCGCCAGTTCGTGGGTCCGAACGGTGGAACACATAACCATCCGAAACCTGAAGGTCAGGTAACTGCCCGGCATCTTTGCTGACTTTGTCAACAAGATGCTGGTAGTCCGCTGACCTGAAGGCTGGGGACGTTAGGTCCACGTCACGACAGAAGGACACTTCATCGACACAGTCGACTCGTGACAGTGCGTCCGGAACCACATTCTGACTACCCTTGCGGTGCTCGATAGAAAATTGGAAGCCCTGCAGCTTTAGGCTCCACCGCGCTAGCCGGCCGTTTAAGTCGGTCTGGCTCATGAGCCACCTCAAGCTGGCATGGTCAGTAATTATTGTAAAAGGCTGTCCTTCCACATACGCCCGGAACTTTTTAACGCTCAGCACCGCTGCGTAACACTCTAGTTCTGTGATGGAATAATTACGCTGGGCGCTGTTCAGCTTCTTAGAGAAAAATGCGATGGGATGTTCTTCATCGCCCTGTCTTTGGAAGAGGACGCTTCCTACCCCCGTTTTGCTGGCGTCACATTGGATGTAGAAGGGGCGGGTGAAGTCTGGAGTGACCAGTAAAGGAGCAGACATCATTGACTTCTTAAGTTCCATGAAGGCTTGGTGGGCCTCGTCGGACCAAACAAATTTGCCGCCTTTTAGGCAGTCCGTGATGGGAGAGGCGATACTTGCATAGTTACCTATGAAGCGTCTATACCACCCCGTCATACCTAAGAAGCGTCGCACCTGTTTGGTCGACTTTGGAACTGGAAAGTCCCTAATGGCTGCCACCTTGTCGGGATCAGTTTTCAGGGACCCATCGCCAATGATGAACCCCAGATACTTCACCTCCCGGACGCAAAATCGGCTCTTTGACAGGTTTACTGTCAGCCCGGAGCGACGAAGGCAGTCGGCGACCTTTTCCAGCAGTTGAAGGTGGGTCTCAAAGTCCGGTGACACCACCAATAAATCGTCCAGATAGACGAACACATTTTCTCTAAGTGAGCCCGGTATCGCCTTGTCCATCAAGCGACACATGCGTTGCGGAGCGTTACAAAGCCCGAACGGCATCACTGTAAATTGATACAGCGGTCTTCCTGGGACGGTGAAGGCAGTTTTTTCCCTGGATTTTTCCTCCAATGGGATTTGCCAAAAGGCATCTTTCAAGTCGATTGCGGAAATGAACTTAGTGTCCTGCAATCGCCCCAGGAGACCGTCTATATGAGGCAGTGGGTAGGCATCCTTTATGGTTACGGTATTTACTTTGCGGGAGTCCAAGCAGAGGCGGACTTTTCCAGGCTTACGCACCAGGACCACGGGTGAGTTCCATGGACTGTTGGACTCTTCGATCACACCTAAACTCAACATGCGATCGATTTCCTCATACATGAGGGCCTGAATGGCGGGAGAAACAGGATAGTGCCTCTGCTTGATGGGCACCGCCTCGCCAGTGTCGATCACGTGTTGTTCCAGGTGTGTTCGACCAAGTCCACAGGTGTCGAACGACGGGAATCGCGCGCGGACCTGGTTCAGTCGCTCCTGTTGGGACTCCTCAAGGATATGGCAGTCGGGATCAGGTTGTGGGGTATGATGGAGTTCCCCAATTATGTGTGGGGCCAATTTAAAGGCCCTCCAAAAATCGACGCCGAGATAAAGATTCTGAGACAAGTCCGGTACTACATATAGTGTCATGGTCATAGTTTTCGATCCATAAGTTACTGGGACGGTGATGAAACCACTAACATTCTTAGACGTACCGTCAGCTACTTGGACATCGGCGCGCAGGCGATGTAGCTTAATGGCCGGGTTGTCCTGGAGGAACGACTCTGCCCCTCTACCCAGGCAGCTAATGCTGGCGCCGGTGTCCAACAGGCCTGTTAGTTTGGTACCTTGGATCCGCACGTTGACGAAAGGTCGATCATCTCCGTTCTCATGTAACATGGCGGCGACAATCTTCTGTGTATGTGCCCTCTTCTCTAGGGCCCATGACCGTATGCGCGGGGCTTTGCGAGTTGGTGGCAGTTCGGCAGAATCATTAAAGATTCGCTTACGAACTCGATGATAGTTGGCCCATCGCTGCATAAAAGAGGCTCTGGCCTGTGGAGAAGGGAAGTCTGGCAGAGATTCCTTTATCGACAGGTCAGAGACGTCGGACATGCTTGTTGACAAATCAAGTGTAAAAGGGGGACTTTCGGATACTAGGTCGGGCGCGGACCTCCCCGGGGCCTCGCACCCTGGTTCTGGTTTCCCGAACAGATTGGGCAAGAAGTGGTGTAGACTTCGGGGCGCCCACATCTGTAGCAAAAGATTTTCCGATGTGGGGAAGGGCAATCAGAGAACGAATGTCCTTCTTGCTGGCAGTTCCAGCAAGTGACTGGGCGGCGCGGAGTTGCGTCGGCCCTCATCTCTTCTACAGCAGGTGGTGGTGTGCCACTAGCGTAATTCATATAAGGCCAGGCCGGTTGTTGTGGGGGCACGTCAGTCAGCTCATGCACTCGGTGCGAGTGGCGACTCTCCTCCCTCTTGGCTTTTTGCCATCGCTCTACTCGGATGCACGCTTCGCGAAGTTGGCGCATATTGTCATAGGTGGATCCTATAATGGCCGATCCCAGTGTGGTGTTCAGGTTTTCCATGACAAGGTGTACCAACTCCGCGGAGGACATCGGGCGCGAGAGGCGGTTTGCCAAGGCCAAGATTTTTGCGGCGTAATCGTCGAACGATTGATTGAGTTGTTTCGTCTCCATCATTTCTTTGATGAGTTGATGGTCGGTCTGCCTTCCTCCGAACTGTTCTAATAAGCCAGACTTGAAATCCACCCACAAGGGGTTGGACTGCTGTCGGCGGAACTGAGTCCAGTACCAGTCCTCAGCGGGTCCTGATAACAGGGCGGCCACATTCCGCACCAGCTCCCGTGACGATATGTCATCATCTCGAGCTCGGGTGTCGAGCCGATAGAGAAATTCCTCTGCCGAGGTTTCTCCCGGCCGACCCGTGAACTTGAGGTTCCAGTTCAAGACTGGCGACTTCTGTCTGTAGGTAGGGCCGGTGTGTTCTGGGCGGTAAGGGGGGCGCTCTCCTATGCTGCTGGACCGCGGAGGAATGCCACTGGGCCCAGCCCCGGCCGATGTGTGAGGGTGAAGAAAATTGTACGCGGTATCATTCGGGGACGCTTCGGGGTGTCCTCGCTGTTTCAGCCTTTCAACTTCATGTTGCAAGGCTGCAACCTGCTCAGTCAGCGCTATCAACGCCGCTGCCCGTTCCGACTCGCCGTCCTCAGAACGAGAGTTATCATTGCCTTCGTCATCTTCGCCGTCGGCGACAAATTGCCCCTTATCGTTTCTTTTTTTCGGCATGCTAGGAGATCGACTAGCCGATAAGGAAGCGAGAAGTTAATACTAAGATTTGTTCGAGTAGTTTCTTTTGTTTCTGTTTTTATTTATGCACAAAACCGCATTTATTATTTGTATAATTTAAAAAAAAAACGCAAACGAAAAAGAAAATAAAAATAAACAGTGAAAATCGAAATACCTAATATAACAAATAAGAATTCTTTTTGTTGTTTTTGTTATTTATTTTTTTTTTGTTTTTTTTTTTTTTTTTTTCATTCATAATCAATATTTTTATCTTCCTACATTTCTATCCCCTTTTTTCACGATCCTATCTCGTAAATGATTGAATCCATTAAATTTTTTTTTTTCTTTTTTTTTTTTTTATATATAATATAATATTATCACTTATTTAGTTCTAGAAAATAAATCTTTTATGTTTTATTTTTTTGTTTTTATATTTTATTTCTTTTTATTAAAGTGAGTGTGGCCCCAGGGAGAGGATGTCCTCCCCAAGGCTATGGTGGCTGATGGCGCCGATGACAGCCAGCCTGAACACAGGACTGAGTGGCATCCGCGTCATCAGAAGCACCAAGTGCCTCCACTTGCGGGATCGATGATGAGGGTGGTGCCAGGCTAATGTCTAGCACCATCTTCATCAAGGAATCCCTATTGTCTGACATCCGGCAACCCCAAAGCGATGACCGGATCCCAGTGACCACTGAAGAGAAGAAGTGAAAGGAGAAGAGATAGAAGCCTCCCTTGAGTGAATATGTAGACCGCTCTGACACCCAGCCACAACTGGTCAGCAACCCTGCTGAGTCACAGGAAGGTGAAGTGTCAGAACGGTCCAACAGCCGGGGGCGGGTGTATATCAGGAGGTCGACCCTGTCGCAGCGCCAGGCGATAGAACGCCTGTTAGCCTTGACTGGACAGGTCCGACGTTCAGGCATACATCCGCCCATACTATAAAATGTAAAGAAAGAAACTGGGGAGTGATGGTCACTGTCAGGGAGGCTCGCACAGAGTCAGGCGTTATGACGCCTGTTAACCAGATTCCGCGCCTCGCTGACAGGAACCGTAAATAAAATAGGGAGGATACCGCAGAAGAAATCGAAAGATGAAGTGGTTGAAGAAGAAGAAAGATAGGAAAGGGGAAGAAAACAGAGATGATGAGGGCTAGAGTACCGCGGTAAGTACTTTTCGCCCATCAACCAGAAGCCAGAGGGACTTGGACGGAGAACGGAGAACTGATAAGCGAAAGAAGTCCACTCCTGGCTCCTCTCGTTGGCCTGAGCCACAAAATTTACAAGATAAACTACAATTTAAAAAAAAATCTAATATGAAACATAGCTCGGCAGTGGAAAAGTGACTAATAAAAAAAACAGACTTTCCGAGCTATGGTACCGAGACTAGAGAATCAAACAAGTTATCATCCACTAGCCAGCGTTGGGCGCCATTTGTAACTGTCGGGGTAGGGTGTGCCGGGGCACGAAGAAGGGAAATTGCCATAAAGGCCAAAGACTACCATTACAAAAAAAAAACTTGGGGAAGGGGACTCAAAAAGAAGGGTGACTCGGACGGTTCGACCGTCGGGGGGAAGTGTCGCGAATTTTATGCATCCAATGCACCGGTTGTTGGCACGACTAGCGATGCGCTAGCTAGCTCGCCAGATGGGGTGGGGTTCGCGGTGCTTGGATGCCGGAGGGGTGACAGTTATACTGTTAAATCTTTCGTGCCTATGCAACAACTAAATTTAATACGAGCGACAAGGGGGTGAAACACGTCTAGGGCCAACGAGAGGGGCAAAAAGGGGGAAGGAAAGAGAGAAAGGGTGGTCACGGGTCACCAGGTCATTCTTAGGGGACTACATGATGTCAAACAATCAAAAAAATTTATGAGTGGGCGGCACTTACCTTGGTTAGGGTCATCCAATCATCCGTGGGCCACACCTACTCGAGGTGTTTTTACTCGGTCATGTTATTGATTTCACGATATTTATTTGTTTAAGGTTATGTTAATTATGTATTTAAATTATATTATTCATTTGTTTAAGTTCATATTATTTAATACATTAAATTCATGTTGTTTATTAGTTTAAGGTTATGTTAATTATGTATTTAAATTATATTATTCATTTGTTTAAGTTCATATTATTTAATACATTAAATTCATGTTGTTTATTAGTTTTAGGTTATGTTCATTATTTATTTAAATTATATTATTTATTTGTTTAAGTGCATATTATTTGTTACCTTAGATCTACGTTATTTGTTTGGTTAAAGTTATGCTATTTATTTATCTAAATCTTATGTTATCTATGTATTTAAATTTATTTTATTTATTTATCTTGGCATCATTTTAGAGCCGTCATTGCAAAGTAAACAAAACCGCCAATAATAAGAGCGGCACGAAATCATTGAATTAAGAAAACGGAAAATCACTTTCCTGCATGAATTCCTTGGATACACTATATTTTCTTTATGTAGTCGATATTAAGTCACGTACTGCTCAAAGAAGTGAAAAACTTGGCACAGCAATTTATATCGGAAGGGAGATCAACGATGTGGTTTTAAACAACAAATTACGTACAATTTATCACAAAAATATAAAGAAAATCGGCGTAGTTCACAGAAAGCGACCCGCGTCTAACCATTCTTTTCCTCCTCGCTTCCAAAACTCTCGCACAATACCGCGACGGATTCAAGCACGCCTTTCTCGTGGAATTAGTTTTATTGTTTCAAAAAAAATAAATTGCTTCAAAATAAGAGATAAAGTTTTGCAATGATACTTTCCTTACGAGGTTCTATCCATAAAAACCTTAACAAAGCCAATGCTATATTGCTGTATGTAAGCTGAATTATCTTCACAAATTCACTTATGCCGGCCGATTTTCTCCACTTTCACATTACTTTATTATCAAAAAACCAGAAACTAGTTACTACAAACTGTAAGTAAATTATCTTTTTATATATTACAAAACTCGTTATCTCGATTAAATTGAAAACAAATTGGAGCTGCGGATCCAACACGAGACTCCTCTCTTCCCAAAAATTTCAGCACCGACTCCCCTATCAAATAAAACTAGACATCCCCGCTTCCGAAAACTTTTTTTTTCCAAAAAACGCCGGCTCACGCCGAAGGGAGCCAGCCGCGTCCCGTTAACTTGCATTCCTCGCTTCCTGGAGAATTCAAATCGTTTTACTGCAGTCGATTTTGCAGACGATTCTGCCTAAAAGTACTACTCGATGGCTGTTGATTTTGGTTGTATTTGTTGCTGCTGCTTTTATTAACTTTTTGAATATGTCTGTAGCATGATGCTTTAAGTCATAATAACCGCATATCGAAGCTGATATTTCTGGATTTGCGGGTATTTAAGGCTCAAAACAGAACAGGGACCGCGACGGCCGACTACAACTGCGATTTATGTCATAGTTGGACAGCGCAGCTAATGTATACCGAAATTGCAATCGCTACTTGAAACGTAACGTTTTGTATATCCAAAAATTGTGTTTTTTTTTTTTTTAAAGAAAATTATGTCTTGTATGCCGACTTCAATTTTACGGCGCAGTGCCGCTACAGTTGCAATTTCGTTATACAACGTTGTTCTATATTTACGCTAAACGACCGACTTCGCCGTCCGCCGTCGCAGTCGCAATTCCGTTTTGGCCCTTATGGACAGCTTCAAGAGTTAAAGCTTTTTGCCAAATTGGTGTATTTGTTTCTAAAATTTCTTATTTAAAAATTTTTCACATTCTGTCACCAATATTCGATGATATTTTTGAATTGGGGTCGAAGTTAGCCTAGGGTTAGTACAGGTGACTTGGATAATGTTTCCCCCCCGAACAACTATATTTGATGTAATAAGTAACAAAATTGTTTGCAGAATTTTAAGTTCTTCTAGATTATTGTCCCTAAGTAGCCATAAGGCATCTGTTATATCTCTAGCGCCTTTTTGATCAACGACTTGTTGATTAATCAGTTTTAGCATAACACCTAAACTGAGCTTAATATTTTTCGAGTCTTTTGTTTCACATCCTCGGACTAATGGATATAGTATTTGGTTGACCGAATAATAGACAGGCATTAGCGGATAAGCTCTGCAAATTTTTGATATTGCTTCTTCGCATGCCTAGGTTTGGTAAGTGGCGTCACCAGCTGAGGGCGACCGTTACAGTTGGAAGACCTAGAACAACGTGGAGGAGAACCCTATTAGCGGAGGCCGCAACAACTGGGAGATCTTGGACGGAGCTGAGAACTGTCGTATATAAAAGAGTCCACTGGAGGGAAACTGTTTACGCCCTATGTCTCACGAGGGACTAAAGAAACAGGACAACACACACCATGCGCCGCGCGATTTTCGGGTGCAATAGATTCAATTGGATCAAAGGAACAAACCAACTACGCCAAGGCCACAGCGACATAAACCCAAAAATTTTCTGCATAACCAACCAAGAATTTATATGTTTTGGCATGACTAAAGGTCCGGTTACACGCAACAATCTGCTTGTGCCAATTGGCTTGCGCAAGTCAATTTGCCCAAGTGAATCGTTGCGTGTAAACGCAAATTTTTGGCTGGCGCAAGCCAAAAAGGTTGCCTTGTGCAAAATATATGTTCTTAGAAAATCGGCTTGAGGTTGGTGTTTTGGCATGAGCGTTTAAATGATGTTCAAGCCGCAGCTACAACCCTCAGCATGTCCTTGGGTGAGTGGTGAAATTTTATGACTTTTATGACGCTCCTCCGACCTTATCATAATCAATATAATATAATAATCGTGTCAAATTAGCGTCATTTAGTGTCATTTTCCCTCATTTTATTTACACCAATTGACTTGCGCCAGTCAATTTGTACAAATAAATCGTTGCCTGTAAACCGATTAAAGTTCATTCAGTTTATTTGCACCAATTGACTTGCGCCAGTCAATTTGCACAAGCAGATCGTTGCGTGTAACCGGACCTTAAAATACAACACTGCTGAAAAATTGTAGAAGCCCAGTGGAAGCTGAACTTGGATTGCTGGGCTGATATTACCAGATTCCTGAAATCCCGGAGATCACATCAAAAGAGAGAAAGGGGACTTTCACGTGCCGTTACTGTGAAGTGAATTTTCATGAAGCTTTGTTTTATTACCTTTTTATTACCACTGTTAATTACCATGTAAGAAATTTTATTACATTTTAATACAGAAAATAATTTTAAAAATTAAAAATGAATTCGAAATTGCGTACTTATAGTAGACAAAGGAACTTACTTGTATTAATTTTGAGATATTTTGTACCATTTTCTTAAAACTGTCTTTGTACGAGCATGCTAACAAAGGTAATATTAAATAACAAATTACAATTATGGTATATACAGGGCTTCATGAAATATGGTCTAGCGAGGATGCATTTGAAAAAAAAGAAACAAACAAGATTGAATCCATGAATCATGGCGAACGTTTTCTAATACTAATTGTACATACATATATGTATGTTAATCCGATCCTATTCGACAATCCAGGCCTTTTATATGTTGGCAGTGATGAGTAGTATACAGTTCGCAGCAGGAAAGCTGTAGAGTAGATTCGAAAGAACTAATGCCGGGCACCGAATCTAAACTTTTGCTAACCTTGCCTTCCAACAACTATGGAAGTGCACCTAGCATCGAAGTTGCGGGACAGTTTTAATACGCAATTTTCGCATCGAATTATTACGGAGCGTTTCCAATATTGGAGTGAGCTTTACGCTGATCTCCAGCCTCATATGAGAGAAATTGGGAACAAGCAATATATATAATTCAAAGAGTTAAAAAGCCCGGATGCACACTGGAGTCTTCAACTTCAAGCCGACAATGTAAATGGGCCCTTAAGAAGCGTTATAATGCTGGATTGAGCTTTACGCTGAGCTCAAGCTTAAAATTTAATCAGCCCTGAAAAGTGCAATGAGTTTCCTTATAAGTTCTTCTTCTATTCCTTGCAGTCAATAAAATTTTAATATGCCATGAGAGATACATAGGGATTAAGCCGATGGCAAGCTGGCCCCTGAAAAATAACTGCTTGTTTGTTGAAAGTGCATGGAAAGCATCCAGCTCGACGCCCGATATCGATTTTGGTTATTATTAGAGACCGCCGAAACAGTACTAAAACAAAAACATTTTTTATTTAAGACTATTGAAAATTCAAAATTTTGTACAAAGGGAGCTCTGTGGTGCGGGTCCATTAGCTGCAGCGTAGATATATCCCGTTCGTAAATGCGGCCTTGGCATTTCCTTTGTCTTTTAAAATTCTCCAAATATATTCTGCAGCAGTCGAGATTCTTCATAATTCACAAAACCATTGTAGCCTGGCTTGATTCTTTAATGATTCCATAAATAAACATATGGGTGGTTACATCATGTAGAGATGCTGGTGGCACAATTTAAGCTCCGTAAATTCTGAATCAAGAATTTGAAACAAAATGCTTAAGCATTATGAAAGAAAAATATTAATAAAATTCCATCAACGCATTCATAAAATACCTCCTTGTTGCCTCGAAACCTGGAAGCATAAAACGAAACAAAATTCCGAAAGGTACCACACTAAAGGTATATATAGGAAACAAACAGGATTTTGGCGAGCAAGGAGCAAGCATACAGAAAATTTCCTTTTTCACAAAGCTGAAAGCAGCCCGCAGACCCTGTAATGCATCAGCGAACACTGAAAATTCCCTCAAGTTTAATAAAAAAATATCCAGCACAACTCTATCGCTTACTTGGGAGGAGGAACGTTTTGTTCAAAATTTTATACTTAATACCCCCGGCTTTTATCCAAAGGACTTGTTACCCATCTGCCAAACGGAACGGCATGGTCCTATAGCGAAAGGAGTATTTTATCTCGGAAGTTGGTAATATGTGGCCATTTTCCATGATCTCTGGGAAAGTTTATCTAAAATATTTCTGACTGTCCCTACAATCGGAGAAATATGTTTGCACAGTTATATGTATATCTGTAAGTCCCAGGTCTATGTTTATCCTTCCTTATGTGATAAGCTTTAAGATTAAATAGCTTTACTTTTGTTTTGCAAGAAATGGAATTCGGGGAATTTAACGTCTGCAAATTTCATTCAAACAATGATCAAAAGGCTAAGTCGAAACAACCATCTCCTCCTTCAAGGATCACAATGTCGTGTAGGCGGAGCCCCCAGCAGCAGCACATTTATCTAGGATTATAGCTCAGATGGCTATTGTTGTGGCATAGTCATAACTTGTCTAATCACAACCGCACTAAAATACGAGTTGTTGCTGGCTACGAAACATTTCGGTTTTGCTTTATTTATTTATTTCACTTTTTACAACAACTAAAAATGTCCAGAATATGCAGAGAGTTCGTATGCAAAGGCAAATCCTTGTGAATTATTATGATTATTGTTGGAATGTAGGTGAAACCAGTGTGGTCAAAATATAGAATACAACCATTTATCGTGAAAGTTGCTGTACAGCACATGAAAGTACTAGAAAAGCACTTAATTACTTACCGGAAGTTCTCTATTCGGATTCTATGGAAATTCGTAAAGTACATTTCATTTATTTTCATCTCGTGTGAGAATCGTGTTGGGATTTCAATTTAATTTCACAGAAGTTCACTGTGCTGTAAATAAAATTTTAAGGTATTATAAGTTTGGATTATGGTAACATGAATTAAAACAGATTTTGGCATTCAGTCGATCGTTAAGGCGAGTTGAGCTATCAAAATGTAGTTATAATACGAATAAACTATGTGGGAACATTTGAGATGGACAGTATCCAAATTGATCAGGTTAAAATTAAATACCTAAGAATTTTTGATCCGAACTGCTGGCGTCTAGATCAAGTTTTCAAATTTTAACTAATACTGCACTAAAGTTTTTATTCTGACTCTATCTTAAAGACTTCATGATATCACTGTTGAAATAATGCAATTCGAAGAATTCCTAAAAGAATTAAGTACACAGCACAATAGCAGGCTGATTTTTGAAAATAAAAACAAAAATCTCACATAACAAATTATTTATTTATACTTATGCCAGTGGTCGAAGTGGCATGTTAAAAGTGGTGGGATGGTTAAAAATACAAGCTTATGTAATTTAATAGCATATATGTAATTCTTCTATATATGTATATAAAAATGAAGGTGTGTATGTATGTTCGCAATAGGCTCCTACACCGTGCAACCGGTATTAATGAAATTTTAGCTATGTGCTATTCACATTAAAACTTAGAACATAGGCTATTCTATTACTTTATAAAGCCACTCCTAGGTGGCGCTGTCATGGAGAGCTTCGTTGAAAATCATCGCAGAGCTTTGAATTTTTGCATGAAGGTCCGTGGGGGTCTCCCATGCTGCACCTCGAAGCCCGATTTTCGAAATTCAACATGGCCGCCGAATTGGTTGAATTTGCCAATTCTATTCCGATTCCAATAAAAGTGGGTCGGAGGTCGCAAATAACGAATTTGTGGTCAAAACTTATAAATTCAAAATGGCCGCGGCAATATGGCCGACGAATTTGCAAAATGTGTTCCGATTCCAATGAAAATCGGTATCTGGGGTTTTTTAAGGTAAAAAATAACAAATTTATGATCAAAACTTAAATTCAAAATGGCCGCACCAAAATCGCAATATGGGAGTTTTTAAGGTAGCAAATAACGAATTTATGATCAAAACGAATAAATTCAAAATTTTGGGGCCAATATGGCGGACGAATTTTGCCAAATTCCCGGTTAGCCCTATGCAGATTGTTCAAGAGTTGGAAAATCGGAAAATCTTGACATTCTAGCTACAAATGGAAAAACATTGAATATAGTGTATCCTGAAGATCTCTTAGCAGCAATCGCTTCAGAATTGATCAACAAGGTTTTTTTGGGAAGATGGTAAGGAGAAGCGGAAATGGATAAGAAGGAAGCGAGGGAGACCGAGGCGAGGCAGCAATTAAAGCGGCTGAGACAAATGAACAGCGCGACGCGTGCCTATAAGATAAACGAGCCAGAGCTTCTACTTTGAGAATGAGAAGATCACGATTACAGCAGGCCCATGCACCCCAATGTTATGATTGGTCCAATGGATAAATTGTGGCAATAATGTAACGATTTAAAATTTCAAAAAGTACCTGGAATGTGCTGTTCCAATGGGAAAGCTGATTTGTACTAGGTACGATACAAGGCTCTTCTTCCCGCGCCCTTTTATCTATATGATCTTGTTCAACCAGATTTTTTCTTTTTTTATCTCAAATTTATCCATTTTTGTAAAAGTAATAATTTTTTAGACAAAACTAACGCGATATGAATATATATTAAAAGCTAAATCGGCTAAAAACTGAAATTTCATTTGAAAATTTGTTATATTCATCCGTTATTATTGGAAATTTAAAACTCTCATTTTAAATTATTTTTAATTTTTTCGTATTAAAAATTTTTTAAAAAAAAATTACTTAAAATTTAAAAAAATATGATCCGGAATGATTTTTTTTCCCTAAGAAAATGGCATCCCACCCCATCCCGCCCCACTTCGAGCACTGCTTATAGCACAAAAAAAAACATTATTGCGGGTGCTTTCAACGTTCCTAATGTTAATTGGCTGATTTAATCAATGGCACTAGTATTTCAAGCAAAGACGGCGAGGCTCAAATTGTAGATCATCCCATGGTACAATAATTACAAGGTAAGTTCATAAGGGTCCCGTGACGTCACTCAGATCTTTTATCACAAAGGAAAAAAGCTTTCCCGTGACGTCACTCAGATCTTTTCTAATGTAAAATGCGTAAAAGCTTTTCAAGATGGAAACAGAGATTTTCCTTATGAGCCTACCTTGTATTATTGTACCATGGATCATCCTACGAAAATCCTTGACGCTGTGGGCTGAGTTCCCCAAATGACTCACGTTGTCGTGAGTATATTAAGTAGAGAAACTCCTATAGGTTGAAAAGTGCGATCGTTAATGCTACCGCGCCGACAGTTAAAATATCAGAACAAAATATTCGATGACAAGTAGTATGGCTTAAGACAAAAGTTATCTTCTACTGGCGACCTTATTGTACGTCTAACAGCGGGGAAACCCTCTTTTAAAACTTGAAGTCGATACTAGACTTACTTGCAATATTTTTTTGGGTATTTCTTTAACCCACCGACTTGGGGATTGCAATATCAGGGAAATGCAGAGATTGCATTTCCCACGTGAACTCTAGGGGATTTTCACTTGAAATTTGCCCGAGACGTTGAAACCTGACTTTCAATTAGATTTTACGTAACGAAAGCCATTAGGAATTGGAATGTAGAGATTTGTTTTTCTTTAGAGGCCATTAGAAATATGAACGGACAAAATTTTGTAGTTTTTGTTTAAAGCAACTCCTTCTGTCTTCATTATCCGGCGGTGGCAGGAGAAACATAGACTTCTAGCATAATAAACTAGGAAGCCGTGTTCTAATCGATCGAGCGCTCTCTCTCTTGATGAGATGGATGATATTCGCCGTAATAAAACCACGTGCTGGCAATTGCATTCTGATATTGTTCAATCTGAGCTCTAGTCTTTCTTCATAAAAGACCGGCTCTTAATCCTCTGGATCCCCTGGGCGCTGGACGGCCGTCGTAATGAGGCAGTGGATCGGGAAAAACCTCTGAGTGAGCTTCTGGTTCGACTAGCGAGTATGGTTTAAATGATGGTTTGGCATTTATGGTTTAAAAATAAAAACATGTAAATGACGATCTTCACGATTCCCGCACTTCGCACTTATTTTTTTGTGATAATGACTACGGGAACATCTCGCAGATACATATATCGGTGGAGAAAGTACAAAGCCGCTATTTTAGATGAAGAGAGATAACACCATGCATTTCCTTCTATTGAAGCTCCACATGAAGGAGTTTAACATCATGAACCATTAAATTAAAAGGACATTGCCTAGTTGCAGTAAGTAGAGGCCACCCGACCAATTGATGACGCCGCGGAAAGGCATCGCCAAAATTGTGTCGATCTTACAGGCTTTGGAGAGAGTTTCTAAGCTTAGAATAGAAGATTTACCTGAATTAGGCAAGCTGAACCAAAGCTCACTCCAAGCATACTGCGTATACTTAAGTAACAATTTATTCACGAGTGCGGTTACAAAATGGTGCCCCTTTACCTCCAAATTTGTTCCCTTCTTCGATTTTTGGACATGACAGCAAAGGGGGTTTCACTCGATGTGTTAATAACGAATCTTTCGCTCTGCCGTTTTAAGAACACTGGTATAAAATTTTTCCCGAGAAAGGTAGTAATAAACTTAATTTAAAAGTATTATCACGAGATGGCGTAACGACCAGATGATTGCATCGATTTAAACTGAAGTCAACTTAAAACAAAGTGCCTGACAGACACTAGGCTTGCTTTAAGAATTAGAATATACTGTGTAAGCACGAATGCTGATTATTGGCGAGATTAGAAGGAGGCAGTCATTTATTAACAGCCAGGATCTGTCAAAACCATTACGGGAGTCAGTTGTCGACAACAAACACTGCAGTTGACCCAAAAATGGAATGAAAAACGACCAGTGATTTTCCAGGAAAACAACCCAAATGAAGTTAAATCGGTTAATAGTACAGGGAAATTGTCATATGATAATGATGTCGTTGGGAAGTTGGATTTTTTTGTTTTTTTTCTTTACATATGTTAAGATATAGCGACCAAATCGGTCCTGTGCTGTACGAGAAAATTGCATAAATAACCATTTTTGATGCATTTTGAGTGCATTGCTACACTATTTTTTTAATTTCTCCAGTTCTGTTGGTCGTAGAAAAATAAAAAAAATTGGAAAGTACTCGTGAATGAATAGACTATCGAACTGATTTGGTATAAATACTTTAAAAATGAATCCTAACCTCAAAAAACCAAAATTTATGAAATTTTGTTTTATTTTACTTAAAATGAAATAAATAACGGAAAAATAGTCGGATTTTGATAAAAATTGGAGAAAATATGTAATTTGATGCTATAAATACAGAGATGCTACTTGGCAACTATGAAAAAAAGGCAAAAATTGAAAAATTAAAAAAATAGCGTAGCAATGCACTCAAAATGCATCAAAAATGGACATTTATGCAAATTTTCTCGTACATCACAACCTATTTTACCCTAATTTTTTTTCCGCTTTATCTTAACATATGTAAAGAAAAAAATTAAAAAAATCCAACTTCCCAACTACATCATAACTTCGCTTTTTTTTGTTTAATTTCCCCCAGACTAAACTAGGAAACGCTAGAGTAGAGCTGCACGGATGGAATATGTTAACCCAACCCGCCGTAGGTATTGCTTTAATGCAGTGCTTTTTCTGATGTCCATTTTTTAGATCCGAGCCCGGCTTTTGTAGCCTAAGTATTAGGACACCCGACTACTATCCCAGCGGTCCGTTATTTGAATCCACTTCGCGGCAGGTGCTTTCGGTTTTTCCATTTTCTCCTACCTCGAATATAACTTTGGGTTGGCATTGCGCCAGTTCTCTCACTCTTATCTCTGACCGTTGGTCTTCCACATAAAAAAATGCAAAGTCTTATTGGGTAAGTGAAATCATTAGAAAAGAAATTTCGTTATTAAATCTTAAAAAACACAAACTTATTGCACTTTTTAACTCTTAAAATAGACACGAGTAGTAAAGTAGACACGAAACTAGGATAACACACGATAAGGATTTTCAGCCACGAAAAATGCATTAAATAATACATTTTCCTTTTTTTTTAAATATTAAATTACCTTTAAGCACGTTAAAGTACATACTCAGTTGGAAGAGTTCACGAAAATTTACTCTACTTGCCAGAAATCTAGTAAAAGGTATATAACTTTTCACCAGAATCTTAATTGCATTCAAGAGTGCACTTAAAAACTATCTGCAATCTTCAAGGAAATCTTACAGTGCAGGCAAGTCTTATATTATGAGCTTCCAACTACCTTCTTCATATCTTTAATTTATAAAATTTTCATCTTAGAAACTAGCAAGAAGCAGATTGAAGTCTCATTGTTCTCTGCAAGAAAATTGGGATTTATCTTGGAACAAATCCTTGTAGTAATTAAATTGAAACCCCACAATTAACTGGACATATCTGATAAGCACTGCTAAGGTCGACTAAAAGCAGGAATCCTTATTCGAATATCTTTTTGAGTTCGGTAATAACGAGGGCGAATTCGTGTGTGCGGAGAAAATTTTTTAAATCAGTATCAAATGATTAATTAAAAATTAATAAAAAAATTCAACCGCACTCAATTATTTGAGTGAGATAAAATCGAGATGATTTTTTATTTATAATTTTCACCAACAAATAATTAAAATTCATACTAAATAAAAGCAATTTGCAATTGGACACGTTGACCTGAAAACTGTAGTGCATCACATAATTATGAATTATAATTATTAACACATCACCATGGCCATTCGCTGTTTGCTTTACTGTGAATTTAAATCGAGGCGAAATAAAAAACCATATTCCGTTTATCACATTTATTTAATTTTTCTCTTTATTTATTATTAATTTACGTGCGATTCAACCAGAATTGTTGTTAAAACAAGTTTGAATAAATTATTATAAGACTAGTAGTTATTATGGCAGATGGGTGGTGATAACACTGGTTATACTTTCATACATTTTACATTAAAACCAGACAAGTTAGCGCTGTGAAATATTATTACAATTCTTTGAAATCGGTGCACCAAGTTTACCACTAAATTTAATAATGGTTGGACTACGGACGCAGTATTCCTGGAATTTTTTATTTGTCTTATGAATGAAAAATAACCTATTAGATCACAGAAGTCAATCAGCATAGATAGGGATTGATTATATGAAGTCGTTTGCATCTTCTACCTTTCCACTTTGTTTGGACTACAATTTACTGTCAAATTCATAAAAAAATAAAGAACTTTAAATGTTGGAACTGCTTCGTCAATTGCTTGTAGCATGGCGAGCTTTGAATTGGAAGCGAAGAAATCTGAGCAATACTTTTTAGTATTACATTCACAGTAAACATCGATGTATATGTCAATTTAATTTACATACTAAGTATTACTAAACCTCTCTCGTTTATTTAAATCATTAAACCCCGAAGTCTAACAAACGTTATTTTCAGTTGAAAATTAAAAAAAAAGCTAACAGAAAAATTGTGCTTATTTTGAAGCGGTAAGTCAATACGCGCTATCGTATAATGTAATAGAAAAATTCCTAGTGCAAGTTTTATTTTCAGTTAAAAAATGTAATATTGGTTTCGGTCTCCCATTTTCAATTATAGATGTATTTTCCGTAAATAAACGCTAGCTAAAGAATTATTGCAAAAAATCGTCAGTTATGGAAAAATACTTACCATCAACCTTACGCGGATTCAAGGGGGGGGGGGCACGGAGGTCATGACCCCCCAAAAGCGCTCGCTGTTTAAAATACAAAATTGCCCCAACTAAAAAACGAAAACAAAAAATAACCAAACGACCAAAACCGACCCAACTTTTTTGAAAATTAAAAAAACGACCTTAAAATATGACCTTCAAGGTCAACAACAGATTGATCTATACTCTTTCTATAGGTGCGTTTGATTTTCATTGGAGTGCGTGTGCCGGCGTAGTTGGGCGCACATCGGAATAGTTGTTGTTACACCACAGTATTGGCTTGTGTAGCTGCATCTACGCCGATGATCACCCAACTACCCCGTTGTACTCACTCCAATGAAAATGAAACGCACCTTTTATGTTTTGATTTGTAAACTCTGAAGTTAGCTGCACTCACAAGAAAGGGCGCGTCTTCATCAAAAACACATTAGGGCACGTTTTCGTTGGGCACGTTTGTTTTTAATCCATCAGAAAATTCGGTTAGTTTTGTTCGTTTTGTTAATTTTGTTTTTGTTTTTTTCCGCCACTTTTTATTCCGTGACCCCCACCCCCCCAAAAAAAAAATTCTAGATCCGCGCCTGACCACCCATAATATTTAATAAAGCAAAAACAAACAAAAAGCTAACACAACTTAGATATGTTTTTAAAATACTGTTCCAATACTCTTTTAAAAATTATTACTGTTTAAAATTACTTGCACTATTTTTAATTCTTAAAAACGATCAATAATTTATTGTTTTGTTTTACAAACATTTTTTTTGATTATAGATACCATTCTCAGATAATTGCTTGACATTTTTTCTAGCCCGGACTGTCATCGTCTCGAAATGAAAAATTATATGGGAGCAATATTTAATACTGTGTCCATCAGCGAGAGAGAGTCTGTAGCTCTGTTAGCATAAATGGCTCTACCATAACCTTATATATTTACAAGCCATGAACAAGAATCTCAATTGAGAGAATCGGACTACCAAATTCTCCCAAATTCTCCAAATTACACTAACACCATAACATGACTTCACCGAGTTGTAGTCCGATTGAGCGGAAATTCGCTTTCAATATTTTCCTTGTTCATGGCTTGTAATATAGAAGGTTATGGCTCTACCATAATTTTCCATTCAGACAGTCACAGACTCATTCGAAGAATACCTAATGAGACCAGCATCAATTTTTTTTCTCCGCTTTTTGCTTCAATTATTTCGTATGTTTCCATTAATTATTTATTTGCAATAATTTTACAAATCCCACTTTGATTTGTTCATGTGTTTAACATTAAAACAACTGTCAAATAACTGTTTTTATTCTTCTTCTTCTTAACTATCGCTAACCATGCTCCCGAGCAGGATTAAAATTTAACTACACCATGGTTAACCACGGGAGTTTTTGAACGGCAAAAAGGGAAGCATAACATACTACCCCATGCCAAAATATCCCACGACCAAAAATCCTGGGATAAATATCCCAGGCTAAAATATCCCAAAATAAAATATCCCATACAAAATATCCTACGACAAAAAATCCCAGGATATATATCCCAGGCTAAAATATCCCAAAACAAAATATCCCATACAAAATATTCCGCAACGGAATATCCCTTTTTAATTTGTTGTCATTTCAAAATTTTAAAAGTATGGAAATTTGCAACATTCAAAAAATTGCAAAATATAAAAAATACAATTCAAAAAAATTTTTCAATAAAAATGAAAATTTTCTAATAATAGTTATTGAGCAAAGACGCACTGGTTTGTATCTTTATTATTATATGATACAAGCAGTAACTACCAGGGTTTAAATTGCTGCAGCAATTTTAATACGGTTGCTGTTGACTTCGCTTTGCTGCTAAGAAGACCACATCAATTTACTTTGCTTTGCTTTACAGCAATCATATTTTCAAACTTCTTGTTGCATGCTGTGAAAACTTGGTGGTGGCCGCCATATTGTACTTAAAATGACGTCACATAGCTTACTGTAATGTACTTGTCATTCTCTTTCATTTGATACCCATGTCGGGGGTTGTACAGAAAAAGGTAATCCACCATTTTGTGGTGGCCGCCATATTGGATTTAAAATGACGTCACATAGCTTACTGTATTCTACTCGCCATTCTCTTTCATTTGATACTCATGCCGGGGGTTGTACAGAAAAAGGTAATCCGCCATTTTGTGGTGGCCGCCATATTGGATTTAAAATGATGTCACATAGCCTACTGTATTCTACACGTCATACTCTTTCATTTGATACCCATGTCGGGGGGTTGTAAAGAAAAATTGATCGCAAGATTCCACCAATGTTTTAACATCTCATACGGACATACTACAAACGATATCGTTTAGTCACGATAAATCACCATGAAATGTGTGTAGGCAGATTTATGGCAGAAAATGCACAAATGAATTTGATGGTAGTTATTTTTGTATCACCGCATAAAACTTGACGCGAAATAATGGAATTCATACATGACAATCTCCACTTCTGACGGTTCAATTTTACCAGGTCGAAATTTCAACGAAATTCCCATGATTTTGAGTGGCAATTTTAATATTAATTTTTCATCAGAAAGGGCACGTCGGAACTTTGCGGATGAGGGAGAAGGTGGGGATGATGAGAGGTACCACCCCACTTCTCCCTTCATCCACAAAGTTCGTGAGGAACGTTCCTGGGAGCTAAGCGGCTGACTTTTCTGAAAGCGTACAATATATCCGACAGACCTTCCAATATATCTGTTGCATATTACTATTAATATTTTAATAATTGCGCAGTTGTTAGCAAAAAAGTTTTACTTCAAAAGTGTGGTCTCGAGCACACTCATATTTTTTTAATTAAATTAATTAAGCAATGGAATTTTTGTTTGTTGAAAATTATCGTTTGAATTTTTGTATATTGTTATAAAAGATCGATAGAAATATAACATAAACAAATCTTTTCATTTTATGAAGGGATATTTTTTTACGGGATATTTGGTATAAGGGATATTTTAGTTGGGATATTTTGTCGGGATATTTTGTCGGGGATATTTTGGCCGGGATATTAAGGGATATTTTTTTAAGGGATATTTGGTCTAAGGGATATTTTAGTTGGGATTTTTTGGCTGGGATATTTTGTCGGGGATATTTTGGCCGGGATTTTATTACCGGTTCCCGCAAAAAGGTATGCTCGTGGTTATGTTGTAGTTAACCACGGAGTTTTTGAATGACATGAGAGTTTCGTTTTTCTGTGCACAAATCTTGATTGCCGTATTTGTCTTTGGGCATATAAGGCTCTATTATTCGTCTCGTTATGTCTTCCTATTCTTTGTTTCTTCCCGTTCTAAATCTTTCAGCTCTGGATTGTTGCATCACCTATGTTTTTTCTTCGATGATTTTCAGGCTTATGTCCTTTGCCGCCTTTTTTAGTACGACATAAGCTTCCCACTATGATCTCGTTTCTGCATTTTCAAGGAATTGTAAAGAGTATGTTGGTATTGACCCACTTCGCTGGAGTGACGTTTTCCTTATCCTTATCCTTCGAACTCTTCTAATAGTGCATTTTAGAGTTGTTCGTTGCGAATTTGATCAGTCGTACGTACCAGTTTTGAGGGGACTCCCAATATTCAGATAAAGTCTCTCTCTTTTTATAGAGTGATACTATATGTCTGTTGGAAGTCTACAAATATTTCAGGTGTTCTCCAGCTTTTTGCTTTAAGGTAAATGCGGTACAACTTATTTCACAACTATTAAAGTCCAAGACCAAGCTTAGGAAGAATATTATTAAAATTCAAAATAAAGTTTGTACGAAAAATCATAGAAACTGCTTGAACGTGTTAAAACAATGCTACCAGCGACATGATAGAATTAAGCAAAGGTTTTTGAAACTTTAAACCATTATCAAAACTAATAGATGATATTATACCAGGCAATCTACACTTAAGATCAAAATATATGTATTTTATGACTAGTTAAGAAATCGTGGCAATAATTTTAACATCCAACGAAAGCATTCAATATAGCTCTATAATAAAATACTCTCATCCGTCGTTCATTACTCTTCTCCAAATCCTAATACCAGTCAATCCAAAATACAATTCCCAATAGTTTGCCAATAAAAACAGATCCAACACTACAAAACCAACAATGCCATGTGTTAAACCGAAACCAAAAATCCGACAGGATTCCGAAACTTTGATAGCCACTCGAAAGTTTTATAGGATCCGTCCAAAGTAGTCTATGTTGTTTGTTTAAAAAGGCGATGGGATGAAGATGCAACGAAAGTGGCGGTTGCGAGTTTACGAGTTCAATGAATCAACTCCCGTCCGGCGGGATTCCAGTCGATTTTTCACCAAAAGATTTCCCAAAACTTACATTTTCCTTTATCCACTGTGATAAATTGTGAGTTATGAAAGTTTAACAAGAAAATTTTAAACTCCCTTAATGTCGCTATATCCACACTGTGTGTGCCACTCTCTTCCTATATTAAGCCAAAAGATAAGAGGGCACCCAACAAAAAAAAACATCGCGGTGGTGATAAGTGGGCCAAAAGTATTTTCGGTGTGCTTTCTTGGCGCTCATGATGTATTGGAATGTTGTAGCGAAACTAGTTAGACACGATAAATCAACAACTTCGCCTTTTTATAAAAGTGATAAAATGTGTTCAAATTAACTTTCTGAGAAGATTAAAAAAAATTAATAGTTCATTTTTTTTTCATTTTTTTTTTCATAATAAACTATTTCGAAGTTTGTGTTAGTCTATGCTTGAGGGAATAAGAAGTTTTCCACAAGTTTGCCGCGATAACAGAATGTTTGGTCCTTAAAGCGCGATAAGGAAGACAAAGTTTTAGTCCAAGAAGGAAATTGCATTACATCCGCTTTTTGGTATGCTTCCCGATCAGTTATACGGAGTTGTTATAATGAAAAAAGCTTCAAGGTAGTTTGGATGTGACAACTGTGGTAATTACTAAATGATTTGCTCAATTCCGCTGTTAACTTTTAAAGTTCACATGATTCAATTGTCTAAGGACTTCAGTTAGAACCAAGGAGGAATACCGCCGAGAACAAAGTAAGGCGGATAAAGTCTTACCCTCTCAGATCACTGACAGATTCAAACTCAAACACGGTTTATTCCGAACTTTAAAAAGATTTTTTTTAGTTCGAGTTCTATAAATTTTGTATAACTTATTTAATTTTAGATCAACTGTAATACCAAACACGATACAACTTTCTTTAGAAGCGTGACTGTGAGTTTGACGCTTGTTTTTATAATATTGTTTAAGAATATCGACAAATAAGTATGTACATAAAATACAAAAAACTATATTGACACCACTCATGTTCGTGGCTCTGACAATCTATTGCATTGCAGGGCTCCTCGAAACCATTTTTACTTCCTCTTCAAATTATCTTTAATAAATTATTATAATTACGTTTCTGCCGAAGTGGCAGAGATCCTATGTCATACCATTCCCTAAGTGATGTGATAAGCACTTTCTGGATAATAAAAGGCGAAATGGCATTCCCTCTTCAATTCCAAAACTTTTTCAAAAAATTGTTTTAATCGAGATTGCCCTGCCCCTATCATAGTTCCAATCCTTAACGAACAACAACACGTATTCACAAAAAGGTGTTCAACCACTTCAAATTTTATGATCCCAATTTCTGAACTACTACCATACCACAGGAGAACGGTTAGAAAATTGACGCTAAGTCTCAAGAAATTTAGCAAAGCCTTTTAAAATTTGCAATATTAGGTACCTACTCCCGTGAAATGAATAAAAGTATATGTTAACGGAAGAACTTGTGTTATATTTCAAGGACTTTTAGCAAAGGAAGTAGCTTCTGGGGACCCCCAGGGCAGTCATTTGCACCCGCTTTTGTTCAATGTATTGGATATAAATATTTATCTAAACTCTATATATTACAATAATAGGCAAAGCCAAAAATTGTGATCCCTTTTTAACCTAGTTCCGGTGTACGTATCTTAATGAAACATATATCAAACGAAAGGTATTTTTTCATAGATGATCAGAATATATATTTTATTCAGGTACCAAGGGAAAGGTGTGAAAGCTAGGTAAAGTTTTACACTATGAACGCGCTATCATAAGAGAATAATTTTTGTTTCGATTTTCTCTTTGCACTCACATTTCCCCACACTCAACTGCTTAATAGAGCGAATATTGACAGATCAAATAATAAAAGCAGAAGAAACCTAGAGTGTGGGGAAATGAAAGTGCAGAGAGAATATGTAAATATATGTATGAACTCTGCACTCACATTTCGCCATAATCTATAGTCCGGGGAAATTAGCATTTTAAGGAGACAGAATTCCAAACTGGCTGAAAATTGGACCAAAGCTTCCTTGGGACTTTTTAAGAAAACAATTTCGGAATCATAAAAAAAATGGCCGCCGGAGATATCACTTTTGGCAAAAAAGTCACTCAAAAGCTGGTTTTTTCGAAAAAAAATTTCATCAATCAATACGAAACGCTATTGCCTACAAAAAATCCCTCTTGTCATTTTTTCGAAAATCTAACCCTTTCGAAGTTATTCAAGGTCAAAGTTTCCAAAAATCGCTTTTCGGCCAAAAAATACTTTGAATAATTCCGGAAGGTCAAGGTTTTCGAAAAAATTTCAACAGGGGTATTTTGTAAGTAATAATCATACGTATTGATTGATCAAATCGAAAAAAAAACAGTTTTTGAGTGATTTTTTTGCCAAAAAGTGATATCTTCGGCGGCGGCCATGTTTTTTTTGTGATTCCGAAATTGTATTCTTCAAAAGTCTCAAGGAAGCTGTGTCCAATTTTCAGCCATTTTGGAATATTGTCTCCTTTCGTGCGTTTTTTTTGCTAATTTCCCCGGACTACTACTAAACAGATTAATTTATTCTGCTTTTGTTATTTAAGCTGTTACGTGCAAATTTAACAACTGCCGATTTTTTGAAGAGTGTGCTTCTGCGATTTTTATTTTTAAGCCGGTTGTGTTTTTAGTGGACGCTTTTCGAATTTTCTTTTTTGGTTGGACGTTGAACCTGGACGCTTTCTGAATTTTCTTTTCGGGGTTTTGTTTTGACAGTTGTGTTTTTCAATGCCTTCCCGAACTACTTTAACCTTCCGAACTCGGTTTTTTTAATTCGAACCGACTCCGTTTTGTTTTATTCTTTCCTAGAACAAGTTTGGTCGAATATCGACAACAGGCGAGACTAGTACAAATAAATATTACACATTTACTCGGATAATTTAAAAATATATAGTGTCATAAGAATTGGAACGAATGAATTATTTTGCCAGTCACAAATGAATGCATTGCAACTTTGGTGCAATTCATTATATTCCAAAAAAAATTGCTTAAGGTTTTTACGATTTCGCAGAGTAGAATTAGTTGCTATTAGGCGGTGGTTGAAGGGGTTGTTCGACCCAACTTTTTCTGGATTAAGCAGAACATCCGCTAGCTTCTAAAAATCTGGATAAACTCCTGACAAGTATGGCAGGGAGAATAGATGGCGGTAGATATTTAGCTAAAGGTGAAGGATATATCTTAAGGACCTTAAGGATATTATCTTTGAGACACAAATACACTTTATAAGTACTGAAGAAAATCCCGTCAAATGAGTGGGTAGTTTACACGGAGACAGAATACTGCAAGTTTTAACATTGAAGATCCTACTTCTCAATCTGTCATCCAGACGTGGTTATTTAACTTCACGAACGATGAATTCACAGGAATTTTCTAACTTAACGTAATCCCGACAAAGCCACTCTTTCAGTGAACGTCTATATGCTATATATGCGGCTTCTTTACCTTTAACTGTATCCAGTAGCGTACGCAGGATGAAACCATGGGGCGGTGTCACAAAACATATTTTGTACACATATTAGCCGTGTTTTTTTAATGAACTGTATAGTTCTTCCCCATACAAATCTGAAAACCCAGGTTTTATCGAGGTTTTTATCCAGGTCTTGGGACATTTCAAAATTCCCTTTCTTTTCGGAATGTAGCATACTTACCGGCTGTCGGAAAAACGTCATTAAAAATAAAAACAACATAGAAGTGACGAGAGCAAATTTGAAGGCATGAGGAAACAAATAATTTATTTTTTAGAAACTTATTCATTATTTTCTAGAGGGGAATTCGTGTAACAGTTGTTTATTGACACGCAACTTCGGATTAATTTTAATATATTTAAAGCACTGAAGATGGCGCTTAGTGAAATTTCCCTTGTCGTATTTTTAATGAACTGGATCGAAGACCTATATAGTTCATTAAAAAAACACGGCTATTGTTTAAAAAAAATTTTCTCGTGTAATAGGACTATGTACTTATATTATATTTTATGTTATTTCATTATAAAAATAATTACCTATAGGCATATTTTTATCGCAATTTTTTTATTGAAAATTGTGAGGAAACATAAATAATAATTTTTGACCATTTTTCGAATATCACAAAATGTCTTGTTTTTCTCCAAAAATCATGGTCTCGTGGTGTGCGCAAGACTTTAGACTTTGACTTAGAGCGTTCTTACCATTGTTTACTGAAAAGAAGGGAACCACTCTGAAAACTTGCTGGCGCGTAGTTTTTGAGTCAGAAAAACGATTGGTGACATGAAAAAAAATTTAAAAATTCCGTTTTTTTTTCAAATTTTGGCCAAAAAATGCCATAAAATTGGCCAAAAATGCGTCCAATTGTTTTTTGCGTAATTTTATCTGAAAGGACGGAAAATTTCCTACAAAAATCTATATGGCCATCCCAAAAGTCAGAGTTTGTCGAGAGCTATAAATAAATGAGAAATACGTGATTTTTGAAAAATCGAGTTTTTTTCAATATTGAATCAGTTGTAACTCCGAAACGGCGCACCCAATTGCGCTAAAAAATTTTTTGGTATATCACATCGAGTTCACGAACATATTCCCAAAGTTTGAGAGATATTTATTTTTTTGCTATCCCGGTATTCGGAATATTATTTTAATTGTTTAATAAATTGATATATTTATTAATTATAACTTTTCCTATTATTATTGGAATTAGGGGAAGGGGGGGTTTAACCCGCAGTAACAGTTCAGAAATATTGATGTACCTTTTTGGTAACGATGAAAATTTTCTTAAATACAGTGAAAATGGTAACAACCATTGGTGGTCTGGTAAATTCTTCATTTATGTGGTTCACCGTCGTACTGTCCATTCGCTTCCAGAAAAGAAACTATTCTGTTCAAAATCTAATCACATTGCACTTTCGATAAAGAAACTAAATAAATTTTTTTTTGTATAATTGGCTAATTTTGGCTAATTTTCGACCCGCCCTTCCCCCTTGGTGAGATGTTGTAAGATCAACCTGGACCCCCTCCCCCTAATCTCACGTGAGATTTTTCAAATTTAAAAAAATCTGTAGTATTTACACTAAAAATACGCATATCATGCGTATTGGCGGCTAAACCATCGAGGGGCTACTGTGCTACTTTGTGGCGTTCGCATAACCGCGATAAATATTTTTGTGTAGGATTTAGCCATATTTTAGTGGAGAAAAAGTTTTCTCGCAATTTTACACTTTTACAAAAAAATTACGTGATATTTGCCGAGACCCCCACCATGAGATTGGGTGAGATTCGGCTCGAACTCCTCCACCCTAAACGTCTCACGTAATTAATGGACGACCCCTAAGCTGCTTCCTATTGATCCGAAATCAATACTTTCCATCGTCTTACTATATTTCACTATATCATGGACGTATCAATTCACTTATAACTGCATTAAAGTAATTGAAGTATTTTTGAGTTGTAAGTATTCTCGACATCTGTTTCAAAGATTGTACTCAACAAGACCTTGAAATCGAACAAGACTTTACAATTCTCTTGATACGAAACGGTAAATCTATTAAAAATACTTCAACTAAGTACAATACTTAAATATCATGTAAGTTACCACTTGAAATTCTTTTAGCGGATGAAAGTCATAAAAATTTCATTTTTCAAAGTATTATAACAAAAAAAAATAAACTTTGACGATAAATTTATTGCTTGCATTGAAACTGCTGAATTCACTCCTTAGAAGACCAAAGAACTTAAAAAACATTCTTTTGCTTGCTGCTACCAGGACTTCCAGGTGTACGAATTTTTGTGGAATTGCTTATTCGTCTGGAAATATTGCGATACGATACGTCTGCTCTGGCACTGGCTTTTATGGCATTTTCACACAAATCGAATGGTTTTCAAATAAAACAACAAGGGGAAAAAAATTCATCTTTACGTAAGAGCCAGAATAGAAAGCATATCGTGAAATTTCTAATTTAACAAAAGATAGCACACAAGAAGCACGAATCTAGTCGAGTATTTTAAATATAAAGTGTAGAGGGTAGCAGCGCTACACAGACACGGCGCGGGGCACAAAAATCAGAGATAAAAACTGCCCCAGCACACACCATGTATCCTCTTATCGGTGAATTCATTTTTGAATATTGTATTGCCCAGTATCCTGCTGCCGATATCCTGCATACGGGCATGACTTGGCCATATGCCCAGTGAGTGATACTGCGGCATCTAGGAAACATTTGAAACTTGTTTCATCCACAATATTTCTCTCTACAAGGACTTGGACTTCATCGCATCGAGATAAAGTTGCCGCTTGCTTATATACATACAACAGGCGCTTTTACGGGAGACCGTTCCCTTCACGCTTGATCCTGAATGAAAATTGAATTTCCAACATAAAATTTTCATAAAACTTCTATCTGTGGGCGGACGGGGCTTGGTAGCCCAGCTCCAAATGTGTATAAGTCCGCACAATCAGGTTTCAATTGCGTTTATAGTTGTTCTGTCTGGGCCATTATGGGGCAAGGGTTCTAGAGATAGCAAAGGATAGCCAGGAATTGGTACATTCGCATTGCAATTCAGTTTATGTAAGTATATCGGAATTATTAAGGAGATTTTCGAGGATATCCTTGAAGGGACCTCTATTGATTCAGTTTCAGGAAAACATTCCGCCATGTATAAAATATTTATCAGTAGCTACACAACACACCCCCACAGGGCTTCCATCCATGCAAAATTTCCATATTGACCTCTCACGTCGTTATATCTGAAATGAGGCTCCCATAAAAATTGCCGTTCGGCTCTTCTAAGTCTCCTTAAGCCATCGAAACTGGTTATGACTCAATCGTGATTAAGATAAGATCAGGATTTCTTTTTTTTTTTTTAAATTCCATGTGAATACGTAATAGGAGAACATTTTTATCCAAATATCGATCCTTCGACTACAATGTTTCTCGGAGAGACATTCTGGGCTTATCATGTCATCATAAGTAGATTTACCGCCAGCATCTTTGGCTTCATATTGAAAAGATTTGTTCCATTTCCTTCCAGTAATAGGCGGCAATAGCTTCAAGTGTTTCCAGGCCCTGCTACACATCGAGGAGCTTTTCATCCTGGGGACCCAAATTGTATATGTGCGTGAAATCTGTCTAAATTTACTCAAGACAACCATGCCCAAGGATCGTCGATGGCTGGAGACATTTCTGTAAGAGGTTCATATAAAATATAAAGAAAGGAGGGAAAAATTTCAAACACATTTTATTGCTGAATAAGTTGAGTTTCTGGGAAAAGTTGGTCGTACAGAATGAATTCTTTAAATGATAGCTATTTAGACAAATGCTATTGGATTATTTATTTTTTTTAGGAATTGTTTATTTTGCCTTTTTACCCACATTCATGTCTTGACATGGGTGAACTGTGTAGATTTCAATTTAATTAAGGTTCAAGGGATCTTATTGTGTTATTGCTTGTGTATTTGGGATTACATAATTATGCATAACAGACCGAGTATTTTTTTTGATATTTTTCCTTATCACTTTGAATTGCGAGAACATGTTGTGGACGAATACTTACTACAAATTGTCAATTTCTTTTTTTCTCATGCTCGGTTATGTAAATTAGTGAAGACTGAACTAGTTGAATGGATTTTTATTTCAAGGACAAGTGAGTCTATAAGTTTCGTCCTCAAGGAGGAAATGGAATGAGAGTACGGAAATACGGTGTACGAAAATAATTTTTATAATATATACAAATGTGTTTGTGGTTTTTTGTATAAGCTTATGCCTACATAGGCATCAGAGATGAAAACCAATTCGGTTTTATGTGTACGGCTTATATGTAGTTAAGGTTGATCTTGAGATTTAGTTTTTTCTTTTCGTTTAAAAAAATTCCTTTTTTTTAAATATGAATTTATACAAATACAAGGAACAACTCGGTAGAAAAGGTTCCTTGAAAATACCGTGTTTTGTGAAACCGTCTGAAACGAGACTAAAAAGCAGCTCAGGACTGTCAAATCCACCCTCACAGGCATAACTATAGCCATTTCATAACAAGCTAAATACTTAGGAGTGACGCTAGATGTCAAGTTCAACTGGAACCATGACACCACCACCACCATCACCACATGATGAACAAACAGGATACGCAGATCTCTGTGGGTCTGCCGTAGAGCTTATGGAGCCCATGGTAAATTACGTGGCTTTAGTGTGGCAACACAGTGCGGGGCTGTGTCATAACTAAATAAAGAAAATTCAAAAAAATAAATAGTTTAAACAATCTAAAAAATACACCTTTAATTTAAAATGAACTAAAAAGTAAAAAATAATTTTGAATGTAAAGTTTTTATTGCTTCAGCCAGTATATGGGAACAGCCTACCTTTAGATATCAAGTTCAGAATAAAATTAATGAGGTTATTGGTAAAAATTATAAATATAACTTACTTAAATGTAAAAAAACGTGGGGCGCTCTTTACCTATATTCTTATTTTATTAATACAGGAACTTTTAGTTAACGCCATATTGGATCCGCCGTTTTGTTTTTTTAAATATTTGACTTCAAATTTTGTAATCAGCAACCCCAAATACCTATACTTTTCAATTTCTGTGCAAATCCAACAAAGTTTGATGTTTTTTCCGCGTAAATATCATTCTTAGACCACTGTGCGCCATCTTGATTTTTTTATAAAAAAAGTCAGGTTGCATTGCGAACTATGCATATGTGAAAAATTTGAAGTTGATAAGTATATTTTCTAATTTTTAGTCTATTATATGTCTTCCGCCATTTTGTGTAGCCGCCATTTTGAATTTGGAATGACGCCACACAGCTATTTGTATTTCACCTGTCATAGCCTTTCGCTTGATACCCATCTCGGGGGTCGTAGAACCCAATGCAAAAATCTGCCGCCATCTTGGAACCGTCATCTTGTTTTTTTTACGAGATGGTTAGATTGCATTGTCACCCAAACTAAACGTGTATGCAAAATTTCAGCCCAATCGGAAACCAAGATTTTTTACATAGTTACAAACTAGGTACCAAGATTTTTTACATAGTTACAAGTGAAGCTAATATAAAGCGTATAAAAATGGCTACCTTTCAATCACCGGGCCATCCGAACTTCCTCAACGGCAGCGCTGGAGACTCTTCGCGATTTGGTACCACTCTACCTTGAGGTAGAGAAATCCATCAGTCACGCTGCGCTGAGGCTCAAAACGAATGGGTACCTGGGTCTTGTAGGACCAGGCCAAAATTAGTATGGGACTGCTAACCCGAATAGCATTTAAAAGGGGCATGCTCATGCAGCGTGTGAGCCCCATGTCGAAATGAGGGGCATGCCAAAAGCGGGATTTCCTCGTAGGTTCCCAATGAAGACCCCCTGTGGAAAATAAGGGACATACCGAAAGAGGGCTTTCCCCTTAGATTTCTCATGAGCACCACACAAAGAAAATCTGTGATACTGAAGTGAAGTATGCCCTATCAGTTTCTTATAAGGGCCCTATCAGGCAAACCTCATTACCAATGAAATGGAGCAATTCCAGGCTTAGGCATTCGGAAAGCTTTTTAAAGAGCTTTAAGCTTAAGCTTTGGTTTTACTCATAAAAGCTTTAGTTTTTGTTGCTGCCTTGTCTCATATTTCAGGCGATTCTCGTTCGATTGCTTAGGTCAAGCAGCATTGGACGTGATTAGTACTCTGTTGGGCGCCCGCTGGGAAAACGACACTCACGTTTAAAAATAAAAAGCTTTCGACATCGCCGAAGTCCTTGCTCGTATGTCCACACCGAAATTCTCAAAGTTTTTAGCCTCTTGTTTTCACTCGGGATGGGGGGATAGGGCCCTTGTGAGCCCTATACGCAATTCACATGGGTCTCACATGAGGTACTGGGGTTAGCTTCATAGGGGCCCCATATGCACCCCCAAAAAATGCTAGTCGGGAACATGCCCTGGCTGGGTGGTCTTAATCAAGTTACCTGTGTTTGTTGTTGGATTCCTGGCCATCGAGTCTTCAAAGGCAATGAGGAGGAAGAAACGCTGGGTAAACAGGACTGAACAGACGCCTGAACCTGTTCAAACGGTCTAGCCTGCAAATTTGAGGAATAGGGTTGTAGTACAATAGTAAAGTAGTCTTTTGGACACAATACCTCACCAAAGAAGAAGAACAAGAAGATCTGCTCTCGATCTGATCCAAACGACTGCACAGCTTCGCTGACTACGGTACCCTACGTTACTCTTACACCTTCGATAATATTATACAAGCACGTGCCAGACAAGGGTTCTTAAGGTTAATTCGATTAATCGAACTCTTTCTTTTATGGGTCGTGTCGAATTTAACGCCTCCAAACTCTAACAAAACCTGCATCGATCTACATTCAAGGCATGAATCTAACGTAAACCTTAACATCCTAAGACAACTTGAACTGTCGATTTGCGATGTAATGACCGCATATTCCAAAAGAGCCAAACAATAACCCGAATGCCGATTCATCGACATCTACTAGAGCACCACCAGACCCCTAACCTGGTCTATTTCCTTCTAACTGTCAAATTAAGCTTGCTACTAGATATCACCATCACCTGCACGACATGATCGCCTGGTAGTTAAAAGGGTGATTCCTAGGCTTGGATTTTACACATTAAATACGGATGGGTCACTGACACGGATAGGAAGCTATTTCAGGTTTTGGTGGAAATAATACCAGAGCTTTGCTTCGCAGGCATTGAATTCGGGACGATTTAAGGAGTATCCACACATATCAGGGCCGTGTCCAGGACGGCACAGGGCCGTGTTCTGTCACGTGTGAACGAGCCCTTTCCCGGACACGGACATGCGTGAACGAGTAAACGAGTATCCACACATATCGTTCCGTCAGGGGTTCAAAAAAATATCGGTGCGTACATTTTATATGAATCGTTCACACATGTCCGTGTCGTGGCCGGAGGAAACCCCGGGCACGTCCCTGATAAGTGTGGATACTCCTTTAGTCAGATAACTCCGTGATCATAAAAGTTCCAGCTTATTCTTGTCTAACATTATCGAAGGTTTAAGATTAATACAGAGTACCGTCATCAGGGAACATATGAAGCGGGTTCGAAGGGACTATTAGTAGGTCATTTATAACCTGTATTTATTTGACTGAACCACCGAAAAGACCACTCTCGATTAACTTCTTTAGAACTAAGCCAATACCAATCTTCAGATGCACAGCATCCCACATGGAATAAACTGAACACTTCATCATCATCATAAATAGCTCCACAGCCTGTTATTGGCCTTGGCTTCCTGCAACATCCTCCTCCAGAACTGTCTGTCCCTGGCTTGGGGTCTCCAATTTCTTATACCTAGGGTTCGTAGATCCTCCTCTACGCTATCTGTATATCTCTTTTTTGGACGTCCTGTGCCTCTGTGTCCGTCTGGTCTCTTGTTCATAATAATTTTTGTTATGCTGTCATCACTGCTACGTTCAACATGTCCTGCCCATCGAATTCTGCTAATTTTTATAGTTTTTATGATGTTCGGATCTTTATACAACTGATACAATTCGTGATTGTATCTTCTCCTCCAAACACCATTTTCATTTACTCCTCCATATATTGTGCGCAGGATTTTTCTTTCAAAGCACCCCAGGAGGTGTTCTTCATTACTTCTTAGTGTCCAGGTTTCGGATCCATACAGTAGTATTGGCCTTATAAGGGTTCTGTATAGTTTAACTTTAGTCCTCCTTGATATGTTCCTTGTTAAGAAGTGTTTACGTAGCCCAAAATAGCATCTATTTCCCAGCGCCAATCTCCTTATGACTTCTGCCGTCGTGTCGTTATCTTTTGAGATTAGCGTCCCTAAGTATATAAATTCTTTTACACTTTCGATGTTATATGTATCAATGGTCATATTCTGGCGATCATTCCGTCTTTTAGAGATGCACATATATTTCGTTTTCTCTTCATTAATTGCTAGTCCGAATTTCTTTGCTGCTCTTTCTAGCAATATGAAGGCTTCTTTCATTGCTATGCTGGATCTGGCTAGTATTACGATGTCGTCAGCGTATGCCAACAGTTGTACCGACTTGTTGAAAATACTGCCCGCGGTGTTAATTCCTGCGTCTCTTATCACTTCTTCCATAGCTACGTTAAATAGTAAGCACGACAGGGCATCTCCTTGTCTTAGTCCTACTGTGGCGTTGAATGGTTCTGACAGCTCTCCTTCAATTCTTATTCTGCATATAACCTCTTTCATTGTCATTTTGGTCAAATCTACGAGGTGTTTGGGAAATCTTAAATACTCCATAGCTTTATATAATTCTTCACGTTTAATTTTATCATACGCGTTTCTGAAGTCTATGAATAGCGAATGTATGGTAATATTAAATTCATTTGCCTTTTCCAGGACCTGCCTAAGGGTGAAAATATGGTCTGTGGTGGATCTTCCGGGGCGGAAACCGCTTTGATAGTTTCCCAGAGCTGCTTCTGCGTAAGGCTGCAGTTTAACGTATAAAATATTTGATAATACTTTATATGCTACGTTCAATAGCGTGATACCTCTATAATTACGGCAGTTTAGCTGATCTCCTTTTTTATGTATAGGGCACACAATGCCCTCGCTCCATTCCGATGGTATTCATTTCTGGGTCCATATTAGTGTTCCGATTTCATGCAGGCTT
The DNA here is from genome assembly GCA_963855945.1 of Thereva nobilitata. Lineage (NCBI taxonomy): Eukaryota > Metazoa > Arthropoda > Insecta > Diptera > Therevidae > Thereva > Thereva nobilitata. The sequence continues at coordinate 178,382,970 of OY979695.1, forward strand.
AATATTACGTTTTCACCTCCTTGTTTCAATAGCTCTGCTACGATGTTATCTTTGCCCGGAGATTTGTTGTTTTTTAGCTTTTTCACTGCGTCTTGTACGTCTTCTAATGTAGGCATGTCTCCCGCTAGTTCTTCTGCTAGTTCCATGTTTTCTGTAAGGGGTTGCTCCTCATCTCGAGCTAGCAGTTCTTGAAAGTGTTCACGCCATCTAATTAGAACTGATTCTTTGGTACTTAAGATCTCTCCATCCTTATTTTTGCACATGGTTATTCTGGGCTTGAAACCGACTCGTTGCTCCTTTACTTTTTTATATAGTTTCCTGACATCGTTTCGGTTGTTCGCTTCTTCTATTTTCAACATTTCGTTTTCCCAGTACTCCTTTTTCTTCGCTTTGTGCACTCTTTTCTCCTGTCTCCTTTTTTCTTTGTATGTCTCAACTGCATTTCTCGTTCTGTGTTTCTGTATCATTACTTGATATGCTATATTCTTTTCCTGTGTTACACGGGTACACTCATTGTCGAACCATTCATTTCTGCTTTCACGGGGTTCGTATCCTAGAGTATTTGATGCTGATTCTTTGATTAGGGTCTTCAAGTTATTCCATTTAACTTCTATGTCTTCGGCGTTGTGATTATTTGCATTTATCACTCTTCTATTTATTTCTTCCACATATTCTTCTTGTTTTGCTTCTTCTTTTAATAATTTCACGTTAAATTTTCTTTCCCTGCGGTTTCTTCTTTCGTTTAGTGTCGATATTCTGCTTCTGATTCTCGTCCCAATCATATAATGGTCGGAGTCGATGTTTGCACCACGATATGATCTGACATCTAGTACTTCTGAACAGTGACGCGCTTCTATAAGTATATGATCAATTGAGTTTTGCGTTCTTCCATCTGGAGATCTCCAGGTTACCTTATGTATATCTTTTCGCTGGAATCTTGTGTCTGCGATCACCATATTATTCATCATTGCAAAACTGATCAGTCTCATACCGTTTTCATTTGTTTCGTCGTGTAGACTAAATGCTCCTATTGTTGGTCGGTATGCACTTTCATGGCCAATTTTTGCATTTGCATCTCCTATGACAATCTTTACATCATGTCTAGGACAGTTTCTTAGCGTCCTATCTAAGGTTTCATAGAATGCATCTTTCGCTTCTTCTAGCGCATCTTCAATCGGGGCATGTATATTTATTATGGAGTAATTAAAGAATCTTCCTCTTATACGTATTCTACATATTCTTTCATTTATAGCGTCAAACCCCATTACTAGATGTTTAATTTGTTTTCTTACAATAAATGCCGTCCCAAAAGTATGATTCTTCTCGTTACAACTATAAAATATATTGTGCGTTTTTTTCTCTAGGATCCCCTTTCCAATCCATCTCACCTCTTGCACTGCTGTCAGGTCGCTTTTATATTTATCTAATTCGTTTAGTAGAACTTTTAGTCTGCCAGGTTGATACAGTGTCCTTACATTCCAAGAAAAAATTCGTAAATCATGGTCCTTAATACGATATCCGGGTCTTCGTTGTGTGGTCAATCCTATCCGAGGCTCTGTTGTAGGTCTCGTGGCAATGTGGTAATGCCAGGACGGGTTGCCAGCCCGTCGCTGGTATGCGGGAATATAGCGTCCCACCCTCGCTACTACCGTCGTTAGTTGGCTATCCAGTGGGCACCACGGGGAGGTGACGGTTCGATTTTACCCGAACTGAACACTTAGAAAATAGCAATTTTGGCATTAGTGGGAAATTGACTAGTTCCAGCACTGGTGTCAAAGTAATCCTGAGAGGAACTAGTTGAAATCACGATATCACTCGTAAGCCCGCAAGATTTTTCTAAAGAATTTGTTGTTAGTTGTTTTGTTAGATCAAATTGAATTAGTTCTCGAACTACTTCTAAATGAATTAGTTCTCCAGTTAGTTCAAAATGAATTAGCTCCCCATGAAATTCAAAATGAATTAGTTCTCCAAGTAGTTCAAAATGAATTAGTTCTCCAAGAAGTTCAAAATGAATAGTTCTCGAAGTATTTCGAGGTAATGCAGAGAGGGGGCAATTGGCTTCATCGTGAGACAACGCTGTACAAGTGTTGGGTTGTTTTCATATAAAAGCTATCCAACTGAGAACTACTAGTCCCTCCTTAGAAAGTACTTATTCTACTAGTCTTACAACTAGGTCACTTCCCTACTGGGATAGGGGCGGACTTGTTCTTTGTACATTCTCACTTTGTAGACATATTTTTTTCGTTCTTTAGATAAAATTTTGTTGAGTTTACTATAATTTCGAAAGCTTCTTATTTTATGCAATTTTTTAAATAATCAAACAAATAATACAAATTCTGAATAACTTTCCCAATTTTCTTCTATCAAAGATTATTAAAATTTTTGGCGCACGAAGTAGATACAATTTCTGTTTCAGAATGGAATGGCTTCGAGTTCTAAAAAATTACGAACAATGGTTTAGAAAGTGGTTATTAGTTCTATTTGTAGTTTATTAAGTAATTTCGTTGCAGATAATGAACATTCTGTACATTTCATAATATGGTATTCTCAAAAAAATCTGTACAAAAAAACTGATATCAATCGCCGTTCTAGAAGCAAAAACATATATCTACAACCGACAATCTCGCATATAAATAATATCAACTTGATTTCGACGATATAAAAAACAGAACCGAAAATTACTCAACAAGCATAAGATTGAGGATATTTATAAGAACATGGAAAATGACAATCTGTGATAGGCATATCAAGAAATCACGTCGACAGACCTCCTTCAAGCCAAGAGCCTCTGTATGGATGATTATGGTGGTATTATTGCAGTACCACTTACAGTCAAGCAACATAAAGGGGCACTTTGAACTGTACTTCAGAAAGCTAGCAATAAACACATAGGTATACCATACGGGTAAATAGAAAGCCCTCATGATTTAAGGGATTGAGAGATTAAGTTATTGAGTGAGTTGAGTGACAATTCCTGAGGGCAAAGTGAAATTTAATATTTAATGATGGTAAACTGTTTACGGATTTTATGTTGACGGGTCATTTTCTTTGAAAAAACACCAGTTGTTGCGCCAGACATTGAAAATGATCGCAGCAATAGACAAGTAAATAATCTCATACAAAATGCATGCATGTCTGTCAAAAGATTAGTGTTTGTCTCGTTTGAAGGAATGATAGATTTAAGTCAAGATTTGTAATGGCCTAAGAATGATGATTCTTTCACAGTCGAGTTGTTCTATTTAGAATCAAAGTTGTAGATCACAGCACACGCTAAAAGGATGATTGCAGTATTTGCTGGGTAAGCCGAGCGAGCTGGTCTTGTATTCCGTTCTGGAAGTTGGACAAGTGAGTATAGGTGGTGTATGCGCTTTTATTACTTTCCCGAAACCTCCAAAAATAGTAAGTCTGGGAGTATAGGTAATCGTGTTGTAGGAATGGCAAGCTGCTGCTAGTCTAAATCTATAAAGATTCCCGGGTGAAAATAAAAGGCCGAAAAGACGCCGAAAAACAGCCTAAAAGTACATTTAAAGCCGAAAAGACACCAAATAAACACCGAAATATTATTAGAGGCCGAAAACAAGCTGAAAAGACTCCGATATATTGTTGCTGAGATGGATCGACACCGAAAACAGGCCGAAAATACACCGATATTTTTGGCAGTAGCAGAATAAAACTTCAGCATACATTACCAGAAAATTTATTTTTATTTTCGTAGAAAATTCGGCTTGTTTTCGGTGTCAATTCATATTTTGAATTATTTTTTAAAATAACTTAGAAATTTCTTTAACGTCTGGACTTAAGAAGGCCTGTTTTCGGTAAATATTTCGGCGTCTTTTCGGCCTTTTTTCGGTTTATGGTCATTCACATGTCGGCGTATATTCGGTGTCATTTCGGCGTTTTATCGGCCTTATGTTCAATACCTCGGCTATTTTTCGGCGAATTTTCGGCTCTTTTTACCATTAAATTTTTGAGCCTGAAATACGCCGAAGTTCTCTTATTTTTCGGCTTCTTATTTTCACCCGGAGTTGAACCTAGTCAAAACACTATAAGCCAACTTTCATGGCGAAGACGTGCAGGATCACTCTTAAGTGAGTTCTAGATCATAGGAATATCAAGGACAGTGAAAAGATAGACTAGGAACAAATCTTATAGACACACCAGTGAAAAATGAGCAGAAACTGCAGTGTGTGACGAAAAGGATATGACAATGCACTTTCTTTTATGGTCTGACTAACAAGCAGGAATCACTCGATCTCCTGATGATCCCGCGAAGGTCGTCGCCAGAATCGTGTCAACTAATGATGAGCAGAAATAGTATTGGTCTTGCAGTTTTGTCTTGTCTTGTCTTGGTCTTGCACATTTAGCAAGACCAAGACAAAGACTGAGCTATGCACGTAAGACCAAGACCAAGACTTAGCTATGTTTGCAAGAACAAGCCCAACTCTAGCTAAGTAAGATCAAGAACAAGACCAAGACTATATTAGTCTTGTCTTATTCTTGCGTTTACTCATCACTAGTGTAAACTATAACAGGATACAGCCCGATTGAGGAATATGTGGCCAGATTGAAAATCCCATCGAACACCCATTGCCGTAGCTGTAAGGAGAACCAAGCCAGAGAGGCAAACCGAGTTAAAATAATTTAGTTGGTTAATTTTTTGAATATCATACACGCGCCCTCAACTAGCACGCATAGCGAACAAATGAGTGGCAGGCGCACACTGGGATGCATGCTTCCGCTTCGGGCATGAACATCTATAAATGCATCCGCTTCGGCATAGACCACTCCAAACGTGAGTGTCTTTTACCAAGTGGTCCCCCAACTAAGTACTAACCAGGTCCAATGCTGCTTGACATACGCAATCGAACGAGAACCAGTGTACTGAGTATGCTAATGGCACCCTTTATAGTCACTAAGATAATTTCCCATTTTCTTCGTCTTATACAATTTTCAATTAGGCGTACCGTGTCTGTTTCATGCTAAGTGCGGGCGAGTCTTAGTTTTACTCAGGAATACTGTGCCTGTTTCGGGTGCCGTGTAGGAGTTTTGACGTCGTGCGTGTCTGTTGCAGGCTAGGACCGGGCGAGTTTTATTTTTACTCTCGAAATGAACATTTTCGTTGTAGTTGTCCTACTCTGGGTACGATCAGACACCGTGGATTTGGAAACCTCTTCAAATAGGATAGGATATATGATCCGGTACTTGAATAACACAGGCTGTATCTTAAGTCACTCTAAGTATAATCTATATATATAAAATTGGATGTATGTATGTATGTATGTTCCCTAATAACTCCTAAACCATTCAACTGATCGCCACAAAAATTTAACTACATATTACTTACATCAAGGTGCTGGTTTTGGCATCACCGCATACTTTCAAAAATCACTCCTAGGGGGCGCTGTCATAGAGTGCTTTGTTAAAAATTCGATAAAAAGCATAATAATATACGTTCTACGATGGTGAAAATTTATACCTAGAGGTTTCTGGGTACGAGAAAGCGATTGGTGATGTCCATTACTTACGCAAAGATAGCGGTCCCAACATGGCGGCCGAATTTTGCAATTGTGTTTCGCGACCCCCGCATGGGTATCAAATGAAAGGGTATGACAAGTAGAATACTATTAGCTGTGTCATTCCAAATTCAAAATGGCGGCCAACACAAAATGGCGGATTACTTTTTTCTCTACAACGCGCTCGGTATGGGTATCAAATGAAAGGGTGTAACAAGTAGAATACTATTATCTGTGTGGCGGAATTTCAAATTCAAAATGGCGGCCAACACAAAATGGCAGTTTACATTTTTCTTTACAACCCCCTCGGTATGGGTATTAAATGAAAGTGTATGACCGTGTATAGTACAGTAAGCTGTGTGACGTTATTTTAAATCTAATATGGCGGTCACCACAAAATGGCAGAAGACATATAATAGACTAAAAATTAGAAATTAAAATATATAGTTTAAAAAAACTTTTATTTTAAAATGAACTAAAAAGTAAAAAAAAATTTTGAATGTTAAGTTTTTATTGCCCCCGCCAGTATATGGGAACAACCTACCTTTCGAAATGTAAAAAAGCGACAGAACATTAAATATAGTTTATCCTGAAGCTCTTTGAAAAAAATACTGTAACATCTGTTGCATGTCTGATTATATGCCGGACATTTTTTTTGCCCCTTATGTTCATCTCAAGCCGAAATGAAAAAAGCAGAGAGGAAATGTGTGTGTAATGTATTTACTAGGTTTTTTAGAGTACCAAATTGTGCATTTTTGGGCCAAATTTGCAAAATTGAGGCGTCGGTGCTTACTTTCAAAGTTCACTCCTAGGGGGCGCTGGCATAGAGAGCTTTGTTTCGATAGTAATATACACTAGCAAGACCCAGCACTCGAAATTCGAGTGCCATTTTCTGTACCTTTTTGAATTTAAGCGTGTCCAGTTTCCTGTTCTTCAATCACAAGGCCAATCTTTGGAAGTGTGTGGAATAAACCTTGAATTGCCATGTGTTTCACATGGGCAGTTATACGTGGTGTACTCGAGAGTAGGTAAACCATCGGCGCTATTCGTTTTCTCTCCTAACGGAAAGACAAAAAATATCGTTCATCACCAAGCGTTGCGATGAACGCATTACTTAATTTTTGTAAATGTTTGTAATATTCCAATATGGGTGCCCTGCAACCTGGTCGCAACATTAAGTCGCAATTAAAATAATGTATCTATCTATCTTCTATCTACATCTCGGCCGATTTGGATGATTTTTTTTGTTGTGAAGGTTTGCATGAAAGAAGTTGGTTTTTCGTTGATGGTTAAGAAGAGTTGAATTTTGAAGGTTTGGATTGATTTTAAATGCTTAAACGTTATATCCAAAATACACAGCTATCCAAAATACACAAAATAAGCGGTCATTGAGACAATTCATCTGTGTATGAAAATTCATATCTCGAAAAATGCCATGTCGGTTTTTATTGTCTCGATCAAAATTTTGTTATTTGGAATCAAAAATACCAAAACATTGCCTTTTTCAAACTCTCCTACTGTATATTAAAATTCATATCACCTGATTACTACTCTTGGGCTTATGGGTGCAGCATAGGCGCACCGGGTCCCAGCTAGTACTATATATGTACGTGTAAAGGTTTTCATTAGTGCAGTTAAATAACGTTCCTTTTTCAGAGCTAATTGCAACCCTCTCCTGGTTATCCATCCATTAAAATCAGAGCTACGACACCTTTGGTAAGATATCATAAAACATTTTTTTTATGTACTTATGTCATAAAAAATGGCGTTCGAAAAAATAAAGTAGTTGCCCTGCATTTTTTTTCGTCATAAAAGAGGACATACCTCATACAACAGAGTATGCCTTTGAAGATATGTATACCCCAAATGTTTCCCACGTGTGTCGATCAATAATTTTGTGGATGCTTCGCGCCTAGATTTATTTTAAGTGCTTTGCTTTAGTGTTCATATATTATAAACCGCTTATACACAGATTATGTTTATCATCCTTATGTGTCGCATCAACATTTATTACAGCAAATAAAAAGACGACTAATACTTGCACATCGTTCAGCTTCCCATACCCTCTGCCAAGCAAACAGCCAGGGACAGGGCTGCGAAAGCTGAAGGAACGACTTCTGTCACTTTTTCGTAAAAGTGTAAACACAAATTATTTAAAGGACGACATTATCTTAAACAAAATTTCATTCCAAGCTGGCAGGAAATAATTCGCCCTTGCAAGGGCCTCGGCAGTCCTCATTCAGTGTGCGACGAGGATAAAATAATTGTCCCAGCTCAGAAGACTAATTTCACCGTATTTACGGTAATCTCCCCCGGGAAAACAAATTACGTCTAGAATTATTTCCAGTCTGATTATTATCTGTCACATTCCAGCTTCTGACGTCGCCTATCAGTGGGGGCTGGCGACATAAATTGGCCGAAAAAAGGGCATATTCGCGCGGTAGTTGGTAAACAATTGTCGAGTTTGTTTAAGGTGCAAATTGGAACGAAAATGAACCTTCAACTCCTATTGTTATGTTATGTTTATCGCTGCAGTGCCGTTTACTTAACAAGGACGCAGAGCACCGAGGAAGCACCACACGGCCACTGTTTTTCCGTGTGCTGAATTTCCCCAAAAATTGCTGCCATTTCACTCGCTTCAACTCCTGGCCTTAGCCGAGGATTTTGTTTGACTTTGAGAACAGCTTTACTTGTCCTTTTCTGATTTGATTTAGATTCGTCCTGAGATAGAGGCTGACAAATTAAAAAAAAACATTCAATAGACAAAAAGTTTATCAAAGTTCTCTGCTTTTTGGGGAAATTTATTGGAAAAGTTTTCGCCCTGACATGGTCAGAATTTGAAGTTTAATTCGGGCACTTAAGTTGTCTAGCCTGGGGTGGGCATGTTGAAGCCATTATTGCAATTATCAAATCAATCGGGCAGTTAGTGAGCATCAACCGGAAGAATCTCCCATTTTGGGGAGCTGGAGACTGTAATAAACTTTGCCCTTGATCCGAGACTAAGTTGAACTTTTCATGCCTTATGTCATGCCAATAATCTTGCGAATTTTCATTTATTATTCTGACAAAATGTAATAACTGTCAGAAACATGAAAATGAAGTCGAAATTAAATTTCATTACGTTTACTCTTGTAAATGCGGATGTAAGTGGTTCCGGCTCGAGTCAATAATGAATATATCTTTTGATAAATGGTTAGTTACTTTTAAAAATTATGAAATGTTAAATTTTTACTTTAAACTTGTAGCAATTTGCAGACGATGTGATCAAAAAATTATTGGTGGTTAGCCATAAGTTGAATAGAGGGAATGTCGTGATAGTAAGTGCAGCTATACAGGTGGTAACTATTCCGGATAAATACGGCATTGAAATAAACTGATTATGACATTTAATTGCAACTGATCAAGGTAAGCAATTTGAGCTGAAGCTCTTTAATGAAGTTGCCAAACTTTTAATCAGGACAACCGCCTACGATCCGCAGGAAAATGAGGTGGTCGAACGGTTCCACCGGCAACTAAAAGCAGTGTTAATGGGAAGGGACAATACTACTCATTGCAGTTAAGACTTGCCCTTAGGCATCCGCATGGCAATCAAGAGCGACTTACAATGCTCATCACCCCTCCTGAAATCCGAGGCTCCCCAATTCGATTTCCATCCCAACTAATGAAAAACCAATAGAAGACTCAGAATTTCTCACTCGCACTTAGTTTTCTAATGGCACCCGTGATAATGACATATACCAGGTAGCAATAATTTGACGGATTTGAACGCAAAAGTAGGTCGGGCAATTTTATTCTGGTAGTAAAGTAATGGGGACAGAGCCTGCATAAGAACACTAATGACTATTAACAAGAAGGTAACTAATAATGTCCTTACGAAGACCAAGGATCCTTATAAGAAGACTTGCAACCAAATAGATAAGTTATTGAAGAATCACCGGTCCTTTCTTGATGATGATATGAACGTGCCACAAGAGCACGAAGTATGCTTAGGAATCACCTTTTATGCTAGCAGTATCTATACGTTAATATTACAAGGCATGGTGAAATGTCTAGTACTAAGCATAATTGGAAAAAAAGATAAGGATACGCTCAGAACAGTCTGAAGGAAGCAGCAGGATACAATAAATATGTACGATTGTATGATTTAGCTACAAGTCTAGCCAATAGATTAGCGCGTTAGACTTCAGTTTTGGAAATAAGCTTTGGAAATAATTAAAGTCACTAGATCAAGCTCAGAAAAGCGATGTATTCTTTTGTTAGAGCAAAAGAAGGTCCTTTTTGTTTGCTTCCCGTCTAATAATTGCAAATACATTAGTTGCACACATTGCAAGAACAAAAAGGATACTCTGTTTTTTTTATGTGGAAGACTAGATCTCAGGGAAAGCCCTTTGTACTGTCGACAATCTATTTTTTTTCGTATAGAGTGCAAGTCAAACAGCAAGCTCTAGTCGATAGATAGTGAAGGGGAAGAGAGAAGTAGGGAGGAACTGCCGCAACCACCTAACCCCACGGTATACAGAAACAAGGCAATGTAATGGAGAAATGTCATTTGAGTGCTGACGTCACTTGGCACGCTCTTCCCATATAAAATCGGAGTTGTGTTGTTGTTTCTACATTAGTGCTGACGTCACTCGGCACGAAATTTCTACGATATTCGAAGCTGTCATTCTCTGTTACATTACCTTGTTTCTGTATACCGTGACCTAACCCCAAACATTTCTATCGCGACTCTGGCATCGGGGCAGCGAGAAACAACTCGCTGGAGTGTTATGCCTCCTGAAACGAGTTGAATCCCATCAACCAACCGATGACATGTTCTTGGTGGAGCGGGGCAGTGCTAGCGGAAGGCTATGACAGGAGCAATGTAAAGAGGGAAGAAGAAAGAAGGTGGGAAAGACGAAGGACCGTGGGGCATTGCTGGGATTCGGACCCAGGACCTCTGGGATGGTAGCCGGGCGCCTTACTCCCTAGACTGCCGAGGCCCCGAGGTTTACCGATCCCCAATGCATTATGGGAAGATAGAAAGTGCACTATATTATGAATTGTTAAATGACAAGTAACTAATTGGAAGGCTCACTAATATTTGATAATGATTCTACGCCGACCTACTAAACTATATAAAGTAATTGGAAAGGCGTGCAGCGTAACTAAAGCTACACATCAATGAAAATAAAACAAAGTTCAGGGTGGCCATGTCTATGAGACGATATAAAGGGTGGCCAACCTTTGTACACATAAGATCTACTTTTTATCACAAAAATGTGTCGCGATCGACTTGTCATACCCGTAGTCTAAGTACGGGAAGAGGTGCGGATGGAGTTGCAACACCTTTAGATTTTTTTTCTTGGAATTGTTAATCACTGAAAATAATTACAGCATGTACGATAGAGAACTAGAAACTGGAGGAGACGTGCCAGGGATCGAGAATCATGGAGGCGAACGCTGGAGGAAGCCAAGGCCAACAATAGCCTGTGGAGCTCCGATGATAATGATGACAGAGAACTTCTGGTGATTCATCAGGATCTTTTGGAAGTACGAGCAGAGCAGCTAGAGCAGCTTCGTCGTATGCAAAAGCGTTTTCATCCAGGTAGATGAACTGGTACTGTCAGTTCGTGTTCAAAAGAGGCAGAGAATCTTTGGACCCACCATTCGAAGGTCCGTTCGAGGTGTTGGAGAAAGGTTAGAACGAAAGGATAGTTTCCAGACATTAAACCAAACCGACCTTGGCACGAAACCAGTGCCAACAAGGAGCGTCATAGAGCATGCAACATCCGAATAACGGAAGAGAAGTCACCATTCCAATGCGATATAGTTGTCGGTAGAGGGCGAGTATGTAGCTACTGCCAGCGTCAGTGTAAATGGAGCTTAAAAGGCAAAGTAACTCGAAAGTAACGCATACTGTTTAATTTGCGCAATTGTAACACGTTCAATGAAGACATCACGAGCGATCGACCAAAATTGGCTTTGCGATCGACCAGTCGATCGCGATTGACGGATTGGCCACCCTTTGGACATAAAGCTGTTTCAATTGGTTGTTGGGTTGGAACGTTAGGAATTTATTACCGCCAACGATTAGTCGATCGTGACGAGCTGGTGGTATAGAGTTTTTTGGTATAAAGTTCTGTGTATCGCAATTGGACACGACTCCCGTAATGAAAATAACTGCTGCTGAATAAAGCCGGCTCTATACGATGCGGTGAATGTTTGATTCGAATGTTCGCTTCCAAAGTTGGAGTGATATCCATCACAGCCCGAACGTGTCCAAATGCGAACGTTGGACGCTTGACATTGGACACTCGTAGTTCGAGCATCTGCCACACGATGCATCCTACCAACAAGCGTCCAACGTTGGAGGGTGTTCATAGCATCGTGTAGAGCCGGCTTAAGACGATGGTCTCATATAAGGCAGTACTGATCTGATCTTGCAGCAAAAAGCATTCGAGAAGAGGCCGTATATAAAGGGTATGATACGAGAGTGTCTACAAGGACGAATTCTACGAGCTCTATAGTGTCATAAATCTTGTGAAAAGAGTACCTAAATTTCCACCCACATTTAACTCGAATGATTGAAGAAAAACCTGTTCGGAGAGCGTTTTGCTTTTATATTATGCGACAGCAAAGCAGGACAAAGTTGGAAGATTGCCGTAAATCAGGACCGTCAAAGATTGGGAATGCCAAACTTGATGACACATTCTTCGTAATTGGAGCCACTGAAGGGAGGTGCCAGAAACAAGGACCGGATTCCGTCTCTAGAGTCGTAAGTAAGTTCAAGGATAACAATAGAAACAATTTGCAGACCAATAATCCTTTTTTACACCCACAAAAAAAATCATAAATTAAAATTCACTTAAATCTGTTTCTACCCTCAGAAAGTATTTAAATCAGGAATTTATAAAAACAGAAGAAAATTCCATCCCGTAAAGGACACTTAAAAATAACCTTTATCAAGGACACAAAAATAATAGACTTACAGTTATGAAATGCCGCAAGCATCGCGCAGCTCTTCATTAAATCTGTATTTATCACACAAGGATGATGCCGTGCTGTGTGTCTCTCCTTTACTAGAAATAATCAAGGACTGCATTAAATGCAGAAGCTCCACAGCTTAGTCTAGGGAACATACAATACTAGCGATGCGAAATTGTTCCCAGCTCTTACTTGAAATTTGCATCTATTATGCAAGTAATTATCCTCCTATTTCATTCCAAACTTTCATCATACACCGTTGAATGAGAGAGGATCCTTCACGTATAAAACGCTGACTTTCATTTCTAATTAAGAAATGGAATTGAATTGAAATGAGGCCTGAACCCTTCGTTCCGTCATAATTTAAAGCACTCTGGCGGCGCGGAGCTCGTTAATTTCATATGAAAGCATTTCGAAATAACTTCATGAATAATAATGCAATCCCGACAAGAATTGTTTAATTAAGCCAGGTTTAAGCTGCGCCGCCTAAAGAATATAAAAAAAAAATTGTTTCAGATGCCAGAGAATTGATTGCTTAACTCGTTACCAACTTTTAAGTAGATTTTCTGTATTTCCAGCCTTAAGTTGACCTGATTAACTTCGACAGAAGTGCAGAAATTATAATTTCTCCTTTTTTTCCCCCGAATTTCCTTGTGCAATCAAAGACTAGAACCATTGTGCTATCAGGGTGTAGACCTTGGGGATCTTGAGCCAACGGTTGGCTTGGCTTAACTCACCCCAACTCTTCGAGTATAAATTTTAACAAGGCGTGAAATAAAAAGTAGACTTTAATTACCATAGCCGACTGAGAAGCATGCAAGCTGCAAAACCATTAGCATACACAAGGGTGAAGGGTGAAAACAACAAAAAAAACCCACCCTTTTTCCGTCCCCGAAAAATTGTTATTCTCCTTTTTTTGGCATTTCCCTCGTTGTGTCCTGGCGCGAAGGAAAACTTCTTCACTGGGTCAAAGTACTGACGAAATATTCCGAATGGTGAGACCTGCTTTGCCAGCATCATTTTCAGGTAAGGGATAAAACATGCGACCTCCATTATTTCTCTGTGAAAGTAACTTTGTAAAAGTTTACAGGTTCATTATCTTCAAGGGCTGCTGTTGGAATGTTTTTTGGAAATTCTTTGAATTATACAAATAATTACGAGTAGCACAGTCACGCTGCTTTTAGGCTCCTTTGCGGCAGTTGACTTCAGACTTAATTTTATTTCAATTATTACTGTCAAATGTTTATTGCTTTGGATTATGAAGTTTTTGAGAGAAATCCGATAATACAAACCGATTTGATTACTTCACTCGATGGAGTTTTAACGAAGTAATGGAATATCAAAAGAATTCTCCAAATTTTTATTGAAATGCAATAAATATGGTGAAATGTGTAAAACAAATTCTTATGATGAATCTGGATCATAACATAAAATTGATATCTGTTACTTAAAATGCTCCTAGCCAAAGCCTTAATTAAGAATTACCGACTTCGGTATCCTCGGGGTTAAAGCGCCCGACTACCATTCCAGAGGTCAATGGTTCGAATCTCCTACCATCGCCAGTAAGCACAATAAGCGAGGAGCCATCTCCTCTGCGATCGATGGGGATCTTATCTTTCCGGCTAGAGCTTGATGTCCGACATGGCATTCAATGACAGAACCGTCGACAGTACAAAGGACCTTTAAGTGCTAGTCTTTCTAGAAGAAGTACACCCAAATAGTGGCTTAGGCAAACAACTTAGCCATCATTGGAAGAACATCTAAAGTAGTAAGAGATGCTTTCGTCTAGATCATAGGTTCTCAACGTGGGCGATAACGCCCCCTTGTGGGCATTTGAGACTTTCTGGGGGCAGTAGAAGACCCAGAGAAATTTAGGGGGCGCTGATATGGCACAGTGAGGGCATGGGCAGGTTAAATAAATATAGTCTAAAAAAGACAAAAAAACACACTAATCACGTACTAATAAAACTAGTTGGGATGTGGCTTTTGAAACTTTCGGTCCACAAGATTAACTTCCCAGTATTCGTTCAAACAAAAAAACGATTCGAACGATTTTTATGAAAATCTTTTCAGATCATACTTCCTTTAACACGCTTTGAACGGCATCTTAACGAAGTCGGTATCTTTTTTGGTTCGCGCGAAATCGTGCTGGTACAAAAATCACTTACGTCGTTCAAACAAAAATACGGTTCGACCGATTTTTATGAAAATCTTTTCAGATCATATGTCCTTTAACATGCTTCGAACGGCACCTTAACGAAGTCGAAATCTTTTTTGGTTCTCGCGAAATCGTGCCGGTACAAAAATCACTTAAGTCGTTCAAACAAAAAAACGGCTCGACCGATTTTTATGAAAATCTTTTCAATTCATATGTCCTTTAATACGCTTCGAACGGCATCTTAACGAAGTCGATATCTTTTTCGGTTCGCGCGAAATCGTGCAGGAAAAAATTACCACATACGTACGCACACACACACACATTTCTTCTCAAATTTTTGCTTAAAATGCTATCAGGACCTTGAAACGTGTAAATACATTGAAAATTTCCAATCCGATTTTCGGACCGATTACAATAACTTCCTACTGGGAAGTTAATAAAGTGCCCTTTTACATGACCGGACCCCACACAGACAAAACGAACGAATGATCTGGGTTTATTGGGAAGACGGTGAGAGAGGACGATTAGGATGGCAGACAATTTGAATGGACACTCCCAGCGGACTTTTCAACGCACGTTTTGACAGTTCGTGCGTTGTTGTTGTTCCTAGGACAAGAATGCAAAAGAGAAATTTCAAAAAGCAACAACAACAACAGGATTGAATATTTCGTTCGTTCGTTGGTGTTCGGCCGTGTGAAAGCCCATGCAACACTCCATCATACTTCAAAAGAGAATTAACGATTACAGCTAAGTTTTGTCTGTTCGGTGTCCGGTCGTGTAAATCCAGCCATAGTAGACCAAAAATGATCGACAAAAAACACTAGAAGGGGGCTATCTCTGCCCGTTTTCGAGATAAGGCGTTTTGAATTTTGGTTTTAAAGAAAAAATATAGTTTAATGATTTCGAATGACAATGTAATGAAACAAAGGTCGATTTCCACAAATAGGGTATCTTTGTAATCGTAAGGAATGCGACTTTTATTTCATTAATAAAAACAATAGTGTACGATGGAAAAAATAGAAATAAGAGGGTTTATTTGTAAAAAAAATATGAAAAAAAACAATTTTTACTCATGTAACTCAAAAAGTAGATCGTTAAGGTCCTTTTTTCTGAACTTTTTTATCATCCCCAAAACTTACCTAAAAACTTACACTCCAAGACTCCAGCAGGCTTGGTTTTTTTGCTATTTGCCATTTAAAAAGAGCTATCACTTTTTAGTATTCAACAATTTTGCCTACTTTTTTCACTCTAATTCAAAAAGTTGATCGTTAAGGGGTTAGTCTACTGTTAAAATGCGAAAAATGAGCTTCTTTTTTAAATTGCTGTATAAAAAAACGACAAAAGATAGCGACTTGAAATTTTATATGGTCGTTTATTAAACTTAAAAGTTTACATTTTTATTGTTAAAAAAAATTAAAAAAACAAAATGGCGGCCATCCCAGGCATTCACTGTAGCACTGCCTGATGAAAATAAAAATATCGCGGGGTAAGATCCTGACAAAAATATAAATCTGTAATCACAACAAAAAAAATATTCTATTAGTTTTAAGTACAATCAACGCCCCTGACCTCAATTTAGAGCAAAAAATAAATTTTTGGCGATTTGGCAGCACTTTTTCAAATAAAAACAAGACCAAAATCAACGCAGCTATGTGCAAATGTGTGCCAAATCACAAAAAACTTATATTTTCGCCTAAAATGAGGTCAGGGGCGTTGATTGTACTTAAAACTAATAGAATATTTTTTGTGTTGTGATTACAGATTTATATTTTTGTCAGGATCTTACCCCGCGATATTTTTATTTTCATCAGGCAGTGCTACAGTGAATGCCTGGGATGGCCGCCATTTTGTTTTTTTAATTTTTTTTAACAATAAAAATGTAAACTTTTAAGTTTAATAAACGACCATATAAAATTTCAAGTCGCTATCTTTTGTGGTTTTTTTATACAGCAATTTAAAAAAAAAGCTCATTTTTCGCATTTTAACAGTAGACTAACCCCTTAAGGTCATTTTTATACGCTTTATATTAGCTTCACCTGAATGTATGAGTGTATGTATGTATGTTCTATGTAAACAAATCTTGCAACTTGATTTTGACCCACTTCTATATAACCGATCAACTTCAAATTTTGCACATATGCATAGTTCGCGTGACAATGAAATCTGACCATTTTGTAAGAAAATCAAGATGGCGGTTCCAAGATGGCGGTCGATTTTTGCTATTGTGTTCCCCGACCCCCCGACATGGGTATCAAATGAAACGGCATGACAGGTAGAATACAATTAGCTGTATGGCGTCATTCCAAATTCAAAATGGCGGCAAACAAAATGGCGGACTACCTTTTTCTTTACAACCCACTCGATATGGGTATCAAATGAAAGGGTGTGACAATTAGAATACTATTATCTGTGTGGCGTCATTCCAAATTCAAAATGGCGGCCAACACAAAATGGCGGATTATCTTTTTCTTTACAACCCACTCGGTATGAGTATCAAATAAAAGGATGTGATAATAGAATACTTTTCGCTGTGGGGCGTCTTTCCAATTTCAAAATGGCGGCCACCACAAAAAGGCGGTTTTCCTTTTTCTTTACAACCCACTCGGTATGGGTATCAAATGAAAGTGTATGACGAGTATAGTATAGTAAGCTTTGTGATGTCGTTTTAAATCTAATATGGCGGTCACTACAAAATGGCCGAACACATACATATAATGGACTAAAAAATAGAAAATAAAGAATATATTTTAAAAAAACTAAAAAATACGCTTTTATTTTAAAATGAACTAAAAAGTAAAAAATAATTTTGAATGTAAAGTTTTTATTGCTCCAGCCAGTATAAGAAAACAACCTACCTTTCGAAATCTAAAAAAGCGTGGGGCGCTAGCTAAAAGTTCCGGTGTTAATAAAATAAGAATATAGAGAGCCCCACGCTTTTTTACATTTCGAAAGGTAGGTTGTTTTCTTATACTGGCTAGAGCAATAAAAACTTTACATTCAAAATTATTTTTTACTTTTTAGTTCATTTTAAAATAAAAGCGTATTTTTTAGTTTTTTTAAACAATATTTTTCTGAATATTTTTAACATCTTCAAAAGTTTCTTAAAAAATTCGTGAAACACTCCAAGACCCCAGCTGCCTTGCTATTTTTGCTATTTACCATGCAAAAATAAGTACAATTCACTGACCTGTTTTTACCGTTTTTAATGTTTCAAAATACTAAAAACAGATCAGTGAATGACCCTTATTTTTGAATAGTACCTATGCGTTTTAATTGTTCTCATTGAAGCATTCTTCTTTAAACTCGTAAATAGGATAGAAGTCATATCTTAAGCCGGCTCTACACAATGCTATGAACACCCTCCAACGTTGGACGCTTGATGGTAGGACGTATCGTCTGGCAGACGCTCGAGCTACGAGCGTCCAATGCCAAGCGTCCAACTTTTGTGCTTGGGCATGTTCCAGCTGTGATGGGTATCACCCGAACGTTGGAAGCCAACTTTCGAATCAAACGTTCACCGCAACGTATAGAGCCGGCTTTATCTTACAACTATATTTAATATAAAGCCGGCTCTGCACAATGCGGTGACCGAATGTGGGTTTCCAACGATTGAGTCAATACCCACACCGAACGTGTCCAAATATGAACTTTGGACACTCGTAGTTCGAGCATCTGCCACACGATGCGTCCTACCATCAACCGCCCAATGTTGGAGGGTGTTCAATGTTCATAGCATCTTGTTTACAGTAGGCAATACAGGCAATTAAAAAATGGGGGCAAAATAAGGTTGAGAACCTATGGTCTAGATTAAGCGTGCTACGCAGTTTTTTTAATATGCGACAGCGAGATAAACCAAATTCCCATTTGAAGAATGGAGTAGACCAGGATGCCCAGAGGTTAGAGATTTTAAAATTCACATTACCTGAGAGTCGGGACAGGTAGAGAGAGATCTATTTCGATTGGCCACACCCGGTTCTCGGTAAGTAAGTGCAATTAAGGTATTCAGCAAAAATGGAACTATGAAACGATTTCCACATCTGGCTCAAAACCAAAGGAATGGTTTATCCTCATCTTCTTTAACACCCCAAACTTTTCATTACCTACAATCTGTACTTTCCTTCGCGCTACTAAGCTAGACTGGTAATACAAAGGACGATTCCTATTGTTAAAATATCTTATCAAAAACTGGAGAATGACGATAGTCAAAGCTGTAATAAATTTACTAATAGCCTCGACACACGGCAATCAAAATATGACGAAAATTCCTAATTTATGACGAACGCCCTTACGGGGTGACGTTAAAATACCTCATTATATTACGACAGTTGTGGTGTAGTGAAAAATGTCAGACAACGAAAAATAAAAATAAATTATATCTTTGGTACGTTGTTGTCCCAATGGAAGGGAAACAAGTAATATTTAATTTTTTAATATGGAAAAAATTAATATTTTTTATTAATTTTCAAGTAATATTAAAATAAAAATCAGCTGACTCTGGAAAAACGCCTAAAATTGGGCTTTTTAACATGATCTATAGTTCGACAGATGGCTCTCTTTTGAGATTTCGTACTAGATTAACCAAAATTTGCCTAATCGGTTTTCCTTATTGATGAGGTTCATATTCGTAATTAATGATGAATTTTCGTCATAAATGCGTGCGTGTGTCGAGGCTATAATTTGTTAATGTGGAAATTTAAGCTTTGTACAGCCAGTCTGGTAGTAAGCTTAGCCCGAAAGATATGAAGTGTGTACCTTTTGTGTATTCACTTAAAAGGTCTTTGACACAAACAAAATTCATAGCTGCAATACTTCTTCAAACGTGTCAGCACATTAAAGTTTCCAGTATCGATTTCCTTAAAGCAACTTAATGGTTCAACACCGATAAACCTTAGCAAAAACAACAAATCCCTACCAATATTAATTAACTACTAAAACACATACCGAGCGATTTGTTGAAATTATCTCTCTTGATTTCGATTAATAGAATGCAAATTTATTCAAATTATCAAAAGAGCATTAACCGAGACATATTATTATCAGATACAGTAGCATTCACCTCTGCAGGTGCCTTCGGCTGCATCCGACTTTACTAAAAATAATCCCACAATTCCAATTACTGCATTGCTGTGATAGGCTTGGGCCGGGTTCGATTTGATCATAATTTATAGCGATTATATGCAAATTATACATTTACAAATTTAAGGAGCCGGATACGATGTGCTGTAAGCACGTTCATTAATATCCGGACCATTGAGCAGTTATTGTTTGGTCATAGACTAGATAAATTCCACCTCGAACTGACTCTTTCTTTGGGGCTCAGATTTTGGGACAAGGACCTCCCATAAAATTACCGATGAAAGCCTAAAAACTTCCTTGAATAGAATCCTTTTACAAATATTTATATATAAACGGAAGGACAATTTCCCTCCACCAAAATTAATCTGGTATAGAAGCAACGTGGGTCAGGGTAGAGTCACGTTATCGCAGTTCTATAAGTCTAATGGAATTAGATGTAAGGCCTCCGCAGTTTCGTTAAGATTTTCTATGAAAAATTCCCTTATCAGCGGAGATTCACGGCCCATTTAACTTCAATTTAAATAATCCTCGACTCCTTTCGCTCGTAATTTGTTAGAAATCTTAAGGCCATTTCTTTCCTGTTGAAAGGGAAGCTTAAACTCCACTTTGCCCCCCAATAAAATGAACAGGCATTCGGGCTGGTGTTGTGTGCGCTTACAAAGAGCCATCCAACCCCCGGTAACCGATCTGAAAAGAATAATGAGGAAATCCTTGGGAAGTATTCACTTAACTCCTTCTGGGAATTTTACCGCAAACTTTTCGGATGGAGTTCATAAATTTGCAAAGCATCTAATCAGCCATGTTCACATATTGCCGTCTTCATTTGAAATTTATAGTGGCATTAGATGTTTGCAGGAGCCGTAATTTACGTGTACAACATAATGTCAGCTGCGTAATTTGGGTAAGCATATGATTTATGCAGCGGTGTAGGTAATTATATTCGTTTCTGGGGCCACACACAAGAAAGGCTCGACATCTTGAGTGATGCATGACCATGAAGATTAAGGACATGCTGCTGTGATCAGATGTGATGGCAGCGGGGTGTGCTATTGACAAACTGCAGTGGTTTAGTACCTCTAATTATGTTTCCCTTGGTATCCTCATTTCCATTTCCCAAAGCTGTGATATCACCACTAACACAACAATATAATCAACGAAATTCCTTCGGAGAAATTAAAGGCTCTTGGTGAAGGGTGCGTCGTTTATAAATCACTATACTCTTGTAAAAGCTCTCCTTGGGTAGGTGTTGAGTCCAGGGGGCTAGTCGTAGAGCCTTTAATCTATCTAGCATTGGACCATTAGAAAGTTGTCTACGAGTATTCTACGAAGAAATCCATTTCTCAGCTTGGGATGCCGTAAATCATAGTTGTCAGTCCTTGGATATGAACAAATCCTAGAGAGGCGGTGTGGTGCGGTAAAATCTTCATTGTTGATATAATTTCGACTTAAATGAATCTAGTAAATTTATGATTTTGAAAAAAAAATATGTCCGTTTTCTGAGACAATTAAATGACAAGTCCAAAATTAATGAAACTTAATAGTCACCGAAAATCGATTGTGGTATTTTAATTAATAAGTTGTATCTATGGAATTACTCATCAACTCCATTTCATTTATTCCTTCTCTTGAATTCTCCTAACCTTTCTCTGATATTAGCCTACGAGGCGACAGTAAATTTACGTATTGAAGTTCAATCATCCATTAACTTAACCAAGAAAAAAAACCTTGAATATTATAGCCTTGAATACTTCAGTTGCTCCGGGAGATTTGTCCTTTCTATTTTAGATACTGCTTAGCAACTGCAGAGGGTGAAAATCCAGATATCCTTAATATCATAAATTTGTGGCAGAGGTGTTAAATAATCTTAGAAATGGTAACGAACGAAGAGGGAGTAACCAAAAAAGCGAAAACTGTATTTTTAGAACACAATTATGATATTCAAGTACTTTTCTGTGCAATTAAATTAAAATTAAATTAAGGTAAAATTTGTCACTCTTTAATATGTACAATGATTACAATTTGTTGACTAGAAAGAAGTCTGCAGGAAGAAGTTGATGGAGGCAACGGCTCAAATTGGACTCTAGAGCCATTGAAGAAAAAGAAGAAGAAGAATAAATCACAAGCATTGCGATTGCGACCTATTTGGTCGATTGTACCAACCTCGCGATTAAAAATAGTCGAGGTTAAGGCTTTTGATATAGCCTAAAATTTGATTTCGGATTTATAACTCAAATCTTCTTGGGAACAGGAAAGTGACTCAATCTCCTCCTCGCTGTAACCTCACAATCTCGCACAGCAGGTGTTGTGCTGTTTCTGGAACACTCCGCAAACCGTGCACCATGACCTTAACGAAATGACAGACTCTTAAGCTAGGTTTTTTTCACATAAAAAATAACAAAATAAAATGAACTTACAACTACAATCAACTACCACCCCTGCAGGCGCGGATTTAAGGGGGGGGGGTCAGGGGGGTCATGACCTCCAAAAGTAGTGTTGGGAAGGACACGATTATAAAATGAGTTTGTTAGAGGTGCCTCTTTTTTCTTTCAATGTCATAGTTCAAATGAGGAGAGGTACTATTGTAATGCCAAAATGACAAAAACAAGCAGATTAAAAAAAAGAAAGAAAATAAATACCAATGAAGTGCATTTTTACAAGTTTAATTCTAATATTCATTAAACTGCCTTAGAGTAAGTAAGAAATATATGCCTCCACAATATACAGCCACGGACAACTAATTAGAAACAGTTTCATAAAAATTGCATTTATACATTTTTTATGTTTTTATGTAGCAATCCTGTTAGGAATTCATTATTGTATTGTTATTGATTTCCTTCTATCATTATATATTTAATAAAAATTAAGAGAGGTGGTGGGAATTCTTTAATTTGATTCCTACATAAAAACTGTATAAATGCAATTTTTATGAAACTGTTTCTAATTAGTTGTCCGCTGCCATATATTTATATTTTGCAATCCCACCTCGCCTAATTTCAAGTTAGAAATTCTGCTAGAAGTAAGAAATGTGTCTCCAGCACAAAACTCCCTCAAAAAATGTAAGAATTATCTCTTCAGGACAAAACCTCACTCCCTCGAAAAATGTAAGAATTGCGTCTCCAATACAAAATTGCACTCCCTCGAAAAATGTAAGAATTGTCTCTTAAGGACAAAACCTCACTCCCTCGAAAAATGTAAGAAATGTCTCTCCATCCAGTTCGTGTTTACAATCTCACCTCGCCGCAGTTCCAATTTGAAATTTTACTGTCGCAAAAGAAGTAAGAAAGTGTCTCTCCCGTTCGTGTGTACAATCTCACCTCGCCGCAGTTCAAATGGGGTATATTACTGCCGCGAAAGAAGGAAGAAATGTCTCTCCACTAAGTAATTTACAATCACACCTCGATACACGCTCATATACCAGTAGGACATTATTTTTGAACCGGGACATTTAAAAAAACTGAGGCCTCAGTACAATTTACATCGTGTAAGGGACAAATGTACTGCCTCGTGTAAGGCCGGCTCAACACTACCCAAAAGCGCTCGCTGTTTAAAAAACAAAATTGTTCCAACTAAAAAAACAAAAACAAAAAATAACCAAACGTTCAAAACCGACCCAACTTTTTTGCAAATTAAAGCAACGACCTTAAAAAATGACCTCAGGGTCAACTACAGATTGATCTATACTCTTTTTATATATTTTGATTTGTAAACTCTGAAGTTAGCTGCACTCACAAGAAAGGGCGCGTCTTCATCAAAAACACATTAGGGAACTAGTCCAGTCAATCGGTGTAAAAAACTGATGGTTTCGTAACATAATTGCGGAAGTTTTTTTCTCAACGGTTCTTTATGTTTTTTGGGGTGCTGAATCCGATTTTCTAGTTTGCTGCCTTGTAGGAGGTCGGCTTCACAACGAAAAACGCAAAAAATCTCAAATTTTTCCCACTTTTTTCAGTATTTCGCTTATATCTCGAAAACTATGCGTTTTTCGAACATGACTACTATATACAAAATTAAAGATGACAAAATTTCCTACAAAATGCACTAGTCAACTTTGATTTTCTGATGTGCAGTTTTGGCGCAAAGCGCGCTGAAAAACAGTGATTTTTTGGCCTTTCAGCAAAAACGTAAAAAACGCTCACTTCCACCCCCACAACATGAAAAATAATACACCTTATGGACAAAAACCCTTATACCACGTGAAAAAACACTAAATTTCCTACAAGACACTCTAATATTCAATTTGCGCCCAAATGAACCCCCATGCCCCGATCTCCATATAGTTCTCGCAAATTGATAGATGTCCTATCTTCCATGGTACAATGAAGCACCTCGATTTGAAGTGACGTCAATTATGTGCCCTTCCTTGATTGTTAACCAACAAGCTTGCCAGAGGGTCTATGGCAACGCCGATTTCAACATTCAAATTCGGACGAAACACATTCCACACATTGGGGGAATCCGATGTGTCACTCCAAAAAATGCTGTTGGAGTCAAAATGTTGCACGGCTGAACGATGTACCACGATCGCAGAAATCATTGGAAGCTTAGAGCTACACCACTGAAACATTTTGAAAAGAAAAACGAAGTCGGCTTAGCCGCATCATCCCTCATACTAAGACCATCGTTCCATCAGTGCTATTCCTGCTGTAGCTGTACAGCAAATTTAAAAATCTTCCAGGAAATTCTAGATGGATTGTTGTTATGCAGGAGGTAATCAAAGAAGTACCTTACCAAACAACATTCTGAGCTATCATCTACGCAGTCAACAGCACTGAAAATAATATGACAGGCTACGCCAATGCCACGGCGATCGGAGGACAGACGTTAGCTTTTCGAGCTCTTGGTACGGTGATAATGGAGTCCGTAGACTTTTCTCCAACGATCCAATTCGATGTTGAGCAACTTTTATACAGTTAAGATCGAAGCAAGCTACCGAATGCACATGATTATTGTGTTCGATGGGTACTCGGATCCATGGAGCCCTTGAGGAGATCCACCGAAAAGCTATCCGTGGAGATACAATTTAGCAGCACCATGACACCAAGAGTTTCACAAGTAATTTCTCTATCGTATGCCAATTACAAGGATAGACTAATCACCAGCGGATGACAAAATGCAAATGAAAGTAGAATCGCTCACAAGAGTATCGCAATTGTGAGGGGAAAATGTTGATCTTCTGGCCAAAATGATGGGTCTCCAAACTCAGCCCAATTTATATTTCCTCTGACACTCTATGTCCGCATTATTCAACCACTATAGTTACTTTCACTACTAAATTCACTGATCGTTCAGCCCATTCAAAGAAAATAACAGTCGCTGCTGAGCAATTTTTTCTTGCTGTTTACAACACTAAACACGCTGAGGTGTAAGCAATACGTGATATCAGCCTAGAACGAATCAGCAAACAAACGTCCCCATAAAGCTACTGCTCAACAACACGCCTTCATAGTTTACCAGCAGCAGTGGATCTAGAGTAGTGGGGGTGAAAGTTGACAAAAAATGGTTTGGTTCCCATTACCATACTGAAACCACCGGCTCCCGAGAAGCTTTTACAGCTTATATCTTGCAAATGCAAGACGGATTGCTTAAGTAGGTGTGGGTGTAGGCAAGCATGACTGTTCTGCATGAAACTGTGCCTTCAATGTGAAGGATCGTGCTTCAACATGGACGATAATTTCGATATAGAAGAGGAAGACGACCTGGACGAGCTCCTTGCAAAATCACTGCCTGAAGCCGCTGAGGCGACAGAAGTTAGTCAGCCTTATTATGGTTGTCACTTATGGTGACAAATGGCGAAGTGAGTCCAAAATGGTATTATGGTTCTCTAAAAAAATAACATTTTAGTGAGATAAGGCGAAGTACAGTTGTCACTGATATCGAGAAATGGCAAATTCATTGACAATTGTTCTCACTTGATGTTTGTAAGTGAGATTTTTCTCATTTGATTTTAAAGATGACATTTCTCACTATGGTGAAGTGACAACCACAATAAGGGCCATTAATTCATGTAATATTTTGCTGCATAAGGGTTTTTAAGGGTCATGCTGATGGCGCCAGGCTGTAGTAATGCCTTTACGGCTCTTACCGGTTTGGACTTGAAGGTCATGCAAAAAACGGTGGGTGAGTTTAGTCAGTAGGAATCTGACACTATCCCCAGCGGTGCCTCCTGCCGTAGGCATGGAAGCCTTAGATAGGCGGTCGCATACCTTCCCTGCTGCTAGATCGATGTAGATTCTCACTACTCCCACGTAAAAAAAATGTACTTAATATGTATGTTTTAATTATAATTTGTTTAAGTTTTCATCAAACATACTTTGGTCGCAGAAGGAATTTTTCGTAATTTTCGCTTTGCTCTCCCCCCTGATGTGAAAATTGAATATTAGAGACGTGTCTTGTAGGAAATGTAATGTATTTTCACGTGGTATAAGGGTTTTTGTCCATAAGGTGTATTATTTTTCATGTTGTGGGGGTGGAAGTGGGCGTTTTTTACGTTTTTGCAGAAAGGCCAAAAAATCACTGTTTTTCAGCGCGCTTTGCGCCAAAACTGCACATCAGAAAATCAAAGTTGACTAGTGCATTTTGTAGGAAATTTTGTCATCTTTAATTTTGTATATAGTAGTCATGTTCGAAAAACGCATAGTTTTCGAGATTTAAGCGAAATACTGAAAAAAGTGGGAAAAATTTGAGATTTTTTGCGTTTTTCGTTGTGAAGCCGACCTCCTACAAGGCAGCAAACTAGAAAATCGGATTCAGCACCCCAAAAAACATAAAGAACCGTCGAGAAAAAAACTTCCGCAATTATGTTACGTCAAAACTACCATTTGACTGGACTAAACGTTTTCTGCCCTACTCCGCTCAAATTAGGGACAATTAAAGAAATTTTTCCCACAGCTATGAGACCGGTGCCAAGTGAAGCATATGGGTTGTCTAAGCATGATTTTCACAACCCGCAGTTCGAAAAAAGGGTTGTTTTTGAGAAATATGTAAATTTTATAGTTTTTTCGCCTTTTCTCTATTTTTAAGAGAAACTATGCATTTTGGCCAAAATATCAAAAGAGCAAAGTTATAAGGCATAAAATTGCCTGCAAATTTTGCCTTCCCTGTTTTTTCGAATTCGGCATTGTTTCGCCGGTAGAGCTCGTTTTGCGCCTTTTTTCAGACTCTGTTGATAATCAAAGCGTCCAAAGAAAGACCGTTGAAAAACTACAACTACTACTTTGATCTCATTTAATTTTTCATACAAATGCATAATGTTGGCTCAAAATCTAAAAATGGCGCAAAACGGCCTCCATCGGCGGAAATATGCGGAGTTGGGAAAAATTGTAAAAGTAAAATTTGTAGGTAATTTTATGCTCTCCAACTTTGATATTTTCACCAAAAAGCATAGGTTTTCCACAAAATAGAGACTTCACTTGGCACCGGTCTCAGAGTTGTGGGAAAAATTTCCTATAAACGGCGATTTTTTGACTAATTTGAGCGGACTACGTTTGCTTTTAATCCACGAGAAAATTCGGTTAGTTTTGTTCATTTTGTTAATTTTGGGTTTGTCCCTAAAAAAGCCTGTTTAGACGCTTCGCTCCCAGGAGCGTTCCTCACGAACTTTGTGGATGAAGGGAAGCTTTCGGGCTGCTATGTACTTTTCATGAATTTTTCTTGTTCTTATTTTTAAATACCGTTGTATTTCCTTGGTTTTTCATTTCAATCCTTCTATTACATTTATCATCAAACCATTGCCTCTTTCTTTCATTGTTTTTGTGTACCTAATACATTGTTGTTTGTTTCTGTATTTTTTTTATTTTATCGAGTTCCACATCAGATTCGAAAGACCTTGATATTTCCATCAAGTTTCCTCTAAATCAATCGAATGATTGGTGTTTACATTCGCTCTTCCCAAACTTTATCTATTATTACCATTTAATCTCAACCAATTATATCGACTCAATATCGGAATTTTAATTATTAATTTGAGGTTTACCATCGAATAATAATACTCAGGTAAAAAAAAGGTTGTCATTGTCACAAACATATTTCAAAATGAAATCGGTTTAAAATACTTTATTATAAGACTTCACACCTTTCCAAGCTAATTAAAAATTTCTGAATTGAAAACACACAATCGCAATAATTAAATTAATTTGAATTTTAATCCGCATTTAAACAGACGAAAAAATTCAATTTAATTCGTTCCAAATACTGTTTTTGTTCAATTGAAACACCCACAAAAAAAGAGGGTATAATTAAACAAGGAGTTTCTGGTTTTTGTTCTGTTCTCTTTTGTTTTATTATTATATGATCTGAATGCCAAATAAGATTCACCCTGAATAATTATTACCCAAATTATACAACAATCGATTTTAAATACCACGAGTAGATTCTATAATTTCGATAATTCATTGAAGTTTAAGCGTGGCACCACTAAAATATCGGTTTAAACTTTAATAAATTGGAACAATTCAATTCTATTTGGTATAAATCCAAACCACATTTCCGCAAAATGCCATTTAATTATTTTAAGCTTTAAAATTGAAAATTTTGTGTAAATGTTTGTATGTATGTATGTAATCGCAATTAAAGTGATTTGTTTTTGCTGGTTTTATTAGTAGGGTTTGAGGGTGGTTTTTATCGTAGCAATAAAATTTATTACCGTTAAAAATTGATAAGAAATAAAAAAGGATAAAAATTGCAGCTATAAAAGGATTCCTTTAATCATCGACAGACATTCGTTTTAGGATGCAAGGATTTTAAGTCTGAGATAACATCGCACGTGACAAGCACTTAGAACCAATTGAAATGCATCGTTCAGGAGGTACCTGGCCGATTAGGTGGGAAACAGATCCTTGTGCAAAGGGGAAATATTTTGTTTTGTTTAATAGTATGGCTGTCGCTGTGTGAAAAGGACCATGAACGTAGATAGAAAAGTAAATTTAACGAAACATTCTCAAATCAGGGGTAGTCTGCTCTTATGTCCTTGCGCACAGTTGTGAAAAAAAGCTTTCGCAGGAGTAAAATTTATCCAAAGAATTTAGATACAATCTAGCATAAAACCAAAAGTCAGTATCCCTTTAAGGACGATACAGTCAGGATCAATCATATCGTTTTAAATGATGACATTTCAAATATAAATTTCTTCGTTAGTTCCATAAAAAAAATACGTCATATTCTCCCAGGATTAAGTTATAACGAAAATTTTTTTTTTGCCTGAATTTGCTAATTAAAAACAGTTAAAACGTCCCTTTGCGCAGTTGTTGTGAATCTGTCTTAATTAAGATTCTTGTATAAGGGCCTCCTTAAATGTGTAAACACTGCCGGAATCTTCCCATTTCATGTACTTTTGGAATTAATCCTTAAGAGAGTACTAATACAGGACATAAAAAAAGGACATTGCATATTCTTAAGTTAGTTTTTTTTTCTTTACTTCTTCTTCTTCTTTTCTTTAGCATCTTCCTTGCTCCTTATTCCCCTAAATGACAATTTTACTTCAGATGAATATCTCTAGAAAATTTCGGTCATCGTCTCCAAGGACTCCTGATTCATTTTTCCAATTTTATTCTTGTGGCTTTATATTTAGAGTCCTTTGGTTTTAAGGGCTTTTTTTTTGTACCCTTTTGGGACATTTAAAGTATTTATTTCAACAAAAAAATTAAAATATACAAGCAGATAATTTTCAGGAATGTCCTTCATTGATTAATCCTTTCACAGTTTTTTGTTGATGTTGTTTGAATGTAAAAATAAATTTTATTTTTTATTTTTTTTAAGGGATTAAGTATACATCCCAGCTGCGGCTAGATTTTTCCCATGTCATAAGGATATATTAAGGACAATTTGTAAAATATTAATTGTATCCTTTTCTGGTGGTGGATATAAAACGTTATACTAAAATCAACCAAGTCGACTCGACTCCCCTAATGGGATTAGTTGACCCCTTTTTACATCTTCTGGTTGGATAAAGGATTCAAGGTAAATTTTAATGGGTTTCCTACAGCACAGCTCTTTAATGGTATATATACATATGCTTTTTACTTTGAAATTCAATTGGGAACAATTTTGTTATGTTTATAAGTTTTAATTAATTTTCCCCGTTTAATTTTGAAATGTTAAAACTGTGCTAGGATTTTGCATACAGGTCAAAAGTTTCTTCAATTTTTTTTTTGCTCGTTCTCAATGCGAATTAAAAGTTCATTTCCATTTCCACCATATTACAGAATGTTAGTTTCTGTAACAAGCACATACGGTTTTTAACAGGCAAAGTCGTCTATGTTATTTTTTTGTTATTCAAACAACTTTTTACAAATTTTTTTCCCCATGCATTTACATGCATGATCTGGTCACTCTGATATCCCTCGTCCAGTGTTAACGTTATCCTCATAGAAACGGTGATAATTCATTCGCTTCGTGTTATCCGGGATTTTGCTGTTTGGGGGGACTGATTCCTGTTTGTTCTGCGACAGTTGCTGATTTGTTTGTACAGATTGGTTAAGATCCTTTTCAATTAGGTTGAATACTGATGATAGTCTATAAGCTGAAATGATTTTATCCTTTTTTTGGAAATGTTTACGATGAGTGCGTTATAATGTGAAAAGGATGTCTGTCGTGACTGATAAAATTACAATTCTTAATTGGATTGTTCTGAACGAATAAATCACTCAAGTTAAGTATAAATTTTTAAAACACTGTATATGCTACCGTATTGGTAAATTTGGAAACTTTTGGTTGTTTGGTCTGTTTTTAAATGTTAATTCAACATTTTCTTCGCACATTGCAATATAGTTTGAAGGATAGAGGAAATCAAGTGCGAGTTGTTCTCTCAAAGTTATCTCCTTTTTCTGACCCTCCTTCTCGTATACTGTGTGTGGGTATGCTAAGTCCAACGCTCCATTCAAGGAATGGATTATTTTTTTCAAACTTTAAATTTTAAATAATTGAATTCAAACACTCTTGAATTTTATTGCTTTTAAAGTTTATTATTATAGAGATTTATAATATTGACTAAATTCTCGCACGCTTCGAGCGGTCAATCTAGAGCTCGTTGAAATTTTCTGCCCACTTAACAAGAGGGATCCTAATCTCCTATATTTAAACTACTAATTTTATATACATGGAAATTCTACCTTGGTCAATTAAATATTATTTTGCCGTACTTGTTCTCTTTTACGGTTTTCTTTTTCTCAGTAGGTCTTGTTGTATCAAGATCATTTTCGGGTCAACTCATAAATTATTGCAGAACTCTGTGCTGACTTGACCATTTCATGTGTGGCGTTAGTCGATCACTACTTCAAGTGGTTAAGTTACGACATTGTATGTCTTTCTTATTTAGCAACTTTGCTCGCCGATCTGCTTTTCGATAATTCAAGTCTCGGATGGCTTGTGTTCTTTTAGTAGTACACTGATATCAGTAGATTCCATTTGGGTTATAAGAATCCGCAATAGTATACACACGTGAAAAATTATGTTATTCTTTTTAGAGAAGCTAATAATGGGTATTCAATTAAGTTTCACGAGTTTTCCGATGACATAACCAAAAGCATCAAGATCTCCCGCCTATGCTGGGGACGACATGTAATGAAATACTTTATAGGTGAAGGATTTTGTACACTAAGGTAGACCCAGACACATTAATGGTTATTTTTCTATCTAGTCTAATTGTGCCTTATTTGGACAAGAAAATAAATAAATCCCAAAGAAATTTGTGAAAAAATAATTTTTGATAACTTTGACCTTGTATAATTTTGAAAGGGTTCATCTGGTCAACATCTTTGTAAGAACTAAAGTTGTAGAGAATTTCATTGTCAACATTTTGGGCCCTCGTACAAGGTTGTACGACCTATAGACACCGAGATACAAGGAAAACATCGAAAAACCACTATATTTCCGGCGGCCATGTTTGTTTCTTTGTGATTCCGAAATTGTTTTCTGAAAAAGTGCCAAGGAAGCTGTGGACCAATTTTCAGCCATTTCCGAATTTTGTCTCCTTTAAATGCTAATTTCCCCGGACTATATACATTTGCACTGTGAATTTACATATTTGTTTTACAGTGTATGTCACCTTGATTTTCTGATTAAACTTCAAGCTATTGGTACTCTGCATTACTCTAGCTCCTTTAGACAATATAACCGAAGTAGCAACTTCACGATCGTGATTGGGACATCAAATTCATTCATTCAATTGATCGTTACATAAAACTCATTCTTGGTGGGGGGCGCAAGACTCATGTTAAATTTAACTGAGGATATACGATGGGATGACCACATATTCCAAATCACCAAACTAGCCATTTAGCCAGCAGCTTGGGCTTGTATCTACAAGTCGCACATTTGGCTCTGACTCGATACAATTTGATTATCTGGACTAGATTCTTGATAACCGGCTTAGCGTGGTTCGAAAAGGAGCATAACTGCACCATTATATTCATCGGTGATGACACCTTTTATGCACTGATAGATTCATGGACCCACCCTACAAATGTGGCTTGCTCACTCCTGCGCTCAGGGTCTTCTTTTCCGCGCACTATTGTCTTCTACATGGTCGTTTTTAAAGAGAACACCTAGATCGTGGAACAACCTTTCGCAGTCGTTATTTCCGAACTCGTATAACGTCTAACCCCGGGTCTCCACTGGAAATAAAGTATTGCATGCAATTTCGAATTGCAATGAAATTGCTCGTCGAGATACCCATATTGCAATTGCATGCAATATTTCAGAGATAATATGGGCATCTCGACGAGCAATTTCATTGCAATTCGAAATTGTATGCAATACTTTATTTCCAGTGGAGACCCGGGGTAAAAGTTCAAATGTAAATGCTTAATCAGCTCCACCGAGACAACCCTAATCTGTCCTATCTTTCAAACTAAGATTACTACTATACATTTTATCTGATCGAAATTGGTAGTACAAAGGGTGAGGTTTTCCACACAAAAAATTAAATATGAAAGCCTCACCACTGACCACCAACTCACCATTACAACGCATCCTTCATCCTGCACATTCGTTAATGGCACGTTGTATATTTTAGTCCTTCCACTGACGACCAATTGTTTATCCTTCCCCTGGCCATCTGGATATATCCCAGATTTTTCATTCTGGCTATGTAAACCAAACATCCTCAAACACACACACACAGCAACCAACCCCACTCTGATAACTGATTGCCATTGAGCGAAATTTTCGCTGAAGTAATGAAACCGAATTATTTCACGTGAGCTGCCAGGATAAAATCATCGTAAATAATTTAATTATTGTTATTGGAGCGGCCACGTTTACAGATGTTTGGCATGCTTAACACTTTTAAAACCGGGTCGAAATTTGTATTTGGGGTGCATTTTTGGTGATTTGTTAGCGCGATGGCCGCGGCGGCGGCGACTTTGCCAATTGCATTGTTAAGCAGGGCATGCAGCCAAAATGGACTTCGCTTGTCCGGTCAACTGCGAGTAATTTGCGAATGCGGACTAACTTTTATTCGCATCATTGCGCCGCACCGTGTCCGGTAGTGAAACGATATTTAATCTGGATTAGGTAATTAAGGGCGGCCGGGGAAATGTGTTTGATGAATTGATATGGAAGTTACCAAATGAATGTGGCGCTACCAAATTGATAAAATTGAAATTCGCAATTTATCATGGAAATTTATTGCGACTACTGGTAAAATACGGTTAAGTAAAGTACCAACGAAAACGAACGGCAAAATTGTGGATATCCTTAAAGGACTTCACCATAAAGTTGTGAATAAATTGCAGACATGGCAGATACTCGGGGCTTTAGGTCGATTGCAGCTTAGTGAAACTTTCGATAAATTTTCTTGCGGGGATTCTGTCGTCTTCAGGACGACGGATTTCGGCTTTAGGTGAGATTTTTTTTTCGCCGTTAAATTCTTTTGAATTGAGGTCCTTGAAATTCCGGCATGTGTCATTAATCACTACACGTGAACTTGCTGTATCTATGGAAATCTGTTTTCTTTTTTTTGTTTGGGGATAATTTTCATAGAGAGACTTCTTCACTGCGGGCAAAAAAGATTCTTTCGAGTGTATCATGCTGAGAGAAAGGGAAAAAAAGTTGCTTTGTAACCTATTCAAACTATGCAGGATATAATATATATGCGAAGGGCACCTGTGAAAAAATCTTATGTTTTATACATTCATGGGCTGTTAAAGTTTCATGAGAATAAGGGATGAAAAATTGTGGGCGCATAATGATTTATAGTTTTTAAGTTACTTTAAGGTTTCTTAAGAATTTTTCTTTAAGAAAACAATCTAGAAAAAATACGAAAAAATTTGTTGATTTTAATTTTAATAAAAATTTTACACTTCCATGGAAACTTTACCTTAGACTGATGCTTAATTATCCGTTAAATGCATTATTTAAAAGCTTTTGCATTTTTTCTATAGAATTTTCAAGCAATGAATAAGCTACAGCTGCAGTAAAAATTTCCATTGTGAATAAAGTAGAAGGCGGTGTAACGAATTTGCATCCATTAACATAATGGGTTGTAGTTAACTGAAACGCATTAAATCATCGTTAAGGGAATAAAACTGATTTGTTGGTAAAGTTATAGAATTTAATGGAAAAATTAACTTTAATATTTACACAAAAAATAAATGCGTTTTGTAACTATTTCACAGAATGTGCACTTGTAGATATAATTAAAGGAAAGGGTAAAAAAAATTAAGACATGTCCAATCCAACCTGAGGGCGAAAATTACAAAAATTACTTTTAACATTATAATTCCTTACACATTATACATACATACATACGTGCCTGTAGTCCGGGGAAATTAGCAAAAAAAACGCACGAAAGGAGACAAAATTCGGAAATGGCTGAACATTGGTCCACAGCTTCCTTGGGACTTTTTAAGAAAACAATTTCGGAATCACAAAAAAAAAACAAAATGGCCGCCGGAAATATAGCGGTTTTCCGGTGTTTTCCTTGTATCTCGGTTTCTATAAGTCGTGCAACCCCGTACAAAGGCTCTAAATGTTGCCAATGAAATTCTCTACAACTTTAGTTCTTAAAAAAAATGTTGACCCGATTAACCCTTTCAAAGTTATTCAAGGTCAATATTTCCAAAAATCTTTCTTTGGCGAAAACATCACTCAAAAACTGGTTTTTATGAAATTTTTTTTTGATTAGTAAATACGAAACGATATTGCCTACAAAAAGGCCTTGTGTCGTTTTTTCGAAAACTTAACCCTTTCGAAGTTATTCAAGGTCAAAGTTTCAAAAAATCAGTTTTTGGTCAAAAAATGAGTCAGAACTGATTATTGAGAAATTTTTTTTTGTTCTATTTTTACAAAAGGTTATCTCCTACCCTAATGACGCCCTTCCATTCTTTCGAAAACTTTTCGAAAATTTTTTGCAAAAATCAATAGTGATTTTTTGGCCGAAAAGTGATTTTTGGAAAATTTGACCTTGAATAACTTCGAAAGGGTTAAGTTTTCGAAAAAATGACAAAAGGCTTTTTTGTAGGCAATAACGTTTCGTATTGACTGATTAAAAAAAAATTTCAAAAAAACCAGTTTTTGAGGGATGTTTTGGCCAAAAAGTGATTTTTGGAAACTTTGACCTTGAATAACTTTGAAAGGGTTAATCGGGTAAGAACTAAAGTTGTAGAGAATTTCATTGTCAACATTTTGGGTCTTTGTGCGGGGTTGTACGACTTATAGAAACCGAGATACAAGGAAAACACGGGAAAACCGCTATATTTCCCGCGGCCATTTTGTTTTTTTTGTGATTCCGAAATAGTTTTCTTGAAAAATCCCAAGGAAGCTGTGGACCAGTTTTCAGCCATTTCCGAATTTTGTCTCCTTTAAATACTAATTTCCCCGGACTATGTAACTTTGTCTACACAATTTTAATGTTTCTTTCGTTTCTGCTAGTCACGAATGCCGGCGTGACCCTGCAGGCTATCAAGCTTTACGATGCTGTCAAAAGGAGGAGGACCTGAGGAATAAGAACCGAAATGGGAGTTGGGGAACTTCTCGGGGCATACTCGAGCTCTACTTCCTCCTACTTTTCCCAAACATACGAAAGTCAGGGCGGTAGTTAGGAACCTTGGTAGCACCAACGAGCAAACGCCGACTACTGACTCCTTGCCACAGGTTTTTGAGCCTACTAAGAAAAATGCAAAATCAAGTTACAAGTGTTACCGTTCTACTACATATGTAGTAGTTTTACTACTTTTTTTTAAAAAAATTGATAATCTACTACACTACTACCTCAAGTTAACATTCTACTACCTTTTTTTTGATAATTCTAATATTTTTTATTTATGGCTAAATCGATCGCACCCCACTCGTTACTCGCTGTCAGAAACATGTTTCCATTCCATTCTGTTACTTTGGTTCATTTTGCATATGAAATTTATAAATACTAAATCCAGAAAAAGCAAATTTCTTCTGAATACCCATCTATCGCCAATTTGGTTAAGTCGTTTCCGCATATAGTTAAAGCCTCTAATTATGATGTGGAACAAATTTGTACTGAGTGGAGGCTGCTTAAAACACTTAGTGATATACCTTCCAATTTGCCCGTCGAAAAATATTGGTATAAAATACCTAAAATAAAAAATGCAGTAGGAGAGTTTTCATTCGAAAATCTTTGTAAATTTGTTTCTGCCTTGTAGTGTTATAGTGCTGCAGTGTGCATTTTAGAAACTAAATAGGATAAAAAAAGATAAAACAAACCGCTTAGGTAGAAACAGTAAACTTTGTTGTGGCTGCAGATGAACTAAAAAATCACATTAAAACCCACATACTTTACGCTGATTATGGCAATACAATATAAATACGGCAATACAATGAATACTCTTAATGCTACAATATATGAGTAAATGTTCATCATAGTGTTAATGGGGTATTTTAAAAATGATTTGAAATAAAAAAATTTACTACCTCTTTTTTAAAAAAGGTAGTAGATTTTACTACTCTCAAAATTCATCTTGCGGTAACTTTATGCCATCCGGTGGAAATGGAGATGAACTTGAGACGAAAAGCCTTCCGCTGCACACATCTTGTATGTTGACAAAACAGCCGCAGGATAGCAGGAAAAATAAGGAACCGTATGGTCGATTCAACCGGTACAAGTTGGCTGGGATTTTTATGGCAGAGGTACCAGCCAACTTTTTTGACAGAGAACCAATTCTCCTGAGTTTGCAACTCGATCTTGACTGACGTGAGCAAAAGCCTTGAACAAGGAAACTACGCAATATGGTTGCTTGGGGTATAAAAGGCAAGTGGGCGTATGAGAAAATAGCTATGGGTTTTTGGGGAATGTCTAGCCTCAAAGTAGTTGTTAGGTAATAAGAACAGATTTTTGGCAGTCTGATAGACCAAAACCAGCAAACGTGATCATTGACGAAAGTTTGGAACTGAAGGAGCAATGCACGTCATTTCATTGTATTGCAGTTTCGACCAGATGAGGGCTTGGAAAATGTATACGAAAATGTAGTGTAGTGGGTCAGAAAAAGAGGCAGAATCCAAGCATGCGGTTGGTTTATAAACATAGTAGGGATGCTTCGTCGGTTCCAATCCTCGAAGAGGTTTCGTTTACAACACATGAACTATCTGCCTCCCTCTCATACATAAAATGGGTAAGATTTGGCAAAGGTAAAGGTATGCATATATAAGTGGGACAGCAAGAGCGTGATTTTCCTCTATACAGCACCTTTTCTATGGCTATGACTCTCCAGTGATCCATCACCCCGCAGGAAACTTAAGGAAGTAGTGCATCACTGCAAAAATACCGGTTTACTCATCATCGTGGGATGTGATGCGAACGCTAATCATAGAGTCTAGGCAGCATAAAGTTAAGAAAATGGGTGAATACTTTTTTTTGATTTATTTACGGCACGGATCCAATCTTCGAAAACTGTGGGAAAATGGATCGGCGACTTGTTGAAAATTCATAACACTCGAAAAGACTCACTTAGAGTCGTCGCTGCATGACACTATAGAAAAGAATTTACCCAAAGAGAAAAAAAGGATTTACGCTTCTGTGGCGCCTCCTTGTGGATAAACAAAATGTCTTCAACTGAGGTTACACAGGTAATACTGTCATCGTGAGAATAAGTGCAACAATCTGCAATCTGAAAAAAATGATCGAATGCTTCTTTCTGCTTCGTCTAGTAACACGGCCACGAGATTGTTAGGACGCAATAGGAAGAATCAACACCATGGTAGGCTTGGTAGACTTATCGAGAATCGGAATAAAGAGGTCCAAACCGTGATTCCAAGGACAGGATCTCATTTATCGTGGTTACATGAGGCGATCGAAAGCTCGACTTAAAAGTGGTTTGAAATACGATCTATGTTTTCGGTTCTTCTCGATTGAGTTACTGATTTGAAATTAAATCCAAATAGGATTGAAACTCACAGATGACAAATGCCAAGTTGGAATAATGGAATACAGTGAAGAAAATTATTTAATTTTGCAAGCTTTTTCTGCTTATTTCAATAATGTTAATTTTGAAAATACATAATCAGCCTGTGAAAATAAGAAGACACTGCAAATCTGAGCTTTTAAAAGTGTTTTATTTCAAAACGCTTAAAATGTTTTATTTTGACGTCACCCATTTGATTAACATTGTCGACACTTTTAAAACACCTAAAAGCGTTTAAAAAATGTCTACAATGTTAATCAAATGGGTGACGTCAAAATAAAACGTTTTAAGCGTTTTGAAATAAAACACTTTCGAAAGCTGAGATTTGCAGTGGAAGGAGACTTTATCCAATTTATTTTAATTTATCCAAAAAGTTGGAAATTAATAGTTTAAAACTTTTTAAAAGCATGGAAGCCATGCTTACTATTGGCCATTCATACACGAGGGACCATGATTCTGCAACCAAAAGCTTTGCTGCAAGTTTTCTGAAAATACACGGAGCAATAGCGATGGAAGCAGCTTTGTATTGCTACGAGATATTTGTTCGTATTAGTGAGATGTCAAATTTTTTATTATAAACAAAATGGAAGTTTTTTCGCTGTTATGAAATAATTTATTTAAAAAAATTCACTCACTCACTTTGAATTCTCAATAATTAAAAGTTTATTGTACAAATTTAAGTAAGTTTATGTACAAGTAAGTTTATGTACAAATTTTGACAAAATTTTACGGTTTGAAAGTTTTTTTTCATCGCCAAAGCATTGATTTCTTATTGGTGTGAGTGCATGCTTTCCGTGTTCGCAGGCCACAGGCAGGAGCACAATAGTCTCCACCGGAGCATGAAACTGTCCACTTATTGCATCTCCGCACGCCTCCCTTACCCGAAAAAAGCTTTTGCTCCGGAACCATGGTTCCTCGTGTATGAATGGCCATTGCCATACAAAAAATTCCAAAGAGGAAGCCCAAGAGATTTTGGATGTTAATAGAAGCAAGCATGTTGTTTGTTCATTTGTCCATATATTTCGTTTAGCCATTAATAAAAGCACTTTTCACAACACAAAATACTTTTCTAAAACAAAAAAAACCAAGTAACCGTCAAAAATAAATTCGATCTAATTAACTTCCCAGTAGGAAGTTATTGTAATAGGTCCGAAAATTGGATTCGAAATTTTCAATGTATTTACACGTTTCAAGGTCCCAATAGCATTTTAAGCAAACATTTGAGAAGAAATATGTGTGTGTGTGTGTGCGTACGTATGTGGTCATTTTTTCCTGCACGATTTCGCGCGAACCAAAAAAGATATCGACTTCGTTCTGGTGCCGTTCGAAGCGTGTTCAAGGAAATATGATCTGAAAAGATTTTCATAAAAATTGGTCGAGCCGTTTTTTTGTTTGAACGACTTAAGTGATTTTTGTACCAGCACGATTTCGCGCGAACCAAAAAAGATATCGACTTCGTTAAGGTGCCGTTCGAAGCGTATTAAAGGACATATGAATTGAAAAGATTTTCATAAAAATCGGTCGAACCGTTTTTTTGTTTGAACGACGTAAGTGATTTTTGTACCAGCACGATTTCGCGCGAACCAAAAAAGATACGGACTTCGTTAAGATGCCGTTCAAAGCGTGTTAAAGGAAGTATGATCTGAAAAGATTTTCATAAAAATCGTCCGAGTCGTTTTTTTGTTTGAACGAATACTGGCAAGTTAATCTTGTGGACCGAAAGGGTCAAAAGCCACATCCCAACTAGTTTCAATTTGTGTTTACATGCTCATTCTTGATTTAATTTCAATTCAAATTTTTTGTATCGGATCGAGTCAATCTTATTTCAAATCGATCTGTGTTTACATAAGATCGAAATGTATTTCAAATATGTTTCAAATCAATTTCGAGCGTCATGTAACCACGGTAATTGTTAAATTTGGTCTGTATTTTACTGAATCTATTCAAACGTCTGGCCTACAAATCTGAGGTATACCAGCTGTAGTACAATAAGTGCAATAGGTTACTTAATACCTTTGTACCTAATACCTCATACATCTTGAGTGTAAATTTTTAAGTATGAATAATTGTATTTCAATCCACCGCGAGTAGAACAATACCCAAAGATGCAAATCAATTAAAAATTAATACAATGATCCTTTTACTGCGCTTATGCATCGCCGTGAACAAGCGGCACAAACAAAGAAAACCCGAATTTCCTTGGTCAAAACCTCTAAAAAAGAACACAAGCAACCTTGATACTTGACTTATCGAAAGCAAATGTACAAGCTAAACAATAAAGACATAAATTAACGATGAAGGGAGCTCCACAGTGACGCAACATATATATATGTACATTATAGTGGCGAAGGACTAACGGCACAAGCGCACTTAGAATAACCGAATCAGCACAGAGTTCTGCAAAGATTTATGAATTGACCTAAAATTGTGCAAGACCTGTGAAGTACCATTGTTATGAACAAAGTGACATGGAAACAGGGCAAGAAATTAAAGCATAGATGTCTGACATGGTGTAAAATCTGAAGGAAATAAGATAATTGAATTTTGCTGAAGGAGAGCAAGGTTGTAAAAGAGACCACGACAG
Source organism: Thereva nobilitata (assembly GCA_963855945.1). Classification (NCBI taxonomy): domain Eukaryota; kingdom Metazoa; phylum Arthropoda; class Insecta; order Diptera; family Therevidae; genus Thereva; species Thereva nobilitata. The sequence continues at coordinate 178,423,635 of OY979695.1, forward strand.
AGTATGCAATATCTTTCAGGAAATTTTAATGTACAGAAAGAAAAGAAGGATGCCGTCAAGTGAATTTTTTAAGCGAACTATCTCAACAAATGCTGGTTGATACATTCATGACTTGCTGATTGTTCATCGAGATCAAAGGGTAGTGGGTTTCTACACTAAAGGTAAGGAGAAATTATTTGAAAAGTGACACGAATGGGAAATCAAGCATAATATGTCTTTGAAGGAATCGTACCCACAAGCTCTAAAATGGTAGCTGGGTATAACTTCTGTATCTTAAGTTTAAGCTTCAAGAAGACGAATTTAAATTAGATTTAACAATAGTAATAAAAAGTCATGAAAATCTGAAATGAATAGTTTATAAAACTTAAAGAAAATTTACACTAATAAACAATTATAATTATACGAAATTATGACAACTATTAATGGAACATCGAGATTATTCCCAAGTCAATTGAGAGCTGGTAATGCGTGGATATTTGCATTATCATATTATTCTGATTAACTGAGTCTCTGGAGATTATTTGATGAAAAAAAAACAATACAATAAAATTTCCAATCGCATTTACACAACATTTTTTTTGTACTGAATTTCAAAAATAATATTCCACTCCACAGAAATATTTTATTTTTCTGCATGGTTAGTGCTATAAGACCTATCCACTTGCATTTATAAATGGTCATAAACATGCATCGTAATTGTGTCACTGTTCATAATTATACTATTAAAATTTAAAAAAAAAATTATGTATTGATTCACAATCACAATTGAAGTGAAAGAATAAATGTAAATAAAAACGTCATACTATATATGTATATGGAAACGTGTGCCTGCAGCACTTGTAGCATCGAATAGCCTAAATAAATTCCATTAAATCTAAAAGAAAATAAATTCCCATACATCAAACATCCATAAAGCGAGTGCTATAGTTGTCATAGTGGGACATGTAGTCAATCAATTCCAGGGCTTCATAGCACTTTATACCATCGATACAGAGCAGTATATCGGACAGTACTGTATAGTATGACCGGTTCGGAAATGGCATTGGGCATCGGATACTGTTTATTTATTTGATCGATATTTCTAGGGTCAATCGTTCACCAGGCGGTACCAGCCCGCATCCATACACATCACATGTGATTTTCTTATCTATTTGTGTACAAGCCACCACCCATCCTCATCATCATCATCAGTTTCCTTGCACAGAAAAGGAGCATAGTGTGGTGTAGTGGCGACGACGTGATTGCTATCTTCCTTCACAATTTTCATAGGAAAATGTCCCTTATTGCTATTAATGACGCCCTTTTTGTTTTTATTATATATTTTTTTTAACAGTTTCTCAGCCACTATATTGCTGTGGCAATGAAAGCAAGTTTTTGATGTTCATATATTAACGAAAAACCCATGTTTAAAATAGTTGAGATAATCTTCAAGGATATTTCATATCGGGAAGGAATTAATTACCTAACCCACATCCCGAAAATCCGCTCCACAATGTGTCTTCAATTTAACCCAAATCTATATGAAAATTTTGTAAACAACATCCCTGAATGCACAGCGATTAAAGGAGCTTAAAAAGTTTCCTTAACTCATACTCGGCACTCGGAGAGGTTTTTGGTGAATTAAATCCATGCTTAAACTGAAGGAAAATATCGAAGTAGAAAGGATCCTTCCTTGCCATTGTGTCTTGCCAATATTTAAATTTATTTAATGTAATCGCATGCGAACATCTTTCACGAAAGGACACCACATTCCCGGGGAGCCTTAAAAGTGCCACCAAACTTCCCGCAACTGCTGTAATACCAACACCGAGTTGAATATTGATAAGGACTAAGCCAGTGTACTTTAGATAAAAAGATTTGGTACAGGAACACGGCGCACGGCTTAGGATACTTTTTTTCCTTCCTTCCGCCTTGTCGTTGGCAGAACATAAAAATAAATAGAAGTTAAATTTTTTATAAAACACTGTAATGATCGGTGAATTTTTTATGCCAATGCCGGTGTGTAGGTACTCCTGGAAGGCTTTACTCTAATTAGGTTGTTTAACTGGTGGGATGTTATTTGGGTATCATTTAGATAAAACAACGTATTCTTCTGTAGCCACAATCTGCGTAGAAAATTTCATTTCGTTACTTTATGATTGGTTTTATAATGAAAATCAATATTATTATTATTACAAAATCTTCTTTTTGAATGGATGCAAAATTTGTTTGAAAGTTCGGAAGGACATTTCTCGTGGGTTGTTGGCTTGTGAATTAACCTGGATGAGGGGATTCTGTTTCTCGATAAGTTTGAGTTGTTAAAATTCGGATTTCTAATTTTTTTTATTACTTTTATTCCAAATATGCTTTAATTACACAGGCACACAAAAAAAAAATGTCAAGACCCAGAGGGTACATCCCCCTACCCCCCCGTTTTTGGGGTCGCTGAAACCGAATATAACCATAAAAATTTTTTTTAACTAGCCATTTCCCCGCAACCACCCCCATACACCCCTTCTGGTAGTTGAAATGTCAATTCTCATACAAAGTCGAGTAGGGTGTGTATTCCTATGTTTTCTGGGCCTCTAAGAACGAGGAAGACTACCAAAAATGAATTAGACCCCCTCTTTAGCCCCTAGAGTCACTTTAGCACCGCCATACACCCCTTTGTGGGGGTTGAAATGTCAATTCTCATACAAAGTCGAGTAGGGTATGTATTCCTATGTTTTTTGGGCCTCTGTGAACGAAGAAGACTACCAAAAATGAATTAGACCCCCTCGTTACCCCCCACCCCCTTTCTCATACAAAATCGAGTGGGGTGTGTATTCCTATGTTTTTTGGGCCTCTAAGAACGAAGAAGACTACCAAAAATGAATTAGACCAACTCGTTAGCCCCTAACGTCACTAAGTGACGCTAGGGGCAAACGAGAGGGTCTAATTCATTTTTGGTAGTCTTCTTCGTTCACAGAGGCCCAAAAAACATATTAATACATACCCTACTCGACTTTGTATAAGAATTGAAATTTCAACCCCTATAAAAGGGGTGTATGGTAAAGTGACATTAGGGGCTAACGAGTTGGTCTAATTCATTTTTGGTAGTCTTCTTCGTTCTTAGAGGCCCAAAAAACATAGGAATACACACCCTACTCGATTTTGTATGAGAAAGGGGGGTAGGGGGTAACGAGGGGGTCTAATTCATTTTTGGTAGTCTTCTTCGTTCACAGAGGCCCAAAAAACATAGGAATACATACCCTACTCGACTTTGTATGAGAATTGACATTTCAACCCCCACAAAGGGGTGTATGGCGGTGGTAAAGTAACTCTAGGGGCTAAAGAGGGGGTCTAATTCATTTTTGGTAGTCTTCCTCGTTCTTAGAGGCCCAGAAAACATAGGAATACACACCCTACTCGACTTTGTATGAGAATTGACATTTCAACTACCAGAAGGGGGTGTATGGGGGTGGTTGCGGGGAAATGGCTAGTTAAAAATTTTTTTTATGGTCATATTCGGTTTCAGCGACCCCAAAAACGGGGGGGTAGGGGGATGTACCCTCTGGGTCTTCACATTTTTTTTTGTGTGCCTGTGTTATCAAGCAATAGTAAAATTCAGTTTTTTTTTCTACTTTTTCTGCGAGTTTAATTATTATTCCACGGTTTTTTCCGAGATGCGTGACCATTGCAATATTAAAAAATTATTTAGTGAATTACCGTATTAAAAAATTTCTATATCAAAGTAAATCACTAGGTCACTAGAAGGTAGGCCAGACCAACTTCTTCTTGCAAAACTTAAAATCAAAGTAATATAACTCACAGAAATATACTATATTCCCAATGCTCTGGAGGAACTCACCACAGTTAATGGATCGTGGTGAATACGCAGCGTGTCAAAATCATATAGGTCGATGAAGCTATTGCCGTATCAAAGAACAAAGATTTTCTTTGGCTGCCATTTTGGTTTGGCTCTCATTTGGCAGCTTTTGGCAGTTGTTGGTAGTAGTCGATAATAATATATTATGGAGGTTCTAACAATGAAGCAATGGCTTTGGTTGGCTTTGTTAAAATGAATAGCCGCTATTGGGGCATTGGAAATCCTCAATTGATACAACAACGATCATTACGCACGTTGTTGAGTGACTGGATGGTGCGCCATTTGGGTCGGCAACATCATAGGTCCATGTTAGGCTAGAGGCAATCCTAGAAGCGTCTTTTTGAATTTATTTCTACTAGGGCTGATTAGAGCATGAATATACAACTTTTTATTAATATATAATTTTTTTATTTTTATTTTTCTTTATTGTATTATATTTCTAGTTTATTTTTATTTTTCTTCTCTTTTCTTTTTTCTTTTTGCTTTTTGTATCCTGTTCCTGTTTGTTTCTCAGTTAGTTATTTTTAAGTTTTTTTTTAGTTTTCCTTATTAAGTTTTACTTAAGTTTGTCCAATGTTGTTAATTGATGTACTAATTTTTAAGATTAAAATATTTGTAAATGTATTCGCAAATAAATAAATAATAATAATAATAATAATGCTGTAACAATTACCGATAATCCCTAGCGTGGCATGTTCAAAAACTTTGATGTGTCCGAATGCAATCATTTGGGCCTAGAGCAATGTGGGTGCAATAGGACTGTGCCACATAACACAAAGCTGGACTTACGATGTAAATTGTATAAGTCGGCGTAGAATATAAAACAGACTCAATATATTATCAATTCTCTCTGTAGAGTCTAGACGAATTGATCATAATTAATGGGTCGTGATGAATACGCAAAGTATTAAAAGCATATAAGCCAATGTCCACACTCCCGTATCAACAAACAAAACACAAAGATTGAACCATATTACAAATATGGAGTACGTGGCGGTACAACCAACAGAGTCTATTATTGGCTTGTCATATTGGTCATCCATGATGATTGCCGTAATGTTGGCGTTGTCTCGTCAAGTTCTGTTCCGGGCGCCTATTGTTTTTTCTTCAAGTCGTCCTAGAGATAGTACAGGTCTCCAGTGCCCTTCATCTTTGGCTGGATAGCAGCAGGTGGTAGATCTCGGCCATCTCGGTCTTCCTGTCCCGGGGAGGTATTCCCTGCTTGGCTAGGTAGTTGGCTTTCTCGTTCCAATCTATGGGAACCCAGGCGAGATACACTTTGTTCTTTCTACTGAGCCTATCTAACTCAGCTCTGCATCGCCCACTAGTTTGGAGCGCATCGATATTTAAAGAGGCTTGGCCATTTATAAAAATTCCAATGCTACATCCTTGAGTAGGTTCCAGGCTAATTGTGTAGCAGGCTTTCAGGATGGCCAGCACTTCCGCAAGAACGATACCAGCTTGCACCGATAGGTGCCGGGACATTGAACTGTTCGTGGTCTCCAGAAAAACCCATGCCCCGATACCCTCTGACGTCTTGGAGCCGTAGGTGAGCAAACGTAGATCGAACTTTTTCTCTCTTCTTGAAAGTATTATGACGAAGAAGTCCCATGTAGGTCATTCGGGGGAATGTAGTCTATGGTTGTAGCAAACATACCCTCGAGTATCAAGTTCAAGATGTTGTTATAGCCGAACGACTTTGAGGGCCAACCCCGAATTCTCTAGGGGTAGTGCACGAGGCTAGGTGTTTAATATGAAAGTCGAGAAAAAGAAGGTGCAAAACAAAATCAAGGGTGCTCGTGGGACATGTTCTCCTGTTGCCGTCTTCTGGATGCTTTCTAACTTTATATTATAAGTCCTGCCAGCGCAGGCCACCACAACAGCGAATTGTACGAGAGAATGGGACGTACCACGGCTGTTTACATCCACAAAGCATTTTTTGGTTTTTACAGGCTATGTAGTCTTTCTTTACATTTACCTTGATGTTTGATTTATAGCTGATTTTTGGGTCTAGTATTAGACCCAGATATTTGGCCCTAAAGTAAAGGTGTGCCCATCCAACCTGACCTAGTATCTACTGACGAGCGATCCTGTATGTCATAGCCAAGGATGATAGCTCCTTTTGATATGTTACGAGCAGCTTTGACGATATAGAGATCATACCTAGTGCCACTTGGCTATCGGAAAATGGCATTACCTAGGCTCCAGGCCTTGGGTTCGTCCGTATTGCAGGATTTAAAGGTTACCATCAGTTCCGTCTGGTTTCAAAAGAAGATCGAATATCTGAGAGAAAGTTTTCGGATCCTACCATCATCAACACGCCTGCATATGTGACTGCATTTATCCTGCCGTTCTGTAATGCTTTTTGGTGTCTTGTCCGGCAATACCGGTGAAAAAATTTCTCTCTGGCGTATGCAACCGCACCTCAAGGAACCTAGGTAAGCAGGTTGAGGAAAGAAACCTTAAAAATATGAAAAACTAAACAGGAAAGGCATATCCCTAATTATACCATGTATAAACGAACGATCTCATTTAAATAATTACATTTTAAATGCTGTCGTTTTCCATGAACATATACTAGTGTTTCAGAAATAACGTTCCGCGTTCTAGAAAGATTACAAGCCGACTCTCTGCATCCACCATCGTCGCAGAATGTGTATTCTGTATGAATTATAATAATTATTTATCGTCTTCCGTTAATTAGAAAAGCATTCCTTTATATTTTTTGATGCTCGAAATGCAAATCCCACACATAAAAAATATAGGCCAAAAAGGAAGAGTCTCACGAAAATAAGTCTCTCAGCTCTGCAACCAAATACATATTGCCTTCATGTTCAGCCATCCATTTTGGCAGCCAGATGTGCAGCCAATTTATATTCCACAAGGACTCGGCAGCCTTGAGCAATTCCGTTGAAATAAAATCACCCCCGAAGCAGTTGCCCCACCAATTGAAAGGGGGGTCCCAACTTAGTAGAGTAACGCATTCAGCATCCGATTGTCCTCGTCGTTTGACTACGGTTTGTCTCTGTTTCAAGGTCTTCTCATAAATATTTATTTGGGGAGAATAAGATATGAATGTATCGATGATTTGAATCTTGAGGTTGAATACAGTTGGCTGAGGGCGCACCGAACGGCGTTAATGCCCACACCACCGTGTCGCTCCAGTCGTGCACACCGCTCAGGTGAGACTTCATTTCCATTTTTTGTTGGTGTGTGCCACGTATAGAAGGAGCAGGATTGTGCGATAAAATACGGTTTTCCGAGTCCTGGGTTCAGCGAAGTTCAAGGAAGTTTTCCAAGTTGGTCCTCCAACGTCAAAAGGCGAAACATGCTCGTGTATGCAGGCTGTCTTTGACAAGGCATTCACAATCAGAACTCGGTCCTTCCCCAAAGGAGTGTATCGAATTTGCGTAGCCTAAACGTTATCATAAAGGGGAGAACTCTTTATCTTAATTGGAGAATTGTGTAAAATTGAATATATTTGCGTCTATATTGTTCAAGGCTGCGGAGCGTAGTTGGGTATACCCCGAACATTATTCTTCCATTATGGGCCAAATTTCTGGATAGGGGATAGGACTTGGTAGAAAACTAGAGTGAAAAACTCTGTTACTGCCATTAAGGCATCGGGGATTTGTAAAAAAAAATCTTCAAAGGACTCATGGCATGATGCTCGGGTTGTTAGATACGCTGCTGCGTGATATTTTTTATTATTTTGCAGATAAATCATTTTTTTTTCTGTGGGATGAAACTCATACCTTAAACATTTTTTTTCGCAGACGTCGGCATATTATTTACCATTTTCTCGTTTTCCAAAGAGATTTGTTTGAGGCTCCAAGCATTGTGAAATTTCCGATGTACTTTTGATGCCTGGGGTGAAGTTTTGTTTTGTTTTGTATTTTTTTTTTTGATCGACTTTGCTGTTAACCTTCAGAGTTCAAGGATTTTTTTTACTATGGCAACAGCCTTACATAAGTAGAATTTTTTTAAGTTAAATTATTGGTTATGTCCCATTGAGTTGGAAATTGACTTAAGAAAGATGGGATAAGTCTTCAGAGAGCTTGAAATGAACAACGTTTTTTGTTCAATAAATAATCTTCAATGATCAGGTATGAGCAAGAGAAGGTGAACCTTTTAGCTTCTTTGATTATTGCTTCATTGAAGAAATTTTAGCATTAGAAATAATCTAATTGTCATGCATACTACTGAGGAGGGATGATAACAATCAGAGTCTAATCCTTTAACAGAATCCAATTATTGATTACTTGACAGACGATTTTTTGGGCCCTACTGTGATTTATGGAATAAAGCAGCAATAAAATTTAATAGTAAAAAATAGATGACAATGATACAAGTATCAGTAAAAAATTCTTAATATTGTTGCAAACAGATTCCAAACCAATTTGTGGAAGAGTTATTGATTGGGGGGGCGAACGGCTAACAAAGACCTCGGATGGTGGTGGCACCCGATTTGTCACTTCTGCCAAAACCCGAGAAGAGTCACTGCAGACGAACACCTAGCAGCTCTGTTAGCAAGTCCTAATCCCACCTCCGCGCGGTGCCCCCTGGGGTACTTCTTCGGAAGGAGCTAACGGGAGACGGTCGAATGGCGAGTTCTCTGCGCCACAAAACAGAGTTCTAAGTCGGTTGAGCTGAGGGTTAGCAACCCGCTCATATAAAACACATAATTGCTACGAATCGGCAAACAATGCCTCGGAACCGGATGGGCAACACGACGACGACCTTTGCTTTTCGAACCAGGACACGAATCGGATCATGGAATGTGAGAACGCTGCTTGCTGATGGACGGCTGGATGAAGTCCTCAACGAGATGAACCGCTATAAAATCAAGGTCATGGGACTTAGCGAGACCAGATGGACCGATGCGGGGGAACATATCTGCCCAAACGGTGAGTCCTTCTTATATTCTGGGAGAAACGAAACTGAAAATCGTAGGAATGGCGTTGGCGTAATACTCACCAAGGAAGCCAGGTCCAGCCTCATTAGCTGGTCACCAGTTTCTGAGAGGATTATTACCGTGCGCCTACGTACCAGGCTAAGAAGTACTACGATAGTCCAATGCTACGCTCCGACTGAAGACGCAGAAGATGACATCAAAGACGAGTTCTACATGCGACTGAATGAGGTTTTTCGCTCTATTCCAAGGGAGACATCATTGTTTTGATGGGTGATTTAAACGCACAGATCGGCCCCAACAACACCGGCCTTGAGCACACTATTGGAAATCAAGGCCTAAGCCAAGTTACCAATAACAATGGTGAGCTTTTCGTTGACTTCTGTAGTTCCCATCAACTCATGGTAGGTGGAACCTACTTTTGTCACAAGAAGATACACAAGGAGACCTGGGTATCGCCCGATGGTAGAACGAAAAATCAGATAGATCACGTGGCCGTCAGCCGCAGATGGAGAACTATTCTGGAGGATGTCAGGAGCTTTAGGGGAGCAGACACTGGAAGTGACCACCATTTGGTACTAGCAACTATCCGCCTAAAAATCGCCGCAATCAGAAACGTTCAACGCGATGCCATAAACCGTAGACGGTTTAACGTAGACCTTCTGCGGGAGAGCACTAAAAGGAGAGAATTTGCTGGAAATCTGCAACAAATCTTAAACCAGCAAACCGTTTCTGACGACACGAATATTGAAGAGCTGTGGAGCACAACAAAGGGCGCTATAATAACAGCAGCGGAAACAAGCATCGGTTATGTCCAAAGAAACCAGCAAAACTGGATCTCGGACACAACCTGGCAAAAAATAGAACGCAGAAACGAACGCGGCAAACACAGGCAACAGTAAGGTGCTGTACCAAATCACTAAACAGCTCTCGGGAAAGCACTCTACTAAAAAGCATGCCGTAAAGAGTGCGGATGGAAGGCTGCTGTGCAGCGACGAGGAGCAACTCCAAAGATGGAGAGACTACTTCTTCGCCGCCGAAAATAACAACAATGCACAGCCAATAAGAATCGCCACTCGTGCACCATCCAAGACAGAAATAGTAACCGCAATTCATGCAATGGCCAATGGTAAAGCAGCTGGAAAAGATGGCATCCCGCCAGAATTGTTGAAAGCCGACTCAAGCCTCATAGCAGATGCGCTACAGCCAATCCTGGAAATAGCATGGAACACCTGTACCTTTCCGGAGGATTGGACGGAAGGTATCATAGTCAAAATACCAAAAAAGGGGGACCTAACAATATGTGACAACTGGAGAGGCATCTGTTTATTATCTACGGTGGGAAAAATCTTGTCCCATATAAGGGATTCAGAAAGGGCCGCTACTGCATAGACCATATTAACACCTTGAGAATCAGAGTGGAGCAGTCTACTGAATTCCGATCCCCCCTTTACCTTGCTTTCGTAGACTATGAGAAAGCGTTCGACTCGGTCAATAGGAGCTTTATATGGCGAGCTCTACGGAAACGTGGACTGCCGGAAAAAATAATAGAATTGATAAAAGCTCTATACAACAATTCCAAATGCAGAATTCTCCATAATGGAAAATTATCCGACAGCTTTGAGGTGAGCTCAGGAGTACGACAAGGATGTCTACTTTCACCATTACTATTTCTTATAGTAATAAACGACATTCTTGTCAGCGCTCTAGATAGAAGAACAGGTGGCACACAATGGGGGTTGCTAGACCGCCTTAAGGATCTCGACTACGCGGATGATATCTGTTTGCTGGCCCACAGACACCAGGACCTCAAAAACATGTTAAACAAATTGGCAACAGAAAGTAGCTCGGCGGGCTTAAGGTTAAATCCGACTAAAACAAAAGAAATGCGGATAAATGCAAACACCCTTGAACGGACAGCGCTAAATAACCGTGACGTGGAACTGGTAGACAAATTCTGTTACCTCGGTAGTATTATTACCGAAAACGGCGGTACAGAAGAAGATGTCAGTTCCAGAATAAATAAAGCAAGAAGCGCATATGCTTGCCTGCACTGAAAGACATTTTTAGTTACCACAACCAAAATATTACTAAAATTTTTAGTTAAATACGGCATCAAATAAATATATTTAGTTGTCGTTATTAAAAAAAAATGCTTCTCATGACCAGAAAAAATTGGTGGAGTAACAAATATTTCCACTATAGTCGTATAGTAACATGAACTAAATATTTACACAAAATATTTTATTGTTACAGATACTAAATAATAATATGCTAATAACTATATTTTATAGTTGATATAACCAGAATAATGAGCATACATTAGCATTATTTTGTTACAGTAACAAAAATTTCGAGTTACCTGAAATATAGAATTTGATGATTTACTACTTTTATTAGTTTTCGTAACTAAATGAATCTAGTGCAAATAATCAAGTTTTTTGTACCTCGCATTAATATTTTTGCTTAGGATACCTTATATTTTTAGTTGTTATTTTGATATATATTGTAAACATAAAATACAGGGTGTGTTTGCTAAAGCTACAAAACGGCCGGCTGTGGATAGGTTTTGGATAGACGAACAATAAATCGTAGTCGCTTTTTAGAGATTTGAATATCACCCTGTATTTTTGTGACCCTATGACCTATTTTCATGAGTAAAGTATCAGTGTATTTTTTTAACAAAAATGTTAACTTCAACTAGCTTTTTCCCCAAAAATTACGTAGTTAACCAATATTTTCTTTCCAAAATTGGAAGGCTTGGCAATTTCCTCTGAAAAATATTGGTTAACTACGTATTTTTTGGAGAAAAAGCAAGTTCAATTTGACATTTTTGTTAAAAAAATACATTGATACTTTACTCATGAAAATAGGTCATAGGGTCACAAAAATACAGGGTGATATGCAAAACTCTAAAAACAACTTCAAAACGCCCTAGCGGCTAAACCGTTGCGAATAACCTCCCCCCTAACTTAAGCAAATACACCCTGTATAATAATAAAAGCTAGAAAGGATATTTAGAGTAACAACACCGCTTTTCAAAAAAAAATGTATTTCAGTGATAAATAAAATATAAATTCTTAAATTACTTAAATTATAGATAATATTCTTACTTAGATTAATCATAAATTACATTGACTTCGTTGTTTACATTTGGATAAGGAACGTGAGGTATATCATAATGGATGATTGATCCAAGATTCAATAATTCCATTTTAGTTTGACCAAGTCGAGGTATAACATACGTTTGTAAATGTTCATTCTTTCCCAAAGTTTCATATACTTCGACAATTAATTCAAAATCATTAAATCTTACTGGCTTTGCATTATTTGTTAATAAAATGTTTTTTATACACCCAAAAATTGGCAGGTCATCTATTCTAACAACGATAAATGTATTAATTTTATAAATAACTTTGCCAAGTGCAATATGTGCTACCAAAGAAAATTCTCCTGAAATGTTTTCACTTATTATTTTTGAAGACAGTTCAGAAATCTTTGTGTATTTCAAATTCTTATAATGGAAAGTTTCTTTAAAAGCTAAACCATTCTCAAACGCATAATTCAAGTGTTGCTGGTGTCTCGTAGCTAATGTTAAGCATAAATTTTGCCGGTTGTATGTTGTCCTCGCAGCTTGCTTGAAAATTCGATGTTTCCCCTCGAATCGCATTGCCCAAAAATTCCGAGGAGGTCCTACCAATCTCATAATACGAGGGTAGTGCAGACAAAAATGACCTTTAGGTGTATGATAACCAAATAACTTCAAATGAAGAGTATGATGCTCTTCAATTAACGTAGTTAAAAGAAAACTAAGTCCATCAGATACAACTGACTTTAAACAAATAACTAAAATTTGTCGTAATAATTTATAAAGCTCCCAGTATTCATCATCATCATCGGATATCAAGTCACCAAAAATTAAACCCGCGTGAAGAGTAAATATCATCATTTCAGCTGCGCTCATCCGCAATTTTTTCTCTTGCAAATTTTTAAGTGTTATTATTGAAGGTTTATTGCAATTTCTAGGATATTTGTAATATTGTATTTTATAATTTAAAGTTTTTAATGTGAAAATTTTTTTTTCAACAAAATTATGCAAAATATTTACCAAATCACTTTTACAAATACCTTCTAGAAGGTCATGCATAATATCTATACAATAGTTTTCACAAACGTGAAATCTATCAACAGAATTAAAAACTGAATTTTCAGTGATACCTGTAGATTTAGGATTTTGTTCTGAGAGATCGTTCGCGTAGTTTAATATATTTCTTAATAATTTAACATCTTCTTCGACGGATTCTTGGCAAACATTTTTCATCATTTTACAAAATCTACAATAAGATTTTGCGGAGAAACTTTTACTGAATCCTAAAATATTATTTAACCCTAAATTATCTCCTAAGATCATTGCTAATTGAAATTTGACAACTTCTTCTTTGCCTTTATTATCAAATTTTACACCGATATTTGAAAGGTAATTTAATTCTTCTACCAAATGCTTAAAGATGCATCCATTGCCTAAGTGAGCGGCATCACTAGAATAATGTAATTGTACCAGGAAAATATTATCCAATTTAGAAAAATATTTTGGAGGTAAACATGCTATATTTGCATATATACCTGACAATTTGTGAATAGTTGCCCGAGAACCAAGGGGATTTCCGGTCTCAAAGTCATCTTGATAAATAAAAAGTGGAAGAACAATACCACCAATACCATCTTTTTGTTTTTTCCAATAAGGTGTCTGAACAATGTTTGAAATCGAGCTATTATTTAAAGTATTAATATAATTTTGTATGATGTTAAATACATTCGGAATCTCCAAAAATGCTTTTAAAGTTTCACGCAAAGGAATAAATTGACAAGTAGTTTTAATATTTTCTAAAACGCCTAATCTATTATTGATCTCGCGGTAGCCTAATAACTTTTCTTCTGCTTTTATCAAACCTTTGTGAGATACAAGTTGATTAATACGCTTACGTTCTGTACTAAATGGTTCAAATACTAATTTCAAATCCTGAAATGCTCCTTCAATCTCACTTTTACCTATTTCATTTTTAACATGGTTCAAACAAATATTTTTTATAAACTTCCCATAACTACCTTGAAGAAAACTTTGTGTATGATCTAGGAATCGTTGTATTTGAACTCGCGTTAGTGATGTGTCCGCGTACAAGGCGGATATTATATTCAACAAATCATTGTGTAAATCGTTTTCTCTTGTGAAAATTTCAGGAATGTTTTCTAAATCTGAATCATTCCTGTTTTGCAAATTCATAGAATCAATATTATCCTGATAATGTGTTGTGCATGTAATTGTGGCTGCTGGCAAATTGTTCTGAACTACATTTTCTTTTTGGATCGACAACTTATGATTTAATTTTCGGACATGGTTATTGAATGTCTTTGAAGAACTAAATTTTCTACCACATGTATCATCAGGGCAAGAATATGGAAAGGCAGTTTTAATACGATGGATATACCTCATGTGCTTATCTAAATGCTTAGCTTCTACAATGCTACTACATTTAACGCAAATAATTTTCATGGTAATTTTTATATAATTGCTATGTAAACTAAAAAGTATTAAAACTTGGTAAGAGTAATTGTGACAAAAAAAAGTATAATTTATGTTGACTAATTTAAAGACTATAGAATTATTTTATAGAAAATTATATAGATCATAAAACATATTTCAATTCTTACAGTAAACTAGCAAGAATTCTGTAATGATATTATTAAGTTGATTAAAAATGTAGCGTTATATATGTATGACTTCATATACTTAAAAATTAAGACCGTTAAATAATTTAAAATATAATATTTAAAAAAAACGAAAATGTAAACATCAATGTCAAACTATTTTAATCAGACGATTCTTCGTCTTCAGAAGCAAGTACATTCACTGATTTTAAATCCGAAAATAATGTGCTGATTGCAGGCGGATTTTTAAGGTCTTTATTTAAACCATAAATTTTGCGTTCTATAAAAATCCAAGCTAATTTACTTTCTGTCGGATATTTCAAATCTAACGCAAAGAACGATTTGAAACATGAGTCAACCGCAGCAAGTATATTTTGAAACTTGTACTTAACCGCCTCGATAATTACATAGCACGCGTCAATTTTTTTAGGATTTCCTACGGCGACAATAAAGGGTTGAGATGAATTTCGATGCTTCCTCAAATACTTTATGCGCTCCTCCAAACTCTTTTGTAGATCATTCATATGCTAAACACACAAAATAAGGAAAATTAGTATCAATTTCATACTATAACAGTAACGTTGAAAACAGTTTGTCAGTAAAAAATTACTATTTGAATCTTTGAATTTCAATTTATTTATATTTCTCGATATATGGAGATCTTGAAATAAAAAATTAATTTGAAAAAAAAAACAAAATTATTAAATCAAATGGGAATATTAGCAAAGATTTTCAGAAAAATAACATCTAACAATCTCAAAATCAAAATCACTTATGAATAAAAATAATAATTAAAATTAATTGAGTCTTTAATATAAAACAATGCTACATTTTGTGATTGAGTTTAGAAATAGATCTTATTAACACTTACATCAATAAACAAAATGAAACTGTCTGCTTGTTCCTTATAAGAAGGTGTCCATTTCTTGCGTTTTTCCGATTTGGTTTGTGTGGGTCGAAAGAGATACGGCAAAATGATCAGACCCTTGATGTCAGTTGATGTACCAGAATCTAAAGTACGAAAAAAATCATCATGGCACAAAAAAATCAATAAAAAACTCGAATTAAAAAGTAACTACAAATATTCTTGATGGTGATATTCTTACCAAGGTTTTTTAAGATGTTCTTGCTTGCTGTTTTTTTTTGGGCAATATGAATTAGTTTTTTGCTTAATTCTGGCCAAGTCTTCATAAAGATATTTTCATCTTCCAAATTATGTAATTTTATAAAATCCAAATTGACCTAAAAAAATTAAATATAAGCGATAATTTTCTTATATCTTAATGATGAATTATAGATATTCTGATGATTTACCAATGAAGATCCCATAGGGCTTGTAAGCATGGGATATCGATCAAAGTAAAAACTGATGCTCTCTACTTCTTTCAATTCAATCATCCGAAATGAATGGGTCTTAACCCACAAATTCTTTATTTCTTCATGATTTTCAATACCTATGTTTTTCAATTTGTCGACATCTGATTTGTCTAATGTAGTGGTCGTGACTTTTTCATTAGATTTTTTATCGGATAAATTAATTGAAAGTAATTTCCTTCGCAAATTTGTATATTTATCATATAGTTTTCCGCACGCTACGTTTTCCTCTTTTTTGTATGCGATGTAGTAGCTATCACTTTTTTCATTTGGAAATACAGAGATAATCTGATCTGTCCAATACATGAATTGTTCCCTCTTTATTCTAAAATTAAAAATTAACTCTATATTATATTGATTCAAATCATACATATTATGCAGTTATTATCATCAAGAAAAACTTTTTTAATTCGACACCAACCAATATTAAATAATACTTATTAAAAATTACCATAACTGATAAGAACAATCGATTGTTTTATTGGAAATTTATAGAAATATTAAAAATTTCAACACAACTTTTTCTGATAAGGCAAAATTTAAAATTGTTACAAAAATAAACTTAAAAATCGACAAGTTTCATCTTTTTAACAATAAATACTTGTATAATTCTAAAATGATAAACTAGCTATGATCGTTATTGTAAAAAACAAAAACAATTAGTAAGTGTTTAGAACTTACTTCAATGAAATTAGCATCTGATGCTCGATTATTATCCTGACCAAATCACTTCGATCCGACGCGTCCAAACAGTTGGCTTTTTTTAATAAATATTGCCCAACCAAATTATCTTTCAATAATTTTCTTAAGTCCTATAAAGATTTATTTCAACAATCATGATTATTCATGTGCAGTTAGAAATTTTTACTATTTTTTCAAAATTACAAATAATATTGATAGTCCAATCAATCTAAACAAATCCATCTAAAAATTGCTAACACGAATCAAAAAATATGATGATAAGGAAAAAAATTCTAAAAAAGATAGCGTTGTTTTTTGATTTTGGAATGCGAACCTAACGTAAAAATCCCGGAAAGTGTAAAAAACGCTTTTTAGAGAATAAAAGATAAACGCGAGCTCGCATCGAATAATTATAAAGTTGGAGGTATTCAAATTATCTTTCGATTGATGTAATATTAAGTAAGAGGTTAGGGTACAAAACATAAAGAAAAAATCATTAAACATCACGTTTTTTTAATTTGTTAATAACTCTGAAAGTCTGTTTTTTCAATCAAACCTCTGTTTTTTCATTATTAATGTTTTTGGGGGCTATTTTGAGCATATTTTTTAAAATAGTCTTACTTTAACTTGTACGTGATAGTACAAGTTTTGAAAAAAAAATTAAGATCTCGAACGTTGCTATTAAAAAATCCACGAACCAAGAGGAGCTTTTCTAGAAGAATGCCTTTTTTTTACAAAAAGTGAAATTTCAAGGAAAGTGTTCAGCATTTCGCAACAAAAATTAAACTTTTTTTTCAGCT
The DNA here is from genome assembly GCA_963855945.1 of Thereva nobilitata. NCBI lineage: Eukaryota > Metazoa > Arthropoda > Insecta > Diptera > Therevidae > Thereva > Thereva nobilitata. The sequence goes on from OY979695.1 coordinate 178,440,955, forward strand.
AGCAAGACCTAATAGTTTTTCCAAATAACAAATATCTAAGTTGCGTTAAACACAAGTTAATAACAAATTAAAAAACCGTGATTTTTAATGATTTTTTTTATGTTTTGTGGCCTAACCTATAACACAATATACATCAATCGAAAGATAATTAGAATACCTACAACTTTATAATTAGTTTTTTTTTCGATCCGAGCTCGTGTTTTTCTTTTATTCGCTAAAAAGCGTTTTATACACTTTCCAGCATTTTTTAGGTTAGGTTCGCATTCCAAATTCAAAAAACAACGCTATCTTTTTTAGAATTTTTTTCCTATATCACCATATTTTTTGTTTCCTGTTGGCGATTAACGCAAAAAATACATGGGGCTATTGCAGATTGATTTTACTATGATATACGAAAACTAAACGAATAAAAAATTACAGTAAAATGCTTATGGTATAGCAGAAAATGAAGCAGTGCTTATGTAAAATATTATAATAGACGTGTTCCACAATTCGAGTGGAATGAAATCGAATCGGAATTCAATTTCACTCGAATTAAATCTGTTGATAAATGGAATTGATCGAAATGTGGAACATCTAATTTCGATTTTGAGTATGAATTTCAAAAAAATCGAATTGTGGAACACCACCGATAATTCAATTTTTATACCTGTCCATCAGATTCATTTGATATGTTTTTCTCGCCTGTATCTAATTCATTTGGAGGTATAATTGGCTTATTTCTTGATATATTTGAATCTTGTCCGACGTCTTCATTTATGTCTATTTTTATTGGATTAGAACTTGTTGATGGTATGAGGGCTGAGTGGTTTTTTGGCATCTACGTGTCAGTTTTGAGTATTTATGAAAATAATAAAATAATTATTACAACTCAGCACAGAAATAAAATAAAAATAAAAGTCGAACGAACGAACTTACAGCATTTTCTTTTAAATAATCTTCCCGTTTGCGTAAGAATGAATATCTCAACCCAATCAATGGAATCATTTGTCTAATTCCCTCTTCAGGAATAGATAAAAATGTTTCGCGATCAATTTTTTGCCCTATGTATGTAAGTAAGATAAATTAATTTAGAAATAATTTAATAAAAAGTAATTGAAACTAAGAAACAATTTCATTACGCGAGACTTGAGAATCTTTTTTCACCTTTAATACATTATGCACTCAAGAATATTCACTGCAGTATACTGTATCTTTTGAAAATAATAAATAATAATCGAAAAGCAGTACTTACGATCAAATTCTTCAATAAGTGGTTTTAGGCCCCATTCATTCAATCGATCCGCAACGAAGTTATCTTCCATGGTTTCAATAACTACGTTACACTACGTTACTACACTTTTTGATAACCACTAAAACTTGCACTTCTTTAAAAAAAATTTACAAACGACGCACTAAATAATATACCGATGATGATTGTACTTTGGTGAATGTTACGACACTACTGGCACGTAACAAAGGATTAATTGTATCGGCGGAACTCATGCGTATTCGTTTCTCTATTTGTCTTATTCGCACAGCTTCCTTAGTTTTAGTTGTGAAAGACAAAGTGTACAAATATCGACCGAGACGCGACAATATGATTCCAGGAACAGAAATGAATATAAAAGGCCTGGTCAAAAACCCATGACTCATGCTTTACCCCATGCACCCTGTTCAAAAACAAATACTAAAAAACAAATAATGAGGTCAAGAACACAACTGCGCATATAGTATGCGCAGGCGTGTAGGTAGTAAAATTGTATTTTCTTTTTCTTTTGGAAAATATTTCTAGTTTGCTGTGCTCATTTATGGCAGCAATAAATCATTACAATTCGTTTGTTACCGTTATCCCTTTGTTGGACGGAGAAAACAAATTTTTACTACTGTTTTGTTTTAAAAAAAGAGGGCACTTATTGCCTTTTATGTATAGTTTATGTATTATATGCATTTCTGTCTTTTAAAAAACCCCAGATTTTGTCTTGAAGCTTGACGCTTAAAATTATTCTGTTTAAAAAAAAATGTTTGCTCAAATTATATGCTATGAAGTAGAACAGCAATAAAGGCGCAAACAGATTAGGGGGCGACGGTGACGGCAAAACCGAGTAAAATACACGGACCACCATATGTGTGTGCTAAAGCGCCCAATACACGAACGCTCCATCCCACCACGCCACGCCAAAGCAACAACAATTTGTATGCACACGAAATTTCCCTTAACACAAACAGCAGGCGGCGCGGAGAAATTAAATGTATGTGGAATTCTGCCGCAGGCTGCCGTCGTTTCTGCCTTTAGAAACAATGTCCAACTCAATATTTTTTGTTACACCAACAAATGTCTTTATTTCGTAGCACAATAATAATCTAGTTGAAGTAACCATCAACCTATTGTTATGAAAATATAGTATCAGCTAATAAAATTTTTATTCAAACCTTTTTAGTTATCACAACTAATTTTTATTTGTTCGGGAGGCTTTATTTATAGTATTGTGAAATGTAAAAATTTGTTAGAACAACTATTTCACATTAACTAAAATTTCTACAGTAACATTAACAGAATAGGGTTTTCAGTGTGTTTCGCATATGGAGATCAACAGAAATCTCAATTAACACCAGATTGCGGCTGTTCAACTCCAACGTTAAGGCAGTTCTTTTGTACGGTTGCGAAACATGGAAAGTCACCCAATTCATCACAGGGCGCCTACAAGTTTTCATCAACAGATGCCTACGTCGTATCCTAAAAATCCGCTGGCAAGATAGAATTTCAAATGAAGAACTATGGCGCCGTGCCGGCCAAGAAAGGATAGACGACCAAATCAGCGAAGGAAATGGAATTGGATTGGCCACACCTTGCGACGCGAAGACGATAATCTAGCCAAACAGGCCCTTGACTGGAACCCGCAAGGATCCCGTCGAGTCGGAAGACCTAGAACAACGTGGAGGAGAACCCTATTATCAGAGGCCGCAACAACCGGGAGATCCTGGTCAGAGCTGAGAGCTGTCGCGCAAAACAGAGTCCGCTGGAGGGCAACTGTTTCCGCCCTATGTCCCATGAGGGATTAAAGGAGCAATTAGTTAGTTAGTATTGATTAAAAAATAAACAAAAACACAAAACAACTTTGCCTAGGAATTCCGAATTTTCTATATGGATTAGAAATCAATAATATGGGAAAAATAATAGTGTATGTTCAGGTTGAATATCCTAAAAAGGTAGACAGATTAAAAGAAATACAATGTTCTATAAAATACTTTCCTGGCAACACCAAAAAATCCAACCAGCGCAGAAGTTTAAGCCATCCTAAAATTATTATAGAAAGCAAGAAAAAGGAACATCTTACTTCCAACAAATAAGAATATATGTAGGTTTAAAATATGGGCAAAATTCTGAAAAACGAAGAAACATTCTAAACGGAGTCACTCAACTTTTTGACCTTTATACCAAATTAAAGCATACACATTTACCTGAAAGATGAGCCTAATTTTGTTGCTTTACGATAATTAGTCTAGAAGTAATTGAAGTTTAAGTAAATTTAAAAAGAATAATTTTTTTTCTTAAACACCCCGTATTTTAATGGATAGTGGGGATAGCCGCCCACTCTAGAACAATTTGATATGAGTATTTTAAATCTTTAAAACGGCGATATCTCATGAATGGCAATTCGTACGGGAAAATGTGTAATATCTTTTTTTGTAGATAATCGCATAATCTACAAACTTTGTGAACACTATTTTATTATAAGACTTACCGTTTAAGAGATATTTGCAAAAAAACTGATATTTTGACCCTTTGACCTTGAATAAAAAGTTTTCCCGGCGGCCAATCGCGTGTCAGTCTCGACATTTTATTTATAATAATGTTTTTAAGGTGTGTATCAATTTTCAGCAACTTCCGAATTGTCTTCAGTCAAAAATCTATTTTGACTGGACTATATAGCCATATTGAGTCAAACCGTGATCTCATCACAATTCCTATACGACTGTGGTATTGAGACAGTATCCAGACAAAACGGCGTATTGAGGCAAAACATCCCTAATTCAAACACCAAACTCATAGAGGCTGTGGATTTATCATAAACTTACAAGTTTCACAAACTACGAGGGAACCAATTGAGGAACATCATAAGAGGGTATCTTCAGACGTAACAGACGTAAACACATAGACGCAGCAAAGGTTAACACATGAAGCATCAAACCTAAATACATCGACACAAACGCAAAACGGCAGCTAATTAAAAAAAAAAGAGGTTTTGCTTCACAACGTTGAACTTGTAAATAAATAGAAAGTGGTGCTTGAAAATCTAAGGTCCAAATCAGGTGATCGCGGTACAGTGTATTGTTCTTCTTCTTATTTAGTGTGGTATAGGGCTCAAAGGATCGCGGCCACTCACTTGGCCTATTATACTACACCCCTATACTTCATATTGGTACTGTAGACCTCTTTAACTCAGTACAGCAATCGGCCTAATGGCTTGTCGCTTAGACTGTTCGAAGGGCAGACTCATCCTCCCAAAGGTAAAGCGTGCAGGTGGGGTCCTCCGCCCGTCCTATCCTCCATAAATTCAGGGTTCCGTGTCGTCAGTGACGTCAAGCCAACAAGTGTCCTGAAATCCTTTCTACTGCATCCCACCAATTCGTAAGACGTCTTAAGAGACTCCACAGGAAGGAACCACCCAGGCCCAGGTCTACAGCTTCCAGTGCGTTTCATCTAGATCCAATCGGCAAGGGCCCTCTTCATCAAACTGGTGGATCGACGGTGCCCAGAGGAGATCATTTAACGACAGTGCAAAAACTACCCCATGACCCACTGCCATGCAGCCCTCGACACGACTGTTCCATTTTGGCTGCCCTAGTAAAAATGTGCCGTGCGCATTTGCTATGCGTGCTAGCTGTCGGAGAAGATCAGAAGAACTTCGAAAACCCAGAACCGTATTAGGGCGCCGGAAGAGGAGGCTCAACAAAGGTTCCCAAAAAATAGAAAGAAGAAATAGATTCAAAGAAGAGACGAAGAACGGCCAGAGAGCTCCCAGTGAACGTGGAGCGAGTCTCTTGCAGTCGGAGAATTGTCGTAAAGAGGAGTCTGTTGGGCTAAGGTAGAGCGGAAGAAGAAGCGAAAAAAGCGGAAAGGCAGGAAAATAATCCCCCGGGGAACAGCCGAAACCGCAAAAAAGGATAAGGCTGGTTGCGCTTCTCATAACTGCGGTAAGCGAGATGTTCTACGTGGAGATCTTGAGAAGAATCAGATCGGACACTTCTTTAACGGACCTTGGGGAGGAGGTAACGCGCATCAGGTGGACGCAAAAGGAATACCTTTTGGTGGAACTGAAGGCGGGCGAAAGCAAAACGGTGGACCTCCATCTGAAGATCAAATCCTCGCTAGCAAGATATCGTCGAGATCATCACCAAAGGAGAGGTGGGTGTGCCACTGCATAGCGAGCGGGGCTTGCTGCAAGTGCAGGAACACAATATGCGGCTGAAGAAAGCATATGGTGGTAGATCTAGAGAAAAAATCGCTAGGAGTCTGCTGAGCAAGGGAGCGGACCGCACTAAGGAGATGCTACAAGTGGTGGAAGTTCGGGCATATAGCAAATAATTGCATCGGCAACAAGGACAGGAAGGAATTTTGTCTAAAATGTGTGGGCATAGCGCCAAAGATTAGGTCAAGAGCGCTAAATGCCTGTTATGGCAGGAGGTAAAGAACGGGAACAGTGCCCACGTCTAGGGATACGGAATCGGTATTCGATTCTTTACTCATATGAGTATTTGGCTTTCGATTCTACTCATATATGTACTCGATACTTTTGACCGACTACTTTTACTCATATCATTACTTAAAAGGTGGAATCGAGTACTGAGTACAATTTGCAATTCCGCCGAATTCAAGCTAACTGCAAGTATTCTCAGTCGTGAATAATTTCCATATAAACGCTTTACACATTATATGTATTTTTCTGCCTCGGTTAAGGGCCTTAAACTCCCCTAAACTGTTCTTAATCGAGGCAGAAAAATACATCCCAAAAGCAATTTGGAGCCCTTTTATAGAACAGAAAGTTGTATGCTTTTCTCTCTGTTGCACGAGCGTGGAATCCAGACAGAAAGAAATACATACAAATTTCTGTGCGATCAAACACCTCCAATTTGCGTTTAGGATGTAAACGGGCTTTTATAGATTTGAATTTATATCCCCTCCCGAGTAAAAGTTAGACTCGCCCGTTCTAGCCTGAAACAGCCACGCACAACGTCAAAATGCCTGCATGGCACCCGAAAAATGCACGTTACGCCTGAATAAAAATAAGACTCGCCCGTACCACGGTAAGTTAACCTTTTTTTATACCAAAGGGAGTAGAATTGGGACTTTAAAAATTGTTTAGGATGAAGAAAACGGGAAATTATCTTGGTGACCATAAAAGGCCAAACCTAAATGGGAAGTGAAGTGAAGTTAGGTACCGTCGCATATGAATGTATGAGAGTGACCAAAATTGAAGTGAAGTGGAAGTTACATCTACTTCAGTGGAAGTAAGTCTACACCACTTCTACTTCACTTCTGCATTACTTTTCATTCTGGTTTGGCTAATAGGTGCTATTAGCATACTCAGTAGACCCGTTCTCGTTCGATTGCGCAGGTCAAGCAGCATTGCACGTGATTAGTACTTAGTTGGGGGACCGCTTGGTAAAACGACACTCACGTTTGAAATGGTCGATTACGACTTCATTCATATCTGTAATAGAGACGTGTATACTTCGGGCAGGTGCATTTTTAAAATTTCATGCCTGTAACGGGAGCGTGCATAACCGTGTGGCAGGCGCATTTGTTCAATATGCGTGCTTTTAGTCGGGATGTGAGCTACATAAGTATTTGTAATGTGTCGCAGCCGGAAATCGAGTAATGCATATACTAAAACAGTTCGCAGGAATGTCAAAAAAGTACTCATCGATTCTCAAGGAATCGAGTACTTTTGAACGAGTAAAAAGTACACACTCATTGAGTAATTTTCTTTCGATTCTACTCATGAGTATTTAAGCGAGTACTCTCCACCGATTCCGTATTTCTACCCATGGCACGAGCAGTAGTAAGTGTCCACTATTCAAAAAATAACTCAAACGTGGAAGGAGGTAAGATTCATACAACTGAACCTGATCACTGCTGGGAGACCTAAGATCTGCGCCCACAGATTGTGTACGAAAAGGAAATCGACTTACACAGTGGAATTTGGAAAGTGCATAAAAGTGGAAAAGCCATAATATGGGCGTGTAGAAACCGAGCCATCGAGGAGACGAAGAGGTACCGACGAGATGGTTTCGCCCGGGCAAGGATAGGAGGTGTATATGTATACAGTTGCCAAGAGACGCCTAGTCTCATGATGTAGGAGTACGTGGCAATGATGGTAAGGTTTGACTGCAAATGGGAGTACCCATAACCCTAAAAAAATACGGAAGATTTTAATGCGTGGGATGTGAGCATAGTAGCCGAAATACAAGAGGAGAGGACACACTTTATTAGAAGCGTTTTCGCGGCTCAATGTGGTGTTATCAAACAACAGCGGGGCAAACACCTTCCAAAAATGCGAAAGAAGGTCTATAGTGGACATCACCTTTATCAGTGACACGATGGCCAGAGACCTCCAATCGCAGATGAGTGAAGTGTATACGCACAGCGTGGTGGTCGCTATAATTTCCTGGACGGGAAGAAAAACAGAAAGAGGGTAGGATAACCACGCCATAAACACGGGGGTGGGCCTACATAGAACCAGGATGTTCACCGCAGTGTCCTCTTTATCGTCCAGTCATTCCGGGCAGAGCGGTGAATTATTTAACCTGAAGTGATGAAGGTACATATGCCCTATAACTACGGTGACCATTCGTCCTTATTTTAAGAGGACATTCCTTTTTTTGACACAATGTCCTTTCAGATTTTTCCAAGAACAAAAGAGGAGATTGTCCTTATATTTCAAAAATGTCCTTTTTTGTCCTTTTTTACATCATTATAATTTTTTACTCTAAACCCCAGTTTCTACATCATTACAACTACGCTAGAAATTATAATTATTCGAAACTGCCAGGTAACACTCCAATTCCCAAGATTCGGATAGTTTTGGATGGGCCTTTCCACTGGGCGAGGAGTTCGACTTTTCAAGGGATACATTGCCCTATTAATTTGAATGGCAGTCAAGGCAATCCACATTGAACTGGTTACCAGTTTCAGTACTGAGGCATTTATCGCTGCTTCACGTCGCTTCATTTCACCACGTGGAATACCATCTCACATTTTTTCTGACAATGGCATTATTTTTTCGGTGCGAAGAAATATCTCAAAGAATTGCATGACCATATGCCCGTGATTGTACAACTAATTCACTAACTTTATAATTCCTTTCCCAGTTTATTCCACCAGCAGCTCCCCACTTCGGCGGCCTCTGCGAAGCTGGTGTGAAGGCCAAGAAATGGGATCTGCCATGTGTTCTTGGAGAAACTAATCTGAGCTTCGAGGAGATGAACAGACTATTATGTCAAGTTGTGACTATCGTAAATTCCCGTTCGTACAGCGCTTTGTCGTCTGACACCAATGACCTAGATGGCCTAACGCTAGTCCATTTCCTTATTGGAGCCCCGCCTACTACCTTACCTGATGTAGATGTTCCCGAGACCAAGTTTAGTCGAGTTGGAAAGTGGCGATACACGCAAAGCATTTGACGCAGGTGGAAGTCAGAATACCTCACATCACTACAACAGAGAGTGAAGGGGAGAACACCGGAAGAAAATTATACGGAGGGTGACCTGGGCTGGCTTCATGTAAGGAGATCGGTGATTGTCACCAATCACTTATACTGATTTCAGTTCATGGATGGCGACTGTCATCTGCCAGAATCACCAAATTGGTGGTGACAAGAAATTGTTGTCACTTTTGCTGTCACTGAAGTATCTATAATAATATGCTAGTTGTGCCACTTTCAAAATTTTTCCAAGAAATCGAACTAGAATTTTTTTCAGAAGAGAATTTTTTAATTTTCTGTTGTTTTGTTTGATCGGAAAAGAATGTTTTACAGAAGAGAACTTCGTTTTGTGTTTGATTTTTTTGCTACTTTACGTTTTGTGTTTAAAGAGGGGGCCCACTAGTTTTTTAGTGTTTCTGTTTAGTCCAGTCATTTTAGACTTAAAAATGGCTTCTGATCTAAGAAAATATATCCTTCATTTTTGTTCTTGGAATTGGTTTTGGTGTTTTAAAAGAAATGTTAAAAATCGAGAACGATATCACCAAGGCATAAAAAATTCTTCAAGGTCAAAGGTCACGAAAATGAGTTTTTATCAAATAGCTCGTAAATTATCGGCTTTACTAAATTTTGGCTAGGTAAACTTTGTTCGTGAGATAAATCTGCATGAAAATGTCCTATACAAAATTTGTGTAGAACCAATGGTTTTCGAGAAATTGGGGTGACAAGCTGCGGAGCAACGCATACGCCATTAGTTTATACGAGTGCATCTATTTGTTGTGTATGCTTTTTTCAGCTTTATGAATGAGATCCCAGACGCGGGAATTCTATCTTATTACAAGCCCGTGAAGATTAATCCTTCTTTGATTCATATAAAAGGTGGGCCCTCTGTTGGTTTCTCTTTGAAATTGTTATTGAAACTACACCGTTCAATATTTTCCAATCAATGTTGTTTTATTGAAGAGAGTACATCTTCCAATTATTTATATAAAAAATTTTCACTCAAATAGCCGCCGCGACTGGCTAGCCAGTGGCCCATTTTGTTAACCAAATTTTGTTTGTGGCCTTATTTCACGAGTAGCTCGACAGGACATTTTTATGCAGGTTTATCTCACGAACAAATTTTACTTAGCCATTTACGTAAAACCGATAATTTAAGAGATATTTAAGAAAAACTCATTTTCGTGACCCTTGACCCTCCGTAGCTTGAGTATCCGGTCAGTTGGCTTTATGGACTTTTGGGAAATTATTTGTGATCCCAAAATAAAGAGAATCCCGCTGTAAAATCTCCAGTTGGATTTTTTTAGAGGTTTATGTATAAAGTGACTGGGCTAATATGCATATGCCTTGTGCGGAAACTTTGAAGCACATTTTTGCCTAAACTGTTCGTTTTATGTAAAAAATGAAAGATATCTTTTTTTTGGGGAATTTAATTATCTTTCATTTTCATAATAACTTTAATTGGCCTCCGAGCTATAGAAAGCGCGATATAATTTTTTACGCCTTGGTGATATCGTTCTCGACTTTTAACATTTTTTTTAAAACACCCAAATAAACTGATTCCAAGAAAAAAAATGAAGGATATATTTTTTTAGATCAGAAAATACTAATTTTACTGGACTAGTTGGAAGTTATGAAACTAATAAATATTGTTGAATATATTAGGGCAATTCTAAATCATGGTACAATTTATGGAGCAAAACTCCGATATAGCGAAGGTTTTTTTAAGAAAAGATAAAGGGAAAGAAAACTTAAAAAATTTGTGGCAAGAGCTGAGAAACAATTTTTAGTTTTACATATAAGTAAGTATTACATTTATATGTATGTAAAACTAAAAATTTCAAGTATCGATATCTCAAAAACTAAGCGAGATATCGAAAAATTTTATTTAATATTTTCGGCACCCCAACTCAAAAAAAAAACATCGGAGCGCCTCGTATATCGTAATTGTGCCAAGAAAATGCACACATTTTCAACTTTTTAGTCTGAAGTTGGCTTCAGTTGATTTTCGGTGATTAATTTTAAATGATAGCTTTACATGAATAATCACTTTGTAGTGATCACTCCTGGCAATCACCACATGAAGCCAGCCCTGGTCATCATCAGAGATGACAACTTGGGTGATTTCAAAAACTCATCACTGCCGCAAACTGCAGAATTCAGCAATTGGAAGTCTGTAGCTGAATATTGCAGTGTTGCGGCATTGATGAGTTTTTGAACCCACCCCTTACTTCCTTCCAGGTGGTCACTGGGGCGCATCTTATCCTGTCATCCTGGTTCAGATGGTCCGTGTCGAATCGCGACGGTCAAAACCCATAGTGGGACCTTGATCCGAGACACTACTTAATACTACTTATAAGTTTTATTACTTTTTTAAATGTCCTTATTTTTTCGCTGAAAATAATGGTCACCGTACCTATAACCTGCATGTACACTCAGGAACTGCGTATGGTAGTAGCTCACTTCTCCATGTTCCCTCATAACCCACTTCTCCACATTTTTTGTTATGAGTTTACGGGTCCATCGCGTCTTATTAGACTCGTCCCATTTCCTCTGCCATACTGAAATGGATTGGCTACGCGCCAAAATCCGTCACACTGCCTTGGGCTACCCTAAAACAAAAACTGGTTAGACAACGAACTTTATGCATAGGTATGAATTGCAAAACTAGATTCCAAATAAAAGCAAAACGAAAAACCAATTTCAGTAAAAATTAAAACATTTTTATTATTTTACAATATTCAATCCTAGGCTAACAATACAAAAAAACTTATTCAAAATTCCGAAACAAATTCAGCCAGTCAAAATCTAAGGCTATACTGAAAATTTCACCATATTTTTTTGTGGAATGTGCTGTTTTATATCAGAGAAGAGATACAAAAAAAATTGATTAAAAAATCGGATATTGCAGACTCACCAAGGACGAGATATACAAAAAAAAAATTAATAATAAAAATAGAACTAAAAATATTGTCGAAGGAGGCCTTGATAAATAAAAGCTAAGGATGTCATAAAAGGGGTGAAGACTTAATAAATTCCGTCTGCAGGACCAGAATTGCTCGTGTTGAATGGTTTCGTTCGTTCGTCATTAAAAGTCTCTCTCGTAAAATGCTGAACCCTTGGATTTTACTGGCTGCTGTGCGTCTAGAGCTTTGTATATCCTCTTATCCTTAAAATTTCAGTTCATCAGACTACGGACTAAGAATAACTATCCTTTTTAAGGGATGGCGGCGTAGGTGGGGGTCAGGGTCGGGGGTGGCGGTGGCTTTATGTAGCATATATAAATATAATAAACATGTACATTAAATACAAAATTGTTAAGATAGAGTATCCTAGTTACAAAGTAAGTCCTTAACTAATTTTGTTTTAGTTCCGTTTTTACAGTTCCGGTACTGGAGCTGGTGTCGGACGACGAAGATTCGGGCGTGGATTTGTCCCTGTCCAAGGACGAAAGTGATGGTGTTTTTAAGTGCGGTATCCTTGAAGTGCTATCGTGTGCCACATGAACTCTTGGTATATTCGATCTTGGTATGGTCGCTTTCGGTGGGCTCGGCTTGATTATTATTTTGGGTTCCAATCTTGATTGTGGCAGAGTTTCAGTGCTGATTGTAGGCGGTTTTGTTGGCAACGATGAAAAAGCTGAGGGCGGCTTAATTCCTGATGGTTTTGTCGGTTTTGTATCCGGGTCAGTATTTGATAGCGGTGAATTTAAATTCTCACCAGAATTACATTGTTTTCTACGGTTAACTGTACAGTAAATACTCTCTTGACTTTTTGGTAACAAAGGACCGACAATTAAAGTGTTTTTAGCGATTTCTGGCTCATCTTCTTCAGGATAATCTTCCGCCAACATGAGTGGTGATGTTGTTATGTTATTGCTCTGTCTTCTGTTTGAGTAGGGCCTTCGGTTGGGTGTGGTAACTGTACGTGGTGGCGGGGCCGGTGGCACCTTCATGCCCTGGAACGATGGGAAATTAAATGAGGAAAGTGATTTCCTTTTTGCAACAGTCGAAAAACTCTCATCATCATTTGGATAGTCAGGTAGCACTTTCGGGAAATTTCTCCGTTTGATGTTTTGTAATTGTTCTTCGGGACTGAGTGGATCCTTTTCTTCATCATTCTCGTCCCTGGATGTTACATTAACATCGGAATCTATGAAACTTGTTACTTTTTCATCGTTGTTGGCACTCATCGTGTAGTACATGTCAACTGGATCTGAACGTGAATGTTTATGATCGATTTTTAAGCCTTGCCTACATTCCTGCATTGAAGTAGTTGACCCTCGACGATGTGTTGTAATAACTGGTTCCAGACATTCCGGATTTAAAAGCTCTGCATCGACCTCCACCTCTTGGCAGATTATTATGTTGTTTCTTGTGGTATCTGTAGTTTTCAGTTTTGTTACCTCAATTGGTTCTTGACGTAAGATGCTGCTGCTTCTGGCCTGTGGTGTTGCATCTATAGCTACACTTATCTTGCGAGGTCTTCTTAAGAAACTTCGTCCTTTCAATGAGAATGATGGAGAGCTCTTTTTTGAGCTCTTTGGGCTACATTTTGCCAAGTCCTGGGATATCCAGTCGCACACTTTTGTATGGGCATCTACCGTACTTGTACTCAGCTGTCGAGTTACTTTAAATCCATTTATTGGGGAGTTTCCTGAGCGATTAGTTTTAACAGCTTCGTACGTGTTTGATTTTCTCACTATATCTAATATATAGCTATCGTCGCCATCGTTGTTTTTCGATCTCTTTAATTCATCATCCGTAGTACCATCGTATGACAGGATGCCAAGTTTCCTATTGAATGGGGAATTTTTTTTCTTCTTTTTCATTACGTACGTCAGTGCTATGATGATATTAAATATCAGAAATAATACCACAACACCAACCAGAATATGAATGGTGCTTTCCGATTTTATAATTTCTTTTCCCTCATGATCATCATTTTCCGGAGGTGCATTTGTATTTTCTGTTGATGCTCCAAATGTTGGCTGGGCATTGTACATGTTATCAGCAGTTTCTAATTGCTCTTGAAGTAGAATCTTAAGTGTACGAATTGAGTCCTTTGTTGGGTCAACTTTTCTAGTTGGTGGAAATCGTGCTAGATGCCCTCTAATTATATCATTTGGGTCTGTTGAAGTGCCACGACGTGGCAATTGTGTTGGGCTTGGTGGAAAATAATGATAGTATGGCTGTGGCTGTATAGTTGCAATTTGATTTAATTCATCTGGGAGTTCTTTATTCCAGAAGTTCATATATATATTTCGATAGCGATAGCCTAGTGATGGAGGGATACCTAAAATAGAAAATAAGATTGAGAATGATTATGAAGTCTGGAAGTTTCTCTTAATTAAATTTTAATTTGAAATGAATTTAGTACACTGATTAATACCGATTCATATCCTTTCAAGAAATCCAATCTTTATTAAAGCTGGCTGAAGGGTCATCTACGGAGTTAATTTTTCTTAATATTTACATATTACTATAAACGTCAGACAGAAGCTCGTACAAGTACTACCTTGCTTGCTTGGATGAGTAAGATTAATATGCATTAGAGGGAATTTTAGTTTTGAGCATTTCTTAAGAGGTCTGCTAATTAAGCAGAAGTAAAAGACGTCCGTTCTCTCCCTATTCAATAAAACTGGTTATAGCATGAAATTCGATATAAGATTTTTATTGCTCAATATGACTTTGAAGCTGCATTGATTAATTCGGAAATTGGTCTTTAACAAATTGCACTGAAAGGTCTTTAATAAAGAAATATAGTAGTCAGAGAAAGCGGTTATGTAAGGATTTTATTAGTTTTGATGAGACTCTGCTCTTCACTATGGTAGAACAGTAAGAGAGCACATGAAAGACAGACTTGTATTCTTCGAGGTACACCCTGCAAATTCTGTCCCTGACCAGCTTTTCGAAAGGGTGACATCTAATAAATTACTTCCAAGCGCTGAGAGTCCAGTTACATCGACATCTGATGCTACCAATATTATGTCTAGCCTAGCAAGGGCCGCAATTGATATGAATAAGAGTTGGGGAATGGTAACCCTTGACGTGAAAAATGCTTTCAATACCGCGATGTGGAAAAAGATCGTTGAGGTTTGAAAGGGCTGGAAACACCGAAGTATCTAATGCTCATTTTTATAAAATTCCTTGTACGAAGGACACTGCACTGCGAGTCAAACGAATGAGAAAAGGAGCATAGGAAAACGTAGGGAGTGCCTCAAGGCTCCGTCCTCGCCTTACTCGTGATGATCATTATGTACGATGAAGTACTGGCGCTACGCTTTACGCGAGAAAAGGTCGCTATTGGGTTGGCCGATGAGATCGGGGTCACGATAGTAGGAAGGCGGCTCGAGCCCTATTCCCATAGTCACCTCACTTTTTTTCTCACGTCACATTTTTTTCCACGTCACTTTTAAAGTGGTATTCTCATAGTCGAGTGACAAGGAAAAAGTTAATGAGAGAAAATGTCACAAAACTAGGTGTGGTATTCTCGAAGTCATTTTTTGTAGCAAATGTCACTGATAATTTTCATTTTTTATCACAGGTGACTACGAGAATACGAAAATTGGTTTGTCACATTTTTCAATGGGTGACGTGACTATGGGAATAGGGGCCGAGGAAATCGAGAAATTCGCAAACGAAGCGATATACGAGATAAAGACGAGAACGAGAATGGTGATCTACTAGTAGAGGAAAATTAAACAAAAAAAAGCGTAGTTATGATGTAGTCGGGAAGTTGGATTTTTTGGTTTTTTTCTTTACATATGTTAAGATAAAGCGAAAAAAACCAAAACGTATGAAATTTTGTTTTATTTTACTAAAAATGCATTAAATAATGAGAAAATAGTCGGATTTTGATAAAAATTTGAGAAAATATGTATTTTGATGCTATAAACATGTGGTTGAAATGTCAAATTTTTACGGCAACAAAATTTCGATTTTTACGGCAACAATTGGCACTTTTCGTAAAATATTAAAATTGCCGCCACTTTATGACAAATCATCGTATGGTAAAATTGTTTTTTTTAAATTGTATATTTTTTTATGTACTTTCTTGTGATCATACGCAATACTTCGTTACTTTATTTAAAATGCCTATTTTAGGCCTTTGAAAAAACTAAAAAATTTAATTTTCAACTTTTTGGCTTTTCTACTATGAAAAGCTACCTGCCAACTATGAACAATCTCATGAAATGGCGGCAATATTAATATTTTTCGAAAAGTGGCAATTGTTGCCGTAAAAGTCGAAATTTTTTTTGAAATTTCAATCAGGTATTTATAGCTTCGAAATACATATTTTCTCCAATTTTTATCAAAATCCAACTATTTTCCCGTTATTTATTGCAATTTTAGTAAAATAAAACAAAATTTCATACATTTTGGGGTTTTGAGGTTAGGATTCATTTTTAAAATATTTATACCGAATCAGTTTGTTCAGTTTTCCAATTTTTTCTATTTTCCTACGACCAACAGAACAGGAGAAATTAAAAAAATAGTGTAGCAATGCACTCAAAATGCATAAAAAATGGATATTTATGCAATTTTCTCAGGGAGGGCTCATTTCAGTACTTCTGTAAGCTTACAAGTCCTACTGGGGAGTGAAACCTTTTTTTTATGTGTATGTGAAAGCATTCGCAGCCAGACCAGCATGCCCCAGCAGTTGTAAGCAAGAGCATTCGGAGCAATATGAAACAACCTTGCAAACAATTTCTCGGAGGCTTGCTTTCTCGGACCATTCTCGATTCGAAAAATGCTTGCGAAGGGTGCGATAAAAAGATTCAAAACGCCAAATGAAAGCTTTCCTGGTTGATTTGTTTCTCCCAAAGCCTTCATGCTGTAGAAAAATATTGAGAGCCGATTTCCCCTGAATGGGACTTCATATCTCCAAATTACACTAACAACATAACGTCATTTCACCGATTTGAAGTCCTATTGAGAGGAAATTTTGAGAGCCTTTGGTGTCTCTTCAACGATTTGTTTGGAAAGTTTGAGCTTTTGACTTGTTTTGCTCGACGGAGTGATTTTCGGCGCAGAAGCGATTTGCTATCGATACGAGCATGCGATTCGTTATCAGCACGAGAAAACGATTCGATCTCTTGCTCCGCTTTTATTGCCTTCGAATTCGTTTACGAGTCGTTAACGAGTCCGAGATCGAAGCAAGCTTTCGCTTTTGGCGAATCGTTCTCGAATCGTTTCCGAATCGAAATGTTTGCGGGGAAAAAGTTTTTACAGCATGCAGCAAAAAGTTTGGAAATATGATTGCTGTAAAGCAAAGCAAAGTAAATTGATGTGGTCTTCTTAGCAGAGCAAAGTCAACACCGGCCGTTCTTATCCAATGCTGCTTATTGTGTTTACAAGCGACGCGACGGCAGGAGCAAGAGCTAGGAATTGCTGTGATAAGCGAGGACAAAACTGAATGATCACTATTTAGGGGGAAGAAGGGGAAAGACAAAGGACTATGTGCTGCATGTATTAGAACCTCTTGGCAGTTAAACTCATTCATCCCTAGCCTACCAAGACCGGATATTGGAAAAGAATTAGATATTGCGTATCGAATGGTTTTGAATTTATGCTAAATAATAAAAATATTACTTAAAAAAATACGTTTTGTTTTCTAGATCAAGTTCTGTGAAAACGTATATAATTGTTAGAAATCAAAATATTTCCTGGTAAGTTTTATTCAAGTTATGCAAATTTGGATATAACTTGGAAGTTTTAGATAAATTAAATTCATCAACTTTAATATTCAATGCAATTACACTTAGTTTATTAAAAGCTCCGCATTCATGTAGAAAATCGATTAAGCAATGCATTTTGAGAACAGACAATTTATGCAATGATGTAAG
Organism: Thereva nobilitata; assembly: GCA_963855945.1. Classification (NCBI taxonomy): domain Eukaryota; kingdom Metazoa; phylum Arthropoda; class Insecta; order Diptera; family Therevidae; genus Thereva; species Thereva nobilitata. Next base: position 178,458,487 of record OY979695.1, read on the forward strand.
ACAATATGAACAAAGTTAAATAGGTGTGCATACATACAGTTTATCAAAGCTGTCGTTTGCAATTAGTTCTTGAAAGTGTTAACTATTTGAGTCTTAACTATGAAAGTAATTTTAGTAAGAAATTAATATTGAATCGTCGAAAATATTAGCCTTTTAACTACTTAAAAATCTACTATTAATTTACCTATGTTTACGTAACATTGATTCCGTGCATTAAAGTCTGGCCAATCTATATCGTATCTCTCCCATTCCAAAGCGTGAAGAGTTAAGAAACTATCTCTCCAGGGTGCTTTTGGATTTCTAAATAAATTAAAAAATATTATTCGAATATTATAACAGTAATTTTATGTTTTAAAAAAAACCTACCCAGTCTTAGCGAAATTGGTCCAATAAAGCATAACAGCTTCCGACAGAAGACGCTCCTGCGTGCTGTACTTAAGATGGAAAGGACCAGCTGGTGCCAATGGAGCTCCAAATACAAAAGCAAGCTCTTCACCAGTTATACTGTGCTGAAGCTGCGTTTTAATATAAAAAAATTATGTTAATGAGATAATAGTCGAGTCGAATTAATAAATATTTAAAACAAAAATTTCAGTATCGGGTTTATCATAAGTACACATAGTACGTTTTATTGCCTCCCTGATTTGTTCCTAACTAAATTTGTGGCAGTAAAGGCCCTTTTACATCCCAAACGCAAAGTGGAAACGCAAATTTGAACTCTTTTATCGCACAGAAATTTGTATGTTTTTCTCTCTGTTGCAAGAACGTGAATTCCAGACAGAGAGAGAAGCATACAAATTTCTGTGCGATAAAAGAGCTACAATTTGCGTTTCCACTTTGCGCTTGGGATGTAAAACGGCCTTAAGTCTTGTACGGAATTCTTATTCTGTTCGGTGTTCTGTCATGATCGACACAATCTTGGCGATGTTTTTGTGCGATATAGTGCAGAGATCGCGTGATCATTGATCGCTGTAGTTAGTGAAGTTGTACCATTCTCCACTTGTATGTCTGCAATATTTGCTTCTAGTGTGGCTATTTTTTTTCACTTGGATGTTCTTGTGGCTTACTACCTACTGAAGAGTGATCTTGTATCTCCTAGTCGAGGAAGAGAGCATCTTTGACCAGTTTCGCCTAGATAGGATGTTTTATAGAGCGCGGGTGTTATATAAAGCCGTTTGGATATTTGATAGGAGAATTACTCTGGCTCCTGTTCGTGGGTTCGTTTATCTATCTGACAAAAGCTTGTATCTTTTAAGTTTAATCAGGTGGAGAAACCTCCAGAGTTTGCATTAGACTTTGACTTACTTGTCATGATGGAATGTTTCCCATTCCTCTATGGTAGTGATTTGGACATTGAAAAGCTGTCAGATGATTTCTCATTTTTACAAGCTTTATAATAACTTCGTTCTGTGTTTGGGACAAATCTTTCGATCGATTTTTCGACTACTTCCCGATATCCAGTGCTGCTCAAATTTGGCAGCCACTTTTGGTTCTGGACGCAATACAATATAGTGTATTCAATTTTATGGTCCATCCAATATGGCGGCCACAAATGGCGGATTACCGCGTTTTCTTTACAACCGCCCCCCCAACATGGGGTATCAAATGAAAGAGTATGACGAGTAGAATATAGCAAGCTATGTGACGTCATTCTAAATCCCATATGGCGGTTACCTCAAAATGGTGGATTACCTTTTTCTTTACAACCCCCCGACAAATATATCAAATGAAAGACAATGACCAGTGGAATACATTAAGCTATGTGACGTCATCTTAAATCCAATATGGCGGCCACTACAAAATGGCGGATTACCTTTTTCTTCCCAATCCTCCGACGTTGGCATCAAATGAAAGAGTATGAAGAGTATAATACAGTAAGGTATGCGACGTCATTTTAAATCCAATATGGCGGCCCCTCGATATGGGTATTAAATGAACGGTTATGATAAGTATAATACAATTAGCTGTGTTAGTAAGATATGTGACGGCCTTTTAAATCCAACAAAGCGGCCACCACAAAATGGTGCATGAGACAAAAAAAATTTTTTTTGTATTTCGCCTAGTCCGGACTTGTTTCCAAATTTGCAGGAGCGGGCGACCACACAATCTAACTTCTGCTCCCCCATCGTTTGACCGCCTCACTTCGAAGTTGTGTCTTCAATTCAGCTTTGATTCTAAAATAAGATCCAAGTACTTAGCGGATCGGGCTACGGTTTCCGAGATATAAGCAATTGTGCGTTTTTAGCGGATATTAATTCTAGCGAAATATATTGGGCTGGAGGACCAAAATATCGTCAAAATTCGTCTACGGGCTACGGTTTCCGAGATATAATCAATTTTGTGATTTTAACGGATATTGACTCTAAGTGAAGTTTAGGAAGAGAAGTATGTTGGGCTGGGCGTCTAAAATATCGTTAAAAATCGGCTAATCTTAGAGATCGACCGTTGATTTCAGGTAGAGGGAAATAGGCGCGATACCAGGAGCATATTACCGTCTGCATAGGCGACTCCTTTTATCTTGTCATTCTTCAATGCTTTTAAAATCACAGCCATAAATCATAATATCGACAAGGGAACCGACACCACTCTGTTGTTGCCTAAGAAGCTACCTTAGTTTTCAGCATGACGATGGTAAATCTATTGCCATTGTGGATATCAAATTCTGCCAGCTCCACTTGGATTACAAAAGTGTTGTTGTTGTTGAAACCGCTTCCTAAGTCCGGGAAAGTTTTTAAGTTTAACTGTTTATATTGTACGGAGTATTCTTCGATACGCACTACTTCTTGCAGTACGATATGTTAAGCGATTTTCTCTTGCATACTCGCGAGGCTCTGTTACAGTTTTTCGGAGTTATAAGTACAGCATGCGTTCGAGAATTTTCAAAACAAGCTTATCGGCGTCGTTTTGTGCCAGCGTCCATTCACCTTCGAAATGGAAATTACTTTGATCGAGTGGACTGTCGACTCCAAATGGACGGCGCTAATTTATTAATTGGTTTTGGCCAGATTTATTAGATGGCACTGCCTTCTTCACAGGTTACTGGCCTAGGGCTTTGGCCTAGTGACACGCGACTTTCGTTTTTACAATTTTCAAGGCCGTGAACTTGACAGATCTTTTTAAGGTCATGACCTAGTTCGCACGCCCAAGTGGCCATTTACCTACCAAGATGCACGAAACATACCAGGCGAAAGGCACGAATGAAATTTGGCTACTAGCGCTGGCAATTTTACGGTTTTCTACTCAGGCTCCAGCCAGCCACATGGACCTATTGTATTGTTAGAAGCCGCTTTTGAAAGGGCTCAGCAGTCTGCCTTAATATTTGTCGCTTAGACTTGTTTGGATAAACTAGGTCATGTCGGACAACGAGAACTTTTTCCTCGCTATAGCCACATAGTGAAAGACAATAAGGAGTGTAGACTAGCCCTCCCAGATTGGCAAGAGAAGACGGGATCTTCTGCCGTTCTGATGCTCTTTAGATCGTAATTTGTCGTGACATTCTTTCAACTGCGCCCTAGTAATTCTCTGTTCGTGTTGCGAGTTGGTCCCAGCAGAAATCGCTTAAGCTGCTGACAGAAACAGGCGCAAACGCCGTGCGGGCAATGACAGAGAGAATAGAAGTAGTGTATTCAAATGCGCACTAACGAAATGCTGTTTTATGCTACGCACACACCGCGCAAGTTGCTTTACTTTCTACTCTTTGCGCGTTGCCGCCGCGTAGTGTTAAGAGATGTTTGTGTTTTGAGTCGTGTTTTGATGGTGGTGGGCATATGTTTGGAGTCGTGTGTTGGTGTTGGGTGTGATAGCAAATTTGTTAGATTTTATATTTAATGAAAATCTTTATTTTTCCAAATTATGGTAATTAAATTAGCACCTAAAACAAAGACAAGTCCTGTAGGATAGAAAAATTTTATGTAAATCATTCAGGTTTTTCAATTTTTATACGCTTTATATTAGCTTCACCTGTATGTATGTGTGTATGTATGTATGTATGTTCTATGTAAACAAATCTTGCTTTTGACCCACTTCTATATAACCGATCAACTTCAAATTTTGCACATATGCATAGTTCGCGTGACAATGCAATCTGACCATTTTGTAAGAAAATCAAGATGGCGGTTCCGAGATGGCGGTCGATTTTTGCTATTGTGTTCCCCGACCCCCCGACATGGGTATCAAATGAAACGGCATGACAGGTAGAATACAATTAGCTGTATGGCGTCATTCCAAATTCAAAATGGCGGCAAACAAAATGGCGGACTACCTTTTTCTTTACAACCTACTCGATATGGGTATCAAATGAAAGGGTGTGACAATTAGAATACTATTATCTGTGTGGCGTCATTCCAAATTCAAAATGGCGGCCAACACAAAATGGCGGATTATATTTTTCTTTACAACCCACTCGGTATGAGTATCAAATAAAAGGATGTGATAATAGAATACTTTTCGCTGTGGGGCGTCTTTCCAAATTCAAAATGGCGGCCACCACAAAATGGCGGTTTACCTTTTTCTTTACAACCCACTCGGTATGGGTATCAAATGAAAGTGTATGACGAGTATAGTATAGTAAGCTTTGTGATGTCGTTTTAAATCTAATATGGCGGTCACTACAAAATGGCCGAACACATACATATAATAGACTAAAAAATGGAAAATAAAAAATATAGTTTAAAAAAACTAAAAAATACGCTTTTATTTTAAAATGAACTAAAAAGTAAAAAATAATTTTGAATGTAAAGTTTTTATTGTTCCAGCCAGTATAAGAAAACAACCTACCTTTCGAAATCTAAAAAAGCGTGGGGCGCTAGCTAAAAGTTCCGGTGTTAATAAAATAAGAATATAGAGAGCCCCACGCTTTTTTACATTTCGAAAGGTAGGTTGTTTTCTTATACTGGCTGGAACAATAAAAACTTTAATTTTTAGTTCATTTTAAAATAAAAGCGTATTTTTTAGTTTTTTTAAACTATATTTTTTTCCTATCACTTCCACTTGTCACTTTGATTTCGTTGTTGTGTTCAAAATCGGAGCGCGCCGCCGACACCGCAACATCATGTCAGTGAAAAGTCGCCACATACCGCGAAGCCAATGTCCGCACCGCCTTTGCGCCTGTTTCTGTCAGTAGATTTAGAGTTGACCAGAACAGCTGTGAACTTCCAGCGTTTGTTATATTTCACGAGATTACGACAGCCTACGGTGTCAGTAGCTAGTTCCGGACAGATGAAAATTGAGAATACACACCTCATCAAGTGCACTTTGGCAGTCCCAAAAATAATTTGGGCCTGGACCTACGGCACTTTATCGCACTGATTGCCGCTTGCTTCTCAAGGCCGCCCTCTGCTTATCCTTCAATACAAACTAGAATTTTGGCACCTATATCGTTTGTTAATTTGGGTGATCTAATAAGTAGAAAAAATCAAGGTGCTACATAGAAATTAATAAAGTTTGAACTTTTTATCGTTTTCAGGTAGTTTTTTTTAATAGCATTCCTTTGTTCTTGTGACAATCGACTGCATAAGTAATTAATGATTGTTAGTAGTTATGCAAAAATTAATTTGTATATTTTATCGATTTGAAAGTCGATTATACGAACCAAAAAAAAAATAATTCCTTAGCAAATTGCATACCTTAACATTACAAACAGACCGAAATTTATTCATGACTTAATTAGATAACGTTAAAATAACGAGGTTCTGTTTATCATACACCAACCCCCACTTAAGAAGCATCACCAACCTTCTCAAATTGAACTCCTATCCTTCTGTATCAAACGTTCCTTCCACCCGTTACATCCTTTTACACCCCCCCCCCCGTTCTAGGAGTTAAGTTCAACAATGCAGCCTTCCGCAAAAGGACGACACCTATACGTAGAAATACAGAAGAACGTTTTCGAGACTCGTTTGTTATTAAATTTCCTTGGGAATGGATTTAGAAATCAATTCTGGAAATGGAGATGAACCAATTATTACAGAGTTTCTATGAGGCGCATTCGTCTTGAAATTTCCATTTTCGTCAGTCTTCATTAAGAATCTGAGATTTTATTTAGTATTCAGAGAAGAGACGTGTGTTGTGCGCCCTTACATATATGCGATAGGCATGTGAATGCGACAAAGGAAGGGTAACCCTGGGTATGGTTTTGTCATATGTGAAGGGCCATAATAAAATCAGAACCGAAATTGCTGTTACACACTGTTAGAGCCCAGCAAGTGTATCTGGCATTTTATGACATTAGGCTTGAGTGACATATTGAACCTTTGATGTAATAATTTGGAAACAATAAAAACGGAGCCAATCTTATATATGAGGCTTTTGAAATCTCTCTTTATTTTTTGTTTCTGCTTCTTCTCTTTGCCTTGAATATATATACTTAAGCAAAACATTTTCCCAATTCTAGAAGGAAAATCCTTCACCCTTATTTCAGTGCTTAAGTTTAATGCCTCTGAGTTTTTGATGGAGCAGCAATTCTAAAGGAAGCATTCTAAGTGATTTATTGAAATGTAAATGCTATGAACCTACACATATAGCAGAATGGAATGTGCTGAAAAATTTTGGATTTATGTTATTTATGTGTATTTTGATGTGAAAATAGATAGGACGAAATTTCGCATTTTCAACCTTGAATTTCTAAATATAAATAAAATATCAAAGAAAATGTATGCGCAGACATCATTACTGAAACTAGGCAAGAAAATTTATCATCTACCAAGGAAATTTACACATAAAGTGTATACGCACTCTTATATTTTCCAGACTTCACTTCCTGCAAAGTAAATTAGCATAAAAACAGAGAGACTCCGCATTCAATGCCGGTAAGCTATACTGCTTTGGGGAATGAGAGCCGCAACCACCAACTCTTTATTAGTTGACTCAAATTTATTTTTCATCAATATTTGAACGCAAAAAAAATTATATTAAAAAAAACATTTTAACAAACGAACTATCATATCGTCCTTTACCATGAAAAAAAGGGACGTGCCAAACCAAACTAACAAAAAAAAAGCATCGACGCATTTTAGTGAATGAAATAATTTTTTACCTAAATAAAATTGGTGTTTTATAGCATTAAAAAAATGGAAGGTGAAATTCTAAAAAATTAATGCATAATCCGCGTTAAGTGCATACTGGAAAAACTTTGCAGTATATGCTCTCAAGTAGACTAGTCTTCAAGGTGTATTCACCCGGGCACCTTCAACGTTGTTACACTAAGTTATTCATATACACCCCGTGATAATAAGTCGTTAACATGAAACATAATGCATGTGTTGTGTAGTGTATAGTCAAAGATGAGCACCTGGGCTTTGAGTAATGCAAAAAAAAACTTTTATGGAAATTATATAGGTTACATTACAATGTCAAGAAATATGTTGTGGTTTTTTCTATTATATGAAAGTATACAGAATAGTCACCTTAAAAGTATATGACCAATTACTCGAGTTCAAATATCCTATTCCGAAAGCTTATATATCTTACAGGGCAGCCCGAATAAGACAGCTCGCCCTGGCTTAACCGGTTAATAATAGGGTACCAAACCTCCGCTTAGGTCGCTCTCTTCACCTAGTGGGCGGCACTCCTCCTCTCGACTAGCATTTTTAGCGGTGCAGATGGACCCCTGCGAGGCTAGTTCCATTGTCTCATGCGGATCGCATGTGAATTGCCCTATAGAGCCCACAAGGGGCATCTACCGCCTTGCCAAAAGCAATACCCCTCGTGACCCCTTGAGGAAAAATGATTGCTGGCCGATTTAAAAATGAAAAAAAAGGCTGAAAATTTCAGCGTGGATATGTGAGTCGAAAGCTTTATATTTTTAAATGCGAGTGTCCAAGCGGTCTCCCTACTGAGTACCAATCACGCCCACTGCTGCTTGACCTCCGCAATCGAACGAGAACTAGTCTATTGAGTATGATAAATTACAACTTTCAGGGTCACCAACAAAATAGCTTGAGATATGACGCAAGGCAACAACAAAAACTAAAGCTAAAAAACTAAGGCAGATGTTGGGATTGCCCCATTTAATTTGTAATGAGGTTTGCCTTATAGGGTCCTTCTAAGGAACTGATAGGGTATACCTCACTTCAGTTTCGCTGATTTTTCTTTGTGTGGTGCTCATTAGAAATCCTCTTTCGGCATGCCCTTCATTTGCCACCTGGGGCCCACAGCCTGCATGAGGCATGCCTCCTTTAAATGCTAGTCGGGATGGGTAGTTTGGTGTTGCCAACGTAACACCCTTAGTCGGTGAGTTCGTGGAATTCACTTGTTTCAGGAGGGATAAAACTTCGACAAAGCTTTGACCGTCAGCAGGCAGCAATTGGTGAACGGTTTTCACTTTCTAAACGAACAACCTCAGGTCTTTCTCCAAAATTCGACGCAACGAACGTCTGCTTGTGTCAAATTTTGTGCATCGTTGTCTCGTCGATGTTTGTGCACTCCGTCTGACGTCCACGGCCACAGCAGCGATATTATCGGTGGAACGAGCAATACCTTGCGACATCTCTTGTGGACCCCGTTTTGGACACAACACGCTCAGCCAAACGATGATTACTACCCGTTGGGACACCTCCTTTGCGATGAACTGCAGCCCTCTTTTTCAGATTTTAGGCTAGGATTTTGGGTTAGTGTAGTCTGGGTCCTCTATATCTGACCAGCCCCGAAGAGATGCTGTCCGCACCTCTTCTTCTTTTTGAGCTGGGCTATAGCTGCGATAGTACGTGCAAGGTGATACCATGCGCTCTAAACTGTTCTGGTTTACCCTTCGAGCTTTTCGACCCAAACTGATTTTTTCGTCTGTGAACAATTTTCGTTGCTTCAGACTATTTTTTTATGTGAAAGACTAGATCTCAGAGCCAAGCCTCTTCCTACTAACAACAGTTTATCCAGAGTGCAACAGCCTCTAATCGAAAATATATTATAGAGAGGAGGAAAAGATCATTCACCATTTTAATTCAGATGTCAGATATGATCTGAAAATATTTTCATAAAAATAGGTCGAGCCGTTTTTTTGTTTGAACGACTTAAGTGAAGTTTGAAATAACAACATATTCTTCTTTTTTTATCCAAGTGTCAGTGTTAAAAGTAATACATTAATTTTGTTTTCAACTTCGTCATCCTAATCGTATAATCATGTAAATACGCACATATCATTTGACAACTTAGCGAAAGTATTGATAAACAAATGTGACAAATTTTAGGTATTGTATATTATATTATATATTGATCATTGTTTATTTATTATTAAAATATCCATTGAAAATATTCAACATTCATAATTACTGGGAAATTGATCGTGTGGACCGAAAGGGTCAAACCCACATCCTAACTAGTTATAAGCTCTTCCGATCTCTACGACTTCTACCTAAGCTTGAGTCCATTGAGCCTGCCCAACTCTCGTCAGTCCTAGCATGTCGCCTCCAGAACTCATCTAGTCTTCTTCACTGAGGATGCATTGAAATATGATTGAATTTGCCAATTTTATTCCGTTTCCAATGAAAGAGGGTATCTAGAGGTTTTTAAGGTCGCAAATAACGAATTCGTGGTCAAAACTTATAAAATTAAAATGGCCGACGAATTTACAAATTGTGTTCCGATTCCAATGAAAATCTGTTCCTGAGGTTTTTTAAGGTAGCAAATAACGACTTTATGATCAAAATTTAAATTCAAAATGGCCGACAAGTTTACGAATTGTATTCCGATTCCAATTAAAATCGGTATATGGGAGGTTTTAAGGTAGTGAATAACGGATTTATGATCAAAACTAATTCAAAATTGTGGGGCCAATATGGCGGAAGAATTTTGCCAAATAAGTGTCATTTCCCGGTTAGCTGTATGTAGGGTGTTCAAGAGTTGGAAAATCGGAAAATCTTGACGTTCTAGCTACAAATGGAAAAACATTGAATATAGTATATCCTAAAGCTCTCTAAGCAATCGGTTCAGAATTGATCAACAAGGATTTTTTGGAAAGATGGTAACGAGAAACGGAAATGTGGGATGATTTATGTATAATGGATAAGAAGGAAAGAAACCCATCACCTCTGAATTTTTAGATGTAAGCCTAGGATTCTGCAATACGGGAATAGGCTGGTATCTGGGTAAACAAATAAAACCTGAGTCAGTGACATTGCAGATGAGAACCCAACATTCGTGGTTTTAACAAAATACATACACTGAAAACTTTTTGGCACGTGAGACGCCCCTTACGGGAAGTCGTACGTACTAAATCCTGCAACGCTCGCGCGCCAATGCTTGGCACGTCTGACGTGCCAAGTCGGTACGTCTGCCGCACCGGCGAAGCAGTGCCTGCCAACGTTGTCGAGTCAAAGCGGACAAAACTTATCAGCTCTCAGGACGTGTTTGCGCCGTTAATTTTTTTGATTAAAATAAACAAAAAAAGTGAACTTTTCGTGTTGTTGTTGTGTTTTTTTATGTTGGGACTCGAGTTTTATTGCAGTTTATTTGCAAAAATAAACTGCAAAATTAAACTGCAAAAATAATTTTTTTTTTAATAAAAACAAACAAAATTTGAGAAAACAGTTTTTATTTATAATTATCATGGAAATTATGATAATTATGTTATTATCCATTTTTATTCCATGGATTAATACATTGCCGAACCGAATCGCCGATCTTGCAACCGCTGGCGACTTGGCACGGCTGACGTGCCGCGCGCCAGACGTACCTAACCTACAGTACGACTGCCGCGCCATAGACAGTACGTCTCACGTGCCAAAAAGTTTTCAGTGTATAAGCAGGTAATTTTGGTCACACTTCAAATAATTGCATTTTGAATCTAATGTCTCGAACTAATTAAAAAAAGCTATAGAAAATGGCCCTCGAATTTCGAGTGCTGGATGCTGCTATTTGCATTAATTATAAATCTTTTAACGTTCATGGTTTTAACAGAATAAACAGGCAATTTTGGTCATAGTTCAAATAAATGTATTTTGAATCTAATGACTCCAACTTTTATAGGAATAGTTGGTTTTTCGTTAATGGTTAAGAACAGTTGAATTTTGAAGGTTTGGATTGATTTTAAATGGTTAAACGTTGGGTGCAGCGAGGCGCACCGGGTCCCAGCTATCTAAAATACAGAAAATAAACGGTTCATTGAGACACTTCATCTGTGTATGAAAATTCATATCTCGAAAAATGCCATGTCAATGGATGGTTTTTATTGTCTCGATCAAAATGTCAGATCCCTAATAGTTTCACATTTTGTTATTTGGAATCAAAAATACCAAAAAATTGCCTTTTTCAAACTCTCCTTCTGTATATTAAAATTCATATCACCTGATTACTATTATTGGCTTATGGGAGCAGCATAGGCGCGCCGGGTCCCAGCTAGTATACTATAAGTAAAAGAACATCATTTGTCTTGATTCCTTTCCGATATAAAAATAACGATCCATTTTGCATATTAAAGCAGAATTTGCTTTAAAGTTTTCAATGTATATAAATCCTAAACAAGATTCCAGGACATTCAGTTCATCATCCGACAACACTGCAAATCAGTTATGTACACATTTTAAGCAAGTGCAGCCAATCGACGGTAAATTTACAAATTGACTAATCACAAACCCAATCCACAAAATCTGCAAACGAGATTACTAATACTGTGACAAGCTGATATGCTAGTATTAATAGCTCTCCGTTGATTTTGAGGATAAACCGTCATTTGCTTACATAAAGTATGATTACCGAATCTACATACATTGGTGCAGCTCTGTTACGTAGCATACTACTCGTATAAGGCTCACATTGGTGCTCCACGCCACCTATATGCGAACCGATTATCGCCCAAAGCCAGGATGATCTAAAGTTTACCATTAGCGTCAAAATGTTGATCATACGAGGAACTTTTGTGTATATTTTGAATAATAAAAAATGTTTCACTTGTATCCTCGAAAAAAATCCTTGTTTAATAAACTTTAATCTGATGCAAAAACCGCACATTTTCAGTTAGGCAAAAGCGATTTTTTTTCGGTTTGAATAAAGCCAGTTTTCTCTGCAAAATTTGGTTCGTGTGAGTAGTGAACTTCATAGAATTTTCGTCCTTATTTATGGTGTTGTTGTTGTTGCTATTGTTGGTTTTGTTGCTACTGTTGGAACTTTTCCCAAATTACTTTCATTCAAAAATTAAACAGAAAACATGAAAATGTCCTTTCAGGTTCCACATCGTAACACGAGATGAGATTTCAGTCTAGCATCCTTATTTTTTTTGGGCGAAATAAAAAGTAACTCTCGTTCGGATATAATTAATATTGATGTATGGTTGTGTTAGTTTGTGTCTGTGCATGTGTTTGTGTGTGTGTGCGGCAGTTTATGTACGTAGCTGAGGAAGGCGCGTTGAGTATACTTTATAATATTCGTCCTTGATAACAAAAGCAGAAGCAATTAAAATAATGAAGGAAAAACCGCCTGCGGTCGATTAGCTTCCTTTAACAATATCGCAATATACCAGCAATAACCGTTATTATGAAGTTAACTGTTCCTTTAATCTAAAGTTCAAAGATATGATAATCCTCAGAGCAATTTTTATCTTTGCAAAAGTACCACGATATGGTGTGGGCGCGGGGGGTGTATATGGGCTAAGGATTCTTATCCTGAGGGAAAAAAATGTTTGCTAAAACAATGTAGGAAGTACTTACATTTGCATAAGCGCCAGCTTCGCTATTGTGTGCGAACACATACATGTAGCTCCTGGGATTGACTTTGGCATGAAAAATTCCAGTTTGAACCACGGGGGCAACTACCCTAGCATCAGATATAATGTCCAGTACAGCGTCCCGGTGCTCGTGCATAGTAGCTTGAACCGGATTATTGTAAATTTCGGTATACCTGCGAAGGACAAATCAATTAAAATTTTATCAGACAGCTGTGCTGCTGGTGCCCTAACTCTCTGGGCCCCGCCGAAAACCTAAAATGCAGGATTCGGTTTTAGCACAGAGGGCGGGGCGCGCTGCATTTGCATACTTTTTAAGGGTTGCAGCTAAAGCTAAATCTGGCCGGATCTCAAAGCGGTTTTGCATATAGAACCGTAATAAATTATCTCGCTCATTTTCACGAAGTCCTTCCTGGAGAGCCTGAGCGGTTAGTGTGTGATACGATTCCACCTCAGTTACGCCAAACAATAAATCATATCTGCGAAACAGTGAAATAATTTATAGTGTGAAAAAGTTTCCTTCAACTGGAAATTAGGCCCCGCACAACACTATGTGAGTGTGCTCGGGGCCTAACTTTTTCTGCAAAATAGGATATCCGAAAGGATATATACAGGAATGGATGTGTTTTGATGATTATGAAGGACTCAAAGGATTCTTGGCAAGACATGATATATATACGAACCTGCTAAATAGATCTGTGTATGTGCCCATATCTTTGTATGGTTGATTGCGAATCACCGATCCATCCACTATTGGTCCAAATGATGTGGAAAATTGAGGCGTGGATGCCGGAATCTTAAGTATTTCTTGGTATCTGTTGGGAAAAAAAAGAAAAGGAAACAAAAAAAAAATAATAAGAAAAGAAAATCATAAAATCACATAAAAGTAGTTTCCTTCATGAAAGTGATGAGCGTCGGGGGTGATTTATGGTTTTCAGGCTCTGTTGGACGCTGTTTGAGTAAATGACGCTGAAAGAGTTGTTTTCTGGTTGTTTTCTTTGTAAGTGAAATTTAATCTTAGAGCTTTTTATTTTTTGTTAGATTCTGTCATGTCTGACGTAGATTACTCATTTGGTTCATAAGACACTCATTTGATTAGGGGAAAATATTGATTGTATTACAACGTTGAATAAGTTTAACATCATCAACATTTTCCACTTATGTAATTGGTCTTAAGCCAATAAATTACAGTGAAAATCATTGATTTAAAATTTTTCTTATTTACTACTAGCAAAAGCCCGCCGCATGCGTTGCAACGTCTTTTAATAAAAAAAAATTATGTGTACACTGTACACAGTCCGGAAAACGAAAAAGGTACAATGAAAAAAGAACAAATCTGCAAAACATGATTTTGGGCACATAAAAAGAGTACCGATAAAAAAATATGTTACAACTCTTTTTAAAATTCGAGGTTGAGCGCCAGGTATTGGAAAAAATTCATTTCACAACATGATGTAACATCAACATCACACCCACGCACTTTCACAAACACACATACACAGATGTAGCAATACTAATCAGTCAGTCCGGCCCACTGGCGCCCTTTCACAGGTAAAACTGTCTGGTACACCAACACTCGCGCCCTATCATATGGCACTACTGTCTGGACAACGTGCCCCCATACCTACTTGGCGCCTGTGAAGTCACAAACCAATTGGCACAGTGCGAAGAAAATCCAAGATGGCGGAAAAGGTGAGTCTGTGGTGGGGGTAGTTTCCGATGTCCGAGGGGGTAGGTATGCTTTCTATAAATTATCTTATATCTAATAGGTGTACGTTCTTCAAAAATTGGCGTGGTGGATCCTTATATTGGGATTATAAAAAATAATTTCATTTAAGGGGTTGCTGTGGGGGTGGCTTCCGCTTCACCGATAAGGTTGATTTTGGGCTTAAAAAATAGCTTACCGTAAAGGTTATTTCTACACAAAAAATTGGTGGGGTGTTTTCATAAGCAAGTGCGAAACACTCAATTTTAGTAATAAGGGTGGTCCTGGGGGTAGTTTCCGATCAAGTTAGGGGGTTGGTTTCATTTTCATTGAATTCGCCATACCCAAATTAGTAAAGGGTGACATTATCAGCGGAGCGTATCAGCTCTCCCGCAGCTAAATTTTTTTTAAATTGCGTTCATTGAACGTTCAGCTCTTCAAGTACCTAAAAAAATTTATTTAAATATGATCCCAATGTCGTCCCATCCTAAATTTTGGCATTGTATGTATCTTAAGAGTGTGTGCACAAAATATAATTTTTTCAAAAAATTGAAAAAACATTATTTTGTGATATTCCAAAAAGAAAATTTTCAAAATGGCGGAAAAATTTTATTCGTGTTAATAATACTATGTTTTATATTAAATTAAAGCCTTATTAAAGCAGAAGAAATTGGTGCAAGTTTCAGCTTTCTATGTCGAATAGTTTTTAAACTAGAGCAATTTAAAGATTTCAAAATTGTCAACATTTTGCGATTTTCGATTTTTTGAAAATTTATAACTAAAGAATTAAAAGTCCAAAAAATCTGAAACCTTGGTTTTTCTTAGTTTCCACCAGAAGAACATACATAAAAAAAAAGTATAACTATCGGAGGTGGTGAGGTCCAAAGCATTGGTTGATTTGATATGGAATGACCCACTGGTTTTTAATGGTTTTGGGCGGGAAAGTTACTGATCTTATTACAAGTCGTCTGCTACTAGCGGGGTGATGTTTTTCGTTTCATTGGTCCATCAAAGACGAGAAGGAATGCATCTAGACGCAAAAGCTCTTCGGAAATATTTTTGAAAATTTTACGAAGTGCCAACCAGTGGGAAGTGAAGCAATCCTTACAGTAAGAAAAGTATTCTAAAGCCTTCCTTGGAAGTTTTTAATAATACAAAAATAATGCATTCTTTTCTTTCTTTCTTTCAGTTAAGTATTCAACCTCATTACCTCAGATTTGAATAACAAGACCGTACACCTCGCTATCACAGAACAGTGGAAAAGAACGTAAATGGCAGACTTGTCCTTCTCGAGGAACAGACAGCAAATGTGATCTGCCCTTTCGAACCTGTATAGCTGTTAATTTAGTGTATGGTAACCAACCCAACTAGTGTTCTGCAACCTTTCTGCCGCGCTTCAGTAATATTCTGGCAGCGTTGGGTTCCGGTCCAAGAATAAAAGACTTCACCAGACCAAGTGTGAACCTCTAGTGTTTCTTATAAATTGCCACAGAGTCAGGTCGTTTTCGGCCCTTTTTAGAAAATTGGTGTGTTCCTCAGTAGCCAGTTTCGGATCGATGAAAGTAGTGCTAGCGTTTGTTTTCTTATGCCCGAAAGCCCTGATGGTCCAGGATTAACAAAATGGGTGAGAGTACCTAGCTCTAGCTCTAGCTAGTGGCTAAACTACTAAGCCTATACCAGGCGCGGATCTAGAATTTTGTTTTGGCGGGGGTCACGGAATTAAAAGTAGCGAAAAAAAATTTTTACTCCTAAAAAAACAAAAACAAAATTAACAAAACGAACAAAACTAACCGAATTTACTGGTGGATTAAAAACAAACGTGCCCTACGAAAACGTGCCCTAATGTGAAGCGCGCCCTTTCTTGTGAGTGCAGCTAACTTCAGATTTGCAAATCAAAACATATAGAAAGAGTATAGATCAATTAGTCTAGGAGAGATGGCGGAAAAGTATTCAAAAGTTGAAATAAATCTACCCTGCGATTTTTCGACTCTATAATTAAGAGAAAAATCGTAGGAATTCAATGAATGTGTTTTGAAAAAAATCGGTCCAGGAGAACAGGTGGAAAAAAGCTAATAATGGTAGCGAAAACACGTTTTTCATCGTTTTAGGTGCGAAAAAAATTTAAGCGCTTAAAAAGACGAAAATTATGAGTTTTGGACAATTGAAATCGGTCAACAGGTTTTTGCAAAAAAAAACCACGAAATATGGCCATTTTTTTGACATTTAATTACAGGGACTTTAATAATTATCGTAGAGCCTTGTTTCAGGGCTGGCTTCTGTTAGTGCCTACCTACAATAAAAATTTCATGCAAAAATAATTATAACTTTTCCCGTAAATCTCAAAAATGTAAAAACGGCCGTTTCAGGAAAAAAGTTTGAACAAGGCCCACGGTGGTGCTAGAGCTATTTTGAAAAGCCCTATTTATTCTCGAAGAGTTACTCTGCCAACCCATTTTCAAGAAAAGTTGGTGAGGTTCGATTTAATACCTCATAAACGCGTTTGAAAACAGGCACTTTTCTTGATTTTCAGAAAAAACACCTTTAGGCGAAAGTGAAGTGGAATATGGTGTGGATTTCTATTCAGTAGATTTCGAGAAATCAAAATTTTTTCCTGTCAGGCATATATGGAAACGCTCGAAATTCCTACGATTTTTCTCTTAATTATATAGTCCGAAAATCGCAGGGTAAATTTATTTCAACTTTTTTTCTATCCCTCCTGGACTAAATCTGCTCTTGACCTTGAAGGTCATTTTTTAAGGTTGTTTTTTTAATTTGCAAAAAAGTTGGGTCGGTTTTGTGCGTTTGGTTATTTTTTGTTTTTGTTTTTTGAGTTGAGTCAATTTTGTTCTTTAAACAGCGAGCGCTTTTGAGCAGTGCCGCTGCTGGCATGTGTGCAACTGCACAGGGCCCCGTGTGTTGGGGCCTCGCGAGCGAAAAATTGTTTTGGCAATAAAATTAATTTGAATTCATTATTTGCATATTTACTTCATCGAATGGACCACACAAATGAGTACGAGCCAAAGAAATCAGCATATGGGCCATAGTTCTGTCACGGGTACGGGCAATCTGCGAGCGAAGCGAGTGAAAAAAATTTTTGGACTCTCTGGGGCCTCTCGCTGAATTTTTGCACAGGGTCTCTCAATTGTCTGGCCGCGGCACTGCTTTTGACCCCCCCCCCTTGAATCCGCGCCTGGCCTATACCCACGCCTGCCTCTGTCTATACTTATCGTCCCGAGCTTTAAAAGAGACTTCGATCCTTGTCCCTCCTCGTAAAAAGATGATTATCTCGGACAATCACTTGGTCGCTATTAGCCAACTCGCGGAAGTTTCGGTGCCTACCGACATTGGGCAAATGCGTACCTTAAGATTTTCTTAGTTGGAAGCTATGGCACAGGGGTAAGCCTCTTTTTACTGTCGATGGTTTTATCATTTAGTAAAAGTCGGACAGCAAGTCTAGTAGTAGAGATACAGTTTTTTAAAACTAAATCGATACCAATAGCTTGTGGTTTAGTAAAGAGAGCAAGGTGCCATACTCAGCTTCGTCAGAAACAACCCGGGTACCATATGAGCCAACCCTTGCGGTATCCTAGGGAAAACAGATGATAGACTCTCTTGTATGTTCATAGAAAGAGGTTTCAACTTTGAAATTCTTGCGAGCATATAGTCTGATAGGAATCACACTTCTTAGATCTCTTGCATATTTCTGACGATTCTCGAATGTCCCCACTGAAGAGTATCTCCCAGTTGGCCATTTGAACTCATCCTCACGCGTTGGCGATATGCGAATAGCTTCGGTAATGGAAAGACAGGCCAATTATTGAATCTTGCTTATTCTTGTAGCACAACGGTTAAGCTTAGTTTTATGCCAAAATTTCTTATTTGTGTGGCTGTCAACTTTCGTTCACCTATTACAGGTTGAAAGCGAAAATAAAAAATTCTGTAGGGATGCACGAAACTAAAAAGTGCAGTTTTTCACTTCCGAACGTGTCTCCTGCCCCCAAGAGCTTTTGCATCTGGATGCACGCGTCTTCGTCTATAATGGGGTATTGAAATGGAAAATAAAACAAACAACAAGGATCAATATTCCATTCAACATTATATCATCAATTTAAATGCGATGTGTTTAACAAGTGATATAAAAACGAAAGCAAGGCTATTATTAAATCCACAGAAATCTTTGCCTTCAGACATCAATACAACAACACGTAATTTGGTAAATATGTTCTTCGATTTTCACCATATAATATTCCAGCACGCATCCAGCTTCTTATGGACTTAATGATATCATCTAACAGAAAAATCGTTACAAAATTCCTTCGAATGCAATAAACTGGAATAGTCGACGTCGTTTGAAAGGCCTTAAACTTGTTATTAAGGGGGCAACATCCAACGAATACAAATCTAGCATAAATACAGCCAACGCAATTATGGCTAGACGTGGACACACAGTTTTTGATTGCATGACAAAAATATTTGACTAGAATTAAAATCAATCCAAATGGTATTCTCCACAATAATTTTGCCCACGAGGCAGGGCGAAAGTGCAATCATGACTAAATGAAATAGAAAACCCCCGAGGGATTTACATAGATTATTTAACAATTAGGAGACAACAAAGGGACTAAATAAGGGGACAACGACGCGTAATAATCACACAAATTTAATTACCGCTTTTTCCTCAAACAGTTGAGCATCTCCTCATTTTCATCGTTCTGTGGACAATTGAGTCCGTGGGCTATTTGCATAGTTATCTGAAGCGAATGGTTTGCTGTTGCCCAATCGGACATCGCTGAGCCTGACATCAAAATCGCTCGATGAAATAAGCCTGAAAGCAACTAAATTATTCATAAAGTCCTCCTGTATACATGCAAGATGCTAGAGACTGACCATTAGCGATAGGCGATACCATCAGGAAGTTGGCGCATGCTGCACCTGTTCCATGGCCCATTAAGGTAACAATGCTGCTATCACCTCCGAAAGCGGCGATGTTGTCCTTAACCCATTGCAGGGCAGCTATTTGATCCAGAAGTCCAAAATTACTGGGAGTATTATCATTGATTCCAGGTTTCATGAAACCTAGCCAAAAAGGAAACAAATTATAGATTCCCTAGAGGACATTAATTGAACCTGAAATACCCAAAACTCCCAAGCGATAGTTGATTGTGACTACAATAACCTGACCATAGCTGGCCAGGACAGAGCCATCATACGGATTTCCGCTGTTCCATTCGTACGACTCCCCATGGATGTAGACGATGACTGGGTATTTGTGCGACATCTCCAATCCATCTAAAAATAGGTTATTGGGTCTTAGGTGCTGGATGGAATTTAGTCAGGATAAAGGATAGTATTACCTGATTTTGGTACATAGACATTCAGGTACAAACAGTCCTCACTTTCATGCTTGAGGTACGGAAGCAATCGGTTCAGTTGGTCCATTCGTCCCTTCGATAGCTTCAGGTTAGATTTACTCAAATCTGGAATGTTTTGTGGACAAACGGACGGCAGATGAGATGCTATCTTTAATCCTTGCCAAGGGGGTGGTGCTCCTGAAATTATAATAAGATTGTTTACCTGAGATTGTATTTTCTTAAAACAAAAATCTTTACTTGTATAATTGGTTTTGGGCTAATCTGTTTCGATTTTAGATAAGTAAAAAATATTGTAAAGTGTGCAGATGAAAGTTTTAAAAAATATTTCATTTCTTGAGTATATAACAAACAATCCTAAATCATGAAATACTTGAATATTCTCAATTGGTTTTGTTCAAATACAGTTGCGGCCAGTAATATCTGCGCCTGCAAGACTACCAAGGCGTTATTTATAGTAAAGGCAATTGTAAAACGAAATTAAGATATTGATTTGTACGAGGGCGTTACATAACTAAGAATTGACATACATTTTGGATTTTATCGTTTCCAATTATACAATTTTGATTTATTATTTTTGTTGCTATTTAGAATCTGCGATGGTATTTTAAGTGGGCGAAAATTGATGTTATTGAAATTAAATAATCCACGCAACTCTCTCTAGTGAACTATTAAATATAATTCCATTTTGTCGAGTTCTATACTTAGCGATAGTTCTTTAAGTTTTTTTTAACTTGTTTACGTTTATATATACATAAAGTTTTCCAAGACATCTCAAGAATTCTTGTTAATATAATACAGGATCTGTTACTCGAAACTCGAAGTGTTACCAATTTCACGCTTCATCAGATGCTAAACAGCTGATGACATCGTTCTCATATTTTATCAAGCGTTAGTTTATCAAGTTGTTTACAAACCCAATGAGTTCTTATACGTCGCAATTGAAAAGAAATATTTCAAATTGAATTCAAACTTTATATTGTGATTGGAAAATCGCATCCAGTTGTTGTTGGTCGCGAACTTTAGCATTTATATGAAAATAACATGTTTGTGTGTCCAACTATGAAGGACTATAATGATACTGGTAGCATCACAAATGAACTCGTTCATAGAAAAACAGCAATACACCAGAAATTCTTCGAAAGGTGAAGGCTTAAATACTAAGTAAGTCCCAGTTCGGTTGCATGCCGAGCCATGGGTCTTTCGACTTTTCACTCATACCCAAGTACAATATTGTGATGATTTAAGCAGTTATGTGTCGCTATCTTTTCATGATAGTTTGAACATTGAACAATCGGTAATTCAAGACTCAGAAAAGCTTTCGAATAGTTAAACACCTATTGGATATCAACTGAAGGAACTTTGATTTGTGGAAAGTGTGGAATGTAATCCGAAAATCCAGAATGAGGTGGAAGGATCTAGATATTGGATGAGAAAGGAGATTAGACATATATGTAAATATAGATAAATAAATTAATAAAGAAGTTTTGTGTGAACATTTAAAAAATGTTTCTCTAATTAGTCCTACAAATCCGTTAAGCCGGGAAAACGTAACAATATTATAAAGGGTGTATACACTAAGTTTACAAAGCTGCCGGCTGTTGATAGGTTTTGGTTAGACGAAGAAAAAATCGAATGCCTGGGGAGGAATTGTAAAGGTTTAGCCGCTAGGGCGTTTTAAAGATTTTTTTTAGAATTTTGCATATCACCCTGTATTTTTGTAACCCTATGACCTATTTGCATGTGTTGAAGGTATAGTTAGCTAGCGGCCGTTTTGCGCCTTTTTAGATATTGCGCCAAAATTATGATTTTGTATGAAAAATTAAATGAGATCAAATTAGTATCTAGTTGTAATTTTTCAACGGCTTTTCTTTGGTCGCTTTGAATCTGAACGGCCTCTAGCGGCGAAACTATACGGAATTCAAAAAACCAGTGAAGGCAAAATTTGTAGGTAATTTTACGCCCTACAACTTTGCTATATTG
This sequence comes from Thereva nobilitata, assembly GCA_963855945.1. Taxonomy (NCBI): domain Eukaryota; kingdom Metazoa; phylum Arthropoda; class Insecta; order Diptera; family Therevidae; genus Thereva; species Thereva nobilitata. The sequence goes on from OY979695.1 coordinate 178,480,193, forward strand.
ATATTTTCATCAAAATGCATAGTTTCTCCTCAAAATAGAAAAAAGGCGAAAACCATCAAATATTTGTATATTTTTCAAAAACAACCCTTTTTTCGAACTGCGGGTTGTGAAAATCATGTTTAGACGACCCAAATCCTTCATTTGGCACCGGTCTCATAGCTGTGGAAAAAATTTCTTTAATTTTTCCTAATTTGAGCGGACTATCGGGTTAAAAGTTAAAACATAAAAGTTTTGGAACTGATTGACAGAACCTACCAAGTTCTATTCCGCGGAGTCAAATATAAAAACATCGAAGCGTCCTCTGGTTTCCCGCAAGGAAGTCATATTGGTCCTCTTCTCTTTATTTTATCAATTGATGACATTGTTACCCTGTAAAAGCCTTATTTACGCCGATGACATCAAACTGTACCGCCATATAAGGAGTATCAAGGATTGCAAACTTCTGCAAGCAGCACTGGGATTCCGTAACGATTTAGAGTTAGATTTTAGAGCCAAAATTCTAAATTTAGAGCAGTTTGGTATTCTGTAAGCTTAAAGATTCTAATATTTAGAGTGCATTAAGCATTCTAAGGCCGTGTACGAAACCGGCTAATTGCTTGCTAAACTTCCAGATTTTTTGGAAGCTTCCCAGTCTAATCCCAGTGCTGGGCGAAACCGAAACTGGAATTGCTTGCTAAAATTTTATCGGTTGACATGTACTTGACGTTTAGCAAAATAGCAAAAAAATCAAACACCAAACGAAATTCTCTTCTGTAAAAAATTCTCTTCCGATCAAACAAAACAGAAAATAAAAAAAATCTATTCTGTAAAAAATTCTCGTTCGATTTCTTGGAAAAATGTTGAAAGTAGCAAGAGAAGAAGAAGAATTAGCAAGCTCGAAAATTTACTAAATGAAAAAATACCAGAATTAGGAAGCAATTAGCCGGTTTCGCACACAGAGTCGGCAAAAAGGCAAAGGCAGCGCCATCTACCGTAAATACCGGTTATTAAATTTTGTAGTAGATGGCACACACTGTTGTACAAGAGTTCTCTAAATTTTAGACGAAATTTGGAATTCTGTAACACATTTCTTGTCTAAGTTAGAGTTCGATTTCATTCACATATAAGGTGTCTTGTGAGAAAGGTTGGGAATTTGCAAAAATGTAAGTTTAAACAATTTTTAAAGTTCAAATCTTCATTGATTTTATGGGAAATCACCCGAAATTAGCAAAAAATCAAAAGATTTATTAAAAAATGGTCCAAGGAATTCAACAACCCCCTCATCACCAGCACTTATACATATCTTTAATAAGGCTTCTGCTTGAATACGCCTCCCAGGCATGGTCTCCTTACTACTCCTCCCATGTTGGTAGAATCGAATCGGTTCAAAGGAAGTTCGTCCGATTCGCACTCTTATTCTGTTCGTCCGATTCACACTTATTCTTCCGCCTTATGGGAACAGACTTAAATTGCTCAACTTAAGCTCTCTCCATAAGCGTCGCGAGGTCGCTGGCGTAATATTCGTTCATCCTTTGTTGAATGACAAAGTTTACTCAGGCTTCCTACGAAGCCGTACATCTTTTAGAGTGAATAACTACAACTTGAGAGGTCAACTTCTCTTGTACATTAATTCCTCTGTACGAGCCGGTTAACCGCATGCTTATAAATGTTAACAAAAATGGGAGTGTTTTTAGCGTGCAAATTAGTGAAGATGTCCTTAAAAGGAATCTTTTTAATGTGGCGCGACTCCCTGCGTGTCCCACTTAGGGATGGCAATGATACATCGATGTATTAAAAACATCGATATATCGAAAGCGAAAACATCGAGGTATGACATCGTTGTATGAAGACCGATGCATCGATGTATCGTCATCGTTCTTGTTTTCGATGTTTATATATGAAATAATTAGGTAGAAATATATACAAGCGGTATATAACAAAATAAATTAGAATAGGTTAAACAAATTCATTGTCTCAGAAAAAGCCTAGCAAAACTTGAACCACAACATTCAAATGGAAAATATTTAAAGGCAGCTTTTGAAGCAGGAATTAAAAAAAGATTTGCAGAATAGAACATACCCATCTTCTATTATTAAGCACTGGATCCCAGATTTAAATCCATCTATCATCAACAGCCCAATGTCTTACCAAAAACCACAAGATATTTAAATACATTGATCAATGATCTGGAGGAAAAAGAAGCACGTACTAGTTCAAGCTCGGAAAATGAAGAAACTGAGGAGATGGAATTGGACATTTGGAGCGTCCCTAAAACGCTAATGTATGACAAGAAAGTCAAAAAAAGAAAAAGCAAGACTGAAGACCAACCAAAGAAATATCATTATATTTGAGCAATCCTGTATCCAACTTGCATGAAAACCCCTAGCAAGTTTGGGAAGATGCAAAACATATTTACCCAAATTTGTATATTTTGGCTAGAAAATTTGTATCGCCTGTTGGTATATCAGTACCTTCGGAGCGTTTATTTTCTAAAGCAGGCATCACCATTAATCAAGCTAGAAACAGATTCCGAAACTTCTATTTTTAGGATCTCTGCCTGAAAAATACTGGAGACGAGCAATAAATAAAAATTAAAAGTTGTATACACGTAATCCTTATGTAGATGTTTAATAAAATATCTAATAAAGACAATAATATATTTACTATTGATTTTGGTAATCTCCGATGTTTGTGGACATCGATGTTTTTATTTTACTACATCGAGCACATCGATGTATTCAAACCGATGTTGCTTCGATGTCGATATATTCCACATTCAATATTCCCCAACTCATACAACATCCAAAACATCAAACGCAAGGTTCATTGCCTCTTCGTTATGAATCCTCACATTTCGCTTGGCCTATCCTGGTCCTTCATCTATCCTTCGATCTAAGCTTCGACTTTTAGACATTGCACCATGACATGAGTAAGACATGACGCACTTTCGCATAAAAACGCATCAAATCCATGTTCATGTTAAAGATTTAAACTTTTCAGACTACCCTCTTTTAACATAGCATTCTACCGCTAAAACATTTTTTAAATTCTTTCTATTTCATCACATACTTCAAATGATCCACGAAGGCTTACGATAATTGTTAAAAATCTCATTCATGCTTGCTAAACTTACTAAAAAAACCTTTGCTCTATTTCCGCTACGTTAGAGAATTTTATCGACAAGCTTTTACACACAAAAAAACACATGAAACCGCTTTGAAAGTGCATTGTAAAATATTAAAACATGGATTTGTGACTAAGGCTTTTAAAAAACAATAAACTCCGCCATGGATAAATGCTCACAATCCTTTCTCTTTACACTAAACTAAACCAGCATAGAGACATTTGAATTGGCATAACTTTGTAAAAAAAAGGCTACAAATTAAATCCTACAAAGGATGTCCTTGTAGCAGCATTAAATGCTGAACGATAAAAATTTCTCTCTTTATATTTTTTTACTGTCGCCCCCTTTTCGAGAATAATGCTCGCAAAAATTAAAAGAAAAATGTGAAAAGGAATTATGCCATACTTTTGCAAAACTCCTCCGCGCCCCAATTGAACGTGCTTCGTTGAATGTACTATATTAACATGTCAGACATGTTGTTTATTTTTTTTTTATCTTAAAAATTTGGCATGTCTCATCTGTTTTTTATCCTCATGAACTTACGCCTATTTCAATACTGAGTATAGAGGGACTCTTTTGGGGCATCCCTTTCCCAGTAATAAAAGGATAATGGGTCATGTCTTTGGTGAGGCCCCCTCCAAAAAAGGGATGAAAGTGTATTTGTCCAATAACTCGAGGATACGATTTCGTGCTGAAGGCACACACATACGATATGCATGAAAATTCCATAAAATGAAATTCCCTTTTTTGGATGGTATGGTAGGGGGTGACCTACGTTTAAGGAGCACGTCATGCGGGGAGTCTAGGACCGAATATGAACTTAGCTAACAATAAAAAGTTCATGACTAGCCAATGAGTAAACTTTTGGAACGGAAAAAGTTTATTTTTTTCTGGTATACTTTAATTTGATTACCTCCCCGCAATCACGCCCTTCCTACGTCCGCCAGCAACCGAAATTGTGGAAATGCTGAATTTGATTTATCCTATATTTGCACAGAGCAAAAAAGGGGTTTCAGTTTGGTCATTTAATAAAGAAGGAAACTTTTAAGACTCAAGTTATGCTTACGAAAATTTTCTTGAAGGACTCAACTTATTGATCAGAGATGACGTTTCTGTCAAACTTGCTTCAATTCAGTTATATATACATGAAAAAGTTCGCCAAAGTTCAATTACATTTGACTTCGACAATAAATTGGAAATCTTTGTTGGTAACAGTTATTCAGGACTTTGGTTACAAGGACATCACCAGCTCCTTTGTATGATATGGATTACATTTTTTTTTTTTGCAATTCTGTTTGTTGTCAGCAGAATAACTCAGCATGAATGAACTTCAGTAAGGAAAGTTTTTCGTGAAAATGTGGAACAAGAAGGTCCTTAGATAAAGTTATTTCATATTCCTTCCATACTTTGTCGCGGTTTCCTTGAACAAACCGAAATTTTTATTTAAAACTGAACAATTTTTTTTTATTTATTATTTTTAATGTATATTTCGTAAATCTTTGATGGATTTAAAGTGCTCCGAGGAGGCTTTACGCAATTTCATTAGAAATGTTCTGTTTTCCTACTTGACTTGAAAATAATGTGGGTGGATAGAAACCTTGAACAGGGCACATTTTGAAGACGGAAAATGCCTGAAAACAATAATTAAAATAATACTCTGAATAAGGAAAACATGAACCGAATTCCTGGAAATTTACTTTATAATATGGGCTCTGATGAAATCATGCTGGGTTCTCGCAATGCCAGGCAATTTCTTATTTTGATAGTGGCACATGGTTACTTTATTATATGGCGGGTAGCAAATATGTAACGTCTATAAAATTGTATACCGTCATCATCAAGGCAGCAACAGTGTAATCTTAATATAAGGTAGTCTAATAATCTAAAATGTTAATTGCTTGAAGCGATATATGTCAATTTTCTTGAGAGTATTTTACAGCCTCAACGTTGAAGAGTTTACTCTGTAGAATTAATTATTATTTTGTTTATTCCATACATTAATTTTCTGAGTTACTTAATGGAACAGTAATCTGCGTCAAGGAGTTTTGATTTTGTTCCTTATTACAATGTTTTTCCTAGGAAAAGGACATAGGATTAAGATATAACAGAAAATTTTATACAGTTCAATTACGAGTTTTTAAAGACTTGGTGATTAAGATTTTTTAAAGAGTTATGATCAAAATTATGATATAAGGTAGTAAACCTGTGATATTTCTTTTGTTTTATGGAAAAATATATAGTTAACATAAAACGTTAAAGATTTGACTAGCATTTAACCATCGGCTATCGGCGATTAATGTCCAGTTGAGTTTGGTGAGCCAACGGTTAGTTACTTAGGGATAATTATTAGACATTTAATGTTTTCAACAACTTAATATTAGATATTAGATACAAGCGAGCAGGAATATCCAAATCAATACCAAATATCATCAAACTAAGGCCAGCGGAAAATGAAAGCCTTCAGGAATGCATTGTGGAAGCATTACTTTGAAAAGTGATGGAGACATTACTTTTTGATAAACAACTTCATTGATGTCCTACGGAGGGAAGATATACAAGTCAGCTATTTATCTTTACTAGTAAGGGAAGGCAGACAAATGACGGTACCAACCACAAAACAAACCGCAAGTGTTGACGTCATAATTGAGCTAAGCAGAATCAGTGGCTTTTTAAGGGAGGGGGGGGGGGGGTATGAAAAAATGTATGACTTTTGTATGAAAAAAATTAACTTGAACATTTATTATATCATTTTGTAATTTTGATTAATAAACAGTTCTCAAAGATACACTTTATTTTAGGTAAAATTGCACATGTAAAAACAACAGTATATAATTCCTTCCTGGATTTTGACAATCCACCAGGATCCAAACTAAATTTTAGAGAATAAATTGAATTGATAATGTGGTTAACGGGTTAAGCCATTCAGCGCTAAGAAAATACACTAGAAATATCAAGCGTTAGTTGTTAAAGTTTGATTTTTTTAAAAAATCAGCAGTAATATAGAGCTTATTGTGTCTCGAATGCGGGTCGCTAGTGGCTCACGATTTATTGGCAAAAGTCAGTGAGGAATTTGGACAATACAGATCTTTGATTTCAAGCAAATTTTCCCGATCCTAGGATTCTGCACTTTCTGATCCGCTCAAAACTTTTTTTGATCCTTTAACTTGCCTTTTCTGAATTTCATTTCAAGACTTACAAATTATTTGAAATCTTTTCAAAGCTACCTGGAGCCCCCGTGACTGACGAAGGGTCATTATTCAGCGCTTTTCCAGGTATTCCGCGGATAATCCTAAAGTTCCACGAAATTTTCATGTAGACATGTTTCAACAGGAAACAGGCCTCCTGCTGATATTACAATAGTTAAAATCTGCAGCTTCAACCAACCAATATATCCAGAAGGCGCAATTTATTTTATTTTATGTAATTTTAGTCTTTTGTACCAAATGGCTCTTCTTTGAAATGAGGCCCTGAGAACCAGAGTAGCCTATCTACAAAAACAATAAACTGAAATACAAAGGGATTTATGAACCTATAAATTTCAAAGTAATTTTTTCTCATTTTATTAGCGTTTTGTATTGATATTAAAATTTGGTGACACTTAACACTGTCTATTTATTTATTTAAATAAGAAATTAAGCCTTTTGTCTTTATTTTTTTGTAATTTTTTTATAGTTAGGCCACTATGGTCTTGGGATAATTAAAGAAATATTATATTTGGATATTAAAGAAAACAAGTTAGGTCAGACAAAATTTTATTATTATTGAAAGATTTTTAACAAAATAATTAAATTACTGTTCTTAAAAATTAATCACTGTCATAGCAGTTCTCTATAATGTCTACAGTATTTCCCACGGTAGAACTATCCTTTATATTCTTATAGAATTCATGATGCACTGGTGGCACATACTCAAGCAGCTCTATTAAATCTTTCTTTTTTTCCTTGCTTATCTCCTTTCCATCAGGGTACACTAGGTCCAACTCTATACCAGCCAAACTCTTTGAGTTTCTTTTAGAGACATCAACTGACTCAAACAGTACGTCTGTATTATTTGAATAAATATTCAAATATTTTAAACTGGTGCATTTTATGAAATTTCAACCACTGCATTTTCAGCCACATAACTTTAGAGCGTTCAGCTGTAACTTTACTATTTGTTATGTTTGTTTCTAGTTTTTTTGTTGAAAAGAAGTGTTCCTTATTCATCGTCATAATATTGAAGGGGTTCTTATTTCTTGCTGCTTTGATAACTGCAAGCCAATCATCAGGTATGTATATGTTTTGAAACATTTTTTTTTTCTTTTCTATCAATCCGAAATCTTGGTCACAAACAAGGTAGGAATGCCCACTTACATAAAATTTGTGATCAATATTTTCTACTACAAAATCAGAATGTGATGTAATATACTGACAGAGTAAAGCCATCTTGATGTTTCGATTCTGCCCACCACATTGATCCGAGTAAAGAATTAAGTTTTTCGTCTGCACTCTTTCTTTAATATACCGCAACAGACATGATCCAATTTCTTGTGGACCTCTCGATGCAATGGTTTCGTTCCATACACACATTGTAACATTGTCGGTAACAGCATCATGAATTCCCAGACAATATGTCCAAAGTTGTCGTTTGTAATAACATATTCCAGTTGAAACTATTGGTGTAGGCAATGTTTTCATCAAATCAAATACTAAGACTGTAACATCTTGATTTTCCTTAGCAAATTTTTTATCATTTTCATAATTATCTCTGGCAGATTGAGCTTTTTTCAAATGAAGTGTTTTCTGGACTTGCAGTTGCATTTTTTCTTCTTCAGAGTCTGATGCTTGTATTTTAATTTCGAAATTGTCACACTTCTTGCATGAGTCACTTATTGGGGTATGAAATGAAAGATTGAAATCTTCATTGAAAATTTTCCTGAATATGTAATTAGATACTGGTAATGTATTTGGTTCATTAGAATATAAAGAGTACATTTTATTTATATTCAAATCCGGAGAAAGAAACTGCCTGTTTTTATTTTTGTGCAAAGTATAATGTGATTCGTATCGTGGAAACCTTTCTATAAATGCTTTTACACATTCGAACTTTTCCTGGGTCGTTTTGTTCTTTGGTGGATGTTTGCCTCTTTGGTCTTGTGGTGGTACTTGTATGGTCAGTTTATTAGCAAGTAATCTTGTTATCCTACCATCACTTACTTGAAATATTTTTTTAAAGAATTCTTTGCAAACTTTCATTAGTAGTCCATCACTGTTAGGGACATAATAAACTCGTGAGTTTGAACGTCTACTCTCTCTCTCTCTCTCTACTTTCTGAATTTTGGGCAGTACTTCTCTTTTTAGGTGCTACCTTTATTAACGAAAACAGATATGATGTTTGTATATTAAAATTTCCAAGCTTATAAAACTTTTCAAATAATTCTTTCTGTTGTGTAGGAGTTATTTTAGTGTGACAAGTCCCGGTGCAAAGACATTGTTTGTCACTGTTCATATGCTTGGCAGGAACTATATTTCCTTTAAAATTTAAATATTGCTCACCTTTAGCCCTTTTATCTTTTCTCAAGTTCTTTTTCCACTTGCCAGGATTACGTTTTCGTTTCCTAGACTTTTGCTCTTCGCTGTCTTCATTACAGACTGCTGGTGTATCATGGATTTCATTATTAGGAGCGAAGTTTTCATCTTGAAAATGGTCAAGTAAGTTTAAAGATGCTGGGGAAGCGTTTCTGGATGGTAGGTACTCAGAGCCTGAATCTTGAAAGGGATCGTCATCTGTTTCAAACAAATCTACAGAGAAATATCATGTGAAACTTACCTTCCATCTGTATTAGTTCTTGGTCTTGGCTTTCATTTAATGGATTTTCTTCTTCTATACTATCCATTTGAATTATTTTAAATTAAATCAAAACATAAAATGTATTTTTCTCGTAATTTTCGCTATGATTTCCCACCAATTTGAGACATGACATTGACAGATGGCCTAACACTAACTGATTGACAGATTGATTTTTTAAAATTATACTGGCCTAACTTACTTAGGCCACTATGGCACATTCGTTTTGAAAAAAAATGGAAAAATTCATAACAGTATTGTGACGCCATCTATTAAAACTTATAGGAATCAATGTTAGGCCACTCTGGTTGGAAAAATTACCTTACGAGACCACACTTAGGCCAATAAAATGAGATTCTGAAAATCGGCAGTTAGGCCGCTCTGGTTCTCAGGGCCTCAAATATACAGCTAATTAATTCATCGGCATCTACCATTTTCTTAAGGGGTAACACCACTGTAGAGGTGCGAAAAAAGGCCAAATTTTGGGAATTAATTTAAAAGGTATGGAAAAAGGGATCGAAATTCTTTTCAGGCGATTGATCAAACATGTATTCAAGTGTAAAAAAAAATTTTTTTTATTGACTTTTTGTTACAAAATGGTGGCGCCACAGTCGTTTTTCGAAATCACCTTTTTGTTAAGGGCCTCCACGGGTGGACGGATTTCTCCGAAAGTTGAAGACCTGGAACAAAATCCAAATAGTTTCCTAATCTATTTGACCTTGCCCATAAAAGTACGTAGGATTTTTTTTTTAAACTGATTTTTGTAAAAATGGCGCACTTATGAAAAAAAAAAATTGATTTTCGGCAAAAAAATGAGCAGTAAATTGTTTATAAAATTTTTTTTACAACGAATCAAAAAACGGCTACGTACTTTTGTAAAGAATGCAATTGTAAAGCTAATGTCAAAATTTCAAACCGATCCATGCAATAGTCTCCGAGTAATCCGTCCACCCAGTTCGAAAAACATGGTTTCCAGATAATCGCGCTTAAAGTTTTGAAAGTACTCTAATCTTTGAAAATTGTATTTTACCTTCACTGTGCGATGTAATGTAAAACACGTTTATTATTTTGTAGCGCACCCTGGTGGACACCTGGGGAACCCAAATAACCTTTTTGCTATAGCAGCACTTATTATTTCGACAGGTAAAAGCAATATACAAGCAATAAGTCGGACCAACGCGTGCTCCGAGGCGCCGGGGGAAAATCGAAAATTAAATCCTTCAAAATTATTTTTCTGTTATAGGACCAACTGCACATTGTTTTTGTTATCCTGAAGTATATTTCAAGCCAAAAAACAAAAATTCCATTTTTTCAAAATCCTACAGTGGTGTTACCCCTTAATACAAACAAAACTGTTAGATGCAAATAAAAAACGTAGGGATTCACTACTCGACATATGCACATTGGTGTCCGCCAGCTTAATGAGTGCTGGAAATAATGTTTCACTCATTCTTGTTTGCCGGTCGAAACTTGCAGCAATCACACACAGGGGCGCGGCGCGTGGTTTTTTTGCGCCCGGTGTATTATTGCGCCCCATCAGCTGATCATATGAAAAAGGCTTGTTTTTGTCTGGATCGCAAGGACGAAGAAGTGGAAAATACACAGGGCACTTCTAACTTGGTAGCCATTTGCTAGGATTTTTCAATAACTTCCTGAAATTTTGCTCTGATCGTAAATCAATCAAAAAACCTTTTGTAGAAATTAAAAATATCAACTGCAGCAGACATTTGGGCTTTGTAAGTATATATTGGTTGTATTTATTTTTCTAAAATATCACACTAGATTGCTATGGAACAAATTAAATTTAACTCAGTAATTTTATTTCGTAATTCTGCTGAATGTTTCGATACGGGTTCCCTACCTGAACGAGTTCTACCAACGCCTCGTAAACATCATCTAATTGACGAACTATGCTACTTTCACTACTAGTCTTATTAAGCTTTTTAGTGCCTTCTTTTTCAAAATAATAATCTTTCAATCGAACTGGAGAAATAAGCATATAAATTTTGAATAGTATCATAAGAAGAAATTGCCTTTAGAAACATAGGCTTTTTCGAAATTCACACCTATGACCTATTATCAAGCGATGCATCAATGAAGTCTGAGTTGAAGAGGTAGTTAATGGAAAATTGTATTTGTACTATTTGTTTACATTATTATATTCGCGGAACAGTAAAATATTTTAATTTTCGTAAACATACATAAAAACAATAAACAAATTAATTCTAATAAAATATAAATAATATAATTTAAAAATGTATTAACTAAAATTAGTAATTTAATAATTATTATTAAATCTAAAATATTACTTTTATCACTCAAAATTTTAAATCTAATAAAAATATTTCACTCAATTTGCTCTTCATAAATTCGTCCACAGGAACAGGCACAAAACTTAAAATTGCACCATAAATATACGAATTATAAAAAACATAAATAATACATAAAAAAAATCTACATATTAGTTTGTTCGACAGTAAGGGAACACACAAAAAATCACAAGATATTTTGTTCTCATTTCGTTTATTTACCTCTTTTAACAAATCTTGGAACAAAATTTAAAAGTGCATCAAAAGCGCCCTGAAGTTTATATCAATCAATTTTCCTTTGTGTGGTGCAATTTACAAACATTTCAAAAAGTGCTCCAGCGTAGTGAAAATGAAATTATTTTGTGTTTTGTCTCGTTCATTCCACTGCTTAATTCTGTATTTACATCTCACGTTCAAATTAGAGAAAATGAAATTTTTCACTCACTCCTGAATTTTTACTTCTGCTGATTCTCTGGACAGAAATAATATGAAAATCTCGAAGCAAAAGTCTCGAGAGGAAGTAGAAAAAGTCTCGAGAGTACGAGAGGAAGTAAAATTTCCACACTTTTTTTGCATGGAATTTGTGTTGTGTTATTACATGAGTTGAAATATAGAATATTTTATTCGGAAAATAAACTGGAAAACTAAATCCTGTTAATAAAAATGAAATCCTTTAATATATGAAAAGGATGTCACAAAAACATTTTTTCTTTTTTTTTCAGTTTTAAATTTTTTTTTAAAATCTGAATATGTGAAATGGCGCCCCCGTCCAATAGCGCCCGGTGCAAGTGCACCATTCGCACCTATGAAAGCGCCGCCCCTGATTACACACTTGAAACAATTAAGACTTTTACTCGCGCGCCTGTAAGCGCTTGTCGGCCATTTTACGTGAACGCACCCTAAGTGGAAACCCCGCTTTAAGGAATGATGTTTCAAATGAAAGTAAGTATTCCTTTTTTTCATTTTATTGTGAAAAATGTTTTAAGTTTGGATTTAATAAGTTACCTTAAAGCCTCTATTTTTGTCATCAATTGAAATAAAATTGAATTTTGTTCTTTGAAATTTTGCCATTGATCTTGATCATGTATGTTAATACAGTTAACAAGCTGAATTCCTCTAAAAAATTTCTTCTGGACTTATTTGTATTAAAACATAACTAAAAGTCACATAAATTTTGAAAGATAATGTCTGAAGTTCAGGACTCGACTTTTAATTATTTAACCCCCCCCCCCCCCGCGAGAAAATATTTCTTACTACGCCACTGAGCAGAATGTGTCCAATATAAATCTTTGGAATTTCTTATTCATGATAGCATTTCAAATATAAATATACCGCAATGTACGCGATGCTTAACGGAGTCACCCGAATGTACCGTAAACCGATCAGTAATTGCTCGCTGCAGAGGTACACCACAAGGAGGCGTCATCTGGCTTTTACTGTGGTTAGTAACTATGAATAGCATACTACAAAAAACTAGACGAAAGAGCCGAAGAAGTAACATACGTCATAAAGTTGGGAAGGGTCCAGAGAACGGCAAGATGGAGTATTGGAATTTTCATATACCGAGTTTCCATGGGAATCGAGTTGAGTTGTGGTTGAGTTGAAATGACACTTCAACTCAACGATTAACTCTATTTCTGCCTTCCGTCTTCCTCCATCTTTTTCCATAAATTAATTTTGTTATAGATTTTTCTTTAAAAGTATTTATTAAATATAAAGAGGCGCGACATTTTCAGTTTTTGTACCTTTGCTAGTGTGCCGTTTTTAGTTGCATGCGTGAACTAAATTCAACCTACCTATTTTCGTTGAGTTGAGCAGAGTTGAAAATTTTTAACGAAAACTATTAACTCATTCTGTTTCGATGACGTATAACTCGGGTTCAACTCTGGTTGAACTCTCATGGAAACTCAGTCATAGACAGCCAAGCCTTTATAAAAGCTCGTGATTCAGTAATGGTGCGCTCCAAGCTAGTGAAGCGATGCAGAACTGAGCTAGATAGGGCTTGAAAGCACAACGTAACTCTCGTCTGAGTTCCAGGTCATTGGAACATAGATCGGAACGAGAAAGCCGACTACCTAGCCAAGCAGGAAATGTCTCCGCGAAATGCACTTTTGGATGCTTTTAAGGGCTAAAATTGCATCTGGAGGGTCAAAAACGACTCTATAAGCACAATAAAGTTTATGTGATAATAAAATAAAAAAATTCTAGTCAATATTAATTATTTTTAAATGATTATATTAGAAGAACTATCGAAAAAATAGCAAAAATGCACTTTTTTGCATAAAAGTGCATTTAAATATGTCTTCCAACCTCAACTGTGCGTACGAACTATGATTTTATTGTTATTTACACCTAGATCTATTATTTTATACAAAAAATCTAATGGACAAGAAATACCTCGAAAACCGATCGCAAATCTTTAATTCTGACGGCCTATATGATATTTGTTAAAATCGAAACAAATGTCTTGATTAAGAAAAGTTGGAAAAAACCTATTTTCTAGGCAATTATCCATAAAGGGTTCTATTTAGCATACTCAATAGACCGGCTCTCGTTTGATCACGGAGGTCAAGCAGCATTGGATTGGACGTGGTTAGTACTTAGATGGTGGACTGCTTGGAAAAATGTCGCGTTAACTTTTTTTCTACTTTTTACTTGTATTTCACGGATTCAACCAGCCAAATTTCGCTATTTCCCATTGGTTGACTGAACAGTGAATAGTTACTTACTAATTCGTTTTTAGAGAGTACTTAGGTTTGCCAACGTGGACCAAACTGGGTCGAACTTGATAATGCCCCGGCTTCACCGACCTCAGTTCAATAATGTTCAGTTCAACCCACAAAAGTTGCTTCACCGGCTAAAGTCCAGTTAATGTTCAGTTCGTGCTTGAAATTGTTGTTGCTTTTTCGCCAGTAGTTAGAAATGCAAAAGCTCACTGGAATGGCATTCCATTATTCCATTTTATTACTCTCTTTTGAGCGAGATTTAAGTTTAACTTCAGTGCGATTCCAGTTGGGCGAACTGAGGTCTGTTTTATTCTCAGTTGAATATGTTGAAATTATATGCAAACGGAGGTTATTTTAAAGTTCAGTTCACCAATTTGATCGAACTTGCACAGTTCGTCCGTTGAAGCCGGGGGATAATCGTAATTGGGCCCAAGTTAGGCAAAATGTTACATTTTATATTTGGCCTCAATGTGGATTCCACATGTGGCCCTAGTGTGCAAATTAGAGAGACCCCATGCGTCCCAAGCCAAATATTTCTAGTCGGGCGGAAGTCCTGAAATAACCCCAATCTATTAAGAAAGTGTTTTACTTCGATATAGAGAAGGTGGCATATAGAATTCGAGGCGAAAAGATACATATTTTAGTAAGCCGTCCGTAGATATGCTTCCTCCTGTGGTGCCATCACAGATCAGAAGTTTATTTAGCAATGAGGGTTTTATCTTTCAATCTGCGAACAACTATTGACTCAACTTTTCTGAAAATATTATTTGCAGGAATATTTTAAAGGTTTTCTTTAGTTAAAATTGTTATAGAAGAGACTTTGGGAAGGAGGGGAAGAAAAATGACTTTCCTATAAGAAACATAAGAATGATTTCGAAGAATAATTGTGATAAAACTTTGTCATTCTTAAAATATTTTGTAATTTCCCATTAAATCGGAAAGATTGTTGACTTATTACTAGAATAAAATGGGGGCATATTGAAAGAAAGACATACAACCGAAAAAAAAATGTCGACTTTCTCCAAAATTTTCATATACAACACACAAGAACAGGCTAGCTTTGAGGCATACTTTATGATCCATGTTTTCATGAAGTTTTAACATTGCAGAACACATTTGTTCATCGTTAAATGTTTACCAGCTGTAAGCAAATTGATATAAGTAGGGCTGGGGGCAAATTCTATGTAACAATTAGGTATGCTGCTATCAGCCTAAAGCAAAAATACTGTAATTGCATGCCTTTTATGCTGTGCTACGGAAATGAAGTCTTCCTGGAATTTAGGAATACATTGTTCAAGCATGTCAGTTATTTTTTTTTATCAAAAATTCCCAATAAATTTGGCCTTGAATGAGATATGCTATAATTGAAGTAGAAAATTAAGGTTAAAAATTTAATTAATTTGGGTGTA
This sequence comes from Thereva nobilitata, assembly GCA_963855945.1. Classification (NCBI taxonomy): domain Eukaryota; kingdom Metazoa; phylum Arthropoda; class Insecta; order Diptera; family Therevidae; genus Thereva; species Thereva nobilitata. The sequence goes on from OY979695.1 coordinate 178,495,566, forward strand.
AAGCAATTGAGTTAAAGTGCTTGAAAATTGATAATTGTCAGGAGGGATCTAGATACCTTTCCACTTTGAGAACAAAAAAAATACAAAAAAATGCTAATAATGTTGGTTTGGTATTTTTTTCACCTTCTTAATGAACGCTTTTTTGATGTAAAAATAAACAAAATTGTGATTAACACTCGAATGCGACCCGAAATTTGAACACCTACACAATCTCTGTGACACAAGTAGGAGACCGTATCCTTTTTCTATTTGCTTAGATCTGACCGTAATTCCCCGGAAATCTTGAAATATACTTATCCCAATTTCCCTGGACATAAAACTTTTCGCCCACTGGCAACAAAACGGAGGCAATCTTTGGGAATTGCCATGTTTGCATCTGTGTTATAAATATGCCCAACTCTATTCAGAAATTCACAGGTCAGCATTACTGTTTCAATATGTTTAAGGAAAAAAAGTTTTGTGTTAAACTGGACAAGGGCATACTTTGCGGCTTTATTCAAAAATAGAACCTCTCAATTCTACACTCTTGGTAAGGAATTTTAAAACAAAATAAAAATAAAAATAAAAAAAAACAGAAAAAGTAACAAACCCTCAAAGCAGGGCTCAACTTTCTTTTGCAGACAGTTTTAAAACCGAAACTTCAACCTGTCCATCACAGTATATTTCGGTTACAACAACAACAAAAAAAACTGTTTCAACCAACTCCAATGTTTACCCACAAAAACCCTCGGGGGTAGATTTAATATTTGTTCACCCCATAAAATATCGATATTAATGGTAGGAACTTTGCTGAAACATTTTAGAGAGTAAACAGTCCACTTGAACAGAAATTTTTGTACTTGGCTTAAAAGGCAACAAACTTGATGTTTTTGTTTAGCGGTAAAATTTGGAAGAAGCCTAAATTCAACAAATTGCCAATTAATATTCTCTGATCAATGGAGCAATTAAAAAGGTTTAAATCCTTTGCTTCCATTTGCATTTATTCGAAAATTTCTATTCGTGGAAGAAAGCCTAAATCAGTTTTCTTTATTGAAGGCTGAGTTGTAATTTATTGTTTGGGACCTTTTGGTAATTCGTTGAATTGTTTTTTGTGTTTTTTTTTTGAATTAAAAATTAAAGATCTGCCAACGACAAGACGCGGCTTACTCCAATCAGCCATCATCATTCAATACCATCCCAACAGAAATAACTTCAACGATCGAACGAGCTTTCTCGCATAAGAGATGGCAAAAGAGGGGTCAGAAAATTTTTATAACTACGGGGAGAATATTTTCTGGGTGGGAAAAGGACGAAGACCAAAGCGTGGAATCGAACCATGAACCTCTGAGATGGTACCCATGGCCTAGGCTACCAATGGCGAACACCTCAGTGTGGTAGTGCCAAAGACCATGGATATTTTCGCACCTTTGGCCATATACGCCCAGACCTAACTCATTATCGGTTTAAGAACCCTCTGTATACCAAAAGGCCCTGTTTCCTCTAAAGAAAACTGCTGTGCTCGTACCGACCTACTGGAGTGGTATCGGTCTTAACAGGTCCATTTAATTTCTTGAGAATTGATAGGTGATCCACAACGTTTAATAGGGCTTCCATAGTTGCAGTCGGACATGTTAACTCCCGTGTTACCGAGACAGGCCAGCCTTTGAACCTTGACCAACTTAATCACAGCAGCTTTCGTTTGGTCTTGACCCACCATGCAATAGATGCATACGTGACCATGGGCCTTAAGAGCGTCGTGTATACCCAAAATGTAAAACTTGGGTCGAGGCCCCACGTTTTTCCTACAAATTACCTTGGTCTCTTAATTAAATTAGTCTCTCAATCTAGGATTTCCAGGTGTGCTTTTGATCCAGGATTAAATATGAAGTACCATCTAATTAGAGAGGGAACTTTTGAATTAGCTCCCTCTTATTAGCAAATGGTACGATGACACTTTTTTGTGAGTTAATACCCAAGTTATTGCTCCAACACCAGCTATGCACATATGATAGAGGGGCGGCGGAGCGCGTGGGGATGGAAGGAAAAGTGCACACGCACTTTCGCCTTGGGTGGGGAAATCCACACCCAAAATAATTCATCCCAGAACGTTGCAGGAACGTGGTCGAAGGGACGCCCACAAGCAAGGCTTTTTATGCGAAAACTAAATATACTGTATTAGAGCTATTAAGAACTTATTCCTCATGAGGACTCCATTCCCCATGAGGAGCATGCGGAAAGGGGCATCTCCTTATGAACACCACATAAAAAAAACAGCGATGCCTTATCAATTTCTCATAGGGGCCCTATGAGGCAAACCTCATTAAGAATGAAATGGGGCAATCCCAGCATCTGCCTTACTTTTTCGGAAAGCTGTGGGTTTGGCCTCAGGGGCCCTATCCCTAGCTCAACTACGGAAAAATTCTGGGCCTTTTTTTTGTCTAATATCCTTGGACTAAAATCAAAATATCTCAAAAACGGTTACTCTTACAAGAAAAAGTTATAAAATATTTTTTGTAGGAAATTACCTAAGCTATAAACTTTATTCATATAACTTTTCTGTAAAAGTGAGCATTACTGAGATATTTTCGAAAAATCGCTTTTGGTGACCTTTGACCCCGCGTAAAATCGTGTCGGAGTGTCAAACCGATGGAGATTCGTGACATTTTCCTTAAGGTCCGGTTACACGCAACGATCTGCTTGTGCAAATTGACTGGCGCAAGTTAATTGGTGCAAATAAACTGAGTGAACATGAATCGGTTTACACACAACGATTTATTTGTACAAATTGACTAGCGCAAGTCAATCGGTTCAAATAAAATGAGTGAAAATGGACCAGTCACGCTCATGCCAAAACACCAACCTCAAGCCGATTTTCTAAGAACACATATTTTGCACAAGGAAACCTTTTTGGCTTGCGCAAGCCAAAAATTTGCGTATACACTCAACGATTCACTTGCGCAAAATGACTTGCGCAAGCCAATTGGCACAAGCAGATCGTTGGGTGTAACCGGACCTTTAGAGCAATAATATCAATGTTCATACCAAAATTCAGCTTTCCCGGAATTTTTCCGAAATTGGGCCTTTTTTTGTCTAATTTCCCTGGACTATTATTCAATTCAATTGTTCCCCACGGCACTGTGTGGAATCGAATCACGGACCTCTGGGGTGGTAGTGGTAGTTTAATTTAATTCCCGGCTACCCTGGCCCCACTTTACAGTTTTTCCATCACGATAACACGTTAGTCCACTTCTCGAGACAATCCAAGAAACTTTTCAGGGAATTTGCTGGAAACCTTATGTCATTGAACCTACAGTCCCGATTTGGCTCCATCTGATTACTTTCTGTTCCCAGAATTAAAAGAAGACGATGGGATCCATTACTAAGTTGTAAACAGGCAAGTCTAAGGTGGTTTAGTTCGAAGAATGCTACTTTTATAAGGAGAAATACCGAATACAAAAATATTTCGATATGGAAGGTTCATACATATACTTATGCATAAAAGATAAAACTGTTTAAATTTTCATTGTGTTTAATCCGTTTAGTCCGTTTACTTTTTGATGCAACTACGTAGAAGATGGAGTACTACATACTTACTTATATCCTGAAGGCAAAATTCGGGGAAATTTTTGCAGAATCAGCGACGCAATTTTAGAGAAAAATAGTAAAATTGATGAATGTACAAAAACAAAATAATAAACTGAAATAACTTTTACGTACTATAAATTTTCATCTGGCAAAATATGAATCAAAAGTATTCCAGTTCAGTAGAATTCCACGTAGTTTACAAAAAAAAATAATATAACGAAGAGCATTCATTGCTAGAGGGACTAAACAATTTCTATTAAATTCTTTTTACCAAGGAAAAAGTACAGTCCGTCCCTCATACGAAGGTCTCTACTTTCTTGTGAATTTTTTATATCCGCCATTCAGAAATGCTTTTTTTTCTATTTTTGTTCGATGTTAAATAAAAAATATTTTTTTATTTGAAGTGAATTTATTGTGTTTATCAAAATATTAAACTTTACATTGTAGAAATTCTCGGGGGGTTTATAACACGTGGAATGACATATTTTGTTAAAGTTTTGAAGTATTCGCAAGAGGGAAATCTTTAAAATTCTACTTTTTCATGTGACATTATTTTTCTCAATTTAAATTTGTAAAAATTTGTAAAAATGAAGAGTTTCTTTTTGTTTTTTAAATGTTGCATTGCATTTTCCATAACTTAATTTTAAAAAATGTCGACAAACACATTGTTTACCATAGAAATTGTTTCATCGAAATAAACGCTCTTATTCGGTCATTTGGTCTAAAGTAGAAACATAAGCTCCAAAACACAATCAAGATCATTGTAAAAGCTTTCCTCACTGAAAACAAACTAAAACAAAATTTGACATTGAAAAGTTAACCAGAGGTTTGGCCAGCTGACAACGACACCTATAACACTACCAATCCAAATCCGCAGGTTTGTGGCAAAGGTTCAAAATTGTCCCACTCGAAGGAGATCCAGCTTGTCCATGTGTGACATTCGTCAGCTTTGACCTTGGGAGTATCACCTATAGTACCTTAAAGTCAAGCAAAAAAAAAAATATCAACGGGAGCCATAGTATCTTTTCTGTGAAGGGCAAGACCGGCAAAGTTATATATCAGGCTTTCGTTGAGGAGTAGAAGGTGCTACAGAACGCAAAGACGACACAACGACAGCCGAAAACTATTACTACAAAGAGGAGAGGTTTTGGATGGACAACTCGGTACACCCAATAACGAACGAAAAAAAGACAAACGATTTGGAGGCCAATCACCGTCGAGGAAGCTGACACATAAGAACTAACCAGCCAAGTTTGACAGCAAGAAGGACAATGAGTAACGCGGTGAGGAGCCTCATTACTGATAACTCCGTAGAATTCCGGATCACATTTGAGTGGTATTTGAAACATAAATATCAGGCCTGTTGATAAAATAACTATTTGGAGGAAGATCTTACACAGCGTCCGCCACATTCGTTCGACTGCTCAGAAGGGTGAGGGGTTTCCCAGCGAAGTGTTAGGGTAGTGACCCTAACAGTGACGTCAACTAATCTGTGAAGCGGCCAATAGTAGCTTTGTTCTGTTGGCCCTCATTATGACCATAGATATTTTTAGGATTCCAAGAGTGATAATCTGACTCGGTAAGATAAAGGAGGCATAGGACGAGTATCTTTGATGCCACAATAAGGAAATACTTAGGGACCGAAAGGTACTCAAGAAGGAAATCCAGAACCTCACAATTATCAAAGCATAGCCGCGACCACTTCTACAATAACAGAGAGACTTGTAGGAATTATGAAGGAAGTCGGAACATCCGCAACCTCGCCAGAAGTGGCAACAACAAACGCTGACCATTAACAGCCTTTCTGATCCTTCATAGATAGTTTCTTAGCACACGATGTCCGGAAATTAACCCAACGATTGTCTTGGCATTTTTCCTTCTGTCTTTAAGTACTTTTGTAGCCATTTGGGATTGATAATAATGAGGTATGTACCGACCAGAGCCTGTTGATCGTTTAGGGCCTGGTTTTCCAAACTGGTGAGATTTTTAAGCTCAAGTCTAAGCTCAGATGTCACTCTTTATACTACCAGTCCTTCATGTTGTTCACTTCATGGTGCGATGTCTAGTAGTAAGCTTAGCATGGATGTTGTATGAGTTCTTTTTTTAGATTACGGACCTATGCCTAGTGCCGAAGCCCTGCCTGCCCAGGCTGATTTTACTCTACTCTAGTTTTCTTTGGCTATGCTTATGCATTCACCCCTTGAGTAAAATGGCCAGTAAGAAGCTTATTTTGAAGGATAGAGGGCGGTAGTATTGGTTAGTTGGGGACTAACAGGTGCTCGAGTAGATGTCAATGAACTTTAAGATTATTCCACGGTCGGGTTACTCTATTTAGGAACGAACTTTTATATTGTAATGTGTGCTAAAAAGGGGACTGAAGGATGATTAGCCAAGCAGGCTAATCTTGAATTTAGGGAAAAATATTTTCGCGCAGCAGAAGGGCGCTAATTTCAGTGGAAAAGTCGTTATACTAATGGCGGTGAAGTTTAATAGTGGCCCTAATAAGGCATCTCACCGGCTTAACCGGTATCGAAGTTCCGCTTAGGTCGGGTCTTCTTCTAGCGAAAGGTACTGCTATGTGTTCATCTGGTAGTCTGGTACTCCCGTCGTCACAGCCTTTGTTGGCTGCTAAGCAGGATTCACCTGTTTCAGGAGGCATCCGAAGAAGCTATCTCCCGCTAACCCGCTATTATCGACTTTGGGAATTCGAAGCGCCAACTGGTTCAAAGTGGTTCAGAATCCCGAAAACGTAGTCAAAAGTACCCAAAATGAAGTATTTTTTTTGTTGGACTTTGGACCCGCCAAATGTATTGCAAATGTAGTGCAGCCGTTAGCATCATTTGGAACTATTAAAAGTAAGTAGATTTTCCAGTAATCCGTTATATTTCATTCTGAAAGTGGGAATCTCGCGACCGAAATTGCGTCTCCGCTAAGTAAGAAAAAGTACTCTGCATTCAGTTTTTTAGTACTTACATTGTAAAAGTATGACATGGATTCTTCTCCTGAAAGTGAGTATAATTTTATAACGCCACTAAACGAAACCTTTTTTGCAAATTACGTTAGCTGTTGACAAGGTAAGTTGCAATAAATTTATATGAGCACGCTTCAGATAACTCTCATAAAAAATCATTTTCGAACCAACCTTACTAGAGTAAAAACCATAAAAGAAGACATTGTCCCATTCGCTCTGGTGGTTTGAAAGCGCAGCTTTTTCACTCAAACAACCAGAGCTAATGGAAAGCTCTTTGTCTTCTTTTATGGTTTTTCCTCTACTAGATATTGCACAATGACCAGTGAAACATGACGGACTGGTAGTAAAAAGCGTGACTCCTAAAAAATCAGGGTTGCTACACTTCTACGACATCTCAATGAGTCGATGAAGAAGGAAAAGGTTCCATTACCGATGGAGTTTGAAGACATGCTTTTGCACATTTTCCAGTCATGCTAATGCGGCTTTCGAGTTGCCCGCCCAGAAAAACGAATGATATTCTAGGCAGGGCCTAATGTAGAACTTGTAAATTGTAGCTCGTACTGCTAGCTGTACGAGGAACTTGAAATTCTTAACAAATCCCTAGCATTGGTCTATTTTTTTGGCCGTTTGGGATATACATCTGAAGCGCGTTCAAAAACCTAAAAGTAAAGTAAACCACGAGGTAAGCTGTGGTTATGCTGCATCACTTCACTTAACCATGAAAGTTTATGTTTAACCATGGACGTTTTTGAACGCACCGTGGTTAACTACGAGTTAAAGAAAATGAAAATTTTTTTTCCATGAAATAATGTCCGCTATTTGCTTCAATTATTTCGAATGTGTCCATTAATTATTTATTTGCAATAATCTAACAAATCCCCCTTTGATTTGTTCATGTGTTTGCCATTAAAACATCTGTCAGAGGGTTGTTTTTGTTCTTCTTCTTCTTAACTATCGCTAACCATGCTCCCGAGCAGGGTTAAAATTTAAATACACCATGGTTAACCACGGAAATTTTTGAACGCCAAAAAGTTATGGTGTAGTTAACCACGGAGTTTTCGAACGACAAAAGTTTACCATAGTTAACCATGGTTAATCATGGTAAGGTTTTTGAACGCGCTCCTGGTCATTCAATTGCAGATCATCGGTTAAAAATATGCATATAATGTAAAGAGATGGGTCAGCCACTAGTCAAGAATGAGTTCGATATGCGTGTTATACCCTCGACAGACTAGCACCCTTAATCTAGATTATGATGTCAGAATGACGTAAACTCCATTTAATTTCCATATCTTTTAGATGGTTCTGCGTCATTCTGACGTCATAATCTAGATTAAGTTTCTAGTCTGTCCCCGGTATTAGACATAAATCACCGATCATTCTAGGTTTGTAATATCCAAGGCGTAAGACCAATTCAGAGTAATATCATCAGCGAATCTATGAAGTGGGTTAGAGAGCATTGAGAGCAGATTATTTAGAAAAATTAAGAAAAGAATGGGTGATAAAATTGTGCTCTACGGAACGCCGGCAGAAATAGTTTCCGGTTTAGATTGGACGCCATCCAATATTCTCTTAACTGAATGGTCACAAAGAAAATTCGCAATACAAATTTTTTTTAGAACGGGCCTTACAATGACATTTGATCTTCAATCTGCTTTGAGTTGGGTTACTCTGAAGTCAGCCATTTGAATGAAATTGATTTCCATCAATATTTGGAAAGTGTATTCTCTTCAATAAAGCAACAGGTGTTTGGCCCTTCACAGATTTGTCCATAATTTCAAACCGGTTTTAATATAAGTTCAATAGTACACTCGGAACTCACTTTCTCCATCATTTTCGTGTAACGATTGTAATGCCTAGGGAGTAGTGTGGGGTGCAAGCATAGCGAAGCAGCTTTGCCGAGAACGAAAACATGCTTGTGTTAGTGTAATGGACGGTGAAACCTGAAAATGTTTGGGTGAACAAATGATGGAAAATTATGGAAGAAAAACTGTCTTCCCTGCGACCCCTTGCCTATAAAACCGGTTTTTGTTTTGATGTTATGGACAAGTGTGCGGAAGGCCTTTGAGCTCATCACGGTGTGCAGGTGCGTGATGTCGCTAGCTACCTTAACAAGCGACCATTTAAATTTTTAAAAAAGCTGGCAATTTTAAAACAAAAATATTATAATATAAAATAACAAATACTCGGTGCTGTGTATCAAAAAAGTGGAGTGCCATCAATCACCTGGAACAACAGAGAATTTGAGAGACAGAGGCACCAGTAAGTTCTTATACCTTTCGCACGGCCAAACCTCGGCCTAGCCGGCTTCACCGTCTTTATCAGTCAGCTGGTGAGATTCTCCTTGCTTTAGAAGGCATAAGGCCCGATTCACAATGAGAGCTTTAAGCTCCAAGCTGCAAAAAGTTAGGATTATAGGATTTATGTACAATGATTCACATTCACAGTTTCAAGCTGCAAGCTGCAAATGAAGCTGAAACTATGGTAAAAAAATTTCAAGCTTGAAGCTCTACCTAACACTCCAGCAAAGCGCTTTCTGTTAGCCCAGATAGTTGTGAAAATGGCATGCCGGGTTCAACACAGGTTTACGTCCTTGTAAGAACATGCGAAGCCACGTTACAAAAAAATTTGCTTGGATTTTTGTAATATTCGTGGGCTTTAAGCGAATTTCTAGGGTGACACCTGAACTTAGACTATCACATAAAAAATACATTTCTGAATTTTTTAATCTTTTACGTTTTAACATGAATAGTCATATTTGTGAAAAAAAATCAAAAAGACAAACACTATTTCTCTTGATCCAAAGATGATATATTAACATTTCGATTTATCCACATTCCACCAAATATAATCTTGATCGGAATGCATCTATCCACCATTGACGGATCAAAATTGTATGATCGTCTAAAGCCACATTGGATCAACTTTGTAAAATCAACCGGCTGTGGTCAATGCACTTAAAACATCATCACTAATACCGTTTTGCATTAAAGTTGGTTCCGTAAATTAAAATATAAATTATACGTGAACATTATTAAATCATGTTCAAACATTTTTTGGCACAGAATACTATGCGCGTCCTTAAAGAGGTCCAAAATGTCTTGAGGGAAAACATCGATTGGGCGTAGGAGGTATATGAAGTGCGTAGGCTGATTATATTAATTAATTGGCGCTATGTGGTGTAAAATAAATAATAATATGAATTTTATTAATTATTATATTTGAAATTGAAAAAAAAATAATCGTATCATAACGCATACGGTTGTTATCCACCAACGCACAAATAAAATATCAATAATTAATTATTTAAAAAAAAATATCGACCCGTCCTTATTGTCTGTCCATTATCCCTTCTGAAATATTAAAATACTTCAAATTTAATCTAGGTACTGTAGAACTGAAATTTCATTTCGGATGCTTGAAGAGATTTCCAGATAAGCTGGAAACTTTATATCTGAAACATTCAGGAACCAGAAGCTTTTACCCATTTCCATTGGTGCTGGCTGGGAAACACAAAATTAACAGCCCCATCGTTCCCCATATTAAATACGCTCTTATCACGTTTTTTTGTTATACCAAAAATAGCCCATACACAACGGAACAAAGCTATAAGGTCGGCCAAAAAACATAGTTAACCACTTAAAACTATAATGCCATAAATGTAGTACACAAAATGAGTTAAAGTCATACCTGGTGGCATAAATCTGTTGCTACCGACTGGTGGCTCTGCATATGGTAATCCTAGAAATTGGTCAACATCACGTAATCCTGATTGTGGGTACATATTTCTTACGATTCCCTTAACTCGGCCCTGTTTTATAGTAATTTCTTTTGTATATAACAATTTGCTAGGAACTTGCCGCCTACTATAGACGAAGGGCGGTTCGAGTTTTTTCCCTTGTGGCAGATCATTAAGGAAACTTTCATCACTGTTACTAGTGCTAGGGGCATCCTCGACTGCATAATTATCATCGTAAAAACTTCTATCGTAGGGACGACGAACAGCTCCATCGATATTATGATGGTGTTGTTGCTGCTGCTCTTGATGCCCCATATTCTCGTCGTCGTCCTGATAATTTTCATCTCTACTTAATTCCGCAAATCCACTTAGTTTTGAACCGATGTGAACATCTGTCTGCCATTCGTTTCCGTCATCATCGTCGCCGTCGTCGCCGCCTTTTTGAATTCGAAAGTTTGTATTTTGTTCATTTTTGTCGCTCGGGAAATTGCCATCCCGTGAACGATGGTGACGGCGAAACTCTGCTACTGTCAGGATATCGTCCTCGTGAAGGACACCGCTGCTGAAAAGGCTTGCGATAGTTTTGAATAAACATAGAAAAATCAAAACTGTTATTGCAAATTTCATCGTGAATTTTGTGCCTCGTTCCTCAATAGTGGAGCAGATTTATAGTTGGTGTATTCGTGCTGTTTGAGGATTATTTTTTTTTGTAACAAAAAAAAAGGTTTGGTTTGCTTTTCACTTTGAAATTCACTTAAATTCTAGCAATTCCAAATCAAATAGAGTTCAAAAATAAAACACTTTTTACTCTTTTTCCTTAAATCCTTAAAAAAAAGGCTTTTAACTCATCGTTAGCGCAAAAACGAAGTTGTTTACATTATGGCAGATGTTTTAAATTTTATTATATCTAACACGATTTTAAATAAAATTAGCTCAAGGCACGCTTCACACAATTTTTAAATTATACAAATTTAAAAAAAAAACAGAATAACTTTAATTCTATTTTTATATTTTATATTTATTTCTCTTCCAAATTTTCACGATCAAAAATTTAAAGCCTCTCCGCACAGATTTATTAGCAATATTTTTTTATGCTTTCGCAGCGTTTAAATTTAGCACCGCTTGCAGATGGAGAATTTCTGCATCATCCAAACGATACTTTTCGGTTAGTGAACTTTCCTTTCTTATTATTGCACACGATTTCATTCTTTTTAACCTTAAAAATTTCTTATTAACAACACACGAAATCTATGTAACAATAACACATATTTTTATAGATCTTGGTTTGTTATTTTTAATATCCCAAAAACATTCATCAAGAAATTATTCAAAAACTTGTCATCGGTTTTTTGTTGTTGTTATAAACGCGGAAAAAATTAAATGAAATGAAATTAAAAAAAAAATAAATTATCGTTTTCGTTTACAAAAATATATTAAAATCCGCATCGAAGACGCGTGTGTTAACCGTACAAATTACTCCGTGAAACTGATACAAAAATAGCAAGAAAACACCGTCAGCGTCACTAAAAGACCGACTGATGAAAATGATGAGCGTGAGCTCACGGCTGTTTACCGTGAATTCTGTGGCGTGCGCAGATTAAAGGGACACAAGAATATCATCTGAAAGACGCCTCACTAACATAACTAACAAAAAAAAATATATCTTTCATCGTCAGAATTTCCATAACGAAATCCACCATTGGTACAGTAGGAATCTTCAGAAATGAAGAATGCATTTATGAATATTACAAAAAGAACGATTGCACAAAATTTTTTTAAAAAAAAAATTCTTCAATGTGTCATTTTCATTTTGTGACATATTAAGTGTCATCATGAAACGAAAAACACGAAATTTTCTCGAAGAATTTCACCGAAAAAGAACAAACACAATATTCTTTATTTCTTTTAATCGATTCGGCTTTTTGAAAGCTTCGAAGAAGAAAAGATTGTTTTTGTCAAGTCATTTCAGCAATACTCATTGCCACATGTGACTGATCTATATTTAAAAAAACGCTGTATTTGTTCATTTTCATGTTTTTTGTATTTTGGAAGATACAGCGAAAAATTTATCTTTACTTGTAGATGAAGAACGAAAGATATTTTCATTGTATGTCAATGTTCTGTCAAAAAATACATGCTAATATAAAATTCGTTGTTGGCAGGTTATATTAACGTACTTAAGACGATGCTATAAATATTCAATAGACATGCGATTATTTCTAAGATTTTATATACTAGTAGTGAAATAATTTGTTTGTATAGCAAAAATAAATTGTTCTTAGAGTAAATAAAATTTTTATATACTGAGATCGGTAGTACAGAGAGCCAACGATTACCATCGCAGAGGTTCGTGATTCGAATCTACTCCGGGCATGATCTTTTGTCTTTCCACTTGTTGCACTCTTGACATCCCTTTTTTCTTGTCTTCCTTCTTTACAATAACTTCCTGTTTTTCTCTCCTACCATCTCCTCTAAGTATAACAAGCGAGCAAGCCATCTCCTGTTCGATCATCGAATTTAGCGTTCTGTCACAGTAGTATTACATGCGAAGCTGGTGGGATAAAACGAAGTGTTGGCAATGTCAGTTATCTCATTCTTCTCTTTTACTAGGTTTCCGACTTGAGCTTGATGTCCGACGTGGCACTTAATAATAGAACCGTCGGCAGTACAAAGTCCTTCACATAAAAAAGGGTCCGTCCATGCGAACTTAAATAAAGCTTAAATTAGCGCTTTGGTGGGCCGTTTTGACGGCACATCTCGTCTACCTTAGGTTTCGAAGTTGCTTCACCGACAGTGATGGATATTTAAAGCCATCCATGCAGAAAAAAAGCTTGTCAGTGAACCGAACCTTAGTCTGGAAATATGTTTTTTTATGTGATAAAATAGGGCTTAGAAGTCAGCCTTTGTACTACCAGTCGGTCATGTCGTTTAGCTCATGGTGCAATGTCTAGTAGTAAGTATTCCAGAATGTAGCTGCCTAGTGTGCGCTTCTTGACACACAAAGTGAATGAGTTTTTCTCTATATTTCGTTTCTCTGCAGTTACCGTAACAGAGGCGCTTGGCCGCTTGATACACTTTGGACTAATATCTCCGTGAAGATTGCAGTAAAGGCCCCCATAATTCTAGCAATATATTTCGGAGTCGATTTGGGAGACCCATTGTTCGTCGTCTTAGAGATAAAGCATTTCTCCAGTGCCCTCCAACTTTGGCTGGCAAAAAGCAGGTGGTAGTCAAAAAAGGCGTTTTACAATGGCTTTTGGGATACTCACCACCTCAATCCCCTAGGCGGGAGAAAGGCGTCCTGCTTGGGTAAGTAGCCTGCTTTTTTGATCCTATATATGTTCCTGTGTCCGGAAACCTAAGCGAGAGTCACGCCATGCCTTCCACCATGTCTATATAGGTCAATTCTGCATCACTTCACCAGCTTGGAATGCATCAAAACCGAATCTAAAGCATTTATAAAGGCTTGGCTACTTATTAAAATTCTAATGTTACATGTAGTGGAGTTCCTGGAGCGTTAAAAACATGAAAACCTCGGATTTTAGTTACGGTGAATGAAATTTAAAAATTCGAAATGGAATGTTTAGCTAATAATATATATAAAAAAGTTTACCTATTAAAAAATTGTGATCTTGATTTGAATGACCGAAATTCAAAATGGCCACCCAAATTTGCCAATTTTGTTCCGATTTCCTTGAAAATCAGTATCTCGGGGTTTTTAAGGAAGCAAATAACGAATTTATGTTCAGAACTTATAAATTAAAAATGGTAAGTCTTCCACCTCTTTCAATATATTCAATTGAGTGTTCTTCGGAAGTCCGTACAACATGACAGTACAGTACTGACCAGCTTGTAAAATCTCCTTAAAGGTTGCAAGATCATTGTGTATGACGTGTGTAAAAACTTGTAAGTATGGCTGTGCCTAAAATGTGGGTATAATGTGTATTCATCAATGCTCCAATATAAGTGTTCTCATATCTGCGAAAATATGTGATTGGTTTTTTACCCATAACTCGCTTAGTTTTTAAGCTATCAAGTCCTTCCAAATAGCATTTTCTAGGTTTTTTCAGGAGCTATTTGTTAAAGCTATTAAACTTTGTGAAGTGGTAACGATTATTTTCAATGGTGGTGGTAATTAGGGGGTGATTTTCACATTTTTTTGTCGCCGAAAAATAGGGACCAACTTTATTTTCGTCATAACTCGCTTAGTTTTAATGCTAGAGAGTTTTATAAAAAAACAAAAATAAAGGTTTTTTCAAGCACTTTAAAAAAGGTTTAATCAGTTTTTCCCGAAAAATGCATTGTTTTTTGTTTATTTCAAGTTGAAACTTTCAATTTTTGGCGTTTGACAAATAGGAACCAACCTTCAACAAGCTATTACTATTTTTGTATTGGGTCTACAGACACCACAAACCAACCATTTTTTTTGTTTTTTTATTTTTTATAAGCTACATTTTTAATAATAATAATTTTTTCGCTAAAATACTTACTTTTTGAGTTATTCGCGAAAAACCGCCTGAAAAACTGTTTTTTTGGTTCAAAAATTGACATTTTCACTCGCGAATAACTCGAAAAGTATTGACTTTCAGAAAAAACTTTATAGAACAAAAGTTGCTTAGAATTAGCCAATCTATCTATTTCCGGACTTATTTTCAATGAAAAAATTTTCACCCCCGAAAAGGGGTGGGTAAAAGCACAAAAAATTTTTTGGCAAACTTTGCAATTTATAGTATAAAAAACCAAATCCCAACTCGACCACGTAAATTCATTCACCGTAACAAAAGTCTGAGGCCAAAACCCCCAGGCACTCCACTAATGCTTGTGTATAGGCTCCAAGGTTCATTGTTTCGTCGGCCTTCAGGATCATCAATACTTTCGATTGAAAGATACTATCGTGCGTCGGAAAGTGGTAGGGTAGTGAACTATAAGTCGTCTTTAGATAGAGCCCTCTGATGTTTTGAAGCCCTCGGTGAATATCCGTAAATCTAATTCCTTCAGAACGGCTACGTTTCTGTACTTTCGAAGGTAAAGCCCTTCCTGAACGTCAATCCATGGGAAAACCTCACCCTCGGGTAGCAAGTCGAAGATATTGCTTTGACCGTAAGGTTTTTAGGTCCTGACCCCGGATTCCTTCAGGCTAAAAGCATTGCGCAAGGCCCCGTTCTCATGGCCCCTGTTGCTCCTATAGTTGCCGTCCTGTGGGCCCTTCCTAAATTTATGACATTATAGATCATGGATAGCGCTGGCCACTACATCAACTAGTCGTACGTGAGGATCGGTCACACCACGGCTGTGCACATCTACCATACAGTCTTGGAATTAACCCCCAATCTTGGTCTTTCATACAAAAAATCCTTCGTACCCAACTCGGTATATCCTGATGAAGTAACTCTAAAGCAAATTGATTATATGTGTTGTTGGTCCATTCGCTACCTTATTGCAATGAAGATAGTATTTGCAAAAAGCTGTCCCGAAAAACGACAATGCGATAGAACTTGCCCTCTGATACGGACTAAGAAGACAACGTTGTAAAGGCGGGATGACGTGTTGGATACGCCGTCAAATTCTTCAGTACTGCTGAGCTAATCTTTGGCAGAAATTGAAGTTTTGATAGGAACTAATCGTCCGTTGATGAATGCAAGCAATGATGATTGTGACTGGAGGTAAGAATGCTGCCTACCGAGCCGTGTAGCAGTGTCATTGTTCATTGAGAGAGAAATATAAAGAATTCAGGGTAGAAGGAAGAAGAGCGTACAAACGGAAAAAGTGTAAAGCTGGAAGAATAGAAGACCGAAAATCGCATCAATGATGGGAATTACACCGAAGAAGGGTTTGGCACAATTGAAAAAAATTGGCACATACTGCAAGCACAAAAAGGGTAATTTGATCACCGATTCCCAAAGCAATTTTGATCAATGCGAAAAGCGTTTTCATGAGTATATCTGATTACGCTTCTAGGTACCGCCTTATTGAGAACCAGGTTCATCGAAGCTTCAAAGGCAATAAAAAGGAAGACACCCTGGTCAGACTGGGCTTTGATCTGGAACCGACTATCAAAGCAACCATCAGCCTAGCAAAGAGAGTGCTTAACGATCGAACTCTTCCGTAACATAACGAACGTGGAGGTTCATGTCTGGTTGGGTCAATTCCAATCGGTTTTCTCCTATGCCGTCTCGCAACACTGACATAGAATCGTTAGACGACAGTGAGACGTATGTTAAGACATTGGGTGGGCTGCTAGCCGTACTGTGGACCAAGCTATCACATTTGAACCATCGGAAGATCATAGGATTCAATCTGTGCAGTTCGCCTCGAGGAGGATGAGTCAAGCTTTCATATCATCTATCACTGTCTCGGGTTTCGCCTCGTGAATTTACTGGTTTTTTATTTAAACAGCAAAATCAATCAGTATGTAGTACTTTGATGGGGACATCTTACGAAAACCACATAACGCCAACCTTTCACTCTTCTGTCGTTTTTCTTTCTCATAGTGCTTGCTGATGTTGCAGTCTATAATATGATGATCAACAGAATAAGAAACATTTTCTCCGAGTACGATCCCGAAGAAAACTTCTTCCAAGCAATATTTTTTTTATGTCAGGCATAGTCTAGTACTCTAGTATATCATCAATAACGTAAAAACCTCAATCATAAAATTTTTCAATAAATTATTGATGAATTAAAATTTTTTTGAAAAGAAATTTATTCACGAAAATCGAGCTAATTTAGTCGCAGTCCTAAAAATAAATATATATTTTCGACCATTTCTTTTTTTAAATCTATAGATAAGTATTCAGTTGAAAAACAATTTTACCAGGGAATATAACTAGCACTTTACGAATGAAACATGTTCTTCTCACGAAGTGGCATTAGTTAAGCAATCGAGCCAACAAAAAATCGAGAAATTGTGAAATATATGGACCACCCAGGTCAACTTGTGGATGGCCTTTCGTGATCATTCAACCGAATTCAATGTCAAGTAATGTTACCGGTAAATATTGACGTTTTTGGAATATAAAAAATCTCTGTTTTTTTATCCAGAATAAGTATTCTAAAAACATTCCCCAGCAGCTCACAAAACCCCGGGACCAAAGTTCCCTTAATTTGTTTGACAATAGTGGCACTCAGCATAGCGATCTTGTTAGTAAACAAATTTTCGAATATGTTTACAGCTCTGGAGTAGTCTAAAGATCAATGCCCACCGCATAAATAACGAAATGCACTATTCTCCTCCACCAGGGATCAACATTATTTGGGATCAGATCGGGATCTGGATTTCGTCCATTAAACTCGTCTTTCACCCACGAAACTCTAAAGCAGATCGTGGACGGAAATCCGCGCCAGATCAGATCACAAACAGAAAATTTTGTCACAACAACAACAGCAGCTCTGCCGTGGTTCGAGGAATATATCAACTCCGATCTCGACCCTTCGTCCAAAAATAGCATCCGTTGCGTCCAATCTAGATCTAGAATCGGTTAGAATGCATCGCGCTAGGTAAAAATAGAATAAAAAGCGAAATTGATGCGCCATCGCGGTAGTTAAACGCAAATAGCTGAAGAGCATTAGCACGGCTCTGGCGACGATCCTTCGGTTGTTACGTGGATTGCGCATCATAGGCCCTACGAGATGCGCCAAAAATAGATCGAATCCCGCACATCGGGCACATGTTGGGTTGGCATGCTTCTGTCGAACTTTTTGCTGGTATATGGAGCGTTTAAGCGAATTAATATGCAAAATGAGAAAAAAATATAGCATGTGCCGCGCGAGTACACGATTCTATTTCGGGGTATAGGGAGGTGATGCCAACAGATAACGTGAGGAGCGCGGCTTGTCTTCCTGTTGACTGCAATTTACTCGACATATTTCGGATACTCTGGCGAATTTTTTTTAGATGACGCACACGTGGCTCTGATAAAGAGACGAAAATTTTCACGCGAAAAACAGATGCTTTCGGAAATTCCTGCTG
Organism: Thereva nobilitata; assembly: GCA_963855945.1. Classification (NCBI taxonomy): domain Eukaryota; kingdom Metazoa; phylum Arthropoda; class Insecta; order Diptera; family Therevidae; genus Thereva; species Thereva nobilitata. Next base: position 178,513,809 of record OY979695.1, read on the forward strand.
AAATCTGGGGAAATTAAGTTTTTTTTATACGATAATTAAAGATTACTGAGGATCAAAGGTGAACTGCTGGCAATGTGTCAGATTTTTCCTTGTGTCGTGCAAATTAGATTCAACAAAAGCCAGTGGCGTAGCCCCATTTCTACGTAGTCATGCCTTTCATCTTAATAAAGGGAAGCTTCACTAACAGCATGAAATTCCATGTTCATTACGTACGAAACTTTACTTAAAAGCCTATGCCCAAAATCATATTCTGATGTGTGTGCAGAGAGATACGACAGATGTTTTGGGGCTTTATATCCCATGTAACCACTGGGCTATCTCTGGTTATAGTAATCAAAATTTGCTGCACTTAAAGGATCTGTATGTAGGAAGGAATAAAGGTCCTTTATGAATAAACCAATACAATGTAGGTCGAAACTTTAACCATTATACATACATACATACATATACTAGGAAATATATATTTTAGTATAGAATATACATTCACAAAATGGTCATCTACAATGCGGACATTTCCCAGAATTGAATACCAAGTGTCGTAGATCCTTATTTCAGGGGTGAGCTATTCAAGTGGTGGGTTAAGTGCTTCTGGCTTATTGTGATATCCATTATTGAAGCCGTTTGAATTCTTGCACAAACTATGGTCCTTTTACAGCGATTCGGTTGGATACGAATGACTTGAGTATTGTTGAATTTAACTAGTCGACCATAGTCATTGTAAGTAATTTAATGGTCTTTCAAAGCTGTTTTATATACAAAAAGGGTGAGCATTAAAAAAAATAAATAGCGAAAAAAACGAAATATAAAAAAGTTTGAAAGAATTTTTTTGGGGATAAAGGCATGTTTTATAAGTTTGTTTAAAGTTAAACTCTTTTCAGATATTTTTATAGTATACGGATTCCAGGACATATTCCTTCTATGGTGTTTTTGATTGTGTATACACACGGATATAAATCCTGTAGTTATTTTATATCTAACAAAGGCTTTTGCGATTTTTACGATGCATGTAACAGCGTTAGAGAAACAGTTGTTTGCATTTATTACCGACAATTGTACAATAGTAACTATACACTATCTTCAGAAATATTAAATTAGTTTTACGACTATATATACTAGAATTATTTAAACGTTAAAATTTGTAAATAATGAAAAAATACAGTCCCAGTATTTAAAATTGGACTAAGGAAAGTCTAAGGTCTCATTAGTAGCGCAAACCGTTAAAGGCCGCTTATCTTTCTAAAGCAAAATGGTACGGGTATCTCCTCACTGGACAAATTGGATAACCAACCAATGACGAACGTACCTAGTGCTCATAGTATGTACAGCTCAGCAACCTAGACGGGCGTCGAAATTTTTTAAAATCTGGTCTTCGCATCAAATAGGTTTTGCGTTAGACCAGTTCTACACGTTCAAATTTTCGTTCAACTTCAACACTTTTTTTTCTTTCGTTCCCATATAACTTGCGAAAGGGATAATTTTACCCCTTTCACAATTGCATGCGAGCGAAAGAGAAAAAAGTATTGAAGTTGAACGAAAAGTTGAACGTGTAGAACCGGTCTTTGGTTAACAGCTTAACCTGGTAAAGGTAAAGTTATACAGACACGAAACATTCAGCATAAAAGATTAGGTGCATAGGAGAAAGGACAGTGGATTTTGTTAGCTACAGGATATTCCACACCATAGGAGTAGAGTTCATACGACAAAAGTGCGGTGTAAAGAATATTGCCTAATAGAATTCAAGCAAATAAGTGAACGATTACGTTCAATAGGACTCAGAACAAAAGTCTTCATCTTCATATATGCGGTGACCAGCCCAAGGCACTTTTAGTTATAACCTTTAGCAATGCATAGAATACCCCGAGTAAAAATAATTTAGTTGGTTAATTTTCATACTAGCACGTACGCGACCGCTGCAAGCGCGTATAGCGAACAAATAGGGACGACACAAAAGTATGCACGCACCCGTCACAGGGATGCACGCTCGCGCCACTGGCACGAAAATCTAAAAATTCAGGCATGGACATTTATAATGCATCCGCATCGGCATAAACCATTCCAAACGAGAGTGTTGTTTTACCAAGTAGTCCCCCAGCTAAACACTAACCACTTCCAATACCTACGCAATCGAACGAGTACCTTTCTACTGAGTATGTTATTGGCACCCTTGTCACCAAGATAATTGCCTCTTTTCTTCGTCCTCTACAATTTTTTAAAGCAATACAGGCGATTTCGTGCATCCCTGTGGCGGACGCGTGGACCCCTGTGGCGGGAGTGTGCATGCTACTTTTATTCCCAAGTAAAAATAAAACTCGCCGCCACAGGGATCCACGCTCCCGCCACAGGGATGCACGAAATCACCTGTATTTCTTTAAAAAATTGAAGAGGGCGAAGAAAACCGTAGTAAAAATGTGCCGTGCGAATTTGTTCGCTATGCGTGCTAGCTGTGGCGCCGTGCGTGCTAGTGCGTACCTGATGCAGGCTAGCTGCGGGCGAGTTTTAATTTTACTCGAGACGCCACTTTCCAATGACATCAAAATAGTGCTAAAAATCTTGAATGCCGAATTTCTCAAATTGTGCCAGACTGACCATTGATCATTCTAAAGGAGACTCTCCAAACAAAAACGGACACCGCGTTATCAACTTTGCCATTATCAAAAATATTTGCTTATGTCTAAACGTCAAATATTATTTCCTTTCTGTTTTAATATTTCTCATCGTTAGTTCATTACAAGTTGAACCGTGAACGCGTTTTCGTGCAGCTCGTTCCATCGAAAATATTGCAGCTGTACGAAATATTGTGGCCGAGACACCATCTACATTTATTCGTCATGGTGATCAGGAATTACACATCCCACGGCGCTTACAAAGTTCAATTGACTCAGGAACTGAAGCCCACGAACCATTTGAAGCGTATACGCAAATTCGCCAAATGGATGCGTGAGCAAACGTCAGCGGAAGTCAACTTTACGCAGTATATCTTCTTTAGCGTTGAGGCACACTTTCATCTAGATGGAATCGTCAACAAGCAGAATTGTCGCATCCTGAACTGATTGGAATACAAGCGTTATTGTTGAGAAGGCTATGCATCAAAGAAAATTAACGATTTGGTGCGCTGAAGAATGACGAAGTTCGAAATTCGGCCAAGCCGTTGCCATGAATGGCATACGCTATCGTGCCATGATAACGAGTTTTTTATGGTCGCAATTGAAGGCTATGTATGTAAACAAAATATGTGGTTTCAAGAGAATGATGCCACCTGCCACATAGCTAACGAAACAGCGGTTTTCTTGCGGCAAAAGTTTGGTGGTCGCATTATCTCCCGAAATGGTGATTACAATTGGTAGCTTAGACACTGTTGGACTTCAGTAACTATTTTAGCGTTAAAGGACGAGGCAATTCGACACATTAATTCAATTGAACAGCAACTATGTCTCAGCGTAATCCATAATGTAGACAAGTGGATGGAAGTCTGCCGTCAGAGCCATGGTAAACTTTTGGGTGACATTTTGTTCCACACATCTGCGAGAGACCCAACCATAGCTGCCAATCCTACTCATCAAACTCATTATACGCCTGTGGTAACCAATCCTTTGCTTGTAAGGAGCGCTGAGCCAACACCTACATACGTTATGAATTTCTGGAATATAGTACCAGATCCATGCTAGTTAAAGGCGCAGTAAAAGTTGGTTGAATTTTAATGTGAATTTTAACTCTTCTACTACAATTCATTAGTCTTAGCGTATACGATCTTTCTCTTATTTGATGGAATTTAAAACTTCTTGACGAGAAAGAACTTCCACAACGAAAATCAACTCATAGGATTAATATTTATCATCAATTGAAATTCATGAAAAATTTTAGTCTCATACTTGTCTTGAAAACTTTCACGACTGCAAATTTATTTTTATTTCAATTCTCGCCCATCTGCAGTACCAATTCATCGTCACCAGTTGCTCTGAAAATTCAATTTAAATTTGTATGAAATATTATCAAAAATGGTTTTTGAATTCCTTACTCCACCATTTTTTTTCAAAAGTAAGACCAACAGCTGTGAATGAACTTTTCATAATCGAAGCGTAGTTATTGATTTGGTAATAAATGAACTAAATTTAGTAACTACGGAACATTATTTTAATATTGAATCATTGGCTGTTAGCCAAGAACACCTCAGCATTGTTAGTCAACAGGTGAATCAATTGGCGTCTTGGGAATGAATGGATTTGTTCTTAAGTAAAATTCTAGGTTACAATGTGTTGTTGTTATCTGAGATTTAACACTGGAACTATTAGGAGCTCGTAAACATGATGTCATCCCTGAAATGAAATATATACAAATTGATTGAGAATTTCTGTGTTGGAGAGGTTCGTTTGCGAAAGTCTTCTTCAGTCAGTTTGTGGGGTATGTAATGAGAATGGTTTAGTAGACCTGCATGTGACGTGGGGTGGGTTCTCAAACACTCTTTACCAAAAATATATTTTTTATGTCGTACTTAAAAATGTTTCTAGACATATTCCGTGGGTCACAGTATATTCAATCTGCTACACAATTTGTTTTATAGTTGGAGAATTTACATTTACTTTTATTAAATTTAATTAAAAATCAGTTTATGTTTGCAAATAAATAATTAAAATTACTTTTTTTTTTAATATAATATATAATGTAGAAATAACTTAAGTTTAAAACGGGTGAATTTGATTTGCAAATGGATAATTTAATGAGAAAAAACTTTAGTGTACCAAGGGTGATTCCTAAACTTAGTTTTTCATACTAAAAATGCTACACTGTAAAAAATTTCTGTGGTAATTTTACAAAAAAAATACTGGAAGTTTTATTCACAAGCAGTTTTGTAAATTTGCAATATATATTATTAGGAATATTCCTAATCTACTTTACGTATTTTTACCAACTGTGTAGTAAATAAAAATTATTTGTGGGATGTAAAAATACAATCAGTATTGGAACTTTCTCTTCATAGTTTTGTAAATTTCCAAAACTCTTGTTGCAACTTTTTACCAGAGAGAGACGAAAAGGGAAAAACCCAAAGCTGAAGATTACCGCCCTGTGCCAATGTGGTTGGCCCTGCCTGAAATATTTCCAAGCGCCAAACTTTATTCTTAGTTAATGCGCACTCCCTATACATAAAAAATTAGCATTTTGCTCACAATGCCTTGTTATGCATGTACGTGAGGCAATGCCTATTAAAATTTCTTGGCTGTTACAAGAACTGCCCAGACCCTGACAAAGTCAAAGGTCTGGCCTTAACTTAAAAGCAATTGGGTTTATATGCTCAGTATTCCATTGTTACCTGTGAATTATATCCACGAGAGGAAAAATTTAAACCTTACATTCCAATAACCGATATGTAATTTTACTGAAAATTTATGTTCTAAAATTACGCCTCTTTAATAAAATTACAGTACAAAGTGTTAGGATTTTTTCAGTACATAACATTGATAAATATATAAGAAATATTGTAATTTTGTACATTTTGTAAAATATACGTCACATCCATGTTTACGTTATGCAGTATTGGAGATTTCCAATTTCAATATGTGAAGTTACAAAATTTATAGTAAAATTACAATAATTGTATAGTAAATTAGTATTTCATATCGCGATTTGTAATTTTACTGTACATTTGCACTGTGAATTTACATATTTTTTTTACAGCGTATCTAACTGCTGATCCCTTAATTGTATTAGGTAATAGTAAAATATAATTCGAAAAGATAATGAATATTGAACTCGATCGTCCACCATCTAAGTGTCCACAGCACAAATGCTGCTTGACTTTGATCGTGGAATTGAAACTAATTGTAATCGTATATTTACCACCATGTGTTGGAAGTGTTATTGATTACTGTGTTAAAAATTAAACAAATTGTTATTGGGCAGATGAGCTAGTTTCTAGGTGCGTGGAGGATAGAAAGAACAGAAAAACGAAATTTACTTGGATCATAATATCGATACAAAGTCTTTTTTTCTGCATTTGATGAAGTAAGGCCTCCTGTATACTGCCGTGGTTGATCTGCAATGCCTGATGCAAGGTCTATTCAAAAAATGTATTGAGAAAAAAAGAATAAAAAACACCAAACACCATCATAAGCTTTTCGTAAGCAGCCTCCAATACGAGCACTGCCGCGAGAAATGCTGCAAAGAAAATGTCGTTCCCTTGTTGGGCTTTTTAGGCCATTTCTAAGAAGATTTGTTGGAGAATATCTAGAAAGATGATTTTTAACCTAATTATGGATTTGCAACCTGATTATAACCAAGCGAAAAACTTTGTAAGGGAATCGAATCTATGGCCACTGTGATGTTAGCTAGGGCATACTATCCCAATTCTACAGAATGGCTGACTAGAGCTTAGAGTTAAAACCCCTTTGTACTCGCAGCGATCATAAAGAGTCTTTCAACAAGAGGTGTCATTTTAAATTTCACGCTATTTTTGCAGTGTCAAAATTCAACTGTTATTACGATAACGTTTGACAAGTAAAAACTAGAAGGTTTTCACATATGTATCGATACACATACGCGGAAACGGTTCGTACTGCTTGTGGTCATGATGAAACGCCATCTCGCACAGGTATCTATAGTGAATTCAATCCAAAAAGGACGGTAGCACCTGCCAAACACCTCGTTAAACAATTGATCTATTGCGAGGCGCACATTTGTCAGATATTGTTTAACCTTAACCATTAACCTTAAGCCAAGTGTCCACTATAGAGTTTTTTTTCGGTAGAGTGAAGAGCCTCGAGTGTAGAGCTCTACCTGTAGTGTGTACACTACAGTGCGTCTCTACTCTATACCACTCTAGCAGTCCACCGTAGAACTGCTCTAGAGAAATTTTGGGTAGAACCATACCACGCGCTCTATAGATTGTGTACGCTGCAGAGCGTAGAGCACATGTAGAGCTCTACCGAACACAAAAAATTTCGTATTATATACACTATAGAGTTTTTTAGTAGAGAAAACTTTCGCGTAGAGTGGGTGTAGAGCGCATGTGTAGAACTCTAGAAGGTGTATACACTTCTCTTATTATCATCACTTTTTACGAAAATATTGCGTTTTTCGGTTGATTTCAAATGACACCTCTTTTTGAAAAACTCTGTTCAACCGAATCCAGATCAGTAAGCTGTAGTCGAAAAGGATTGAACAAAAGCCCAAGCCAACTCGCGGTTTTACTCAATCAGTTAATCGCGATACAACGCCTACTTTGGTGATCGATAACGACTTCCTCGCAAAGATTGACAAAAAAGAAGAAATGTTAGCTAAATGCGAAGTGTGGCAAGGTGAAGGACAGTGCTCGCTTGTTTGGCGTTTTGGAATATGTGCTATTTCTCTGATTTCTCTGAGGATATAGATCCATGACGTCTAGAATATTAATAGACGAATCATCTTTTGGATCCTGACCGTCCACTGAAACGGAAAGAATCACCTCTCAATGCTACCTTTACCTTTAGTTTATTGAGGCCGTTTACAATGTGAATCACAATTTTTAAAACAGTGGGTGAACATCAACAACGAAAAAGCGGTACTATTTTACAAAAGTACAAAAGCAAATAAATTCACTAGAATTTTGGGTCGACTGTTTGCTTGCTTAGCGTAAATATCAAAAGATTTCCTCACTTCTCAGAAGGAAACAGAATAATAAAAACAGTGCAATAAATAACCACTCGTTTCCATCGGTCATCTCCAACAGCTGTTGCCATTTCTTGCAGCACACCTCAATTTTACACAAGCGAAGATTTTGCGTATTACAATCAGTACAAAGTCTTCGTCTTTCAAAATATCGTTAAAGAGGAAATTTTCGCCTTGAGAAAAAATGAAGCTTCTTAAATCCCCAACAAGAAGAGCGATAAAAATTCCTACGAGAGAAATACAGAAAAAAAGCAAAAATTACCAATAATAAAAATAAATTATTTACAATTTGCCTCTTATATCATAAAACCTCTTATCACGCAGCGAACGGGAACTGGGGATTGGGGTTTGGGGATCCCGAATTTGGGGAAGCCTCAATCTTGAGATCTAATTCGGGACAAAACATAAGAAACGAAATCCCAAACTCTCAAGCAGCGCGGTTCTATTTCGAATGTGAGTGGATTTCCGCAGTGTGGGGCGGGGGAGGGGGTAGGGCCGGAGGCGTAATCACAACGCGAAGAAGAAGAATTGGTGGAACTGGTCTTTGGGGGCTTTGTGGGCACGCTGCCAACCTATGGCCGGTTTCAATATTTTGATTCGAAAACGATGTTGACAAGCTTCCAACAGCTTTTGACGCCGTTTTGTTTATTTGAATTCCTTGGCGCACAAATTATTCCGTTCCGTACACTGCGGGCATTAATTTATTTACATTGCGCGCTCATTAAGACGGGTTTGTTGCTGGAGGAGCCATCGCCTTCCCGGGGCGCTTTGGGGCCGCTAATCCTCGGCTGTTTTATAATGTTTACGCTGGGCTCTTGTTGTTCCTGCAGAGGATTTCCTTACAGATCCGCCAAATTGGCTAGTTTCGATAATTGCCATAGTCGTTGGCTTAATGAGAAGTTTACGCAAATTGCAAACGGCTAATGGAGTGCATCCAATTTCGGTTTATGGACTATGCAATGGGAAATTTGGCGCTTCTCTAGCTGGCGAACGTCTCTACGTAATGAAATCAAAACACTGTAAAGTGGGTGTAGCTCCTTTAGAAACTTAATTTCGTTGTAAAATCAAACCGAGTTAATGGAAATTGGGGTCGATCTAAGGTGCCATCAAGTTAAGATATTTTGCCAAGGTAGATACGAATATTAAATCGATGTTATTAGTGCTTAGAATAATAGGATTTTATGTGTATTTTATCGATCGATGGCGTTTTAAGTCCATTATGGCTTGTAATATGCTGATGTGGCTGGGTACTGATTTTTAGATTAAATAATATTGGGGAATGATTACTACTTGCCATTACGCTAAATTGTAATAAGACGAATTTGAGAAGTTAATTTATGTACAAATTTTAGAAGGAGTTGAGTAATAGGACGTGTTGAGAAGGAATTGAGTAATAGGGACATGCAGATCGAGTAATATTTGAAACAGCCAGCCGATATAACCGGAAAGTTACAGCGCCAGTCCACCTTCCGGACCTTTGGGTTCAGTGAATTCAGTATTCAGTGAATTTGGTAGCGAGTTTCGTCGAAGTCACCTTTCCCGGAATGAAAGCAGAGATGGTAGGTCGCGGATCCTTATGCCCCACTGTTCTGGTTCGAGGAACGTTAAACGTCATGCAAAAGACTTGGTGAGTTTAGAAAGTAGGAATTTGGCAATACCATATGGATGCGAACCCGCGGCTGTGTCGTCTATCACCCAGATATGCACATATCCTCCTGTTGCTCGATTGATTATAGATTCTCACCACTCCTTCGTAGAAGAAACCCTAGTAAAAAAGAAGACCGCCTAGAAAAAGGTCTTCTTATTTGTTTTCGTGATCTTAACATCCGCCTCGTGGCAGATAGTAGCCGGTCGAGTAAAACACCTATACAAGTTGGCATTCTTTTCTTTTATTCCTTGCTTAGCGCTTACTATTCGACATTGTATTCGATGATAGAATCGGCGGTAGTACACGCTTTACCTCTCAGCTCCAGATTTTTACATAAAAAAAGGGGAAGTGGGGCCATCACATACCATCACAGTGTTCATGGATTCGATTCCTTCTTCACCTTTTCCATGTAGTGATCATAAGCTTGCCAACTCAACTCGGTAGTATGCAAGAGGCCTGACTTCATCAAATAAAGTAAAAACCGATTTTATACCAAGCAAATTGCGTTTCTGCTCTTTCTACCCGTAATAAAGTAAGTATTCCCAAAGTTCCTAAAAACCAGTTCAAACCAATACTGTAAAAGGCTGTCACAATAAAAACTTTTCTGGAATAATTGGACAGTAAAAATTAACTATGATCTACCCAAACATTTTGCCCTATAATACTCTCTACGGAACCTGTTTATCCTGACTCTTGAAAACTAGCTCATGTTCAGGCCATCCAAAAACCTCTCGAACAACACCAGTACAAACACAAATTAGATAAAAATCAATAAAGGGCCACCGAGACGGCCAAACTCATTTGTTCATCAACCCGATTGATGTCGCTTTGGAATTGCGTCAAACTAGAAGCGCAGTTTTAAAAGTCGCTTCACACCAGCAGGATCTATTTGCCACCGCTGCAGACAACATATCGCTTAGAAATTTAGAGCAAAACTGATTAGTTTGATGAAACGTCGCGAACACGATCAAACGGCGCTTGAAACAAACCAAAATATGAATTTCCATCAAACGGGCTTCAAAGACGTTAATGTTTGTCAAAACTGTCAAACCAACCGCGTATACGATCAAATTGGTGTGACTCAAACCAAAATCTACGTGTTTGAGTCAAACCGTTTGACCGTCTCGAAGGCCCTTAAAAGGCTTCTAGAATATTAGAACCCAACCAAATATTAGAAGACAAGAAGTACGGCTTTAGGTGACTTTTCTGTGCTTCCAATGGAGCACCTTAATCAAAGCCAACATCGCTTAGGTGAGTAGGGTCTAGTTGGTCTAGATATTTCGAAGGCACACAGTTTGCCTAGTCTGTCGACTAAACTTCACACTTTTAATATCGGCTCTCGACTCTGGCAACTGCATGGAGAGGTGCCTTCTGCTTATTCGATCAATATACTATTGGATAGCGTCGATGGCGTCGAGCACTGACTTTGGAAGATTGCTTCGCTATAAATATGTCAAGTTGTTCTATTTATAAACGAACTTGCAAAAAGTAGGACTACAGGGTGGGGCGACCCGAGGAGCTAATCTTGGGTTCCGGGAATAATATTGCCTTGCAGGCGGAAGGACTTTAATTTCGGTGGTTCAATTTCTATAACAAAAGCGACTGGTCTATTCATACGCTGGATCAATGAATTAATGGCGGATCACATGGTGCCAATAACAGATTGGAACGAAGTGAGAGCAGATCGTTGTTGAAAATAAAGTATAGGGGTTTAGATTCGAACCCACTTATTAGCTGTGTTCCAAAATTCGAGCAAAGTTCTCGCAAGCAGTTGGCTTCTCTCTCTACTCATGCCTTTCTTGAGAAGTAGGAACGAGTAGGCCAATTGCTTGCGAGAACTTTGCACGAATTTTGAAACACAGCTATTATAAGCTTCATTGAGCTCTCTCGAAAGTCTCAATCCAGTTTTGTAGAACTTAGTCCATACCAAGATCTTAGAGATTAGCTAACAGAGCATATTGCTAGAATCTATCGAAAGTCTTGGAGGTATTAAGAGTAAACCAGACAGATTAAAAAGTTGAATACTTCAGTTGAGGTGTTCTTTAAGACATAGTTAAAAGTTGCAGGTGGACGCTTATGTTTAAAGTCCTACTGTTTGCCATATAGTATTTGATTGGATTCTAGATACCCTACAAGATTTTTGTTGACTATTTTCTCCATACTTTTGGTCTGGACTAAACTTGTGTAAATATTTACGGAAGCTCAGAGATAATTGTTTATGCTGTTGATTGTTCTAATTAGAGTGCAATAACGGACAGCAAAGCTATATCTGGAAAGACAGTATAGAGAAGAATGAAAGAACCTGCCAATGGCAACACGTGCTTTTACTCCACCCGATACCATCTAATATCACCGCTGTTTTCCTCGCTCATTGTGTTTACAAGTGATAATAGAAAAGAGTACAGGAGTTTTATGTTAAGAGGGTTGTCAAGAAAGAGAAATTACAACTAGGCTGGGAGAAATAGAAAGACAAACAACTATGAAGCGGGATAGGTTCGAACCTCCGACTTCTGGGATCGGCACTTTATATAAACTTATAACTTAATCTTTACCCCATTGCTACCTAGACCAGAAGCTTGAATGCCATTGAAAGTCTAGAAATTGAAATCTGTGGCAGAACCCGATATGTCAAAAAAAAAAGATTTTTCGTTTATATTGCCAACAGTCTAAAGTTTATGAAAGAAAATGTTCCCCAAACCCAAAATTGTAGACTGTTTCCCTAAAATAATTTAGATCAAAACTAAAGAGTCCAATATGTCCATATGCTTACAATACGGCGATGGCACAATCCAATATTACTTGACCCAATATCGACAATTACCTATTTTGACATATCGGGTTCTGCCTTAGCACCACAGAAATATCAGTCGAATAAAAAAATAAATTGAATTTAACAGTATTTGAGACACGATGCCCTTTTATTCTTAAATTATCTTGGGAGTTTTGTATAAACACCTCTGTAACATATAAATTTTATTTTTGAGTATTATAGCCAACAAATACCCTTCACTCTAAAATTATGCTACAGGATTCTTTAAAAAGTCGCCACTCTCTAAGATCAATAAAAACATTTTTGCCAATTGCAAGTTCAAAAGTTGAACCATTCGGAAACTAAATCTTTTGTGATTAGCTATTCTAAACTGGGGTCCACCCATCAAAGTCACGTAATCGAATTCCTTCATGAATAAATACTATATACAATAGTAAACATACTGAAATTGCAAAATCGCTCCAATTCACCATTCTCTCTATATTTTTCACCGAGGATTTTCCATTTATCTACGGAATTCGAAAGTAAAACGAAAAATTTCCCGCGGTTGTTTAAATGTTTCATTCGACAGTCTGCCCAGGAAAATCGAATGAATCTCCACCATATAATGACCAGTGTGTGTCAACAGAGGAACGACAGTCGCGCATAGCCACGGCTTGATAAATATTAAACTTTATTTTTAGTCCTGGGATGACCGCCCATCAATGGGCCGTTTCCCAAAAAAAAACAAAAAACAAAAATAATTCTACGAAAATCAATTTAAATTCGGAGTGAAACCGGAAACGCCATTCCTCTTTCACGTTCACTTGAAAAGGTGCAAGAGACACTCATACTCCACCTCACGACTGCTTCTATGTGTGCCAATATTGATTTGCGCCTGTGGCTTATTTATTGCTGGGGTAGTTTTTCAAGGGTGCGTGGAACTTTGCGGCATATTTGTTGAAAATGTCGTGCTTCTCCTCCCCACGGAATTGATGTAAATTGACAAATCTTTTTGCGACGCTCTTGTTTAACATTTTGTTTTAATGAGATTTATTTCGAGGCATTTGTTATGTATGTTACGTTTGTGGCACACTACTTTTGCGTTCTGGGGCATTTCGTAATGTGAAATGTAAATAGCTTAGTTTTGGTGAATAATGTTAAATTTACTTTAAATTCGCCGCTATTTTACATCATTTTCACTGGTTGAGAATTGCTCGTTATTATTTTGTTATGTAACTTTACATATTTAGAGTGTGAATTTTCATAGAATTATCCCAGTTAATTGTGGAAGTGGGAAAATCTGTATACTTATTACTCATTTTGCGTAGTCATCATTTCCTTATACTTACTTAATTCAAGTAATTTGAATATTGAATGGGAATGTATTATTCATTCGTTTATCTTACATTATAAACAAATAAGACCTTGGACGGTTTGTAAAATTTGTGGAGAAGAAATGGCGAAATGGAGTTTACCTTTTTGTTAAGGTTATCTAAGACCATCCTCTGCAACACCAACTACTGGCTAGTAGCTACTAATTTTCTATATTCATTTACGTCTCAAACAATACCAATCTGAAAAGAACTATCTGGCATCTTCCGAAAGCCAACTTGTTGGAATTTAGGTTTCCATTGTGCTAATGCCACCTCTACCGCTCTCTGCGTCCAAAATGTTATAAAGGAGCAATGCCATTTATTCCTTACTATACAAAAATCTACAAAGCCTACGCCAAATAGACTAGAATAGAGATTCCATTCCCTATAGAGCGAATCGAATTACTCACTGAGAGGTAAAATCTTTCATGCTACTACTTACAGTAAGAATTTCTGGTCTTTCACTTTACTTATAACTCTCTCTGTTATTTACAAGAGATGAAAATAAATAGAAAATCTAAGGTTGATTTAGTAGAATCTCTGTTCCCCTCGAATCCTTTTTTACCCGCCAACCTTATGCCATCCTGATCCCGAGTTTATGACGAATTCAATGAAGCGAATTTTTTGTGAACTCGAGAAAGATATAGTTGTCTCCAAAAGCTTGGCATCCAAAAATCCATTTAATCCGGCAATAAATCGATATTGTCCCTAAAATATGCCCCTCACTTTTGACTAACAGTCTGTCTAAACTTTTTGCCCCATAATGCTTCTCCGAAACTTATCTTGGCTCTTGAAACATAACCCATGTTGCCCAGTACATCCAACAAGTTCCAGGATTAATGCCCACTGACCTGGTGTCCTTGCGTGTCTAATAGACCACTTTAACTAAAACAAACATCGCTTTGGTGAATATGGTCTTGTTGGTCTAGACATATCCAAGGCACAGAGTATGGCAATTTGGTTTGTAGACTAAACTCCAAGCTGTTGGTATCGACTCTCTTTTAAAGAAATGCATTGAAAGCTGCCTTTATGGTCGTGCGACTCAGTCGTCAAATCTAAATCCAATACTACATCTGTCAACGTAGGAATGTAGCAGCTTGGAAACTATTACCATGGCGACTGTATCACTGAACTTAACGCGCTCTTGCCTGCATGGCAATATTTTTCCTGCAATACAAGCCTAGCTTTCTCTGATCACTCCAACACTGTGCAGTCCTTCTTTTTGGCCACATCGCGGTCTAGAAGTTTGTTTATAAGTAGAACAATTTGACTATGGAACAATCTTGCACAGTCAGTATTTCCCAACTATATTATTGTAGAGTTCAAAGGTCATGGCGATTAGCCATCTACTTTAGCTTCGCCCAGATTCTTCGTAAGCTATGCCACCAAACTAGACTAGTATAGTTGCGACAACTGTAAATTCTTTCAAACATACCTAGTTATAAACTTGTGCAGGTCTACGAATAGGGTGCGACCCTCCCAACTACCCAAATTTCGAAACAATGTCATTCAGTTTGGCATGCTAATTCTCGTCCTGGTGGAGATTCTTGGTTTACGCTATGCTCCCACTAAATATTTGGTCTGCCTTGCTGTGGTATGCAGTACATTTTATTGTAAAAATCTAAGGCATGACAAAGAAGTTCAGCGAGTTGTAGCTCCAGAGCAGTTCTATGATAAATAGGCACAGAAAATATTACAAATTGAACATAATCTAAAAACTTATAATAATATAAATCTGGCAACAATTGTTGTTAAAAGCTCTTCCCATATTCAATACATAATCCTTTTCTACCCGTTCTAAATCGTATTAACTAAGCTTTCACACTTTATTAAGGATATCAACCAGCACACAAATAATCAGTGGAATTCTTGGTTTTTTGGTTGCGAAAGTGGATGTACTAATTTTGGATTGAGTAAAAGCTTTCGAAAAGCTTATTAAAGTTTAGCAAGGATTTTGTTAGCTTCAAAGTTTTCGAATATTAATTTTACTGAGAGCTTTTTATCTTTTTATTTAATACTCCAACCAATTTTATATTTATACAGGCCACAAAAAATTTCTAGCAAATCGAGACACTTTCAATATTGCGTTTTCATGGGTGGTTGAAATCTTTATTTAAAGATTCCCTAAAATAATCAGTTCTAGTTTGTTTCCTGAATTTACGTAAAGTAGTAAAAAAATTGGAATTATTAGTAGCACCAAATTTCTTTTTTATGAACTTAAATAACATATAAGGAATAATTTAAAAAAGATTCAAAGCAGCTTGTAGAATCAGCGTTCATTTTTCACACGAATTACCTAGCCCTAAAAGATGGTGTCTGGCATTATTGAAGGCAGATTACACGTGGGAATGCATTACCCCAATAAAAAGTCTCAAGTATCAAACAGGAAGTTGAATCCAAGCATTTCTGCAATAAATTACTTGGTCAAAAATATAACAAACTAACAAATTCCCGCAAATCCACCTCTAGCCCACAGTTTTCGACTATCCTACAAAGTGCAAACCTTCATTCGCCAGCATGCTGTAGGCCGCTTTTAGCCCATATGCAACCGCCATTTCCGTTATAAGAACTGCCGTTGAAAATGACAGGATCGAGATAACTACTCTTTCCAAGAAGATAGGACCATCTGATATCCAATTGTCGGGCAGCATTCTCTCGAGTGCTGGTGCACTGTTACCCCCAGAACACAATGAGGCCGACAACGACAACTTCTACGGGAAAACAACAACAATATATATGAGAATTGTCGTTGTCGGCCTCATTGTGTCCCGGGATTAGGCCGGGTGCCCACTAAAGTGGTGTGGCAGTGGCGTGGCGGTCTAATGGCAAGTGGAAAAATTTGTTACCGTATGATCAAATGAAGTAGAGCACATTGAAGTGGAGTGGCGATGGTGTAGCATCTGGCAAGTGGCGTGGCATCACTTGATTGCCACTAGTCTCCGACAAGTTCAAATTTTTAAGTGGTAAGTGGCAGTGGCATGCCATTTCTCGTTAGTAATAAGATGATGTTAAATCACTAAGGCGGCTGTCACACTGACGTAACAAGCAATATCTGTCGCTTTTCAAAATGTACTGAGTATCGCCAGAAATAATGTTGCCGCTACCAGCACATTGTCTAGAGATATGAATCGACCTTAAGCCGTGACCGAAAGGAAAGTTTTTAGAGAATTTGTGGACCCTACACACTGCAAATCCAAGTGTTTAGCATTTGTTTAGAAATAAAACGCTCTAGTGTTTTATTTCTAAACGATAAAATTATTCTTAAATAAAAATGATTCTTAAACACTTAAACCATTTAACAGAAATTAAACGCGTAAGGTGTTTACCAAAAAATTCTAACGTAAGCGCAAGTGTCTAAAAGTAAAATATTTATTCGCCAATTAAACACTTGGGAAGGTAAACACTTAGTTATGATAAAACACTTATGGGGAACTAAACGCTCTAGCGTTTTATTTTTACACGGTAAAGTGTTTAGGGGTGGGAAGTGTCTCTAATGAAATCCTGGGTGATCCATTTTAGAGGTGCTATTTTCAGAAATAAAAAATAAAATTATTTAATTTTATCGGGTAATTTTTATTATCATACAAAAGAACTAGAATTTCAAGGAACAAGGAAGTTATTGCATTTTGAATCTAAGCTTTATGAAAAAAACAAAAAAATCACTCAATTAATAATACTTACACTATAATGCTTGAAAATAAGTTTCTATAAAACTTAGTTTTTTTGAACTTATCACATGAATAGTATAGGTTTCAAAGTGATACAGTCCAAATAATAGCTCAAAATATGTATTTGTTAATTAACAATTGGCCAAAATACAAAAAGTTAAATATCTCGAGTTCACGTTAACAAAAATTAACTTTCTTTTTTTTAAAGGTCCCAAAATCTTCTACGAGATCTGATAAAAAATTTTAAATTGTCTTTTTCAAAATGGCCCAAAGAATGCAATTGTTGTTATTTGAGTAATAAACAGAAGTAAAAAAAGTAACATCCAAAATTATTTTAGAATATACCTATTCTGCATTTTTGGCCTTTTCTTACTTCATTTGTTGTTTTCATTTATTTAACTTAGTTTATCCAGAAATTTTTACGACTTTGTTGACAGGTATTTTGTTAATATGAAATAAAACCATAAAGCAGCTTAAATATTACGAATTTAAAATTATTATCAGTATCACTGCAAATCTGATGTTTTAGAAGTGTTTTATTTCAAACCCCTTAAAGCGTTTTATTTTGACGTCACCCATTTGACTAACATTGTCGACACTTTTAAAACACTTAAGCGTTTAAAAAATGTCTACAATGTTAATCAAATGGGTGACGTCAAAATAAAACGTTTTAAGCGTTTTGAAATAAAACACTTTCAAAAGCTGAGATTTGCAGTGATAAAACGAAAAAAAATATGAGCGACCCATACTTGAAGCAATTATGCTAACCCCAGCATATTTAGCATATTCAGTAAAGAGCATCTCGTTCTATCACGGAACTTAGGCAATATTGGAAGTGGTTTGTACTTAGTCGGGGAACCGCTTGGAAAAACGGCACTTGGGTTGGATTTTTTTTGTTTTGTTTTGCTTTTTTTTCACTTTTTGCAATGATAGTATTATGTTTTAATATAATATTGATTAATAGTTCTATCAACATAATTTGTATTATTCATAACCAAAAACACGCTACAAACGTTTACTAATTAAACACTTAAACGCCGCTAAGTGTTTAAATTTCGTCTACAACGATTTAAACCCTTTAAGTGTTCAGCAACTAAACACTTGAGTTTACAGTGCAGTGATATAATCTATGATTAAGCTCGATAGACTCTTGGGCTGGACATCTAGCTCATATGAGAGCATATGAGGAAACTGCTTGAAACATCTTTTGTGGTAGTACCTATTTATGGGAGGACACTCGAAGCTTTCGGATTCCAAACTGATTGACATTGACTCGGATTAAGGAATGGTCTATGAAAAAGTTGCGAGGGACTAACAGTGAATTCCATTATGGTTCTCCTTTATTGGTGATATTTATGATATGCCGAATGATCAAGTTTTTGTCAAGAAATGTATGTGAAATATTTTAACATCAATCAACAGATTCAAGTATAACATTATTAGTTGAAAATGGTATTAGATTGGTCACAAAAAGATTTGGAATGGATTGGAATGACCAAGGCCATAGATCAAGTGCACGTTCACAGAATATTTGGAGACTTATTCTCCTTTAAGACTGTGAAAAGGCTTAAAAGGTTTTAGAGAAGTAAGCTGAGGGATTGGCGTTTAGATGAAAGAGTTGATCCATTACAGTAAAATCCTAAACGGCCTTGTCAAAAATCAAGTTAACGTTAATAAATTTATGTACACCATTGTCTCAAACCGCGAATTTTGATAAAATCTAACCTCGCACAATTTAAAACATCATTTTACGTCCTTGAATTTCTCTTAATTATATGTTGTCCGAGCCATACGTGACGAGGAATAACGTGTCCTTGGACCCCACAACAAATGTGAATCAGCGTCAAAATCAGCAGAATTAATTTAATAAATTTTGAGTGCCAATGAAAAATAATCGCGGCGACCACATTAACTGCTAATCACTGGGATCCTTTTATCCAGGAAAAAATGTTATCCTTATCCTCGCACCACGTCAAGGGAAATTCGTTATTTTTTAATGATTTAATGAAAACTTCGCAAAAAAAAGGCGAACTCCAAAAACGTGTAATTTTTTTAACTGGAGGGTCTCGTAACGGTTCTAGGTAATGTTCAGCTTGTTGGCAGGATTGCAGGAGAAGGATTACGACACCGCAACAACAACTAGCCACTAGGACGATGATTTGGGATGCTCGCTCTATCTGACTAGGAGGACTCCTTTTATGACTTTGTGCCCAGATTAATTTTCTGGCATCTCTGCTGTAAGTGACACATTAAAATGATAAAAAGTCCAGATTGCCGGATGCCTCCAGATTTTTCATTTCATTTTCCCTGACGAGCATGTGAGGAATCCGGCAGAACACAGGATCCACACAATTCCAGGACTCCTCCATGGACTAAATGCTGAGGGAGTTGAATTCATGTACATATATTTGTATGCGAATGTGCGGATTTTTAAGGCGGTCGGGAGTGACATTGTTATTTGGTCCTGTTTCCCGTTTTCTGCTCCTTCCACCATCTTGTTATCCATTTTCTTTTCCTTTTTTTTATATTTATATGTTTTTATGCTTCACGTTTTATTCTTTCATGCCCGTTCTGTGAGTGCTTGTCATGGGATTTATTTTCTGTAGTTGAGATGTCAATAGCAAATTTTTATGTGTCAAGATGTCCCATTGTGGCTCGTTGAGAATCAGTTTTTCTCATCCTGTTGATAGTTGTTCTTTTTGTTACGGTAAATGAAGTTGGAATAGGAGTTATTATGGAAGCGGATCCTGCGGATGCGGGGGACGTGCACACCGACGAATGAAAATGACAACCTTTTGAAAAGGATTTGCGTTATTATTTTTTTTGCCATACGGGGCTGAGGGGGCGAGTTACTTTTTTTGTAGGTTATTTGGACGGGACACTTCATTTCGGTTCAACTGAGCGAGGATGATGTGTTTCAATTTTGAATATGTTTTTACGTCCCACACACAAAACACGAAAAAAAAAATATGTGATTGGGTTTTTGCGTAATGTTTTAGAACCACCCGTTGTGAATGGATTTACTGGGGTAAGAAGAAATGTGTGGGATTCTTTGGAACTTGTTTTGAACTAAAAGTATGTTTTGAATATGAATTTTTAGATATCAAATGGAATAGACTATTTTAAAAACGGTGTTTAATAAATAATAATGAATTTTTTTACAAAAAGAAAAAATTGTGATTTCTTTGGAGACGCATATCTCGTTATCAAAACACGTGCTTCCCTAAAATAGTTGGTTTAGTAAATTGTGGTGGACAATGGCCTAGGACTGGAGAAAAGAGAAGGAGCAGGTCCAATTAGTACTTTGGCGCGTCGGCTTGTGTACCTAAAATTTGGTGATTTGGTGTGTACCTAAAATTTGGTGATCGTCTGTGGCGAATGTCTAAAGCAATCCTGTGGAGTTCAGGAAGCTTGTCAGCGGCTCGACCTTTAGCCTGGAAATGTCTTTTAAGTATATTTCAGAACGTGATTGCCTAGTGTGTGCAGCCTGTATCGGATTTGGTTAGAGCTGGGCATTTTCACAGGAAGTAAACGAGTTTTTCTCTCTCGTTCGTCTCCCCGCAGCTACGGCAGCAGACGTTGTGTGGGATAACCCAGCTTGGTAGTGGGGTCCCCAATGGGCCAATGTCCCATGGGGATTGCAGCAATATCTCTTCGGGTTCTGTTTAGGAGACTGTTTTTTTTGTTCTAAGTGGGCTAAGTCGCCCTAGAGTTAGTACAGGTCTCCAAGGCGCTCCACCTTTGGCAGACTAGCTTTTTTATTCCGCCTATTTTGCTGTCGAGGCCGACCATCTCGATCTCCAAGCCTCGTTAGAGACTTCTAGGCTCGGTGAATATCCGTAGATCAGACTTCTTTAAAATGTCTCGGTTTTTTCACTTTCTTGTGTTTGATGTGAAGGTAGGGCGGAAGTAGGCGTAAGACAACATTGGGGCGTTCGTGAGGCATGTTTTCGTGGCCCCTGTTGCCCCTATTGTTGCCGTTCTCTGGGCCTTTCCCAACTTTTCAAAATTATAAGTCCTGCTCAATGCTGCCCATCAAGCCGCGAGCCGTACGTGCCGATTGGCCTACCCACAGCCGCGTACCTCCACAGGACCATGTTTGGAATGATGCCCAATCTCTTGTATAGGTTCTTTTTATATGCGTAAAAAGCTATGCAGACTTTCTTAACCTTTTCAGTCTACGTCATTCTAACGTCATAATCCGGATTAAGGGTGCTAGCACAGATAAGTAAAATACAGATGCCCAGTCGAATAAGCGAAACGTGTTCCATGTTGCTGAAAGCGATTAATCCAAGCAAAATATTTAAATGTTGCAGCCATATAGCTGGCTAGAGCGTGGCAACTTTTGGTCGAGCTCCAGCAACAGACAGCAGCGTAAAATTCTACGGTGTGCGAAGCAAAATGAAATGAATGTTGAAAATGACGTCTGTATTGCAACATTGAAACGCAATCTCTCACACTCCTCGCGGCTATTTTGATTCGCACACCTTAGAATTTTACGCTGCTGTTGACCAAAAGTTGCCACGCTCTAGCCAGCTACAACATTTCTTTGCTACACAAAATTTAGCTGGCTAGAGGAGGGAAAAGCTGGCTGAAATGTTGATATGGGAAACGATTTTATACAGTGACTGGGCATCTGTATTTTACTTATATGTGGTGCTAGTCTGTCTGGGGTATTAGTCGTAACATTAAAAGATGATCTGCGATTGGCCACTTAATCCATAACACCAGGGCCTGGGATTCTTTAGATATTGTATGGCGCCACATCCGCCACATCTACCAATTCAATGGCAGTCCTAAAAACAAAGTTACAGAAAACTGTCAACGCCAAACATAGTGCGTGTAAAATTTGGCTTTTCGAGGTTAGCTTCGAAGTTTAATTAGATGAATATCAATTTTGTTGTTCGTGTAAATAATAGAATATTTTATAAAGGTATAAATAAAGATATTTTAATCACTTATTTAGTTATTTTTTACTTCTGTAGAAATCGGTTTGCTTACAATTGTGATGATTTATGCGCCATCTATTAGAAGATTGAACGAACTGTAATTTGTAACGATTTAGCTAGAATTTGAATTAACGATTTGTAACGATTTATGCAGTAAGTTAACATCGCGCCATCTATTAGTTAGAATTTGAACGATCAGTAATTGAAGACTTCTCGAAATTTCTATGAACAGAATATTCCAGTAATAGAGGGCCTCCAGACTGTAGTGGAAAGATCTGGAAGTTGGATAAAGGAAGAGCTTGGATATATTTCTAAGTCCGATGTTACAATTGGGGCTTTGACTTTACTTTGACTTAACTTCGGGCTTTGATTACATCACAGATAAGTAAAATACAGATGCCCAGTCGCTGTATAAAATCGTGTCCCATATCAACATTCCGCTAGCCAGCTTGTCCTTCCTCTAGCCAGCTAAATTTTGTGTAGGAAAAACATGTTGTAGCTGGCTAGAGCGTGGCAACTTTTGGTCGAGCTCCAGCAACAGACAGCAGCTTAAAATTCTAAGCTGTGTGAAGCAAAATAGCTACGAGGACTGTGAGGGATTGTGTTTTAATATTGCAATGCTCACATTCATTTCATTTTGCTTCGCACACCGTAGAATTTCACGCTGCTGTCTTTTGCTGGAGTTCGACCAAAAGTTGCTACGCTCTAGCCAGCTACATGGCTGCAACATTTAAATATTTTGCTTGGTAATCCAAGCTTTCGGCAACATGGAACACTTTTCGCCTATTCGACTGGGCATTTGTATTTTACTTATCTGTGATTACATGTAATGTCATTAAAGCTGATTAAATAAAAGATTCGACTGAACTTGGTCTGCGACTGTATTTCGACTGCAGTCCGGCTTTAAGAAAATTCAAAGTTTCGTCCGCCTGCAGCCAACTTTACTTCATTTGAAAGAACTTTTTAAAGAGAAAGGAACGGTTTTGAATTCCGAGTATTTTTTATAGACTGCGAACAACATTAAAAATAATTACAATTCCTCTTCAGACATTTAAAAATGTTGTTGTATTAATTTTTCTTTTTTGCTTCTGACTTGAAAGGAAACAGCTGATTGCAGTCAAAGCTACAATTCAATTTTATGCCCATATTCCCGATTTCACTCACCTGAATTCTTTTCACTCACTCAAAAGTCGTTCACTTTGTAATCGGTATTCCCGTGTTCACCTATTTTCAGGTGGTGCGATGGAGTGGGTTACTCGAATAGCTGTCATAATTTCGTGTTTCTGTATACAAAATTTGATGAGATTTTTCAGTAGTTGTTTGTTCCTACCATATTTGTGGCCTACCATATTTTCATATTTCTCCTCCATTCACCCAAAATTCGCCCAAAATTTATGGGTGAATTGCGACTGAAATGAATGTATGGAAAAGTGAATGCGGGTGAATATCGGGAATACCAATTTCAGTCACTCGCCGGATTTCGACGGGTGAGTGAATTTGGGAATATGGGCATTAAAGTCGAAGTCTCCCGGGTGCTTTCTTTTCTTTGCAGTGGGAGTTGAATTCGAAGCCAAAGCCCCAATTGTAACACGGCCCTAAAAGCAGGAGCAACGGATATAGTTAATTGCTTTGATTTCATAAAGTGCAAAATTGTAGGAATAATGGAGTCGTGGTAAAATTGTATCGCTATTGCCACAGTTCCACAAACTTTAAGCCCCAGCCTGTAAGGCAACGTTATTTCCGTTATAGTCCAGTGCGCTAGAGTTCTTCAAATATCCTGAAGCCTTCTATACGTTTATCAATAGAACAGTTAAACTGTGGTACATTCTTCCAACGCTAGACCAAACACAGCTAATCTCCTAGAAAGATGTTGTTTACCATCATGCCGAGAGCTGAGGGATGTCAAACTGGATGACATCTGCTTCGAATCAGAACGGTGCAGGGAGGAGCTGCGAAAGGAACCGAAGCACCGAATAAGTAAGTAGAAGTAAAATGGCATATCTTAAGAAAAAAATTCTGACACATTTTTGTAGGTGAAAGAGTGGTATTCAGAGGTGAATCCCCCGAATGATATTAAATGTAATATCATGAAGTGCAATGTGGGACAGGTATTTTCATTCGGAAATATAGTAAAAAGAAGAGCCAGAGAACTGACAATGCCAAAACAGTTTTATATTCCACCGCCTCCAACCTAATACTACCGCGATAGAACGCTGAATACGGTGATCTGATAGGAGATGGCTTCCTCGTTTATTGTGCTTAGAGGCGAGGGCAGAAGAAAAGCCGGGGAAATATTTTGTAAAGAGGAAAACAAGAAGGATCGAAAGTTATCTAAGGGGTAGAAATGGAAAGACGGGGAACGATGTCATGGAGTGGATTTGAACCACAAACCTCTGGGATGATATGCGGCGGTCATAAGCCCTAGGCTAGCAAGGTCGGAGTTTGGAAATTCATTAGCTTAAAAATTAAACCTAAACTGAGTGACATATTTTCCACATAGAGGCAATCTTAATTGATAAGAAATACAAATTGATTTTTACGTGAAAGACTAGAGCTAAGAAGTAGACCACTTAGTACTGCGGACTATTCTATCATGGAAAATGAAATTTTGAATATTAAGCACTTGAAGGAAAGATAAGAGAAAGATTTACGCCATCGTTGGTTTCGGTGATTGAGGAGGATATGGCCAGGCCCGGCTCTAGCGGTGCTGGCGCCCCGATGCAACTTTATGTTAAGCGCCCGTTATAGGAAATTATGTCAGAAATATTTTTCTTCAATAAAAAGTGAAAATATTAACATGACTCTGGAACACACAAAAAACTGAAAACAAGAACTTTCAATTAAAGGAAATGTCTTTTTATCTACCAAAGGCTTTTTTGTAGACAACTTAGGCCAAAAACAAGGGCGGCGGAGCATAATCATTGTGGGTTGAGAGCACGTGAACAGTTAACGTTAAAATGTATAAAGTTAATCCGTCAATTTATTTATCAGCTGTCTATTGATTTATGTGGGTTTAAATTCTTTTGTTATGGCGTTATGCCCATCTAGCAGTTTAAGATAAGGGGTACAGATAGGGCCCTTATGAAGCTAGACCCACAGCCTCATATGGACGCGGGTGGATTACCATATAAGGCCCACACGGGGCATCTAACGCCTTTCCTAATTCCACCTCGTCATAAGGAATGCCCCACTTGAGGAAAAATCATTAATACCCGATCCCGAATTTCGGAGTGGATATGTGAGTAATAACTGCGCCGGTGTCGAAAGCTTTATATTTTTAAACGCGATTGTGTTTTTATCAATACGGACCCCAACTGAGTACCAATCACATCCAATACTGCTTGACTTCTGAAATCGAATCAGAACCGGGCTATTGAGTATGCTAAATGACACCATTCACGGTCACCAACATGATTCCCTGAGAACCAATCCAACAATAAAAACTAAAGCTTTGTATGAATTAAACTAAAGCTTAAGGGTATTTACTTAAAGCTTTTTAAAAAGCTTTCCGAAAACGTAAGGCAGATGTTGAGATTGCCCCATTTCATTTTTAATGAGATTTGCCTCATAGGGCCCCTATGAGAAATTGATAAGGCATATCTCTTCACTAATTTTTTTTGTGTGGTGTTCATGAGGAAATGTCTCTCATTGTGGTGGTCAGGAGGAAATTCCCCTTTTGGCATGCCCCTCATTTGCTACATGGAGTCCTCATGAGGAACCTACGGTTAATCCTTTTTTCGGCATGCCCCCGGAGGGAATCCCATTTTTAAATGCCATTTGGGGGGGGGGGGGGGTTAAAAAGCTTGGGCTATACAGTTATAGGTTCTTAGTAGCTCAAATATAATATATTTAGTTTTCATATAAAAAGTCTTGCTTGTGTGCGGCCCTTCGACCACGTTCCTTTGTCGCAAGCGTCCGAGACGTAGCTGTATTTTGGGTGTGGATTTCCCCACCATCGCCCCTGGCCGAAAACAGATTCGGCGCTGCATACTTCAGGCCGCAAGCTTTATGAAGCTGAAGCCGATGGAAAGAAGCCACTGCAGCTGCAAAACCCGACGGAATTGTTGGCATTAAAATGTACAGAGACGGAGAAGCATTTTATTTAAAAAAATTTTTTGGATTTTCTCTCACCAAATTTATTATTTTTTCTTCCATTTTAAATTACTGCTTTTTCACTTTTTTCACGCAAACAGTAAATAAAATATGGCAGTTTTTACAATTCCTTTATCTGAAGTTGACAGGACTTACGCCGCATAAATTTTGTAAATTGGTCGAATCTGGCTTCATACTTCATTGTAGCGTGAAGTAAGAAGCGGTCAATGTGGCAGCATTAATAAATTCTGGTTGATTTGAAGCTGTGAAGCTTGCGGCGTAAGGTATGCAGCGCCGAATTTGTTTTGGGCCTGAATTCGAAAATCGCCTACTTCTCATCTCTCATTTTAAAAAAAAAATAAAATTTTATAAAATTTTAAATATAAAAAAAATTTCAAATGACCTGAATTTCATTTCAATTATGGATTTTAGCGCCCTTTGTTCGTGTGGCGCCGCGATGCTTTGCATCTTCTGCTTCATCGGTTAAGCGAAACACTAAAAAGACGCAAGAAGGAATGTTATCGATCTGGGACAAGTGTACTGCGTGGAATCGAACCACGGATCCCTGTAATAGTAGTCGATCGCTTTAACCTTTATGCTATCGAGGCCGGAAAATTTACTTTTGAAGTTATGTGTACACATTTATTAATCTATGTATCACCACTGAGTAAAAAAATATAGTAAAGCAAAGACTAATGTAGTATATCTAATTTAAATCCAATGGATTAATAGATCAAAACATTTAACTTACACGATTCAATTTTAATGATTAACTTTCTGATTTAAATACATATTCTTGTGATTATAGAATAAATCTTCACATTCTAGTATATGTAAGTCCCACGCAATTTTCGATTTCTGATTAGACGAACGGGGATTTAGCTCTAAAACGCCATACCTCACACGACGTCAGTGTTTCAATTACTAACTCATCTTTATCTCTCCTAGATATTTCAACAAAATGCTGAATATATCAATTCTCTTTAAATTATCACATTTTAAAAACTTTTTTAGGGTTTCTCCTCTTCTATCAAGAGTTTCCTAGAACTTTTCGCCCTGAAAAGCTGAATAACTTCTTTCAATCTTTTCTTTCGTGCTTCCTTCATTTTGTGAATGAATCCTTATCGCTTCGTAAAAATCGGAAGCCCTAGTAAAGCAGAAAACAATTTACCTTTCTATAAGAAGAAATTGATAAAAGATTTTCTTCTTTCTTCACCCCCGCGCAAGAAAAAAAAAGTTTATCTTTGAAAGAAAAAAAAAGCATGTGCTCAAACAATGCCCAATTTTACATCATTTATAGTGAGTCAAAAATGCCTCCATAGGGGCCGTTGCCTGATATATGGCTGATATTTAAACGAAATCACTTTTCCCATCGCGTTCCATTTAGCATATTGTTTTTTCAGAGGGTGATATTAACCGCCATTCACTGCACAGCCTGCGCCCCACCATATCCAAAATTCTACAACCTCGTACCAGATGTAAAAACCAGTGGAGAGAGATGGGGGAGGCGCAAAAGGCACAGAAAAAAAAAACTTCCAAAAATTTGTCCGGGCAAATATTTTGGCACAGCGTGATCGATAGCGTCAGTACGTTATGATTAATAGCTAGTTCGTGTCGCTCAACTTTTCTGTACGCGCCCCCATATCCTGTATTCTGGCTGCCTATTAAGCAATCGGCTCGTTCGGGATACAATGAGTCCTGTAGCCACTTACCTATACCTAAGGTGTGTATACGTATATATATAGGCACACTTAAAAATGGGACTGCCAAAATCCTCTTAAAAACACTCAAGAAGATAACATACACCCTTCGGGGATACAGTGGGCGAATAAAGTGGCTATCATGCTTTTGTTGTATATAATAGTATATTCCGTAGTGGCATGGTGTGTCCTTATTCATATTCACGTGGCACACAGGATGTCTTTAAAGGTTCTCAAATTTTCAGTAAGTTGGTGCCCAGCCTGATTAAAAATTCTCTCAACTGTAAGCTTCTCTGTTGGCATTGCTTTAAACAACAGAAAAGTATCAAGGATTTAAGGGTTAAAGGGTGAGATTAGATCTTGGGTGGGGATTTATTTTTTTTTATTTTGATGGTGTAAGAAAAAAGCTACGAGATTTAGGCAGGAATCTTTTGAAAGCTATCCAGAAGGAGAGAGAGAGTAACACGTTCCACATTTCTTCATCTGTGTGTTTTGATTTGATTCCCAGAACATTGGTGAAAGGGAAATTTTATTTATTATAGCAGTTTAAGGGGTATGTGTATAAAGTGTTGCCATATGAATGGTAAAGTAAGGACTCGAAAGGACTCGTGTGTTGTGATAATTGAAACAATACTATAAAGAGCATAACTGGTAATGTCCTTAATTTTTTTATTACGTCCCCATAGACTTTTAAAGGATTTCATTGGAGATAAGCGTTTCCTTTTTTTGTAGGATGAGCTTTCAGTTTGTAATCTTAAAGCAGAGGGTTATTAAATTTTTACTGGAACAATATTTATTTTATTGTAAAACCTTCTTTATTAAACAAAATTGTTAAGACTCATTCATTTGGTTCAAAAATGTCGCTTACTATAGATTTTGTTTCCGATGAGATGATGAATTTTTAGAAGAAGATACCGCTACCAAGGTAACAGCCAAGCGGCTTCCATCTGCCCATTGAAGCCCAGCAGGACTTAACATTGTTGTACTTGGATGGAGTTTACTTACCAAAACCGACTTGTGTCAATTACCGCAGTTTACAAAATTTTATGATTTTATGGCCTATTTTAGGAGTGTCTCCGCCCGCCTCCCTTGCCCAAAAAAGCTCGTGCTCCCAGTACCATGGTCCCTCGAGTAGGAAAGGCCATGATGAGGACGTGTGTAAGCAGAGTCAAAAGCTCTTACGGCGAGGGAGATGTACGAACATGGATGAAATGGAGAGTTTTGTACGTCCATTCTTTAGACCGGCTTTCCACATGGTTAAAGGGAAGCCCAACTCACAAATAAAAAATTATTCCTTTTTGTGGGCATTTGAATAAAAAATATCACAACCATCAACATAATATCCTATATCAACACAAAAGCGAATATTCTCGAATGTAAAGTTTGCTTATGATGAACTTTCAGTGAGCTTTCATCAAAGCTTTTGCGTCTGGTTGCATACATCCTCGTCTATAATGGGCCTGATATATAAAAATCACTTATTTTGTATTGTATAGAGATTAGTCGTTTCCCGTTTGGAACATATGTTATTTTCAGTAATTCTCGTCCACAACTAGGCAGAAGCTCCTTTCCTTGTCTTGGCATAGCCCATCATCCAGCAGTATAATGGTTTGATGTTTTGTACATTTTGTACATCAACTTAAGCAATAAAGAGCACACGCAGACCACGGAGACAGTCTCATTACCTTCGCAGGCCTGCAAGTAGTATCCTTTGCCCTGCGATTATCCATAGAAGGTAATTCGACCGTGTGGCCGTTGATTAAGCCAATAAATGTCCTGTCATCCTTTCTTATGTGCTTCTACAATTATCTGGAAGACGGCGCAGGATGAAGGTCGATGTCTTCTTCATTCAGCTGATAGGAGCCAAATTGCAGGTTTCAACCCCATGAATGTAGAATACAGTGGCTTAACCGCCATTACCGAACATTAGCTGGTTAGAGTTGTTTAACCAGGATTTCCATTGTTCCGTTGCCTTTCAAGCCCTGATGATCCGGGACCCAAAACGGGGGTAATTTTGTTTGGGAAAATCCAGCACAGCAAGGGCAGTTTGGTTAGACTTAGAGAAATTATATATTGATATTATTCCAAACAGATGAAATATAAGCATAAGCGATGGAATCGCTATGTATTTTTCAGAGTAAGGCTTTGATTAGGAGGCAGGGATAGATGAGGTTTGCTCAAGTTTAAGTTGTATGAATGAACTTCTTGGCCATAGTGCGTACCATAGACGAAGAAAAATAAGAAATGGGTTTTCTGTTAGATTCACACAAGGAAGGCAGAATGGAGTCGCCAACCAAAGAGGATTGCTCCTTCGTTAGTTTTCACTCAGGAAGGTTGGTAGCACTGCCTTGGTCATCCCAATCAACTTGTCCCGGCCTTGCCTCATCTACCAGGATAGGTTTGTACTCCATGGATGATATAGAACCTTGTGCTGTCATCTTCTCGGTTCTCTTATGTGAAAAAACCAAACCAGTCTGTCATGTCGTTCAGGTCATGGTGCAATATCTAGTAGGAAGCTTAGTTTGAAGGATAGAAGAAAATAGGATATATTAGAGGGTCTGAGGGTGCTGGGGCAGATGTCGAAAAGCCTTACGTTTGAACTTTTAGTTGTTCTATGAGTTCGGAAATACTGACTGCGGTAGATTGTTCCGCAGCCCAGTCTCTCTATTTACAAACGAATTTCTAGATCGAAGTGTGCGCGAAAAGGGAACCGCACGGTTTGAGGGTTAACCGACGCGGCTAGTCTTGTCTTGCGAGTAAAATAATTGCGTGTAGGCTGGAGAGCTATAATTTCAGTGGAACAATCGCTATGGTAATAGCGATACAATTTTGTCAAGCCTGCTATATTCTTGCGGTGGCTAGAGGGCTCTATGGAGACGCAAAAGAAGCCATCTCTGATAAGTTTGATGTCATAGATCTAACCTTGTCCATCCACGCTAACGCGGGTTTCGGTTTCGGGAAACCAGCCCAGATAAATGAGTTGTACTAAATACCGGGCCGAATAAAAGAGTTGTAGATTGTAGCCCTGGCTGCTGGAAGGAG
This sequence comes from Thereva nobilitata, assembly GCA_963855945.1. NCBI lineage: Eukaryota > Metazoa > Arthropoda > Insecta > Diptera > Therevidae > Thereva > Thereva nobilitata. Next base: position 178,544,671 of record OY979695.1, read on the forward strand.
AAATTTGCGTTGAGATGCAATGAGATAAGGATCGGTTCAACTTTTATTAGTGATGATGAGACAGTATTTCGTTTTGAGTGGTTGAATTCGAAACAATTCATTCATGCCCAGTCAATAATGAGTTCAAGGCGCCTATTGATAGAGGTAGATAAGCATTCACAATTAAACAGACAAGGTCTGGCACGTGCTTGTCTTATATTGTCGAAAAGGTAAGGGTAAAACCATCATAAACGAAACTGTGAAGTGGGTTGAGAAAAAAAAACGGGAGATAGATTTGACCCCTGGAGAACACCGGAAGAGGTGGTGTGGAGTTTAAACTCGACACCATCCGATACTACTTTTATTGAAGGGCCAGAAAGAAAACTCTCAATCCAGTTCTTGAGAACAGAGTCGATACCAAGAGCTTAGAGTTTCGTTAACAGAGCAGTGTGTGCCATACTCGGTCGAAATCCTTGGAGATAACTAGAATAACCAGACCGGACTCACCAAGACAATGGATTCTAAACTTAATATATTCACGACGAAGTGATCGACTTCGGGGAACGCCTATACACTCTGAAAGTGGCTTATTTTGCTTTTACCGCATTCAGACGCTTTTCATTTAACCATCTATTCCGCTGAGCCTTTATCGACTTGGTTAATTGATAATTGATTAAACGGATTCCTGACCGTATTACTTTGACGATACATCGACCGACAGAGTTGACTTGGACACTGTGGAAACACAGCTCTACAGTTTCACAGTGGGTTCAAAGAAGCAAAAAATCCTCAACCAATTGGCTTTCGCATAGTGCCAGAGAGTTCGTTTAGGAACTGTATTGGAGTGGGCAGACGATGGATATGCGAAATGAGCACGTACAGTGATCAAAGTTGCGCAGACAAAATCGACAGAAGTAGGGTGGTAGGCTAATTGAATAATGCCCCGGCTTCACCGGCCGAACTTCACAAGTTCGAGTAAATTGGTGTACTGAACTTCATTTCAAACCTCAGTTCCCATACATTTTCACATAATGAACTCAAGAAAAATCAAACCTCAGTTCGCCCAAACAGAACATCGAACTGAGGTTGAAAGTAAATGCTCGCTCAAAAGAGAGCGATAGAGAGAGAGAGCGAAGAGAGATATGCCATTTGGAATATTGGAATATCAGCTGATGTATTTTGTAGTCACTATGAAAAACACTGTAATACAAGCTGATTTAAATTATGACTGTTGTAATAAACAACTATCGGCTACTGTATTGCAAGTGAATTTCATAGGGGAATAAATTATGTAACGTAAATTTAATAAGCTAAGTAGAATAAAGGCCGATTCACACCGACGCGTTTGCGAATGCGATTGCGTTTGCGATGTCTATTACGATGGCGATTGCGATCAAGGACTTTCACACTAAATAATTAGTTAGCAAGAGCGAAATTAAACAACAAGTGTTCTTGGTACGAAAAAAGAGGCGTTGTTACTACTAGCGCTTTGCGAAGATGAAGAAGAATTGTATTTAATTGTATAATTAAATTATTTTTAGAAGAATATTTTTTTTCAATTTTCAGAACTAAGATATAGATATTGATGGAGCCTTAAAAGTAGAATTCCCTATGTTATTTTCGAATTTAAAAAAAGGTGCAAGACCATATTGGCGCGGCCATTTTGAATTTATGTATAAGTTCTGATCATAAATTCGTTATTTGCTACCTTAAAAACCCCAAATACCGATTTTCATGAAAATCGGAATACAATTGGCAAATTCATATTTGGGTGGCAAAATTTCGGAGCTCTTTTTAGAGCACACTTACACGCATGCATACAGAAACTTTTTTTTATTAATATAGGTTTCCTCCCATATTTTATCTTTTTTTTAAAATTCTTGCATTCTGCGTGTGATAAATCAAATAGAATCGGATATATTTTCAGTTTCAATAAAAATTTCGGTCGACGTATCTATGTTGTTTCAATGATTTTCCAACTCGCGATGTGCGATCAAATGCCGCCGGACGCGTTCACAAAACTGAACGCGACGGGAATTCGCTGAACGCTCGATGTGCACTCCTAATTTAAACTGCCTTGTTGCGATTGATTGCGATCCCACTTGAAACGCAATCGCATTCGCGAACGCGGCGGTGTGAATCGGCCTTAAGTTAGGGGAATTTGGTAGTATAAACAGTTGTAAGGATTTTGTAAATAATCATTAAATTCCCAGGACTCACTACGAGTAATAGTGGCAATAACTTGCACTGCGGGAATAGAGGTTTCATTAAAATATTAATAAACACTTAAAATATAATAAAGTCTTAAATTACTTCTACACTAAATAAGGCGACATTAGGCACCAATCGCAAAGGCTGGTTCACTAGCCTGGACGAATATTAAACAGAACAAACACAAACATTACAATTTGTATTTGTATTGACATTAGTATTAAAAAACGAGTAAGGGCTTAGAGAAGAGCTTTATTAAACATGGATCAAAAAAAAATATAAAAATAGGAAAAAAAGTACACCTCAGTAAAGAAGCGTTCAAATCTAATACATCACACACGAAACTTTCTGAACTGAACAAGCCACTTATGAACTGAACTATATTGAACTGAGGTCGGTGAAGCCGGAGCATAATTAACAATTTGGTGTACCTATTTAAGCGGTCTGGCCTAAAATATAAGACAGAGGAGTGTAGTACAATAGGCGAAGTGAGTAGCCGCGGTACTTTTGGATATTATTACTGACCAAAGAAGCAGAAGAAGAACCAATTGGTGTAGGTAATTGATGTCTGCAAGTGCTCAGCTTCTGGTAACTTTAAACCTTGAACATAGCATGGAGTCAGCAGCTCCTAGATACCTTTGGTAAGTTGATCACTCGGTCTAACTTGCCCTGGCTATATTTTTCTTTTGGTAGAACTAGATGTGTGCACTCTTCGCTGTTTAGGCCGCTTCTGGTTAAAGTCGGGTTATCTAATTCCTATCTTATCGCAGGGCTAAAAAGAATTCATAATATATGATCCATAGCGTATTATCCCTATAGGTGTCGCAGATTCCTTTATTATTTTCATATTGGTGGATACTATTATGCCTATAAACTTTGGGCGCCTTTCATCGTTTCATATATTCTGTATGAGCTAGTAGACGCTTTCAAAGACTGTTTACGTTGTCTATTGTTACTCTATCCTCATCCTGGCAACACCAACAATATAATATAGAAAATCACCCTATACGAAGGGGAAACTTACCATAAAATTCCATATTAAGGGATTTTTACCCTGTGTACCTGCGCATTAACACAATCAATGTCGTCCGGATTTATTCTGTTGAGCGGATATTAACAAAAAAAAATAAGAGTAGTACATTCGATGGAGTTGTGAAAGGTTCAACCATATCAGAGCTAGAATAACACCAATTATAACCGTAAGCGCTGCAATCGGTTCAAGGATATTGTTCACCCATAATAGGGATGCTCCCTCAAGCCCAAATACATAGATCTGACGTCAGTCTTAGACCGAAATTTGTCATGGTTAGTGCCGAAAAAATCGTAAACCGTCGAATTTCTACCGATTTAAACTAAACGTTTCAAAAATTAAAGCAGTTCCACGGGAATCACCAACTAACCACCCCCACACACTTTATAAGGCTTCGTGTGAGATTATATCTTCGGGCGAGAATAATAGTGTTGTTTTAATTATTTTTTTTTGATTGATTGATTGATTGTTGTTGTTGTTGTTTTGTATCATCGTAAAATATTCGTGTGATATCCTTATTGATATAGATAAATTCAGTTTGTAACCGGTAATTAGAAAAAATAAATTAAAGGATATGTTCTAGGACTTAGAAGGTGGTTTTTCTCTATGATATTGGTTTCGTATGTTATACAAAAAATTAAAATAAAGGAACATAAGAGAAATCCTTTTCGGATTTAATTTTTGTTTGAATAGTGCAAGTGGTTTCGACTAGTGGCAGAGGATTTTTTTTCATGTTTAACTAAAAAAAGTGGATGTCCTTTTGCATAAGGATTATAAGAAATAATGTTGTAATGTGAAGATTTTATTTTTAATTAAATCTGCCTTTCTATTTTCGCTTGTTTTTTTTGGGCATAATAAATCGGGATTACGTAATTAACTAAGAGATTATTATAAATTTTCTATAATTACAAGTGTTTTGAAAATGCTGTTAAGGCTTAAAGTTATTGATGGATTACCATTTATGAGGATTATTTATCTATGGGATTATTTAGCACACAAGAGCGCTTGTATAGTGTAAACAACATCACACGATATTCACTATATATGTGTATATAAATCCCGGTTACGTATACAAATAATATTTTAATAAATCCTCGAATTTCATCCTTTTCGGACACCAGTTCTGTTTCATAATATAAATAGTGCGTGTGAAATATGTTTATTTTTTGATTGGTTTCAATTTTTAATTTTCATAAATTGTGCGTAAAGTTCGGGTGTTTACTAACCAAAAAAAAAATAAATAAATAAAATAAAAAAATAAATATATTTATAAATAAAAAAAAATTATTAGTGATATTTTATAATATCAAATTCAAGGAAAAGTAAAAAAAAGGAAATCATTTGAAAATAGAGTGTTTTTTTAATCAGAAAACCGTGAAAATATATTGTTTATGGGTAAATAATAAATCAACAAAACGAGCAACGGTGGAAAAAAAAGTAAATAGATTTGAGGAAAATTAATATTTACTTAACGTTGAAAAAAAATCAACAACAGGAATATACAGCAAATATCCAAAAGGGCATCCATTATTCATTCATTGGAGATAGGAGGAGACGAGAGGACGTAAAATCATTGCTTAAATAAAAAGCGATAGAGAAGAAAAAAGTAAAGTATCAAAATATTTGTTATATTCTACTTCTTCTTATAAGGACATTCTCAATCCCCGCCCTCTGCTCTCTGTAAAAAATAAAATAAGAAAAAGATATCAATTCCCTTATCAGGGACAAGCCGACGGCAATAAATACGATTTTTTTTGCTTGTTTTTGTTGCTGTTGATCCCTTTCCCAATTCACCATGCACAAACCAAATTCAATCGTCCTTTTCACTTTCAATCAGTTTTTGTTCCGTTTTGTCCTTGTGGTTCCACTTTTTTTTTACATTATTATTTAGGTACATTCTTGATATATGTCGTGTCCTTTCTTTCGTGTATATTTTTGATCCTTGAATTTTTTTTTTAACTTTTGTTTACGTTTTTGCTTTGGCTCTTTATATCCATTTCGCAAACACAACCAAACATAATATAACGAACAAAATCGGAATTTAATATCCGTATCGAAATCGTAAGCCTTTCTCCGGATATATTTTTTTCAACTCAAAAAAAAAAAAAATAAATAAAAAAAAACCATAGAAAGGAAACCTTGAAAGATTTCCTTCTATCCTGATTTATTTATTATATGTATCCTTTTGTATATGGAACATTCTATCCTCCACAATACATCTAGATACATCATACACAATCTACACAATCCATGACTGTGTAGCCCCATGTTACGCATATGTGATATGCTGATAAATATATGTCCTTTGAGACCACATGCTCCCTCTATATCTATATAGATATGTTGTGTTCCACTTTTCCCTGGCCATGGATATGAGAGTATGTTTTGGAAAATTCGAAGGGAAAAGTGTAAATGATATCGAGGAAAATGTATGATTTATCTTTGCTTTGGGAAAAATAACAGATAGGGAAATCCTTGAAAGTTTTTCGGAATTTTTTTTTTCATTCTTTCTTGTCCTGGTTTTATTTTTATTTTTTTTTTTTTTTTTTTGGTGTTCTCCTGTAGATTAAATGTTGGATGTTAAAGCTTGAAAGTTAGTTGGTAGTGAGGAAATAATATTAGGGAGAGTAGGAAAATCTAAAAAGGATATTGTCTGAGGAAATGGATAAAGTTTTTTTCTTTTTTCTTTTTATTTTTCAATTTGCCTATGGTGGGAGAAAAGTTTGTGCTCCTGATGTTTTATTATTGTAAATAGATATTTGATAAAGGGTGAAAAGTTTTTGAGGGTATTTTTTTTTGTTTTACTTTTGTATCATTTATAGGCATCCTTTTGGGCTAATTTATTACAGTTATATGACTTTAAAGTTGGTTTTATTTTGGTTTTAGAGCTTTCAATATTGATATTGAAGACACAGATGTTTGCTTTTAAGTATAATTTATTTAGTTAGAAAAAATTGCAATTGGAATAATTACGACTGTGTTGCAATCGAAAAAATAGAACGACGCACAATTTCATTATTTATCATATTTTCATCTTTCCCATTAATATTAATTTTTAATATTCTGCGCATTTCAATTTGAAATAAAAAAAAGTATTAATTTTTCTGTATTATTAAGTGTAAGGGATGATTCTGTCGTTTTTTCTAAATAAAATGAATTTTTTACTTCTCAATTCAATCCTTATAATTTATTTTTCTTTTTTACTTGAAACTGTTTGCTTAGAGTTCTGGTAGCTTATTAAATCCCTGAAAAAGAAGTCCTCCCTTTTGGAGGTAAAGTAGTTTTCTACTACCCTTTGTATAGACTCATTATTTGCCTACTCATTTCCGTAAAGAATGAACCAATAGCAGCTAGAAAAGGTGTTAGTTCGATGGTGCAATATCAGTAGACTATGAGGGATAATATGAACTCCCCCAACACAGCTTTGCAATTTTGGGTGTGACTTTCTTTGCCATATGCGGTGTTGCGTTGTCGCGATAAGGAATTACACCCTTTCTGATTTTTAAGGTGGATAAACCAAGCTTAGGAGTCACCCTTTGTACTAAGGAGTCCTCCTTTGTATGTACTATGGTGCAATATATACCTAAAAGTAAGCTTAGCTTGAAGGTTAAGATAGGATAAGAGAAATCTGTTAGCTCTTCTGCGTTTTGAATCTTGGATTTTGTATGAAATCGGCAATACTAATTATGCATCGTTATTCCACAGAAGATTTTTTCTGCTTTTAAATGAATTCCTAGATCATAGTCCTGGAAAAATACGGCTGCAGACTGTGCGAGTGAACCGTCTGGGCTAGTCTTACACTCTTAAAAATGAATTAGTAACTATTTACTAATTTCCAGTTAATATTTACTAATTGCATCATTGCTTAGTCAATCAATGGGGAAATAGTAAAATTTTATTGGTTAAATTAGTGAAATTCACGTATACAAGTAGAAAAAAGCTTTCTAATCCTCCAATTTATAGCGCATGTGGATATGTGAATAATAAGTGCGAAAAGCTTTATATTTTGTTCACCTTTTGCGATTGCCTTTTCGTCCTAGTAAACCCGAGTGGTTTTGCCAAGCGGTCCCCCAACTAAGTACGAACAACGTCCAATACTGCTTGATCTCCGTGTTATCGAACGAAAGCTTGTCTATTGAGTGTGCTGAATTGCACCTTTACAGTCACGAAGATAATTGCTTGAAGTATGAATCACATATCACAAACCTATTTACTTGTTCGATCAATACATAGACTAATTTCGCAGTGAAATTATAGTTTACTCAATAAATCAGTAGAATTTTTACTAATTCATTTTTATAGAGTGTCTTACGGCAGAAACATAGCCGTGAAGGCAGAAGGTTATTTTTTCGGTCCAGCAATCGCTGTATTAATAGCTATAAAGTTTTGCCAAAGCTGATACATTCGAACGATGGTTCAATGATTGTAGCATATGGTGCAATCACTAATAGGATTGAGAGAGTGGTTTTGAAACTTGCATAGCCAGGCTAAGGTGGTTTTCGGAGTTCCGCCTCAGGTACACGTGTTGAATTGAAGGCGAAGGCGAATGTACGTCTCGAAGATTATGGCCCTGTTTTTATACACCATCTCATTAGTCACCATGCCTTCTAAAAGGGCTCCCTTTTCTAACGAACAATATTTAAAAAACATATCGAAATTATGTCGATTAAATTTTTTGGCTTAATTCGTGCCGCACCCAAATAAACAGTTTTGACACCAAACAAAGCCTTTTAATGTCATCCAAAACCCCTGTCTGAAAAATTTCAAGTTTGAAGACCACATCTGCGGAAATTAATGTGGGATTTGCCCTTAATCTAACTAATTGTCATTGATCATACTTCACCATTGACATCTGTTTTGCGTTCAATGAAAAGTCATCCGAAGGAAAATTCGTAAGCTATCTTTGGAATATTCGAGATGCTACCTATCCAAAACACTAAATAAAAGTATTTTTCCGCCTACATCGCATTACTAAATTTTTGGAATATACAATATCCATAAATCGTCTACTATAAGCTAATCTGCTTGGTCATAGTCAGGTCAGACCTCTTACTAAGGAGCGACAACAAATCAAAGTGTACCTACATGTTCCAATAAAAAAGTGTTTAGGCTCGTTTTATTTATTAGACCTTGATGTATTTGACCCAGTCAAACTTTTATGGTTCAAGTCCGTCATCATCGAGTAGAGGGGCACACACACCTTTTTTGATTTTATCGTGAGATAAATTTTTGGAAAATCATCGGTCTCAAATAACGAAAATAATCTCTATCTTGAAGACCCTGGTGAGGAGCCCAAGTTATACATAATAGAAAGGTGAAATAATGATTATCTTTCTTGACGAGCTTCCGAACTTTTTACGTATTGCAGTTTGCGACCAATAATGACGATGTTATCTGCGAAGACCATTTATTGCCAGAATGTTTTTTTGTGAAAATGCTACTTATGTTTTACTCATTTTTACTCCAACGTGTGTTCTACACTCATTTATAGTCATTTTTTTAGCTTTTTCGTTCTTTAAGAATTTTTTGGAAACACATTTCTCCCCTGCTGTTCCATAGATCTTAAGGGGGCGTCCATAAATTACGTGAGGTGTTTAGGGGGGGAGGGGTCGAGCCGAATCTCACCAAATCTCACGTTGGGGAGGGTCTCCGCAAATATCACGTAATTTTTTTCCGCAAGAAACAGTGTAAAATCGCGAGAAAACTGGGTTAAATTAATAGTACAGGTAAATTAAGCCGAAAAAAGCGATATAGCGAAATAATTAGGTACAGGCTGAAAATTGGCAGAGAGCTTCTTTAGGCTTCTTAATAAGGGGTTATAAAGTCTACCGATTTTCTACCCCGAGAAGCCCACTTTTTAGGATTTTTCTGTAATTTTGTTTGAAATATTTCTTAATATCTTTTTGTTTTTTTCAATTTTAAGTACAATATCTGTAAATGAGAAAATCTTTAAAATCGTCTTTTTGGACCCGCACTTAGATTTCATTCACGAAAATCTTGGTGCAGTATCAGATGGACATGGTGAAAGGTTTTATCATTACATATTGCAAATAGAGAAGGAATAATGAATCCATTACATAAAAAGTATACGTGATACTATTGCTATATTTCGACTCAATAGCAATTGGGTATAAAAATTTTGCACTGCCGTTTACACTGTATTTGTTCACTGTTTTAAATACCATCCAACTGGAACATCAAAAAAAAAGTAAACAACATAGTTTAAATATCTGGGAATGAAGACGTGATGAAAAATTCTTATCTTTTTATACAATGGTCTGGGAAAAACTGCGAAAGTAATGTATGCATTGACTTATACGACCATTTTTGGACAGATTGCGACCCTTCAATGAACTACACCTTTTCCAATTGTAATTCAGAAAGTATCAATTGTAATTCAGATTAGTCAATTGTATTTCGGAAAGCGTCAATTGTAATTCAGATTTGTCAATTGTAATTCAGAAAGTATCAATTGTAATTCAGAATTGTCAATTGTAATTCAGAAAGTATCAATTGTAATTCATATTTGTCAATTGTAATTTAGAAAGTATCAATTGTAATTCGGAAAGTATCAATTGTAATTCAGAAAAATTCAACATTCATCCAATTGCAGCAATTTCTGCAACAGGAATTTTTTGTATGGAACGCAGAAGCTGCCTGAGCTATTATCACCTCCATAAATCAGTCTTTGTTCCATAACACCAGGACCTGTAACGCTGGGTATTCTAATATTATCTTTGACCAAAAAGTCTCGATAGGATTAAGCATTGTCGAATATGGCCCTAGCCGCAGCAGAGTCGCCATCGTTCCATTAATAACTGTTTCTAGGTTTGAATGGCAAGGTGCATTGTCTGAAACAATTACCAAATCTTCCAGTTCATTTCCAATATCTTACCAGTGTTGTCTCAATGAGATGAATGTTGAAATTTTCTGAATTACAATTGACTATGTAATCTGAATTACATTTGATACTTTCTAAATTACAATTGATACTTTCTGAATTACAATTGATACTTTCTGAATTACAATTGACAAATCTGAATTACAATTGATACTTTCTGAATTACAATTGACAAATCTGAATTACAATTGATACTTTCTGAATTACAATTGACAAATCTGAATTACAATTGATATTTTCCGAATTACAATTGACTCTTTCTGAATTACAATTGGAAAAGGTGTAGTAGTCCAGGAGGGATAGAAAAAAAGTTGAAATAAATCTACCCTGCGATTTTTCGAGGCTATAATTAAGAGAAAAATCGTAGGAATCCAATGAATGTGTTTTGGAAAAAATCGGTCCAGGAGAACAGGTGGAAAAAAGCTAATAATGGTAGCGAAAACACGTTTTTCAACGTTTTAGGTGCGAAAAAATTTTGTTTTTGCGAAACAAAAGATAGTACGTAATAGCGCTTAAAAAGACGAAAATAATGAGTTTTGGACAATTGAAATCGGTCAACAGGTTTTTCCAAAAAAAATAAAAACCTCGAAATATGGCCATTTTTTGACATTTAATTACAGCAACTGTAATTATCGTAGAACCTTGTTTCAGGGCTGAAATTGTGACTTCTGTTAGTGCCTACCTACAATAAAAATTTCATGCAAAAATAATAATAACTTTTCGCGTAAATCTCAAAAATGCAAAAACAGCCGTTTCAGGAAAAAAGTTTGAACAAGGCCCACGGTGGTGCTAGAGTTATTTTGAAAAGCCCTATTTATTCTCGAAGAGTTACTCTACCAACCCATTTTCATGAAAAGTTTGTGAGGTTCGATTTAATACCTCATAAACGCGTTTGAAAACAGGCACTTTTCTTGATTTTCAGAAAAAACACCTGTCAGGCATATATGAAAACGCTCGAAAATTTCCATCGCAGGAAGCTCGGCCGGCAGAAAGCTTGCCCACACCATATTTCACTTCCCCTTCTCCTAAAGGTGTTTTTTCTGAAAATCAAGAAAAGTGCCTGTTTTCAAACGCGTTTATGAGGTATTAAATCGAACCTCACAAACTTTTCATGAAAATGGGTTGGTAGAGTAACTCTTCGAGAATAAATAGGGCTTTTCAAAATAACTCTAGCACCACCGTGGGCCTTGTTCAAACTTTTTTCCTGAAACGGCTGTTTTTGCATTTTTGAGATTTACGCGAAAAGTTATAATTATTTTTGCATGAAATTTTTATTGTAGGTAGGCACTAACAGAAGCCACAATTTCAGCCCTGAAAGAAGGTTCTACGATAATTACAGTTGCTGTAATTAAATGTCAAAAAATGGCCATATTTCGAGGTTTTTATTTTTTTTTTGGAAAAACCTGTTGACCGATTTCAATTGTCCAAAACTCATAATTTTCGTCTTTTTAAGCGCTATTACGTACTATTTTTTGTTTCGCAAAAACAAAATTTTTTCGCACCTAAAACGTTGAAAAACGTGTTTTCGCTACCATTATTAGCTTTTTTCCACCTGTTCTCCTGGACCGATTTTTTCCAAAACACATTCATTGGATTCCTACGATTTTTCTCTTAATTATAGCCTCGAAAAATCGCAGGGTAGATTTATTTCAACTTCTGAATACTTTTCCGCTATCTCTCCTGGACTATAGTGTGGGGTCTAAGCTTAAACAAAACAAAAAGGCCTAGAAGTCCAATTGAAAAACCTGGAAGCTAATGCATGTACCCAATCCTACTGTAATCATAGAGATTATATTAAGAATCGGCTCTTTTCACATCAGTCAGAACACATGCTATCTGCGGTGCATTGTCACTACAAAAAGCAGACATTTGCACCAGGCGACATAATTAGTTATCTAAGCATCTGACGACCATCTGCTCTGACATACCTACTAGAGGCCAAGATAGATTTTGAAAACCTTTTGTTATCATTATCGAGAGTTGTAAAGAATGGAAGTCGAACAGATCCGCACTTCTTGAATCTGTATCCTGCTGTACAGGCGGCTCACACGTCAATTTAAGAAGCTGGCTGCGACCCCAAAATCCGCTTTTCTAAGGCGATACGAAAGTAGGAAGCAAACGGAAGCTAGTAGCGATGCCTGATAAATCTTCGAAAAGAAATTATTTTCAGCCAACCAACTTCATTTATTAACTTAATTTGACATTTTGATGCGAACAATAAATTGTTTCAAGAATATTTAAAGAGTTTTTAGAATATTTTAAAACGAACAAATAAATGCAGCGCATGCCCAATGGCTTTACTCGCGGACTGAAATCCGATAACAGGCGGACAAATTTAATTCGAATTCGCATTGGTGGAAGATACCATTTTCTTATTTCCGAATTTCATGACTTTCGAATCGCATTCCAGGATAACCCCCCTGGGTCATTCAGTCACAGGTTTTTTACCCAAAGATGACATCTATAGAAGAATGTTCCGAAGTTTGTATATCCCCAGAGTCATAAATGGCTCTACCATTACTATTCAAACAGTCAAGTCGTTACTCTCTAAAAACGAATCAGTGGATGCCAAAGTCAACCTTCGTATGTCAATATATTGTAAAATTCTAAATTTTTTTTACATTCCATATGCTTGCTCTACAAATACACGAGTTGAGCTCGAACTAGAATTGAAATTTTTCTGTTCTCTTGTTAAGAAATCATTATCCCTGTAAGGCACCATGAGGTTGGTTTCCAAAGGATAGGCAGAATCACCTGCTAAATGGCAATCCACAGGTATTGTAGTTTATATTGGGTTCATGCCGAGTTGGTGCTGTTATGATTTTGTGGTACTGTTCTTCAACACAAATTATGTTTTTTTAAATAAATCCAACGCAATCGAGCACAGATTAAGGTATTTACACTAAAAATACGCATAAGAGTGTAAATCCTAAATTTTTTTTAAAATTTTAAATATCTCACGTGTGATTGAAGGGGGGGGAGGGGTCGAGCCCACGACACGACAGTCACCAAGGGGGTAGGGGGGGGGCGAAAAATCGCCAAAATCACCTCACGTAATTTATGGATGCCCCCTAAGAAGAAATAGATGTACACTTTCTTCTCAGATATTTTTAATGAGACAAATAATTGAAATCTCATTTATATCTGGCTTGAGACGGATATTTTGTTTCAAAATCCTGCCTGAAAATCGTCTACTTTATCCCGGCTCCAGCAAATTAATCGCGATATGGTTTAGAAATTATTGGTAAGCTGTGCCTAACAGTATTACTGGTCTGCAAATTGTAGAATTCATCAATTCACATTCAAGCGTAAAAACTAATCTTCCAGCATCTTTCAAGATATTCTTCGTTTCAGAATAGTTTCTTCCCTAAACAATCTGTAGGGACACCCTTTGGTTCTGCAGTTTTATGATTTTTAAGTTTTGCTATACCATTTGCAACTTTTTCTATTGTCTCTGGGGCATCCTTTAGGATTATGTTTTCTTCGAAGAAGTCTCTAAAAGACCTCTTCCACACAGTTGTTTTTGATTCTACAAGTTAAAGTACGATACTCCATTCGTACCATGGTACAGGTAGATTTGTACCCTTTATTTATCTTATTATTTTTAGTAATTACTACTACTTTATTATTTCAGTTTTGTTTAATTTATATTTGTGTCTAGATGAGCCGGCAGTCGTTGTCCAGTCAATTTATACAAAAATAGATGTAGACAGAGACCGCGGAAGTGGGGTTGCAAGGATTGCGGCCGCAACCCCTGACAATTTCGAGGGGTGGCGCCGCAACCCCTGGGTTTTTGAAATCAAAAAAGCAAAAATTATTTTATTTAAAAATTGTAAGAAAAGTACATACATAATTCATTTTAAATTCGAGAGTTGTAAACCACATTCAAATTTAACAGAGAAAATTCATTTTACATTTATTCTTATTAGTCCAGTCAAATTAGGGTTTCACCTCGGAATGAGAGGTAACAAGCTGAAAATTTGTATGAACCTTTGTTTTAGCATTCTAAATGATGTGTCAAAAGTCTCATATAATCTCGTGTCCGCGTCTTAAGATATTAGAGGTCAAAGGTCACCAAAATCAATTTTTCGCAAATACATATCTCGTAAATTATCGGCTTCACGTAAATTTTGGTTAAGTAAAGTTTGTTCAATAGATAAATCTGCATAAAAGTGTCCTATACCGAATTTACGTAGAACCAATAGTTTGCGAGATAAAGGGCTGAGAAGTTTTGGCATCGTGCTGTATTCGTTTCCGCACCACCTCTGAGGTAGAATGCAAGGGCGTTTTTTACTTGGTGTTCCCGTGGGCCTAATCCATGGGTTATAAGTTATGATAAATTTTTTTGGATTATCTCTCTATGTCTTCTAATTCCACAGAACGATTATAACGCCGGCCACATTTCTTTATTTACCTCTGAGATGAGTGTTGATGAAGATGACAATATGAAAGAAGTGGAAATAGAAGACATAGAGAGATAATCCAAAAAAATTTATCATAACTTATAACCCATGGATTAGGCCCACGGGAACACCAAGTAAAAAACGCCCTTGCATTCTACCTCAGAGGTGGTGCGGAAACGAATACAGCACGATGCCAAAACTTCTCAGCCCTTTATCTCGAAAACTATTGCTTCTACGTAAATTCGGTATAGGACACTTTTATGCAGATTTATCTATTGAACAAACTTTACTTAACCAAAATTTACGTGAAGCCGATAATTTACGAGATATTTGCGAAAAACTGATTTTGGTGACCTTTGACCTCTAATATCTCAAGACGCGGACACGAGATTATATGAGACTTTTGACACATCATTTAGAATGCTAAAACAAAGGTTCATACAAATTTTCAGCTTATTACCTCTCATTCCGAGGTTGACCACTTTTTTTGCCTTATTTGACTGGACTATATACCGAATTTAAAATTAATATAAATAATTTTTCATAACCATTTTATCAAAGATTATGTGCGATCGTACCATCGTCGAATCTTTTCAATTGTTTACAGATCATCGGGAGATTCGGTCAAACGTGTCTAGAATGGCAGTTATTAAAATAAAAGCCAACAAATGAATATATACTATATTTCTATGAATCAGTTTCGATGTAATGTAATATTACACTTGGAACGAACACTTAGAAAATATATGGTGTCGACGACGTTTTTACTTCATGATGGTCTCAGTCGTGTGTGGAATTGTGTGTCTGTGTTTGTGTATCATAAAAAACGCAGAATTTTCAATTATCTTCAACATAAACCAGCTTTACCCCAAATGGATAAAAGGTAAATTTTTTCTCATGAGCAAACGGAAGAAACTCTGGAATAAAAGTTTTTTTTCTAGCAAAGATTGAAACCTCATATAATTGTAAAATATGTATGTTTCACTCATATCACAAAAAATGTTATAGTTTAATGGAAAAAAAGGTTTTTCTGACCACTCAGCGCTATTTGACACGTTTACTTGGTGGAAAACAGATGTGATTTTTTCAAAGATCGTAAAAACGACTCTTGTCTTGTGACTAACTAACTCTTACGGCATGAAAATTCTTGAAAATGTCTTTCAATCCGGCAGTCAGGCTTCAGCACTGACATATCTGTGGCGACGCGCCATAACCAGTTAACTGACAAAAATTGGAAAAATTAGTTAATCTGACAAAAGTGTTCCTTATGAGCCCAAGTTTAAAGTAGTAATAAATTTTTTTGATTTAGCTACTATCTTTGCGCGCAAAAACCCGAAACCCTATACAGTTATCTGACAAGTACGTGCCAAAACCAGTTAAGTGAAATAATTTGTCTTAAATTTTTTTCTTTCTTGAAAGAAAAATAAATCGCTCGTGCTCAGTCGAGTGGGAAAAGCCTCCGCCGCTTTCACTAGTTAAGTAAACTACTATTATTTTCATTATTTGAGTGCTTTATTAAGTTTTAAATAAGATTTAATTAAATTCTTAAACTGAAACTTTTATTGAAACCAGTTAAGTGATTTTTAAATAATAAACGATAAATTATGCAACTCAACATGTGAATACATGAATTTATTGATACATTTGTAATGTAAACAGAGTAATATACGCGAAAATATAATTATTTTTTGAATGTTGCGAAAACCATTTCAAAAACTTTAATCTTCAATATCTCGAAATCATGTTTTAATCAGTTAACTGGTTATGGCGCGTCACCACAGATATAGTAATGGACTGCTAAATAAGCAAAATCCCATACAAAAAAATGGCACCAAAAACTATTGTTGTCTCACTCCCCCGTTAAATTCCTATGAACTTTAATGGATTTTATTAGAGAGTCACGTTTCCCGGATTATTTTTGTTCCCGGGAAACGGGAAAAATAAGTTCATTTTTCCCGGGATTCCCGGGAACCCGGGAAAAATGAAACCTATTAGGAATAAGGAGTGAAATGGGAATTAGGAGGCACAATTACTGTTGAAAAATAAATCAAAAACTCATTTAAGAAAAGATACAAGTAAATTTAATTCAAAATATGATTGGTCCTGTCCGGTTCAGATGGATAAATTGTGCCAATATTGTCTTGCTTTAAAATTTCAAAAAGAAGCAACTGTGATGTGTTGCTGTTCCAATGGCAATGATGCAAGTGACACTATCCATCATTTCGTATATTACCCCTATACACAAACCAGTTTTTTAGAAAAGGGGTCGCAGGGAAGTATATGTCATACATCATATATCTCCTCACTTTTGAGCCAGACAATTTGAAAACTATGAGAAATTCCCCTGTTCATTCACCCCAGCGGGAAAAGTGGAAGCCGCTTCCTCTGGAATCAAGTTAGAAGTGATTCCTGGTCGCCTTCAGAAGCATTTTGGAAGATTTCCCTGTGCATATGGCTACAAATAAGTCATTCTCAACTTTGTTGGTAAATTTTTTGTTTCCCTGGATCTCTGCTGGCAAAACTTACAACTTCAAAATAGCTTCCCAGGAAGCTAATTAGCAGAAAATGGAACAAACTGCTTATTGCTAATGACATGCAATGGTAAAAAAGATATGAATAGGGATACGGAAGCGAAGCACTTCTAAGATACACAAGGATAGCTTCTTCATGCATCAGTGAATGCTTCTTTTTCCCGCGTACCTGTATTGTTAGAACGACAAAGGCATCACAAACGTTACACGAAAAAGAGGAACACAAATGAAGGCTTAGTGTAATACCCCAAATACCCGCATCATACACAAACTTTTTGATGTGAGTATCGAGTGATGGATAGTGTAATTTGCACCAATGGCTCCACCTGAGTCACTTGACGCTTACGTGGATAGGACATCTTCGTTGCCAAATATTTTTTACCACTTCTTTTATTTCGCTATGATGGGTGCAGCAAGGCGCACCGGGTTCCAGCTAGCTTTATATAGAAAACAAGGATTTTGATATAACAGTTACTTATTTTAAATTTAAAACCTTGAAATAGTTAGTGTTTTCAAGATTTTTCAAAGAAAATTTGCGATTTGAAACAATAAATTTTTTCCCGGGAAATTTAGTTTTTTTTCCCGGGAAACTGGAAATACATTTTCTTTCGATTTCCCGGGAAATCCCGGGCGAGAATTCCCGGGAAGGACTCTCTAGATTTTATAATAAAAAAAAAAACAGTGCATGTCATAATTAGAAAACGGACAAACTAGACAGGTATAGAGTTTTTTCTTCTTTCTCTCTCTTTCGTTATTTTTAAAAGTTCGTTAAACAGAGGGAAAGAACCCTCACATATTTAAAAAAAAATACATTTATTTAATGAAAAAACTGCTACTAAATAAAAAATAATGATGGAAATTTATTTCTATCAATTATAACAGACATCTTATTAGTTATTTTCTTCTAAATTCGAAGAAAAATGTTTTGTTTATATAAAAAACGTTTTTTACTTCTGGAGAAAAATGGTGTCATTGAAAATTGTCAATCAGCAGTCCATTTCTATATGTCAGTGGGCTTCAAAACACCAAATAATATAAAGCGAAAGTTGTGGAATCCGCGGGAAAATGACAAACGTTCTTTAGGGATTTGAAGGGGGTGTTGTTGATCAATTACCTGCCCCGTGGGACCACGATCACAGCTGCAAGCTATTGTGAGGTGTTGCAACAACTCAAAAAGGCGATCCAAAACAAAAGGAGAGGAAGTTGACAAAAAAACTGTTTCGCAACCCCAGTGAAAATAAGGTTCCGCGGTCTCTGGATGTAGATATATATAGATAGTTTATTTTAATAAGAATTTAATGTTGAGACCAGTTTGCAGAGCACCCTTATTGGAATATTACGAACATTTACAAAAATTAAGTAATGCGTTCATCGTAACGCGTGGTGATGAACGATATTTTTTATCTTTCCGTTCCGAGAGAAAACGAATAGCGCCGATGGTTTACCTACTCTCGAGTACGCCACGTACAACTGCCCATGGTTAAAACATGGCAATTCAAGGTTTATTTCATAGATTGGCCTTGCGATTTATTAATCGTGATTGCAAATGTAAGGCGAATAGGAAATTGAACGCGCTCAAATTGAAACGGCAAATCGCTTTGCCCCAGCTTTGAACTTTCCTATGATTATCGTTTCTTCCTTCAATCATGTTAAGCATCAGCTTCTTAACAGCGAGTCTTGTTCCATTACATAGTTTCAGTTGGTTCAGATTGCGTAACATGATTACCACCGAGTCGACCTTGAGCTGCAAATTCTGGGCCGACATCCCCGGTAAATCCAATGAATTCAGAAATTCAACTGCAAAATTAACGACTTCATCTGGATTGGTAATTGAATCGATCGACTTAAATGAATGCAATTGGCCACCGATTTGACTTTGAATTTTTATGTTCAAATCGTCTTCGTCCTATTTTACGCTGCCAAAATAGCTCGTTCCCTCAACCAAACATGTTTTTTGTAATTTGCACCAATATTGGTAATTAATTCTTCTTCTGACGTTGATAAAAATTAGGTGGAAACGAAGTGAGGCCACACTGCAAACCCAAGTGTGTGGCTTTAAAACGCATTTCGCGTGTAAAATCATGTAGTCACTTTTTACGGGTTTAAAATGTGTTAATTTTTAATACGCGAAAAGTGTGTAAATATAACACACTTAATTCTTGTGTGTAAAACACACCAAATATGTATTGCCTTGAAGCTTTTGAGTGAAGCTTTTTGACCGTCGTTTTGCAGGGAGGAAAACTATAAAAATCGTTACCGAAAGCTTAAAATTTTTGATGTAAACTGCAACGACTTGTCTCGATGCCCTTTTGTGACTGACTGTAAAGAGAGGTCGTGGAGCTCTCTGGTCATTGAGTATTTAAATAAAGAATTACAACTGTCTAACTTTCCTTTAAGTTATCCTCTCATGCGTGTTAATTTAGTGAAGTGTGTGAAATGACACATAATGTGTGATTTTAACACGTTTAAGACGTAAAACTATAAAACGTTACAATTTCTTTAGCGTGTAAAAAATATTATACGCTGAACGTGTGTGATTTTTACACATATGTCATTTTATCCGCAATATTTTAACACGGTTTATTCCTAAAACGCTTTAATTTAACACGATTAGCCGAATTTACACCCTTATGAAGTGTGTAGTGTGTTAAATTCAAACGGAAAAAATATCCTGGGGTTTGCAACGCAGTAGAAGCGTCAACCGGAATATTTCCATTGCCAGTCTATTAATTGTGTGAAAAACACCGACTTGTCATTTTGTAACGCGACTCGCATATTCTTTGTTATCTTTAGAGTTTTCACATATCTCCAAAAATTCGATGATCTGTTGACCTTTGAATGACTAGCAGCGTTTGCCGAAAATCGTCGGCCAGCGAAATCATCGTACTTCCAAAGCAGGTCCTGATTTATTGTGCAAATCTTTCAACGTTCGATCGAGTACTTTCAATACCCGTTTGTGCGCCATCGTACACTCATCCCAAATCGTTATTTCGCAATTCTGTAGTACTTTCGCCATTGCTGATTTTTTGGCAATGTTGCACATCGGTCTATCGTTTGCAAATTCAGTGGCAGCTCTCCTCCTTCTAACAATGTAGCAATGATGATGCTACGACCAGCGCTAATTAAACCTAAAATCAATGAAATTAGGAACATTTTGCCAGTTTCGCCAGGTGTGTCAAGGAAAAATATTCCTCCGTTTCTGTCGTTGACTGCTTGCTATCATCATTGTATCGTACGCGGTTTTTTTGCTGTTGATTCAAAAATCGGACCTTTGATCGTACTGATTGACTCAAATCATCTCGCACGTATTGCCGTTCTCGTTTAAATTCTCAATTGAAAGCATAGTGCATGGGGCGATTCGGCGCTGGCATTCCTAACTCGTTCATTATCTTGCCGGACAGTACAAATTCTCTATAGATATCAGTGCCCCTTGTTGGTCTTCGCGTTAAATTTAAGTTCACTATTCGCTATTGTTTTACACACTCGATGCAAAATATCTTCAGCCAACAATATTTCATACTAACCTATGTAAGAGTCATTTCACACCGGGGTCCAAAAAGTTCGGTTTTCAAAACCGGTTTCGAGTATGAAATGGAACTTCTTACTCAAGGTAGTAGAATCATATAAAAATACCATCCAAATTTCCAGCTTTTTCCGTGTATTTTCCAAATATTTTCTTTCATACAAACTTCGTCCTCATAATTACGAACACAACAAAAAAAATTAGCCAAATCGGTCGAGCCGTTCTCAACTGATGCTCCGTCATACATGTGGCAATTCATTTTTATATGTGCTGGATTTTAGTATTGGAATTTGGAGAAATTGAAAAAAAACAAACAGAGTATAATTGAAACTTATAATGGCCCAAACCAAAAACTCCGCCATATAATAAAGGAAATTAAATAATTTGTGTGTAAAAGTTTTTTTTTCCATGACCATTTTCCCCTTTAACACTTTCGAAAAAAAAAATTGAAATTCGTTTTACGCCTTGAGCATAAAAATTGGCAAAAATGTTGGTAAACTCTTGAATGAGGGTGTAGTATATAGCACGTGTGTCCTCCGAAAATTTTAATATTCAACTTTAGTGCCCGACAATCCGTCGGTTTCGATTTTCTTTACAATTTGTTTTTTTGTTTTTTTTGTTAAGTATTTTATTACACGCTTGAAATTTTTTTTTGTACTATAAAAAATTGAAATTCCATTAAAAGGAGGAATTTTAAAATATTTTATTCGTATATCGACAAAAGAAATGGATATTATATTGGGGCAAGCGATATTACGATATATGGGAAACGAGTGGCAACCACTATGTTGATTGGCCATTAAATGTTTGGCTAAAGGTGATAAAGTAGTACAAGGATAAAGACTTTTACCCAATTTATTAATTAATTATCTTTTTTTCTATATAAGTTAAATTTTTGTTTACTTCGTAATAACACCAAAATAATATTTCTTTATTTTTCTCCCTTTGGCGCTTTTGCTTGATGTTATTTCTAGCTTATTATCAAATACTCTGTTTTGGGAATCCACCTTTAATTTTTTCAATGTATCCTAGCTATTGTTATGTTTTTCCTGGCTTAACGGTTTCTCGCCTATAACACTGTTATCGCTTAGGAAGGCTTTATGTTTTTTTCTGATAAAAACAGACTCTAAACTCTGTGGTGCTAAGGCAGAACCCAATATGTTAAAATATGTAATTGTCGATATTGGGTTAAGTAATATTGGGTTGTGCCATCGCCGTATTGTAAGCATATGGACATATTGGACTCTTTAGTTTTGATCTACATTATCTTAGAGAAACAGTCGACGATATTGGCTTTGGGGAACATATTCTTTAATAAACTTTCGACATGGCAATATAAACGAAAAATCTTTTTTTGACATATCGGATTCTGCTTTAGCACCACAAAACTATCATTGCGCCTGTATTTATATCGCAAAGCTCCTTTGTTATACAATTTCCACCTCATTCTACATCATTCCACACTATTCTTTTCCCGAAGATTCGTTCTACACTATTTTTTAAACTTTGAAAGCGTTTCCAAGTCTTCAACCGCAGTTTATCCAATGTTCAAATTATTTCTAATAGATGGTGTATAACACTATTATAACATATGGTCTTTTTTTAAGTATTTTGTTTTTTCTCATTATTTCTTAATCTTACATTTTAAGTAACTTTAACTTAAGATGCCTGTCAGATACTATGTGTTTCGGGCAATGATTGCTGCGTCATCTGCGTAAGCTCTTATTTATATTGATTTCTGCAGTATTGTCCTTGCCGGGTTCTATCTTTCTGATGTACTTTCAAAGTTACAGTGTACCACCTTTTCTGATACCTATATTAATCTTATTTGTTAGTTAATTAAGTAGTTCACTCGTACTATTGCATTTGTCTTGTTTAAGGGGAGTTTACATCCCAAAATCAAAGTGGAAATGCAAATCTGAGCTCCTTTATCGCATAGAAGATAGTATGGTTCTGTCTCTGTTTCACCAAAGTGGCAACAGAAAACTGCAGCCTCAAAGTAAGGCTCTACTCTACTTAACGAATGCGTAGACCGAAAAAAAGCTTTTAATTCCGTTGAAATTACATATTCTAACGCCTATTAGATTCCATTTTCCCTGGATTTTGCATATTTACCTTGTTTTCGATAGTTTGAAAAATCCGTTAATTTTTTTTATTTCAAAAACGAAATGTGAAAATGTTTGAAATTAATAAAATTGTTTTTTTACTATATATTAATTTAATATTACTTTCTAAAAAGCTTTGCAGCTCATTAAATTGTTTCCTCTGCGACCGTGTTAAAAATTTTACGTCTGACAGTTGTAAAAAGTTTCGAGCTTTCGGCGAAACTTTGCGCTTCAGTTTTGCACAGGGTCATTTTGTGTTCGGGGTGTAAACTTCCCTTTAATGTCTTAATTTTCTTAATTTAGTGGAAAAAGTTCGCTTCTAGTCTGGACAATTCATCGGGCTTCTAGTTGCCCTCGATGATCTTATGAACCCGTACCCACTCTAGAGTAACCCAATACCTGCTAGTCAAGAAATAGATTTCGTGTTGGATAGGTTTCGATCATATTGGACGATATACATATAGACCGCACCTAGATCCTTTATTGCCATTTGACTATCCACTAGCGAGATTACTCTTGATCTTGGACTTGGGTTCGCCTCTAGGCAGGCTTTTAAAATTCCCAGCAGTTCCCCCTGGAAACCAGTTGCAACTTGCAGAATAAGGCAGGCGGTTTTATTTTTGGAGGTTTAGCATGGGGAAAAATCCAACACCCCACCTTGGGTTGGAGCTGGCTTGTATATTGCTGTCTCCATAAGCTTTTTCTACTCAGCAGCTCCCTTCTCGTAGCCTCAGGTGCAGGATATCCGAGGATTAATCCAATTGAAACCCCTTGAAACATTTATTTCTTTTCAATTGTTCCTACTACACCTCCTCACTCATGATGATTTTTTGTTAAAAAAATGTTTATCGTTTATACCGAGCGTTGAAATCTGTTACTGCGGCGTTAGATGCTCCATAATAAATTTTTATCGAATACAAATTACAGTCAAAGCAGAATAGTGGCCAAAGGGAGAGTCTCTATATGATTCACCTTAACACTTTATGTATAGAATCCGCTTTAAAGCTTAGAACTGTGGATTAACAATAAAACGCTTGTAGTTTATTTTATTTTATGTGTATGTAAAATTGCGTACTTTTATGTAATTCGAAAATTCTTGCGAACTTTTAGTTTCTCCGAAATTTAAAAGTGGCCTAAATTGTTTCGAAACAAATCAGTAAAAGCTTTAACCAATTCACGAGCAAAGACAAAAACCCCACAAGAGCTTTTGTGACGTCATATTAATTTAAAATTTTGAGAAAGGAAAATTTAATTTATTAATTATATTTTTTAACTAAAAAAATTCAGATTTAATTTTAAAGATTTTGTTTAAATTTTTGTTTGAATTAACTTTGTGTGTATTAATGAGAATATATCTTAGAAATTTTTTGTGGTACTTCTCCGTCGTTTCATACATGTAATGACTGTTATTAAGTAAAACTGGAGTGTATTTATAATCAAATTTTCTTTTCTTATCAATATTTACAAACCACAGTAATTTCGGAAAATATTAACTTTACGTTTAACCGCTAAATAACTTATCATGTTACATAAATTCTTAACCTACAAAGCAATATAACAATAAAAACTCTGTAATTCCGTTTCGTTGTAATTATAATGAATTTAACTAAAAAGATCAATTAGTTCAGCATTACCGAGAAAAAGGATTAATTTTCGGGGCACATTATCCTAATACCACAAACGGAAATTGTAATACCGCACAAAAGAAGCAAAATGGGGAAAAATATTAAAGGACTTCTTTCGTTTTTTTCTTACTGTGCATCTAATGTCATGTAATTTTTGCGTGATTAAAAGTTAAGCACGCCCTTTTGGGATTTAATAACATATACCTTTGGCCCATTTCCCACTTACTAACAATTTTCTCCCTCGCTTCAAAGCAATCAAACAAAACTCAAACAATAAGTGAAGGAATCAGAAAGTTGACTATTTACCTTCATTCCAGGATAACAAAATCAGGACATGAGGTCAGGCTGAACAAGTAATTAAATTGCCCTGGGTATAGGCACGCAAGGTGAAGTCAGGCGGTCAATTAGCCAACGGCAGCCAGCTTTATTCAATATCATTAGGACCCAACTCTTGTCCGAACCAAATATCGGTCTTTCCACAGAATACTGTGTGTTTGGGCAAAGTCCCCCGCCCTCTATATATACGACAGCCACTATACTGTGGCCCAGTGGTTGTATAATCTACCGATTCAGGGCATTGATAGCGTTTTAATTATTGACATGGGGAGATTTGCAGTGGGAATTACGGCCGCCGACTGGCCAGTATCCTTAATAACCTCGCATTTTCCGTTTTGTACCGCGTCCCAGGAGCTGCAGGATTTGTGGCAAAACGGCAAACCGACTGGAACGAACGGCAAAGTGATTCCCCGATAACACTATAGTTTGCCATCTACTCTGTATGGAAACGCTATGGGGATGGAAGCCAGAGCTCTTGCTCCTTTCGCAGCCCAGCTTTGATTGTTTTATGTCAGCCAGATTGATACTAGCTTATGTTTATCATATCACACGAAATCAGGATTAGCCGATAGAGGCAGGCACTTACAATTAAAGCATGATAAGCTGACAGGGAGGCCATGTGTTTGGTAGTATTGTACTTACAGACAAGACAGATCCCGGCAAATAACTGACAGGTAATTAATTTCTACCGTTTTGAGGCACAGAATTCTTTACCGGAAGGTTTTCAACAATTTTGACATTTAATCAATATTGTGAACGCCGGGGAATCGTGGGCGTGTTTCTTTTTTAATTTTTAATTAAAAGGAAAAGTTACTTGCCGGGAGGTTTACTAGGCCAACGATTTTTATGGGAAGGGATTTCTCTTGGAGGGCTGTGGGGGGTGAGAGTTATGGTTAGAATTTGCCCCACGGTTGTGTATTCTTTAGATGATGCCGGGTGTAATCCTTCTTCAGTAAAATTCGTTTAACTTCAGCTAATCTTGGCATCAAGAAGGCTGCTTTTCGTATTTAATTTAATCTAACGAAGGAATCTAATAAAGTTTTCATTTTGATTAAAAATTTATTTTTATTGATTTTTTCTTTTGATTTCGAGCACAATTTTATATTTTTGCTTGATAAGAACTCGCATTAAAAGACTTTCGCAAGCTTCAGCATTTATATTTTTTTATAGTATTATGTAAGAAAATTTTTTATTACATCGACTCTCCTCGATATACAATTCTTTTTCTATATACAACATTTTTACTAAAAAAAAAAAGAAATACAATTTCGCAACAAAAATAACATAATAAGCCCAATCATCAAATTAAATGATCAAAATAAATAGAACAGTTTATTCAATTTCGTAGATAATAAATCACGGAAGGTCTTGTAATATTCTGACATCAAAAACCCTTATGCCAGATGCTACACAACTTAATAGCACTTAAGTGGAGAAAAGGTCTCCAAACAAAAGATTATATCTTTCGTAACTGTTATACAAAAAGTAATAATCACTGAATCCTATTAAATAATTTATGACTGCCGAAATACATAAAGGATAAATTTTTCAAATAGTGAGAATTCAGGACATTTATCACAAAGGTAGTTTGTTAGTTACTTATACTTTTGTTTTATTGTCTTTTTTGGGGTTGGAGATGATAAGGGTGGAGTTTTATTTGGAAATTATTTTCGATTTTATTTTATTGCACGATAAACATATTTTCAAAAAAAATGATGATTAATTATGTTTAGGTGTTTCGCACATATGTATACTACTCTGTGAATCAACTGCCTTGAATTTTTAATTTAAAAGGCATGCGCTAATCATTTTTTGTAAATTTTTTTTTAATTTAGTAACTCTAGACTATTCAATTCTAAAATATTGACAAGTCACAAGATGTCAATTGTCATAAGTCACAAGCTTTGGTGACTCGCGCTTACTTCTGATGAACTTCTTACGTTGGTTTTTATGTCAATGTTGACTGAATTTACGTCTACTTCACTTTTACATCGCATCTACGTTACTTTTCATTTAGTATAGGCCTTCAAGAGGTTCACCACACACTTGTGATTGCTTTGTGATTTGGGACTGCTTTTGGAATATGAGGATTAGTTACTATCCCATACATGAGCGCCACCTGTAAACCATATTATTTATATTAGCGAGTTTGGCTTAAATTTTGCGGTCTGACACAAAAAATGTTTAGACGGTGAATCAGTTTTATCAAAGACACGGTCTTAAGAGTGGTACTAAGCGTTTAAGTAGGACCGAAAACATTGACTCGTTCGGGACCACCTTCGACCTCTTCAACCGATGAAATCATCCTACAAGTGAAGAAAATTGTGCTCAATAATCGCCATTCTAGCTTAAGGAATTTTTTTCAAAAAAGTACTGTTAGTAGGTTTCTTTGGATATTTTAGATCACGCCAATTCTGATCGTTCTGACATCAACGCATCATAATTGGTTGCTGCAAAAATGTTGAAAATCCTCACTTGTAAATTGCGTACGATTGTCGCTAAGGATAGCTTCCCGCAAACCTTCGATGTTAAAAATATTTTCTAACTCCACTTGGAATCGAGGCTCGCATTCTTAGTATGTACGGAAATCTGGCATAGGCGTCTACGAATATAAAGAGCACTGCTCCCATAAAGGGTCCAGCTTAATCAAGAGTGCACACGATGCCAAGGCATTGCATACCGCTAAATTCGTGTGTGGGTTTGGCACAATTTATTAAGAAAGTTCAAGAAAAAGTTTTCAATATGTTTATCTGTCCTTAGCCACAAGCAGTATCGTCTAGTTAACTGCTTCGTTCATACCAATTCCCAGAATCTGTCATGCACCATTCAAGGTTTCAAGGTTTTAGCGTGTAGGGAGAATCTAGATAAATCTTCATTTATGATGGTGTTTTGCCATATACTATTAGCTATATTACTCATTACTATATATTACTCTATTTCATATAAAATTTCTAAGAAATTAAATCAAATCAAATTAACACCAATTTTACATTAGCCAACACCAATTAACACTAATTGACTCCAATAGACCCCCAATCAAAGAAGCGTGTTTTCGCAAATAATAATATAGATTACGTTTATCGATGTAATCTAAACCTATTAACAGCAAATTTACATTAGTCAACACCAGTTAACACTAATTGACACCAATAAACAACCAATCAAAGAAGCGTGTTTTTCCCAAAAGGTAATATAAATTAGGTTCATTGGTGTGATCTAAACCTATAAACCCCAAATTTACATTAGTCAACACCAATTAACCCTGGAATACTATCGCTTTTTTAGTATACGTTGTTATTATCGTGTGTAAAATTTACTATTGCGGAAATGTGACATTGCCATAAAAAAAGCAGTAATATAAAATGTTTTATAATTATTTATTTATCAAAAAATGAACATTTTTTCAACAATATTTTAATCAAAATTCACGAATAATGTCGAAATTTTCCGCGTAAATTGAATTGGCTGTCGTAATTTTGACGAGCCATAGTATTCTAGGGTTAACACTAATTGATACCAATAAACACCCAATCAAAGAAGCGTGTTTTTACCAAAAGTTAATATAAATTACGTGTCTTGGTGTGATCTAAACCTATTAACACCAAATTTACGTTTGTCAACACCATTAACACCAATAAACTCCCAATCAAAGAAGCGTGTTTTCCCAAAATTTAACATAAATTACTTTTATTGGTGTGATCTAAACTTATTGGTGAATATACTACGGTTTTTAATAAAATATTGAAGTGCTTGATGCAATAATCATCACAACGAAATGTTTTCTATTATTAAAGAGTTTCCAGAGGCGGAACTTATAGTTTGAATTATTCAATTCAGTTTACTTTTATATTACTTATGACACATACATCTTTGCACATCTGTAATGGTAGTCGTTTGCCTTAATCCTTATGCTACAGAATCAGAATTTTTGTCTTCTTCTATTACTTCTCGCATGGCATCGATATTATCTGGGGCAAGAGACCTGTTTGGTTGAATATCACGAATTTGTTTCAATTTTTGTACGACCATGGTTGAAGTATTGCACATTTAAGGGCTTCCTCCCCACAAGCAGCAACAAGACGACCAATACACTGTTATTCATAGAATTCATTTCGAAGAACAGAAAATCTTCGTAACAAAACTATGTCGACCCAAATTTGTTGTTTAAATTGTAAAAAAAATTGCTAATAGTCTGAGCTTAGGCAATGTATTGCCAGTTTGACATGTCACTCACCTCATAATATAGTATAAAGTGTGGTAGGAAACTTTCCTCGAAGGACAGAAAGTGATAATTTTCTATAATGCTTTTCCATCTATCTGTTATAGGTTAAACGCCCCTCTTCCCAAGCTCACGTAGCCGTGACAAATAATAATCCTCAAGTAACATTCTGATATGTTTTATTGTTCCATAGTATTTCCGTTCACATAATTTTGTAGACTGCAGAACAAGTAATAATCCGATGGTGCAATATGAAAATGATTGATGAGGGACCTTTTCCCATTCAAACTTCTCCAGCTTCTGTAAAGTCGTTCTTGTTGAGTGTGGCCGAGCATTGCCTTGATGAAACTAAAGATAGTACTCGTCTTGAAACCAAAGATGGTCCAACGCTCCTCTTTAGCCTGGCGTTCCGGCGCGTCTTCTTTGTTTATACACAGTTTTCTATGTTTAACATTTTAGTATTCAAAAGTTCATTTTTGAGACGCGACAGCAAAGAAGAGCACACATTCACTCTCTGCGAACTGGTAGCCTCCGACAGTTGGTAAATAATCCATTGGCCCAACTTGTTGACTTTCCTGATGACATGAAGTTGTCGATGAATGGTTGAGTGACTTAATCCAAGCTTCTACGCTAAGTCGTCAATGTTAACGATGGGGTTATGTTCCACCAGATTTAGCAGGACTTTCTCCTAAAGCTGCACACTTCTTCCAGGACGAGGGCACCTTGTAACTTGTAGTTTCCGGGTCGAAATTTCTTAAATCACCATTCGCACTGTCTTATTTTTCCTTCTCCATACATTTTAAAATGAAAAAAAAAACTGACCAATTCTCGTTCGATCGCCGGAGTCAAGCAGCATTGGGGTCTATTAATACTTAAATGGGGGTCCGCTTCAAAATTCTTCGTCCTGCTTTTTTCTGCATATCGAAAAGGGAGCTTTGTCCGATTCTATATTTCCCGAAAAACAGTGTATCATTATTATAAGGAGTCTGGTGGGTCCTGATGGAGAGGGTGATGAACTTAGCGCTTCACCCTTTGGATGTTGTCGGAGTTTGGAAATACTGATTGCGGAAGATTGTTCCACAGTCGAGTTGTTCTAGACTGAGATGAAATCTTAATTTTGCTCGAAAGAAGCTTCAACAAAGCTTTGTGGTAATACGGATACGCATAGCTCAGTTTAGGGTACATTGAAAACGTTTTTAAGTAATATAAAGTCAACTAATGTTTTACTCACTGTCAGCATTTTTTGCCAATATATTGAAGTTCTGTTTCTTTAAAAAAAAACATTGCAACACTCCTTTTATTGCGGTTTTTTTATTCAGACCACTTAAACTAAATAAAAAATTAGAATGAAATAAATCCATTTCATGTTTGTAACCAAGCCTCGTTAAAAATTCAATCCTGGATCTGTTTACGAGAGACTAGTACTGGGTTATTTCGTTTGTATACTGTGTTATCATTTCCTACAAAATTCACATACAGTATGTAGTGTACGAGTACGTAGTTTAGATTTTCATTGTTGACTTTAGATACTTTGCAATGTTTTTTTAAATGATGTTTTGCAATCACACAATTTTTGTAAATCCTAGCAAACTCTTTCACAAGTTTATTCCAATCACGGCATACAGTATTAAAATGTGTTTTTTGACTTTTGTTGGTTTTGATGGAGTTTGATTTGAAGATTAATTTATTGTGAAAAAAAAAACCAATCAACACAAATTTTGTTGGTTTTGAGGCAGACGAAAGTGTTGAGGATAGCATGAGTTTTATCTGTTTGAATTTTGGGTTGCAGTATTTGTAGAGAACTAAATTTTGTCTATATTCTGCCAAGAATTGAGTGGAGCAGATTAAACATTTTAGAATGTTACAACCAATTGTTTGTGTGTTTCTTTTGATAATTTAAAGTAATTTCAAAGCATGCATAAAACGGCGACATGACATGTTTTAAATGCGCTCAGTCGAATTATGGAACAAATTATGGAACAGAGAAAATGCCAATTGCTTGAAAAAGGATTGGCATGCTATAAAAATCCTTTTTGGTTTTATCGCCCAAACCCATTAAGTTATGTCTTTTGCTATATGTACTGATGGTTTGGCTAATAAGATTACACAACAATTTCGCGAAAAAAAACTATTGGTCCATAATACACGAGTATGCTCTCTTCCCCCACATAGAAACCGCCCAAGGTTATGCTTTAACGACATAATCAATCATAAACATGCGGCCTATGTTGTACAAGAGCTTTTGGTTTTGTGGTACAGATTTATCATTAAGAATTGTCTAGATGTCAAGCCCCCACAAGCATTGATAATCTTAATTGCAATAAACGTATTACCACTAGGCAAAGCAAATCAATCTGTGCTGATTTTGTACATGGATAAATTATAAGAGAAATGTCTTGACGAGGTCGTAACATCATGATGGATGTTTTGTTTATCCAATAACGTTAATATCGTGCTTTCATCTATTTTATGTCAGAAGTTTCATTTCTATGAAATAGAAGCAAAATATTTCAGAATATTTCCGAGGATGCGAAAATCTTTATATTTGTTGATATAATTAGACGGCAAATATGATAATTATTCTATTTAGTAGCAAAATGCCGAGAGGGTTTGGTATGTCGTTCAAATATTCTACATTGATTAGAATCAAGTTGATTTTGGTGGACTTTAAGTTTAAAGCTAGTTTTTGATATAAAGAAAGATCCTTGTTAAGAGCATTTTTTATAAGGCAAGATAAATTGCATAAACATGAGATAGTGAGGTCATTGTGCACCGATCGATATTAAAGGTGGTGTGAAATACAGAATTTTGTGTGGAAAATCGTGTGCGTGGTCCGACCTGTGCCTTTTTCAGGGCACGTAGACAAGAAATTCCTTGAAAAATTATCTCACATACAACATCGATTGTTTACAATACATTATCCCAGAAGTGCACCAGTGTTATAGAAGCTTTATGGGAAGATAATCACGTAGTTCTGGGTATTATTTTGCACTTGTTATGGCGCTTTGTCATCTTTATTGTCTCTTAAGGAATGATATTCTTTAGTCTTTCATGATGTACCGTGCTGCATTTTCTTGTTATCAGGGTTTTGTCGTTGGACACAGTACTCAAATAATACTTAATTGGCTCCTATACGTTTATGTGCCGTCTTTACATAATAAAATACGAAAAACAAGCAAACTTGGTAGCAATTCCTAATCCCACCTGCCTGTCACGCCCCTAGAATATTTTTTCGAAAAAAACAAACAGGACTTGTTCAAATGGCAAACTCTTTGCACCATAAAATAGAGTAGATACAACACCAATTAACACTAATTGACTCCAATAGACACCCAATCAAAGAAGTGTGTTTTTCCTAAATGATAATATAAATTACGTTTATCGATGTGATCTAAACCTATTAACACCAAATTTACATTAGTCAACATCAATTAACACTAATTGACACCAATAAACACCCAATCAAAGAAGCGTGTTTTTCCCAAAAGATAATATAAATAACGTTCATTGGTGTGATCTAAACCTATTAACACCAAATTTACGTTAGTCAACACCATTAACACCAATTGACACCAATAAACTCCCAATCAAAGAAGCGTGCTTTCCCAAAAGATAACATAAATTACTTTTATTGGGGTGATCTAAACTTATTGGTGAATATACTACGGTTTTTAATAAAATCGAGGGATCGAGGCATCGTCTCTAATTCACCAAATGCTTACACCGGGATAGTGGGCTCGATCCTAGGCGACGGGCCGTAAATAGAGGCACCCCGCAAGGAGGACTACTTTCCCCGCTCCTATGGGTCGTAACAACGAACCAGCTGTTGCGACGCATGGAGGCAGAGGGGCATCACGTCCCGGTGTACGCGGATGACGTTGTTATCATCATAAAAGGAAAATATCCTCTACTCCTCTGTGATCTCATGGAGGCAGTGTTACAAACCCTTTCAAGCTGGACTGCTGGACTTCACAAGGAGGTATAAAACCCCACCTTTAACACCCCACGGCTTAACAATGTTACGCTCAAATTTAGCAATAGTGCCAAATATCTGGGAGTAGTCCTGGACAAGAAACTCTTCTGGAATGAAAGCACCGAAGAGCGCTTTTTTCGCTGGCAAAAAATCCATTGGGTCTTCGCTTCACACCTACAGATGCCTTAAATGTTAAATGTTATATTATACTTCCTTCCTTTGAATCCGGGAATCAGGGGAGGTCACACGAAGGTGCTGAACTTTGTTATCGTCCGAACAAAAACCAACTTCTGTATACCCGAGATTTCTTTCACGAGGAACTACGGAGTCCACACCCCTTCACGTCGTGAATGGAGATTTAGACCACACAGTTTTCAGGGTGCCATAAACTTCTATACTGATGGCTCTAACCTCGAGGGCCGAGTAGGAGGAGGAGTCTTTTCCCCAAATGGTGGGATTGAAGTCTCCTTCCGAGTACCCGATGACTGCAGTGTATACCAACTAGTGCTGCACACTAGACGAGACGAGAGGAGATTTGGCCCAGTCTCGTCTCGGTCTCGAAAAAATGGGTATTTGCAGGTCTCGTCTCGATCTCGTTTCGTCCCGTCTCGAAAAGTGTCGTCTCGTCTCGAAAAGTCTCGAATTTCACTGTCAATAATACAAATTACTCAGACTTCTGTATTTCGAGATATATCAATATGTGCCATATTAATGAAATTGTATACAAATATTCCTTACATTTCCATGCTAGTCACTTCCCAGACGCAGACACGTAAATCTGCCTTTTGCAGTGGCACCAGGGCGGGGTAGAGGGGATCAATGAATCGAAAGTTAATTTCTAATTTGTGTAGAGTTACATTTACGTAGAGTCCGTTCCAAAAGAGAAGAGGTATTTTACAGTCATTTCATTTCATTTCAACGCATTTCATTTTAAATGCGTTGAAATGAAATGAAATGACAGTAAAATACCTCTTCTGTTTTGGAATGGACTCTGCATTCAAATGCTTATGGAATGCGTACTCTTCGCCTTGTCTCCACAGCCTGCTCAAGTCATGTATTAGTGCCGAATGTTGTGCTCGTCAAAGAGAGCAGCGTGAAGATACAGAAATTAGTTGGTGTCGATACGATTTCAAAATAACGATTTGATTTCGAGACCTCGAGATGTCTCTTATCGATTTTTAATATGGAGGTCTTGTCTCGATCTCGTCTCGAAGATCGAGACGAGACAAGACGATTTCGAGACAAGTCTCGTCTCGTGTGCAGCACTAATACCAAGCGGAGGTTCTAGCCATACATGAAGTTGTTCTACTAATCAACCAACTAGGCGATTGGCATCGGACTGTCTACATCTTCTCAGATAGTCAGGCGGCTCTGAAAGTCCTGCGCTTTTGTACAAACAGCTCTAGAACTATCTCTGAATGTCGCAGATCTATTGACGAGATGGCTCAGCAGTTCAGGACCCTCCTCGTATGGGTGCCTGGTCACCGAAATATAGAGGGAAATTGTAAAGCTGACGAAGTGGCTAGAAATGGCACGACCGCCTTCCTGGTAAGGAAAAGGGTTGGCATGCCTTGGGCCATTTTAAAACTCCGATGCAAATAGCAGACAATGCAAAAAGCGAAGAAGCATTGGAGGGATTTTAATAGAAGCACCTTGGCCAAATTAACATGACCTTCTTCTTATCTCAGGCGGACCACTTCACTAATGAGCCTGGGGAGACAAGTCCTCTCAACTATAGTGGGAGTGCTGACCGGACACTATCTGATAGGGACGCATACGATCCGCTTAGGTCTTGAGACCTACGATTTTTTCAGAAGCTGTAAAAATCCGGACGAGGCGGAAAGTGTACTACATCTCCTCGGTCACTGCCCAGCCATAAGCAGAAGGAGACTAACCGCATTTGGTGAACCCTAAGCACGCTTGCGGAAATTTCGAAGATTGGGATCGCGCAACTCAGAAGATTCATTACTTTCTCGAGATGGTTTAGCGAAGAAACGACACTTTAACATCAGGTTTAAAGTGGGATCACTAGGGCATCACTCACAATGGGCCTACTCCTTTGGCCTAAGTGTTTTAGCTCAACAGCTATATGTCCTTAAGCGATGAGACTGATGCTGGTCCAATTTTGTTTCAGGTGATGATGATTGGGGGGATGATTCGAGAACTAGGATGCTCAGAAATTGCGGAGGGCAGCTGCAGGCGATCCATCACAGAGCCCGTAATGTTGGCTGAAGTGTCCGTGGAAACTAACCCAAAAGATCAAATAAATTTATAAATGGCTAATCAAAGAAGCATCACCTTGTTGAAACCATTTTGCGTTGCATAAATAAATTGTAAACGGGATGCACGGCTCCCCTGACTTTATCAACATTCAGTTAAGAATTTTTTCCGAAACTCCACATTCCGAGCAACTATAAGTCACAGAATTATCTGACCAGGACACAAGCGGATAATAATTTTAATATAACTATCTACTCTGGGAACTCGTAAAATTTGGCCAAGGGCGGTCAAAGTTTGTAGTCCGAAATGCAGGCACACGCACACCGAGAGATCTGTGAATTTTGCGGAGGTAGAAAATTTAATGCCCCAGACTCAGCACACGTTTTTGTAGCCAAAATTTAAATTTTAATAATAATATCATATTTCCAATTTCGATCGGCTGGAGTCGATAGGAACATTTTCCTATATAAACCGAACCCCTGGAGTGGTCAGGCAGTTGTTAATGCTAATATTAAATAAAAGAGATTATTAAATTGGTGTAAATTTAATCAAAAACTTTTCTATAGTATCATTAAGTTACAATTTTACTATTATAGTGAAGTGGTTTAAATAAATAAAATTAGTAGAGCAATATTATCATTTAAATGAGCCAAGAAGGTATTGACGGTGCCAAAAAAATAGGAAGAATGAACAAAAACACCGTGCCACACCTTCTCCAAATACCCTCTATATCTTTCGAATATTATGAAAAGGAAAACTCTAGATTAACTTAGTTAATTAATTTCCCCAAAAAAAATAAGAGTTTCACGTTTTCCCATTTATAACGCGGTCCACGTGCCCTGAACATCTATTCACTTAATTTCCCTACATTGATAGCGAAAAAGCAGAAGAAAATACGCAATTCTATGGTACATAAAAAACCAATTATGTATGATCCCTCATCCCCACCACAACGGGGTGGTCCGCACACTGTTGTTCTATTAATGAAGCGGAATTAAATTTCGCTTTTCGCATGCCAACAGAATACAAAATTGTCCAGAATATTGCTATAGTACCTCTAAATACAGCCCGCGCCGCCATCCATAGAAAGTCGACCAAATTTCAACATATTCTTTTTCGGTATAAACGTAGTCACCAAAAGCAGAAAAAAAACGACGGAGAAAATTGGGCCAGAAAAACTGCATGAATGTCGTGTCGTTTTTGTTTTTCTTTTTTATATATGTAGATGTATGTATGTGTCTATAATGTATAAATTTTTTGGCTGTGATGTCATTTTCTTGAATGTTTTCCGCCATTCTAGTTTTTCCGCCCATACCCGTTTATATTCTGTCATAGCGTTTGCTCGTTTTTATTTGGAATTTGCGGCGAATTTATATGAAAGCGCGCTGTGAAATGTGCGAATTGCGAGGAAACATAACTGACAAAGTACGACTCGTTTGGCTCGTTCCAGTGTTGTTTTATCACTGGTGGTACAACTCATGAGCAATTCAAGCAAAACCACGATATAGCATTGAGTCCTTCCCCAATGCGCTGCACGAATACAGGAGACAGGATACACTCTTGGCAAACAGGCACTAGGCGAGGACTAGAATGATGAATATTAATCAGTGTTTCGGTTCTGTTTACTCTATTTTACATAATATAATGAATTTATCATAGATATCCCTGCCAGGAGCTGAAGTCCCTTCAGCCATTGTTACCACGGCGCGGCGGCGGAGTTACCCCGGACGGACAAGCTATGTAGTAAAAAAGGGTGAAAAAAAACTGTCGCTGAGCACAAAGTAAAACAATCCTTTTGTGGATTTCCGTCAAATTAATTTCTATTCACGAGCTAGTGAGCTTCTGGCTTTAGGACTTTCTTTAAAATATGGTAATCAGATTGTAAATCACGCAAAATATACCCTGCACCCTGTGTGCCTTGTACCTTGTACCTTGTGCCTTTGTACCTTGTGTATTTGGTACAGTTTACAGTATGCCTAGAGGCGCAAAGACCCCAACGGTCCTTGTTTGTTGGCAAGGTATCCCTGGCATATATACATACATATATAGTATAAACCTGGCAAGGTAGCAATTACTACAGTGGTTGACGGCAGCATAAGTGTGTTAATGGGAGCGTTTAAAACCGCAAGGCAAGGGTGGTTACCTTTTCCATAAACTTCGTTAAATCAAGCGATATTTACGACGGTACTTAATTAAACCTGCGAACAAGTCAATATCTTTGTTTTGTAATAATACCAAGAGGTTCACGGCAGGTTATTACACATACAATAAACGCGTCAGTGAATTTTGAGAAATTCCTTTTTTTTCGCGGCGGGGTTTAAGGGGTACCGCGACTCAAACGTTTGTTTATGTCCTTTTGGTATGGTGTATATATGTTTATTTACATATGGTAATAAAGGCGAAAATGCGGTTTGATGCTGTTGCTGACTTGTTTCGAACACTTTTAAGGTAAAGGGATTTAATTTTAATTAACGGCTTTTATGAATGCTATTAAATATTTAAAAGGGTGTTAAACCCCCGAAATATATCTAAAATATTAACAATATTACAATAATAACCCACACACGCACACCATTTTTTATATTTGCAATATTATCGCGATATTGTATAATCATTTAAAAAAAAGTGCATGTCAGCGTGACTGGAGTTTACTCCTGAAAATATATAGTTTAAAAAAACTAAAAAATGCGCTTTGATTTTAAAATGAACTAAAAAGTAAAAATAATTTTGAATGTAAAGTTTTTATTACTCCAGCCAGAATATGGAAACAACCTACCTTTCGAAATGTAAAACAGCGTGGGACTCTCTTCCTATATTTATTAACACCGGAAATTTTCGCTAGCGGCCCACGCTTTTTTACATTTCGAAAGGTAGGTTGTGCAATAAGAACTTTACATTCAAAATTATTTTTTACTTTTTAGTTCATTTTAAAATCAAAGCGTATTTTTTAGTTTTTTTAAACTATATATTTTTTATTTTCTATTTTTTAGTCTATCGCCATTTCGTAGAGACCGCCATATTGGATGTAAAATGACGTCACACAGTTTACTTTACTATACTCGTCTTTTGTATAACGCCACATAGCTAATTGTATTCTACTTGTAATACTCTTTCATTTGATACCCATGTCGGCGGTCGGGGAGTAAAATTGCAAAATTCGGCCGCCATCTTGGAACCGCCATCTCGATTTTTTTACAAAATGGTCAGATTGCATTGTCACGCGAATTATACATATGTGCAAAATTTCAAGTTGATCCGTTACCTGAAAGTGGGTCAAAATCAAGTTGCAAGATTTGTTTACATACTACATACAACATACAACATACAACACACAGGTGAAGCTAAAAGCGTATAAAAACGATTGTCTTAAAATACAAAATTGTCAGTTTATTGAGCGAAGGTGATACACGAATCAATTCATTAAAGTCAATTTCTTGTGTAAAATAACGTTCTTTTATGTGTATTGGTAATATCTCAAAAAGCATATGATTTTAATTAAAGATATTAGGTTTGTTCCAGAACTCGAATGGGGGAACCCGCGGGCGCAAGAATTCACCCGAACTTGCCCAATTTGTGTTTTTTTTACTTTCTCATGCAAAAAAAAGCGGGGAAATTTTACTTCCCCTCGTGCAGGAATTAGCCGGAGGTTTTCGGTCCTGTGATTTCCTACAAGTTGTCAATTGAAATTTTGTGGCGTGCATTTGTACATTAAAAACGGCATACACATACACACAAACACATTTATGTTATCTTCGCGTTGATTTGCAAGAAATCGCCCAAAAGCGTATCTTTACTTTCCGGATTTTTGACAGAATTATCCCCACTACTCAACTTTTTACCCAACAAGTTTTTGCACGAAAAGTACTGGAACCATTGCCATTGTGAAATTGAATTGTGTGTTCATTGTTTACAAAGATAAGAAAATCTAAATAAAATGGATATAGAAAGACAAATGTATTCAACTTCCGAAATGTGACTGAATGGCAAAATTTTTCTAAAAGTTCCTGACCAGATGTGCTTGATAGTTACACATACACACATATTTTTAATGCAATTGTATTAAAAATAGAAATCGTTTCTAGTCTGCCTCAATCCCACAAGCCTCACTCTCTCATAGAACTGACAACTGACAGATCCAATTGATCTAAGAATTGACTCGTGTAACATCATGCTTTGCCTATTTGTATGTCTTCCGCCATTTTGTGGTGGCTGCCATATTAGATTTAAAATGGCGTTACACAGATTATTGTATTATAATCGTCATACCCTTTCATTTGATAGCCATACTGAGGGGGTGTGAAGAACAAGGTAATCCGCCATTTTGAATTTGGAATGACGCCAATGACGTCGCAGAATGACATGATTAATTGTATTGTACCTGTCATGCTCTTCCATTTGATATCCATGTCGGTGGGTCTGGGAGCACGATTGCAAAAATCGGCAGCCATTTTGGAGCCGCCATCTTGATTTTTTTTACAAAATGGTCGGGATGCATTGTCAGGCGAACTATGCGTATGTGCAAAACTTGAAGTTGATCCGTTATATTCTCTGCTTTTTAGTCTATTTTATATAGATATTCTTCTGCCATTTTGTCATGGCCGCCGTAAAGGATTTGGAATGACGGCACACAGCTAATTGTATTCTACCTGTCATACCCTTTCATTTGCTACCCATGTCGGGGGTCGGCGAACACAATTGCAAAAATCGGGCGCCATCTTGGAACCGCCATATTTATTTTTTACGAAATGGTCACGTTGAATTGTCAAGCAAACTACGCATTATGTGCAAAATTTGAACTTGATAAGTTATATATATTCTTTCAACCGTCAACCGTGCCGGTCGTGTGTCGCGAGCTCACAGTAATTTTAAATTCTTTTGCCCTTTTCTACCCCCGACCAATAATTAAACTATATTTTCTAATTTTTAGTCTATTATAATATGTCTTCCGCCATTTTGTGTTGGCCTCCATTTTGAATTTGGAATGACGCCACACCGCTAATTGTATTCTACCTGTCATGTCTTTTCAT
Source organism: Thereva nobilitata (assembly GCA_963855945.1). Classification (NCBI taxonomy): domain Eukaryota; kingdom Metazoa; phylum Arthropoda; class Insecta; order Diptera; family Therevidae; genus Thereva; species Thereva nobilitata. The sequence goes on from OY979695.1 coordinate 178,584,754, forward strand.
TTGATTCCCATACACAAGTACAAAAATCGGCCGCCATTTTTGGACCGCCATCTTGATTTTTGTACAAAATGGTCAAATTGTCAAGAAAACTACGCATATGTGCAAAAGTTGAACTTGATCCGTTAAAATTTTTACTTTTTATGTCTTCCGCTATTTTGTGTTGGCGCCTTTTAAATTTGGAATGACGCTACACCACTAATTGTATTCTACCTATCATGACCTTTCATTTGATACCAATGTCGTGGGTCGGGGACACAAATGCAAAAATCGGCCGCCATTTTGGAACCGCCATCTTGATTTTTTTACAAAATGGTCAGATTGTAGTTCGACGCCAGCTATACATATGTGCAAAATTTGAAGTTGTTCGGTGGGTCAAAATCAAGTAGAATTTTTTTTTGTGAACAGTTTTTTTTGTTAACGCTTTGATTTTATTACCCATCTATTTTTCATACCGTGCTCTATATATGAAACGTTTCTTAAGGAGTAAACTCCAAAAAATCTAAAATGTTTAAGGATATCATTTCTATGTACAAAAATCCTTTCGTCAAGCATGAATAAAATACAAACCAGAAAAAAGGGTTAAACGTACTCCAAACGATTACAGGGAAATTTCTCTGCCAACAATGTCTGGGGGTGCTCAATCGTCGATTTCCTGGCATCATTCCTATATAGACTTGCATATCGATATGCTGCTGCTGGCAAAGTTCCAGCTATGTCCACTGAAGATTTATTATACAACTTTAAAGGTAGAAATGTAATAATGATGCGAATAACTCCGGCTATGGTGCAAGGGATTGTATTTTGTAAAATAGATTTTTTAGTTTTTTTTTGTTGTATTCAATATTATTGTTATATGGAAATTTGTTTTTTGTCACCATTAAAAATTGAATTTGAAATGGAAATAACATCAGAAAAAGTTTCAATTTCCAGCTGTCTGTGAAGGGTTAAGCTTAGGGATGAGAAAACAATTTAAAAGTGTTTTTTGGATCGATATCAGCGGTTTTTATTTGCATTTTTAAATTTATTCGTTGCTCAGGTCGATTTAGCTAATATAACAGTGTTGGTATTAATGGACGAAATTCTTTGTTTTATGATTAAGCTGTTTACATTGAAGTAATATCAGAGATATTACATCCTATTTTAAAGCAGATATGGAACGAAGAGAGATTGCCAAATAGTCCGGGGAAATTAACAAAAAAACGCACGAAAGGAGACGAAATTCGGAAATGGCTGAAAATTGGTCCACAGCTTCCTTGAGAAATTTTTTTTCTTCTATTTATACAAAAGATTATTGCCTACCCTAAAGAGACCCTTGCCATTTTTTCGAAAAATTTTCGAAAAATTTTGCAAAATTCAATTGTTAGTGATGTTTTGGCCGAAAAGTGATTTTGGGAAATTTTGACCTTGAATAACTTCGAAAGGGTTAAGTTTTCGAAAAAATGACACGAGGGCTTTTTGTAGGCAATAACGTTTCGTATTGGCTGATACAAAAAATTTCGAAAAAACCAGTTTTTTAGTGATGTTTTGGCCAAAAAGTGATTTTTGATAACTTTGACCTTGAATAACTTTGAAAGGGTTAATCGGGTCAACATGTTTGGAAGTACTAAAGTTGTAGAGAATTTCATTGTCAACATTATAGAAACCGAGATTCAAGAAAACACCGTAAAACCGCTATATTTTCGGCGGTCATGCTTTTTTTTGTGATTCCGAAATTGTTTTCTTAAAAAGTCCCAAGGAAGCTGTGAACCTATTTTCAGCTATTTCCGAATTTTGTTTCCTTCAAATGTTAATTTCCCCGGACTAAAATAGGATGACTCCAAATGTACCCATTACAATTGCCAAACACGCAGCTTCACACATGTTTTCTCCACGAAAACCTAAACGGAACTGAAGTTTACTCAATTCGTTGGGTAGTGTAAGGACAATTACATATTTTTTGGCAAACACAAATTTGCGCAAATTGTTCGCTCGTGTATGGGCCTCTTAAAAGGGGTACTAGTTCGCTCCAGCTTTATATGTTTACAAATGTTCCATCATTTCTCAGCCTTTTCACTTGTTTAATTTTTGCTTCATCCTTTGGCTCACGTTTTACTGATGCCATGAGCCCTTTTAAAGAGCTGGTTATTGGCCTAAATATTTCCTCCTACCGGCCTCTGATTCAATTTTACCAGGGGTGGTAGCACGTAAGTTTTTTCAATCGACCTCTTCATATAAAAATTCCAGTATTACAAAAGACCAGACAGACCAGACAGACCAGACAGACCAGACAGACCAGACAGACCAGACAGACCAGACAGACCAGACAGACCAGACATACCAGACATACCAGACATATCAGACATACCAGACAGACCAGACAGACCAGACAGACCAGACAGACCAGACAGACCAGACAGACCAGACAGACCAGACAGACCAGACAGACCAGACAGACCAGACAGACCAGACAGACCAGACAGACCAGACAGACCAGACAGACCAGACAGACCAGACAGACCAGACAGACCAGACAGACCAGACAGACCAGACAGACCAGACAGACCAGACAGACCAGACAGACCAGACAGACCAGACAGACCAGACAGACCAGACAGACCAGACAGACCAGACACAGACAAGACACAGACAAGACATACAAGATAGACAAGACAGACAAGACAGACCAGACAGACCAGATAGACCAGACAGACCAGACAGACCAGACAGACCAGACAGACCACACAGACCAGACAGACCAGACAGACCAGATAGACCAGACAGACCAGACAGACCAGACAGACCAGACAGACCAGACAGACCAGACAGACCAGACAGACCACACAGACCAGACATACCAGACAGACCAGATAGACCAGACAGACCAGACAGACCAGACAGACCAGACAGACCAGACAGACCACACAGACCAGACATACCAGACAGACCAGATAGACCAGACAGACCACACAGACCAGACATACCAGACAGACCAGATAGACCAGACAGACCAGACAGACCAGACAGACCACACAGACCAGACATACCAGACAGACCAGATAGACCAGACAGACCAGACAGACCAGACAGACCACACAGACCAGACATACCAGACAGACCAGACAGACCAGACAGACCACACAGACCAGACATACCAGACAGACCAGATAGACCAGACAGACCAGACAGACCAGACAGACCAGACAGACCACACAGACCAGACATACCAGACAGACCAGATAGACCAGACAGACCAGACAGACCAGACAGACCAGACAGACCAGACATACCAGACAGACCAAACACACCAGACAGACCAGACAGACCAGACAGACCAGACAGACCAGACCAGACAGATCAGACTGACCAACCTGCCTGTCTAGCTGTGTAGCTATCTGCTTGTATATCTATCCGCCTGCGAGCTTTAATTTAACAGGCCCCTCATCCTTCCGCCGCCCGCCCGCCTTCACGGCACGCGTGATGTACTGACTTTAATTCTGCTGTAACCTATAAGCATGTAGGCAAAAATATTTAAGGAAACTGGCTTGTAATATGCCCAATTCCGGTGATCGTCACGAATAGGACAAATCTCGGATTTCAGCCCCAGTTGGAGTTTTCACTTCAGTAACTTGTCCGAGGAATTGAAATTTACTGATCAAATTCACTATAGATAGCTATGGGAACAGGCGCTTGATAATAACCACAAGCAGTACGAACTTCCGCAATATTTTCATCATTTTTGCTAGTATGTATTGATCCATATCTGAACACCTCCTAGAATTTACTTGTCAAATGTTATCGTAACGACAGTTGTATGTTGACAGTTAAAAAATAGCGCGAAGATTAAATGATACTGGCTGCGTTCAGTTAGTGGCATAATGTAACATAGTAAAATTTGTCAAAAGAAAGGAGAAGGGTAGAATGTTGCATTATGTAACGAAGCTTAACTGAACGATTTGTGTTGGTTTATGCCGCAAGTGTCAAATCTTCAACGACCAACTGTCAACTGCCATTATGCAACATTCAGAGAAGCAAAATAGCTTCATTGGGTTATGTTACATAAACGACATAACATCGTTGCTAACTGAACGGCTTTTTGTGCTACAAACGTCAAAAATGTTTTACATAGAACCTTAACTGAACGCTTTGTGTTACATTATGTCGCATAATGTAAGATTATGCCACTAACTGAACGCACTCACTAACCGACTAATTAGAATCTAATTTACTAACCGACTAATTAGAATCTTGGGGCAGAACAACTTTTTCTACGGTATCATCTAGGAAGGGTATCTTCTAAAAAAAATCCTATAACATTTACATCTGTATTAAAGCAATCACTATTACCAGGAATCAATTCGATGTCCTTTTTATTTCGAAATATCTCCCAACTAAGTTTCTTTAGAATTAAATCGATAAATATTTAACTCAAGCCTTTTACCCTTCTATAAATATTTAAATTTCACCAAATAGTCAAGTTTTTCATACCTTCGCATTCTCAACTTTCAAGATGAACCTAAGCCCATCGAGCCCTTAAGGATATTTTCAACAGGATTCAACAGGAAAAAAATTTAATTAATTTCCATGTTCTGATTTGACTTGTGCCTTTCTTTCTTTCTCTGTTTTCATTTTTTTTTCTTCTTCATTTTCATTTTCCGTACCCTTTTAGGCCATCTCTTTTCCAAGTAAATAAGATTTTCTCATCAACCGCCATTTGCTCGTGTAATTGCTAAACATGGACGTATAAAGTGAAGTAAAATATATGCTCATGTATTGACTCACCCTCATGTGTATCTTTGGGGTGTAGATGCCTGGGTTTTTAACAAAAACAACAACAAAAACAAAAAAAAGGGTGGAGAAAACATGGCTTTTTACTCTTTTGGAAAACACAATTACATAAAAATTAAACAATTTCATTTGAACTTGAGGAAATTGAAGAGGAAAATGTCAGAAATTCTCATTAGAAATTTACGGGGTAGGCGCTTTCTTTAAAATAAAAGAAAAAAAAGGGTTCTTTTTCACTGGAGGAGGATGAACGTGACTGCTCTTGTCTGAGGTAGAAATTGCTGGCAGCTAACTGAGCTGGGAACATAGAATTTTTTAAATATCCGTCTTGGCTTGTGTTATTCTTATCTTTGGCGTCGTGTTTTTAAATAGAAATTTCTGGTCCTTGTGGTATATAGAATATGATCGTTGAACATTTACGTCAATTATGCGGGCACAAACAAGGCACAACCCAGAAACGTTTAAGTTGGAATTTTTTGAGATCAAAATATTTTGAATGTAATGTTTTAAATACTTTCTATTTGCCTTTTATTTTTTTTTTTGTTGGTATTGCACTCTTTCAGTTGAGAGCTTTTATCTGTAAATAATTGAAAATATCAAAAACCGGAAGAAATTTTCCAATATTTGATTATGCTCGGCATATATACGCGTACATATATGTGTGTGCTACAGACGCATGTGCTGTTATTTCCTGGGAAATGAACCAACAAGGACGACCAAGAATTATGAGCATTCTGCAATTTTCTTCAGGCCCGACCTGGTATTGATTAGTCCTTCATTATGAAAGCTATCAAAGCTCTCCCAAAATTCTGTCATCATAAATTGTAACGAAAATGGTAATAAAAAAAGTTTGCCATCAACATAAAATCGTCATAGGGCCTCAACTTGCGTTAAGGTCACATCGTCGTAAGTTTTCCCGTTCAGCGAGGGTAATAAAACTATTTTGACATCATTAAGTAGGGCCTTCCTTCAATAATGGCAAAGTCGGATGTGTCTGTGTGGATGAGAGTGTGGTGGCAGCGGTGGGATCTGCTGGGCTTATATGTAGGTCGGAAGGATCCATTACATTTCGAAACTAGTTTGCCTATAAGAAAAGTCATTTTCGTGGAAATTTGCCAATGTGTAGTCTAATAAAACAGAAATCAAGTAATATCAAAAAAAAAAACAAAAATACATAGACGAATCACAAAAGGTAGATGGCGCTAGTGCGGTGCCCATAAAGTACGTAATCTATTTCGAAATGGAAAATCCCAAGGATATTTCTAGTTGATTATTTCACATTGTGTAGAGGCAACGTCATATTGATGCATTAAAGCCACACGAGACAAGATATACGGGTCGTTAACTTATACGGCTATACCAGTTACGATAATATCCTGCGGTGCCCGGAGGAGGCGGTTGGGGGATTAGATGAACGATATTGCAAATAACGCCGACTTACAAGAATGGAAAATCTTTTTGCATGCAGAGGATATAACACAAGATATCCTGGTGTATTTAATGCGGGCTATAAATACGTCGCCCCCGCCCGTTCAAGGAGACATGAAAACGCACAGAATTCTTAATATGGTTAAATGTTATTTATAGCATTAAATGTAATTTCACGACCAACGGAAATGGATATTATACAGTCAACTGTGAAAAGGCGTGTCAGTCAGCAAATGCATATTATACTCTCTCTCCTTAGTTGATGATGGGTAATTTCTTTTGTTGCACACATAACTATAATGTACAAGTCACATTTGGTATGGAGATTGTCTGTGACATTTTAAGCACACTTAAATGTTGTCGTATAACATTAATGGTCGCGTAATACAATATTTTGTTTGGATGGTAGGAAAGTTGCAACAATTTCAAAATAGGATATACACATATATTATACAAGGGCGTATATTCCTTAACAAACTTACATGTTGTGTATTTGAAATTATCTGTCGTAATGGTAGCCATTTTGAGGAAGTTTGCTGAAACTATTGATTTTATCGGGATAAAGCTCATTATCGAGAATAAAGCTTACTTTATCTCAATTCTCTTTAATCAATTAGCTTTAAATAGTTGTTTCTGTTCATGCAATTATTTCTTTTTTTGTCCGTATACGAGAATATTTTTGGACATTCACAAATTTAGCCATGTCCTAAATATCTTTCTCTTAATCTATTTTCCTAATTAACAATTCTATTTTGATATCATTAATGTGCACAGATATAAACAAGGAAGCATATTTCGTTTCCTGGACATTGACATATTACTTTTCCTGGTCACCACTACAAAGAAATGATAAAGATAGAAAACATACTCGTAAGAAGGAGTAATAGATAGACCTTCTGCCACGAGAAAATCTCAAGTGAAAACCACATCCTCAACACACAGAAATAATTTTCTTTAAACTCAAAGCGAATAAATTTGCAACCAAAAATCAAAACAATTTTTTTTGTAACGGGTGTTCAATTTCGCATAGTCGATATCATTAATACCAGCCGGCTGAATCAGTCACACAACGGTCGGAGTTGGAGGGAGACAGCCTCTGCGGAGTGCTATGCCTCCTGAAATAGCGAATCCTGGTTACTGGGCGACAAAGGCTGTGGCGTCGCACAGTGGGGCAAATAGCTCATTTTTTGGACAATCGATAATTTTCAAGCCTGGAATTAATGAAACTTACAAATTTTTTTGTAAACTATTCGTCATAAAATTGCCTTTAATTCTATCGATCCCGAATTTTGAAATTTAAAAATTAAAGATGGCTAATCCAATATGGCGGACATAAATTTTGTAAGTAAAATAAAATTTTATCAAAAGATTCTTTAAAATTATTGAAATTAATTATTATTAATTAATTTTCGGTTTCCAAAAAAACCCCCAAGTAACAATTTTTTATAATTTTAAAGAATCTTTTTATAAAATTTTAATTTACTTACAAAATTTATGTCCGCCATATTGGATTAGCCATCTTTAATTTTGAAATTTCAAAATTCGGGCTCGATAGAATTAAAGGCAATTTTATGACGAATAGTTTTCAAAAAAAAATTTTAAGTTTCATTAATTCCAGGCTTGGGGATTATAGTTTGTCCAAAAAATGTGCTATTTGCCCCACTGTTCGCCGGCAGTACCAGACCACCATATGAACAAGGAGGAGTACCGCCCGCTAGATGAAGACGGAACCTAAGGGGAACTGTGGTACCCAATTATTTACCCGTGGGAGAAATATTGATGCATATTCTGAGGTGTTGGAGAGTGGCTAGCGTTTTTATTCCTAAAGCGAGGAGGAGTTCATACAAGGAGGGAAAATTCTATCGACCCATTTGGCCTCTCATTCTTTCTCCTGAAAACGACGGAGAAGGTTTTAGACAAGAATTATAGGCTGGTTCTTATAACGAACCCACTCGCTTGCCGGCCGGGATGATCTACATAGACTGCCATATCTAAGCAGAATAGGGATAGTAATTGATTACAGCTGTAGGTTCTGAGAGTAGCTCGCGAAACAGCGGAGCACTACTCACTGTAGCGATTGTGAGGCTACAGTGAGGAGGAAATGGGTCTCCTCCATCGCGGCTTCCTGTTCGAGCAGGGTCTGGAGACTCTTTTCCGAGATATGGCTGGGCACACACAGACAACATGACAGAGTTATCCTCCTCAAAGCAAAGCGTACAATTGGTGTCATCCGCCCTTCCTATCCTCCATAATTCAGAGCACAGTGTTCGGTAATCAAGCCAACCAGTGTCCTGACATCATTTCTACTGCGCTCCAAAACTTCGGGTTAAAAGACGTCGCAGGAAAGAACCGTTTACAGTTGGCCAGTCCTGGCGCGGATCTGCAGCATTTGGCATGTTTCAAATAAATTCCGATCGGTAAGGGTCCTTTTTAGCAAATTGGCGGTTCGGACCTATGAATGCAATGTCTAGTCTTTGCTTCAACCCAGGCAGCTTTGGTCACTCTAGAAAGTGAGGATGTTAGCTGTCAAGCAAAAGTTGCCAAATAGAAATTTTTTGCTGAACCTCATCAGGGTCCGATCAGGCATGCCTGATCGGGAAAGTGCAAAGCATGTAACGGAGAAGATGCATAAGGACCTGATCTGGAATGACTGATCCGGACCTGACCGGGATTTTCTGACCAGGAACTGACCAGGATTACTTGATTTGGAATTAATTAGGCTCTTTTAATCTGAAATTATGGGGTTAAAAACAGATAATTTAAAAAAATTAATATATTATCTAATATAAGATGAGTTTATTTGTTTGTTTATAACTTTGGATGGGATCTTATGGCGGCTTGAAGGCTTCGCTAAAAATTTTCAATAATAATAATAACAACTATATTTCATTTATGCGGGATCCGGTGCGGGGATTTAGTCTGGGTTCCAATTCTTGATGGGATTTGCATATTAGTTTTGGTGTAAATATACTTTTAGGGATGTTGATTTTTTCGTTGATTTTCCGCAACGATAGCGCTACCTTAAAAAAGTTTAATGCCATTTGATGGGAAATATCGCGATTTTCAATTTTGAACTTGCCTCGAAAAACCAACGGTTTCTGAGATAATCGCGAAAACCCGTAAAAAACATTTTCTCTCTTTTAAGCAAAATAGCGCCAAAACTACAACTCCTATTAAAAATAGTATTATTACCTTTTTGATAAAGAATATCGCGAGCTTTAATTTTGGTCCTAACCACCTGCCTCGAAAAACTCAAGGTTTCAGAAATAAGCGCAAAAAACCTAATTTTCCTAATTTTCCTAAATTTTCGCTATTTTCTCCATTTAAAGGTGCACGATGTCGACGCACTCTTTGCCGATTAAGTTGTACGCTTTGACATTTTCGGCATTTTCCACTAATTAAAAAACACCAATGTTTTCCACAAACTGTATTAAACACAGAACTCCCAATTTTTTCACAGACCTTATTAAAAAAACACAAAACCAATGTTTTACACAAATTTTTCACACCTTTTCAGAGCAAGGACAACTCGTGATTGTCACTTGTCATTTTTGGAATTTACGTCTTCTTCTTTCTTGGTTTACAAAAGCTCCATCTCCAAAAGCTTTCAATACTTTTCGATTTTCGGCCTTCTAATGGTAATGATGAGGATATCATGATCTGGACCTGACTAGGTCCCGACTAGGAAAACATGGTGGGGCATGCCTTACCATTGCCTGATCAGGACCTGATATATGTTAAGGGTTTTCTTCAGCTAAATTCTAGTCGGGTTTGGGATCTCATTGAAATTCAGGCCTATTCTGAAGTAGTATTCAGGCCTATTCTGAAGTAGTATTCAGGCCTATTCTGAAGTGCCTATTCTGAACTCCGCTGGAATCGATTCCGCTGGAATTTTCTTACAATCCTATGCTACCAATATAAGAAAATTCCAGCGGAGTTCTCAGAATAGGTCTGATTATCACGTTTTCCTTCTTAGTTTGTGTGGTGGCGGAGTCATCGGTTCTCTTGATTGACTCGAGATCTCCCGACGCGCCTTTTACTACAGCTTTGTGGAGTTTTGCTGACTTTCGAATGTATTGCAGAAATGTCTCCAGCTATTTGTTTTTGCTCGGCTCGCCACATTACAGGTTTTTAGCAAGCTCTAACAACTCTCCTAGTTGCCGTTCTTCTGTGACTTTTTTGTGATCTGAGGACGGCGCGGCGGCTTGTCTGAGACCCGCCAGTCACTCAAGTAATTAGCAACGTGTTGAGTGGCCAGCGTGATGTCTGTAACATCACGTCTCCTACCGTTGTCGAATGTAGGATCTGTGTCGCGCTTTTGTATGTCCAGGCTAGCAGATGTTATTTGAAAAGTACTTAATCCCTTTGTTCACTCCACTACTATCCCAGGCGTCAGGGTATACGTTCGCATGACATCCAACGATGATTTGCAGACCGTTCTTGCTAGAATAACCCACGATTTCATTGAGTTCTTTGGATGGTGGTGCTGAGCATAAAAATCGTGCTAATATTTATTTTCACCACTGTCAAATCTCTCGACGTTTTATCTATGAGAGGAAAGCAGTTAGTATTTTTATTGTAAGTGAAACAGATCTGAGTTGAGTAGCCAGAATCCCGCAAAACACTGCCAAGTCAGCCATACTATGTTACACGTTGCATTGGACCACCCGTATCCTCGGGTTCTTCCTACTGTTGTGATCTAGCAGAAGTCTCCTGTTTTCATAGCAATCCCCTTGACTTTGATTCGGCCGAAGCCGTAAAACAGGGACATGTCCTGCTCTTTTAGGTGCATCAGCGACCTTTCGTCAATACTTAGGGTAAGAGTTTGGCCGTTCTGGTTCACCTTCCTACTAATCACATGCCAAAAGGTCTCCTCAATTGGTTGGTTTTGGATTGCCATCACGCGGAGCTGATCTTCTGTAAGTAGGGAAAGTTCTTTTCCTCGATAACTTTGAGGTTGCAGCCATACCAAATGCGTAGCCTTGCGACGGCTTTCGTCAGCCATTGGTTGGTGGGTTTGTTGTGATCTTAATGAACCCCCCACTACCTTTATACCCAAAAACTAAGATGGGCAATCACCTTCAAGACTTTCGTCGAGTTATTTTTGTGCCGAACTTTGTGTAAACACAGTTTTGTCGTTAATGCCCAGCCATAATTCATACCAATATCGATCGACACTGCTGAAATGTCTTGCTTGACTTTTTCGTCAGCTCTTTCAGTGATTGGACGACCAATGCTTGATTCATTTTTCACATCACAATCACCAAGACGAAAGCTAGCGAATCATTTCCGCGTAAAAGATTTCGCTGAAGTTCCTTCACGGTACACAGCACAAATATTTTCACGAACCTGCGCGCAGCCTCTTTTCGCTTGTCGTAATATTATTGCAAAATATTACGCAATTTTTCATTATTTTTCTCCACTCCTCAAAATTTTCAACCAATTTATGAACTCAAAGTTACACTGGATCTGTCACCTTTGAAACGAGCGTAGTGGTGTCGCTGCTATCAGTTGCATGTGACATATTTGCAATTGACGCCATCTATCGGAAAAACGCAAATAACTTTTTCCCATACCTAATATTACCTCCAAATCGATTTTGGTTAAAATGTTTTGATTGAATTATGGTTTCCATATGAACAATAAAATAAAGAAAAGAGTTTCAAATCACTTAAAACCCTAACAATAACTTAAACACACAGTTTTTCGATAGGAACATTATTAAATCATACCTTTCTTAAAATCAATTTCCATTTAATCAAACATGCTGAGCTATTGACCCTTTTATAATGGCTGCCTTAAATCTGTGCCCAAGCTTTAATTTGATCTCGTCCATCCAATTTCTTAGCAACAAAAGCGAACTTGAGTTTGAGGTTAACCAATATACAATGACGTTTAATTATTGCCCTTAAAATCGTTGTTATTCATCGTTTACACTTGATTTTAGGCCACTTAAATTTCTAAAGCGATTGTTATGCAAAGCATGTAGAGATCAGGCATACATACATAGATTATCAGTCAAATTAATTAAGGTCTTCGAAATAAGCTTATATAATAATATTAATCCCCAAATTGAAATCGTCATATATTAATTTTCCGTAATAAGCACAAATCCTTAAGGTCATAAACATTAATCAAAAACAAACACGGTGTGGATTCTAATTATTTCGAAGTATATGTATACTATGTAGCTCCCAATAATAATCGAAAATTGCCCTTTTCTCGTTATCTTTTGTTTAAGGGCCAAACATGTATAAAGGAATAGTTTAACAATGTCCACCACCCCCGTCCAATTATTAGATATTCATATCAAGCTATTTGATAGATAAACCTCCGGGTGGTATCGTGAGGAACCTTTTAGCAGCGGATAGGATCTTCCCATTAATGTATATATGTATGCATGCTATTGTTTTTGTGTTCACATTTTCGGTCACATAAGTAGGATCGTTTGGTTTTACGATTTGTTAACGACCTTCTGACCTTTGTATGACATATCGTTTATCGAAACCTGCAGCCACCACATGGTGTCTCTCGATATTTCAGGATTCGATCATATTCCTATTCTAGTCACGGATCTAATTAAAATTTCCTGTCTTCCTGCCCTGCCTGCCGCCCATCCTCTTAATAGTCCTTCAGATCTTATATGAATAATCGATGTCGGTTCAATTGATTTAAACGATTCCGCCGGGGTGACCTCATTAATTTTAATCATACTTAGTTCGAACCAACTTCAATATACCTCTAAAGACTGCCGGTGGTTACCTTTCCAGTGATTTAGGTTTTTACCTTTTAATTATGTGCATAATGTTTCAGCGAGAGAAATACACACTGGAATTTGTCACGTGGAGTTTATTCACTTTTTTTTTAATCATTAATTTTTTTTTCTTCACTAATATAATATTCGACTTACGTTTCACGTCGATTGCGCGGGGGTAGAGTCAAAGGGATGTTGGCTGGGGAGGGTTTGGTTGGAGGAATATTTCCATCGAAATCTCCAATTATGAATTTCAAAGTTTATGCGTTAAGGCATGTGAGGGGGATTTTTTGATGGTTGTGAGCGGTTTGGGTTGGGTTGTGTTAACAAGAAGGAGAAGGGTGGTTTTAGTACCACATGTATTGATTGACCCCAAAAATAAAACGTCCTTTTGCTCACGGTGAAAGTAGGTCACTATATCCACATGACGTACACCGCCCGTATTTAGAATATTTTCAAGCAGGATACATTCTCGAAGCTAAAAATATTGATCTTTACCACGTTTCCTATTTTCTAATCCAGTTTAAATGTCAACTTGAAAAGTAAAGAGAAACACGAGAACGTAAATAAAACGTGGGGTGCTCACCGGGAATCACCGGGATTTATATATTGTATACAGACACACACACACAAAAACACTCTTTCAACTATATATCCTATATCGAGGGGGTGGTGACATAGTACCATAGTAAGGTAAGCTTTTTTATTTTTATTTCACTCCAAAGTTATTGTTTTTTTTCTGTTCTGTTGTTTGCTCGATTTCTTTCGTTGCTTTGAAACAACAAAGAAAAACCTACGAATAATGAAACAGAAAAAAAATGCGATTGCGTGATTTTTGAAAGTTTCTCAAGCGATGTTATTTGTCCAAAAAAGAAACAAACTAGTATGCCATACTTTCCTTCGTTTTTGTAATCCACATTTTTCTATAGTGCACACAATATTATTCCAAAAAAACCTCACAACTTCATAATAATAATAATAAAAAAAAAATAACTCAATATTCATTTATTTTAGTCACAGGTAAAAATGAGCAGTCATTAAAATTAATTCTCAGCTTGAATCTTTTTTTTCCTTTCATTTCCGTTTTTTTTCTCTTTTTTTCTGTTTGTGAATTCATTTCTTTTTTAAGAAAACTTTTCCTGATATTTTTCTGTTCTATTTTGAATACAATTCAAACGTAAATGACAAATGATTTGTACCTGACAGGTTTCGGAAATAAAGTTCTTTTCTATTGTAATATTTATTTTTTTTTTATCTTTTAGTCGCGAATTTCGTCTGAGTTTTTTTTCTGGTTCCTTTTTGTGACAGGGAGGTGGGTATAAGGGCCTTTTGTTATGGGCCTGCAAAATATAATTTAGAGATAAATATGTATGGGCAAGTTCTTGCTTGAATAATTTGTATTAATTTGAATTAATATAGATGAGGAAATTATGAATGAGAAGGTAAAGAGACCCTGACCTGAAAAAAGAAAAGAAATTGGAGTTAATGTCCTTTAGATGGGTTAGGAGATTTGTTTTTGATTAATAATTTGATATAATAGCAGTTTTTATTTTAATCATTCTTATAGTCGTTAAACTGACCGAGTTATTCAAATGGCACCAGTAATTCTGGCATAGATATTGAGCTCTTTGTAGACACGAATACTCTTCATCAAAATTTCGATCATCCCACGAGAGTCACCGATATATTACACCTTAACGAGCTTCTCTCCTTGATCTTTTTCCTACCTTTCATCGAACTCGTTACTCCGTCGAAGTTGAATCACCTCTCGGTATTTTTGGCAGCTGCAAAATTCGCACTAGCTTCCCATATTAATTTCCTCTATTGGAAGGCTAATTAGCTGGAGGTTACTCGAATTTTCCAGTTCGTCAAAAGGGATATCGCTGGTTTGCGAGAATAAAAAAGAAGAAGAAAAAATGACTCAGAAACTGATTATTGAGAAATTTTTTTTGTTCTATTTATACAAAAGATTATTGCCTACCCACCCTAATGACACCCTTGCCATTTTTTCGAAAACTTTTCGAAAATTTTTGCAAAAATCAATTTTTAGTGATTTTTGACCAAAAACTGATTTTTTGAAACTTTGACCTTGAATAATTTCGAAAGGGTTAATCGTGTCAACATCTTTGTAACAACTAAAGTTGTAGAGAATTTCATTGTCAACATTTAGGACCTTTGTACGGGGTTGTACGACCTATAGAAGCCGAGATACAAGGAAAACACCGGAAAACCCCTAGATTTTTGTATCTTTTCTTGCGTTTTTTTGCTAATTTCCCCGGACTATAAAAGCTAAAGACACCGGTTTCAAAATTTACAAAAATTCCTCTAGTGATCGCATCGTCGTGATTAGTACACAAAATTAAGGAATTCTTGTAAATCCATCCTTTTGCTCAATGAACAGGATTTTCTTCAGGATTGCCGAGGAATATAGTTGCCTCAACAGTTTGACTTATACCGTAAACAGTTTCCCTCCAGCTAACTCTTTTTTGTGCGACAGCTCTCAGCTCTGACCAGGATCTCCGAGTTGTTGTAGCCTCTGCTAATAGGGTTCTTCTCAGCGTTGCTGTAGATCTTCCTACTCGACGGGGTCCTTGGAAAATTTTCCATTATGGAAAACTCTGCATTTGGAGTTGTTGTATAGAGCTTTTATCAATTCTATTATTTTGTCCGGCAATCCACGTTGCCGTAGTGCCTGCCATATAAAACTGAGTTTTCTTATAGTCTATGACAGCAAGGTAAAGAGCGGATCGTAGTTCAGCAGAATCCTCCACTATGATTCTTAAGACGTTATTATGGTCTATGCAGGAGCGACCCTTTCTAAATCCAGCTTGCTGTCTTCTAAGCGTTCGGTCTACTGCCTCCCATATCGTTGAGAATAATATTTGGAAAAAGATTTTCGTCTAATCCTCCGGAAAGGTACACCTCTCCCATGGTACTTCCAGGATTGGATGTAGCCGATCTGCTATGAGGCTTGAGTCGGTTTTCAACAATTTTGGCGGGATGCCATCTTTTCCAGCAGATTTACCATTGGCCATTGCATTAAATGCGGTTACTATTTCTGTCTTGGATGGGGTACGAGTGGTGATTCTTATTGGCATAATTCTTCGCTGTTTGTCCACCCTCTTGGAAACTTTCTCATATTCAACTCATGCTGAAAAAAGTGACTCAAGCAATCCCTTCAACTACCGCCCAATAGCAATTATTTCTATTCTCTCCAAAACCATGGATACGACGATTTATCAAAGAGGGCTTATAAAGTACCTAGAGTCTAACCAAACCCTAACTGACAAGTCTTCTGGGGACCTTTTACAGTATCTGACAGAACACCGAAACCAAATTATGCACCAATTTTAGGAATCCGGTTTGGTTGATCTGGATATCTCCAAGGCTATTGAAAGAATTTGACACGCTGCACAGTGGGGCTCGTCCATAGAAGGTTCTGCTCAAAACTCAATTTTCAAAATGTGGATTTTTGTAAAAAAAAAATTGTATCAGCATAGTTATAATAAAGTATCAGATCACGTGTACAAATATTGAGTCGCTGACGGTTATAAGTCATCGAGCGCATCAGCTTAAAGTTTACGGTTTAGGCAAAATAAAAATTTTCCGATAACGTATGCCAGTTTATGCGCGATATTAAAAAATTTATTTCTAACATTTAACGCTACAATCTATTGAAGTGTATTATGTCGGTGTTCAAGCAAGGTATGTGGATTCTTATACTATTTTTTATTATATTATAAGTTCACCGATTTCATATATAGGACTTAAAATTTGTGGTAGTGTGTATTTTTTGTAGTGGGTTTTTTAAATGATATTTTCTCAAAAATGCGCAAAGTTCTATTGCTAATTTTTTCGGTTAACTGATATACAAAGCCTTCCGTTTATAATAAAATAAGTTTCAAAAATAGAACTTTGCGCATTTTCGAAAAAATGTGATTTAAAAAATCGCCTACAAAAAAATACACACTACTACAAATTTTAAGGCCTATATAAGAAAAAATGATATAAGAATCCACATACCTTGCTTGAACACCGACATAATACACTTCAATAGATTGTAGCGTTAAATGTTAGAAATAAATTTTTTAATATCGCGCATAAACTGGCATACGTTATCGGAAAATTTTTATTTTGCCTAAACCGTAAACTTTAAGCTGATGCGCTCGATGACTTATAACCGTCAGCGACTCAATATTTGTACACGTGATCTGATACTTTATTATAACTATGCTGATACAATTTTTTTTTACAAAAATCCACATATTGAAAATTGAGTTTTGAGCAGAACCTTCTATGGACGAGCCCGACTGTGCGCTGTTCTGTTAGCTAAACTCCAAGCTATTGGTATTGACTCAGTTAAGAACTGGACGAACTGGTTCGAGGCTCTTTTCTGTAACTCGCAAATAGAGAAGTTCCCTACGAGAATTCGCTATTACACGTCATTTTGACGTCATTCACATCCCCGTCCACATTTCACCACATCATTCGCAACTGCACTGTGCATGTGACGTCATGGGATAGAGATTTTTCTCCACTGAAGTTACGGAAACGAGCTACAAGCATGCCATTTTACATACACAGGGTGTTTCAGACTATTTTTGAAGAAAAAAATTGTTCTAGGTAGGAAGCCTATCGGCACTATCCACTGAGATACGGGGTGTTTACGAAAAGAAGTCTTTAATATTACTTAAACTTAAACTTGAATAACTCCTATACCGATTATCGTAGAGCAACAAAGTTAGGCTTGTTTTTTAGGTAATTTTATATTCTTTAATTCGGTATAAAGGACAGAAACTTGAGTGGCTCCTCCGTTAAGAAGATATGTTGGCTGGAAACCGATAATTTGGATCTGAACCATCGAAAATTCTTCGTTTTTAGCATTTTTCTCAGAAAAATGCATTATTAACCATATTTTTTTTCTTTCATTTCTGATTAACCAAAGAATTACCTAAAAAAGTTACATATACAAGAATGACGTAGGTATCGTATACTTTCCTTTCGCGTACATGTATTAAAGGTCACTCTTAAATAAAGGCGCCCGCTCTGTTCTCGATCATGGATCAATCACTGAAAATACATATATGACTTCCAGTCTCCCTTCAGAGAACGTTCCATTACCTATGAGGGATCTATGATACCTTTCAGTTACCCTTTTTGGGAGATCCATGAGTTGAAGATGAGTTTATATTATGTAGATAAAGCTATACTAGCCTTCTTTACCCTCTCTTAATTGTTGAATTTCCAGATCAGGTTTGAGTCCAGAATAAGACTCAAGTACACTGTAAAAAAATATGCTAATTCACAGTCCAAATGTGTAGTAAAATTACAAATCGCGATAAAAAATACTAATTTACTACACACTTATTGCAATTTTACTATAAATTTTGTAATTTCACATAAAGAAATTGAGAATCTCCAATACTGCATGACGTAAATGTGTATTTTTCTAAACCGTTTATGTAGGAAAATAGCAATATTTCTTAGTATTATTTATCAATGTTATGTACTGAACTTTTTACTGTAATTTTACAGTAAGAGGCGTAATTTTAGAACTTATATTTTCAGTAAAATTACAAATTGTTCATTGGAATGTAAAGTTTAAATTTACCCTCTCATAGATATAATTCACAGGTAACAATGGAATACTAAGCATATATACCCGATTGTTCTTAAGTTAAGGTCAGACCTTTAACTTTGGTCAGGGTCTGGGCAGTTATTGTAACAGCCAAGAAATTTTTGATAATTTTTGATGCTTAGGGTCGATTCACAATTAAAACTGCAAGCTGCAAGCTTCAAAAATTAGGATAAAAGGGTTTGTACAATGATTCACATTCACAACTTCAAGCGTGCTCAAATAAAGCAAAACTCAGCTGAAGCTTGTAGTTTGAAGCTTGCAACTTGACGCTTGCAGCTTGACGCTTGCAGCTTGATGCTTCCATTTCGAATCGGTCCTTGCATGGTGAGCAAAATGTTATTTTTATGTATAGGGAGTGGGCATACATAAAAGTTTTGGAAATTTACAAAACTATGAAGTGAAAGCTCCAATACTGATTGTATTTTTACATCCCACAAATAATGTATATTTACTACACAGTTGGTAAAAATACGTAAAGTAGAATTGGAATATTCCTAATAATGTATATTGTAAATTTACAAAACTGCTGGTGAATAAAACTTCCAGTATTTTTTTTGTAAAATTACCACAGAAATTTTTTACAGTGTCGCTGCCAAGGTGAAGTGTTTGTTACGTTAGTTTAGGTGAATGGGTACCGCCAGTGCAATCGGATAGCGCTTCGACATATGTTCTAGACAAGTTTACTGGCCTTAATCCAACGTTTCGGGCCGGCGCGGCGGCGTAAACTTGCTTCGGGATGAAAATCACTTTGACCCTCCTCCAGGAGTGGGACACGTGGGTGTAGTATAGGCAGTTTGTATAGATTGACTTAAACCAAGAACCAATAATGTCATGCGTCCTCTGGTACATGGAGCATAATAGGCATTCTTTCAGGAGGAAAACGCCCCTTTTCCCATGGTGACGATTGGTGGCTTTCTCCCTGTTATCTTCACGTGCAATTGTAGACTCGTGTCTGGGACCACTTCTTCGCACATTTTATTAAGTATTGTCGTGTTTGTAGCTTTAACACAGATCCTTTAATTTAAAATAATCCAAAGAAGGAGGACTTTATAAAATTTGATCGATTTTTTGCTCTTTTCGCCCAATTATATCTTCCAAATGGTATTGAAATTTGTACACCAAGAAAGGAGATAAGATAACATTGATATAATATTTAACCGATATTATTTTTGATAAAATAACGGTAATCTGGCAAAATCTATTCACCTATAACAAGAGCCAAGCGACCTTAATTTACAGCTAATCCCTAATCTTTTGAATTTTATTTTATTTTATTTGTTTTCTTTTGAAAAGAAAACAGGTATGAACCTTTACACCCACATGGCAAAAAAAAAAGAGGAAATAAATAGAAATATTTCAAGCAATTTCCAATTTCCACACAAAATCCTCAGAGAATTCAAATTTTAAATCTATGTTTTTCGGTCTGATACCCCTGGAAAAACCTGAACAGCAGCAGCGCTTACGTTTTCATAAATATAAATAGTGAAGGATGTTGAGGAAAGAATAACGAATAATCCCATTCACAAGGTTCTACAAATTTATTGAAAGCCCAAATAATAAAGGCCCAAATCAGGCGTATAATTTATTTCTGCAACTGAATACAATCGGGATGTCTCTCCCCGAGGTAAGGCACAATCCCTTCTTATGTATATAACATCATCCCACTGAGCCGGGTAAGCCCTGTTCTTCTTCTTGTTTATCATCATCTTCTTCTTCCAGCATATATATATGTATATACATATTTTTTTTCGACAGGATAATAAGGCATCTTGCCAGAATACATCCCATTCAAAGATTTTCATTTGAGTGAACTTAATACTGCAGCAACTGTATGAAATGTCAGAAATGTAAGGGTATGTTGCCCCAGTTCTAAACAAATAAAATTGAAAGGCTGAGAGGGATGTAAAAGGCGTTACCGAGCAGGACAGGAGACACACTGACAATACGATATACGAGTCCTTTTATCACAAAGCGAATGACAAATGAAAGGCTCTCCGGGATGAATTAGAAGAGGAAATTAATAGCTTACAAAGTTGTCAACAAAAGTCCTTCCGACATTCTATGGTTTTGTATAGGGTGTCCTTATTTCGTCCTTGTTTTATCTGATAGTGCTCCCTCCCCTCTCCGTTTCTTTTTCTTCTTCTTCTATTACTTCTATACACAATTTTGTTTTTTTATTTTAGTTCATTTGACTATACTTTCGAAACAGCTTTGAACAAAATTATCCTCCAGCCTAAGGCCAGAAAGGACCTTTGCCACGTGCTCCATTAACTATATGATGACCATGCTAAGTTTAGTCAGTAAATTTTCCTGTCATTATTGGGCCCAGCCCCAGGATATACACAGATGGACTGGGGAAATTTTCGTTATTTACGCGTCAGTTTTATTAAATACCACCAGTGTCTACTTTCCAGCCAGGACCAAAATGGCTAGATGCAGAGCTAGAACAGAATTTTATTATGACCCATCTTCTGTTGCCAGAAACCCTTTTTGCTTAATTTGTATGAAAAACATGTATGGCTAGAAAAGGCCACTGGTCAATGATGGCTATAAAGGTGCCACAAAGTGGAGTTGTTGTTTTTTAACGTTCGCCTTGATGAATTTAGAGCTTGGTTATAAATAATTTTTGGGGGCAGTAATTATGAGTCTTAATTAATTTTGTAGAAAAACTTCTTAAACGTGCTGTTGAGTAGGCAAAATTGAATAACGACTATGTGACCTTCGGAGATAAAACACTTTTCATTATCGTAATTAAATTCAATCACATCAAAATCACTAAGGAATAAAAAAACATTAATTTTCTTATTACTATGTACACAAGCACGTTCCATTTTGCAACAGTGACACTTTAAGGACATATTTTCCCCGTATTTTTCTCAATAAAATAATTAATTTTTCAAATAGCATTTTTTCTTAAAAATGTCCTTTAGAAATTATGTTAAATATGAAATTACTTTGAAACTTATAAAACTTTCACAAAGGACTTACCATACCACATTACAAAGCTTAAATGAACTTTTCTCCCTGTACGAAGAATGAATAAAAGGACCTTCTGATGAGGTACAAAAGTAAATCGGTTTACTTTCAATTATATCAAAGGAAATAAATCAAAGGCAAAGTAAAAAGAAAATCGTCTGATCTTCTTGAATGTATGCGTTTTTGCAAAAACAAAAAAAAAATAAAAATAAAGCTGTACCAATTTAGTTCATCGTTTCATTTTTTTTTTCTTAGTAAACATTTAACTCTGTTTATGACATTTTCTTAAGTTGGTCTTTATTAAATTCTTGATATTTTTTATTTAGCATAGATTCTCAATTTTACAAGAAGTTGCAAAAGAAAAAAATTTCTTTTCGTGTTTTAGTTGCAGGAATTTCACAATGCGACAGAAACATTTTCACAAAGAATTAAAGAAAAATATGGAAAACATTTACATTCAATAACACACTCCTGACCTCCTATAACCACAAAATGTATTCTACCTTTCGAACTAAGCTTACTACTAGATATGCATCGTGGGTTAATCGCACGTAGGTTTGTCGCCTTCTTTTCCATCTCGATGAGTTTCGGGAATAGCCTGAAGTAAGACGGAGCTAAAAAGTACGGTTGCGGAACCATCACAGGCTCAAGCGTCGCAATACCCACTGATATTAGTCGAATTTTTGGCTAAATAGTTTTGAATAACCAATGCCGTGTGAGAAGGTGCACTAAGGTGATGCAAAAGCAAGAGTTTTCTACCTATAATTCTGGCCGCTTTTGGCGAATAGCTCACGCAAACGAGATAGAACGCTCAAATAATATTCCTTTGTAATATTTCCTCCGGGGCGGAAGGGATTTATAATAAATCACACCACGATAATCAGAGAAACCATCAAGATCACCTTGATTTTCGACTTGGACGATATTCACTTAATTGGTCTTGGCTTGACTTTGGCACGATATTTACTTGTTTGGTTGGTGGTTTCCAACTCGCATGCGTAGAACATTGTCCCATCTATTTTAATGTGTTTGCCAAATTTTTGGTAATCAGATCATTGTTTCACAGACAATAACACGAAACTCTTTTAAGAAAAAAAAAATGAGTATTTTTGGAACCAAACGAGATGCGTCTGAGCAGGGGCGGCGGAGCATAATCATTATGGGTGGGGAACACGTGAACAGCTAACGTTAAAATGTATAAAGTATAAAAAGTATAAATTGGCCAAGCTCTTTATTGAGTTATGTGGTTTTAAATTCTTTTGTTATTGGGTTATGCCCGGCTAGCATTTTGAGGTAAGGGGTACAGATAGGGCCCCTATGAGACTAGACCCACTGCCTCGTGTGGACCCCGTGTGGATTACTCTATAAGGCCCACAGAGGGCATTTAACGCTCATAAGGAATGCCCCTCATAAGGAATGCCCTATTTGTCCACCTTGAGGAAAAATTATTGCTACCCGATCCCGAGTGGATTTTCAGAATTTCGGCGTAGATATGTGAGTAATAATTGCGAAGGCTATATATTTTTAAACGCGAGTGTGGTTTTTTCAATACGGCCCCCCAACTGAGTACTAATCACATCCAATGCTGCTCTCTCTCTCTCTGTAATCGAACTAGAACCGGGTTATTGAGTATGCTAAATGACACGGACACCCTTCACGGTCACCAACAAAATCCCCAGGGAGCCAATGCAACAACAAAAACTAAAGCTTTGTATGAGTTAAACTAAAGCTTAAGGATATTTCTTTAAAGCTTTTTAAAAAGCTTTCCGAAAACGTAAAGCAGATGTTGATATGGGAAATTGATAAGGCATTCCTCATCGCTGATTTTTTTGTGTGGTGCTCATGAGGAAATGGCCCATTCGGCATGTCCATCATTTGCCAGATGGAGTCCTCATAAGGAACTTACGGGGAATTCCTTTTCCGGCATGCCCCTGAGGCAATCCCCTTTTTAAATGCTAGTCGGGTGGGGTTTAAAAAGTTTAGGCTACACAGGTATAAGTTCTTAATAGCTCTAATATAATATACATATTTAGTTTTCGTATAAAAAGACTTGCTTCGACCACGTTTCTTCGTCGCCAGCGGCTGAGACGACCCTGAAACGTTCTGGGATGAAAATTTTTGGGTGTGGATTTCCCCACGCAAAGCGAAAGTGCATGTGCACTTTTCCTACCATCCCCACGCGCTCCGCCGCCCCTGCGTCTGAGGCTCAAGTGGTATTTCAAAATACATTTTATCGACCCAAAACGAAATTTGCGTATATATCAAAAATGGTCTCTAATTGTTAAGCGACAATTTTTGAGCACCAAATCCTCGACTTCCTGGACGTGGTGTTAATTGGTAGACGTCGAAGGACGTTCATCGTATTCAACGCGTTTCCTGTCTTCTTTGAAAAACTTCTACCTACCAAAAACACTCGTGCTGGATAGCACCTTGACACCAAAAGCGTTTTTACACATTATTGAAGTAAACTGAGAAGACAAGAAAGAACGAATTCTAACTAGGTGGAAGACGCAGGAGCATGCCGTAGAGTTGAATCAAACCACCAATTTCTGTAATGGTGGTCATGCTCCCTAATTCCGGGTATGAGGCCAGCCGATTAAAGCAATCTAGGATATTTTTCGTGTACATTTGTTAAGATTCAGGTAACATTATGCAGCCACATTGTCAAGAACGCTTTATAATTACACAATCGTCAATATAAAAATTACATTCAATTGGCGATAAAACATATTTACAACTTGCTAAATCATATAAAGTGCATATCCTACGACCTAAACCCTCAGCACGCTATATTGCTTATCTTAAATAGTATTATCACCTGTCAGCCAATTTTGGGATAACGATGTAATGCATTGTATTGTTGAATGCTGCTTAATCCCGAATATAGGTGGGTGCATAATGCGTTATAATTCTTGATAAACATAATGACTTAACGCGTCACTATAAACATTAAGGCAGCAAATCGTCTTTGATTTTAATGCCTCCTGCCTTCTCACATCTATTCATGCTTGTTTTGTAGGTATATTTGAAATCGATTGTCTGAGGTGCAGTCAGGTGTTTGTTGTGTTATTCTATCGAAATTGTATTTGCATAAATCTTTATTTAAGAGTTGTGTGGGAATTTGTAAATATTTGCTTGGTTGAAGGTTTTGCTCTTTAATTTTGAAGGTATATTTGGATGCGACTATTATTATATAAGGTATATTATATTTTAAATTAATACTATCAAACTCCTATTTACCCTATTTTTAGGGTAGTCTAGAAAATGTGTCATAGTTTATTCATAAATTGAAAGCAATGGAAATATTTCCTCGTTTCTGTGTTATATTATGGATGTGCCACGGCCACCGAAAAGAAACTACCCATACTTATCATGTTTTCTACTGATAGATGTCCTTTTCCTTAACCCGAAAGAGTTATCTACATAATTTTGGACACCCCTAAAAGACAAGAGAAAATTCCATAATGGCTGAAAATAGTACCACAGCTTCCTTGTGACTTTTTAAGAAAACAATTTCGGAATCACAAAAAAAACATGGCCGCTGGATATATCACTTTTTGGCAAAAAAATCACTCAAAAACTGGTTTTTTCAAAAAAAAATTTTCTTTAGTCAATACGAAACGTTATTGCCTACAAAAAAGCACCTTGTCATTTTTTCGAAAACCTAACCCTTTCGAAGTTATTCAAGGTCAAAATTTCCAAAAAACACATTTCGGTCAAAAAATACTTTGAATAATTCGGAAAGGTCAAGGTTTTCGAAAAAAATTCAAGAGGGGTATTTTGTAGGCAATAATGTTTTGTATTGGCAGATCAAAAAAATTTTCAAAAAACCAGTTTTTGAATGATTGGCGGCCATGTTGTTTTTTGTGATTCCGAAATTGTTTTCTTAAAAAGTCCCAAGGAAGCTGTGGTCCAATTTTCAGCCATTTTGGAATTTTGTCTCCTTTCGTGAGTTTGTATGTATGTAATGTAATTGTATGTCAGTTCATAGAAGCTTGCACTCGGCACCCGAGCATGACATCCAGCAACTGCTTCCTCCACTGATTCCGATTTCGAGAACCGGGCATCCGGTTTGGTAACCATAAGCACAGGGCCTCCTTGTGCGACGTTCTTCCAGCGGAGGTTTGGTCTAACTATCTGCCGTATCTAAGGTCAGTGTAGTTACCAATTTTACGAAGTACCTTCCTCTCGAATACGGCTAGAGTGCTATTTACTAAGCAGCCAGGTCTTGGATTTTTATGTGAGTAATTGTATCTTTGGCTTCATGCTGTTGTCGGCTGCTATTATTGAATCAAAAGAGGTGACGAATGGCACCGCTTCCAAATCATGCTATATTTCATGATTGTAAAGCCTTTTTTATGTTCTTTCGAAGATGGCGCCACCATCAGTGGCGGTTTCAGAGGGGGTAATTGGCTAATTACCCCCCCCCCCCCAAGAATTTTCGTTCGCTTATTAACTTCCCAGTAGGAAATTATTGTAATCGGTCTGAAAATCGGAATCGAAATTTTCAATGTATTTTCATGTTTCAAGGTCCCAATATCATTTTAAGCAAAAATTTGAGAAAAAATATGTGTGTCTGTGCGCACGCATGCGATCATAGATATCGACTTCGTTGATATGCCGTTCGAAGGGTATTAAAGGAAATATGACCTGAAAATATTTTCATAAAAATCGGTAGAGCCGTTTTATTGTTTGAACGACTTAAGTGATTTATGTAGCAGAACGATTTCGCGCGAACTAACAATGATACCGACTTCGTTGAGGTGTCGATCGTAGCCTATTACCGAAGTTACTATCTGAAAAGATTTTCATAAAATTCGGTCAATGGTTTCTTTGTTTAGACGACGTAAGTGATTTTTGTACCTGCACGATTTCGCGCGAATCAAAAAAGATATCGACTTCGTTGACGTGCCGTTTGAAGCCTGTTAAAGAAAGTGTGATCTGAAAATTTTTTCATAAAAATCGGTCGAGTCGTTTTTTTTGAACGAAGTTCGTGATTTTTGTACCTGCCCAATATCGCCCGAACCAAATAAGATACCGACTTCGTTGAAATAGCAACTTCAGCTAGGGGTGGCTTGGCGAGGGTGCAAATGGTATTTATGAAATAAAAAAAATTTCCTTTTTTTAAAGTTACCCCCCTTAAGCCAGTTCGGTGGAAACGCCCCTGGCTGTATAGTCTGTGGCTATGCTGCTCGCTCAATCTGGGTGACAGCGATATATGCCGCCCATGATATTCTTTTAACGATGTCGATATCATGCGTGAAAGTCAGTAAATAGTGACTGAAGCTGAAACCCCAATGTACGCTTGGCTTGCTTTGGTGCTTTGCTTTGCTTTGAAAAGGCCAGACGTTACGTTTTCAGAGTCCACTCTAGAGGTTGATTGATTTGGATAATGTTCCTGATATTTTTTCTTAGCTTGTAACATTAATCATGGTCAAGCTATACAATCATGTCAGCTTATTCTTGAGTCTGAATTCTCTCATGACTTTAGAGAGTTCTAGTTTGACTAAACTATTGATAGGATTGCGTTGAGTTTCTGGAGATTTTTCGATTGCCTGCCTCAAGGTGAAAACTAGATGTTGTTGATTCGTTTGAGATAAAGCCAAGCCAAGCCAAGCATTGGTCGGATGGTGTGTCCTCCTTGGGCACAAGAAGCCTCTTTTCCCATACTTGCACAATTATTTTATGAATCATTTGGTGTGGTGTAATTAATTTTTTTCCGATAGTTATAATAATTTGTCCATCGATTAAAAAAGTGTTTTTGAAAGGAAATTTGACGTAGAATAGAATGGTAATACCTAAATCTCGCTACGAGGTGGGGGCAATGGTTAAAAACCAATTAAAACATTTCAATTGTTAATAACAATCTTAAATTGTTAATAATTTTTTCCGAAAGTATTTTTTTCTTAAAGCTTGTTTTTTTATCTTTCAAATGATAACAAAAAGCAGTCTGTAGCACAAATAGAACCGGAGTTGTGAATTTTTGAAAATTACTCCTCAAGCCCAAAATCACCAAAATCGCGAAATTTCAATCCTTTCTAGCGTCCAAAATATTGTGAAAAAAAAATAAAAAAAAATACGTGTCTCTTTTTTTTCAATATAGATTCCGTAAAAAAAGTTTCAGCCAAATCAAAAATGTGTACACATCATATAAAAAATAATGGTAATTGGAACAAGGTGGTAAATTTTGCTCTACCAGACTATTACTTTAATCTCCTATTAAATAATAGCTCCTGCAATTGAAATCTCCATAGAATTAATCTGATTTTATTTCTTCAATACTATTCAAATTTAAATTCTTTCAACATCAAAAATGTTTTTTATTCGACAAAAAAAAACTGAAAATAAATAAATACATTTTTTTTTATTTGCAAGTCGTAAACACCTTCTTCATTAATTAAAATTTCACGCTTAACCTAAAGCGAAAAATTTCAACACTGTCTGCGCTAATTGGAATTCTCGTCTCCTATTTAATTTCAGACAAGAGTCAAAGTGAAAAAAAAAATACAAAAAAAAAACGAAAAATTCAGAAAGCAAAATAAAAAAAAAGAGAAGAAAATTCCAGTAAAAATTCCGCATCTTTATTTCAGCATTAAACTTCCAATTAACAAAAAAAGTAGATGATAAAATTAAGCCCTAAATAAATAAGGGTGCGATGGTCGAATGTTTAATTCATCATTTTTTTTTATCATAACCTTCAACCTAAATCTACCTACTGAATGTCAACATTCAACGAAAAAAAAAAAATAAATTCCTTCTTAGTCCTTAAGAAGAAATAAGAAATAAAAAAAAGGAGGAAATTTCTTCTCTTAGTTTTTTTTTTGTTTTCTTCTTCTTTTTTTTTTGGTTCTCTCTCAAAAGAAAATCCATGCAAATTGTTCAAACCCTCAGAAGCGTAAACAGAAAAGACGAATCCTTGTTGCTCGTCCTGGCAACCACACTCTAGGATTCTCTCAATTCTCTTGATATGCGCAAGTAACATTCTGTGGCAATTAAAACACCCCGCAATACGCAGAAGGAGATTCACTTAAGTACCGGCCGCCCCCGCCGGCATCAATGCCTCCGCACAGACGAAATGAAGATCTCTCAGTACGTCTTGCCCAGACGTTGTGGATCCTTGTGTAACATCTCCAGCAATAGCAGCACAGGGTGCACGTTTCAGTTTCATTTCGACTTATTTCACAGAGAAAATTCTCATGAATTTTTCATGATGGAAATTTGACCCACTTCCTCCCTCCCGCCATTTTTTTATTTGTTTCAACTCCCCCGCCGCCGTCTAAGATGTCTTTAAAATCGCTCCTTGCTAAACGAAGATGAGACGAGACGAACAAGAGAACAAAAACAAAAAAAATACTACAGAAACGCCATCAAAGATTTTCTTAAGTCACAACCACACCTACACTCGGTATCTATATATATATATTTATGCAACCCCAGCAGGACTGGGGCACGCAAACACTTCGTTACCGATGGAAACTTGGAAACAATTCAACTTTGATGGATCGATACCGATCGGAGATGGGGTGAACAAATTCGAAGGATATCTAAAGTAGAGCAGAAGAGATAAGACGGGGCGAAACTTGCACGATTTAAGTTTAAGGCGAATACACCGAACGTCCTTAGCCCGAGAGAGAGCCTGATACACACAGGAACGGAAACAGTATAGGTCCGAAAATGTATAAATCTTGGCCCGGTTTTATGCCTTTCTCTGGTCGTTATTGCAAAGTCTATCTATATTGGAAATCTAGCTCACAGCCAGGACCTATAAATGTTTGTTTATGATCCGGAACTGCACCCAAAGACGGAAGCGTCGTTAGGAAGTTATCACGTTTTCATCGACTTCTCCTTTTCTGTGATTGGTGGGGTGCAGCCCTTACAATTCTAAGCGATTTTCCTCCTTTGGCGGGTTGCCTTAGTGTTTTATGGGCCCTTCTACGTTTTGAAATGTTTCTCAGATGGCTTTGTCTTGTAAAGCGTGAAAAAAAATAGGGGATGTTGTGAAAAAAAAATTCTTCGTATTTTGAGAAGCATTGAACATAATTGCGGATTGTGTAGTGAGTATTTGAGACGTCTTAAAAAGTCTCTTGAAAGGGATTTCTGTGCTTAACACTCTTCAGTGAGAAAGGTGGTATTAGGCACGAAAATTAGCCCAAGCATGTAGAGACGTCGTCACCCAATGGGTAAAGGGAGCGTCGCAGATGAATGAAAGAGTTAAGGAAGCCTCTTTGTACTATTTTTTTCCAAAATCATGCCACGAAAAGGGAATGCTCTATTTGTAGTCTCCTAGATTACTTCCTGTTTAGGGTCTTAGAGATTTGAAGTACATACAGTACTTTCTTGGATTAACCCATGTATTTTTTTATGTGCAAGTCCAAGCTTAGGGGTCACTCTTTGTACTACCGTACTGTCCGTCATATTGGACTCGTCACTGTGCAATGTGTAGTAATAAGCTTGGTTCGAAGGAAGGAATAGATTAATAATAGCCTAAAAGGTGCTAAAGGACGAGACGATCGACCTTGAATTGAAACTTTTGGATGTTGTAGGAATTCTCACCAAACAGAAGAAATTTGCACGAAGTGTACTGTAACAAAAATCAAAACAAAAAATTTCTGTAACGGGGCTTCACAAAGAAGAGATTCTGAATAGGAACCGGTCGAGCTAGACACGCAATCGTGGGGGTTAGCGGCGGATTGAAAACTTCACGTTCACCACGAAGACTTTTCTTCCATTTAATACCTTGATCCATATAAACAAGAAAGGTGATAACAGGCAGCTAATCCAAGGCCACCTTACTAGCGTTTTTGCTGGCCTCGAATTCTTCTTTGCCAGATACTGCTATGCCACCTCCTACTCTCAAGTGTTCCACATACTCAATGGACCTGAATGGACATTCGACTTTAGAAAGGTAAGGTCAACTACTGATGCAGCCAACAAGACGGTGGCCATGGCAACATCCGTCATAGAGAAAAATCACTGTTGCATTGATAACTGTCGAAGTCAAAAATGTTTTCATCGCATTCGGCGAGATGGAGCAAAATAATCGAGGCGTTGATCAAGCTATATACACCAAAGTATCTAGTGCGAATAGTAATTGATTGTCTTCGGAGTAAGTCGATTCACTGTGAATCGGAAGTGCGCCGGAGGTGTACAAGACGACATGCAGCTTTGCGCCGTTATTCGCCCTGGACGTCCTATGACGTTACGCCTCCCAAAAGGAGATATCGGGGTAGTAGTCGTAGGATGACGCCTCGATGAGATCGAATCGTACACGAACAAAGCGATCTAGGAATTAAGTTGTGGCAAGAAAGCGCTGGTCTGACGGTTGGTAAGCATAAAACTGAAGCTGTGCTGGCCAGCCTTAGACCGAGTCGTTGCCTCCAGGTGGCGAGAGCGGTTACCTCGGTCCTACTATAAACATCGTCAGTGAGAGCAGCAGCGTTGAACAGAATGGCTAACAGCAGAAAATGTAGGGCCGCATACAGACTAAGCGCCCACTGAGCGTTCTGCGCATACAGGACCAAGTCCAACGATGCGGCGTGCGTGATTGCGGGGATGATTCTCATAGACATACTGGCGAGAGAAGGCATGAATCTCTATAATCATGAATATGTTATACGACGTGCGGCGGCAGATGGCGCGCTGCGAGGCGGTAATCGAAAGGTAATGGGCCTTATCATGGTTGGCGAGTCGAAAAAATGACAGCGCCGTTTGTCGTTTTCATTTTTCGTACCATAGTTGGCGAATGCAGCGACATGACAGTTTTCGATAAAAACCTTATAGTTGTCGCTTGAAAATGTTTGAACATTTCTTATAATTAAAAAAATTTAAAATAAGTCGTGAAAAACGTAACTTTGCCTGTTATACACCTGAAGGCGTTTTTCCCGACAAATGTCAGTTTTTTCGAGAACTATGATTCCGTTTTGCAGTCGCCGCACCATTTCTCACTTCAAGCGCCAGCCATGATCAGGCCCAATGAACCGAGTCTGTACGAGGGTGGGTAGACCAACAGGCTTATCCTAAACTTCGAGAGATTGGTTACAAGGGAGCGTGGCGAAGTGAGTTACGATGTCACGTAGTTCTTGACTGGATATGGAGGAGGTATTCGGTAGGCGGTCTGTATGGGGTCAGTAGGTGGTCGGAATGTGGTCTATATGTGGTATGTATGTGGTCGGACCGTGTCGGATCATACACCTCAACGCGGTATAGGAAACGCTGCCAGGAACATTGTCGGATTGTACACTTTGACATGGCCTAGGCAACATTCCACAGGTATTCGGTAGTGGTCGGTATGTCGTATTCGTATGTTGTCTGTATGTGTTCTGTGTGTGGTGTGACCGTGTCGGATGGTACACCTCGACACGGTATAGGACCGGAGAAGATGACCTCTCCGGAACGAGTATGGTGAGAGACTGAATTTGGCCTGTTGCAACGGTTTCTGGAAAGCTCGTCAGGGTAGGAAGCTTTAAAGCTTCGAAGTGAAGCTTTCAAAAAAAGAATCACCTCTCTTTGGTCTGGTGGTTGAATATTTATTTCTCTAAAGCTTTTTGGAAGTGGGATTATTAGTAATGAATCGCGATTCGTTACACTTTTCGAGTACGATGACTTCGCTGTGCCCAGCATGTGGAGGTGACCAGCAGGACGCAAAGCACGTCCTCTTTCATTGTATGAAATTTACCGAATATAAGGGGTAACTGGAAGCGATGGACGAGGTGCCACTAACACCAGGTAACATCCTAGAACACATGATGAGATCCCCCTGCAAACATTTCGATTCAGCAAAACAAGTCAAAAACTTAAACTACAAACAAACAAATTGTTGAAGATAAACCAAAGGCTCTCAAAATTTCCTCTCAATAGGACTTCAAATCGGTGAAATGACGTTATGTTGTTAGTGTAATTTGGAGATTTGAAGTCTCATTCAGGGGAAATCGTCTCAATATTTTTCTACAGCATGAAGGCTTTGGGAGAAACAAATCAACCAGGAAAGCTTTCATTTTGCGTTTTGAATCTTTTTCTCGTACTCTTCGTAAGCATTTTTCGAATCGAGAATGGCCCGAGAAAGCGAGCCTCCGAGAAATTGTTTGCAGGGCCACCACATATGTGGAAGAAAGTGGAAGCGACGCTGAAGGCCATACTAAGAAAGCTGAGGCTGGAAGAAGCCGGAGAGAAAAAGAGGGTGCCTTCCATTAAGACACAGAGAGACACAGCGTGTCTAACAGGGTGTTCCATCAATGGCAAAAATGTGAACCGCCGGCTGAAATATATTTAAACACGACGGTGATGGAACACCCTGTTAGACACAACTGTGTCTTTCTGTGTCTAGATGGAAGGCACCCAGAGAAAGGCACAGAAGCGCAAACGGCATTAACAGCTAGACAAAAGCTGACCCATCCCCGCGAAGCTCCAAAATCATGCCGATCATTCTCTCCTAAATCATGCCGACAATAATCAACAGAGCGTCATGGAATATGTAGAGTCTAAGCAAATACTGAATGACAAGCAATACGGCTTTAGACAGGTCCACCGGCGGCCTCTTTAGTGCATGAACACCACAGTCAAATTATTCATCGATTTGGTTAGTCTAGTTTTATCGTTGTAGATATTTCCAAGGTTTTTATAGAGTATGGCGGCCTGCAAAAATACTAGCTATTGCTTCTGTTTCAGTTCTGAGGAACTGGATCGAGACTTTTCTGTCTGGACGTTCAATCAAGATAGTATTGGATGGCGTCAAATCTAAATCCCAAAGCCAACTCACTAGCTAAACTTGCTTGGCTCATTCCCTTTGCCCACAGCTTTGTTTTTGCGCACTTAACAGATAAGGAATTCGTTTTTAAAAACAGACTGACCCAGCTGTGGGACAATATTCCCCAGTCTGTATTTCCGAACTCCTACAACAGTTCAAACGCAGGGTTCATAGCCATTTCGCTTAACACTCTTCTGAATTCTCATAACTCCAAATCTATTTTGTCCCCGGGACTAAGCTTTCTACTAGACATTGCACCAAGACTCCAACGTACAACAGAACTTAATTCGTATATTACTTGTGCAGCTGCACAGGCTTTTTAATTTATGTTCTTTCATGTTTTCAGAAGATATTGCACTTAGTTCGTAATTCTGGAATACATCTCTTTATTTTATTAGAGAGAGAGACTCCCGCAAACCTCCCCGAATGATATCTCGGTTTAGCTCGTACTGAACAGCTTCATTGTCTTAAGTCTGCTTGTCAACCTTAGAACTGTTTACTAGAAACATTTTCCCTTTTGAATTTAACTTATATGCTGCTTTGCTGCAGCAAATTAATCCCTCGAAAGGCTATAGGATACCATCAGTCTAACAGCGTTTTGCATTTACTCTAAAATACATACCAATCAATAGGTTTCACTTTATCGTCTATTTTGTCCCTGTCATCAATGGTTTTTTATTGCCTATTGGACTAGTTGGACCAATAACTTCAGGCGAAAATGCTTTGATGGTTGCTGATAAAATAGTAGGGCGTAGTAGGGTACAACTCAATCAAACGTGAATTTTCGCTTTCGAAAAGAGAATTTCACCTATGAACCTCCGTTTCTGTTCGTCAAATTAAAACAATCGACAAATTTGCATACTTCGAAAGCATAGTTGCAAAGAACAGGGAATAGCTCTGGATAATATCGATGCTTTTGCCAATAAATCTCGCACTGTTCAAATATCAAACTAGGCTTTCGAAAACTTCTCTCAAAGGACTACATTTGGAAGGTCAATATCATTAAACAAAATGCAGATAGTTAACGTGGAGAGTGGGCCTCATATGGCCTTAATATCGCGCCATGTAGACGCTTTCGGCCAGAATATTTTAGAATAACCACAAAGTATGTGGAGTTGTACAACTATCTTATATGGGGGGAGATTCGTGGATCAAAAGGATGATGTAATGCACAAAATGTTTGTAGACATTAAAGAGTTTGATGTAATATTTAACACACTGCGAGTATTGGTAGAAGGAATTTCCCCGCGCTGGGGGAGGGAAGAAAATGAAAAATGTTTGGAAAATGACGGCGGCTGAAAATTATATTCTATTGAAATTTTTTGCTTTCAAAAATTGTTTAAAATTCAACCAGCATAAAAAAGAAATTTTTTCAGGAATTTATTTTTGAAATCAACCGAAATTTGTGGAACCACCAAAAAACTTATATTTGCAAGTAGCACAAGTCCTGCAGTCAAAATATTTTTATTACAGAAAATAAGTAAAAGGATTCTAAATGATATTTTTAATAGGACTAGTTGATGAAGATTTAGTTAGACTAAGATGATTTGCAGAAAAAAAAACAAAATAGCAAATCCCATTGGTTTCGAAAGGTATGGACCCACCTGTGGTGGGATTGAGATGATACGATACAAAAACGGCTGGTATGGGTGGCTCGATTGTATAACCATTGAACAAAAAGAGATGGACCTTGATCTCCTTGTCGTACCTGTTTAAAATTTTTAATCTTCGGGGTGGTAGGGAATCTCAATCAACCAGGTAGATTTCTAATTCATAACCCATCTCAGATCTTTAGATCGAATATCGTACCTGGGTCTAGTTCGTATGCGCAGAAACATAGTTGTTGTACTTCATAGTAAGAGCTGACAGTAACTAGCTTCAACTGGGCGAATGACGAGCATTTCTTCTCAGATAAAGTTATCCTGCAAGCAACTTGTAAATATGTACACCCTTTATTGATTCCAATTCAGATTCTGTGATATCGTATTAGCGAGGCTATTGAGCGATCCTTAGATAACCATTGGATTCCGTTCCATCACAATGTGACGATTAACCCATTGGAAAGGAAATTTCTTTTTACGTTGGATGATACCAAAGGCTATTTCCAAGTAGATTGAAAAATTCACGGTCCTTTCATCCACGAGAAGATGAATGAATATTATGAGTTTCAACAAATATCGACCACGACTACTTTCAAAAGCTTTGTCATAAAATTGACCTTGTACCACTTTGAAAAAAAAATTTTACATGAAAAAAAACATTGATACTGTGATACTCTGATTTGATCTAGATTAATATCAATTCATTCAATA
The DNA here is from genome assembly GCA_963855945.1 of Thereva nobilitata. Taxonomy (NCBI): domain Eukaryota; kingdom Metazoa; phylum Arthropoda; class Insecta; order Diptera; family Therevidae; genus Thereva; species Thereva nobilitata. The sequence goes on from OY979695.1 coordinate 178,620,366, forward strand.
AGAAACAAAATGAATAAAGACTCTTGTTGTAAAGGATCCTTCCTTTGCTTCTGTGTACAGCTTTGAAGGTTTGTGACACAAAGGGACAAAGGAAAAAGCTAATGCCACTATTTTCTTGTCGGCGAAATTTTTAAAAGAAGTTACAAGTGGCCGATTTGGTGAATAGATTCCAAAGTGCTTCTCATCAATAGCCAAATCTGATGCAGTAAAGTTCGACAAGTGCCATTAGGGAAAAATTGTGAAATTCGACTTTTTCTTTGTGCTGTTGGTCATCAATATTTGGTGATGTCGTGCTTGTGACTAAGGGGTGCAGCGTAGAGCTTGGAGGTAGATTTTGTTTTAAGTTTTATGATTGAACTTTTACAAGAGACAAGCTTTGTTATTTGTTGAATATAAGAAATATGTTTCAAAAATCAAAGGAAGATGGGATAAAGGCATTCGTCGGTGCGGATGACATCCGGAAAGTTTCTCTCCACAATCAGTGAGATTACGGATAACATGTGGCCCAATTGCTCTGGGCTATCCGTTAGCTCCAAAAATAGACCAAAATTCCCCGATTTCACCCTACCTAATAACTAACGCACTACTAATAAATGGATGAATTCTGGGCCTATCCCCGTCGGCTTTAGGTGTTGTTTTGGGCACAAAGTTGAATTTGAGGTCCAACTTGAAAGAAAGGATTAAGAAGGCCAGCATAGCTTTCTATAGCAGCTAGCGGACCTTCAATGACATTTGCACATACGAACATTAACCTGATCGTGAAAATAGAATAACAAATCTATCCTAGGCCAAGTCCAAAGTACGGAGTGTCCTGTCCACCATTCAATCTTCAATCTGAGCCAGGTATATGCGCTGGAGTTTCCCCACTTCGCTAAACCTCCAAAAGTATTACGGCTTGCCTAATTCTGCCAGTATCTTCAAGGCAACACCCCTGGAAAACTTCCAGCAGGCCTGTTGGAGCCAGGGTAATCCTGTTATCGTGTGGGTCGAAATCTGTGAGATGGAGTTTCCCCAAAACTACGTAACAACTTATTATTGGGTGCTGGTCTCATAGAAACATCGAGGACTGTGAGAAGGCAGATAGGACCTAGGTTCAATTTGTAACACTTGAAAAAAGTCACCAAGACGGTCTTATTTGGATTAATTGATAGACCCTCCTTGGTACACCATATTTGAACTTCTTGGAGAGCTGTTCTCATGATATGATGATAAAGACAAACTTTCTCGAAGCAATGATGGCAAGATCATCTGCAAGCCGATGACATTGAAACAAGATTCGTGCAGTTTGGTCAAAAGTTTATCGGCAACCAGTGACCATAGTAAGGGGTACAGAACATCAGTACCTTGAGAGCAGTTCTTTATAGTCTTGACACTAATGGTGGATCACTCAGGCTAGAAAAAATGTAACGCCCTACAAGCATGAGATTTATCCCCTCAATTATATGGGGATCAAGGTTTCTGATAGCCAGTGCTCTAGAAATAGACTTGTAGCCAGTGCTATCGAAAGCACCCTCGATGTAAAGAAACGCACATAAGACATTGTCCTTTCTCGATTTTGCTGGCTAGGTAGTGCAATGCAATCTCTGTTTTATTGATTGGGCAAAGGAAATAATAGCTTTGTAGAGGGAAGGAGTGCTCCAGTCTGCACCTGTTCTGATGGTCTAGCAGCCTTTCCATCGTTTTCAAAGGAAAAGAAGTTCCCCTGGCTACTATTTAAAGGGGGTTCAGATAGGGCCCCTATAAGACTAGCCCCACTGCCTCATGTGGTTTCCATGTGGATTGCCCTAAAAGGCCCACAAGGAGTATCTCGAGTGGAAAATAGAGGCAAAAAATGCGACGGCGTTGAACGATTTTTATTTTCAAGCTCGAGTGTCGTTTTCCCAAGCGGTCCCCGCACTGAGTACTAATAACATCTAATGCTGCTTCTCCGCAATCGAACAAGAACCAGTCTATTAAGTATGCTAAAGACAGCTTTCACGACCATCAACATAATTGTCTGAAATATGCACAACAAAAACTAAAGCTTTATGAGTAAAATTAAAGCTTAAGCTTAAATATTTTTAAAAAGCTTTCCGAATACGTTAAGGCCCGTCCTCACTACGCGGACTTAGAATCCACGCGCTTTTGGTCGTACGGCCAGCCAAAAGCGCGCGTGATCTTTTAATTTTCTGAGTCATGAGTGAGAAAAAATCAATTCTCATTTGAAACGGCGTACGCGCTTTTGAAAAGCTCATAGTGTGTGGACGCACAATGTACCTTTTTAACCACAGCCTTTTGTCCGCGTTGTTTGGCCGCACGGCCTTTACCATGGACAAAGTCGTAAAAAAGTCGTAAAAAAGTCATAAAACTCTATATGAAAAAAAAGGCAAAAGCGCGTACGACCCAAGACCGCGTAGTGTGGCCACACCATTAGGCAGATGTTGGGAATGCCTCATTTAATTTGTAATGAGGTTTAGCTTATGGGGCCCTTATGAGAAACTGATAGGGCATACCTCACTTCAGTGTCGCTAATATTCTCTTTGTGTGATGCTCTTGAGGAATCTAAGAGGAAAGCTCTCTTTCGACATGTCCCTTATTTGTCACAGGTGGTCTTCTTAGGGAACCTACGGGGAAATCCCTATTCGGCATGCCCCTCATTTGCCACATGGGGCCCACACCCTGCATGAGGCGTGCCCCCTTTAAATGCTAACCAGAAAGCTGATAGGTCTATACGATTTAGGCAGCTCCAAAGGCCTGTTGTCTGGTTTAGGGATAAGAACCACCACGACTCTCCTTCAGATGTTTAGAATGTATCACCAATTAAAGCTGGCTCTAAGGAGACAGAGCAGGTTGTCGGGAATCAGCTCGAGGAACTTCTCAAGGAGTGCACGGGAAAATTCCAGAACCTCCCGGATGAAAATTGCCACTTTTAACCTTGTTCTGGTCGTAGATGCTCCCAGATAGGTACCCAGTATCGAAGCGATAAGCGATCTGGAGGATTGGCCCTGAAAAGTGCAGGACTCTTAAGATTTCTTCTAACCCCTGTAAGAGCCATTTGTTGGACGAGTCCTTGAATAGGAGCTTTTGGAGTCTAGTTGCCCCTGGTAGCGTCTGGATGCTCTTACAATGCTTCCTTCAGGCACCCTTTTTAAAACGTCTCTGCTCTTTGTTGTAGACTGTAAAATTCCTATTCCGTTGTCCAGCATGTTTTGCCATATTGAAAAGTCAACTAACTTTACTACACATTCCATCGTCTGTTATTCCACCAGGACACTTTATGTGATGACTGGGAGGTAGAGATTTTACTGCTGTAATGGGAGGAGGAGATTAGAGTCTGCCTGGCAGGTGTCTCCAGTTCACACCCTGAGCTGATAGAAGTAGGGAGCAGGTCTAAATTCGAGCCCACAAGTCCCTAAAACCTAGTCCAATTGGTTTTCTGAGGAATCAGGCAATGTGAAACCTGATGTGCAGATGGTCCGACAGTTAGGCCTTCTCCAGAACACGCCAGTTTTGGAACCTGTCCGAGAGTAGCCTGCTAGTGAGGGCGGGTTCGCATCACCTATTTTCAAGATCTAAGTAATAATAAATTCTTAGAAGACATTCACCCGTTTCTTTTATATCAGTGCCAACATAAATAGAGTGGTGAGCATTTGCATCAAAGCCAATGACAAATTGTCGATTCGTCTTGCGAAAGAACTGCACTAGTTACTGACCCTCTTAAAGTGGCATTATTGGTACATCCCTGGGCGCAAGGACAATTTCCTGACAGCCACGGGAGGGGGGGGGGCTTAATCGCTATGATATCGAGATCGCCGCTAGATCTCTGGAAATAAAGTTATCGATGGGAGATGAATGACGGCATTGTCACTCAAAAGGGGAGCGTAGGAATGTAGCAGCCCTGGCAAAATTATATTACTTGTTCCGCTGAAATGGACAACATGGCCATGTTATACCACAGATTGGTCCGCTAGTTCCATTCCCACGGACTTCAGCTCACCTTTTCGATCATATACTATAAACAAAGAATTCCTTCACAAATTGAAAAGTTCGTCGGTGAAACATTCGTCCACAATCATTATTTTCAAACTCCTTTAACATATAAGAAGTTCAAAAACAAGGCTCATCGTCATCTCCTTTAATATGCTCCTGACTAATCATAACCTCTAGCCTATTCCCTCCTTTGAGCTAAGTTTTCTACTTTACACCACGACCAACGACATGACGTACAATGGTAGTACAAAGAATGATCTCAGATTTGCGTCTCCGATATTAGATATGTGATTGCACAGATCAAATCGAATGTTTACCTCCAAGCCACTTCGCAACTGAAAAACTGCAATAACACTGAAGAGAATTTTTTTTGCGTTAATGCAGACCACACCCCGAGTACTTTTCATTGACACTTAATCAAGTTTCATTTCTGAAGTAGTTTTAGTCACCTGTGGTAATATTGTCGGGGCGACATCATAATTAAGACTTGCAATTTTCCATCAGATTTTTCTTATCTAGATCTAAGCACGCAAATGAGTCCTGTACATGCAAGTTCACTATGTCATGCTATGCGTCATCTGACTGAACCAGACTAGGTGTGTCGGTCCAAGAACAAGCAGACAAGTGAACCGTTCTCTGCATATAAAGTCATAGTCTATGTTTGCATTCTGCTGTTCAATCAAACTTGTTTGAGGAGGAAACATTTCACATTGAAGAAACTCTGCCGGAATTGATTAAAAATTGCTGTAATTAAAAAACAATCAAACCTAAAGAAGTAAACTTTTCGTTTCCGTGAATGTTCGTACCTGGCATCATTAATCCCAGCTAAATCGTGTTAAGTACAGTCCAAATGACTCCTAGTTTTTTTTCTTGCACATAAAAATATAGCATATGTCTATTTAGAAAAGCCTTAATAGTTTTTTTTCTCTTTTTCCTTTCAGACTATTTACCTGCACGTCATTAAAATGGCACATCGTGCAAAGCCGTTGACTCCACGTGCAATAAAAGTGTGTCGTTAAATACTGTTAAAAATGTGCGAATACAGATGAGCCGTGCAGTGTAGTAGCAGCAAAAGGACCGCAAAAGGGACTCTCGGTGGCCATAATGGTTATAGCTACACTCCTCGGCTGTCTTCTAATCACGCCATTAATAGTATGCGTCGGAGGAGGTAGCATCAGCGGTACCAGCAGCAACAGTGGCAGCGGCTCATCTAGCAGCAAGGGCGAACCCCTGCCGCCGACCCTATCATCGCGGGTTGTACATACAAAGCATGGCGCCGTTTCTGGTGTAATTGTCCAACTGGAGGGACGCCATCTAGATCCAGTCGAAGCATACAAGGGTATACCGTACGCCTCGCCGCCGGTTGGATCGCTGCGCTTCATGCCACCAGTCACAGGTGCATTGTGGTCGGGCGTTAAAAAGGCTGACAGGTACGTAATTGGATATGCTAATTTCAATTAAGTATGAACCCCGGCTTACCAGAGCTCCATGCATGCTAATGGGCTGACGTGCTAATGAGGGGCAATTATGATGACACGTTTAATAAGGAGGATGACGCGCTTCAAAACACCCTTGAATAGTTATGAGGTGGGGTGGTGCCGCTCCAGACCGAGCCACTTGAGCCCACAGGACTCGTAAGAATATATATACTGGTTGGCAAACGACACTCAGAATGCCTCAGGACTTATGACTCAATTTACATTTGACGCTGGCCTGATACTATTGAATTAATGGCAAGTAGGTCGTGCCATGGAAATTACTGGGCCCAGATGGGAATTACTGAGTCTTTTCTTGAAATCGCAGCTTTTAATGGTGCTGGGCGTCGAGTACCTCATTAATAGGATAATTAATTTGCATTATGCCCCTCGGGGAGGGTTTTTGCGGTGTAATTTATATGGGATAGTAATGGCGCAAAATACAGATCGACCCCGCCAAATTGCCTCTTAATATTTTAAATGAATACTCCTTTCAAGTAGTTCGACTAATGATGCTGGATTAGTTCCCATTGTGGCCATTATGTGTGGGCGTTGCTATTCAGGATGCTCATACCTGCGAATTCTTTTCATTTTAGTAACAATTATTAAGATTATGTTTTCTAGATAATTAATAGTAATTGGGTGCACGTGATAATTGTAACATCATAAGGCTCCTGGATTTAGTAGGCTATGATTTAATTTCGTTAGTTCTGAATTGACGATTGATTGCTTACATGGAAAAGAGAATCGAATATATCATTCCTGATAAATATTGAAGTGAGTAATCTCATCTTTGGGCGATTAATAGCTTACCTCTTTTAAAGCTCAAAATCTTAATGCATGACTGGTCAACACAGTAGAGGAACTGCAGAAAAATAGCACTTCATTCTTTTTCGTTATCAATCAGGAATCCCTCGAGATACTAAAAGGAATGAAAATTTTCAAAAACCCTAACCCAAAGTAGGAGTCTTCCAACCTAGACAAATTTTTGGGCGAATTTTAGCGGAGGGGGCGGGCGGAATTGCCCTGAAGGAGAATCTGTAGATGCTTGAGATCTTCCAGATCAATCTCCAACACTCCAAGACAGCTTAAGATAAACTTCGGATCTTGCAAAATCGCTAGTGGGTCTTCATTCTGTTGCGCGATTCCAAACTTTAAATCACTTGCCAGCGTAATCTGTTTCCCCAAAATCATCCTTGCAGGCGTCTGACCGGTTCAACTGTAGATAACTGTTCTGTACTGCGTTTTTTTATTGAATTATAGAGATGTGCTTTCCATATTAATTTGAAAACCTATTTCTACCGTTTCTACCGTTTTTACTGTTTCTATACTGGTTAGGGTAAATTAAAGAAATTTCCTTCATTTAAGAATGTGGCAAACTTCACGAAAATAGAGGACCACTTTCATTGGAATCGGAATACAATTGGAAAATTTTGTCCGCCATATTGGCGCGGCCATTTTGAATTTATAAGTTCTGATCATAAATTCGTTATTTGCTACCTTAAAAACCTCCAGATACCGATTTTCATGGCAATCGTTACACAATTGGCATATTTGGGTGGCCATTTTGAATCGTTCATTTTTTGGCGGCCATTTTGAATTTCGGAAATCGGGCTTCGAGGTCCATCATGGGAACCCCTAACGGACTGGTGCGGCCACTATAGCGCACACATCGCACATACACGCATCCACCCATACACGCATACCTAAACTTTCTTTTATTAATATAGATAAATTCAAACTTAGCAGTGTGTAACCTGGGCAACACCTTAAATTTCATTTTTTAAAGAACGGAGATATTCTAGGTGTGGGAAGAAGTTTTGGACATCACGCTGTCTGGGGACACTGAAACATTTAAAGTAGAAAATTGGAGAGTATCAGATCAAGTGTATTTCGCGGATGACCTGTTTATACGTTGTAGGATAAACCTCCAGGTTCAAACTTCTCAACCGTACAGAAAATTAAGATGGATCGACCAGTAGCGTACGCAGGATGAAACTATGGGGGGGGGGGGGTTCCCAAAACATATTTTGTACACATATTCGGTAAAAAAAAATTTTCTCGTGTAATAGGACTATGTACTTATATTATATTTTATGTTATTTCACTATAAAAATAATTGCCTATAGGTATATTTTTATCGCAATTTTTTTATTGAAAATTGTGAAGAAACATAAATAATAATTTTTGACCATTTTTCGAATATCACAAAATGTCTTGTTTTTCTCCAAAAATCATGGTCTCGTGGTGTGCGCAAGACTTTAGACTTTGATTTAGGGCATTTTTACAATTTTTTACCGAAAAGAAGGGAACTACTCTGAAAACTTGGTGGCGCGTAGTTTTTGAGTCAGAAAATCGATTGGTGACATGAAAAAAAAATTTAAAAATTTATTTTTTTTCAAATTTTGGCCAAAAAAGGCCAAAAAATTGGCCAAAAATGCGTCCAATTGTTTTTTGCGTAATTTCATCTGAAAAGACGGAAAATTTCCTACAAAAATCTATATATCCATCCCGAAACTCAGAGTTTGTCGAGAGCTATAAATAAATGAGAAATACGTGATTTTTGAAAAATCGCGTTTTTTTCAATAACAGTTGTAACTCCGAAATGGCGCACCCAATTGCGCTAAAAAAAATTTGGTATATCACATCGAGTTCACGAACATATTCCCAAAGTTTGAGAGATATTAATTTTTTTGCTATCCCGTTTGAAAAGAATCCACCGTATATTATACATCGTTATTCGGAATATTTTTTTATTTGTTTAATAAGTTGATATATTTATTAATTATAATTTTTCCTATTATTATTGGAATCATGGGGGGTTTAACCCCCAGTACGCGCCTGATCAAACTCATTTTTCCCTTTTCTGTCATAAATCTGCCTACACACATTTCATGGTGATTTATCGTGACTAAGCGATGGCGTTTTTGTATATCTGTATGAGGTGGTAAAACATTAGCGGAGTCCTCATCATATTCTTCATTTTTCATCCAAGTTTCTCATAAAATTAATACATTCATATTTTTTTTACAACTTCGTCATCTAAATCTCGTACGTTCGCACCTATACTTTGCCAATTTAGCGAAAATATTGATAATCCTAGTCTATTCAAACCTGAGAAAAATAATTTAGTTGGTTAATTCTCTTAAAAGCATGCCCGCGCCGCACCTAGGACGCATAGCGAACAAATACGAATGCGGTACGGGTATGCACGTTCCCGCTACAGGCATGGCATGCACGCTCCCGCTACATGCATGGACATTTATAAATGCATCCGCATCGGCATAGACGATAGCAAACGCGGGTGTTGTTTTTCCAAGCAGTCCCCCAACTAAGCACTCACGACATCCAATGCTGCTTGACCTACGCAATAGATTTACCTATTAGTGTTTGCCCCACGGCTTTGCCCACGTGGAACTACACTGTACAAAATTTTGGTCAGGGCGTCATATATTTTGTAAACATCTCCTTTGTAGGATTATACTATATCGATCATGAGCGAGTTCATACTCCGAATAGCACTTGGCCGATTTTCGGGTGGCTGTGACCACAACCTTTTTGAGGGCTGGATCCGCCCCTGCTTAACAGACTCGTCTCACTTACTTTGCCATTATGTTACAAACTGAACTGAGCCGCCGAACTGAATTTGCCTCCCCTCTAACATATTCTGGATCATAGAGACGCATTCCTTCTCTATGGATATAATCCGGCTATCACGTACGCCGCATCGTTGGATATGGTCCTGAATGCGCGGCACGCGCGGAGGACGCTTAAGCTGGAGACAGATACATGAGTACGTTGATGCGTGCGGTGGCTGATATAATAGAAGTGCGTACATTTAAATGCAAACAGACATAGTTAAGTAAACGGAACCAACGCAACGAAAAAGTTGGTATACTTCCAACTTTTCCGCATTACCGCGATCGCCTTAGTCTCTAATACCCAAACACAAACACACACAACAGATACATGCCCTTGTCGCTTAAATTTTTTGACTAGACGGAACCCAAGCACGCAACCAAGACCCTCGTAAGTACAGGCCTGGAAGCAGAGTTTGTGTTTGTGTTGGTAATAGACCCATTATCTGTCAAATCGGAAGATATTATATGGAGGAGGTAAAAGTTCGGGATATTTTGCCGTAAAAAGTCATAAAATAATATATTTAACCAGTTTTTATCGCAATAAGATTACCAGTGAATAGTGCTTCAGTGATTTAATTAAGAAAATTTAAAAAAATCGAGTGATTAAGTGTGTTTTAAGTGAGTTAATTGTGAAGGTGGCCAATTTTGTTTACATTCGCGGTGGTTTTTTCTTGTTTATTTAGGGGAAAAATGTTGAATTTGTGTAGTAATATAATAAAAAGTGCTTTTTGAGTGATTAAAGATTATTATAGAATAGTTATTAAACACATTAAGTGCAAGTACCACCACACAACATACATAACAATAACTTTTTCACTTTTCCTTCACATTTTTCTGCACTTATGTTTTTAATAACTATTCTATAATAATCTTTAATCACTCAAAAAGCACTTTTTATTATATTACTACACAAATTCAACATTTTTCCCCTAAATAAACAAGAAAAAACCACCGCGAATGTAAACAAAATTGGCCACCTTCACAATTAACTCACTTAAAACACACTTAATCACTCGATTTTTTTAAATTTTCTTAATTAAATCACTGAAGCACTATTCACTGGTAATCCTATTGCAATAAAAACTGGTTAAATATATTATTTTATGAATTTTTACGGCAAACTAATGCAAAAATATTCCGAACTTTACATCACGGCGTATAAATCCAACAAAAGTGACAGATACTGGGACTACGAGCAGCTGCGTTAGTGTTAGTGAGGTAGGCAACTTCCAGGCCTGTACTTGAGAAGGTCTTGACGCAACTGTCTGTCAACGAGAATTCGCCGCATACAGTGCACGCACGTATCTGTTTCCAACTCCTGTCTGTATGCGACCCTCCATTTTCTGCTGTTAGCACTCTTGTTCAACGCTGCTGCCCACACTGGGACTGCGTCAAGCTAGACTGAGCTAACCACCCCCGTTATCAAAAGGCGACGGATCGGTTTGGGCATCCACGTTGGGCAGCATTTTTCGAAATACTGCACAAATAGCGAAAGCTAGAGGGCATTGCGGACTATGTGTATTTTAAAATTAAGCCTCTGGTCGAACATTATTCTCAGGTACTTTAAGGCTGGCTGTGAGTGAATGATGATGAGGAGGGCCGGGAAAAACCTAATCGTATAACGCTAGCCTTATCAGAGCCAGTGGATTTATAGTCGCTAAGCTCTTTAAGACATAGATAATCCTTTTTCCAGCTCCCTTAATTATCTCTTGAAGTTCTAAAAAGGCCTTATTCTTTATCTCCACTGAAGGTTAATAGCATTATAGCTAGATTGATAAATAAGGATTGGTATAAGATGGCATCAAATTGCTTCTCTGTCGTTACTCGTTTTGTGCTTTCGTCTGAAGGCTGCTGTCAAACTATGCATTCTAATCAACGATCAGATTGACACTGGTCAGTATAAAGGGGATCTTCTAGAGGTTGTTTATCAATAAAAAATTCCCAACTCGTTTTCAATAATCCAAAACTGAGTTTCATTGTTAGCTCAGCTTTTGTATGTTTACATATTTTTTGGCATAATATTCTTACTCTAGTCAAAAACAAGTGCTATGAAAATCATATCCGACATTTTCGTCTGCATACAAATTATAACATTTTGTGAAATATTTTGTTCGTGAAGGTGGAATAAGCTACAAATTTTGTTTTAACATGAAAATTTTATGCATGCATCACCAGTTTACAAACTGTCTAACAGGGACTCATATGCAAGCATGCTAGAGCAGTTTGCTTATAGTCTAATTTAAGTTTTCCTTAAACCTGCAATATTCGTTAACATTCATTTTGTTTATAAGAACTTTTAATAACCATCGAAAAACAAACTGTGTGCACCTTCTTCTTGCTTTCAACCTGAAACATGAAACCACATCAACAAAAATGCATAATATCAAAACTTTGCCCGTATCTCTGGTTGAAAATAATTTGAAAATTTTGTGGAAAATTCATTAGCTGCATCTTGAGGGCAGAACATTTTCATCCTTGGAATTTGCGCCACAACGTACAGTAAAAGGAGACCCTTTCGCCCAGCATCTCAACGGCGAGGATTCTGCTCCTTTCGGCATTCATCCATCTACCCCCGAACCACAAAATTTGGCGCCCTTTGATCTAACCTTGTGTAAATTTGACTGTAATTAGATTCGGTGCAATATACATCCCCACCACCTGGCAGCTACCAAGCTCAGCGTTTTATATGTTCCTTAGCTTGACATCACTAGTAAACAGGGCGAAAAAGGATATCAGACGAGGACACCGTAAAAGCTGCAATTTTCAGATAATCCATTTACATGAAAATTGCTACAAGACTCCGCCCAAAGTGTGTTGTCTGATCCTGTATATTGTGGAGAATTGTATGTGGTGGTTTTTGGTGGAACAGGGAGTGGGGTGAAAGGATGGTTGGTGGGGTGGTGAGGTGATGGTGTTGGCCCGCGCCGGGCCGGGGTTTTAAGCAAATAAATTCACTACAAGTGCACAAATCCAATTCACAGGATCAGGATTATCCTTAATATATGTACATTCCTGTGTAGTGGGTTATCAGCCCTGCTATAATGTGTGCAAGTTTTCATGGCACCTTATTATCATGATCGGATTTAATGTGGCGGAGAATTTTTACCGTAGAATGTGCGAATTTTCCGAACAAATGACACAACATTAAGGACGAAGGACCCCAAAAACGAAATGGTGTAGGGGCCACAAACATGAAGGGGCCGGGGGGTGGTGGTACCGTGTAAATTCAATCTGCTCCCATGGATCGGGGTACACATTCCCCTTTTATTTTCTCTTCAATTTCGTCATTAGCGATTCGGCATTTTCGGATGGGGCCGCTGTGAGGGGTTAAAGGGTCCATTTTCAAGGGAAATTTCATCCGTTCCCCCGTTTTACGGAAAAGACAAACTTTTTCAAAACAATTGCAAAGGTAGCAGCTGTTGGCTTCTTTAAAAAACATTTTCACATGAAATGAAATATTTTCATTTTATTCTTCTGAAATTGTCAGGAAACTTTTCGTTTTTAAGTACACGATTGTGTGGGGTTTGTGGGGGAATGTAACCGCGCCAAACCTGGAGGGTGAGGGCGATTGAGGGGTTTTGATAAGCGAAAATTTCTTTACAAAAAAAAAAAAAAAAATACGGAACACCTGAGGGTGTCGCCGACTTTGAACGTATCGAACATAGACTGAACGGCTTCTCCTCCGAAGTGATAACCTCCATGCCATGGAAAAAGTTTTTTTTTCTTCTTCTTGTCGTTGTGATATATTTGATACGTTTCTGGTGGCACTGGCGCGGGGGTGTGTAGAATAAAAATGGCTGACAGTATAGTCTCCCTGCTGTATGTGGCAGGTTTGTTACATGAGAATCCTTATTTTAAATATAAGTGTGGGTGGCTGTATCGTATGTGGAATTCTTCTGAATTCTATACGCTCTCTTATATAATTGATTGGTACATTTTGTGTCAATATGCTGCAAAATAAAACACAGTTTCGCATTCTGAAAGGAAAGTTTTTTGGCGTTTTTTTTTCTCTCTCAGCATTTTCAAAATAGATATATGAAAGCAGAATATTATGTAAAAGAAGGATACTGTTACGAGAGATTCAATACGATGAAAATGAAGAATCTATTTGTAACATGAATGCACGTAATGGAAAAGTGGAGATGGAAGGACTTTTATAAAAGATATTACATATAATCGAATTTTTCTGAGAAAGTTATTGAATGGCTTTTAAGTCAAGAAACCTTTAAATACATTTCATAAATTTTTAAATCACACAGTTTTTTTAATTGTATAAAAAAGTTATGAGGCATTTTCTAATATTAAATTGAATGTGCATAAATTAGTATTTAAAAGTTTATTAAACAAACCCAGTAGGAAAAAAACCGCTTCGAAAGCCCTTTAAAGCGCTTTTTTGAAGCAGCAAAGCGCTTACCCTCCGTAAGAAGCTTCATGTTATTTTAACATTGCATGTCCGCAGAGCTCAGCACTTGATTATGTTTCGTAAAAAAGCTTTTAAAATGATCTGCTGAGATTGTTCTGAGGTACCGCTGTTATAGGAAGCAGAAGGCAGCTCTTACTGCTTTATATTTGCTCCGCAGCAAAGCACTTGTATTTTTTCCTACTGGGAATTTGTGCTGAAATAAATTCTGTTTACCTGCGTTGCTTTTAATGGGGTATCGTGCTCACAAGTACAAGTGACTGCAGCACTTGAATATATTGTAAGCCTCTTTATATAAATTTTGTAAGTCCACTCATTTTAACAGGTTCAGTAGTTGCCAAAGACCGATATCTGTGCTCGTGGCTATCGCGGGGCAGTCGCAGGGAACGTCAAGGGCTGGTTTATCTCCGACGAAGCTATACCTTAGGTCATTAGCCCTTCGATTCTCCCTAATTGGTTAATTAGTATGTAATATATTGTGTGAAAAAGCTTAGCAAAAACATTAACCTAAGACAGTGGTTTCAAAACTTTATGATACTGCGCTCCCTGTTACAAAAAAAAACCTTATGCCCTCCCCCATTAAGTATGTAAATTTGAATACTATATGTATAATCAAAAAGACACAATAAAATTTAAGCAGCAATCAAAAAATAAGTCAAAAAAGTCATAAAGATAAAATCATCCACAGCTTTAAAACCGCTGACCTAAGAGGTGAAGAATAAAAAGCTCCAAAACAAATCACATGAACCAGCACAAACGATATAAAAGTTTCCCAATCAAAATTTTCCCTACAAAAAAAGCTTTAATCTTAGTGAAGTCATGAACCTTAACAAATTCCCCCTACAAAAAGCACTCGCCCTAGCGAAGGCGCAAACCTGATCGCAATTTCTCACACAAAAAGCTTGCTTTCTAGCGAAGGCTCGAACCTCATTCTTAAAAGCTCATGTTGCAAAATTTCAAAAGTGATAATAACTGTGGAAACGAGTAAGACAAATAGGAGGTGGGCGCAGAACTGACATTGCTTTTCTATTTCCCCAATTCGATTTCTATTCAACAGATGAAAATCCATATGCAAAACAGAACAGAAAGGTGTTTTTATATGAGTCGATCGTGTTTGAAACCCTTTTGAACCTCCCTACGAGGACCCATACCAAGTAATCAAAAGACTACGATAGCACGTCGTCGTCAAATTAAACATACAACCAAGTCGATAACTATCGACAGGCTTTAGCTAGCCTTCGGTTGCGACTTCGCGGCCACGAATCTGAGACATCCAAAGCGGTAACATTCAGTTAACGCTTGTTTGGAAGAGAATATGTGGCAAATTACAAGTTTAAGCAAAGCCGCGGTAAGCAAACTCCCACATGAAAATGAGAGAACATTCTCTACATCACAGTTCAGAGCCCTCTCTGGCAAAGTTTCCTGTCTTTTCATTGCCCACGAAGCCACGAAGAGCCTAGATCCAAGTAAAGGTACGGTTTCGCTGGGAGCTGTCAGCAGCGGCCGCTAACAGCAAGCTGTCGAAGCTTGCTGCTGAAAATGACTGCTCTTATGGTATACACATGTTGACGGTTTTGCTCACGCTGCCTGACAGCTCGGCGGCAGCTGTCAGCAGCTAGCTGTTGCGTCTCAACTGCTTTTGAACCAGTCAAGAAGCGCAGTCGTAGCTGCTAGAAGTGATTTTAGTTAGTTTTTTTACACGAAAGTGCAGTGTTGAATTATTTTATTCAAAAATGGTACCAAATTTTTCTTTTGATGAGGTTGAAAAGCTTTTTGAACTTGTTCAGGCACATTATTATGCGATTTAAACATACTGTATAAACAGTCTTTGATGTAATAACATTAGTTCCATAAAATCATGTTCTTCCTCCTTCTCAATTTACAAAAACTTTGCAATATCCATTATTTTAGTAAATTTTTCTTTACCTGTTGACCCAACAATTAACTGCCGGCAGCCGTGCAACCAAACTACTTGACCGCATTGTTCAGTTGTTGCAGCTGACAGCCGCCGTCGGCAGCCGCTGTCGACAGCTCCCAGCGAAACCTTACCTTAAGGATGATTGATAGTAACTAGCTCATCAAGGTTTGGTATTCCCATACTACTTTGAATTTAGTCCTAAGAGACTTTCTCGCACAGAAAACCGGTAGAGGATAAAAACAGCTGGTAAACGTAGGCTTTACTTAAATTGTTATGCCAGTAGCATACACCTCTATTCGAAAGACCCCAGAACCTGATTAGAAGTACTAGTTCCATTAACCCGGACAGCGTTCGTGGATTGGTAAATTTCAACAGAACCGTTGTGTCGTGATTGCAACTAAGACCTACCTCATCACACAAACCGTTAACCAAAATCATATGCGTGTTGCATGCACCTTCTCTCTTCTTTCGCTCTTCGGCGAAAATTTCTTGGACATCGAGTAGTTCTGGGAGTTCATCTACAACAAGCCACCACAGGAGCGGGAATGTAACTCATGCTTCCTATTATATTTTTTGTAGTGTAATCTAGAGGAACCTTTAAGTATTGCCTTTAATTTGTGAGCTCCCAACATAGAGTACAACCAGTCATCAAAAGTTTTTGCCTAGACTTTTCCCTTTTAGAGACCTCGATATAATGCTGAAGGTTCCATTGTCGAAAGCTTTCTTGATATCGAAGAAGGGAACAGGCACGGTTTTGGTGACAATACTTCTATAGCAGTATGGGTTCGATATCGTCTGCTCTATGTAACTTGCGTGATCTAAACAATGCTATCGCTTTCCCAGAGCTTCATGCGTAACTGCGGCATTTGTTTCTGCCCAGGCAGTATCTGTCGCGCCCCAAAGTGTGACTTTAGTTGTCCTTTGGAGACCGCGCTCTCTTTTGACCCTGGAAAGTGTGTGTAGTGATCGGTGATCTAGGCGGCATTCTGGTTAACTTTCCTATTCATTACATGCAAGATTGTCTCTATTGGTCGATTTTTGAGGGCAAGTCTATCCTTAACATCGATTAGAACCCAGAAACTGGTCGTTTTCAATTTTGGTAATCCCTTATCCTCAAGTACCTTGAAGTTTTATTTATCCCAAACCCGGAGCTTGGGAACCGTGTTAACTATCCATTGGATGGTACGTTTAGTGGCAAAGGTCAGTTTAATGAACCCACCTGCCTTATTTAACCCTCAAACCTTACGTGAACAGTCGCCTCCTTCAAGGTTTTTGTCCGCCTTAGTCAAAATGGCCCCGCAATCACTGCCCTAGCAAACCCAACAAATTTGTAACTATAAGAAGCCAGCGTAGGGTTGTACCCTCTGGAGGAGGAGGAAAGCTGATGAAACCATTTCCTTGGTAGGTTCAGTAACCTGTGGTAGGTTCAGTAACCTGTGGTAGGGAGGCAGGAGACCGGGAATACTACTTGAAGCTACCCTGATTCCGAACTACCGACCTGCCTTTTGTACATTAGAGAGGAGGTTACGGAAATGGAACTACGCTATTCCCCGTAAGGCCTCTCGGTCTTCTCCCGAACCCTATCTTTTTAACAACACAAGATATCAAGATTACACGGTCATGTACGCAGCTTTGGTTAGCATATTTTCAGTATTTAGGCCAGTTGCCTAAGGTAGTGCTACCGATTGTGATGGCAAAATCTCTGTGCTGGACCAGGTACTTTTGAGGAGATTCATCTTCAGCACTGAGCTGTGGCTTATATGATCACACGCACTAATGATTTAATTTTTATTTTGGTCTATAAAACACCCACGAGTATCGCCCTTGCCCGTTCTTAGCCTGAAACAGGCACGCACAGCGTCAAAACC
This sequence comes from Thereva nobilitata, assembly GCA_963855945.1. Classification (NCBI taxonomy): domain Eukaryota; kingdom Metazoa; phylum Arthropoda; class Insecta; order Diptera; family Therevidae; genus Thereva; species Thereva nobilitata. The sequence goes on from OY979695.1 coordinate 178,637,657, forward strand.
GCTGCGTGGCACCCGAAACAGGCACAGTAGGCTTGAGTAAAAAAAGACTCGCCCGCTCTTAGCATGAAAAAAGCACTGTAGGCCTAAGTAAAAATTCTAGCTTTCTAAATACAGCCCGGTACAAGCACGTGTCAATAAAAGCCATACAGAAAAGTCCAAACGAAGCACGGTACGTTCACACTTATTTTTAGTTCCCTTTAGCGAAATTAGAGCTTTAAAAAATTTTGTAGGAAGAAGAAAATGGGCAATTAACTTGATGACCATAAATGGTGCCATTAGCATACTCAATAGAACTGGTTCTCGTTCGATTGCGTAGGTCAAGCAGCATTGGATGTGGTTAGTACTTAGATGGGGGACCGCTTGGTAATACGACACTCGCATTTGGAATGCTCGATTACAAATACATTCATATCTATAACAGAGGCGTGCATACCTCGGAGAATTTTTAGATTTATACATACCTGTAGCGGGAGCGTGCATACCCGTGTGGTAGGCGCACTTGTTCGTTGCGGGCTATATGCTTTTCAAAACATTAACCAACTAAATTATTTTTACTCGAGATGGCAGGAAGGGAAGGTCCTTCCAGGCATAAGCTCCGAGAAAAGGTTAAGTATTTAAACAGCTTAGTTGGGTCTGCGCAGAGGACACCATTAGTGATAGTGCAAATATATCTACTCCACACTATGATACTTACATTCTGCCTCGCCTCAAGGCTGTACTGTACATACATATTTTCCCATTTCTCGATAATTCTCCTGAAACAACTCAATATTATTTTTCTTCCCAAAGTTGTGATAACAAAGACAATTAGCATTGTCCTTTGGTATTTGTTAAATGATGTAGAGTATCTTGTTGCTCCCAGTAGATGGAGATATTTTTCCCTTGCAATATTTTTTTCATAACTACAGTACAAGACATCAGCTTTTTTCTGACTAATTTGTTTTCTGATAAAAAAGTACTGTACGGAAAATACATCAAAATCCTCTATCTGTTAGTAATTAGTCCTTTATAGATAACATCAAATAATTTAATTAGTTGATTAATTTGATTTGTTATGGTTGATTGCGTTCATGATGTACTTCTTTGACAAGTAAATCGTCAAGGTATGAAAGTGATAGAATTATCTGAGGTTCCATTTAATGAATTTATTGTTTAAGAAAGCATTTGACGAGTTCTGATTCACCTACACCAATTACGTTAATTGAACTATTAAGGAAAAAGCTTAATTTATTGATAAAAAAAATCTCACAAATCTTCTTATACCCAAAATTATGACCCAGAAAGATATATATCATTACTCAAACCCTTTTTGTTCTAATTCCCTTTCATATACATATTATGGTATTTTTTTTTGCAGAGTTTACATTTATTATAAATAAATCGAATTAATTACACAAAGCAAACCTCTTAACTTAACATAAATAAATTTTATATAATCGCCTACTTACCACCAACAGAATACCACCAAAAAAATAAAGCAAAGAATCTTTCCAATCATTGCTCATTACGTATGAAAAACAAATTTAATCGTTTTTCTGTTATCATTGTAATACAAACAGCGCCATAGCATAGCCACCATAGAGAATACCCAAAGGGTTGTTAAGTAATGCAAATTCTACTCTTTTCACAGAGTTTCATTTATTTTTCCTTCTTCAACGTTCGGTAATAATTTATCCTTCCGTTCAGTACAATCCGACTAAAAAGCATCTATTCAGCGTTTTCATGAATAATTTAACCCCATTCAGCGGTACCCAAATCATCAACAGATAAAAGTAATGAAATAAATCAGGCAAAGGAATAGATGTAAATCAGGCAAACAAATCAGCTTTGATCAGACCGCCCGTCGGCCCATAATTGAATTAGCCTGCATTGCTATCAATCAATCATTCTAGAAGTGGGTTGAGTGCTGCCATCTACAATAAACCTACCCAATCGCCCCGGCACACCACCAACACCCCATTTAATACCAGAGTCCTAGCCCTAGCAGTGGCGGTTATTCTTGCCAGTTTCGGGGGGGTAATAAAATATGTAAGTTTTCATTTACTCCCGGACTACAATTTATTGACCCTCCTCCCTTCCCCTCATCCCTGAGGCTGTGGTTATAAATTATCCGTAATTTTTCGTCGATACATTTGCAACTGTCGTTACAGAGACTAATGACGCTTCAGCCTTGCTCCCGGCTGCCTCCTTGCCGAAGGACGACACGACCATGCTTTTGTAATGATGCGGAAGAATAAGAGTTGAGCCCAATTTCCCCTTTTTCGCTTCTTTCGTTTTTTCTTCTTCTTCTTTTTTTCGCGTTGAGAAAAGGCTTACACAACCCTAACCCTTCCATTTTGGGGGGGGGGGGTCCAGATCGATTTGTTAACGGCTGGTTAAGACTTTCTAATAACTACCCAGGATCTGCACAGAGAAATTCCGGCTAAATGAACCCTTTTTTTGTGTGTATGTGTGTGTGTGTGACCGCCCTTGGGCTTGGGTTTTTGCTTCTTAAATGCTCACCTTATGGCCGCGATAAATTTTCCCTATCGTGGATTATCGTCTTTCATCTTTTAATCCCTTCTGTGACAGAATTGAACAATTAATCTAATCGTTGTCGTTTCTTTTATCGTTTGTTTCTTAGATTTGGACCAGTATGTCCGCAGCATCTTCCCGATATAGCAAATGAGACAGCTGCCTTAGAGAGGATGCCACGCGGACGACTAGAGTATTTAAAGAGACTTATACCGTATCTAAGGAACCAATCAGAGGATTGCTTATATTTGAATATTTATGTACCAATACAAGGTAAGTGAGAAAATGTATGTTAAAATTTTTTTTGTGACGCTCCTTTTATCCTTACAATTACTTAAAATACCGTCTTATTCATTATTTGGTGGTGTTTCGTATTATTTCAAAATTTGTGTCAATCTATAGTAACCAAGTTTGTTTTTATGCGTAAGGTATAAGTACAGGAATCGCCCTTTATACTTCGACTCTGTCATGTTCTTGCTCAAGTCATGGTGCAATATCTAGTATCAAACTTAATTCGAGGGATAGGATCGATTTGAGGTTATGAGGAGGAGATGAGGAGGATGTTGAAGGAGTTGGTGATGGACCCTGCATTTAAACTTAGATATTGTAAGAGTTCGGAAATACTGACTGTGAAAGCTGAGAATACTGAAAGCTTTAATAGTAGCGTTAAAGTTTTTTTAATGGCACCCTCCAGACCCCTAAAGTGTCCTTTCTCTCTTCAGATCAAATTTACTACTAAACATTGTATCAAGACTTGAACGGCATGACGGACTAGTAGTACAAGTATTACAAAAAAGGACTGTGACATTTATACTATGGCTGAAACAGTCGATGGTGGGGCAAATAGCGTCATCACCGATGAGTTTGAAGGCTTCTTTCGAACTTCATCTAACCACGCAAGGTTTCCGAAGCCTCGCCGTAAATTAGGAAAAGGCTGAATGTAGGATTTGTGTACAACGGCCCGAGCCGATGATGGTTGGGGGGCATTTGCATATCTGAAGAAATCCCAACGACTGGTATGCTTATTTGGCGATTTGGTACATGCGATCATTCCATCGCAAGTCTTCTGTTATTGACTTAATGGGACTGTGAGTAAACCTTTTACAAAGATTAGGAAAAGAGAAGGTGATAAAATAGACCCTTGTGGGACACCAGCAGAGATGGTGTGGGGATTTGATGCCGTCTCGTACTGCCTTGATTAAACGAAGGGCTGGAAAGAAAACTTTTGATTTAATTCTTTAAAGCTGAGCCTATACCAATAGCTTGGAGCTTAGTTATGCCCCAGCTTCACCGGCCTGAGTTCAATAATATTCAATTCAATCCACATAAGTGGCTTCACCGACTAAAGTCGAGTTCAGTGCTTGAAATTGTTGTTGCTTTTTCGCCAGAAGTCAGAAATGCAAAAGCTCCCTGGAATGGCAGTTGAATTCCAGTTGATTGCTCTCTTTTGAGCAAGCTTTTAATTTCAAGCTTGATTTCATGTTCTGTTGGGCGAAATCAGGCTTTATTTTTCCTGACTTCAAAATGTGAAAATGTATGGGAACTCAGGCAAAAATTGAAGCTCAGTAGACTAATTTGCTCGAACTTGCGCAGTTCGGCCGGTGAAGCCAGTGTATTAAGAACAAATTCTTCAAATCGAGCTATACTTTGGTTGAGGTGCTCGGTTTCTTACTAAAAGTTGGTCGGTGGACTTTTTTGTCTAAAGCTGTATTGTTTGTCATTTAGAATTTGATTGGATTCTTCTTCGATTGCTCATTGTCATTGCTCCATTATAGACGATATAGCTTAAACATTCCTACGAAAAAGATCTTTTGGGTAGGTGTGCGAAAAACTAACAGTTCCGTAGGTAGGGAAAAATTTTTACGTCCGCTTTAAAACTTGGTGAACTAGTAACAGCTGCACAAAATTAAATAAGTGATTCTTCTTACCCTTTTTATCTTCTATATTAGCACACATCCAGTTTTTATATCTTCTAGTAAACATAAGTAAGCTACTGGTGGTGCAGGAATACCCATGTGTGCCACAACTATATTGTAGTTCGGCAACAGTAAAAGAAGTCTATTCCTTCCCATTGGAACGAATCACTTGGGTTTAAATTATTTGCGAGTGCAGTAGGTATTGGGTTAATTGAGCGTGGGAAAAAAATTTCTAGACCATGATCTCGAAACTAGGCCAAGACCTAGAAACTAGATCGAAGTCACCTGTCACCTGCCAGCTCATCAATCAACCTATCATCTTTGCCATTATTATGGCTATGCCAGGGTAATAAAAACAAAACAATGATGAATAGCTGAAAATAGCCATGCAGATTTTCTGCGTGACTGCAAAAATTAAAATCGGAAAAGACGTATGCACTCACACAAATAAGAAATTAATGGCTTGACGGAGAGATCATGTGACGCTGCGTTGAATCGAACTTGAAATCTCTGGGAATTTCAAAGTCGGATGTCCTATCTCCTAGCTTACAGCATAAAATAGAAAAAGTGAGTTTAATATCACCTGAAAAGAAACGCCTCTTTTCCGATTTTTTTTTAAAGTCTTACGATTTTTCAAGTTGGGAAAATTGGCAAAAATAGAAACGATGTTCGATATTTAAAAATCATCGATGCTGACATCAAGTTCAACATTAATGCCCTGATATCGATAAATGAAAAAAATTGGTTCAAAAACATTGATGCCCGATAACACCATTGATGTCTAGTAGCAAGCTTAGTATGGGGAGGGTGCTGTAAGAGGAGGCTAATAACCGTTCGTTTAGGAGTTTCAATATACTGACTACGTAAGGTTGTCTCACAGTTGAGTAGTTCTATTTATGAATGAATTCCAAGACTATAGTATTCGGGAAAGAAGGACTAAAGGCTGTGGGAGCTTAGTCTAGTATTGGATTGCGGGGAAACAAAGCAAGGGATGCAGAAGAGTATGCAAATATTCCAGGGCTGAAACAGCTCAGATAAACGAGTTTTATTCAAAGCGAGGTCGGTTTAAAGACTTGTAAATTACAACAAGGGCCGCATTGTGAAATAATTTACATCACTTAAGAAATCTTAGGCACTAGGATGTTTGATTTGGAACATGTAGTCATTCAAGATACAAGATAGTAAGATACAACAACTATTATTGGTCCATCAATCATACCGGGTGAAGTTGAGTTGTGTGTCATAAGTATAAGATCAAGTTATATCTACAAAATTTTTGATATGTGTATTCACAGAAAAGCTTTTCCACTCTTATGTAAAGCTTTTCGTCCCTAATTTTACAGTAAACTTTCGGGAAAGCTTTTGCGACTGGATGCATGTGTCCCCGTGTATAATGGACTAATGTGATTACTTGTTACACCCTTACAATATTTATACTTTCATTTTCGTATAAATATTGTAAGTCTGTAACAAGTAATCAAATTAGTCCATTATACACGGGGACGCATACATCCAGACGCAAAAGCTTTTCCGAAAGTTTACTGTAAAATTAGGGGAAATAAAAAATACGAGAAATGACAGCGATAATATTTTTCATATACTATAATTTTTCAACAAAATAGGGGACCATTAATCACTAATATACATATGTGCTTCTTCTTAAATCAACCCCATGAAAGATCCTGTTGTTTGGTTTAGTAGAAGTGTCCAAAACACATGACTAAGTAATTCACCATCATTATGATGATTTTTAGTGTAAAGAATGAGTAACGATTCAGATTTTAATATTGTTATAACGTAGCTGGTGCAATCTCCATATTTAGCTTATTACACAAATAATATCAAGAATTGCTTGTATCTGGTAAGTCATAATTCATCCAAAAACACACTTCAGATTTATTATTATAGCGAATGGCAGAGAAAAAATTCTGTTTGTCTTAAGTCACAGATCCTAATTTATTCTTTACTCAATGCATTATTCGTCAAATCCCTTCTTCAAATCATCTTTAATTTAACATCTTAGATGAAGTTCACTTCGCGCGGTACAAGGAATTTCATTAATTCTGCCTCTCTTGGGGAATCTGTAATGCTAAAACCAGGCAAGCAGGCAAGGTAGATTGCTATACACGCCTCTATATCAGCTACATGCCATTGAAGTCATATCCGTCGACTTACAACAGCAGAAGGAATATCTCTCTCACTTTCTATCGTCTTAACACAAAGATATTTTGTGCGCAACTTGATATAAAACAACAATATATATACCAAGCGAAGGAAATCTCAAGAATCATAGACCGTAAAGAGTCTTCCATCATTTTTTATGCCCGTCGACGTTTATGACGAGGAGGCTTCATCTCGTATTCCACTTCAGCCGTAGCAATTCATCTTTTATAAGTTCCGCGTCTTGGGCCTTTGTTCCATTTCCACAGCTTTCCAATTCCCACAATCTTGGTCTGCGAATGTGGAACAGGTCCTTGGGGCGGCGGGGCGGCGGAAGGAGACGGTAGGTGGGGTCGAGACGGAAGGTGTCGAACCTAGGGGCGTACTATAGTTATTAATTTGAAGGAAGCTACAATTGTACCGGATGCACAGAAAAAAATAATATTTCCAGAGAGATTCGCAAATCATCCCTGTGCCATGGCGCCATGCATCTCCCAGGAGGAGGATATCGCTATTCAATGGTTAAGGGTGGTGCTTGGCAAATGGAGTTTTAGGGCGGAATGAGGGAGGGTAGAGGCCTTGTCAACTCTTTTGACTGAGATAAATTACGGAAGGAGGATCAGGCTACGATTCGAACTGTATATCAAACCTTATCAGAAATAGGTACAGACGTATCTTTGATACATGCACACAAGGATGTGATGTGAAATATTTTAAAAATGGATCCCACGAAAAAAAGGGGTTGAAGGTTTTCCGTCTTCTATAAAGGAGCAAAAATTTCTGATGATAAATAATTCAGCTTGAAATTCCTTCACCCCGGACGGGGGGTGTAAGATGCATTGGATGTGTAATGTATAAAAACGATGGAATCTTGTTCCGTTTCATATAAGACACTATCGATTTTCTCTTTTGTTGTGTATCGAGTTAATCGAAAATATTTTCTTATATATATTAAATCGACCAAGGCCTTATGATGATATTGCAGCTGTGGGAAGGGGTTTAATTTATCAGTATTTAAGTCTGCATTATATCTCAGATTTTCTTGCCAGAATATTCGGTATGGCTGCCAACAAAAATCAATCAAACAGTGCTTCGCTTGTCCTCTTTCTCAGCGGATACCCAAGAATAATTCCGAATAAATTCTCCAAGGATAAGAATCCTTTCATGTTTTTACTAAATTTTCGCCATTATTCCCGCATTCTCGCGCAGAATTTTCTATTTAATTGCGTCTCGTTGGGAATTCATGGAAAAAATTCAATTAAACTTTCTCTTCCGAATGATTTAATTTAAAATTTTCGTCGATCATCATTAAAATTTGCGAGAGAGAGAAAGAAAAAAAATGTACTTTTACCGCATCTACACCCACACAGCAACAACAAAAAATTGAAGAAAAACCAGTGAAAAACCCCAAAATAAAAAAAAATTGGAAAACGTGACGACATCTGCAATTGTTGGTAAATTTTTCAATAAATCCTGCTCCTTGTGTGTGCTTCTGTCACTCAATTATTGAAGACAACAAAACAAAAAAGGGAAAAAAATTCGGGAACATATCGTTTGTGATTGTTTTTACCATATTCAATAGAAAAAACAACGGAAACGACAAGAAGACTGTTAAGGACATTGAGGGCCTAGTAAATCATTGTTTTCGGTAGCGTTTCCTTTTATATCAGACATCCTTGTTTCTTAGTGATAATTGTGTGAGTGGTTGCCTATTTTCCCCGGGATTAGATCCTTTCAAATGTTTTCCGTGTACATATAGCATAAATACGAGTTTATATATGGCTGCTGTGAAATTGTTCGCAATAATCATTTTGAAGGTCCTTGAGCTAACGGGAGAGACTTTTCCTGATGCTGAAGGAAAGTGCTGACTATAGGGGAAGGATATTGTGATAATCATTGATATATCCTATAAATTTTTTTTTGTGTTCAATATATTTATATACAACATATACATATATAAATTTCTGCTGAGTTCTGCTAAAACACTTGTTTTTCAAGGATATCGCTCGTAGTTTTATATCGTTTGCCAATGTTTTCTAGACTAGGAAAATTAAGGGTGTGGGATATATATTGAAAGAATCTTTGAAACATTGGCTAAAGGCATTTTATGTCTACAAATACGGATATTTGTATCATTCTTATGAGGAAACTAGCTTTATCTGTGGAATAGTGGATTAAAAAAAAATTTAATTGTGCATGGTAAGCAAGAAGTTGACCCAGTGTTTTTTTCCTTAAAAGGACTATTCCTAAATGTTTGGGTTTTTACAAGCATTTTAGAATTTTATCTAATTTTTTTTGGATCTAATCAGTTTTGAGTAGTAAAGAATATTGGAAATAAGAAAAAACAACAACAAATGGAACGAAACGATTGATCATTTCCCTGAGTAAAAATAAGACTCGCCTGCATGAAACAGGCGCAATTCGCCGAACTAAAAATAACCCTCGTCCGCTCCTATTCTGCATCAGGCACGCACGCACAGCGTCAAATCGCTTGTATCGCACACACACGAGGCACGGTACACTCACACTTTTTCTAGACTATAGGGGGAAAAATTGGGGCTTTAAAAAATTTTATAGGACAAAGAAAACGCTCAATTTTCTTGGTGACCATAAAGGGTGCCATTGGCACACTCAATTGACCTGTTCTCTTTCGATTGCAGCAAGGTCAAGCAGCATGGGACGTGTTTAGTGCTTAGTTGGGGGACTGCTTGGTAAAACGACACTCACGTTTGGAATGGTTTATGCCGTTGCGGATGTATTTATCGCTGTTCATGCCTGTAGCGGTAGGGCATACCTCTGACGAGCAATTATAGATTTGCATGCCTATAGCGGGAGCGTGCATACCTGGGGCGGGCGCGGGCATACCTCTGGTGGGCGAATTTTTAGATATTCTTGTCTGTGGCGGGAGCGTACATTTTTCACAAATATCTCAGTATTGCTCATTTTCACAGAAAAATTATGTGAATAAAATTTGTAGCTTAGGTAATTTCCTACAAAAAATATTTTATAACATTTTCTTGTAAGAGTAACCGTTTTTGAGATATTTTGATTTACAGAGTTCTAAATTTTATGTTTCTCATAAATCGTGTACGCCACTTTCGAGGTAGAGTGCAAGGTGCGGTTTGTTACGTGGTGTCCCCAGTAGGCGTAATCCACATTTGTAAGAGGTGCATTAGTATTGAATATTATTTCCTTTCATCCCCTGATATTCTCTTTGATGGATCCAACAAATTAAGAAAATTTTCTTGGGATTGCGAACAAGCACCGATTCATTTCTATATGTTGTGAAAAATTTGCAGCTGCTAATATCAATGTAAAACAAAGGTTGTAGCTTAAACTACAGCTGCAGAAAAGTTGGTCTTCTTCACCAGTATTCTTCACCAGTTTGTGGTAATTTCCAAGGTTAATCTTGCTTAAGTGTAACGCTCGATAATGCTGATGGTGAGGAAGGCATACAAATAGATACAGAGTTTGAAGAAAAATAAATTATTGAAATTAACAACTTCTGTTTTAGATAATAAACTTCTTTCAAATAAAAACAAATGGGGATTAGGACTACTGGGGACACCACGTGAAAAAACGCACCTTGTACTCTACCTTGAAGGTGGCGTGGAAAGGAGTACACAATTCATGAGAACAAAATTTGAAACTCTGTAAATGAAAATATCTCAAAACGGTTACTCTTAAAAGAAAAAGTTATAAAATATTTTTTTTAGGAAATTACCTAAGCTACAAAATTTTATTCACATAATTTTTCTGTAAAAGTGAGTATTACTGAGATATTTGTGACAAGTCGCTTTTGGTGATCTTTGATCCCGCGTAAAAACGTGTCCGAGTGTCAAATCGACTCGTGACATTTTCCTTAGAGCAACAATATCATTGTCCATACCAAAATTCAGCTTTCCCGGAATTTTTCCGAAGTTGGTTTTTTTTGTCTAATTTCCCTGGACTACAACTAAATTATTTTTACTCGCGTTTATTATATTTATTGATGAACTGAAGTATCCCTTACAAGATAATGGTTATAAGGAATAATCAAACCAGATTTAAGTCTCTTTGTACAACCGACGGTTCTATCATATCATAGAGTGCAATATCCAACAGTAAGCCAGAAATTTAGAAAATAGTTCCAAAGCCAATACGCAGTTTTACGCCACGGCTATTTAGATACAAGAAGTGGAAATACCTCAATCCCTGGCGTGATATTTTTCAACGTTGATGTGAACGTAGGGGGCCTCGGTAGTGTAGGGAGGAAGGCGCCTGGCTACCATCCCAGAGGTCCCGGTTTCGAATCCCGGCAGAGCCCCACGGTCCTTCGCCTTTCCCATCTTCTTTCTTCTTACCAAACCAAAGTTTTGACTTTGACTCATTGCTCTGGAAGTTGATAGGGTAGATTGTTTTTGACAGTTTTAGATAGGTGGGAGTATTCTGCGTACACTGATATCGTATTCATGAAAACAGCTCAAAGGGTTACAAAAATACAGGGTGATATGTAAACCTCTACCAAACAAAATTCAAAACGCTAAACCGTTAACATTTACCCCCCCCCACTCATACGGTTTTTTTTTTTTTTTTATGTGGAAGACTAGAGCTCAGGGAAAGCCCTTTTTACTGTCGACAATCTATTTTCTTCGTATAGAGTGCAATGTCGAACAGCAAGCTCTAGTCGATAGATAGTGAAGGGGAAGAAAGAATTAGGAAGGAACTGCCACAACCACCTAACCCCAACCATTTCTATCGCGACTCTGGCATCGGGGCAATGAGAAACAACTCGCTGGAGTGTTATGCCTCCTGAAACAAGTTGAATCCCATCAACCAACCGATGGCATGCGCTTGGTGGAGCGGGGCAGTGCTAGCGGAAGGCTATGACAGGATTGAAGGTGGGAAAGGCGAAGGACCGTGGGGCTCTGCCGGGACTCGAACCCGGGACCTCTGGGATAGTAGCCAGGCGCCTTACTCCCTAGACTACCGAGGCCCCGTCTTTGTTCGTCTATCCAAAACCTATCCACAGCCTACCGCTTTGTAAGGTTAAAGGTGTACACTCTGTATATCGGTCTATCCAAAATTTCCGTGCTACCCTACTTCTAATGATAGCGAACGGATCTGTGATGCACCTTTGCCATAAAGTTGAGTTGAAATAGGCCTTCTTCGAACATTAGTCTTCGTCGCCAATATTTCGTAAGCCATTATAGGGACTTCTTAACGAAGTTCAAAATTCCAGTCGACTTCAAAAAATTTCATATACATATATAGTAGAACTTTCAGCTTATATATCGTTGTAGAACAAGCGATTATCAATGGCAATTGTATCCGTTTGCCCTTAATATTCCATATAGTGCTATGCTAAAGTTAGATGTAACTCAGCCTTATTAGACAGAAGTCGAAGTCTCACTTTGGATATTACACCAATATTGTCATCCAGAAAGTCTAACCACAAACGAATATCTGCTGTTTAATCGCCGGTGCCTACTGCATTAACAGAAGGATCTCTCTAAAATACCACAGGAGATCCGTGAAATCAATACAGTAACTCCCAATGAAAATCGTCCACCTTACGAGTAAGAGGAATTAAGTACTTCTTTTCATCTAGCTCTCAACAAATCCAAAAAAGAATTTATATAACTAAGTTTTTCATTTATTTTCTTCAAAATAATAACGAAAAATTATGAAATTAAACAATAACAAAAACGGGAAAAATTCAAATTTCCTAAAAGGTCCTATTTTTATCTCACAGTGAAAATCGTCTATATCAGTCAATACTAAGAAATGTCGTAAAAAACTAAACTTCGTATTTAGTTGGTCCTCCTAATGCTGTAATAACTGCTAGAAGCCTGTTCGGCATTGAATTTACTAATTTTTAGTATACTCAGGATTAGTTCTAGCTCTTCCTGCTTGAGTATATTTTCAAGGTCTTTCTGCGAGGTATTATTGTCTTACGAATGCTCCTGTCAGGTGTATCTCATAAATTCTTTATAACATTCAAGTCAGGGGATTGAGGAGGAACGGGCAAAACTGTTTTACAATTCTTGTATATCTGCCAATAGCGTTCAACGTCTGAGGTATGCTTAGGGTCATTATACTGATAGAATGCAAACCCAGCAGTAATACTTAGAAGTTGAGCACTCTGCTGCACATTTCCATTTAGAATATCAAGTTAAACCATTGTATGCCGCCATACACCTCCATACCATACCAAACAACCGAGTATTGCAATTCGTTCTTTTAGTCCAATAAATAGGTCGAAAAAAGGCGTTCGTAATGCGAAAAATACCGCACGCAATTTTTTTTACCAAATGATTTTATATATATTTTTATAAGCTTAAATTCAAAATGGCGTCATCCCCACCCTCTTGCTAAACTTACAGTGAAGGGAAACGCGTTTAATTCTATATCTCAGAAACTATGCATTTTACGACAAAATTGTATATAATCTTTTTTGTAGATAAATAAGTAATTTAACTTTTTTGTTTAGAATTTTTTTTTGTAAATTCAATATCTACGAAGAAATAATGCTTCAAACTTCATATATGGGTCTTTCTCTAATAAATGGAAAATCGCTGTCCTCAGTATTTTTAATGCCTTACATATTTTTATTTTTAAATTAAATTTGTTCCAAATAATATAATTTGGACTGTTTTTAATGAACATCCAAGACTGAAATCATATTATTTCATAATTATATTACTTTTGCCTTCCAACTCCTCGAAAAAACATTACCCTGGCGTGTCCCAAACCCATTATTGCAGGTTCAAACAATTTTTTAAAGATAATTGTTAGAGTAAGGATATTCATAAAAACTAGAATAACTTACGCTAATAATCCTTAAATTGCAGTCGTGTTGTATTTAAGTTAGAAAAAATGGCTCCTAAGTGTTGTCCTAAAGTTTTGAAAACATTCCCCTGTCGTAAGTAAAAATTGGAGCTAAATCTAGTCAAAGTGAAATGGTAATTTTTTTTACGTTGAACGGAACGTCACCGGCATGACGATTGCGTATATGCTAAAAAATGCTATTTTTATCAGCGTACGAAGCGGTGTTACTGTAGGTAAACGTGACAGGGCTGCTTGGAATAACACTCCCCTGGATAAAAAAAAATATTAAGTTCTTCATTGTATAAGTTTTTTTTATATTTTGTAATTGGTTGCCAATTATTGTTTATTTTGACTAAGAATAAAAAGCATTTTTTGATTCAAGTCTAAAAAAAAACTTGTTTTAACTCATAAAAACATTCCCCTGTCACAAATTTTCACAAAATCGTTCATAAATGGCACAATAATTAGAAAATAATACAGCATTTTCAAAATATACCATTAACTTAATATTTCCTTTTTTTTAAGTAACATTTTTTAAAAAAAAACAAAAAAAATTGTGAGGACAGATTTGTTTGGACCAGTTTCCATTTAGTAGAGAAAGACCCATATCACTTTCTTTGCACTATATTTCGTTAATGGTTAATTCTATATGAAAAAATTCTTCATAAGACTTATAGAACATACGATTATCTATAATTTTTGTATTCATCATTTTTTACGTAGGGCTAATATTACCCGAGTTCTGGCGCTTTAAGTGTCGAAAAACGTAAATTCAAAAGTAGTTTTTTACCAATATCTTTTTAATTACATGTTTTATTGCAAAACCGATTATAATTTTTTTTGTGCGCAATTTCATTGCCCATATTTTTTGTTTTAAGTTTTTTCGGTAAAGTTGATATTTATGGATATATTACACTTTTAGTAAGAATGGTTTTTTGCTATGGACTATTTAGTAGTCTCTCATTATAAAGCGGGCAAAAGTTAGAGAGAAATGGTAGAGACTAAGAGACGTATTCATGTTAAAAGGTGCGATGTAAGTTTAACGTGCACGTGCACAAATAGTAGAAATCTATAATATAGAATATTCTCGGATATGCCTGAAATTAACACACGCATTAATAATTAGGACTTCAAACAGCCAAATCCTGTGCTATTTAAAACAAGAAAAAAATACACCAATTTTGAAATCACTTCAAGGATAATCTACTATAAAGTTACCATTACTAATGTTCCCTTTTTCTGCCAGATTTACGAGTTTGTTTTTTCTAAACCAAATGACACGCACTTCTTTGAATTATTTTCAGCTATTTTGTATGCATTCCACTCCACTTTCATTCTTCTGTTTTTTGTTGTGTTCACATCACATCAAATACTTTTAAGTGTTTTCTGGAACCCTACACACTTTATGCACAGGTGAAAAGGTACCTAAGCCACAAAAGAGTTACCCAGAGTTACTAGGTAAACATTTGAAGAGTAACATAGAACCAAAAAAAACAAAATTTTTATGGTACATGGAAAAATGTAAGAAATTCTTAAAGTGCTTCCCTTTTTGCTTCCAACAACAAAATATATGTGTATGTATATAAGGAAAAGGACTAAAACAACAACACACATTCAGAATTAATCAAATTTTCATCTGCATTTGACAAATGTTTATCTCCTTGGAGTGTAATTTTTGTTTTTTTCATTTTGGAAAATTGTGATTTTTCAGATGCCCTTTTCCGCCAGTTGTGAAATGGATATTGATGGAAAATTCTATTAATTTAGACAAGAAATTCAATTCGTTGTCTTTTATTAAAAATGAAAAAAAGTTCATTTGTGATTTTTTGAGTAAAATTAATCAAGAAAAATATAATCGATTTTGTTGGCATGAAAAGCGTAAACTGAAGACTTTCACATCTTGATTTCTGACATTGCATATAAAAAATGGGGATAACAACGTCGAAAAAAATCCATCTATCATCCCACCTGCGGCGCCCTCGTGGATTCACTTTGATTCCTTTTCCCCGTGGAAGGAAGTAATTAAGTGAAATAATAATTGCTGGCCGACATTTTTATAGGATTATGTCACAATACGGTGATTTGACTAAAACTTACCAAAAAGGACGTAGTACAAGGATAACATGACGTCCTTCGGAGGCGAGCACTCAGCCGGAGGTGATTCCAACCCTCCACCCGGGTGTAGTAGAAGCACTAACATACAGGAACCAGGAAAAATTGCCAAAAAAAAATGGGAGGAAAAAAAAGTTCCAAGTCATTTCGGCTCTCTTCTAACAAGACTACGAACAGGGCAGTAACAAACGGCAAACATTAATAACACAATGACGAGGTCGAGTTCCGCAAATAACTCTTCGCTCTTCAACGGAAAATTGCCATTGGGTGCGGGTCCGGGACCCGGCGAGGAAATGGCCTCTAATCGAAAACAAATTAATTCTCAAGTCCATGGACATTGACAGGCAAACAGCCGGGACAGGGTGGAAAAAATGTTCACCCCGGCTACTAGTTATTTTGCGTGAGCCATAGGGAAACCTAATGACGTGGCAGATTATGCCCAGGAACGTCAGACCCGAGGACTGTATTAGCAGAAGTGGAGCGCCCGAACAGCAGCCTTCCCCCCGACCTGCCACACAGAACGAAGCCCAGCCTATTTATCCTCGACGGATGCCGGGTAAACTAGGGGTAAATGCCGTGAGCATCCTCTCGGTGCGGTACGAGTCAGCACGTCATCCCAGCCCAAGGGTGCCTTAACCGTACCATTTGCCACTCCTTCCAGTGGAGCTCATTGGAGTGGAAAACAGGATCAGGATTCTAAGTGCATGCATGCTAACATAAGTATCCGTTCGAGGGCTATCAGGGTCGACCCTCTCCCTGTTATTCCGTACTCCTACCACTCCAGCCTTTCATTATCATAGACCATTCGACGCGACGAGAGCCTTGCGAAAAGGTGAAGAGGATTTATTAAATAAAAAGCAAAAATAGACAAAATAAAAAGGAAGCGCACCGAAACGTCTTCCAGAATCGTCCTTGCTGTACAGTATACAGCAACGAAGAGCCTCCATATCCCCGGCTCTGCGCCTCGTCCCAGGAACTATTTGAGCGTGTCACAAACAACTTTCTATTTTCAAAATGCCCCTATTCCGGTATTTGTGCAGCACAGCATTACGGCCCAGGGGTATGGGCCGGGCGGCCGCCCAGCGATTCCATGCTGTTTTGCATATCCTGGAAAAGTTTATTAATTTTTCCTTGCTGCCAGTATTCAGTTGGGGAACGTGACCTGCCAGCAATACTGTCACTTGAATGAGTAATTGGTGGGCCGCATGATAGCTTCACAGTTGGCACACAGCTCCTTCTGCTGCTCCTGGTTCGCAGCGTGCAAATTGCTAGATTACAATTGCTCCTTTTTTTACGGCTATTAATATCCTGGCTGCGATAAGGAGATGATGAAAAGAGCGATTTTCATTTGGATTCCATTTTCGTGCCTGATTTTAATGTTTCTTGATGATTTATGGAAATTGAAGATTTTCCCGTTTTTAATGTTGCGTTTTTAGCTTGAACATAAAAATTTAATTTAACAATTTTCTTGGTTTATGATGGCAGCAACAACAACAAAAAAACAAGCGAAAATAATTGTAATGTGGTGAGAAGGACTCCTTTGTCAATGTCAGTTTTGATGGGTCACGCTCTTAAAAGGTATGAACGTGCCAACAACGTTTGCTTGACAACCATAACGAATGGGAGACTGCAATTGGATCATGCAAAATTGAAGAAGTTGGATTATGATCTAAAGTCTTTTCAAAAAGAATAAAATACTAATGGAGGCGCAAATTGGCTTTATTATACAAATTAGGAAAAGTAAATGTAATTTTATTCTCTTTATATTTATTTTTTATTTATTTAGTTGAACAAGGCACAATTCAACTAAATAACGAAAGACTAAGCGAACACGAACTTATATGCAACATCGGGGAGGAAGAAGACTAGACTAAATTGGAGCTTTAAGAAATTCTATAAGACGAAGAAAACGTTCAGGAGACCGGTTCTCCTTCGATTGTGTAGGTCAAGCAGCATTGCACGTTGTAAGTACTTAGTTGGGGGACCGCTCAAACGAAACTCGCTTTTGGAGTGGTCAGCGCCGATGCGGGTGCATTAATATATGTTTATGCCTATAGAGGAAGAGTGCATTCCTCTGGCGGACAAAATTCAAGATTTTCATACCTGTAGCCGGAGCGTACATACCAGTGTGGCTGGCGCATTTATTCGCTATGCTTGCTAGCTGCGGACGCGTATATATGCTTTTCAAAAAAATTAACCAACTAAATTATTTTTACTCGGGGTATCAGTTACAAAACCTTCACAATTCTTGTGAAAGAAAAATTAGAAGCTGTAGTGGAAAGTCTTATAGGAGAATATCAAGCTGGTTTTAGGACAAAAAGGTCAACCTAATCTTAAAGCAAATCTTGGTAAAAGACATCACAAACGATTGGCGATATATATGTACCAAATATTTGTCGACTTTCAGCAATCATATGACTCTAGAGAGAAGTGAGAAGTGCGTCAATAGCAACACACTCTACATTAACTTGGATATGCAGGTGAGGTAAACATTTATCGGAAACCCCATTTTGGCAGCAAAACCAGCTTATGCCGAAATAAAAGAGTCGAAAAAGGGCAAAAAATAAAAATAATGGTGATGCAACTGAACCATATAGAATGGGAAGAAATATAACTACCGGCGAACACAACCTAGACATAGTCGATAAAACAATATACCTTGGGTCTACTGCACTCGCGATCTGTGCACAGAAAAATGAAACTCGATAGTACGACAGTGCGCTGTAGTAGCGAGACTGGGACTACGACTCAGAGCACTGGGACTACGAAACGAGACAAGAGGTTTGAGAAAAAAGTTGTCAGGTGCATAATAGGCCCGATGCTCATAGCACTCATACTTGCCTTATATTCCATACTTCATCTAGGTTGTTTGACATGAAAATTGGAAATTTCAAAAAAATACTTGGAGAAAATAAGTTCAAATCAACACCAAATGGCACCAATTAACACCAAAGTAAATCCATTGACACCGATTAACACCAATTAAGCCTGATTAACAACAAAGTAACACCAAATGACACCGATTAACACCAAAGTAACACCAAACAAACACCGATTAACACCAATTAACACCAATTAACAGCAATTACCGCCGATTAACATCAAAGAAACACCAATTCGCACTGATTAACACCAAATTAACACCAAACAAACACCGATTAACAACAAAGTAACATCAATTAACACTGATTAACACCAAATTAACACCCTATAACGTTGATTAACAGCAAAGGAACATCTATTCACACAGAATAACACCAAATTAACAGCAATTAGCGCCTATTAACATCAAAGTAACTCCAATCGACCCAGGTTAAGGGGTAACACCACTGTAGAGGTGCGAAAAAAGGCCAAACTTTGTGAATTAATTTAAAAAGTATGGAAAAAGGGATCGAAATTCTTTTCAGACAATTGATCAAACATAAAAACAAATTTTTTTATTGACTTTTTGATACAAAATGGTGGCGCCACAGCCTCCACGGGTGGACGGATTCCTCCGAAATTTGAAGACCTGGAACAAAACACCAAATAATTGCCTAATATATTTGACCTTGGCCATAAAAGTACATAGGATTTTTTTTAACTGATTTTTGTAAAAATGGCGAACTTATGAAAAAAAAGTGATGTACGGCAAAAAAATGAGCAGTAAATTGTTTATAAAAAACAATTTACAATGAATCAAAAAAAGGCAACGTACTTTTGTCAAGAATGCAATTGTGAAGCTACTGTCAAATTTCAAACCGATCCATGCAATAGCCTCCGAGTAATCCGTCCACCGAATTCGAAAAACATGGTTTCCAGATAATCGCGCTTAAAGTTTTGAAAGTATACTCTAGTCTTAAAAAATTTTATTTTACCTTCACTGTGCGATGTAATGTAAAACACGTTTATTATTGTACCGTGGTGGATACCTGGGGAGCCGAAATAACGTTTTTTCTATAGCGGCACTTATTATTTCGACAGGTTAAAGCAATATACAAGCAATAAGTCCGACCAACGCGTGCTGGATGATCGCCGTGCGCCGTGGTTAATCGAAAATTAAATCCTTCTAAATTATTTTTCTGTTATAGGACCAACTGTACATTGTTTTTATGACCCTGAAGTATATTTCAAGCCAAAAAAAAATTCTATTTTTTTTCAAAATCCTACAGTGATTTTACCCTTTAAAACCAAAGTAACACCAATCCACACCGATTAACACCAAATTAACACCAATTAGCGCCGATTAACAGAAAGTAACACCAATTGACACTAATGAACACCAAAGTACCAACAATTGACATCGATTAACACCAAAGTAACACCAAAGTAACACCAAACGAACACCAATTAACACCGACTAACACCAAAATAATACCAATTAAGGCCGATTAAAACCAAATCAACACAAATTATCATCTAATAACACCAAAATTAACCAAAATAATCAAGCATTTTACAGAACTGTAGAAAAAATTGTACAAAAATCAAATTCATATGCAGAAATTTTAAGCTGTCTTCGTTAAATGAAACAAAAAAATACAAAATGTTTTAGCTGATCCCCTCTTGATACATCTGCCATAAATTTGTACATTTTGCCATTTCCTTTATTTTAAAGTCTGTGGATTTCCTGCCAATTAATTTTTAGTTTTCTTAGTTCACAAAAAATTGTAGCACAGAAGCTTCCATAGAACATTTTTAAATATCTGCAGTCCAATTAAGGACTTTTTGGGTTTTGTAGTTAATAATATCTCCCCGCAAATAATATGATAAAAACTGCTAAGGATGCGGCATACTTATTTGGAAGACATACAATCCTTATTCAAAATCCTTGAAGAACTTTGAAACATAAAATGATCTCAAAGTTTTTATTTTACTAGGTATTCTCAATTTATTAAATTTAAAACCTTGTTAAGACGAAAAAATACGAAGCAATTAGCAATTCAATTACTTTTATCTTTTTTAATGTTTGCTTAATCGCTTGTGAAGCTCTCATTTAACGAAGAAAACAAAAACTTGAACGAAAAGTTTGAAGACGAAAGCATTTCTGCTCGAATGGAACTTGACTATTCACGAAAATATTCGCTTCCAGAGTTAAATTAAAGGAAACGGAATTTCACTTAAATAATTTTAATTTAAACTTTCTCTATTTTTTTTGTTGTTGTTGTTGCTTATTTATTGCGTAATTGGTTAAGTTTTGTTTATGCTTCAGGAATCAAAGGATTTTTGATTTTTTTTTTCGTTTTCGTTAAGGGCTAATTATAGTAATGATAAAGGCGAGGTACTTTAATAGGCATTAAAAATATATTCTTATCAGAAAGGTATAATCTTGTATTACTGTAATTATAATTAGAATTAAAATTAATTCAATTTTATGCTGGAGTTTTCGGTGTAATTAACTAATAAGCTTATCTGTCTAATATCTAATTAACTCTTATCAACTTTCAGAAAAATGCCTGAAGTCTTTTCAAAGCCTTTTCAATATTCCTGGTATAAATCTTGTTTAAATAAACATGAATAAAATTAATTTTAAATTTTTTTGGTATATTTCTTCGAAGCGAAGAATTCAAAATCAAAATCTTCCACTAAAGTCCAGAAGTACAAGATACGAACTTTTCCATCTGAAAATTATTTTCAGTTTAGTTTTTAAAAGTTTTCAATCCTCCCTCCTTTTTTTTATTTAATTTTGTGTGTTTGAAAGGAAGTGAATTCCCCGACGTGCAACAAAGATCTCCTTGTTAAGAAGCCCTTTGATGATATTTCGAACGAAACGGAGCATCAAATTCCTTGATTGTTAAGCAAATAAGATTAAAGGACACCTACGAAATTTCGCAGAGACTTAAATTATTTCCCTTTAAAGGAGGATCTTCTTCCTAGCAAACAAATCCTATTGTTGCGATAAGGCGAAATTTTAATTTGATGGGTGGATGGAGGCAATCGTCAAAGTTTTCTACTTTCGGTGTGCATGTTGTCATCAATTGTTTAAGTATAGGGTTTTTGGGGAAATTGCTATAAAGCCTTTGTTAAGAGGATTGACGTATCATCCTTTGAGTGTGTTAGTGAAAAGAGTAAATAAAATCTATGCTTAGAAGTTGTTATATGTAAGTAAAACACCACCCTATTTATATAAATTTTGTTTACTGGGAGTAGAATGAAGCGAGGGGTTGTGGTGTTACCGCATGCCTGATCGGTGGATACAAGGGGTTGATAGGATACATGAAATGGGTGTACTTAAAAATTTGACGCCCACGTATTGACATAAGTGCAAATTGACGTTAATCTGTGATACCGCAGAAGGTTATTGTTATAACAAGCTATGTTAGTCTAGCATGCAGAAAGGCAGAAAGGTACACATAGGTTGAAGTTTGTTTACGTTATAGACAAATTATATCTTAAAAGATACAAATTCCTTCTCCAGGCGTCGGCCCGGGCTATAATCGACAAGTTCTACATTCACTCATTCATTGACATCAACTGGTATATCTGGGTCGACGCAGCGAGAACCACACCAGATTGGCTCTCTTGTACAATCTATAGCCCTCATTTTCGCGCATACTCTGGTTTGGAAATTCGTTTATAACTAGAACAATTCGATTGTGGAAAAATCGCCGTCAGTCAGTATTCCCGAAATCATACAACATCCAAGACTTCAAACGCAAGGTTCACCTCCTTCTCCTCATACATCTCCTAAACTTCCCTTAACCTACCCTATTTTTTTTCTCTTTTGCGATCTAAGCAGCGCCGATTAACAGCAAAGTAACACCAATTGACACCAATTAACCCCAAAGTAACATCAATTCACACCGAGTAACACCAAACAAACACCAATTGACACCGAATAACGCCAAATTAACACCACACAAACACCGATTTTCACCAAAATGACACAAATTGGCACCGATTAACACCAAACTAGCACCAATTAGCGCAGATTAACAGCAAAGTAGCTCCAGGTGACACCGATTAATACTAAAGTAACATAAATTGACACCGATTAACACCAAATTAATACCAACCAGCGCTGATTAACAGCAAAGTAATACCAATTGACAGCGATTAACCCCAAAGTAACATCAATTCACACCTAGTAACACCAAACAAACACCAATTGACACCGAATTAACACCACACAAACACCGATTTTCACCAAAATGACACAAATTGGCACCGATTAACACCAAACTAGCACCAATTAGCGCAGATTAACAGCAAAGTAACTCCAGTTGACACCGATTAACACTAAAGTGACATAAATTGACACCGATTAATACCAAGTTAATACCAACCAGCGCCGACTAACAGAAAAGTAACACCAATTGACACCGATAACCCCAAAGTTGCATCAATTCACACCGAGTAACACGAAACAAGCATCGATTAAAACCAAATAAACCAAAGTAACCCAACAAACAATTTCTCTCTTATAAAGCCCTCCAAGAATTTTATAAGAACTAAATTGGGCTTTAGCTAAGATATATAACTTTGACAAATTATTCTTTAAGAATTCTTGAAGATCGTTACTAGCCAGAAAGTGGCGTATGAAAATAATCTTTTAACCGCCTGGAAGATTTCTTGAGGAGTTCTTGAAGTTGCTTATAAGATAGTGTTAAATGCAGATATAAATACTAACACCTATAATAGACTTAGCGAGATGTGCTATGAGAGCTCGATCTCCTACAATCGCTTTAAGTAAGGTTGTTACACAACACTCTAATTTCTCTTGGGCTAGTTTACAAGATTATTCAGAATGTATTTTTATAATATTCTTGTATAAAAACATTACACGTCATTTTAGAAGCATGTTCAAGTTCAAATAAGATTGTGTGTGTCTTGTGATATTCATTTTTATTTATGTATTAATTTGTACTTATAAAATCCTGTAAAAAGATTTTAAAAAAGTTAAAGAAATAAAATAATGCCTCCATTATATTCATATTTTAGTAAAATGAGCAGAATCGTAATTTCGACTTGAATTTTATCGATTGATATTGGAAATTTTGCTGCGAAAGAAATTGCATTGATAAAGTATGGTATGATACCTCCAAAAAATACTTATCCCCCTCAAAATTTTGCGTATAAATCAACATGAAACAATAAGTAAAAATAAATTATTTTTTATTTACTCGTTAGAAAAATTAAAGAATATGTTCAAAATGTTATCCGTGCCATATAATGTTTCAATAAAATTATTTGAAATCACAGAATAACCGATTTAAAAAAAAGAAACTTTATAATTCATACCGGATGCATTTTTCTTTTTTCTATTAAAGGTAAAAATGGCCGATTTTGTTGTTGTGGTTAAAGTCTTTACAAGTCTATTTCACGAACTCATTCTTAATTGTGACCCTTATCAGTCGATTAAAATAGCCTATTCTTATTAAATTCTGTTTCAAGGCTATTGTAGAAAGAACTACTTCGCTTTTACCTTAATTGTACTTTTTTAAGAATTTGCTCTTGTATTGTTCTTTGCTAAGGTTATTACTAGAGTACTATCAACACTAACCATAAAGAGTTCTTAAATGAAGCTATTATAAGCGTTTAACTGAAATAAATTCCTAGCTAAAGTTGCCACAGGAGCATTATGGGAATTGATAAAGTTTACTCTTAATAAATATTATTATAACAGTATTACTAGAACAGTTGATAAATAGTTCCTAAATAAAACTATTACAAGTGAATGATTAAAATATGCTCCGGCATAAAGCTGCTAGAAGAGGGTTATCGGTACCTCTTCTTTTGACAGTTGAGAATGCAAAAGCTACAATTTTACAGAACAGAAGACATTTGGATTTTTCTTGTTTTTTTCATAGTGCAATAATTTTTTTTTTACTTCAGACAATTTTTTGCTGACTGAACGTATCGTCAAACTGTCATAACGCTCTTAAAATAATCTCGTAAAAAATGCTTCTCTATAATACCTTTAAATAAGACTTAATACTTATAACTCTCTTATTGAAACTTCATATAAAATTACATGTTTATAGCGTTTTTACATAAAGTATTTATTAGACTTTACTTTTATAATGTTCTTATAAGATCATGCGCCACATCTTCCAGCCGTTTGTTCTTAAAAAATTCTTAGGCATAACCCTTAAAAAAATCCATTCTTACTTTTCTTATAATGTACTTACGCAAAACTATTTCAAGACTGTAATCAGAGTAAGATATCTTCTGAAAAGACAAATTTACTGTTAAGGGTTTTAAATAAGGCTGCACTCTTCGCGTAAGACTTTATAATTCATATAAAACCCAATTCTTGAAACAGTCGGATCTAAATTCGCTATTAGAAGCCATTTTTAGGAAACACCTTAATAAACAATTTAAAAGAAACACCTCTTTGTGAGAAATCTAATAAGAGCTTTATAAGCCCAAATTCAATTTTTCCAAGAGTCTACTCTTCTAAATTGTTAGTTGGGAACACCAATTGACACCAACTAACCCCACATTACTACCAATTAACGCCGATTAACTACAAATTGAGACAGATTAACATCGATTAACATCAAATAACATCTAGTAACATCAAACTTAACCAAAATAATTAAGAATTTTACGGAACGGTAGAATAAATTGTATATGCAGAAATTTAGGCGGAATTCTGTCCGAAATAAGGCGGAAATTATTATTTACACTGAAAACTGACATCAGTTACCCTTCATGAGTATAAAAAGAAGACTGAAAAGAGGCCGAAACAAGGCGGAAATTTTTATCATTTTTAGATTTGGAATATTCTTAGGAAGGGACTCGGTATTTCTTGGATTTAGAAAATTTTTTTTAATAATTGTTACTCCATTCATACAAATGTCTAAATGTTTCTGCCTAAATTCCGCTTGATTTCCATTCACACTCTTCAGTCCAGTTACCTATCATTTTCAATGCATTTTCAGTTCCGTCTCCTGTTCACTACCTCAGTATAGTTTTCGTTCATTTTCCGACTGCTGTTTAACATTGAAAAAATTAGTAATTTTTCAGTCTGTTTTCAGTCTTATATTTTCACCCGGGTAATTTATGAGGCTAGTCTACATTCGAAGAAACCACCTTATCGGCTTTGTAGACGGGGTACCCAAATACATACGGGATACACCCACATTTATGATTCTGCTGATACAAAGACCAGTAGAAGTGTCTACTTCTATCTATTACCCCAAATGAATCCGAGGCATAAGCCAAAACCTTATCGTGTGTGTGGAGAAACTCGGATGAGAGCCACAGAGTTGTATTTTCGAACGCTCCAAAATCCATGAGGACGAGCCAAAGAGCCAATTATTGGCTTGATCGTGTATGAGGAAACCTTGAGACGAATGGCGCCAAGTCATCCACTGAAACTGCGGACCTTAAGCTTGCAAAATTAGGATTATAGGATTCATATACAATCATTCACATTGAAGCTGATGCTCACAAATGAGGAATCATCAGGAGCTTCGTAGCCTCTTGCTGCTCTTGGCTTCCTCTAGCGTTCGCCTCAGTCGTTTTCAGTTTCTGATTCCTAATCGTCTTATGTCTTATTCGACGTCGTCTATCGAAATCGAACCACGAACCTTCAGATTGTTGGTCGGGGGACTTAACCCTTATGCTACCGAAACTTCAAAAATACTTGCATAAAAAAATAAATTATAGATGATATCTTTGAGAAATCAGCGGAGAGTGCAGAAGTGATGTCCTACGGAAAACGCCAATTTGGAAGATTCTCGACCAATCTTTATCTGGAGTTAAAAGATGTAGACTAAGATTACATATCCACTATTGGGCGACTGTGCGACTCTAACAATTGGACGACTTTAACAATGTTATTAAAGGTGAAAAGAAAATTCATATAAACAATATAGGGCTCGTGCAGTCCATGGGAAGAAAAGTATAACACTATGTATGTTTTAATCATGTAAGATTAGAACACTCCGAGTTTTGCCTCTCTGGCTCAGCCGGCTTCTTTTGAGGATATCAACTTTGCGAAATTCCCATTACAACAATATTTTGTTTTGATTTTTGTTAAAATGAGTTTCGTGCCAATTTCTTCACTTTGGTGTGAACTCAGGGCCGGCGCTTGAGTCTTTTGCGCCCGGTGCATATTGCGCCCATCAGCTGTTAATTTTTTGATCGCAGTGAAGGACAATAGAAAAACACAGAAAAAAGTTTACAACAAAAGCAGAATATGGAATTTAATAAACCAATCCAAATCTATTAACTAATTCACCATGTTTCATTGACCTACTGTAATACCTTGAACTAAATTTTCTTTTATTGGGAATGGGGAATATTATTGGAGCAAGATTTAAAAGTTTTCCAACAGCTTTCCAACTGAAGTTTATATCAATCACAGTAAATAGCAGTACACAATACAGAGCCATCGGAATAAATTGTTTTCCTTTGTTTGAGTTGATATATGTACATAGCTTCAAAAGGTGCTCCAGCGTAGTATAAATGAATAAGAAATTTTTCTCTCTCTTGGCGGATTTTTCTCCTGAATTTTTACTTCCGACTCTCGAAAACGAAGGTCTGTTCCCTCACTTTTTGGGTAAAATCTTTTGTGGTAAAAACTTAAAATTTCGGGTAAGTTCCTGCACGAGTGGAAGTAACATTTTCCCCGCTTTTTCTTGCATGCATAACTTCTTGTCCCTGCGAGATCCACCTGAGTTCGGGGACAGGCGTACAGAATAAACTGGAATAATAAATCGTGGTAATAAAAGGGAATTCCTTTAATATTTAAAAATTAAGTCACGGGGACATTTTTTCAAGTTTTTTAGTTTTTAAAGTCTTAATTTTTGAAATTGCGCCCCCGTCTAATTGCGCCCAGTGCGAATGCACCATTCGCATCAATGAAAGCACCGCCCCTGTGTGAACTCCCACAACATAGAGGAGTTTAAACGCAACGTCCATCGCTTTCCTATTTAGCGCCCGACTCTTATCAATAACCTAGCCTCGACTCCTTCCTTCAAATCAAGTTTACTACTAGACATTGCGCAATGATGAGTACCTACGGCATGAGGGAGTACAAAAGGTGACTCTTAAGCTTTCACTTTCAGATAAAAATAAAGATTTTCCTTCACAGGTACAGAGGTGTACGTGTTTTTCGAATATACTGTGATAACCTAAAATAAACGTTATTAAATGCAGTTATCCTCTACAATATTCGAATTATCTTCACTAATCGCAGATCAACTGCCTTAACCTTTCGCTTAATACATATACCAATAAAAACCACCAAAAAAATACTCGAATCATTTTGCAAAATGTTATTTACCATCAAAAAGAGAAACGAAAAGTCATAAATTTAACAAAATGCCGACATCAAGCAATCAACACAGCAAAAAAAAAGAATTGTGCCACATAAAAGGTGGCCATCAAATTGATTTGTCCACTCTACAACACGAAACAAATGACGACCAATTTGTGGCCTTTCCTTCTCTGGTAATAAATTAGGAGAAACTGTTCACCACCACCAATCTGGGCTCTCATTCTTCCATTCTGCTATTTTGTTTCTTTTTTCGTTGTTGTAGTTGCTGCTGGTGTTGTAGATGTTGTATTCAACCAAAGGACATTTAATCCACTTAACGAAATCCATCGACCAACCACATTGGTCGGTGTTGACTATTGTTTCCCATTCTTTTATTTTTTTTTTTGATTCCGTCTTTTGCCCCCCCTTTTTTTTATAAAGTGCACACAATCGTGGCAGTTTTTCGATGCTTTATCGTCGTAATAGGAAGGACATCATAAAATTTCCGCCAACACAGTTTGAATCTTTGCGGAACATCCTTCTTGTTGTCACCGGAATAAAGTTTGAAAAACACACAGAAAATCCACGCCACCCACTGCCGCTCGACAGGAAACCAAACAAAAGGCATAAAATTTTATGCTTTCCTGGTACGAATCAGATAAATAAAAAAACAATAAAAGACACTTTCACTACGAAACGATATATACAGATAAGCTCTTATCATAAATCGGTGAAGGTTTCGGTGCCAGTTAATAATAATCGTAAGCACCATTTTGTAGGGGGCGGTTCCAGGCTCCAAGTTTTTTCATGTCTTTGGGGGCTTTCAGGTTAATGGGGGTATACAACCCCTATACAATCCACATACGGTGTATATGGGAAGCGTGGCCCCACGTCTGGCACCGCCATCTTATCGTCCGTATGCTGCCACCTAGAGCTGGCTACAAATCACCTGAGAACCATCGTAAACGGTGCTACCTGATGTACATAACAAAAGGAGGTCGCGCTATACGCCGGTGAAATGGCACGAATTTCCGCGCTCCAGCCCGTGTCCTGGTTTCGATTTACGACTTCCCGGACCGATATCGCTTCCATGTCACCAGTCACGTAAGTGTGCAGCTAAAAAAAATAGTAAAACCCAAATTTTTCTTGAGGGTGGATGACACAGAGAAGTGTAGGAGGTGGAGGAGGGGATAGGGGGCCGGTGAGAAAATACCCCCCCAAAAACATGGATGTACTGCTTTTGGGGAGCACGCACCCTGTTTTACTCGCTTTGTTCCTTTCCAAAGGACCCTCTTGGAAAGTTAAAAAGCCGTTTACGATCCTGAAAATTTATCATTACAAGACCATTGGTTGGGGTGGTGTAGGGGAAGAGCGGAGGGGGTTGCTGGAGTATTTACGGCCATTTTAATGATGTGGGACATTGCTGGTAGCAGCACATCATTACAAAGGGGGGAGCCTTGTTAGGGTATTCCCCCGCCCCCGGAAAGTTTCAGTTAATGGTAATAATTTGCCCCTGTGTGTCCGGGCGGTGGGCGGGACAGATGGGAAACATCCTTAACTCATTAATTGGAGAGAAATTTTTATTATCCTTGGCCAGTTTTATGGGTTCTTAAATAGACCAGAACTAAGAAAATCTTGTTGCTATTGTTAGCATTAATTTGTCCCTACTTCTCACACAACTGAACAAGGACACGTGCTCCTTGAACGTTATGTATTTGTCATGAAGTGGCCATTAATGGAGCCTAGAAAATGATTTTCCCCGAAAGCTTTTTGTCTTTACGGAAAATTAACAGGACCCACCCAGAATTACAATAATGGTGAAATTCCTACGAATTATTTCGGCTGGGGTGCGTTTTCTATTTAAGATCCTTTTTTTTCTACTTCTTCTTCTTCATCATCTTACGTCTCTCCTAAGAAAAATCATAAAAGCTGGAACGATATAGCCTGGCGGGGCGGGGTGGGGTGAGGAAGAATGTCCTTCTTCTTATTCATCTGATGAGGAAAGATTCTTGTTCATAATGAAGTCGTAAATCGAGTTATGACTTTGATTGTTGGCTGGGAAAAAAAGTGACATCGGAAAAAGTTTTCCTTTTAAAAAGTGCGAAAATTTCATTAATTTTTGATAAGAAAACTGCAAAAAAAAAAATTTTTATTATTTTTTTTAAAGATTGGACTTTAAAAAAAATTTTTTTTATATTTTCTTCTTTGAATATAACCTTGACCCGAGGAATATGATAACTGCGTAAAAAAAATTTATTACCGTGAATAAATTAAATGAAAATATAAATTCAAGGAACAAGCTTCACTTCAGGTATGGTAGGCGACGCGACGGGCACATTGAGGAGATTAAATTCCCAGGATATTTGACTAAAAATTGTTACTATGTGGGGCGGAGATGAACTACGTTACATCGCTTAGCGTCAAATTCCATTTGCTTTATTTTGGGTTTGTTTTTTTTTTGTGTGAAAAGTTTTGTTATAACAGTGTAGTCCATTATTCAAAATGTCTGTTTTGCTCGTAATAAATGTGAAAGTTTTATATAATCCATATATAGTTTCTATGGGGAATAGATTTGATGTGGGTTTTCAAAATTTTCATACAGGAGTAAAAAAAACCGAATCAATGGTGGTGTGTACTACAACGTGTTTATGCAAAACGAATCCCGCAGGTATTTGAAGCAGATGTGGATATATTAATCAATAACTGAAACAATTATTTCCACACTTTAAATTTGTAACAACAAGGGAACTGCAAGAATAAAACAATACCTAGAAAATAAGAAAAGATCCAAGCTTCGACCCAATAACCGGATAAGTTCTAATTTCTTCTTCTTCTTCTTTAGTTAGGTATAGAGTCCAAAAGTACTGCGGTCACTCACTTGGCCTATTGTACTACACCCTATACCTTATATTTGTAAGCCAGGCCAGTCTGTCTAATGGCTTGTAGCTTAGACTTGACTGTTCGAAGGGCAGACTTATCCTCCTCAAGGTAAAGACTACAGCTGGGATTCTGTTCCCCTCCTATCCTCCTTAAATGGTAATTCAGAGCGCAGTGTCCGGTAATCAAGCCAACAAGTGCCCTGACGTCAAGCCAACAAGTGTCGTAACATTCTTTCATTCGCCCCAACAATTTCTTAGAGTTGGCTTATCCAGGCACGGGCTTCCAGCATTCGGTATGTTTCATCTACGATACGATCGACAAGGACCCTCTTCAACAAACTGGTGGGTGCCCCAAAAGTCGGTTCCGGGACGATTAATGCAATGTAGTGAGTCTATAGAAGACCAATGAGTATGGTACGAAGTGTAGGTCCATTCTGACAGAACCCCTAGATCAGGATAAGGCAATTTAAAACCGGGTGCGCCCAGTTTCCAGAGGAGATCCTTAAAGTGCAGTGCAAAAACTACCAAATGCCAGCCATGCAGCCCTTGACACGATAACTTTACATCTTGGCTTGGGAGGCTTTGAAGGGTGTACTTCCCATTATCGGCATTAGTTGGTTATCCGGGGGCACCAAAAGTGGTTGACGATTTTATTTCCCCTCCCCCCTACCACAAGGGAATCTTATATAAACTAAAAACTGCCCATACTGAATAAACTGAGAAAATATAAATAATTTTAGCACTAGTGGGAAACTGACTAGTTCCAGCACTGGTGGCAGAGTAATGCTGAGAGGAACTAGTTCAAATCACGATATAAGTGGTAAGCCCACTAAAGAATTTTTTTTTTAGTTCCACATGAATTAGTTCTCCAAGAACTTTAAAATTAATTAGTTCTCGAAGCACTTCAAAATGAATTAGTTCTCCAGTTAGTTCAAAATGAATTAGTTCTCCAAGAACTTCAAAATGAATTAGTTCTCCAGTTAGTTCAAAATGGGTTAGTTCTCCGATTCAAAATGAATAATTTCCCAGTTTGTTCAAAATGAATTAGTTCTCCAAGTACTTCAAAATGAATTAGTTCTACAAGAACTTCAAAATGAATTTGTTCTCCAAGAACTTCAAAATGAATAAGTTCTCCAGTTAGTTCAAAATGAATTAGTACTCCACGAACATCAATATGAATTAGTTCTCCAGTTAGTTCAAAATGAGTTAGTTCTCCGAGAACTTCAAAATGAATAATTTCCCAGTTAGTTCAAAATGAATTAGTTCTCCAAGAACTTCAAAATGGATTTGTTCTCCAAGAACTTCAAAATGAATTAGTTTTTCAAGAACTTCAAAATGACTAAGTTCTCCAGTTAGTACAAAATGAATTAGTACTCCCCGAACATCAATATGAATTAGTTCTCCAGTTAGTTCAAAATGAGTAGTTCTCCAAGAACTTCAAAATGAATAATTTCCCAGTGAGTTCAAAATGAATTAGTTCTCCAAGAACTTCAAAATGGATTTGTTCTCCAAGAACTTCAAAATGAATTAGTTCTCCAAGAACTTCAAAATGAAGAAGTTCTCCAGTTAGTACAAAATGAATTAGTACTCCCCGAACATCAATATGAATTAGTTCTCCAGTTAGTTCAAAATGAGTAGTTCTCCAAGAACTTCAAAATGAATAATTTCCCAGTTAGTTCAAAATGAATTAGTCCTCCAAGACCTTTAAAATGGATTAGTTCTCGAAGTATTTTGAAGTAATGTAGAGTTAGGCAATTGACTCCATCGTAGGACAACGCTGTTCAAAACTAGTGGGTTATTTTCATATAAAATATATCCAACTGAGAACTTCTACACCGTAGTTATTCTACTATTCTACTAGTCTTAGAATTAGTTCACTTTCCTACTGGGCGTGTTTCCAAACTCCAACTATGAGACAATAAAATCATATTTATACGTTTCAGGTCAAATTTGGAGAAGAATACTCAGACTTATATGACATTAGACCGTCACAAAGAAACGTAATTAATATTATTATGTGAATACGGGGCAACCCATATGGTGAACAACGCGGGAAAGTTAGGCCTATTGTGTACATTTCCCCATCAGCGGAAAAGACCGACGGCCCTACGAACGAAGGCAAGAAGGTCTTAGATGAAGAATACCGTATGTAAGTTGGGCTCAGAAGTTCTCTGAAGTTCTCCTTTTAAGCCAGATCAGAGCAGGACATTCATAGAGAATATAATATGGAAGTCTCATCCCTTTCCATGCAGAGTTTTGTCTTCTGAGACAGTCCTTGGTTATGAAGGTGCTCAGACATCTAACTAACAGCCTAAGGTTCTCCCGGTTTAAAGTGATAAGGCCCAGTAACGCGAAAGGTCTTATTAGTTCTTTAGCCTGTCTAAGACCTGTGACTGATTCGCTTTCCTCTATCATGGACTTGGAGGTGGATCATGAAATGCCACAGAAGGATTCTGGGCATTGGACCAGCGTCTCAGAATCAAAAGTGTGTCTCCGCATATGCTACAACCACATCCGTCCATCTTTTCCTCGGGCTGCCTACGGGTCTTTCTCCTTCGATTATGCCAGTGAAGACCCTTTTTGTTGCTATGTCTTCTGGCATCAGCTCGACGTGATTAACTTCGAAGACATCTGTTGGAGTGTTCTGAACTATTATTGCGGCATTTGTGTCGAGGTGGGTTAATTGTATCAGAGTTTAGTTGGCACACCTAATTCGAGCAGGATCTGAAGTAGCTTCTTTCTCTGGATGGAGTCGTATGCTTGCTTCAAGTTCACAAAAATTTAGGAAACGTTAACATTCCTCTCCCAGCATTTTTCTAGAAGTTGTTTTAGTGTGAGGATTTGATCAATGGTTGACCTTCCTCTCTAGAAGCCAGCTTGGTAGTCGCCTAGTAAACTTTCTGAGATAGGTTCCAGCCTATTTTTTATGATGTACACATCATATTTGCCAATAACTGAAAAAGTTGAGATGGCAATATAAAAGCAATACCTTATTCCTGTGAAAAATATGTAAAAGCAATTTTTATATTTTATTTTAAAATATCTCTAAATGTTTTGTGTGTATACACAGTAAACAATTAAGAGTACCAATATGTAACGTAACGCATTAAAACAATAGAGCGCTTTTTGAATAAAAAACAGTCTTAAAAGGTTGAACTAACAATAGATTTTTCATCAATTTAAATCAATAACAAACATCATGTAGTCTTGTTAAAACAATAACAAACATTATTCAGACACTTGTGTTAACAAAAGTCTATTAATAGGAGACAAGGACGAAACACGGCAAGTCCCTCAAGGCTACAACGACAGGAAAAACACTTTCAACATTTTGATGAAGACGTAAATTTATTTTTCTTTTATAAAAACTGCGGTGTGGGTAGAAGATGGTAGAAGTGGAAGAGGTAGGGAATTTGCGAACTCTGGTTGTTGAAATTATTTCTATTAATCTACTTCTATTTCTTAATGCTTATATTTACTTTTTTCTATGTTGAACTAAGCTTAGGAATTACTCTTTACTGCCAGTCCGTCATGTCGTTTGGGTCATGGTAAAATGTCTAGCAGATAGTTTTGGCTTATTTATGAGGTCGGCTCAACGTGTGCTGGCCCCTACGTAATCCACATTGTAAGCCAATCTCTTCCAATGAGGGGGTCTGGGGGTGCCCTAGGAAATGTCGATGAACCTTACGTTTGAACTCTAAGATGTTGTACGAGTTTGGAAATACGGGAGATCATTCCTCAGTCGAGTTCTTCAATTTATAAGCAAACTTCTAGATCGTATTGTGCGCGAAAGAGAAGGCTGGAGGGTATGGGGGTGGGCCGAGCGAGCTAGTCTTGTGTTGCGGAAAAAATATTGCGGTGCAGGCAGGAGGTTTTGAATTTCAGTGAAACAGTCGCTATGATAATAGCGATAAAGCATAGAGAAGGCTGCTACATTCTTACAGTGACTTAAAGAGTCTATAGCGGCGCGAAAGGGGGCATCACCAATGAGTTTGATGGCACGGGGTTATTGGGGCGCCTGCTCAGATATACGAATTGTACTCAAAGGGGGGGCGCAATGTAGGATTTGTAGATTGTAGCCAGGGTGGCTGGGGTGGAGGAGGAACTTGCATCCCTTAAGAAACCCAAGGCATTGGGAGGCTAGTTTGGCGATTTGGAATTGGATTCCATCGCATATCCTCCGTTAAAGCTACTCCTAGGATGTTAAGAGTTAACTCAGCCGTTCGATTTTCTTCTCCCACTGAGATAGGATTAAGATCGGTGTTAGCTTTGATGGAGATGAGGCAGTACTTCGTTTTGGTGGCGTTAAATTCAACAAGATTCTTGCGGCCCCAATCAAGAATTGATTTGATAACCTGGTTGATCGAAGTTGGCATCAGTGCACGATGGTGAAGACAAGGTCTGGCACTTGCTTTGTCAAAAGCGTAAGAGTAACGCAGAGTACCGTCATCAGCGAAGCAGGTAGGTTTGAGGGCATTGAGAGCAGATCATTAATGAAGATTAGGAAAAGCATGGGTGATAGGATTGAACCCTGGGTAACAGGATTGGATTCGACGCCGTCCAATAGTACCTTGATTGAACGGCTCTTAATCCAGTTCCTTAGAAGTAGAGATGCGCTGAATATGGGTTCAACCGAATACGAATATTCGGCCGAATATTCGGTAAAAAATGTACCGAAACGAACATTCGGCCTAATTATTCGGTTCATTTTTGTGTGGGGAAATGACCATTCCATACACATAAATGCCCGTATGCGCCGGATATTTCGTATTCACCGACCTCGATTTTCGGTACTTGGATAAAGTTAATACCAGTTCGACTTGGTAATAAGTTTTTCCGCCGATTTCTTACCTCTGAAGTTTCGAAGTTTCAAAACTGAACAAAGTTGTGAGTGAAAATGAAAAAAAATACAAAGCACCAAATATTTAATCAATATGAATGATGGATTTATGAAGATTTGTATATGGCAATTCTTTTATCGTTCTTTGTTTGTCTTCCTCTGTGTTTGTTAACTTGACAAGTTAAAGTTAACGTTGATTTTAAACAAACTTTGAATTATGTTAATTTCAATTTTACGATACCAATCTATGTTGATGATAAGACTATTGTAGTAAATTTCATTTAGCAAACATTGTCGTTTATTAGAAAATGACGTTGATTTTAAATAAAACTTGAATTCTGTTGATTTTTTTTTAATTTTTGATTTTATGAATATGTATATAAATCTTAAAATAATACTATTTTAATATTCGGTAATTATTCGGCACACTAACCGAATATTCGGCCTAATTCGAACATTAAAAAATACGCCGAACATACCGAATACGAATATTCGGGCGAACATTCGGCGCATCTCTACTAAGGGCCTGTGCGAATAGTGACTAAATTGATAACTAAACTAAATTTTGCAGTTTTTGTGGATAATGTAGGGAATTGCTGTGTGAATTCTTTCGATGATTAAATTCAGTCAGTTATTCAAATATTTAAATTATAACCATAACAACAATTTAGTCAACGGTCGAAAAATTTAGTCTACTCGCCTAAAGACTAAATACTGTATTATCGACACTAAATTTTAGTCATAGAATTCACATAGGCCCTTAGAAGTAAGTTTAAACCAATAGCTTGGAGTTTGGTCAACAGAGCAGAGTGCCATACTCTGTCAAAAGCCTTTGAAATATCAAGAGCAACCAGACTAGACTGACCGAAGCGATACATGCTTTGGTTGCGATGGTCGGTTAAACACA
This sequence comes from Thereva nobilitata, assembly GCA_963855945.1. NCBI lineage: Eukaryota > Metazoa > Arthropoda > Insecta > Diptera > Therevidae > Thereva > Thereva nobilitata. Next base: position 178,673,985 of record OY979695.1, read on the forward strand.
CAAGGACATCGCCAGTAGACCGTTTTGGTCTAAAGCCGTACTGCCTGTCGTGTATAATGTGGTTGGATTCTAGATATTTCGTTAGATTTCTATTGATTATTGTCTCCATTATTTTGGAGAGAACAAAAGTAATTATTGCTATTGGGCGGTAGTTTAAAGGGTCGTTGGCTTCACCTTTCTTGGGAATGGGTCGAACGTGAGCTAGTTTCCAAGAGTCAGGATACACTCCGGAAAAGTAAGACAGGGCAAAAAGTTTACGCAGAGGTTTAGCCAAAGGTAAGGCACATTTTTAAGTACCATACGGGAATTTTGTCACGGCTAGTGGATTTGTTGACGTCAAGCTCTTTGAGACACATATAGAAGGGGGGGAGGCATAGCCAAGCTCTTTTGCTCAGATATGAATTATACTGTTTTTTCTCGCTCACTCTAAATTTTCGCCGGTCATTTATAAATTCTAAATTGGTACTTCGGCTCGAAATCGGACCAGTGGAGAAAGTTGTAAGAGAGGTTTTTACCAGATCCCGCCTGTAAGGTAAATTAAGAAAATTAAATTAACTATAGCGGTTGTAGCTCCGATTCTCGGCGTTCAGCAACTATATAATAGTCATTATTATATATAGTGGCTGACAGCACATATTGTTAAGAGTACGATGTTCAAAAAAAGACTTACTTACAAGTTTTATTACAAGATTTTGTTACATCTCATCCAAGGTAGTACTTCGTCAAAATCGTTTCATATTTCGGCAATTCGGCCCATAGTCTAACCAGCGTTTTCTTGTTATATCAATTTGCCATTGCAACCAAACCATCTAAGAGCCCCACAGGCGAAAATGGGTTTATTTATTCTCCATTCTACCAGCTCTAAAAAGACAAGGCAGTACATGAATTAGGAAGACATGAACTCAATAAAAACTAAAAAGGTGTAAGAATTCCCTAAGTGAAACAACGCAAATTTTTTGTCTTGTCATACTTTTTCTGTCTATCCAAACACTTGCAAACTAGCTTATTCTCAGTCCTTGGCGAAACAAAGGTGACTCCATCTAGCCGTCGAAATACCACCTAGTAGTAATTAATAAGAGAACAACAAAAGCTTGCATTGGTCTGGTCTGGTTGACTTAGGTATTTCCAAGGTTTTTTTTCGATTGTCTCGAACCTACAGCCTCACAGGTGCTAGACCTTGTCTCTATGATCGCAGACTTATACCCAACTCAGTCAATAAGGACATTGAACTTCTTCTTGATTGGCGCCGCAAGAATGCTGTCGTACGCAATGCGTCCAAAACGAAGTACTGTCTTATTTCCAATGAATACAATCTTATTTCCAAAATACAACAGATTTGGTTATACTTATGTAAGTTTTCATTAAGTTTTGAAACAGTCTCTTTGGTTTGCGAAAGGGTTATCCGAAACAATCTGGTCTAAGCTGATTTCGTTTAAATGTTAATCCTTAGCATAACAAAAATACATTCAGTAACACTTTTTAGAACTTAATAACATTCTTGTGTAAGTTGGTTATTGATTTGCTTTTACGGGTTTATTGATATTCCTTTTTTTATAAGAACCCTTTCCACTTCATCCCTTCCTTCCTCCTAGCTGGAACAAGCAGTATTCCGGAAATATATTTGTTAGGAGCACCCTCGAGACCGAGATTAATTCGCTGGAATCCATTGTTACTTGAAAAAACACTGAAATGCTTAAGGTCCCTCCGGGAAGTCCTGGCCAAAAGGATCCTTTCAACTCCCAAAACCCCATCCGCAGCAAAGTCAAAAGAGTAGATTTAATCCGTTTAACAATTTCCATAAGGAAAGTCAATAAATTTCCACAATTTTCATTTTCCACAGTTGGTTCGAGAGATTCCAGCTCCGGAGGAGGCGGCGGCAGCAGCAGCAGCTCCAGCGGTGGCTACGGGGGCTCCAGTGGATCCAGCAGTAGCAGCAGCAGCAGCGGCGGCAGCAGTGCGGGCAGTGGTCAGACCAAGTACTCTGTTCTAGTGTTCGTCCACGGTGAATCCTACGAGTGGAACAGCGGAAACCCATACGACGGCTCTGTGCTGGCCAGTTACGGACAGATTCTGGTTGTCACAATTAATTATCGACTTGGACTGCTCGGTAAGGCTAAATTGTGATTCTGACATTAATCTCTTAAGTGTGTTTGTCCTGGGCTATCAGGAGCCAATTAAATTCTTGAAAATATCTCAGGCTAGCGTAAATCTGCGCTGTCCTATCTCCAGCCACTACTGGTAACATCCAAACGAGGAGGCTATGAAAGGCTTGTTTGGATGTGGTGTGCTGCGGCGTTGATTTTGATGAATTTGCTGAAATGTTGCTTAGTTAGTTTGTGGCTGGAAAAGTTGATGAGGAAGTTTATAATGAAAGTTTTTAGATTATTATTTTATTGGATTTTGGATTAAAGTGATAAACTTTCTTGGCTGCTACCATATTATGATGACAATTAGAATTCAAGAAAGTACGAATTTTTGCTCCAAAATGCGCATTCAATCTGTACATAACTACATATTAATATATTTCATATTGAGATTCCAGATCGATTTCTTAATCAAAATATATAAACAGGAAAGGTTTTTCATAGTTGGCAAAAAATTTAAAATTTAAATGTTTTAGTTTTTTCAAAGTCCTAAAATGGGCATTTTAAGTAAAGTAACGAAGTATTGCGTATACTCACAAGAAAGTACATAAAAAAAACTACAATTTAAAAAAAAATATTTTACCGTACAATGCTTTGGCATAAAATGGCGGCAATTTTAATTTTTTTTCGAAAACTGTCAATTGTAAAAAGCGAATTTTTTTTTTAAATTTCAACCACGTATTTATAGCATCAAAGTACATCTTTTCTCCAATTTTTATCAAAATCCGACCTTTTTCCCGTTATTTATTGCATTTTTAGTAAAAAAAACAAAATTTCCAAAATTTTGGTTTTGTGAGGTTAGGATTCATTTTTAAAGTATTTATACCCAATCAGTTCGATAGTCTATTCATTCACGAGTATTTTCCAATTTTTTTATTGTTCTACGACCAACAGAACAGGCGAAATTAAAAAAATAGTGTAGCAATGCACTCAAAATGCATCAAAAATGGACATTTATGCAATTTTCTCGTGCAGCACAGGACCGATTTGGCAGAAATTTTTTTTTCGCTTTATCTTAACATATGTAAAGAAAAAAAACAAAAAAATCCAACTTTCCAACTACATCACTATCATATGACAATTTTCCTCTACTATTATCTACAATTTTCATACTATGCTCGTCAATATTGATGTTTCTTCGTAATTTTTGTTCCCTTTTTCAACAAAACAACCATGTATTTTGTTTTTGTGACAGGCCTGATTCTTGGATAAAGTTTGCCATACCCGTTTCTGTACTCTACAAAATATATATGCTATTTTTAAATTCTTTGTCTTGTAAGGAAAGGCTCTGTCTGTCCATCTGTCAGTGGCCCATTTTCATCTGTTAAACTTTGAGAGATAAAGAGACGTGCTGTATCTCATCGTTTCCGTTGCATCGTTTCCGCCTCCCATACAAAATGCTGGAACACTGCAAAAATTATGAAAAAATTGGCGGGCCTGATATCTCGACTATGGAGCAACTAAAAAAAACAAAAATTCACTGTAAATTAGACACTTGAAATTTGGAATGACGAATTGTTTTTTACAAAATATTTTTTTTTGAGAAAATGGCAGATAGTTAAAGTTAAAGTCCAAAAAAAGTCTACATTTTTCAGTCTAAAGAAAAATTAAATTTTTTTTCAGACACTTTATCAGACACTTTATCAGTTCCCTAAAAAATAGTTAGAAAAACCCAAACAAAAAATACAGGGGAAATTCTGCGATTATATTTTGAGTTATCACGCCCGCCAATTTCAAAAATCATGTTTCGAGTTAAATGAGTTTAAAGTTTCAAAATAAGTTTTTTGATATATAAAACTTAAAAAGTTATAAAATTATCTTGTTTGCTATAACTAATAACAAGTAAAAAGAAAAAACAAAAAAAAAACATTCTTGAGGACTAAATGACGACATTTATGAAAAAAAAAATTTTCGAAAAAATTTTTTTTGGAGACGGTACGAGGGCCTTAACACGCCTTTTCAGATGTTATTTGTTAAAATCGACACAAATGTCATTTACTAAGGAAAGTCTCTCCATTTGTTAAACTTTTTTCTCGATTTAACACAAATAACACGAATAATACAAATAACACAGATCATGAATACCCCTAATATGTTTTTAATGTCCTGACGTGTCAATTTTTTTTTCATTTATTCTTGTTATGTGATCATAGCACAAAATTACATATAAGTTTTCGTGTGACAAAAAAAGTTTGAATTTTGCAGGTCAGTGTTTTCTTTTTTTCTTGCCTCTCGTGTTGGCGGTATCAGTTCTTTTACTCTTATCTCTACAATCTTTCCGACATTTCATTCAAGCAGTACCATCCAGTTGCCATTTTCCAATCATCGGAAGCAGCATTTTGGTTCAAAACTGTTTAAGGGGTTAGTCTACTGTTAAAATGCGAAAAATGAGCTTTTTTTTAAACTGCTGTATAAAAAAAACGACAAAAGATAGCGACTTGAAATTTTATATGCTCGTTTATTAAACTTATAAGTTTACATTTTTACTGTTAAAAAAAATTAAAAAAAACAAAATGGCGGCCATCCCAGGCATTCACTGTAGCACTGCCTGATGAAAATAAAAATATCGCGGGGTAAGATCCTGACAAAAATATAAATCTGTAATCACAACACAAAAAATATTCTATTAGTTTTAAGTACAATCAACGCCCCTGACCTCAATTTAGAGCAAAAAATAAATTTCTGGCGATTTGGCAGCACTTTTTCAAATAAAAACAAGACCAAAATCAACGCAGCTATGTGCAAATGTGTGCCAAATCACAAAAAACTTATATTTTCGCCTAAAATGAGGTCAGGGGCGTTGATTGTACTTAAAACTAATAGAATATTTTTTGTGTTGTGATTACAGATTTATATTTTTGTCAGGATCTTACCCCGCGATATTTTTATTTTCATCAGGCAGTGCTACAGTGAATGCCTGGGATGGCCGCCATTTTGTTTTTTTAATTTTTCTTAACAATAAAAATGTAAACTTTTAAGTTTAATAAACGAGCATATAAAATTTCAAGTTGCTATCTTTTGTCGTTTTTTTTATACAGCAGTTTAAAAAAAAGCTCATTTTTCGCATTTTAACAGTAGACTAACCCCTTAACTTGTGCTTACACAAAGGTTGAAGAGTGTATTGCAATGTCTGCTGAAATCAATGCAGCAATTGTCAAAGCTGAGTTTAAAATCTGTCAAGAAGTGTGCCGTGGAAGCACTGGACCACTGTGACGGGGGCTTATACCCTAACATCCAATGCCTCATAAAAGTTGGCGACCTTTCCCGTCTCAACATTTACATTTTCTTACTAACGAAGATTAAAATTCTCTCTGCGGAATGCCATATCTCAGTACAAACTGAATGGATTGGTCCACTACACCATTCACATCGACCCAGAGAAAGCGGTTATTGATTTTGCCAAAAACAAAAAAAAATAGGGTCTTCTGTAAACAGTTTTTTTAGGTTTAAAATTTTTTTTTAATTAAAAATGAATTTTTACTGTCTATGCAGTTTTTCATAATATTCTTGGCCGACACCCCCCGAAAAAAATCCTGGGTACGCCTATGAGTCACGGAATTAAAAGTAGCGAAAAAAAAATTTCTACTCCTAAAAAACAAAAACAAAATTAACAAAATGAACAAAACTAACCGAATTTTCTGGTGGATTACAAACAAACGTGCTCCAATGTGTTTTTGATGAAGACACGCCTTTTCTTGTGAGTGCAGCTAACTTCAGAGTTTGCGAATCAAAACATATAGAAAGAGTATAGATATAGTTGTTGACCTTGAAAGCCATTTTTTTAAAGTCGTTTTTTTTTAATTTGCAAAAAATTTGGGTCAGTTTTGGTCGTTTGGTTATTTTTTGTTTTGGTTTTTTTAGTTGGGTCAATTTTGTTTTTTAAACAGCGAGCGGTTTTTTGGCGGGGGCGGTGGCATGACCCCCATGACCCCAGCCCCTGAATCCGCGCCTGGTTGTCCAGTTCTGCCTAGGATCGGACACTGTGCATTTGGCAACCTTATCCAACAGGGCTTGGGAGACCTTTCAAGCAAACGTAGGCATATGTACGAAAACTGTGGATACAAAACTGTGCCCTTTCAGCGCCAATTGTGTTCCCGTCCTCTGTTCCTGGAGCTACTATGATAGGTGACTCTAAAACTTGGGTTTTGCAACTAAAAAAGGCACCTTTGTTCATGTTGCACATCCATCATTAACACAAAGTATTATTCTACAATTGACACACGAATAGGCAACCTATCATTTTATCCGTATGGATTTGACTGCCAAACTTGTTAAACTTGTTGTAAATTGAGCCTCACATGCCTGCAACACTCGTGCTTTCAAAAAACGATAAAAATTATATCAAAAATATTTTTTATGTTGCTGTCACGCTAAAAATAAACACGACCTGCATTTGATATCTTATTACCGGCAATAAATAAATCAGTATATTCTTTTGAAGCACGTTTTCCGGAAATTAATTCGGTTAATTAGTGCTAAATTTATGGCAGCACATTGGTTTGACATCGTATAAATAGCGCACGTAGCTCAGCACTTAATCAACTGCAAAACATAAAAATTTAATGCCGAAAATTTTGCAGATTTATTTACTTTAATGTCGGTCGCGGAGCAGAATTTTAGTAGTTTTAAGCTTATTTTATTGCTGAAACAGTCGCAATTTATAGATACAAATAGTTCTTAAATCATTGACGCCGCTAGCAGACTTCTCGATAATCTATTGTTAATGCTTGCCACCCGCTCTAAAGTTACTTTATTGAAATTCGGTTCAAGTACGGCCATAAATATTCGTTGTATGCACTTTATAAAACCATATACAATCTTGTATAATAAACTCCGGAATGTATAGTATAGCGTAGTTTATGGCGCAGTCAGGAGTCTCTCCGTCTAAAATTCAAACCTCATCAATTAAGTGCAAGTTGTACGGGCATATAGCGGGCTATAGCAGCAGGATATCAGTCGAAACGTAAATGTAGGAGAGCAAAAGGATAATTGCGCCACAAATTTCGCGGACGGTTTGCTGATGACTTCATCTGAAACTACATTAGTCCTGCCGATAAATTAATAGGCGAACTCTCGTTCATTTCATCCGTTTTTGGCATGTGAATGTGTTTGTGTATGTGTTTGTGTGAATGTTAAAATGAAAATAAGGGTAGCAATAGAGTTGGACATTTTGCGAACCGGAACGCAGGGTGAGGAAATGGTCTCTCTCTCTTCTCGAAATGAAATTTTAGTATCGCATTCAATGCTAATCCATTTTCGTGTTATGTTCTTTGCAGGATTCCTGAATGCGAACACCGATCGATATGCGAAACTTCCAGCAAACTATGGCCTCATGGACATAATAGCAGCTATGCACTGGCTTAAAGAGAATATTGCGGCTTTCGGAGGAGATCCGCAGAGCATAACATTAGCAGGACATGGTACTGGAGCTGCTTGTGTTCATTTTTTAATATCATCAAGTGCGGTGCCCGAAGGTAAGCTATACTACATAGATACATTTACATATCCATTTAAATCCTGGCACATCCAGCTGTTTATCCCTTTTGTGCAAAATCCCCTCCCCCACTCAGTCCATGCACGTTGTTTTATACCCACCCCAAAGTCCTACGGAATGTGTTTGTATGTTCTCGTGTAATTTTGTAATTAAGCGCACCACTAAATACGTCCTATACTTAGGTCTGCTTTTCAATCGAGCTGTCCTGATGTCCGGGTCGGGCCTGGCACCATGGTCGCTAGTTGGTAATCCATCAAAGTATGCAGCAATTGTATCCCATCATGTTAACTGTTCACCGGAGTTACCTCATGCCCATCTTATGAAATGTCTACGTGATAAATCACTGGATCAGCTGCTATCAGTACCAATAAGACAGCCAGAGTTCGGGTACGCTTTTGGACCGAGTGTAGATGGCGTTGTAATAGATGTTGGGGAGCTAGTGACCACCTCCACTGATACGGGTAACTATGATTACGGTATTCCAGCACCAAAAAGTACTCAACAACTACCAAATACCTTAAATTTAATTAATTCAGTTCTTCTGAGGAAAACCGCCATAAACAAGCTGTCAAGGTATGTATTCGGGGTTAGGGTGACGTCGGGGGTTTCTAACCTGCGGCTAATTGAATTTGCACCTGCAGATATGATCTAATGGCTGGTGTAACACGAGCAGAGGCCTTCTTCTCGTTCAATTCGGAGGATGTGCAGTATGGCATCGAGGCAGATCGGAGGTCTAAAATTCTCAAGAGCTACGTTCGCAACACATACACGTATCATCTTAATGAGATCTTTGCAACCATTGTCAACGAGTATACCGACTGGGAGAGACCTGTACAGCACCCCATTAATATAAGGTAAGCTAAATGGGGGAATCTCTAAACCACCAAGCACACTTACTCTGATCTTAAATAATATAATATTCTACCTGACTCTGCCAAGACCAAGAATAAGAGTTATGTATATCTCTCTCTCTGTGGCAGTGCATCCACTCCAGCCACACCCCCTGGGGTAAGGATATTGTCGTTTTGCATTTTCTTAAGGGTCTACCGGGATGATGAATGCCGTAAAATGGATAAGCGGCGCTCTTAACCATGGCAGGAAACGTCTGGATAGCATGCTTTAGCCTTAAGGATGATTTGATGATATTGTTATCTTCTCATTTCGCGTAGATGGGACTTGAGTTAATATTTTTTTCTTCCCGCAAGTTTTTTTTTTTTTTATAATTGCATAAAATTGCATTCTCCATCATGTCGATGTTGGAGACGACGACACAGCAAATAAAATTATTATAATGAAATTTTTAGTTGGTTGCCTTTATAATATTCGTGTTATTTTTTTTTTTTTAATCTTTAGAGTGGTTGTAAAAAGGGAGTAAAAACCCTTAATTGGATACTGGTAACTGAGCTGGAGCTACATGAAAAGTATTTTCATGTTATCGTTTTTCGGGGTAATAAAATTTAACCGAGTTTACTATAAAAATAAAATAAAAACTATTTTTGGTGTAATTGGTTCGAGGTTTTATAACCAGTCGTAATTTGTGAACTCATCAGCGGCGATATTAAATTTCAATTTTAATTATTACTTGATGTTTGCTATTAAACATTTATTTTAGTATTAAATTAAATATTAAATAATAAATCCTTTTTTTTAGCGAAATATACTGATTATATTACGTCATTCAAAATTTTATTTTACATGGCAGCAATGGCTTCCTGTATTTCATAGTACTAGCTTCAACCAGCGTATTTTCTCGTTATTACTTACATTGTAAAATGCACAATGGTATCAAATTTGGTAGACTGTCAATCGATGTGAATCTTTCAGTTTTTTCTTGAAAATATTTCGGATATCTGACAAAAGCCAGTTGAGTATTAACACTGATTGTACACTTTTCTGTTGTCCTTTTCGGGCAGTGAATACAAATCTTAGCGATGTTAATGAATGGCAAGCTGAAGTCAATCTCAAAAAATTTCGATAAAGTATTTCTTTAAGATTAATACATTGCATTAAGATTGGTCTTCTTCTTTGAATATGGTATCTAGCCCAAAACTACAGCCCAAGACTACCGCTACTACAGATGTGTAGGCCCAACCGCTTGAATGTGTCCAATAGTCTTCCTAGTTGCTTTTCACTTAGACTTGTTTGTTCTAGACAGGAAACGCCTTAAACAATAGGACCCTGATCCTCACTATCGCGAGCAGTGATAGAGAACACACTCATTCTTTTCCAAGCTTTTCCTGCAGATGGGGTCTTCTGCCCTTCCGATCTTCGTGGATGGTAATAAAGTGCACGTGGTCTTCTGCAGGTTTCGGACCGTGATGAGCTTCTTACTTGAACTTATGTCTGCTGGTAATTGAAAAAAAGGCTTTCTTCTTTCCGATTTTTTTTAAATTGTTGAACTTTAAAACTATTGCATTTTTTGTGATGTTAAAATTTTTGTCATTAAAAGAATTGTAATGACTATTTAATTCAAACACCATACGAGCCTCCAAGCTCCGAGCTCTTTTTTCCTTCTTGGTCTCTTTTATAATCCTGCCCTCTTTCAGCAAAATTCAATTTTCTTATTTACTTCAGACTTTATACCCTGTCACATCTGTTTTCTAATTTCTTGGCCGAGTTGCATGTAACTTGGTTCATACAGCTCTTGTCAATTTTGGTTCAATTCATAAATCATTGCAGAACTCTGTGCTGACTCGTTTTCCCTGCTGGCGTTAGTCGATCATCACTTCAAGTGTTTATGTTTATGTTTAGCTCACACATCTGCTTTCGATAATTCAAGTCTCATGTTGCTTGAGTGGTTTTAGTGATCTCCACCACAAAAATTTACATTTTTTTTTCTGGTTTTTGCCGCTTCGTATACGCGCGAGTTCATTCGCTGTTTTAATTAGTTTGCAAACTTTGAAATTTTCAATGACCTTTTGGCCAGAATTATTTGAACGTTTGAGCACAACGCTTCAACCTAAACACATTAACTGAATCTGTTTTGGGTCACCGAATTAATTTAATTCTATATTATATAGAATTCATTCTGATGTCATTGTTTTCTCCCATGCGATTTTTAATCGACCTTTTCATCTATATCCATTTAGTGAACTACTTATTTTGTGACGTTATTTTCAAGATGTTGTAGGATGTTATCGACCCGATAACAGCTTCGCCTTTTGATGTCTAGTCCTCCCCAATGCCTGCTAAATGTTATAATAATTTTGCGCTTATGATCGAAAGGGTGAAGAATTTTGTTTCTCGATTCTGGGTCGGATCCCGAACGTATGTTCATTCAACCGAAGGCCCAGTTTGCACCAGGGCGGATGTCGTAGAATGGGATGCGTGTACTGCGTATTGTCATTGCGTTGCCAGAAGACCTAGGAGCCGTGCTCACAAATGTCAACTAAGGTAACTGAACTAGGCTATAACGACCGGACGAATGAAAAGGGTTGCCTAAAAACCAGCGGATAAGTATTTCCAAAAAGCATCTCCTTTTATCCAGCAGCCGTCAAAGTCACTTTGGCAACAACTTGGCGTAATTGCAAGGTGAGATCAACCGACTGAAATAATTCGAAATATAGACCTCGGTCGCTTCATTTTTACGCTACAGAGGCCGGCAGACGCAATCTGCAAAATTACATTTTACGAATGGGCAGTCAAAGGGGCCAAACCTCAATTTGACCACATGGTCCAATTGGGGATTTGACGTCCATCGTTACCCGCAGTGGCTTCACCATTTCATCCGGTCGTTAAACGGTACGATTTCCGTGGCCTGACTCTATATAAAGTCGTTCAAAAGTTATTGATAACTTCGACTTAAACATCAGGCTTGAATGTTGACCTTTTTGGTCCGTTAGAGATCGATTATGTTAGCCATTGTATCTCTTAGCATGGAATACTAACAAGTAACGTCTACTGTCCATCCTGCACCGCCTAATTCTGGGAAACAACTTCTTCGAAATGGTTAACTTTTATCACCTACTCATAAATTGCCTAAAATGATGCCATAGCATATAAATTTGTAAAATCCGAAATTCCTGGATACCCTTTCTTAGTTTTTGTCTGGAGTGTTTTATTTAATTGATAGTACCCACTATCGCAAGAAGTACTACATCTAAAGGCCAAACTTTGGAGAAGCCTGTAATTTCTAAAAGTACAATAGAGCTGCGTTCCTTTTCTACTAGTTTTTACTATTTTTTACTCGTGGGTACTCGCAACTAGTCTTGCTCCAACATACGAGCATATAACACATGTAGTTACGGAATTTAAATCCACATGTAGTTACGGAATTTAAATCCGCTAGAGGAAAGTCGCTATTTGTAGTCGATTGTGAATTATTATTCACTTAGCTGATTCCAATAAGATTCGTAAGCTAATGTAATTTTAGGTTAGGTTTTACTCAAATCAACAAATTTGGTGTTCCTTTCCTGCTCTACTCACAGGTACTAAAAAGTAGAAAAGGAACGCAGCTAATGATCAATCTTTTTCTAAACCAAAATTATGTATGGTAGCGGCGTTTTTCCAATAGATGTCGTTAATTCCAAATAAATAAGCTGTCACTGCCACTGACCTTATCGACACGTGTTACGAGTTAAAACGAAACGCAGTGGCTGGAAACTTGTTTGCACCATGAAAATTTGACGGGAAAGGGAGGAGCGCTACGCAGACCATGTGAAAAGAATTGTGCAGTACACGGTAAAGGGCCATTATAGAACTCTGCTGCACGAAAATAGCTTTCTCACTTTCGTTCTGATAATTTTGATGTGATAGTTGAGTTATGTATGTTCTGGTCGCTGAAAAAGCCGATGAAAAGGTCGGTTATGGTGTCCATATACGAGGGTCTTCTCAAAAGTAAGTTCCACTATTTTTTTTAATCCGTGTGGTTGGCGGGAAAAGTCTGGGAGTCTCAGGGAGTTTGCATCTGAGTGTAGTGGCAGCACTGTAAAATTTCTATGCAAGAGTCAAAGATAGGACTGGAATGGAATCGTTACTATGAGGCACTTCTAGCTGGTCACAGGATGGATTCCGCACTGTACTGTAGACAAGTAGAGAGATTACGCTAGTAATATAATGAAAACTGTCCGAGTTGAACAATAGGAAAGGAGCTTTATTTAATCCAAGCTTAAGAGCTGCCCTTTGTATCCGTCATGTCGTGCTCATGATTTTGCAATATCTAGTAGTAAGCTTGGTTCGAAGGAAGGAATAGAGGACAGGATACATTAATAAGAGTCTAGAACCTGCTGAATGAGTAGGCGATGGAAATTTCGTTTAAACTCCTGTAGGAGTTAACACCAAAGAAAGTAAATTTGCACGATTTCGCAAAGACGAGCCAGAAAAGCCACCGTCGTGGTGAGCGTCGGATTGTTATGCCTCCTGAAACAAGTGAATCCCGCTAACTAGTCGAAAAACGCTGTGCGGTTGGCAATAACAGACTACCAGATGACAAGGAGGAGCACCGTTCGCTAGATGAAGATCCGACCTAAGCGGAACTTTGGTACCCTATAATTAAACGTTTAAGCCGGTTAGATGCGTTATTATTACTACTATGTCTTCCATTACGACAACACCGACCAGACACTTCTATTATGATCGTGTAGAAATGGGAGAGTTTGGTTGGGAAGTTTTGATGCATCCACCATATAGGCCAAATATAGCAACTCCGACTATCACTTGTTCTAGTCTCTGCAGAACTCTCTCAGTGGAATTATACCAGGTTTTCATTGGTATACTGGGCGAGTACTAACTATTCTGTGAACTCGCCTAACGAAAACGTAAGTGGTAGAGTAGAGTACTTGCTTATAGTAGAGTAGAGTGGGATAGAAGCGAGGTAAAGTTACTCTACCACTTGCCGTCGGCTTAAAAGTATGCCAGTTACTCTACCACTAATTCTACTAATGAAAACCCGACATTAAGCTGAGGTCAAAAGAAGCTTGTGACAACTTCTTGGTTCACTTGTTCAACCAGAAACATTGTCACTAATAATGGAGCATATTTGGTTAAATAAATTCATGTTCACACCATAAGAAGAACAGTTTAATTTTTTTGTTTTATCAGTTCTGGGAGTTTCAAAATTAAACCTCTAGAGCTTGGAATAATCCAATGCAAGAAAATTTATTTTAACTAAACTCAAAACTGTTGAAATAAATTTGTTCTAAAACTAAATTTCATTATAATCAGATTAATTCTTAGATAGTAACAAAAACTTTATCTTAATTTAACAGAGATGAAACTCTTGAAGCTTTGAGTGATGCTCAAATAGTAGCACCAGCAGCACAAACAATGGACTTACATTCAGCAGATCATCGAAATTCTTACCTGTACGTGTTTGATTATCAAACAAAATTTGGGGATTTCCCACAGGTAAGAATCCAATTAAAATATTTACACACACATACATATATGTATATATCATGATATCAAATATTCCTTCATATATTCTAATAATAATCCATCATATCACAGAGGCAGGGCTGCATACATGGTGAAGATTTGCCATATATTTTCGGTGCACCCCTTGTTGGAGGATTTAACCATTTCACCCGTAACTATACAAAGTCAGAGATTGGCCTCTCGGAAATTGTTATGCTCTACTGGTCAAATTTCGTCCGAACTGGGTAAGGCTTTAATTAAAAGGTCTCTAGAAAATAATAGACGCTCTGGGAGCATCTGCAGACCTAGAAAGAGTACAAAACTAATTACTTAACTTATACTGTATATCCCCCCTTTTACTTTTGTTTTTATCCTTTATTGCAGTAATCCTAACGAGCAGCTGGATAATGAGCATAGCAACCGTCAGGAGCGTGGCCGTTACAAAACTGTCGAATGGACAGCCTACGAGAGTGTTCACAAAAAATATTTAAATTTTGGTAAGTCTTTAATAAACAATTTCATGCCAGATGTAGCCGCCGCCCCCGCAATATACACTTTTGCTCTCTCTCTCGCATTTCTGTGTTTCTTGTTTCAATGGTGTGTTATTTTTTTTTTTTTTTTGCTTTGAAAGTTTTACGCATTGTTTTCCTGGATATAGAAGGGTGGTCCTGGGAATGAATATTCCAGGAAAAAGGATGCTGAACACTGGTTTATGCAAATTTTCAAGGCGAAAAACTTTCATAAACTCTTTAAATCGACCATCAGGCAGCATGAATTTTCTGTTATTTTAGTGAAAGTTAAAAACCGTGAAAAGGGGTTTTTATCACTTACCATTCCCACCCCTGGGCCACCATAAAGCGGATTGGGGCTGAATTTTAAAGAAAAAGGAAAAATAAAAAAAAATAAAAACACACACACATACACCCATACCCTTAAAAAAAAAGAACAAAAATGAATGAAATTACTCTACGGGGCAAAATTCTCAAAATCTAATTGTTTATATGTACGACTACACGGGCATACCTTTAAAATCCTTTTGGTCCTTTTTTTTCTGTTGTATATTTTGAACAACGAAACAAAAAGGTCAGCAAATTTAGAAGAATGGCTAGTAATTATTAATTCAGCCTTATAATCGGACTCCTTTTGTTGTTAATGTTAATTGGTTTTATGGGGCTAATTTACAGGATATTTATTAGAGCAAAAGAAAATCATCAGGAAAGTTTAATAGAATGGATTTTTGGTTGTTTAAGAAGTAGATTAGGATTCTTATCATTTTAATGTTTGTTTCTCATTTCAAAATTTCATTTTAATCCTTTTTTGTTGTTGGGAAGTGTATTTTAACGTATTTAAAATTTATTATATAGGATTATTTAAATTGAAAATAAACAAAACGATTTTAATAAAACTTTATCATAATTTAAAGAATACATATTTTTGTTTTCATTTCATTTTAATTTCGTGGAATAATCCGTATATTATAATATTTTTAATTACAAATTTAGAAACTCTTTACTCTTTTAAACATGTTAAAACAAATGTTCCAATAATTACCATGCACATACTACTCTGCCAAGAACCGGTAATTTGTTATTTAAAAACCCTTGCTTTAAATTTTGTGCTGCGAATGGAATTTCGTCCGACTCCCTAAAAACGCTAGCGAAGATATATGATGAAGCTTAAGGCCAGCGCCCACTAAAGAGGTGTGGCAGTGACGTGACAATGGCGTGGCGGTCTAATGGCAAGTGGAAAAATTTATTCCCGTATAATCCAATGAAGTAGCGCACATTGAAGTGGAATGGCGATGGCGTGGCATCTGGCAAGTGGCGTGGCATCACTTGATTCCGACACGTTTAATTTTTGAGTGGTAAGTGGCAGTGGATGCCACTTCTCGTTAGTAATAAGATGATGCTGAATCACTTACGCGATACGCTGCTTGCCATTTAGATGCGCACTTAATAATTTTAATACCACTCCGCCACCATTCAACTGTCGCACCACTTTGTTTCCACACGGCAGTCCAAAACCACGCCACTGCCACACTACTTTAGTGTGCGCCCGGCCTAAGGGTGGTACAAAGCGTTAAATAAAGGCTGATAATTCATCGAAGACATGCCTCATTCTAGATTTACTTCGACCTATTCAAACGATGGAAACATTGAAAAGTTGAAGGAAAATGTGCTCGATAACCAGCCAGTCCAGCTTAAGTGCAATGGGTGATGATCTTAACATCTCCCATGAGCCTGTTCGTTCGATTTCGGTTAATATTCCACTACTGGGGTGAGTGTCATCAAACTGACGCCCATTGGCAATTATGTACTTCTATTCTCTACAAAATAATGGAGACAAAATTAATAAGAAACTTATGGATTATCCTGAATCTAACCAAATTCTACGCGACAGGCTGTACGGTGTCAGACAGAAAAGACCTACTGGTGATCCTCTCGTATGCCTGACGGAGTACCAAAAGCATTCATTCCTTTTTTGAATCTGCTCTGGTTGTTCTAGATCTCGCCAAACCTCTTGATCGAGTTTGGCACCTTGTTCTGTTGAATAAGCTCCTGTTGGTATTGAGTGCATTCTAAGTAAGGAGCTGGATTGAGAGCTTTCTCCTTGCCGTTCAATCAAGATGGCTTTGAATTTAAACCCAACACAATAACTCCATCCATCCAATGGCGCTACAGCCCCAATCGAGCCTTGGCCTCCTCTAGGGAATTTCTCCACGTTTGACGGTCCTTTGCAGCATGTCTCCAGTTCCGGATGTTGAGCATTGCCTCTGCGTCAGCCGTCACAGAGTCTATCCATCTCCTCCTGGGTCTGCCTACTGGTCTATTTCCTGAAATTTCTGATATCATAAGCCGTTTTGGGATGCGATTGTCCTCCATCCTGACAACGTGACCGGCTAGTCTTAGTATGTTAATTTTTATTAAAGTTGGGAGTTCTGGGTCGTCAAAAATTTCATACAACTCGCTGTTGTATCTCCCCCGCTGTTGTATCTCCTCCTCTCTGGTTGGGCCTATTATGCACCTGAGGTCTTTCGGGCATCTTGCATAACATTGACCAGCATTTCGAGCGTTATAGCAGCTATTTTGGCTCGTATATTAGCTTTGAGTTTCGCCAATGGTCTTCGGATTGCTGGCATAAACTTAACTTTTTAAATAACCCCGCAGAAAACAGTTTGGTGCCGTTAAATCCGGAGAATGAGGAAGCCACTCCAAATCACAATTTTTCGACACAACGTGTCTCGGGAACTTGCGTTGCAAGAGCTTCATCGTAGCGGCTGCGGTATGGCATGGTACGCCCTCTTGTTGAAAATACAAGCTCGTCGAACCTTTTTCACGCATTTTCGGAAGCACAAAGTGCGCCAACATCCAACGGCAGCGTTCGCCGTCGAGGGTTTCTCGAGCTGTGAAGAAAAATGGTCCGATGCTGGTTTTTGGGGACACTCCGGCCCAAAGGGCGGTAACAGCAGACTTGCACTGGGCGGCAAATTTTCTAGGGGCGGCCGTGACTTTCTCGTCGTGCAGTGGTGTTTCGTGAATGACACGTGGGTTCTCTGTTCCCTAAATTCGACAGTTTTGTTTATTGGCTCCGTCAGAGAGTGTAAAATGAGCTTCGTCCGTCATCAAAATTTGGTCCCAAAAATCTGGCTGGACATCGTTCATTCTTGCGACGTACGCCATTATTGCAAACTACGCGGCTTGTATGTTGGTAACATTCTTTGAGTAAATTGCACTTTGTATTACAAGAGATGAAGATTTTGCTTAGAGTCGTTCCACTCACGGTTAACTCTTGAGATCGGCGGCGATACGACACATTTCGATTATCGGCATAACTCTCTCTTACCGCTTCAACAAGTTTATTAGATCGTCGCGGTCGAATGGGACGCTGGCGAGTGGCTACAGACCCGTACTCAAAGAAACTCTCCACCAGTGGCGTAGCTGAAACTTCGGAGGCCCCCCGCCAAAATCTCAATAAGGCCCTCTATAACCCAGCGATAACCAAAAAATTCTAAGACCCAAGCGAGTCAACCCTACGTAACCTATAACTTACTAAACTAGCTCATTTTCCTAGTACTCAAAACACATCGACTTGAGAAGCTTATTAAAAACTCATAACTATATAAATAAAAAACATTAAATAAATTTTTATCGCTATTTAGTACGCGAGACTGCGTGAGGATTCACAATTCTTCTATTTCTTGTGCGCTCGCTTTGAAATTGTGATGCATCAACCAATCAATGTATTGCTGTTTATGTTTCGATACAAGAAATCAGTAGGTCATTACTTTAAAAATTAAATGGAGATTAATGTTGGATTAAATCTCCAATTTTATATACCTACAATCTACAGTCTCAAGTGGGATTTAAAATGTATACACGTAGATTGGAAAAAAAACTGACTGACTGAGGCCCCCTAAAGCTGGAGCCCACCCCGCGCCGCGGGGTCTGCGGACCTTCAGCTACGCCACTGCTCTCCACCAAACTACGAATTGTGTTGTGTGGAGTCAAAGAATTTCTGCCATATTTTTTACGATAAGCCCGCACAGTTTTCTCAATTGAACGATTATTTTCAATGTAAAGCGCTACAATTTCAGTGCGTTCTTTTGGTGTCAATTCACATAGCTAAAATGGTACTGAATGACGTTTCAGAATGGTCTAAATTTGTCAAAATCGGCTAAAAAATGTCACAGTTATTCAATGTTGAAATACCGAAGGTGTTGATGGCGATTAGATGTATAATAAAAAAGACACAATAAAATTTAAGTAGAAATTAAAAAATGAGTCAAAAAAGTAAAAAAGATAAAATCATCCGCACCCCCCCCCCCCATCCCCCTTTAAGCTATAAGCGCCCCCAGTTTGAAAACCGCTGCATTAGTAGACTTTTGCAGGTTCCGAACAACTTTAATTCCATGGAAAAGAGCCTCCAACTATCCTTTTTGATTTTATAATCGCCTTAGTATGGATATTGATGTTTCTTGTTATTTCCGACTAGAGAAAGCACCCATCGCATACTAAGATTCAAACCAATACCAACTCGGCTTCGATCACAAATAGCATTATTATGTACTCTGCCGACTTTAAAATAGTTCTATATCAGCTCAAATCCCTTGACTCGAATTTTTCCCAAATTCATATAAAAAATCTGTGTTTATGCAGATATTAACAAAATCCACCTGTGCTGCCTGAATCCATTATTATTATTATAATTATTATGATCGTAGAGAAAACTGTTATATCAGCGGATGCTCTGAAGAGTAATGTCAACCCCATCACTTCAATCAAGCCACCTTTTTCGAATCCGTAAAACTGAAGGTTGAAAAATTACTTTAATATTGGAGGATACGACTATTGTCCGGGGAAATTAGCATTTTAAGGAGACAAAATTCCAAAATGGCTGGAAATTGGACCACAGCTTCCTTGGTACTTTTTAAGAAAACAATTTCGGAATCACAAAAAACATGGCCGCCGGAGATATCACTTTTTGGCAAAAAAGTCACTCAAAAACTGGTTTTACCGAACAAATTTTTTCATCAATCAATACGAAATGTCATTGCTTACAAAGAATCCCCTTGTAATTTTTTCGAAAATCTAACCCTTTCGGAGTTATTTAAGGTCAAAGTTTCCAAAAATCACTTACCGGCAAAAAATACTTTGAATAATTCGGAAGGTCAAGGCCTTCGAAAAAATTTCAAGAATGGTATTTTGTAGGTAATAATGTTTCGTATTGATTGATCAAAAAATTTTTTTCGAAAAAACCAGTTTTTGAGTGATTTTTTGCCAAAAAGTGAAAGCTCCGGCGGCCATGTTTTTTTTTGTGATTCCGAAATTGTATTCTTAAAAAGCCCTAAGGAAGCTGTGGTCCAATTTTCAGGCATTTTGGAATTTTGTCTCCTTTCGTGCGTTTTTTTTGCTAATGTCCGCGGACTACTAAAAGTTGATTGCAATGCATATCAGTTTATTGCCACTTTATCATCCACCTTATCGAGGAGGTCGCTGTTGCGAAGAAATCAACTGTGAAAGGTGATTTTGTTAAACATTTTTGTGTGAAATTAGTTTTATAGGACGATACCATTCCTTTAGGAATGTCCAGCTATTGGTACAAATTTTTTTCCGTCACAAGGAATCAAAGTATCATTCAACACATTTCTTTGGTACAATTGTTGGTGTGACCTGACTTTTAAATTTATAATAAAACTAAATTTTCAATTATTTTTAATTGAAAATCGAACAAAATAAAACAAAATTTCCTTTTTTGTTTTCTATTTACAGACACAAAACCGAAATTAAAAAATCACTATCGTGCCCACAGACTATCATTCTGGCTAAATCTCGTCCCAGACTTGCACAAGCCTGGCGGTGACAACGTTCCAGCATCACATCATCAGCTAGAAAATGATGAAATAAGGCCACCCCCGGAGCCGACGGTGAAGCCATTAAATCCACCAAATCATCGGGATACACATTCATCCAATTATACCATATTCACAACGCAGGTATTCTCCTTGCTGAATTTATCATCACCAGCATCATCATCATCGCTGCATCATAACAATAGTAGGTATAATCAACACAAAGTTCCTTTATCACAGGATCAAGATTTAATGGATGACCATCAACACAGTACGAGTCCGCCACAGGAGGATGGTTTCGCTGCATATAGTACAGCACTTAGTGTTACAATAGCAATTGGGTGTAGTCTACTTATATTGAATGTACTAATATTCGCTGGGGTATATTATCAGCGTGATAAGACGCGACTTAACGAGCCACGGCCACATCATAAAAAGCGTAACGAGAACGGTCAAATGCCGAACAATATTTGCGGGGATCTTGAGACATTAACAATACACTCAAAGAGTGATCCTGCCACTATCCTTGGCCATCATCATGCCTTACAACATCATCAACTGCCACCGCCTGAATTTGCGGACATCCCCCAGAGGGCACCGCCGCCGCCTAAACACTTGAAGTCTGTGCCAGAAAGTGCAATGCTGCCGCCGCATGCCCTGCAGATGATCGGTAATCAATGCGGTACGCTAACCAAAAAGAGCTGCATGAAGCAGCCTCAAACCAACACTAGCAGTAGTAGTCAAAATATCATGGACGAGCTGCGAGTGTGACACTAGCTCAGCGCCACGTACTTATAAGTAAGTAAGTGTTCAACGTGCACAAGATCACAGCTAAAATGACATCCCTCGATCGTAGGTAATAAAATGTACTAAAAAAAAAGAATCAATATCCAAAGTTTCAGAGAGTTCGGCTCATTCGTAAACGGATTTCAAAACTAAGAAACGGACATGACAAAGACAGTTATAAACAAATTAACTTAACACATAGCTTAAATCCTTAATAAATGTTCGAAGTTTTTATATATAACGGAAAATGGAACTGGAGTTTAGTTAAAACATTAAAAAAAACAATTCACTTAAAACTATAGTTAATGTTCAAGTGACTTAGGACCAAAATACGAACTGTATAAAGAAAGAAACATTTTTAACACTAAAACAAAATATATGGCATCAAGGATGGTAGGACAGACGTCGTCTAAGATCAGCTCTTGGTGAGTTCGTTTGAGAGAATTTAAAGTGGAGTTTTGTATAAGCGCAGGTAAGGGCGGTTTCTAGTTTTGATTTTGAATAGTTCAGTGTTTGGATTCAACTAGTTAAAAGTTATTAACAATTTTGTAAAGGAACAAGAATGACAGAACTTTCACTTTAATATAATCAGCAACATTTTGGATGGAGAAGATGTCAATAAAATAGAGATTTTTTTTTGGAATTGGTCAAGTGTGTTTTTTTGGACAGAAAAATGTCCTGAAATTACAAATAAACCAATTTTATAAATTAAACACTTTAGATCACACACAGGTCTGCTTATGAGTTTCTAGTATTAATCTAAACTGTCTTCTAGTCAATCTTGCTAAAACCACACTGTATTTTTCATACCAATATTTTTTAAGCTAACTTTAACTAAAAGTTCCTTAAGAGAAACGCAACCACTCACAATTATTTTCACTGCTAGGGCGTATAGGGATTTATTAATATCTTCCTTCAGATGGTCTAAAAAGGTTGAGAGCATAGCGCGGAGTGAAGATTGACTGAACGCTTAACTTCGGTGTGCACTTGACAGCGACAGCGGAAATGCATATGTCATCATCGCAGCACTCGCGAGTATGCTGCCTAATATAGGGGGCCCCAGGTCAAGTTGACGTCTCTTTACCACGAGAGTGGTTAGTTCAGTCCTATTGTATGTAGAACCTCAAACAATGCGAGGATCAAGGAGACAGAGAAAGAAAGAAAGAAATCCTAGGAGAGATAGCAAGTAGATAGATACCGGTTACGAAATGGCATAGGCCGGCTGTGAGGAGAATAAAAGATAGGAATTTCGAATTTTTTATGGCCCGGTTAGAAACCCACAGAACCGATAGGCAAGGGTTTCTCGGTAGAATTCTGCCTGCCTTCCGACATACCTACAGGCACTTACATATGTAGCCAGTCAATTAAGTAGCGAGCTTGGTCGGACTCAACTTTTTGCCGCCAAGAGAGCAGAGACAGTAGGTTGCTGATCAGTATCGCGCAATCTTCCGGCTTGTTGAGTACCCCTTAGAGGGACCCTTTCAAGGGTAACAATGTTCATGACGCTAGACTGAAGAAATGTGTTGTGTCGGTCTTGACTCAAAGGTTATGGTGAGTTTAAACAGTAGGAATCTACATGACGCTATTGTCTGGGTACGGACGTCCACGGTGTGTCATGTCATGTCTTATGGTCATTACAGGCAGTGGAGGACACAACACCCTTCTGCTTTCCTGATTATAGACTCTCACCACTACTTCGTAAAGAAATATCCTCCTTTCTGTACAGTGTGATCTTCAAAATCATCTGTCATTCTGCCCTACCTTGTACTGACTAAAACTGATGATCCTTATTCATAAGAGGATATGCGTTCCTAAGATCAAGTATATTATCAGTACAATGTTCTGTTGCTGAACAAAAAGAACAGCGTTTAAGAAAAATCGTTGGTATTTTAATGACTAAGTTCATTATACCATCACATATCCCACCGCTGCCACCAAATTTATGTGCAATTATTTATTTACCTACCACAAAGGGTGCTGGGAGTGACGTTTTTTTTATGTGGGAAAACCAAGCTTTGTACTGCTAGTCTGTCATATCGTTCAGGTCATGGTACAATATCTGAAAGCAAGCTTGGTTTGAAAGATAGAAGAGAATATGATAGATCAGGGGAAGTCTTGGGGTGTTAGAGCATGTGGCGATGAAAATTACGTTTGAACTCTTGGGTGTTCGGGAAAACTGATTGTGGGAGATTATTCCATAGCCAAATTGTTATATTTATAAACGAACTTTTAGACGTCAGTGTGCACGAAAAAGGGAATGGGAGAGTATGAGAATGAGAGTCGATCTAATTATTCTCTCAATTTTTAGTAGAATGGAGGCGTGAGTGTCTACGATGAAAATAAAATATTACCCTAGAGGCTATCGTCTTTTATAGTACTTTGCTAATTGTGTTAACAAGGTATTTCAGCCTATAGGATGAGGGGCCTTCAATGGTTTTTTTTGGATCGGAATGAGTAGCAGCTTTTGATGTTTCTTCTTCTTAAATGGCGCTACTGTCGTTGTAGCACTCGGTCCTCTTGAAGTCTCTTCTTCCAGTCGTCTTTAGGTCTTGCTAGTTCTTTCCAGGTAGCTCTTTCTTGATATTTTTACTGAGCTGTAAATACACCCTTCATCAAGCAAGGGCTTGACGGCCTGCTTAACTGCCCTGTTTAGTATACCGTCAAGACGAGGCGCCCTAATATCCGCGGTCTTCTTGACATACCTCCTCGTTTACAGCAAAGACTTCATCAAAACATTCTTGTAGAGTGGATGGGCTACCCCTGTTCTGCAGGAAGAGGGAATAAACCCTTTGGCTTAGCAGTGCTATCCATATCATCGGTGAATAGCTTTTACCTGTGATAAACGACATGAACATTTTATTGTTGACATGTTTTGCACTTGAAAAAAAAATACGAAATCCCACATTTATTTTCTAAGCATTTTGTTGATGTCTTGTTGATATTTTTGTATGCATGAATCCACAAGATTTTCTGCATATATACTTTTTTACTACTCTTCACAAGAGGTAATAAAATTTTTATGACCCCCATGGCTTGTCGGAGAGATCATGATCATAAAAGCAAAACACTTGTACCTTTGCAACGGAACTAGATACGCGATAATGCACGCGAAGGTGTAAACCCCACATTTTTGGTATGGAGTAAACATATTATTTTACAATTTCGTAATAAAACATCTTATAGTTCTAAAAGTTAGTTTTAAAATATTTTGGGATTGTTAACTTCTGAAAAAATATAATTTGAAACTTAGCTATTTTCCAATTACAAACCACATTTCTTAGGATAATTAAAATTTATTATTCCAACACTAATTTCTACATTTTTTGATATCTTCACCAACCACCATAAAAAATACTACATTATAATCAAATCTTTCCTAAAAAAACTATCCACTAAGTAAAACTACATACTGCCCTTAATCTCAAAAAAAAAAAAATAAAAATAAACATTTGATAAAAAAATATAAAAAAAAAACATAATAAACCTGGTGTAAAAAGAAATTTTGTTAGATTTTAACTATTAAGATGAAGAAACAAAATAATAATAAAAAAAATGTAAAAAAAAACACACGTGTAAACTTTTATCGTAAGAGTGTATGATCATTCTTGTATGAAAAAACAAAAAAACAAAAAAATAGCGAATTGTAGTTATGTTAAAAACATAAAAAAATTATATAAATAAAAAAAAATCATAGAACGTGAACTAAAACAATTTAACCCTTAAGACAACACACTTAACTTGAACGATGTTCGTTAGAGAACTTTTATACTGTACAAAAAAAAAAAACATAAAAACATAAAAAATGATGAAAGAAGAAAAAAATTAATTAATTAACAAAAAAAAAGTGAATATTTTTAACAGAAAATATTTAGACAGTGATTAATTAATTAATTAATTAATAACTGGTGACTTAATTAGTTATATGTTTTTAGTTTTTGTAATGATGAAATAAATTAATATGTTTTAAGGTTTTTAGTTAGTTGCTGATTAATATTATAAGATTTTAATGGATGTTTACATTGGTTATGGTTTTTATTTTGATTATGGATACTGGGGGTTTTAACCAGGTTAGAAAGTATATCGAAGGCTAAATCCCGTGAATATGGACCTCTTAGAAGCGTACTTCCATATTTTTATAATTGCCTGAAAATTTTATGCTTCTTAAATTTTCCTTTCCTATAAAACTATTTCTCTATAGATTGATGTTTACGGTAGCTCCGGCCCTGGTAGACTAGACGTTCAAGTGTCCGACACCATTCCAGAGGTAAGCGGTTCGAGTTCACTCTATGGTCCATTCGTCTTTCCATTTCTCCAACCTATATAGCTTTCCCTTACGTACACTTTTGTTTGTTCCACTTTCTGAACCGTGAGCACTTGTGATTTATAGTTTTATAGTAGTTCATATCAATGTAATCTTATTATATATTCAATGAATAAAGGCTTTTCATGACAAATAGATGACGAAATTTGAAAGGTAATCAAGCACTTTCGAACAACAAACCCCGGAATGGCAACCCCGTTGGAGGGGTTATATCGCCCGAAATCCACGATCACATGGGTTGAGGCTCCATTTTTCGCAGCATCACCGTCCTTCAACGTTCCTTTTGTGCAACAGATATTCCTTTTTATTTAAATTTTCTTTTTATATCAATGCCCTACGTAATCTTCGCACATTCTGCTATAAACCGAAGTGAAGAAGCCATCTCTTGTTGCATCGGAGCCGGTGAAGTAGAAGCGCGTGTTTACCTTGACAGTCCTCAATCACTACTTACATCTATACCCGTGTTCTCCTTTTCTGCTCTTTTTTACTCGTATTTACTTGGAACTACTCCTGCTCTCACAGAGAATTCATAGGTTTTACTCAAATCGACAAATTTTGAGTTCCTTTAATTTTTTACTCCGGAGTACTTAAAAGTAGAAGGGGAACACGGCTTATGTCAATTGTAGCATAAGATCGTTAGACAGAGAAATGGCCAAGAACAATCAATCCTATAAAATTTTCTATTTCGAATAGTGTTTATACTTTAAATGTTTTTGCCACTAGAAATCGCCACATCAACTACTAGGCTAAGAGGCAACAGGAGAAACCTCATTGAGGAGTCCTTTTGTTATAAAAGTTTATGCATTCAAATAGAGCCCAACGGTTGAAATACAGATCATTAGTTTGATTTGTTCAAAATAAAGTGTGTCGATCACTTGATTTTGTTAATATACAAAGAAACGAGTCATATAAATGGCAACAAGAGTAGGTATGGGGGCGGTTGAGCTTTGGAACCAAATTATACAAATGACATGCAGACGACCTTAGCGGTGTGCAAATGAGGTGCAGCCGACCATGGCACGTCATTACTTGCAAAAAAATTAATCAAAATGCATTACGAGTCATAAAAAATGCGAAAAGAGTAGGTATGGCAGCGGTTGAGTGTGGGAACCAAATGAGGTGAAGCCGACCGTGGCGGTTCGCAAATGAGTTGCAGTCAACTATGGTGCGTTCGGTCTTCCATGAGGGCTAGGTGTGGTCACTCATACAAGACGATTGCAAGTAGTGGAATTACTCGTACGAATACCCATAAATTGGGTGTGCTAGGATGAAACCAGATGCAACCAAATTGACTATGTGTAGACAGACTCCCGTTATTTTTAGGATGTGCCAACGGTACGAAGGACACAAATCGCCAGCTACTTTCGATTCAGGCCATTATTTGTTTTAAATTGTCTCAATTTGTCTTAATTTTTTTTGGATAATTATGATGATTATCTCATGTCTTATGTCATATCAGATTTACTAATGGCTACGTCTTCATTATGTTTATAAAGTCAAAGTAGATTTTTCTTATTGGAAATGAGGTATACATCTGCACCAAACTGCCAAAAACAAGAAAAACAACGAGGGTGTCTCTATATTTGAATTCTAGTCATTTATACTTCAAAAATTTGCAATTCGCTTCAAATTTGTAGACTATCACTTTTCATTAATTCTCTACAAAATTGAGTTATTAGGTTCACCACTATTTCTATGCCTTTACGATAAGTTACGGAATATTAATAATTCTAAGAATGCGACCTCATAATAAATCTGCTGAGAAATCTACAAACCATTCAACTAATGTTGATAATAAAAAGTTTTTTTTATATTCATTTCAAAAATGCTCTTTCAATTAAGTTGAAAAAGTTTTGCAAAGTTTTAGATCATGACAATATATCTCAGGAATTCCTCTTAACTGTTTTTGGGTCTCCTGCATAAATATTTCACGTTTTAAACTTAACAAGAATTTTATTACTTCAATTTATTCCTTTCAATAAATCACCAAAAACATTTCAATGTGTATACAACAAGAACTTCACTATTCAGTCATTCTTCGTTTTTTTTTTCTATTTGAAATTCACACAGTGTTCGATATGCTCGGGCCCACACAATAATCCTTGAACTTTTTTTTATGAAAATTCTTTATTTCGTCCTTCAAAAAAAAAAAAGTTTTTCTTCTGCGCATAATTGATTTTTCTTTGGCAAAAGTTATTTACGACATAGTCCCCGATTCGTAAAGTTTCTCTACTTAAAAGCGAACTTTTAATGCGGTATTCCTTTCGCACTATATCACGATAGTACGGATCGCACTTCAATGCCGTATCGGATCCACATCTGGGGAAGATTTAATATTATGTTTCGTCCTACGTTTTTTTTTCTTTTTTTGCATCCACTGGGGAATATTGGCAAGGTTATACCAAGGTAAAGCAACTATGTTGTATATCCTCAAAATAAACTGAAATGTGGCAATCCATCAGTAAACTCTGAAAATGCGACGTGATTAAGCTTTTATTCGAGCATCCTTCAAGGTGGTTTTCATTCAATGTTTTTATTTTGGAAAGGGTTAATTTACAGCACCATTTACAGATCGTTATGCTTCACCTTGGTATCCTCAGGAGTATCGCTTAAAGGTCCTTACCAAGGTGAGAGATTTGTAACAGAATAAAAACGTAGGTATATACACAATCGTGTATCGTTGATGTATGCCTTTCGATCAACCATTGAGCTAACACCAATTTCTACTCAAGACCGGGATTCATTCAATTATTAACACATAACACGTCCTGTCCCAACATGAACGGAAAAAGCCTTTCGTAAAATATTTGTTAGGAATAAAAACGATGGATGGAAAGAGGGGAAAGAAGATTTTATATTCCCGTGTGAATTTAAGAATATTTGAGCACGTGTTTCAAGAACTTAATTAAACATACTCGATCCATTGGCCGAACGTACATTATACATTATACAGAATTATTTTGAAATAAATGTCTATCTACAACCTCAAACCCACCTGTTTCAGGAAAATGTCTAGATATCTAAAATTATACCACTATTTGCCCTTCACAGAATGGGCTGGGGTGTGATGAACTCCAAGAAAAATTGACTATAAGTTTTCGTAACATTCTATAAATTTAGATTCAATCGTTCTCCATTGCGTGAACGTTTTCCAGAACTACTTTTACCAAAATAGTTAAGCTCATGTGTCTTAATTTTTTTTTATTATTAAGCCAATATAGTTCATTCTTGGGTTTATTCCTTCTCTAGACCCATAAGTAGTTTATTTTGATAAAGGTATACATAAAGGTATGTATTGGCACCAACAAAACTTGGCGTATTTTCGTTATAAACTCAAAGTTAATCGACTGCATCTCATTTGCATAATTTCGTTCCCACACTCAACCGCCACTATACCTACTCTTGTTGTAATTTATATGGGAGTTCCAAAATCAGTACTACCAGTCCTGTAAGTCATTGGTCATGTCATGCCTTAATATTTAGCATTAAGTTTAGTATTAGCTAAGGATATTTTTGGGATCATGATTAGTAGGGAAGATGTTAGCGAAGATGGCGATTGACGCTGCTTTTAAACTCTTTGATGTTGTAGGATGAAATACTGATTGTGGAAGGTCGAGTTGTTCTATTTAGAAACAAATTTCTAGACTATGGCGTGCGCGAAAAAGGAGGACTGAAGGTAAAGAGGCCAAGCCGAGCGGGCTAATCTAGTTTTGCGTGGAAAGAACTCTTGTGGAACAATCGCAATGACAGTAGCAAAAAAATATTGTCAGAGACTCATACGGAATTTCAAAGGGTCAATGGTCGCGGAAATGGCGAGATCGCCGATAAGTTTGAGGGTCTTTTTGAACATTATCTAACGCCGCTTAACATCTGTATATTATCTAACGTTCTCTTAGAAATTCCAGCCGCAAGGATATATTGGCAATTTGGAATATGTGGTCTTTCCAATCACCCCTTGTTCCTTGGTCAATTTCATCTCTAGAATGTTGAGGGATGGCGCAGCCATTAGTGTTCATCGTCCACTGACAAGGCTCGGGAGGTGTTGCAGGTTTTATTGGAAATAACGTCTCCTTTTATTGGGATGGGCTAAACATCTGCAAGTTTCCAAGAGTCTGGTTAGATCTCTGAGAGGTATACAAGGCAAATGCCTAGAGGCTTAGCTAGAGAGGAGGCGCTTTTATTTAGGATGACAGAACTTCAAGCCCTTTTAGGTATCGATAAAACTCGAAGTCCTGAAGGAGACCCTACTCATTGTATATGTGGATCACTTGGGCTGGTATCGAAGTGTCGGACTTTAACGCCGTCCTGGGAGTATACTGTAGGTGCGTGAACCTTTATGGACCTAAATAAATGCTTCTGAAGCTGCTTTGAGACATCCTAAGGATCCATTCACACAAACGCCGCCGGCAGGCCGTGGTCTGAAGGTTTCTCGCCTTGAGGCCAAGTATTACCACACACTCAGCGGCCGCAGGCAGGCCGTGGCCTGCAGTCCAGGAAAACTGACAAAAATCGTTAAGTGTGTGGGCATTTATCGTCAGTCCGGGCTTGAAGCTCAGAACTTCTATTCAGTCTGAAGTTTTCTTTGAGGCCGGGAACATTTTACCACTTGAATTAACAACCTGATACTCTAAACTGTCGTCTTCGCCGGTGTGGTTGTGGGGAATCATGAGGTGACCTGCAGTCGAAGGCATGTCAGGCGGGTTCCTCAAGTCCTCAGTCAGACTGACTAATGTGTGGTCTTCATCTGGCCGTGCCTGTCGACCTCGCCTGAGACCTTTAGTGAATGGGGCGACGTTTCGTAATAGCCTGTTTTCCCTTTCTTGCGGATTGCGCCGGCCATATTAGGCTATCCTTTCTTTCGAGGCAGCTACCTGTGGTAACCATTTGGAGGTTATGATGACACTTTAACCAGGCTGGAATATTCATAGCGCGCACATATTTTTATATACACATTGATCCTATTTTTACATAATAATAAAGCATTTTCTTGAATTTTTGAAAACTGTTCCTGTAATAAATTGGTTTCTTCAAAAATTGGACCCTGGTCGTCACCTTTCTCAGCTTCACAATCGTATTACAAAATTATTAATTCAATCAGTTTGTAAGTCTAATCCAAAAACAGGGTATGCTATTCGCATAAATTTTAAAATATCCTGTTTCCTTTATTTTAAAATATTTATCCACCAATTTTTACTAAATTTCACCTTAAAGTAAACATTTATTAAATATCTTAAAAATATCCAGCAAATAAAAAAAAATAATTATTAAATTTATAATTATTAATGGAAATCTTAAAAAGACTGAATTTGCATGAGCATAGCAAATGTAATAAAATAATGAAAAAAAAAATTGAAAAAAAAATGAAAAATTTCAAAAATTTTTAAGAATCAAAACATGAAAAAAATTTATTATTATTATGATTAATATCGCCTTTTTAATAATTTTAGTATGGATTTTCTTATTATGTGTACAAAAAAAAATAAAAAAAACAGAATGAAAAATGTTTTTTTGTTATTTTAGGAAAAATGGATTAAGTTTAGTTTTAATTTAAGAATTTTGAATAAAGTAAAAAATAAAACAAAAAAAATTTTTTTAATTTAATAAATTTGTTAAGAAAAGATTTATTTATTTTTTTTCAAATTTTTATTATTTTTAAATTTTATTAAAATATCAAAAAAAAAATTTATTTTCTCTTAAATTACGTTTTCTAGAATAAATATAAAAAAAATTTGTATAACAATTTCTGTATGAATGCTGTAAATAAGGGGAAAAAGAAAAGAGATTAGTCAAACTAATTATCACTAAAAATACGAAGAAAAACTGAAGTTATTGAGTTATATAAGGAATAAAAATTTTAAAAATTTAAACACAATAATTTTTATTTACAATTTTATTTTAAAGGATTAGTCTTGTGCCTTTGTTCACTAGTTTAATCAGGTGCATGGGACGTACTTGAATTTTTTTGATGGTACCTATATTGATTTTTTGAAGTGAAATTGATGGTTTCATACGGATTTTTAAAAAAATCTTTAATATCAACTTATTTTAGGTCAGTTATCCATAGTGAATTCAGGACTTTGCAGTATTATCAGATAAGTATTTTTATTGTATTTTGAGTGTTATTTAAAATACATGACATTTAACTTTTTGGTACCCCTTTTCCCAGTATATTAAGATCAAATTTTCGTAGAAATATGGCATGAGTATTTATCGCTTAAAAAATATTTTACAATTTCTGCTTTTGACGTATTTATTTTCTTTGGAACATTTCATAAAAGTGATTTTACTAATTTGGAATATAATTTGTACAGTCTTAAAATTGTCTATGTATATGCTAATTTATTTCCCGCAGGATGTTTGCTTAGGGCAGCTTAATTAGCGAGTTCTTTGAAAATCAGTCATAATCATATAGGTGAAAACAATGTTTGCGAGCTTAGTGTTCGGTTCGAGTGAAAAACATGAAGTGAAGGCGCCATCATAAAAAGCTTGACGTAGAATGAACCCGCAGGTAGTACAGGAACGCTTGGCTTGTGGTGGGGCCACACGATGGAGAATTTTGGTCGTAGAGACTTCTGTCTAGAATTTTTCTTGTGAAACAAAGCAAAGTCGCTGCTAAGTCGCTGGAAAAGTTCACAGAGACATTCCGTCAACATGTCCGCACACACATCTCATTGGAGCTATCGTTGCATTCAAATTTCACAGTCTATACAGAAGTCGGACGGACAAAATTTCTTATCGTGTCTAGGATTTTACATCTCAGTTAATCAATCAAAGGTGATTTTAAGCCTTTGTTATTTACTCAAATAGAACTCTTCTGCGAAGGACGTTGAAATCTCTGCCGAGGTCAGTAGTCAAGGAGTTAAGATGTCTGACTAAGATATATATTCATAAGTAAGGCTGCTGCAGGCTGCAAAACTACGACAGAAAGTTCCAAAAAAAACTTCGAATCGACCATACAATTCCGTTTATTCTAGACTGAGAGCATCTAAATCTCGCCTTGGCAACTGGTCCATTGCCTAGTCAGCTCCAATTGACCATATCCTGCTTCTGCCCCAACCAACACAGTTCCCAAAAAAGAACTCTCTGGCACTAATGCAAAACCAACCTGTTGGGGTTTACCCGGAATTTTCAAGCCACTGACTAGGATTCCTGTTTCTGTAGTAGCAATGAAAACTCTTCCGCTCCACATGTCACCAAAGTCATATGGGCGGGAATACGTTTGTTCATTGCTCACTCTTTCAAATTGATAAAGTCTACGCCGAATAGATGGTTCTTCGACATCGTACTCTAGAAAGAACCGTCAGTATTATAAAAGAGCTTACTTCTGAGTTCTACGCTTTCACGTAAAAAGACACCAACAATTTACAACAAATCGTAGACAATCCGAGGTTAGTCTAGACATTGCAGGCCGCGACATACAAGCCCTTGTTCTATTTCTTACTTCCTACTTAATAAGTCAAAGCACACTCTCCTTGCTCTCCTTGATCGTAAATTTCTCATATTCATATTTTACCTCAATCATCACAACTTCTAGAAGAACTGTTTGGGGCTATAGGAATATTAACCGACTGGGCTTTGTGTTTTCGTAGCGTGAACGCCAACCTTGTCGCTTTCTGGGCAACCAGAGTAATACGAGCGAATTGCTTTTATTGGAAGTGTGATGATGATGTGTGTGATGGAGTGTACAGATGTTCTCTGTTTTGTCTAAGTCTTCCATAAAAGAAAGTCATATAATTATTTGATAGTGGTTAAGAAGTACCAAAGCTCAAAGCAACTACCGAAAGCGAAAATCTTGGCAACTTTCATCAAGAAGAACCTCACTTCTTCCACAAACCCTCCGTTTATTTACAAGAAAGAAGTGATAATCAATCCAAGGCTGACTTATTAGAGTCTCCATTCGTCTTAAATTCTTCTTAATCCGACATCAGCTCGGTTTCTGCGGATTTAACGGATAGGATTTTCTTAAGGATTTATAAGCTGTATAAGTGCCTAGAAGAGACCTATGGATGATGATATTTCTCTGTGTTACCCTATGTTTACTGGGAGATAATGCAAGCTAAGTATGTGCCAGACCTTTTATTAATTACTGTCATGTCCAATACGGATAATGACTCATTCCTGGTTAATATCGCAAAGATCGTGTCGAATTCGAAGCCTTTAAAGGCAGTATTGTCTTATAATAAATGAATTCTCCACTATGTATCTTTATTTAAATAAAGATCCTTTCAAGATCTGGATTTAACCGCTGACACTTTTCTTAACATGCATCTGGCAATTGAGCTCCAATGGAACGTGTTGAAGCCACCAAGAAAAATTTTGAATCGGAAAGTGACGAGATGAGGTCTTTTGAGTTGAGATTAATCAGATCATCGCTTTCCTCCTTCTTAAGTTGAGATTATAGCCGCCGAATTTAGCCACTGGGTTGAGCTCCTTGGAGTTGTCGTTGAACGAATCGCATGATTTTCTGCCGTTTGGCAGGAACGTCTGCGAGCAGATTTTGTTGTGTGTTCAGGATATTCCAGGTATATCCCACCGCTGCCACCATTGTTGCGACTTTCTAATTCAGGTCGCGCAGTCTACCGCAGTCTTTAGTGAACAAGAAATTTTTATTCGTTTAAAAAAAAACAAGCGTTGAGAAATTCGTTTTATTATGTTTATAATTACTGCATATGAACAATGCCTAAATTGCTTTGGTTAATAAAATAAATATACAACTTGACTTTGATTGCTAGATGGCAGATTAGTGGTCTTAATCACGACGTTTCGTAGACTCTTTTGTGAACCAAAAAAAGTAGCCAAATACCTTCTTTTCAGGCAGAGTGCAACATGTAAGCCGTGGACATTTCACCGCCCGATGCAAGCGGATCTGCATTTTACAATTTAATTACAGCCTTCAGAGCAATTCTACTTCACAATACGTGACATAATCCACCCATAGAATGATCTCATATTCTGATCCACAAAACAATCCGCGGGCTCGATCTTTTTAACGATCCTTAATCCTTTAATCCTTATTTCAGCCAATGATCAAGGTTGTTATCTACAAGTCGCCTCACCTTGAGTAAACTCGCTTATCTGTCTTAAAGCCTCCTCTGGCCAAGGTTCATCGCCTCCGCCTACAGGACACCCAAGATTGCTCTTAGCCCATTTTATCCTCCATATATCTTTCGAAATAAGCCTGCTAAACATCGCCTCATTACATGTATAATATGACAGACTAAGCTTGGTTCTTAAATGACTTTGTACGAGGGTCGTCCAATAAGTTCGAACAAAAATTGTCCCAATTGTTTCTTGTCTCTGCAGTGTAGTAGTATATCCATGTTTAGTCCACAGTTATATATCGTCGCAGAAACTCGTAAGGATTAAGACAGAAAAGTGCCAAACCAGCATTAGAATCGACCACACGATTACATCTATTCTCCACTGCAAGATCAAAAATGCTCTGCCTTATGATCTGTGGCATTAACTATTTTGTGCACTTTGATTCGTCAACCACTCGAAACCACGCCACGCCGACTTTTAGGAATCATTTACCCAAGGTTTTGATATTTTTCGGTGTTACGCCTTTTAAATAGAAGACTTTAATCACCTAACGGTATTCATTTTTTTCCATGGTTTCTAAAAAAAGTTTGTCTCTTCAATCGAATATAAAAATTAAACCACGTGATGAATATGGGTGAAACTTTATCAGCAGTCTACTGGCAGATGACGCTTACTAAAAGCAAATATTTCTTTTCGATTCTTACTTTGCTATCTCTAGTTGGTACAATTTTAAAACAAATGAGACACTGAACACGCCAATTGTTATGTGGGTCCCTTTTCGCCAAAACCTCAACACAAATATCTTTAAGCCATACCTAAGATTAGTGCTCTTTTGAAACGTATAGCCTTAATGCTCCCAATATTTTTTGGGTTCCATATTCACGTTTCGCAAGGACTAAACAGAGGACATCCAATTTAAGATCTTTAAAAGAAAACAAACATTCGAACTCTGACATTTTAGTGACATGTATAGTTTCGAGAAGACAAATACCAATTCGTTATTTTTAATAAGACATTAGCTGCAACTTTCAAGCATGATTGGTTGCTGTCGTGCAGACGTTAATCGAATTTGTTTCTTCAAATAGAAATAGTTAGCTTTTAACAATAGAATGAGACATGGAACATGTGTTCATGCAGTCTAGACAAGTCTGACCAGATTTCAATTCTATTGACAACTTTTTTCCACATTTCTTTACTTACTCAATTGGATTGACGGAGAGGGGGGAAATGTTCAAACTTTGGCAACGAAAGGATAAATGACAAGCTATTTGCTCCTTTTAGCTTTCAACTAAGATACATGATGTATTTTCAGCAACATTTTAAAAACGCCCCCTCCCCTTCCATTGAAATCCTTTGCTAGTCTCAATCACCCCCTACAATTTTTCGATCAGGATGACCTCCCCCTATTTGATCAGGCAATATTGCAGACAGTGATATCAAACAGCCTGGAATTCTGTACACGAGTTTACACGACGAGGGTGGATGACGTTAGTTCGTAATATAGATAGAGACACGATTTTTGGCAGATAAAGGACATGAAGTGGGGTAGAAAAAAAATGGATGTATTCAATTCTCTGAACATTGGCGGAATCAAGTAGTTCCCCTAAACTAGTTTGAAGAGAGTTTTTTTTTGTTTTAATGTAGAGGTATGTCATGGAACAGAGGAGAAGAGAGATGAGACTGCTTGAAATTTTAGCCGTGGTACTTAATATGTGCTGAACGAGTTGTAAGGATATTGTAGCCGCAAGTGTGGCATTTGTAGTGTTTCTTTCTACTTTTTAAACTACTTCCAAAACTCAATTTTTACAAAAAAAAAGTTTTACCATCAAACATGTGAGTCTATGAAAAAATCCGTTTTCTTTACAAGAAGAAAATTTTAAACTTTCAGTGCATCCCACCTTATGTGATAAGGAAACACTGTTTGGGTACCTTTTGTTCCCCTAAACACTTTACGTTGGTTCCTTCACTTTTATTCATGGCTTGCGCTACATTAAACAAATCACGCATTACTGAAACTCGTTAAGTTTTGCAATATTAAACTTTTCTGCATTTTTACCCCCAAAAAAAAAAAACAAACCCCAGAAATAAAACTGGGAGAGCGTAAGTGTTAATGGCTAAAAATTCAGTGAATTTAAGAAAATGGCAAACTTTATTGGGAACGTCGTAGTTTGCAAATAAGTTATTGTCGAAAAAGTCAAGCAACTGAACTCTGAATGGGGAGGAATAATAAACTTTTAACGACTTTTGGAGCCTGGAACTGGAAGGGAAAACTTCGTCTACATCAAATAAGAGAGTTTAGCTCCTTTGCAAGTTTTATGAGTTTTATAGGGGATACTTTTGAAACTATATCAAAGGTCGAAATAGCCGACACAAAATTGTTAATTTTTAATAATGGCCACGAATGTTGCCTAAACTGAAGGCGGTCATTGATAAAACTTGACACTTTGACAAGTTTTATTCCAGTGCCCTTATAGCAAAAAGTTATGTAACAAATGTGGCCTTGGAATAAAGTTAAAAATATTTTTTGTTTTGTTTGGGGATTCTTAGTAGATAGAAAGGATGAACGGATCATTTTGGAATTAAGTTGAGAATTTCGAGGGGTATTAGCAGGAAAAAACAGATAATGTTGATAAATGGTATAAAAAAAAATGTTTATTTATAAGCAATTACTTCTACTCTCCCAAAAACCATGGAGGCAATTATAAATAAAGGGCTTATAGGGTGCCTAGTGTCTAACCAAATCCTGAATGACAAACAGTCCGGGGAAATTAGCAAAAAAAACGCACGAAAGGAGACAAAATTCGGAAATGGCCGAAAATTGGACCACAGCTTCCTTGGGACTTTTTAAGAAAACAATTTCGGAATCACAAAAAAAAACAAAATGGCCGCCGGAAATATAGCGGTTTTCCGGTGTTTTCCTTGTATCTCGGTTTCTATAGCTCGTGCAATCCCGTACAAAGGTCCTAAATGTTGACAATGAAATTCTCTACAACTTTTGTTCTTACAAAGATGTTGACCCGATTAACCCTTTCAAAGTTATTCAAGGTCAAAGTTTCCAAAAATCACTTTTTGGCGAAAACATCACTCAAAAGCTGGTTTTTTCGAAAAAAATTTTGGTAAGTCAATACGAAACGTTATTGTCTACAAAAAATCCTTTTGTCAATGTTTCGAAAACTTAACCCTTTCGAAGTTATTCAAGGTCAAAATATAAAAAAATCAGTTTTTGGTCAAAAAATGACTCAGAAACTGGTTATTGAGAAATTTTTTTTGTTCTATTTATACAAAAGATTATTGCCTACCCTAATGACACCTTTGCCATTTTTTCGAAAATTTTTCGAAAAATTTTGCAAAAATCAATAGTGATTTTTTGGCCGAAAAGTAATTTTTTTAAAATTTGACCTTGAATAACGTCGAAAAGGTTAAGTTTTCATAAAAATAACACAAGGCTCTTTTGTAGGCAATAAGCTTTCGTATTGACTGATCAAATTTTTTTTTCGAAAAAACCAGCTTTTGAGTGATGTTTTCGCCAAAAAGTGATTTTTGGAAACT
Organism: Thereva nobilitata; assembly: GCA_963855945.1. Classification (NCBI taxonomy): domain Eukaryota; kingdom Metazoa; phylum Arthropoda; class Insecta; order Diptera; family Therevidae; genus Thereva; species Thereva nobilitata. The sequence continues at coordinate 178,712,024 of OY979695.1, forward strand.
TTGACCTTGAATTACTTTGAAAGGGTTAATCGGGTCAACATCTTTGTAAGAACAAAAGTTGTAGAGAATTTCATTGTCAACATTCAGGACCTTTGTAAGGGATTGTACGAGCTATAGAAACCGAGATACAAGGAAAACACCGGAAAACCGCTATATTTCCGGCGGCCATTTTGTTTTTTTTGTGATTCCGATTTTTTTTTCTTAAAAAGTCCCAAGGAAGCTGTGGTCAAATTTTCAGCCATTTCCGAATTTTGTCTCCTTTAAATGCTAATTTCCCCAGACTAAAACAGTAAGGCTTTAGACCAAAAAGTGTCCACCGAAGACTTTTTGTGGGTCTGACAGAACATCTCAACCAAATTATGCACCGATTTACTCCGGTTTGGTTCGTCTGGATATCTCCAAGGATTTTGTTAGATTTTGCCACCTTGCTCACAGGCTCAAGTGTTGCACTACCTACTGATATGAATCGAATTTTTGGCCAAATAATTTCGAATAACCAATGCAGTCTGAAAGGGTGCATTAACAATCGTGATGGAAAATTGAAGAGTTTTCTTCTTATAATTATGCTTGTGTTAGCTTTGGCATGATAGTTACTGATTGGACGGTGGACTCCGGCCGGGTCGTATGCGTTGGTCCGTGCCTCAAATCTCGTAATATTACATTTAATGAATCTAGTAGGTATGATTAATCTGGTTGCGCCTTCATTCTCCAGATATTGTCGAAATGTGTTTATGTTTGTCATCTGATGTTGCCTGGTAAAATTACGTAAGTTTTGTTCATCGTGGTTTGTTATAGGTTGGAGAGAGTGTGGACCTCCTACATATTTGCTTTACCGCATCTTCTCTTCCTATTTTAGCATTCCAGTCGCCAAGAACAATCTTGACGTCATATTTCTGTATTATGCTAACCACTCTAAAGATACATTCGTAGAACTCATCATTCTCGCTCTCCGCGCTGTTTTCAGTGGGTGTATAAACCCGCTGTGAGCGTAATATTTTGGAGTTTACCTTTTAATCGAAGTATACACATCGTATCTTCAACTAATTGAAATGACTATGCATAAAATCAGACATCCTGTGCCACATATAAGCCTGTACCCCTTGCTCCAGGACTTTTACGACCAGAGAAGTATATTGAGTAGTGTTGTTTCCTTAGTTCGCTTTGTCGTTTCCATCTGACTTTTTGGGATACATTGTTATAGGTTATGTTTGTAAAAACTATCGTATTTAGATCAGTCAAGAATTACATGGTTTTTGCCCGTTTTCATTCGTATGAAAATATGCTCGTTGAATGGAGATCGATTGGTTGTAATTAATCCACTATTTAAGGAGTCTTTGATGGCAATAAGGACACCACACCCTTCTTGCTTAAATTCATAACAAAAAAAGAACTATACTATCACAATTGCTGGTCTAATTAAGGCAAACTCCCCCTAAACTGGTCACCCTAGTACATATAACTCTCGAAACAGGGAAGAAGAACAATATTCTTATAATCTTCTACCATAATAAAGTAGTTCTTAACAAAATAACAAAAAAAATAGAAGTTGAGATTAATGATGTTCTAAGAGGGTAGATAACTAATAGGGCATATATTATTGCTGGAAATAAGGGTGATATACATATAATAAGTTTAATGTAAGGATTATTTACTGACGATATAATGAACACGTTTAATGAAAGAGGATTAAATTTTCAGAAGGATTAAACTTGATGAAACTTTACTTACCTACAAAACTTGCCGGTTTAATATCAAAGTGGGTTGTTAAACAAGAAAGGATCTTATACAGGAATAGATAAACCACAATATTATTTTGGAGGGGGAAATGTCAATATTTTTTTTTTATTATTATTAGGGGAAGATTTATGTACTTAATGATGTAGGGAATTTTAATAAGCCGATTATGTTTTCCATGTAATGCAACCACTTATTAATAGATCATAAAAGGGTTCGAGAACTTTAGTTGATTATATTATTATAAAAAGAAAAAAAAATAAGTTCAGGGACTGTTCTTTTGGAGCATACGAGGCTAACGATCATACCTGCGAGTTATATGACTCCTAAAGAGAATGAATGAATGAATGATTTTTGGGGATAACTTTGATTTTTGATGATTTTGGGGTGCAGGGAAGCTTCGGATAAAAAATGTTGCCATTTGAAATTTTAGATTCACATTTTAGGTGAGGGGTGGGGGTGAGCTGTGGGTGCAAACGATTCCACCTTCCAAGTTAAGCAACTTTTCCTCTAAACTTTTTTCACGAAAACCTATCCTTCAGGAAATATCGGACCGTTGCCGAACTTTTTCCGCACCCTGTACTGTGGAGGGCCTACCATGAAAAATAACACAGATATAGATATCCTAACCTCACAGATTCGAGATATCCTAACCTAAAAGTGCAAAAAACGCGTTTTTTTGCAGTTTTTGAGGTTACGTGACGCAAGGAAAAAAATTATTATCAAAAAATGTTGTATGGCAATTGAAAGTACCACCCTGTCCCTTTTAAACCTATTTGGATTTTTTGAAATATCTTTTTTTTTCATCAAAATATCGCTATTTGAAATTTTACACTTTAGCGTATTAACCCAACTACAAAAAAAAATAGGTAGGTAGGTATTAGGGGGGTTGGGGGTGGGTAAGTAAGCTCGCTAGTATTGTGGGATCCAATTTGAATAAAAATTGGACTTATTTCAAAAGAAATGATCTACTTAACTCCCTGTTCCCAAGGTCAGGTGGGTTAGCCTGGTTATGGTTTGGTAGGGGTGGTTTTTAGGGGTTGTTTTTTGAGCTTACGAAAAATTCTGACCTTATGGGGTGAATTAGACCTCGGATTCGGAATCAGCGACCCCAAAAACACAAGATCAACATGGTCTGGTCTCGGGCAGAATTTTTTGGATTTACTATTTTCAAATCAAATAAATTGGCCAGACTAAAACGAAAACTTGTAGACACACCAGTGGAGAACACGTCAGCTGTGTGTGAGGAACTTGGCTTAACTACAGCAAGTAAAGATCACGCGACCTTTTGTTGATGAGGCAGATGTTCATCGCTAGAAACATGTCGAAGTACAATACACTCACCAATTGGGAGACATACCGCCCGATTGAGAATTTCGTACAACACTATGAATTTGGCGAGGAACAAGCTTTGGATAGGATCGGAACATGATTGATTTAGAAACCTTTTTTTGTACTGTTTGGGGCACGTTTTGAAGCTTGAAATAGGAGCTCGTACCTGAATACGACGGGCTGGATCTAAAAAACTTAAGAATCACCCTTTGTACTGCCAGTCCGTCATGTCGTGACCGTCATGGTGCAATGTTTAGCAGTAAGCTTGGTTCGAAGGAAGGAAAAGAGGATAGGCTAGGTTAATAAGAGGTAGCAGGGTGCTGAAGGAGGAGGCGAAGGACCTGGCGATTGAACTTCCTGATGTAACTGTAACAACAGCTATGACACTTTAAATAAGTGAATTCCGCTGACCAGCCGAAAAAAGCATATACAATAGTTTTCCATCTGCTCCTGATGGCGACATGATCTATCTGATTTCTCGTTCTACCATCCGGCGACACCCAAGTATCTTTGTATTTTCTTGTATCAAAAGCAAACTCCACGTACCATAAGTTGGTACGAGCTATAGAAGTCAATCAAAAGTTCACCATTACTGTTGGTAACTTTGCTTATGCCTTGATTTCCAATTGTGTGTCAAAGGCCGGTGCTGCTAAGGCCGGTCACCCATTATAACAATGATGTTTCCCCTTGGAGCGAAAAACCTCATTCATTCATATATAATACTCGTCCTTGATCTCATTGTCTGCCTCATCAGTTGGAGCGTAGCATTGCGCTACCGTAGTACTTCTTGGTCTGGTACGCAGACGCACAGTAATAATCCTCTCAGAAACTAATGAGGGTGGACCTTGCTTTCTTGATGAGTATTACGTCACCGCCACTCCTACGGTTTTCGGTTTGGTTTTTGCCAGAATAAAAGAAGGTTCACCGATTGGGCAAATTTGCTCCCCCACATCGTCTCGCTTAATCCAATAATCTTGATATTATATCGGTTCATCTGGTTGAGGACTTCTTCCAGCCGTCCAGCAGAAAGCAGCATTCTTACATTTCATGTTTCAATTAGTGTCTGGGTTCGCCGCCGTTGTCGTTTTAACTTAACTCGTTGTCGTTTTAACTTTAGCTTTCTCGCTTTTTGGGCAACACTTAATTTTTTAGCTCTTGCCATATATATATGGATTTTTAACATATGTCAGTCGAAAAAGACTGAGGACCAAAGCGAAGTTGATAGCTATTGGCATCTACTTTGGATATGTAGTATATAACTGCATATATCGAAATGATTTCTAAGTAGGTATTAGGGCGGTTTAGCGTGGGAAAGTTTTTCTCATCGTGCGAACTAGGTCACGGAACTAGGTCAAGGCCATTGACCTTGCCCTGTGCAAACTAGGTCAAAGCCGTTGACCTTAAGACTGGGTTGCATGTTATTAAGGAAGAATGATAACTTATCCAAACGTTTCAAAGCGTGGCGTTTTTTTGTTATTAGATGTATAAGATAAAATCAGGAATTAGGATTACCCTCGTTGATGTTTAGGGCCCAAAAAGTTTGAAAAACCTGCATTACAAATTTTTTTTATATACCTATATTATGCTTTGGTAAATTCAATATACAATATATGTATATATATATATATTTTTTTTAAAAGAAGGCTTTTTTAAGCAGAACAAAGTTGTGTCATATTGTCAACTTTTGGGGCTTATCTAAGCATTGCAGCACTTTACGGAAAGTTCAGCGTTATCTGCCTTAAACTTTGACAACAAACAGTCGATGTATAGAGCTACTACAACAACACAACGCAACAAATATGAAAAGTAACTAAAAAGAAATAAAAAAAAACAATTTGAAACGATTAGTATCAATGACATAAGAATTATTCAAATTCCATCAAGATATATATAGAGATGTGTCAGCAAAAAAAAAAGATTAGGCACATTCTGACCTTTTTGCAAAGTCAAAGACACATGCTGTTCCAAAAAAAAATGTAATATGCAAAAATATGATAGTACCCAAAAGTGAAATTCTAATACAATACATTACCCCAAAGCTAAATGAAGCATAAAAATTTAATGGTTGTAGAGAGAAATATCCTTGTACACACAGTACAAGGATATACGCATTTCGTGAAATAACATTTATGAAATGATTACGATACTTTAAGTTTAATATTCCTTAACTTGGAAATTGGCTATTAAATAAAAGAAAAAGATGTAAAAAAAAATAATAATAACATTCGCAACGATGTAATGAATTATGTCTCTGCATAAAAATAATATGTTTGTGGCTATATTTTTTTTTTGTTTTTTGTTTTGTTTTAATGAAAGGCTCGTTTCTTGCCTTTCAGAAAATTCGTTTGGGTTAAAAAAAAAATAAAAAGTTTAATTCCGAAACTTTTTTATGAAAATCTCTCGTCTCATCATTAAGGATGAATTTTCTGTGCGAAAGATGAATTTTCCAAAAAAAAAAGTTATGTACAATTTTTTTTTGTTTTCTTTTGGGCATGGAAAAAACAAAAATTAATAAATAAATGAATTAAAGCTGTTTAACTTGATACAGCTGGAGGGGTATATTTATTTTGTGGGTTTTTCTAGATAATCCATTCATTTTGGACGACGGAGAAGCTATCCCACAATTGGGTATATACACTACTTGGCCATTTCTCTTCGTTCGTTACTTTTAACTCAATACACAAAGTTGGGCTCCTATCCAATATTATTTCCCTTATTTTTGTTCAATTTCCTGGAATCTTTTCTTTTTTTTTCGTTTTTTTTTGTTGCTGCTATTTTTTGTTGTTGTTGTGCTTTATAAGCACTTTGTAGGAAATTGCGAAAGGGTGCGGCTTATAGGCATCAAATCTTGACACATGCACCCTCCGAGTCCCCCTCCAATAACGAATCAACAAACTTGGACAGTACTCGAGAAAGAAAAAGCGCTCCAGGAAAAGAGAGCAGTTTCAGCACAAAACTGGACAAGCACAGGAAGAATTGGTCATTTTGTGTAGAGAAGTGTAGGGTGGACAATAGACCAAAAGCGGACACCACTTCATCATCCCCACTTCAGACAAGCTTCCAGCCAAGTAAACATAATATTGGGCTAATAAATCAGAGCCATTAGTAGCTCCAAAATGTATCCAATATTTGTGGAAGGAAGAAAAAAATGGGAGCCTCGCTATGTTGACATCACTTGACTGATGGTCCAGGACAAAAACGTTCCCCAATCAATGGTAGGGGGGGGGCTGTATGGTGTACTAAATAGACAGGGTATGTTGGGGTGGTGGGCCGAATCAAAAATCGACTCGTCACCTTCCAACTTGGGTGGTGGATGTAGGAGAGAGAGCTGACGGTGATTGATTTTCTTCCCCTCGAAAGAAAATTTCGCTGTCACTGCTGGTTTTTGGGGCTCTTCCACATTTCTTGGCAATTCTTGAAATTCTGTCAGGATCACCCAACCCGGCCGGGAACATCTTGTAAAGTATACACACACACACACACACACACACACTCACACCCACCTCACAGCCCCTTTGACAACTGGCAGCGCTGTTTGGTAGCTTTAGGGCGCATACCCCTTGATATCGATTTTTGCTAGATTGGCGCTGCTGTCTCAAGAGGGCATCACAGGCTCGTATACACTAAACAACAGTGCCACCCAGCTTGCACGCTCCTCACGTGAGCCAGAGATATTATTTCCCCTCTTCACCCCTCTGATAACATATATACGTTTTTATTTCCCCTTTCGCTAGTTGCTCTTTGACATTTTCCCAAAAACAGCTGAAGGGGGGCTGGGCTGTATCAAGGGCAAATTATATTGTCTTTCAAGGAGATATACGAAATCTCCACTAAGAACACCAAAAGCCTCGCATCTTTTCCACTAATACATACGTTTCTCATAAGGGCTGAAATATATATCTTCCTTTTCGTGTCATAAATCACAAAAAAAATAAACCGCTTTGCAGTTTCTAGGAGTTGACGAATGCAGGATTTTCAATTTTCATCCTAAATTGCTTCTTATTCTTACTTTTATTTTTCTACTTTTCCTTCCTGGAAAAAAATAACACAAAAAAGGAGTTTTTAAAACCATCCCCAGTTGTGTCCTTTGGAAAATTTAAATTCTCTTCAGCATATGGAAATTGGAGTTTTTTTTTGTTGCTCCTTTCCTAATGCGTAAAAGGTACGAGGGACATAAATTTTTGAAGTACTTGAAATTCGGTTTTAGAATTCTTTCCAGGTGTATTCGTAATGAGAGCACTCTGGAAAATGTTTGCCCTTTAAAAATTCTACAACTGTTTATATAAGTAGAATTGATTATGTTGGAACAAGTCATTGCATAGTAAAAAAAAAAGAAATAAAGAAAATCTCTCTTGAGTGGGCGGAGGTGGAATATTTATATAAAAAGGAGCCTTGCTTTTATTCTGTATAGGAGAAAAAAAAGGATGTTGAAGAAAATTACCGTGTGGAAAATGTGTATTTAAGTTAAATGTGAGGGTTTCATTTAGGAGTCTTGTTTGGTTATTAACTACATGGCATTTTGGACCAATTAAAAAATCTAATAAAAGGGCCCAACTTAAGAGAATGAGAATTACAGGGCTTGTGTATACAAAATTAAAGGGTTCTCTTTACTTAGCGGTTAATGAATAAGGGAATTATTGTTATGCAATACATTGCTCTACAATTAATCGATTTTAAGACAATGGCTGTTTACTTATGCACTGAAAGTTGTTGGTTTTATTGTGATGAAGTTTCCTTATTTTAATTTTTATGAAGCTCGTTGAAAAATTGTAGGACGTGGCCGGATGGGTAGTTTTCAAATTAAGTCAAAACTTTCCCCACCGTGTTTAGTCAAATTGCACTTAATCTACAAAAAACCCTTTTTTATATATTAGGGGAGGTGACAAGAGAACGCCGGAAGGCAGAAAAGTAGCACAGGTGTTGAAGCGCCCGGTTTCCATCTCAGAGGTCAGTAGTTCGTATCCACTCAGCACCATGGTTCTTCGTGACGCGTAAACTTGGTTTTTTCCACCTTCAAGCGCTAGTCTTTCCCATAAAATACAGATGCAAATTGAATGCCGGCTCACTTGCATCTCTGTTTATCTGAAATTCTTTCTTAACCAATACTTCTATGCTACCTTCAACCGCCGAGTATTTATTCTTTCCACTGACACGAGTAATACTAATTTAGTCGGTTAATTTTTTGATAAACATATATGTGCCCGCAACTAGCACGCATAGCGAGCAAATGCGCCTGCTACACGGGTATGGACGCTCCCGCTACATGCATGAACATTTAAAAATTCGCCTGCCAGAGGAATGCACGCCTTTGTTACAGATATGAATGTATGTATTCGTAATCGACCATTCCAAATACGAGTGGCGCTTCCCAAGCAGTCCCCCAACTAAGTACTGACTCCGTATAATGCTGCTTGATCTACGCAATCGAATGAGTATGCTAATGGCACCCTTTATGGTCAATAAGATTATTGCCCGTTTTCTTCGCCCTATAAAATTTTTTAAACCCCCAATTTCTCTCCCTTTAGTCTAGAAAAAGGATGATCGTACCGTTTGAACTATTCGGTACCAATAGCGGGCTGCATTTGGAAAAGTAGAATTTTTACTCATGGGTATCGCGCCTGTTTCATACTAAGTGCAAGCGAGTCTTATTTTTACTCATGAGTACCGTGCCTGTTTCGGGTGCCATACAGGAGTTGTGGTGCTGTGCGTGCCTGTCTCAGGCTAAGAACGGGCGAGTTTTTTTTACTCGGGTGAATAGACGAAGTTTTCGTCGTTTATTGACAAGACCAGATAATGTTCTCACTACGGTACTTAAAAATATGCCTCAACTTTGGCTAAACATCTTCGCAAAGAAGACATGCCATTTCTGGTATTTACCCAAATTCTTGGTAATTGGTTTATGTTCTTTTGTGAGTCAAGTAACACCTCTACTTACCGCCCAATAATAGTCACCTCTTCAAAAACATGGAGATAGTATTCAACACCAAGGTTATCGGGAATCTATCTATTGGCGTGCTTTTTGTTTGTATAACAGAGCACCTTAACCAAAGAATCCATCCATTTGGTGAGTCTGGCCTGGTTTCGCTAGTTATTACCAATGTTTTCGATAGAGTATTCTACCCTGATTTGTTGACTAAATTCCAATTATTGACATTGACAAAATCCCAAGGCACTGGAATGAGTGTTTACTTTCACTTTCATTTATTCTTACATTCAAGATAGTATAAAACTACCTCAAATCTAACCACCAGATCATGTTCGCCGACCCTCCGCAAGGATCAGTTCTAACACTGCTCTTTTCTTAGTTTTTATAAATGATCTGCTCTCAATCCCCTTCAACTCACTGCACAGCTTTGCTGAAGACGGTACTCCGCGTCACTCTTATGGCCTGCATGATCGACAGGAATATTGGACTCATTCTTAACTGGCGCCGTAAGAATCCGCTGGAATTCCACGCATTGACCGCTGAAATAACCACATGTTCCAAATTGCTGAACAAGCATTCTAGTGCCTGGGAATTCTTAGGATATGCCCAGGCTATAATGCACCAGCCCTACATTTCTGATTTTTTTTTTATGTGGAAGACTAGAGCTCAGGGAAAGCCCTTTGTACTGTCGACAATCTATTTTCTTCGTATAGAGTGCAATGTCGAACAGCAAGCTCTAGTCGATAGATAGTGAAGGGGAAGAGAGAAGTAGGAAGGAACTGCCACAACCACCTAACCCCAACCATTTCTATCGCGACTCTGGCATCGGGGCAATGAGAAACAACTCGCTGGAGTGTTATGCCTCCTGAAACAAGTTGAATCCCATCAACCAACCGATGACATGCGCTTGGCGGAGCGGGGCAGTGCTAGCGGAAGGCTATGACAGGAGGGAAGGTGGGAAAGGCGAAGGACCGTGGGGCTCTGCCGGGACTCGAACCCGGGACCTCTGGGATAGTAGCCAGGCGCCTTACTCCCTAGACTACCGAGGCCCCCCTGGAATTCAGTTTGTTTATAGGGGAACGGGCTCCAAAAACTAACTTGGTGTATGTGAACAAGGCGTGCAAGTCCTTGCTGTCAAACTCATTGGTAATGCGCAATTATTTCCTCAATTGACTCATTGTGCAACGTTAAGAATTTATCAGTTCTTGCAAAATTTTGCATATAGCAACTATTCCCCAGTCCATGGCCAGATTTCTCCTTCACTACAAAACTAGCCTGCTAGGGTCAATCGATCCGTCTGTGGCTTTACTAGTGGTGCCCTTGGATATCATTTAGAAGCAGAACAACTCGACTGATGTGGAACAGCCTTGCACAATCTATATCCCCAAACTCATATAACATCCAAGATATCAAATGCAGGGTTCATCGTCTTCTTCTCATAGGCCAGTCAAATTAGATTTTGTCGTGCCAACCGAGCCGTCCGAAAAGTAAAATATGAGTAAAATAGGAAAAATTCCGTAGAATCTGATGAACATCTTTTGGCACTCGTAGGCCTTTGGGAAAGTTTCCAAAATGGCGTCAAAAGAGGGCCAAAATCAGATTTTGCAGAAAAAAAGATTTATATAAAGTTTGTAGAGCTTTTTCATACTAATAAAATAACACCAGTTTGATGTCAATACACAAACAAATAAAGGAGTAATTGCAAAAAAACCCGCTAAAAATCACGTTTTTTTAAATGCTCATATCTTTTACCAAAAAAACCTTTTTGTAATGAAACTCGTGGAAAGTGTAGCCCTTGGGTAGTGCAATAAAAACGTTTTTTGAAAATTTTCAAAATAATAAATAGTTTTTGCAAAACACGGTTTTTTCAAAACAAAAAAAACGTTTGCTGTCGAATTCGATTAGCTCATAACCATCAACACCTACAGAAACGTTTTTGGGCTCAAATTGTTCTGGAAAAGTTGTGCTAATAGTTGTGTTTTGTGTGCACAGCGCTACTTCATTGGAAACATGCGAAAAGATGGCCGGAAAAACGAAAAAAAAACAGTTTTGCTCACAAAATTCGATTTGGAAATGTCCTACTTGTATATGAGCGTGTATCGAGGTTAATGAAGCGAAGTGTGATGGTAAATACATACTGGAAAGACACATCTAACTTTTTTTGAGGCAGAGAAATTTCCAACATTTGATTGTAAAATATAAATATATATTGCGAAGGCATAGCTTTCTTATCTATTTTGAAACAAGCTCTTCATTGGTATTTATTTAATTTCTATTTTTTAATTTGCTTGCTTTTGTCATTTTGGCATTACAATAGCACCTCGCCTCATTTGAGGTATGACATTGTACTGGCTCAAAAGAAAAAAGAGGCCTCTCTTACAAACTCATTTTATAATCGTGTCATACCCAACACTAGTAGTTAGCTTAGCTCGAAGTTTAGAAAAAGGATGGGATAAGTCAAAGGAGACTGGGTGATGCATGAGGAGGAGTTGATGCGCCTCGGGCTTCAATTCTTGTATATAATATATGCTTATACAACATGAGCTCATTTTTATAAGTAGTGGTTTGTTCGCTTTCGTTCTGGTGAATTTGATGTGAAAGATGAGTCACGCTCTGGTCGTCAACCACTGAAAAACCTGATGAAATTCTTGAAAAAGTCCAGAAAGATAGGCAAGGCATGCCATCATTGTCGCTAGGTATTGACCACAAAAGTTTTTTATACCATTCACATAAAGCTGGATACAAAAAAAGCTCGATGTATGAATCCCTCATGAGTTGAGAGTGAACATTACGATAGACCGAATTACTCGTAACATCTGCGATGCGCTGCTAAGACGTATAATAAAATCGACATATTTCTGAAACGTCTCTAGGATTAAAGCCAGAATTGGTATCGTAAAAGGTAACTGTGTAAGAGGTGGGAGTGGAAGGGAATCGTCCACAATGAGGAATGAGGTGGTTCCGGTTGGTCAGACGATTGTTCTTAACTCGTCTATGGACAACTAGAGACATTACATTATTACATTACATTGATTAATGAGAAAGGGGTTTTCTTCCATCACGAACCTCTGAAAATTTGGGAGAGTTTGGTTGGGAAGTTTTCATGCCTCCACTGAATAGCCCAGACATAGCACCCTCTAACTATCACTATCACTATGGAAGTTCTTCAACAATGCCACAATGACTTGACCAGAAACATGGTGAAACGTTGTCGATAATAATAATAATTATGCTCCAATATGCAGATGAGCTATCAAGAAGCACATTTCTAGCTTTTAATTATTTTGTTTTATCTTTAGTTGCAATTGGACTTGAGATATTAAAGGCTCAATTTTTAAAACAAAGGAAAACAAAAGGAGTGGTTTGGGAATGACAGCGTGCTATTTTGAGTGATGTTGTGTTGTAGTTGTTTTCACAACAAGCGATTAAATAAAATTTATGGTCAAATTAAGTTAATATACGGCCACTAGTGAAAGAATTCGATAACTTAATCTCTGAATAATATTGTTCAACATTTCACATAAGAGCCTCAAAACGAAATAAATATTCGCAATTACAGCAGCAAAGGAATCGACTCGAATCAGTCGCATTAAATCGGATCGCTTCAATGTTGAATAATTCATTGAAAAACTCCCGCGATAATAATACAATGCAAATTCCAATATCGATTCTGATGGTTTTCGGGCTACTCGATATTCTGTTGGTGCAAGGCAATGAGAGGCTTCTGGGGATTTCCCAGCTCAATCCTCCTCCAATTCCATTTATATCAAGCCCACATTTTTGCACGACCAACATAGTCTCAAAAAAAAGGAACTCGGCCACTTGAACGTTTGTTGGTAATTTAATTTGATAAAAGTCTATCTATGGTGTTGAGTTGATACATATTAGTCCTGAAGCCGCGCGGTGCATTCTCAAAATCCGTACAACAATACCAATTAAATATTCTATTGCATCTGGGCTAATTTATTTAGCAATTAATGTGTGAAAAGCATTGAGCACCGGGGATATCCTGATGAAGTTATCTGTAATGAATTTGAAATATGGAGGAGCATAGACCGCATGTGTTAATATCGCCATAGTCTGGTGTGGATCACGCGAAATATTCGGGTGCATTTGACATCGTGTGTGCAGATTTTATGATTATTGTGATGGAGTTGCATATTTTATCGTGGGAGGCTTGATTTCTGAATACTGCACTGCGACGGTAATTTGCCAATTAGAAGAGATTATTTGTGAGTATCCCACAAGGATTTGTCGATCGCGAATGCTATAACACACCAAAAACGGAAAAGCAATGCAATTTTGGTGGAATGCGAAAATTAGCGAATTGTTGGCTGTTATAGTGGCGACACCAAGTGGTCTTTGTTTAATGTGTAGTATGCAGCATGATTTTAGGCTGTTGGAGGAAATGGAATTTATATTCGAGAACCACATTTTAGTTGATACGGAGAATCCTTTTTACATAATTGTAAACTACATGCATGAGTAATTTAGGTAAAACAAGTACTTTAATCACTCGTGCAAACATCACATCTATGTAATTTTGGGCATTTTTGTTAACAATAAATTTAATTAAAAGTTTATAATAGTGGCATTCTGCTATTCAGAGTAATTCCTAGAATTCTTGCTTTATCGGCTTTACGAGAGGTGACCCATTTGAAGCGATTACTTGGTAGGTCAGGAAGAGATATTTCAGACTAAGAGGAAAAAAACAATGGCACTTCGATGGATTTAGCTGTAATAAGTTCAATATCTAACAGTACAAAATATGACGCAAGTTACCCGCAATCGTCTACCCACAACAATGGATTTGGCTCTATGGGTCAGAGGTATAAAACACAGTCTGCGGGCATAGGATTGTTAGGGGCATATACATCAACGTTGTTAATCCTTATTCGTAATTTTGTCATGAGCATCAACCTATTTTAATCTGGGTAAAATTACAGATTAATACCCCGGATTCATCAGCCGATCTGCGCAAGTGCGAGAAAATTGGCGAAATGAACTTTAAAACAACCTCAGTTTGCATAAAATTTCCACATATTCAACTGAGGATAAAACAAACCTCAGTTCGCCCAACTGGACTCGAACTGAAGTTGAACGTAAAAGATCCCTCCAAAAGGCCCATTCAGAACCAGCAGCAGCAGCGGCAGCAAGCTTAGTTTTACTAGCAATCGCTGCTGCTTTTGTTGTCATGTGACCACCATTAGCCAGTAGGAACTGTTTGCTGCCGCTGCTGCTGCTGGATCTGAATGGGCCTAAAGAGAGTAATCAACTGGAATAGTGGAATGCTATTCCAATGAGCTTTTGTATTTCTGACTGGACTTTAGCCGGTGAACCCACATATGTGGATTGAACTGAACAATATTGAACTAAGGTCGGTGAAGCCTGGATATAAGGATAATTTGATGGCTTTACATCCCATTCTAGAAGTTTGAGATACTTGGAATGTGAAATTGGAAATTTTTTTTTTGGTAAATTACAACAACAATGCTGTGGCTTAAAACTTGGCTTTGGAAGCTTTTACTGGATGGAGCTTCACGCTGAGATTGAGCTTTGAATTGTAATAGAACTAAGAATGAGAGTTCCTTGTGCGAAAAACGAGTAAAAGCTGTAATACAAAATCCCAGTTACTTTCTAAAATATTAGAAAAGAACTGCCAAACCTGAAAATTATAATATTTTACACTGGTTGTTGTTTAAGCGTTTTAAAAACATTACGGATTGCGGCTAAAGGTAATGCTTTCCACGATATATTGAAAATCTCCGTTGATGTTTACGAAAATTTCCTTTTTTATATTGAAGTCACGAGAAATCGCCCTGGTGGCTGTAGAAGGTGTCAATAACTTTCATTTGAACTCCTGGATGTCTTAGCAAAGTTGAAAAAATACTGACGGCGAAAGGTTGTTATATAGTCGATGTTTTTTATTTAAAATGAACTCCTATATTTAGATCATGTAGTGTGGAGGAAAAGAAGGACTGCAGTTTGCAGGAGTGAACAGTAAGCCAGACGGACTAGTCTTGTATTACGTGAAAAATATTACCGTGCGGGTCGTAGGGCGTTGATTTCATGGTAATAATCATGAAGTTTTACCTTAAGGGGACATTTTCCTCTGTGGGCCTAAAAAATTACCAATTTTCAAGATTTTTTTTCTCGTTAACGAACAAAGCAATTCAACTGAACTTTTTTTTATTGTTTTTATTCATCCTTCAAGTAAGTTACATAATTTTTTCGGATTAGAAAAAATATTTTGTATCCCCCCTCCACACCATCAAAGATCGCCGTTCTTGGTGGCAGTAATCCTGGTTACACAAGTGACCTGAAATCAAAAATGTTCACATTTTCTTAAATTGTACAATATGGCGCTCGGTATAGACCAACAGTTTTTTAAAATTCCAAAAAAAAAATGGCGGACATTTGAAAAATGTGCCATTTTTTCGGTCTTTTTTTGCCTCTATTTTTTTTATAACTTTTGAACAAAAAAAAACAAATCAAAATTATTGGTCTATACTGAAATGACATATTTGGCAAATAATTAGAACAACTTTGAAAGATGAATAAAAACAATAAAAAAAAGTTCAGTTGAATTGCTTTGTTCGTTAACGGGAAAAAAAATCTTGAAAATTGGTAATTTTTTAGGCCCACAAAGGGAAATGTCCCCTTAAGTTCAGTCTATAGAGGAGGAAAAGATGTAATTTCCGATGAGTTTCTTAGCATGTTCCACCTTATGAACCACACTAAAGCGATATTCTAGTTGGATTGGTCGGTGGGTGGCATGGTTGAAAAGGAATTCAAGGCAAATAGAGAAGTTAATAATTCGGCATGATCATAAATTAGCTCTCTGATATCACTTCTCGATTGAAGACAAAAGGAGAGGTTCTGAATAAAGGTATATTTTTAAGTTTCCAAAAATCACTTTTTGGCTAAAACATCACTCAAAAACTGGTTTTTTCGAAAAAAATTTTTGATCAGTCAATACGACACGTTTTTGCCTACGAAACTTTGACCTTGAATAACTTTGAAAGGGTTAAGTTTTCGAAAAAAATACAGGAGGACTTTTTGTAGGCAAAATAATTCAAAAAAACCAGTTTTTGAGTGATGTTTTGGCAAAAAAGTGATTTTTGATAGCTTTGACCTTGAATAACTTTGAAAGGGTTAATCGGGTCAACATCTTTGTAAGAACTAAAGTTGCAGAGAATTTCATTGTCAACATTTAGGGCCTTTGTACGGGGTTGTACGACCTTTAGAAACCTAGATACAAAGAAAACACCAGAAAACCGCTATATTTCCGGCGGCCATGTTTTTTTTTGTGATTCCGAAATTGTTTTCTTAAAAAGTCCCAAGGAAACTGTGGACCAATTTTCAGCCATTTCCGAATTTTGTCTCCTTTCGTGCGTTTTTTTTTTGCTAATTTCCCCGGACTATCATTCAATATCTAAGTTTACAAAATAAAACCGTTAATAACATTTTAACATCCATACTTACAAGCATTAATAATGCCGTAAGCAATTTTCATACAAGCAGCAAAATTCTACCTAAATTCTATTCTACATGTCTTCTAAGAATCGGAGCACGTAGAAGACATAAAGCATTTACTTTAGTATTTACACCTGAATAACGTCGTTTTCCTTCGAGTATCTTACAAACATAATAATCTTGTTAATGGACAAATGAAATAAAGTTAAATTAACAATTAACCGGTAAAGCGCTAAAACAATTCACAATTAGCAAGCAATTAAACGAAATTGAAGCATTTATGAAGAGGAGATTAAGAAAAATATGAGACGTCGCTATGCTATACAAAATATGGTGAAAAGGACAGCTTTGAAGACGATATTGTGCTGTATTATCCACGTGTAATATTATTAATTTAGCTACGAAAAAAAGATCTTGTTTATTGTTTGACCTCTAGGGTGTCATATTATCGCCATTTTTTACTTAACGAGTAATAATTCTTATTTAATTAAAGCAGGTTTAACTGAAAGCGTGTGATAGCCTCGAGGTGGTTTTGTAGCAATTTATTGAGGAACCCTTTAATTTTTGGTTTGCTTTTTTTTTGTTATTTTTGCCAAAATCATTTCGTGTTTTGCTAAAAACAATGCCGCGTTACTTAAGCAACAAATTATTTTGCTAACAACTTGCACAAAGTTAATTTGACTTTCACTAGCTGGTAATGATACCGGTTGATAAATGATTTAAGCTATACCAAAATTGGTTTCATCATGGCATGGTAGTCAGTCGTCTTTCAGCATTATCCTTTACAGCCTGACCACCTTGCGCCAAATAACATTAAGGGCCAGGATAAATAAATGTTGTTCGAGGCCCACATGGTATAACGTTCTCCTCTTCACTCCCAATCACCGGAAAGAATTCATAACGCAGCACATTATCGCCTCCATCTTGAGCTTGGGTACTCGTAATAACAATTTCACTCAGAGGAATAACGGAAAGCTCCACATGTACCCTACCCTAGTAGGAAGGAAACCTTTTTCCGCTGTACTCATACGCCATAATTGAAATTCACCCCCGCCCCTTCTACTACAGAGCAATCCCACTCAAGTCGCTAGCTGATGGGGAAAAGTTTGATTTTTCTTTCTTGTATACGGGAACTCCACAGGAATACAGAATACGGAATTAAGTAGTACAGGATGACACAGCGTTTATTTGGCAACCGGCTCAACCTGAACAACTTCTTTTAGCAAAAGGGGTTTGCCCTTTGCCTATAGGCGTAGGGGTTGAAAGGCACCAGATTCCCATGCAAATGTACTTGGCCAGACGTTTTTGCTACATATTCACAACCTTCCCCAGGATGATAATGCTACCAGGAATTTTCATAATCATTCCAGCAACATCCTGTCAACCTTCAACCCCCGCGCACTGTACGTCTCTCTCTCTCACTCTCTATCTATCTGTGTGGCACATACATGAGCCTTTGATTACGCTCAAATGTGCCAGGCAGTTACGGTGCGTTTGTGTATCTAAGTATGATATCTTTATGAAAATGTTGCCCTCATTTATCTGTCGATATCCTTTATACTTTTGTTGGGATCATTTGGAATGATCCTGAGGAAAACCCGATTGGAATGAGCTGAACCCCAAACTCATGGATGAAGGATCCGAACTCGACGGGGGAGATTATTCTAATTCCTTCTAGAAGTGATTAATCCGCACTTGTATCTAGGAATTAGGATAAATAAATGATTCTATCGGAATATTAATGTTGTCAGGGAATAGAATGTGCAGATATTTATTAAGGCCCTGCTCCCGGGTTGAACTTTAGGAGGATTCCCAGGGATTATAGTGCTGTTAGTAGTAATTAATATTAAGAAAAGGGATACCCTCTATATTTTGGTTAAGAAGGTTAGAATATGGAAAATATCCTTGATTTATTATAACTAGTTATTATGCAAATGTCTGAGGAATTTGTGTCTTTTATTATGATTAGTTTCTAATTAAAATCAATTTATTTATGCCTTAGAAACTTATTCCTTTTTCTTATAGTGGCCTCTTAGCGACAAAGATTGTCTATCGGATGTATTTTATAAAGCGAATCCTCCTTTAAACAACTAATCGGATTCTTTACATACAGGAAGCCTTTGGGTGGGGTAGATGCTTTGTCTACTTCGTTCCATGACTCCGACGTGAAAACCAGCTTCGCCATTTTTGAACTAGGACACCCAAAATAAATTTTATATTGATTCAAAAATTTTGGTGCCTCATAGCTTCGAATATCAAAGCCGACATGTGTACAATTAGTCCGGGGAAATTAGCGTTTTAAGGAGGCAAAATTCCAAATTGGCTAAAAATTGGTCTACAGCTTCCTTGGGGCTTTTTAAGAAAACAATATCGGAATCACAAAAAAAACATGGCGATATCACTTTTTGTCCAAAAAATCACTCAAAAACTGGTTTTTTCGAAAAAAAATTTGATCAGTCTATACGAATCGTTATTGCCTACAAAAAAGCCTTCCTGTCATTTTTTCGAAAACCTAACACTTTCGAAGTTATTCAAGGTCAAAGTTTCCAAAACTCACTTTTCGGCCAAAAAAAGACCTTGACTTACTGCAGCTAAATGCATTAAAATCCCATATTCGTCATTTATCTCAATCTACCACATCTCGTCCTGACGTTTCTGAACTCACTTTATTTAGATCCTCTCGTTTGCAGTGATATAGAAAGAAGTTTAGGTGCTGTTCTAAATTGCTGCGGTCACAGGAGGAAAGCCTTACTTCTACCTCATCTATAGCGCATGACTTTTACTTATTTGTGATTTTATCATAAACATCAACCTAGATTATCCCGGATAAAACCACGATTAGGAGTAAGATAATTATTTCTGTTTATGTTTCCGTGAAATTGCAACAAAAATGCTTTGACTTGAGGTGTGTGGAGATGAGACTAAATGTGGAAATATAAAAATCATTTTATTCATTATATTTTAAAATGTTTTTTTCATTGATAAGAAGCCTTTACAATGTTCTAGTGAGATTTCTGCTGAGTTTGAATTTTGCACTGAAGTAGAAGTAGGATCGCAAGGTCAGTTGTGAAAAAAAGAATGAAAATCCGCATTTAACTCAAATTTGCTATTGTAAACTCCGCTTAACAAAGCTGTGGCTTCGGAAAATATTCGAAAAGCATTACCAGTCTTAAAATTCTCATATTATACATTGGTGTTTAAGCATTTAACAAATATCTCAGATTACGGACAAAAGCAATTCTTGATGCGAAATATTGAATATTCTGATCGATATTTACAGTCCATCGTGAGTAGAACGTTCACTATCACTCAGAAATGATAAACTTTTTATTTCATATTTTAATTGAGCATCATTATCTTTGTTTCCTTCGTAGCTTTGCTGTGAAGCCTTCTAGCAAAAAAAGAGGATTAACTGGGTAAATTTTAATTTAATACTTCTTCAGTGTGAATACGTTCCAAGTAGTCGAATATTTATAATTTGCATTAAATAATAAAATTTACATATAGTAACAAAGTCTTGTGTATATAATTCCAAAAATGTGAAAACCCAAGAAGCTGCAAAAATCCCATCCTCCTGTGGTACTTGAGTCTGAAAACTATTTCCAAAGGAAATTGCACGTTTTCAGGGCATTTCCCATCGGGTAATGGCTCAGATATCCAAACAAGTGAAAGAAAGTTATGACGTTACATCCTGTAACGTTGTGGGAATAGAGAAAACTTAAGGCATTAAGAAAAATCAATGCTATTGTTTGTGCCAAGTGTTCTTTACTCTTGCATAATTTGTTGAAGGTTGTGAATAAAGCAGATGACCTTTTAAAGCTTATACAGGGTGTACCTGAAAAGTTTACAAAACGGCTGGGGATATATTTTGGATACAGGAATAAAAAACCCGATTGGGTGGGGGGGGGGGTCGGTTTAGCCGCTAGAGCATTTTGATTTTTTTTGTTAGAGTTTTACATATCATCCTGAATTTTTGTAACGCTATAACCTACGCAGAATACTTCCAAATTTTGTTTTTTTTAATAAAATTTCACCTTCAACAACTTTTTTCGCCAAAAAAATACGTAGTTATCCTATACTTTTTTTCCAAAAGTAGAAAGCTTGGAGTATTTGCAATAAATAATGTCCCTACAATTTTTATGGTACGGCCTTTACTTTTGTAGAAATTATAAATTTAACCCCATCATCAGCGCCATTTGCTCTCCTATAGACATATTGAGTACTCGTAGGAATATAGCAGAATTTTATCTGTATTATCAAAGCCCACTGAAATTGATGCCCTCCATTCTGCACAGCAACATTTTCGCATAATGCAAGACTAGTCCGCTCAACTTTCCCCCAATGGCTTGAGAATAACTCGACTGTGGAACTATCCCCACCCTGAGTATTTTCGAACTCGTACAATAGCCAGGAATAAAAACGTAAGGGTCAGCGATATTTGCGAGGGGCCCCCCTAGATCACCCCTAATCTATCATATCTTGTTATTAGAGAGTCCTTCCCGGGAATTCCCGCCCGGGATTTCTCGGGAAATCGAAATAAAATGTATTTCCCGTTTCCCGGGAAAAAAATAAATTTCCCGGGAAAAAATTTATTGTTTCAAATCGCAAATTTTCTTGGAAAAATCTTGAAAACACTAACTATTTCAAGGTTTTAAATTTAAAATAAGTAACTGTCCCGAGTAAAAATAACTATATAGAAAAATATATAATTGGATATATTTATATATGAAATTTGGCCCGATATAATTATATAGAAATGTATACTTTTATATATAATAAGGAAAATCATATACAATTGTATAGAATTGTATATGCAATTATATCTTTTATTTCGCCGGTGTGGCAGTGACGTGTCAGTGGCGTGGCGGTCTGATGGCAAGTGGAAAAATTTATTCCCGTAAATTCAAATGAAGTAGCGCACATTGAAATGGAGTGGCGAAGGTGTGGCATCTGGGAAGTGGCGTGGGATCACTTGATTGCCACCAATCTCCGACAAGTTTAATTTTTGAGTGGTAAGTGGCAGGATGATGTGGAATCGCTTACGCGATACGCTGCTCGCCAAATCGATGCGCGCTTAATAATTCTAATAGCACTCCGCCATCATTCAACTGCCGCACCACTTTGTTTCCACATGACAGACCAAAACCACGCCACTGCCACACTGCGGCGCCCGGCCTAAAACAGATATAATGACATATTTTTGACAGCATACTTATAATAGCTTTTTTCCTATCATTTTTCAGCCACACACTTTTTGTTTAGGTATTTCTCCACCCTTGAGCTTTGTGTGTGTGACTGGAGAATGTGCATTTTAGTTATTATTTAATTGATAATATTTATTTCATCAAAATTATTGTGAGGCATTATATATTATTTTAAATCGCTATATATGATCAGATATAATTGCACAAAATCATTTGTAGACTTTATATACAGTTTTATATAATGATATATAGTTATATATAGTCCCATATTGAATTGTAAATGACACAATATATAATTCTATATTATTGTATATTATTATATACGATTATATAAAATCGTCTAAAACTGTTTAAGTATTTTATATATAATTTTATATAAATTGATATAAATATATATGATTATATATTTTTCTATATAATTATTTTTACTCGGGGTTATATCAAAATCCTTCTTTTCTATATAAAGCTAGCTGGAACCCGGTGCACCTTGCTCATAGCGAAATAAAATTGTAAAAAATATTTGGCAACGAAGATTTCCTATCCACGTGACTCAGGTGGATCCAGGTGCAAATTACACTACCCATCACTCGATACTCACATCAAAAAGGTTTGTGTATGATGCGGGTATTTGGGGTATTACACTAAGCATTCATTTGTCTTCCTCTTTTTCGTGTAACGATTTTGATGCCTTTGTAGTTGTAACAAAAAACGTACGCGGGAAATAGAAGCATTCACTGATGCATGAGGAAGCTATCCTTGTGTATCTTAGAAGTGCTTCTCTTCCGTATCCCTATCCATATCTTTTTTACCATTGCATGTCATTAGCAAGAAGCAGTTTGTTCGATTTTCTTCTAATTAGCTTCCTGGGAAGATATTTTGAAGTTTTAAGTTTTGCAAGCAGAGATCCAGGGAATCTCTCAAAACAAAATATTTACCAACAAAGTTGAGAATGACTTATTTGTAGTCATATGCACAGGAAAATCTTCCAAAATGCTTCTGAAGCGCGCCCAGGAAGCACTTCTAATTTGGTTCCAGAGGAAGCGGTTTCCACTTTTCCCGCTAGGGTGAATGAGAAGGGGAATTTTTCATAGTTTTCGCAGACCCCGGAGTCATAACCTTCTATATTTACAAGCCATGAACAAGAAAAATATTGAGAGCGAATTTCCGCTCAAATCGGACTACAATTCGGTGAAGTCACGTTATGTTGTTAGTGTAATTTGGAGAATTTGGGAGAATTTGGTAGTCCGATTCTCTCAATATCTATTCTTGTTCATGGCTTGTAAACATAGAAGGTTATGCCGGAGTGCGATGTTATAATTTTGTTAGTCTAATGGATGGGTGAGTCTGGCAAAGGGGCTCAAAAGTGAGGAGATATACGATGTATGACATATACTTCCCTGCGACCCCTTTTCTAAAAAACCGGTTTGTGTATAGGGGTAATATACGAAATGATGGATAGTGTCACTTGCATCATTGCCATTGGAACAGCGGCACATCACAGTTGCTTCTTTTTGAAATTTTTAAGCAAGACAATATTGGCACAATTTACCCCTCTGGACCGGACGGGACCAATCATATTTTGAATTAAATTTACTTGTATCTTTTCTTAAATTAGTTTTTCATTTATTTTTCAACAGTAATTGTTCCTGCTAATTCCCATTTCACTCCTTATTCCTAATTGGTTTCATTTTTCCCGCGTTCCCGGGAATCCCGGGAAAAATGAACTTCCCGGGAACAAAAATAATCCGGGAAACGTGAATCTCTACTTGTTATATTCCTCAAACAAGGACATGACGGCCTGGTAATACCAAGGGTTACACCTAAGCCTAGTTTAAAAAAATCGGAGAATACCCAGCTTATTTGTGGACCGTCAAGGGACTCTTCTGAACGTGCCTGAATAGTTAGAGAGACAGTGACAAAAAAGGCTCATAACTACCAAATGAACGTTGAGCATATTTTTCTATAGTTCGAGTCCCCCCCTCAAAATCCGTCTTATCGAGTAGGGGTCTGGCGCGATGCGGTGAGCGACTACGGCGTGTTTTCCAGATTTGCCTTAGCGATTTCAAAAAGTTTCTACCATTTGGGTGAAAATAACTCGAGGACATCTGGGACACCCCCAGATTACGGGAAAAATATTTTCCTCCAAATTGCTCGGTGCCTTGACCCCCGGATCAATAAATCCGCCCGAAACTATGAAATTTCCAAAAATTTCAGACCCATACACAAAACCGGTGTCAAATGATTCGTTGCGCGTTATGCCTTATTAGGGCTACCTAGCTAGTCTCTTGTCGATCTTATTTGGAAAAGACTAGCCTAATCATATTAGCCTATCCTATTTTTTAGAGTAGTTAGCAGCGGAAAGCACTTGGAGGCAATATCAGAACTTCCACCAGTTTCGAATAGTTACTGCATGTTAATTTTTCTTACTAGAAAAGATTCTCACGTCTCAAGGAACCTAGTGGGTAGGTAGGAGTGGCTGCTCCATCCAACCCGAAGGTTGGGCACACCGTTTTGGACACACCACCGTTTTGTCCGCAGCCCGCAAGATTTAGATCCAACCAGTCATATTTAGAATTTTTTTTTAAGTAAAATGCTTCTTCGTCTCTTTACATTTAAATGCCAACAATTCCGTTAAGTTACCGTTGGGCTTTGCAGCTTCAAATGTAGCTGCAGTGGCTTCTGTCCATCGGCGTCAGCTCCATAAAGCTTACGGTGTTAAGTATGCAGCGCTGAATGGGTTTTGGGCCAGGGGCCGCGAAGGATTTGAGGATGGAAGGAAAACGTTGGAGGACCGTCTCGGACGCTGGCGACGAAGGAATGTGGTCGAAGGGCCGCTCACGAGCAAGACTTTTTATACGAAAACTAAATATATTATATTAGAGCTATTAAGAACTGAGTCCTATAGTTCCAAATCGTGTCTTATCCAAAAAAATCCAAAATTGATTTAGGTACACTGCTACAATCTAGGTCCACTCCCTCAACTTTTTCAAAAATCAGGGTGTAAAAAAAATGTTTTTCCTGTCCATTTTAATAAAACAAAACTGGGTATTTTTCCAAACTGTGTCTTATTCCATATAAATATGAAATATGAAAAACAGTTTTTCCTCATTTCTGAAAAAAGTAAGGAAAGTGGAGAAGACACGTTTTGGAACTATAGGACTCAACATATAACTGTATAACCTAAGCTTTTTCAACCCCAGCCGACTAGCATTTAAAGAGGGGTTTCCCTCAAGGGCATGCCAAAAAAGGATTCCCCGTAGGTTCCTCATGGGGACTCCATGTGGCAAATGAGGGAATCCCGAAAGGGGCATTTCCTCCTGAGCACCACATTGAGAGGCATTTCCTCATGAGCACCACACAAAAAAAATCAGCGATGATTATAAATGAAATGGGGCAATCCCATTATCTGCCTTATTTTTTCGGAAAGCTTTTTAAAAAGCTTTAAAGAAATACCCTTAAGCTTTAGTTTAATTCGTACAAAGCTTTAGTTTTTTTTGTTGCATTGATTCTCAAGGAATTATGTTGGTGACCGTGAATGGTGTCATTTAGCATACTCAATAGCCCGGTTCTGGTTTGATTACAGAGGTCAAGCAGCATTGGATGTGATTAGTACTCAGTTGGGGGCCGTATTGATAAAATCACAATCGCGTTTAAAAATATAAAGCTTTCGACACCGGCGCAGTTATTACTCACATATCCACTCCGAAATTCTCAAAACCCACTCGGGATCGGGTATTAATGATTTTTCCTCAAGGGGGTCAAATGGGTAGGGCATTTCTTATGACGAGGTGCGAATGAGGCGTTAGATGCCCTGTGTGGGCCTTATAGGGTAATCTAACAGGGTCCACATGAGGCAGTGAGTCTAGCCTCTTAGGGCCCTATCTGTACCCCTTACCTCAAACTGCTAGATGGGCATAGCGCCATAACAAAAGAATTTAAAACCGCATAAATCAATAGACAGCTGGTAAATAAATTGACCGATAAACTTTATACCGTTTAACTTTACCTGTTCACGTGCTACCCACCGACAATGATTATGCTCCGCCGTCCTTTTTTATGGGTCTATGTTTTCTAAAAAAAAGCTTTTGGTAGATAAAAAGACGTTTTCTTTAATTGAAAGTTCTTGTTTTCAGTTTTTTATGTGTTTCAGATTTATGTTAATATTTTCATTTTTTATTGAAGAAAAAAATGTCTGACATAATTTCCTATAAAGGGTGCTTAACAGAAAATTGCATCGGGGCGCCAGCACCGCTAGAGCCGGGCCTGCCAACAGGTCCAGGTCTCTTGAGTTCTTATTGCTACAATGATGGCATTTGTTCCTTGCTTTGACGCATAATGGTAGAATTCTCCATCTGGAGATAGTCACTGAGCGGCTTCTGTACATTCTTCACCGGTGTAGCTGAAGTCTGGCCAATTTTTCTGCCAGTCTGGCCAATTTATCGTTGCCCTTGATGTTCCTGTGACTCGGTACCCGGTGAAGAGTGATCCCGTACCTCTAGGCCAGGGAAGGGAGCTCCTTATGTTAGTTTTTGACCAGCTAACACGTTGCACGGGCCGTACCTATTGCTTTAGGCCACCAGGCAGCGGGGCTATCTGATAACAGGATTATACTCGATCGCGGCCTTGGGTATGACTTAATTGCTAAGCATGCATCAAAGTTTGCCAAAATTTTTACCTGGAAAACGCTGGCGAAGCTTTGGGTAGGCGGTAGCATTTTTGGAAATTAAGCGAGGTGGAGAAAACTCCAGCTCCTACACCAGATTCTGATTTGGATCCATCTGTGTACAGGACATCGTCATGGTCCTTGTCGGGTTGGGAATCTTCCCATGCCTATACGTAGTCGATAGGCCTTTCTATCATTTCCTGTAGGGGTTGTCATGGCACCCGTAATTGCGAAAGGCAAGTCATTCTTTTTTGGTTGAAACAGTATGGATCTGTTATACTCTTTGGTAAGAGCGGGCCAACATACGTGGGAGCCAGCTATTTGTCAGCACTGATCTAGTAACCGCCCCGCATAGCCAACGCACCATGTTCAACCTCAAATCCCATCTCTTGCCTAAGTTCTGTTTACAGGCATAGAAACCTATATTGGCCTTCCTAGCGCTTTCTTCGATATTGAGCCTCCACTTCAGCTTTGGGTCCGGAATAAGACCCAAGTACTTAGCTGACTGACCAGTCCCATTAAGTTCTCTAAAAAAAGAAAATTCAGACGTCATACCATGAGATTTCACGGTCTCTTGCTCTCGAAACAATATACAGCTTTATACGAATTCAGAAAAAAATTGATTTTTTGTTAAAAATTATTGTAGCAGTCACCGTGAAATTTTCCTACTTACCAATTCAACCAAACTTTTCTACTAGAAGTTGTTCATCTGAGGTAATTGCGCTATTTGAAATTTCCTTCCTGGATAGATACAATCCACAGGGTTTCATTTAAAACCAATTTAATATTCAAATTTCTCCTCAAGTGCTCAAAATTCCACACGAGAGAATTCGTTCGCTTAAAGTTTTGCCGCGTTGTACCATAAAAAAAGTACGAAATTTCTGCTTTAAAATTTTTTCATGAAAAAAAAAAAACTTTAAGATAACGAATATAAAAAAAAGGCCACAAAACTCACGAATGAGATTCAGTTTAAAGCAACAATGGCCGAAATTCCATTGTTGCAGCAGTTCTATAAGGAGCAACAAAAAAAAGGGAAAAAAACATAACACACAGGAAATACCCCAAAAAAAATGTAATAAGGATTAAAATTCCCGGTTTTTGTTGCTTGAAAAGGAAAAGGAAAAAATTTTGATTAAAATCTTCTAAAACGTAGATAATCGAAAACCTCATTAGCGAGGCTGGGTCAGATGTAACAGGACGAACAATTCCCGCTGTACTGAAGGATTTAGCGAAGAAAAGAGTAGTGCATGCAAGCAAGGATACTAAGGATCGCCAAAGAATAAAAAGTGAAAGAGATGAAAAACTTTATAAACTGTCTCAACCCATTCGACTGTAAAAGAAAGTTAATTGACGATGACATTATCCTGGAGTAATTAGCTAATTTATTCGGCTGCAATTACCATAAAGGACTTTGCAGCCAGACAACTTAAGGACTAACGAGAATATTATTAAGGACAATTCGGTTTGATGGAAATTGCAAGGGATTTTTTTTTATATTATTATTGAAAAGGCATTAGTCACGGTACTGACATCGCAAAATTTATGCGATATCGATGAATTCTCGATAAACTAATCATGATTGTCTATCATTTATCTTTGATCATTTGAGGAATGTTAGAAGAATTGAACCAGAATGTCTGAACCCGAACCCGAAACGGAGCCCTTCCCACAAAGAAGGTCAAAGTTTTGCATCAAAGTCACGGTTGGGTAAGCTTTTCAGTGTCTAGTATTTGCTTAATGTGAGGTCCTCTGCCTGCAATGGTTCTCCTCCGTTTTCGGTGGGGGTCCTTTTGAAGTATTATTCAGAAGCTCAAGTTCGAGCACCGCGCTCCTTCTCTGGGCGATGAAAGACGCCGAAAATTAATTAAACGTCCATCTCAAATCAAAAGAAACATTAAAGGACTCTCCAATCGTCTTTATCTTTTTCATGTCAAAGAGACAAATATTAGAGGGGATGATGAGAAATTGGGCAGATGTGATCCATTCGTGAAGGCGGGATGTGGGTCGGTGTGATGGTGAATAAACGGGGCGGGGGTATGTTTGTGGCAAGGAAAAATTTCGCAGCCCGTTTGAACTTGATAGCTTATCGAAAAATCTTTCAACCACAAAATTTTCAGAATATCAAAAGAAATTTTGGCCATAATCTCGTCCTTAGGGAGATTTTTCCCCTTTTACTTTCCCAACACACACACAGCCAATGTCGGGGTGAGATTTCAAGTGAAGAAGATATGAAAGGTGATCGGAGCTTTTACATGCCTTTTTTGAGAGAGGCTTCTCGATTCGACAACATCCTTTCCACTCCCTAATCCTTGAAGACGAATGACGACCACCTGAGGTCAATTTCAATTTATTGAAATCCTTCTTTGAGAGCATTCGACTGCGTCCTGATTGATGCTGGGCCTCCTTTCGACCCACGAATTTAATTGACTTAAGACCAGTATTGATATTTCATTTCTACACTTGTACGTGGGCTGCCTTTCAGCTTTATTGACTGAAATAATCGAATGGGCCCAATTTGAGATGCTGTGTTTGTTGCTGCGTGAATGCTTTTGAAATATGGGTATTGATTCCAAAAATAAAATATAAAAAAAAAATCATAATATATATAAAAATATGAAAGGTCGATTATATGGTTAATAAAATCGGGAATTGTTAAAGGTTATGTATGAGGGCTCCTTTTTATATGCGTCATTACAACGTTAATGTTACTTTTTATTAGCAGGTGAAAATTACCAAAAAAAATGCTTTTGAAGTAATTTCGGTAAAATGAACAAAAAAATCATTCCTTTTACTTTTTTCGTATAAAAGATTATTTTATATTTTCTGGCAATTAACGAATGTCCATTAACCAGTCTTTGATGATATTCGAAAGGGGTAATTGTGGAATAAAAGGTGATTCGCTTTATTTACCTCCAAACAATTACACTCTTTTTATACCTTAAAGCTAGCATCAAAAAGGAAAACTGTTGAAATAAAGCAGAACTTTTTATATGCATATACAATAATACAGAACATATATTATTGTGGAAAATAACAAATGTAACTGTACATATATAAGAAAAATTAATATAAATATTTTTGACGTCTAAGAAGACAAAAAGCTCATATCTAGATTATTACAGGTGCCAGGCAATCAACAAAAGTTAGATGTAATCGTTTCTTTCATTTCGGCTCATTATGAACGAGGACGAAGGCATCCAAACGCAAAAGCTTTTATGCTGAAAGGCATGCGGAGGTGAAGAATATTTTACTTCCGCTTTCAACCTTAAACGAAAGCTTGCACTCGCAAAAATAATAAATTCATGCTTTCTGTGATTTTGAAGCAAAAATGTCACAAATACCCTGGCGCTACACAAAAGGTGCATTACTCACCAAAGTTTGCTGGGCTTGGAGTTTCAGGAAAAGTTTAGAAAAGCTTTTGCATCTGGATGCATACCGGATAGCATTTAAAGGGGGCATGCAACGTGTGGGATCCATGTGACAAATGAGGGGCATGCCGAAAGAGGGATTTCCCCGTAGGTTCCTTATGAGGACCCCCTGTGGCTTGCCGAAAGAGAGCTTTCCCCTTATATACCTCATGATCACAACAAAAAGCAGAAATCTGCGTTATTAAAGTGAGGTATATGCCCTATCAGTTTCTCATTAGGGCCCCATGAGTCAAACCTCATTATAAATGAAATGGGGCAATCCCAACGTCTGCCTTATGTACTCGAAAACTTTTTAAAAAAGCTTTAAGCTTAAGCTTTAATTTTACTCATAAAGCTTTCGTTTTTGTTGTTCAAATTTCAGATGGGCGTGAAAGCTGTCTTTAGCAAAATCAATAGACCGGTTCTCGTTCGATTGCGGAGTTAAGTAGCATTGGACGTGGTTAGTATTCAGTGGGGGGACCGCTTGGAAAACGACACTCGCGCTTGAAAATAAGAATCTTTCAACACCCCCGAAAGTTAAGTTATTTATTACTCGCATATCCACGACAAAATTCCAGAATTTTTTAGCCTCTATTTTCCACTCTAGTTGGGGCAAGGCGTTAGAAACCCCTTGTGAGCCTTATAGGGCAATTCACACGGTGACCACATGAGGCAGTGGGGCTTGCCTCATAGGGGCCTTATCTGCACCGCCTTTAAATACAAGCCGGGATACGTCAACTTATATTAAAAAATATTAAAGTTGGTTGAAAAGCTGCATAGGTTCTACACAGGATAACCTGGCTACCATCCCAGAGGTCCCGGGCTCGAATATCGGCAGAGCCCCACGGCCCCTCGCCTTTCCCACCTTCTTTCTTCTTATTTATTTACATTCCTCCTGTCATAGCCTTCTGGTAGCACTGCCCCGCTCCACCAAGCGCATGTCATCGGTTGGTTGATGGGATTCAACTCGTTTCAGGAGGCATAACATTCCAGAGAGTTGTTTCTCGTTGCCCCGATACCAGAGTCGCGATAGAAATGGTTGGGGCTAGTAGGTTATGGCAGTTCCTTCCTTCACTCCTTTCCTTCCCTTCACTATCTACCGACTAGAGCTGCTGTTCGACATTGTACTCTATACGAAGAAAAGAAATCGTCGACAGTACAAAGGGCTTTCTCTGAGCTCTAGTATTTCACATAAAAAAAACAAGGTATAAGCCGCAATTTATTGGCTTGCACCTGTTGCTTTAAGAGGTTCTCGTTTGCTTCCTTGTCCTAGCAAAAGGTATTTTCAAAAAAAGATGAAATTTCCAGGAAGATGGTTCAAAATCTTCGCTTGGAAAAATATAGTTGACAATTTCTATGCATTCAATCGTCTTCTCTGATCCTCTACTCTAGTGCAGGCAATAGTTGGCTTTGCTAGACAACAGAAAATCTTTTGTTTATGCCTCTCATTTGTATTAAAAGCTTTTGCATATACCTCTTCCACTTGAACTCACAAGCAGGATGGGACGGCTCTGGAACTACCGGTAGCTTGTGTGGCTCCCACGAGCTGCTCTACTCCATTAATGAAGTTTTCATCCAACCTTTGTTGTTGGTTTGCGAAAAAAGAAGTCTTTAGTAATAGTAAAGCCATATGGTACGAAACATAGGGTGTGGATGCGGTCTTGCGTGTGAGTGATTATTTGAACTTCAGATAAGTTTTCGCGCTGGTTGGTTTCTTTCTTGGATGAGCTTTCGGGCTGGGGATCGAACCCGCAGTCGAACTTCGATCGATCTTGTGGGGATCTGGTCCGGGTTTCAATAATTCTTGGAATTGGTAGTGGCCCTACTAAGAATTAAAGTAAGATCTGTGGAAGTTGCGGATCTGGAAGCTTTAGCTTATTTTATAAAATGCTACAGCCAGATGTCGTGGGTGAATTTTATATTGGCGTCTACTAGGCCATGAGATCTCGCAGAAAGTTTTGCGGCCCTGGACCAGCCCCTCACACCCCACCCTCGCGAGATTGCCCCTGGCCGCAATGCCCTTGATATCTCAGTTTCCGGGGACCCACCAGATCAAAAGAGCTATACGATGGCTGTTCATTGAATTTGGTCATAAAATATTCTTCGATTATGCGGCGGTAGTAATCATCACAGTTGTGTTACTCCACGGGAATTTCCGAAGAAAAATGGAAGTAATTTTTGAAAGTCCCAGAGGTGATGCTCTGCGACGCACGGACTGGCGTGGACTTCCTTGCACGCTGCTTTCAAAAAGTTCAATGTTTTCTTCAGTTTTTGACGTCCGACTGGGGCCTAGACATGGATTATTAATAGTTGAACCTGTTGCGCGGAACTTCTGCCCGCACGTACTGATCAAATATTCACTTGAAGGGTCCCTCAATCGACGGATACTGTAGTGAGAACACCATCTTCTTCGCGAATTCGCGCACGAACCATTCGTTTTGAAGAACGCCTCAATTGCAAATATACGTTGCTCACTGGTCCACCGCGACATGTGGATTATTTATCGTCACAACGCCGCGCCCCGCCCCTCCGCGCAACGTTCGTAGAATTTCAATTCATAAATCTACCACGGGATACCCTGGGCAACTAACGGCTGCATGTTATATTGATAGTCTAGGCAAAATTTTAACTAAGGATTTCCGATGAAATGAACACACATATTCCAAATTTCTAAACAAGCATGTCAGTGCCTGCAATTGGTAAAAAGATACAAATTTCTTCTTCAGACGTTGGCCGTTGCTATTTTAATCCACGTCTTGAACTCAGCTCGTTCATGGGCCTGGGCCTCGAAAACCACCTTAGCGTGGCCGTATATAACGTTTACAACTCGATTGTGGAATAGTCTTCTGCAGTTAGACTTTTCAAACTCGTACAACAATTTAGAGTTAAAACGTAACAAGCTTTATTGACATCTACTCGAGCACCCCAGAACTCCATAACTTATTCTATTCTCTTCTACCCTTCATACTAAGCTTTCTGAGAGAAATTTCACCATGACCTGAATAACATAACGGACATAAAAACAAGCAGGGTTTGAAAGCAAAGTAAACTTAAAGCAAAGCACATATTTTAAAACTAACTTTGCTGCAGACCATGGTACAATAATTACAAAACAAGCTCATAAGGGTCCCGTGACGTCATTCAGATCTTTTCTCACAAAGGAAAAAAGCTTTCTCGGGCTGTCACTCAGATCTTTTCTAATGTAAAAGACGTAAAAGCTTTTCAAGATGGAAACAGAGCTTTTCTTATGAGCCTACCTTGTATTATTGTACCATGCTGCAGACTGTGAAAGCTTTTTGTTTCATATTGCTGCGAATGCTGTTGCTTTCAAATTACTTAAAAGCTTTCAGGAGCATACTGGTCCGGCTCGAATGCTTCGGCTTTAAAATACTTTGCTGTGAAATGCTTTCTGTGTGCTTACAGTTTTTCAAAGATTTGGTCTGAAGAACTTTGCTTTCCTTCAGCATTTATTTTTTTATAGTCTCACTTTATATAGTAAAATGGTACTTTGCTTAGAGGGGAGAAAACTTTTTTTTATGTGTATGTGAAGAATTTGTCGACGAACCAACATGCCCTGGCATTTATAAGCAACAGCATTCGTAGCAATATGAAACAAAAAGCTTTCACTGCCTACAGCAAAAAGTTTGAACATATGATAGCTGCAAATGATAGGATGCAATAAACTCTAGCATCGAAGCCGCTAGCCCGCCTCTTCTTTCTGGCACAAGGCAGGAAAAATTACCGAAATATATACTTGACCTCATAGCCAGACGAAATACGGTACGTAGAAAATGGCTGCGTTACAGATTACTGAGCTACAAGAACGAACTAGCCGATCTAAACTACCTTATTAAGAAATCTGTTATCAAACACAGAAACCGAAAATGGAGCTCACTCTTACAGGGTATGGAGAAGTGTTCAAAGCCTTTCTGGAACTTGACAAAAATTATAAAAAGCAAATGCAAGTCTATTCCAGTCCTTAAGGATGGAATAAATAGGTACATAACTTGTAGTGATAAAGCCGAAGTACTTTCACAGATATTTGCAGCAAATTCAACCATATCTGACCATCTCAGCAATGCCGCTACCACTCAGCAAGTCGAAACATCGTTGAGCCGCCTGGATTCGCAAAGCACTCAGATCGATTCTCATTGGTACGTCCGCCCTAAAGAGATAAAAAATATTATAAAACACTCACGGACAAACAAAGCTTGTGGACTTGATGGTGTTTCGAACAAAAGCCTAAAAGTACTTCCGCGTAGTGGAATAGTTTACCTTACATTTATCATAAATTCCTGTCTTAAGCTCAGATACTTCCCTGTAGCATGGAAAGAGGCAAAAGTAATCCCGGTCTTAAAACCAGGTAAACAACCATGTGACCCTTGTAGCTACCGTCCTATTAGCTTATTAAGTAATTTGTCGAAAATACTGGAGAAGGTAATTAAAAAGAAAATGATCGATCATATCGAAAGCAGAAACCTGTTACCCAATGAACAGTTTGGTTTTAGAGCTGGGCATAATACAACCCATCCATTGTTAAGAATTTCCCAACATATTAAAAAGAAATTTGCACTGGGTAAATCCACAGGTCTTGTTCTTCTTGACGTGCAGGCTGCTTTTGACTCGGTATGGCACGACGCCCTATTACATAAAATTATCAATTTTGGATTTCCTGTACCTCTCGTAGCCCTGGTTAGGGATTTCCTTCACGAACGCTCGTTCAGGGTTCATTTAGGACTTGCATCATCTGCACCAAGACATATCACTGCAGGAGTACCCCAAGGTTCGGTATTAGGTCCAATTCTTTATAACATCTACACTGCCGATTTTCCTAGGATACCTAACTGTCTCTCATCTATTTTCGCCGATGATACAGCCATTTTCACTTCGCATAAAGACCCCACCAATATCTGCTCAAACTTGCAAAATGGTCTCGACATCTTGTCTGACTACTTTTTTAATTGGAAAATAAAAATAAATCCTAGCAAAACTCAATGCATGTTCTTCACACGAAGGAAAAGCCCCCGTTTACTACCTAGGACTAATTTGTGGCTAAGTGGCCATAGTGTACATTGGTCTGATCAAGTAAAATACCTTGGTATCAAACTAGACAAAACACTAACATTTTCGAAGCACATAGCATCGACTCTGGACAAAATAAGTCTACTAATAAGAAACATGTACCCCCTTATCAACAGAAGGTCAACCCTAAGTATGGAAAATAAGCTCATCATATATAAAGTTATTTTTCAAGCAGTTATGCTATATGGTGCTCCCCTATGGTTTAAATGTGCACAGAGTCACATTAATAAATTACAAGTTTGCCAAAACAAAATACTAAAAATGATATTTCGCCTACCTAGGCATTCCTCCACCTCACAGCTGCATAGTATGGCCAACATAGATACTATACAAGTAAGACTAAGTTCATTAGCAAATAAGTTTTATGATACATGCGTTTTATCGGAAAACCCTTTAATCCGGCAACTTGTCGATAGTTAGTTTGTAAGGTTTAGGTTAAGAATATAGGTTAGGTTTATTAAAAACTTCATTGGGTTTTGAAGAATTTTTCCCAATATATTCTAGTTTTATTCAAATTCAAATAAATTTCGGCTTGACCACATAAAATTATTGTAGATGAATGAAGATCCCTTCTAGCACTAAGATATTTTTTTTTTCCCCATTGAATGTAATACACATTGTCAAACTTTAGAAATAAATAAACTTTATATATGTTATATATGTTATGATAGCTGCAAAGCAAAGCAAAGCAAAGTAAATTGCTGTGGTCTTCTTGGCAGCAAAGCAAAGTCAACAGCAATAGTATTAAAATTGCTGCAGCAATTTAAACCCTGAAAACAAGTTGCCCAGCTAATTTTCGCTCACATTACATTCTGGGAACTCGTTTATAAGTAGAACAACACTGGACTGTGGAACAATCTTACATAGTTAGTATTCCCGAGCTCATACAAAATTCAAGAAATCAAAGGCAGGGTTTAGCGGCTCCTCTTCATGGACCGTACAGACTCTCATCCTAAGCTATCCTTGGAGCTTAGCTTACTACTACTAGACATCTCACCATGATAGAAAGGCATGACGCACTGGTGATTCAAAGGGTGATTCTTAAACTAAAAAAACTATATTGGCTTGAATTGAATCATTTAGGACTGCCGCACATGTGATTCCAACAGGACGGTGCCTCATCACACACAGCTCGTGCTACAACACCTCAGCCTGGAAAATAAAGTGCACCCTATTACGTTGTAGTAAGAGAGATACAATTTACAACTGATTGAGAAATATGGCTTTATCATCCAATCCATGGATTATTATTCGTCCTCAATTGCATGTTCTCGCCATCTTCTTTCAATTTTTCTAGCCATACTTAAAACCTATTGAAAATCTACCATATTTCATACTTCCACCTCGAATTTCACAAGAATTCCTTTAAAATTATTTTACCTATAAATTTTCCACCCCTATATCCACACAAGGTAAAAAACACCCCGCTCTAAAATTGCAACAAAAATGCACCCTTCCCTGCTGGCAGCCGCAAAAGCCGCAAAGATAAAATAAAGAAAAAAAAACCACAATAACCAAAAATAAATTGATCCTATTACCAAGGAAAAGGGATATTTTATTCCCATAACTTTGGCGTGGAAAATCCTTCTATGCCCGTAAGAATAATTCGCCAGAATAAGTTTGAAAGTCTTAAGTGGGGTGCAAGGAACACCTGTGAACCTGAACAAAGAGAGAGAGAGAAGAGCTATGCAGACACAGTGCCACGGTTGGGTAGGTGTGGTACCTTCAGGGCTCTGAGGAAATTTTCAGAGGATTTACACAAGGATAAAATCGTAGATGGGTGCCGTTTCCATGAAAATAAATTTCAGAATAATATTAACTGATTTGTGGCGAATTCGTAACATGATTTTCTCCGCAGGATAAACAAAAAAAAAATAGATTACGACGAAGGAAATTTCTGAAATTGTGGAATTTTCACTGCCAAAGCACAAGGATGTGTGAATTTTGCGTATTAAGAACGTTTTCCCCGGGCTTTTGGGTGCTCCTTGGAGCATGTGGAGCCATTTTCAAGGTATTGTAATTAAACGCCATTTTTAAAAATAGAATTTCACTATGGAACCCTGCAAAAAAAAAGTAATAAAAAAAATAATTTATTTCAGTTTCGGTTAAATGGAACCACGAGAAAAGTATAAAAAATCTCGTAAGCAATTTTGATTGGTAACTCAATGTAGAAGGAAGCGAAAACTTCCTGCAAAAGGAAAACTAACTGACGACAGGACTCTGGATTTTAATTAAAATTTTCAGTCAATACACCCCGATGGTTTGGTTAATTATTCCTCGAGTTGGGAAATGAGTTTATTTATTTTTTGTTCCTTCATCTTACAAAACACCCATTAACACCACCAACAACATTTTTTTTTAAATTAAAATAGTTAAATACTCAAAGGCTCAAACGATACAAAAACGATTTGCTTGGGGTCCTTGTAAAAGTCTTTTTGAAAAGTTTCCAGTGTAGCTTGTGTGCCGCCTCTGTAGACTTTTGTATTTGCAGAAGGATTTATTTCTTTTTTTTTAAACTACTTAGGAGGCTTCCATAGGGATATAAATAAACTAGCGCATTGCATTTGAAATGCATTAAAGTGATTTCGTTTAATAGCATATAAAAGAAATGAAAAGATTTCTAACAGTGGAAAAATTTCTCCGACATTTCCGAGGCAAAGCAGGCCTCTTGCAGAAAGGATTTTATTACACAATCAAGGATTTTCTTTATCGTCGATCTAAACTAAATCAGGCTTTGTCAGTAAAGCTATCGATTATTTTTGTATGGGTGACATTGGTGTATCTAGCGGTTACGTAATGAAACATTAGGGAAATTGCGAAAATAGGGTGTGTTTTGAATTAGTTTTATTGGAGATACACTTCTACTATGTAATTTTGAAATAAAAAGAAAAAACGATTTTAAGGTTTTCGTTAAAACTTATCAATTTACAGTTCTTAATCACCAAAATGATGATACTTTCGAATGTATGAGTAGAGTAGAGTATGTAGTAATCTAGGTGAATCAGCCAGGCTAAGTAAGATTTTCTGTAAGCAACCATGTAAACCGTGTTATATTAGACACGGTGACGGCACGTGAACATATAATACAGACGACTAGAATGCCCGAAGAAAGAATGTCGTACATCAGGCCCTGGATTTGAATACAACTTCTTTATCTGGTATGATGCCTCGAAAACCGCCTAAACATGGCAGAAGGTGCAAATCGTTCCATTAAACGGTAATAAACCAAATTAAGGTTGTTCTGCCTTCTTCAAACTTTAACCCGCAACAGAAGATTACCCCACTCCTAGAGTTCCCTTTTAACGCACACTGCAGGCTATCAATTCGTTCCTGCATAGACAACTGGACTGTGGACCAATCTTCTGTAGTGAGTATTTTTGAGCTGCTACGAACGGTTCATCGGCATTTTCTTCAATAACCTTCTGACTCCTCATAACCTCAATCCTGTTCTATTCTTCGAATTAAGTTTTATACTAGACATGTTATGTTACAGTCGGCAGGTAAGTAGCAACATTAGAAATGTACACCCCCTAATTTTCAGCCGAATTTGTCGACCATAAAGAAGGTTAAAATCGTCCGGCCTACTTTATATTTCCGGTCTGAACATCAACAGCAATTGCATAATATCTACTGTTGCTATGCACCAATAAAAGATTGTTTTAGCCATGGGAGCTGATCTCCAATTGAAGAGTCAGATTTTCTTCCCTCTATCTAAAACTATAGTTTAACCCCTAAAAGGTGCCCGGGTGAAATATCATCCCACGCAAAGTGGTCTTCTAATAATTAAAAGCAACAGAAATTAACTTCATGTACCATAATATCAATGGCAACAGGGTAAAGGAATCTAATCCAACTCTAGCATGGGAGCCATGAATTTGCCCCAAACCCTTCTTGTAAAAAATGGCTTTGGCCTATGGTGCGCTATTGTAGTGCAAAAAGCACGATTTTTTCCTTCACAAATCTGGCATTTTTCCGTATAGATACACAACGCTCCATTAGTCCTTTTGGAAGGAATATTCACGATTAGTCCTTTTGGACTGCATCACAGCACAGTAATCAAAGAAAACTGCCAGCTTAACCTTGACAGTTCGTTTCTATAACATAAAACAAATCAACCTTGAAACAATATTTCCCAGTCAATATATTTCTGAACTGGTATAACAGCCTTCAGTTTAAACCTAAGTTCATCATCTTCTGCTCGAACCCTTAATCTATTCCATCCTTTAAACTACTAAATAGTCCTCCATGACATGAACGATATGACGAGTTGGTAGTACAAAGGGTGATCCCTAAGCTTGGACATCATTTCTCACTTTTTTGGAGGAAATTTTACAAAGTTTTGTGGGTTTGGGGCTGGTTTTGATGGGCCAATCCAAAGGACCGTTGGCTTCTACTATGCATTCATACACGGTGGAAGACTTAATTAGACGGTATTTTTTCAGAAGGTTCAGCAAGAGAGGATAAAACTCCAGTGCCTACACTCTACTCAGATTCTGAACCAACTGCTCCCATTACTCTCTCCCATTCCTCCTCTCCTCTGCACATCGAAATCTGGCTTAAAGTTGAACTTCGATGACATGTAGTCAGATGTAGTAGGTATTGGGTAGGACACGATTATTAAATGAGTTTGTAAGAAGTTCCTCTTTTTTCTTTTGAGGCAGTACAATATTGTACTTCAAATGAGGCGAGGCAAAATAAGAAATGTCTCTCCAGTACAAAATTTCACTGCCTCAAAAAATGTAAGAAATGTCTCTCCAGTTCGTATTTACAATCACACAATCATTTATCTAGATCAGTGATTCCCAAAGGGATGGTCTATGGGATGGTCCAGGGGGTCCGTGATAATTAAAAATTATTTTGGGGGTGCGCGAGGAACTATCGGGGGTCCGCGAAAAAGATCGAACTAAAAGTATCTGCATTTGTTACAAAACTTTTGCTGTACAAACAGAATTTGGGCAGAGGAGAATGTTCTCAGACGCTCGCAGGTGGAACGATCTTTACCTACATTCTTATTTTATTAATACTGGAAATTTTCGTTAACGCCCCACACGTTTTTTACGTAAGTTATATTTATAAGTTTTACCAATAACTTCATTAAT
Source organism: Thereva nobilitata (assembly GCA_963855945.1). NCBI lineage: Eukaryota > Metazoa > Arthropoda > Insecta > Diptera > Therevidae > Thereva > Thereva nobilitata. Next base: position 178,751,947 of record OY979695.1, read on the forward strand.
ATCATTCTGAGCTTGTTTTCGAAAGGAAGGTTGTGTTATAATGGCTGGAGCAATAGAAACTTTACATTCAAAATTATTTTTTACTTGTTACTTAATTTTAAAATAAAACCGTATTCTTTAGTTTTTTAAACTATTTATTCTGATTTTCTACCTTTTAGTCTATTATATGTCTTCCGTCACTGTATTCAGCTCGTCATACCCTTTCATTTGATACCCATATCGGCTATTTTATGTTGGCCGCCTGTTTGAATTTGGAATGGAGCCACACAGCTAATTCTTTTCTACTTGTCATACCCTTTCATTTGGTACCCATTTCGTGGGGTCGGGGAACACCATTGCAAAATTCTCCCGCCATCTTGGATCCGCCATATTTATTTTTTAAAAAAAAAATCACAGTCCATTGTCATCCGAACTATGCATATTTGCAAAATTTTTGAAGTTGATAGGTTATATTTTCTGCTTTTTAGTCTATTGTGTCTTCCGCCATTCGGTTTTAGCCGCCATTTTGAATTTAGAATGACGCCACACAGCTAATTGTATTCTACCTGACATAGGGCGCATTTAGGGCCAAGTTACTTTAACTCTGTTAAATTATCGCGGCTAAATTAACACCGTTCCTAGTATACCATTTGACAGTTCTCATTTTACAACTACTTACAACCAAAAAATATAACATTTCTCATTTTATAAATAATAACAAGCAAAAAAAATTACTAATAATAATAATATCTTCATGGGAGTGTCGATTTCCCAAGCGGGCCCCGCACTAAGTACTAACCACGTCCAAAGCTGCTTAACTTCTGTAATCGAACAAGAACCAGTCTACTGAGTATGCTAATGGCAAATTTCTGAAAACTTCAGCAAGTTCAAAATCAGCTCCCCTGAGCAGGGCTCCCAATTTTTCCTGCTGGGATTCTTCTCACTTAAAATTATTTAAGTATGAAGTCCCTATGTACCTATATTGATTTTTTTTCTTTTTTCTTAACAATTAACAATAAGGGTATTCAAGATTCGTGGGAAATGTTTCCCAGGATTACTTTTCTAGGAGCTTTTTTCTTCAAATCGTGAACAGCCCTTGACAAATTAGAATTCGTCCACTTTTTACTTGATTTTGATATGCTTTTACTTTTTTTAACACTTTCGCTAGCCATTTGAGGCAAAATCGCCTGCTTCCACATGTCACGAATGTCATGAATGATTTCTCGTTGCCATAGGAAAGCTTTACACTGGGTCTGGGATATAGAATATTTTTGCAGTATTGGAAAGTGTGGTTCTGTACAATTGTTGTTCATCGTTGGAAAGTTTTCCTACGTTGCACCGGAACCTACGAATCTAGACCTGTTTCCACCGAATCGTGAATACCCTTAATATTACTTCACACCTTTTGGACTTTTGAATGTTATAAATCTAAACTTTTTCAGATAATTAAAAATATAATAATCTTGCAATATTCATTTAGATTGGTAGTAAGTAATTAGAAAACGTAATCCTCCTAATCCGGATTACGAATATACTTGATTCATTTCTTGAGGCTTAAAAAGTACAATTATTTCTCTAATTTTGTCACCAAATCCCGCATTCAAAAGAAACCGGCTCCAATGACATCAACTACCACTAATGAATCCTTCCATTTATGTCCTCGGATGACCTTAATAACGAATCTTCTCAATGTGTCTGAAATACTATACTCTTTCCCAGAATGATCCAATTATTTCCATGACATGTGATTCTTTCACTAAAATCAAAGATTCACCTTTAGGTCACGTAACACAGATAAATGTAGTCCCCTAATACCCTCGTTGCATTCTTACTCATCCAGCGTTTTCAACATAGATTCCGCTTCGTACCAGTCCTCCTTTGACCTTCATCTTGGGTCAGGATATGTAATCTGGTAATCTCTTATAGTCTTACCTTATACCACATGAAAGATCCCAGACAGAAGATATCATCCCCGTGAATCAGCCTGTGCTCCCCATAGGCTTCGCATATATATAGGAGCCACTAAACTACTTTCGTTTTGGATCCAGGAGCGGCGATGTACTGTGGGGGAATGGGTGTTGGGAGGCTAACCAGAATTTGCCACTCGGCTAATATTTCTAAATCTTACGTCTATAAAACATTCAATTTTGTATCTAGGAACTATAAATTAGCACTCGACTGTAGGAGGCTCACATACTCGTAATTTGTAACGTGCACTGGCAATAATTTTGGCGTCCGGATATCCTGTATCTCTCCAGCAGCGGATGACCCATATAAAGTTCAGAGCAAAACATTCCGAGAAATTTATGAGGAATAGAAGGCGTTAGACATTTCTCACTAGAATTTTGCCCCCTTTGGGATTTGCTCCTTTTTATTCGCAATTTCGATAAAAATTTATCGAGGTGAATATGAATCTAGACGTGGATTGATAAAGATTTAGTGACTTACTAGTCTGGTTGGGTGGAAAATGCTCGATGGCATTACTGTGTCATAAGTGCTAACTACAACGGTTTAATGCTAGTCAAAACTCTTAGGATTAGTTAATTCACCGTAAAATCTTAACGAATCGTACCTACAATAATGGTTTTAAGGTATGCATAAGTGAGGTTATTCAAATTGCGTCGTTTTAAGTTGACAAAACTTACGATAAGCGACAAAAAATATTTTAATTTAAATTATAAAAGAGAACACAAAAGGATGAATTTATGAAGAAAACTATTAGTACCCATGTTAGCAATCTAGGCCCAACCCTATAATGCCGACCCAAGTCTGTCTAACTCTGATTAACGTAACTGCGCCCAAGCCATGGAAAACACGCTTAGCCCAGGCTAGCAAGTGGAGTTAGCCCATCATCGAAGGCAGCTCAAAGTAGTATGTCAGGGTTGCGCAAGATCTTATTTCCAACTGGACTTTACCTTAAATTAAAAGAAATTTATGAATTAATTAAAGAAAAATTTATTAAAATTATCATTAATGTTATTTACATACCTAAGTCCATTGCAGTTTGGGCAATATTTGAAGAAACACGTTTCTCACCTAAAATGTCAATAGCCACACTTAGCCCTCCGACAAACTAAATAGAAGAAACAAAAGCAAGTAAATTTCTTTTCCCACCCTAATCGAGAGATTGTTCGGCCTCTGAATTCCGATGGTGTCACAAAATCCATCATTAACGTAACAGAAGACACCAAATTGTCCCAAAATATATTTAAATTTCGCGCGTAATTTTCAAATAAAATTTTCCGTTTCTATTCCGAATTATCCCCGAGGAATATCAATCTGAGGGATTTTTGTGGCGTCCTCCATAATTGCACAGTGTGGGTGGTTAGTCAGGACGTTTTGTAATTGGTTTTTTTATTTATTTTTTCCTCTTTTTTTTTTGGTGGTGGTGAATAAATCCTGGATAAAAAAGTATTGATGAGCCAAGCTCAACCAAGCTCACAGAGTGGCCTAAGATAAAAAAAAAATAGGAAGAAGAATTTGCAAGTCAGAAAAGCATACCAAATCGAAATCGAATTATCAAGGGACTTTGTAAAGAGGAGGATATGGCAGGAAATCCAAAAGTGGCACATCCTGCGATATCAGTCACGTCTGGTTTTTAGATTCTCGTTAGGACTACAAACAGAAACGGAATCTAATTTTTATGCCTGGCGCCGTTTCTAGATGCTCGTACAACATCCTATTACAAAAGGAGCAGGGGGCAAGGGGAAAATGGAATACAATTGAAAACGTGAGATGGTTGAAACAAAGCTATTTCATGGCATCATCTGAAAAATACAGGATGCTAGCCACCCCATCATCCCTCCCAAAACTCGTTCGAATTTATACCATGGACTGTTAAATGATTCTCTAAAGATGAAAGTTTGCTGAGGACTTTTATAGTGGAGAAAATACGTTTAAAAATGGCTTGAAATAAAGAAAAAAAAATATCCAGGAATAATCTAGAAAAGCTTATGGTCTTTGTGGTTGGATTATGTACTTTTTTGCAATGAAGGTTTGTCTAATTGAATGCTTTTTAATGGGATGGAGAAAAACTTAATAATCTATTGTGGTCATAAACTCGTTCTTTTTTTTGTTTCCGTGTTTCTTTCATTCTTTCAATGAACTATAATGAAGAGGACTTCCGCGAACGCCGCTTGGACATATTATGGTCTTCATTTGCAGTAAATCATACCACTATAACTGGCTTGGAAATCTGGTTAGGGATTATTCACTTAGATTGCGTGTTCGAGCAAGATCGGGCCAAACAACGAGAATTTACTCCTCGATATCGGTAACAGAGAACACGAAGAACATATTTTTCAAGGTGATGTGTACCCCTTCTTCTTCTTCTCTAACAACTCTACAACCGGCATCCGGTCCTGGGGCCCGATTCCGCAACGGTGAGTTTTTGGCTAGTGAACACCGAAGGAAAAACTCACTGACAAACTCGGTGTTCACTTTTCGTTAAAATGCGATTCCGTAAGTGCCAGTGAGTTTTAATGTGCTGAATGATTTTTAAAGTGGCTGAATGATGCGCTGAATTTTTAATTTGTTTAGAATATGTAATTTCCCGGATTATCTTTTGTTCCCCACTTAACTTTCTTGGCCTTTCCATTTTAAAAAATGTAATTAAAAAAAATCTTTTAGAACAATAAACTAAAACAACATTTTATTTTAATATAACAAAAAAATCTCTCAAAAAAATTATTTTAAACTAGAATTATTCAAAAAAATCGCACGAAATTACAAAAACAACTTTACTTGTCAAAATTCAAACTCGCCGTTAATTCACAGCCTTTTTCTTAGTGAGAACTTTTTCACGGCGGTGTTCACCGCAAATGTCAAAAAAACTCATTCTCACTCTTGCGAACGCGAAAATAAGCAGTGTACACTGAAATCGGTGAACACCATAAAACTCACCGTTGCGGAATCGGGCCTTGGCCTCTCACAACTGTTCTCTCCACCGATGTCATCCAGTTTGGCATCCCTAAGCTTTGGGCGTCCTGGTCTACGGAGGTTGGGTCTCCCTAGCTGTCACACCCCATCGATCCGATCGCACCCCTAAGAGCCCTTTTATCAATCAGGTAAATGCCCCGAATACATGAATACAGTGACAGAGTCCGCCTTTTAAAACCCTAATGATTTTGATCCTAAGCGAGGTAACCCTATATAAAACACCCGCTTTTTCAAGGAGGCGCGTTGGCAGTCCCAAACTATTTTGGATTTGTTCGTACCGTACTTGATCGCCCTGAAAGCAGCTCAGTTATCAAGAGTATAAAAAACGCTTGTTAGCATAGCTTAGTAATACTATAGTATATCATTCACCTCTACTTCACAGAAACTCTACTAAACCTTTGTCTTTCATCTTAGACCCCGGCACCCAAGCAGTAGACTGATAAAATTAAGTTTTAGTAGGGAACAATTGAGTTAAAGGGTTTTTATTGTGTTATATGTTAGTGGAGCACCTAAGCGGAGCGTTTTTGAGCGCCGACCCGAAATACCCCTTTTCAGGGTTTTCAAAATAACTTGAAAACAAAGCGAAATTCGAGATTTTTACTAAATTACTTTTTTGTAGGAAATTAGATTTCCCATCGAAATGTGTTTTTTAAATTTTTTTTTACTTTTTGTAATTAAAAAAATAATCGAAAAACAAAACTAATTTTTTTCGAAAAATCACGTTTTTTTTTCTTTTTTTTAATTATTACGGTTATAACTTTTTTTACGGAATCGTGGGTATACATAAATGTTCATAGAAAAGAAAGGTCTTGAAAAAATGAAGAAATTACCGTTTTTTAAATCTCCGTACGATCAACGGTGACCGAGGAATCGTCATTCAAATTTGGCAATTTTTACCCAGTTTTTAAATTATTTTCGTAAACATTTTCTTTTAATTTCCAGCAAATAAAATTGTTTTTGTGCACTATTCCACAACAATTTCAAAGTAACAGAGATTGCGGTGCAGGAGACATAGTCATTACAATTGACATCAATCCATTTTGGGTTATCTTCCAACCACATTGGAGGGCATTCAATATATTTCGCTTCCATTGTTGGATTGGAAAATATGTTCGCTGTCCATGTAATCTTACTGTATCCGTTATTGGGGGTAACTGCGACAGCGTAAACTTTACATTCTTAGATAATCCTTTAAACGATCGCAAGAGACATTTTAGCCAACCACGTATCGTTTGATTTAGGGTCATATAATAAAGCTACAACGGATTCACTTGCCAACCCTATCTCTTCCTGTTCAGCATTGTCTGTTAAAAAAACGTTGGCATGCAAAAATTTTTATAAGAAAAGTCACGAATTTTTTGTTCCAACTTTAAAAACTACTTACTGATTTGTTGATATTGAAAGCTGTTTCGGCTATACAATTTTGTATATACTTTACCAATACTTGGTTTCAATAAATATAGTACTTTTAGGTAATAATGAAAGTAAGATCAGAAGATCCTCGTCTTGGCTTGACTGATTGTGTTGCCTTCTCTTTAGCTGATTTTGTGTTCTTTCTCATTTTGAAATTGCCAAACATTGATGATCTTGCGTACAAAAAAAATGTTTCCATCTTTATCTACTAGAGGTTAACCGAACGAAATTGTAATTCTGCTGAACAAGGTGGGAAACCTTCGTAGAAAACCCAATCTTCAACAAAGAAAAAATGTTTAAGATCAAATAATTTAAAAAATGAGTAAAAATGGTGAACTTTGATTCGATTCGATTCGATTTCTCGGTTACCGTTGGTCGTACGGAGATTTAAAAAAGGTATTTTCTTCATTTTTTCCAAGCCTTCTATGAACATTTATGTATACCCAGTAATGCAGTAAAAAAAGTTTTAACCGTATTATTAAAAAAAAGAAAAAAACGTGATTTTTCGAAAAAAATTAGTTTTGTTTTTCGATTATTTATTGAATTACAAATAGTAAAAAAAAATTTAAAAAACACATTTCGATGGGAAATTTAATTTTCTACAAAAAAGTATTTTAGTAAAAATCTCGAATTTCGCTTTGTTTTCGAATTATTTTGAAAAATCTGAAAAAGGGGTACATCGGGTCGGCGCTCAAAAACGCAAACCTCAAAAAGGGGCACTTTGTGATTTTATCATATTTCAGTGCTAAACTTGCATATTAAACAATAAAAACCCTTTAACGCAATAATTGTTCTATATTACCTTTGGGGGCATCCATAAATTACGTGAGGCGTTTTTGGCGATTTTTCGACCCCCCTCCTCCTTGGTGAGATGTCGTAAGATTTCGCTCGACCCCTTCCCCCCATTCTCACGTGAGATTTTTCAATTTTTAAAAAATTTCTTGTATTTAAAGTATTGTGCGTATTTGTATTGTAAATATGTTTAATCTGTGCTTAATTGCAACCTTGACCCACTGGGTTGCAGTGGGGTGGGGCGTTGGCAGGGGCGTGGGTGTGACCATGACCAATAGTTCCGTGACCTAGATCCTACGGTCCCAAAAAAGTTCTCACGCCAAGGTGGCGCCATACCTACTGAAGTCACAGTCAACTTCTCAAATTGGCGTTTGGGCCACCTGTACACGAGGATATAGATTCAAAAAGTGCGGATCTGTTAGACTTCCATTCTTCACAGCTCTCAATATTCATAACAAAAGGTTTTCAAAATCTATCTTGGCTTCTAGTATGTCAGGGCAGACGGTCGTCGATTCAAAATTCGAATCCTGTAAGATGCTTAGATGACTGATTAGGTATAATTCAATACCTCGTATAATTCAATGCATACGTTACATTCCCAGTTTTTCCCAGGCCATTGTATAAAATGATAAGAATTTTTCATCACGCTATATACTCTATTTTCATTACTTCTTTTAGATGTTTTAGTTGGATCGTATTTGAAATAGTGAACAAATACAGTGTAAACGGCAGTGGCTAAATTTTTACATTCAATTGCTGTTGAGTCCAAATATAGTAATAGTATCAATTATACTTTTTATGTAATGGATTCATTATTGCTTCTCTATGTGTAATATGTATTGATAAAACCTTTCACCATGTTCATCTGAGACTGCACCGAGCTTTTCGTGAATGATAAGTGCTGATCCAAAAAGACGATTTTAAAGATTTTCTCATTTACAGATATTGTACTTAAAATGGAATAAAACAAAAAGATATTAACAAATAATGCAAAATAATTACAGAAAAATCGATAATACCCATTTTGAGGGCAAAAACCCCCTAAAAGTGGGCGTAGAAAATCGGTAGGCTTTATAACCCCTAAAGAACCCTAAAAGGAAGCTCTCTGCCAATTTTCAGCCTGTACCTAATTATTTCCGCTATATCTTTTTTTACAGCTTAATTTACCTGTACAATTAATTTAACCCAGTTTTCTCGCAATTTTACACTGTTTCTTGCGGAAAAAAATTACGTGATGTTTGCCGAGACCCCCTTCCTCCCCCACGTGAGATTTGGTGAGATTCGGCACGACCCCCTCCCCCCTAAACGCCGCACGTAATTTATGGGTGACCCCTTTGATGTTTCCATAATTGTATCAGTCTATAGTATAACTATACCAGGCCTAGCGCAGTAACGTCATCGGTTGTGAGCTTTATTCGGGGTAAAACCTGTGTGATGGCCTTCCATAGTGGGGAAGACTTGTATGGGAATCTAGGGTCTTGGCTTGGGTGGGATCTTGTAGGGCTTTGAGGTTAGTGAGGTTTTATGGTATGGTTATATGGTTATATGGTAGACAGTTATAGAGCAAGAGTAGGAAGATAAGGAGGATGAGGAGGCGGTCTGCCTGGACTATCTGGTTTAGTATGCCTGCTCTGTGTAGTTGTATCGATTTGTATACGAAACATTATAAGAAACCCTAACCTAAAAGCCCAATAAGATCTCGCCCAAGACCCCCGATTCCAAACCCAACTCTGCCTCATCATGAAAACCCACCCAAGACACACTAGCCCACCACCGCGAAACTCAACTATTTTCACACAAGTGCCGCTCACGCCCAAAGCTCATCACACAGGTTCTTGCCGCGAATAAAGCTCACAACAGAGCCCACAACCGGTGAGGTCTTTTCGAAAATCATTGTGGATATAGCGTCAATAGATTTACGGCGTCTAGGTGGTAACCTGACTTTCCCTCTAGTTCTTTTTATATATGAGTGGTATTTGGAGAGTTTCTATTGCGATGTAAAGAATATATATGGGAAGAATATTGTTCTCTATGTACAAAACTATTTAAAACACAGTTTCCATACCACTTCCTAACAACGTTAAGTCATTCCACAAACCGTAATTAGATTTCCTCGTGTTTATTTAACGATTTTCCAGTGTATGGTTTCACAATAAGTATGGTACTAATAAAATAAACACTTTTTACGTTTATTTCAATTAAGGATCAAGTGTTAAGAACGTCCACTGTCATACTATATATTAAAGAGTACCCAAATACCTTGCCATAATCCCTTGTCATGAACCTTATACCCCTTCGTTTAACAAAAGCTCACCCATAATAAGTCCATCAATTTGAAATTATGTAGACACCATCAGAAATTGCCAATTGGCTATCTTCTCGTGTCAGGAATCTAAAATTATGTATCAAAATCCCTTGTGAATTTTCTCAATACGTATCAGACCTCATTCATCTAAATAAACCCAGATTGGCATCGCCTTAAATTTATTTAATCGAGCTGATTTTAAGTACATAAATGTGCTCCCATAGTCCCCATTTAGTACCACCGACACATTGATGCGTTTTAGTTGCCGTATACACCAACCAGGTGTGAAATGGTTGTAATGGTTAACCTTTAGGGCTTAGGTGAACGAATGGGTAAACACAATTTAGTTCAACTCATCCGTGAGATTCTATTTTAACCACTATCAATGCAAAGTGCTCTTTAGATGAGGTTCACATAACCAAGTTCTTGTTGATCTGTGGATAGATAAAGCCTACCTGACATTTTGATAAGAGGTAGTAGGTAGGTACCCCCAGCACCAGACATTAAATTCCCTAACAACGTTTTACAGTACTTCGTATATATCTATCTGTCGTCGAAATGAAAGGTCTCTCAAAATATGCACTGTCGAACCAAAAGACATTTTAGGGTGATTTGAGGGGAATTCGTGGGTGAACTTCTTGCTAACATTTTGGGGCTAAATTTATGCAACCAAGGTGATGACAGGTACTTTATTGTACACATATATATTCAAGCAAAGACGGAGAGAAGGTTTCATGTTAAATTATTGTAATCGCTTTTGTTACAGTAAAATTTTACTAACGCACACAATTTCAATAATTGCATTCAGACAGTTTAAATTGCCTTTATGAACTGGGCGAATAGAATGTTTTGTAATGATTGGTCGATTTTATCAAGTCAATTGGAAACTTATAGTCTTTGAAGCTTGAATGAAATCGAAGAGTTACTGTTCTCTGTGATGTTAATCTTGGAACACGTACACGTATGAATCATGCAAAAACTTTATGCATTCACTATTCCACACCAATGAAAATTTTGAAGCAAAGGTAAAGTAGAAAGTAAACCATAACCATATTTTATTAATTTGTGAAGTGAGATAAAGGCAGCCAATTCAGAAGTTTTTCACGGGCATAGGGCATCATAGAGGATCTGAAAACAAAAAAATTAAAATCATTGATTGGTCCAAGAATTAGATTCTGTAAACTTAATATAAATTAATATAAGGACTCGAAACTAAATTATAGTCAAGTAATTCCCTAAACTCTACACCAGTGAGCTGCAAGGATCATATGCATTAGCTGAAGCCAGACAGATTTTTCCAACTAGAATCACATACAGATTCTCGAAATACATACCAAACAAAATTAATGAATTTCAAAACAAATAATGGCTTCCGTAGGATTTTGATGCTGGAAACATTCAAAAATAGATTTTCATATTCGAGAAAGTATGAAGATAGAAACTCATCACTAGCACAATCGGACTATGCTGTAATCAGATTAGTTGATCCATTGATGGACTACGGAAGAGTTCTAGCCACAAACAGCTTTTTCTCTAGCAATTCCCATAGATATAAAACTACTTTGAAAAAGGATTACGATAGTTGAAACTATCCTCACAAACAGAAAGGAACTACCGAAACTTGTGAAGCAGAAGAAGGATAACATGGGCAGGAAACTTTTCAAATCAGGCAATTGTACTTTTGCAGTTTATAGAAGTTAACCATTGTTTGGCACAGCCCAAACCCTCTTAAAATGCACCTAAAACAACAAAAATGCAACAACAACATAAAAAGACACAAAAGTACAAAAAATGAACTAAATTAAAATTGTTTTAAGTGGAATGAATGAATTAAATATAACTTGAATTACATAAAAGGAAAATATTATTATTAATAAATAATGAATTCAGAAATTAATTGACAGCTACTAGAATTAAAAATTACAAAAAAAACTAAAACCACAAAAATACAAAAAAAAACATGCACAAAACAACGCCACCCAATTAAAATTTCACCTGGTAAATTAAATCACAAATTCACATCGCGCAACCGTAAACAAAACAAGATGTTAAGGCGACAACGACGAAGCCCAAAGGTAAACAACCACGAACCGACATTTTGGTTGCGCAAAATATTGCCTATATGCGTTCGTAAGATTTAATGTGGCAGTACATAAAATATTGGGCAATAATAATTTAGAACAAATTTGCCCATCTATCGAACGACTCCAAAGGAATATAATAACCAGCGACATCGACACCAAGAGAACTTTTGGCATTCGAATTTGGACTTGCATTTGGAGCTGTAATGCACTTTTTTCTTAAAGAGCATGTCTTCAATGAAATGCATGTACCACGGTGATGGAATATAATTTTTTTTTGGAGATAATTTTAACAAATTGTTCTTGTTTCAACGTGGGATATTTATTAGAAATTTAATTAAATTGCATCTCTTTGTGTCCTTCCTTTGGTTCTGATTTAAGTGGTTTCAACGTGGGATTTATTAAAAATTTATTGCAGAAACTGTACATCTCTATGTCCTATGCTTTGGTTATTATTACAACCGACTTATTATTATTGCCGACTTAAGTTTTGCGTTTGGTGTGTAACCTTTGCGCTATGTGTTGCGAATTTGTATTTTTAGGAAAGAATCTGTACTGTACATAGGTGTTATGAAAGACCAAAGAAGCATAAAACAAATACCAAAGAAGCATAAAATTGTTTTTATTCTACAAACAAAAATTACATTAATTACGGCAAATCTCATGGAGGAAATCAGATTGTTAAAAATCGCAAAAAAAAAAAAAATCTTCGTTTTATTAACCGGCATGTGGGTAGCGGTTCAATAAACCGCTGCACTAAACAAAGGGAATTTAACCGTTGAATTATTTTGGATACGTTGGTCACCAGCAGCAAGCATTTTACAACAATAAAATTATCTTTAAGGAACAACTAAATTTGCAACAACGTCTTTTTTTGTTGTTTTAGTTTCATATATCGAATTTTCTTTTGGATTAATTATTTTTTTTTATATCTTTATTGAATTTTTTTGTTGAAATGAAATTACTTATCATTTACAATGAAGTAAAAATTAACAGATTATAAATAAATAAATAAATTAAACAAATTGCTGAGAATTCTATTAGCAATAACAATTTTTTTTGAAATAAAGTGGAATTGTAATACTAAGGCCATTTGCGTTCTTATTTCTGGATGTTCCCATTTCTACAAATTTTCCGCTACACATTGAGCCCCATTGAATATATTATTAATTACAAAACATTTTGGTGGTTCCATCCAGGAATAGTAAGTGGCCCGTGTATAATTCCGGTTTATTCATTAAATTTGCGGTTGTCCCTTCGCTAAGAGATTAATTACAACAATGTCTGATCTCAAAAAATTGCTGATTGAAGAACGCGTTTTACGAGCTAGGATTTTAAATTATATTGAGAATGCGAAGAAAACGGCTTTAGCTAAACGGAATCAAGGTCATTATGAGAACCGAATCTCCGATCTAAAGGATTTATGGGTGAGATACAATGCTCTGGATTTACAAATAATGCAACAATATTATGAGGAACAAACACCAAAGGAATCCGAAAGCGACGAGAAGGACCCAGAATATATTTCTGAGGAGTATTATAACTCCACCGAAGCAAAATATTCGGAATATGTAAGCGATTTAAAGGAAGGTCTACGCAAGCTTAAAAGCAACGATCTCCCTATCCAGAATGAACCATCAGTGGTCACGATGCATCAGGAACCAGCTCTTCCAAGGATTTCCCTTCCGAAGTTCAATGGTGACTACGACATGTGGAGGTCATTTTGTGACATGTTTACGTCTTTAGTTCACAATAACACCAAACTGTCTCCAGTACAAAAGCTGTACCACCTCAAATCATGTTTAATAGGAGAAGCGGAGCAAGTTTTACGACACACGCCAATTACGGATGCGGATTATATCCCTGCATGGGATAAATTGAGGGGTCGTTTCGAAAACACGCGCATTTTGGTGAATCACCAGTTAAAAAGGCTAGTAAATCAACCAAAACTAATGACGGAAACAGCAAAGGGAATCAAAACTTTAATAGACACATCTGAAGAGTGTTTGCAACAGCTGAAAAGTCTCAAAGTGAACACGCAGGCCTGGGATGTTCTATTAATTTATCTTTTAGTTCAGAAGCTTCCATTCCACACACTGAAGCTGTGGGAAGAAGAGCAAGGTGCCAAGGATGACCTACCCAGCTTCGAGGAATTCAAGACATTTATCACAACTCGGCTGACGGTGCTCGAATCTATTGCAGATGCGGTAGGTTCTAAAACAATGCAATCTAAGCCCAAAGCGCAATCCAATTCAAGTACAGCAGTGTATCATGCTACAAAGGAAGGAAGATGTCCAGCTTGTAAGGGAAAACATTTCGTTCTTAAATGTTATAAATATAACAAAATGACGCCTGAGGACAAACACAAGATCCTTAACAAAGCACATTTATGCCTTAACTGCCTATCTAGCAATCATCGTCAAGTCAATTGTACCAGCAAATACAACTGTTTTAAATGTAAACAACGGCACCATACATCTCTTCATCAAGATAAGGCAAGCGAGGTACCTACATCGTATCCCCCAAACTTTAAGGACAACATTAATGAACCGAAACCGAAGGACCAACAAGCAGAAAATTCTCACAACACAATGAAGCCAGAAACAGTTCAAGCCTTTGTAACAAGGCAAAACGTGCGTGCGTTACTAGCAACGGCATTAGTAACCGTCAAAGGTGGATCAAGGCAAGCAACCACCTTAAGATGTCTCATCGATCCAGGATCGCAATCGTCGTTCCTAACAGAAAAAGCCTGCTCCAGAGTAGGCGCACAATGCAACCCCACTTCAATGGTAATTACTGGTATAGCCGATTGCGCTGCAGCCAGCTCATGTAAGGAAGCTACCTTACAATTACAATCCAGGCAATTAACTGGACCCATAGTGGAGGAAACCTTCATAATACTAAAGGAAATCACAAACCCTTTGCCACGACAACGAATTTCCAAGGAAAACTTACACCATATAGACGGTCTCACCTTAGCTGATCCGACCTATTGGAAACCAGGAAAAATTGACGCATTACTCGGGGTAAACGTTTATGCCCAAATAGTGGAACCAGGACTCATTAAAGGAACAAAAACAGCTCCGGCGATTATCAACACCATCTTTGGATGGATTTTATTAGGACCAAACTCCAATCAACCACATCGAGAAGCAATTTCGTTAGTGGCTACAACGGAAAACGATCTCAACCAGCAATTGAAACAGTTTTTCGACATCGAGGAATACCCCACGCATCCAGTGTTTAAGGAAGAAGACGTTCAATGTCAAACCATTTATGGAACTACACATGAACGGCAGAGTAATGGGCAGTACCAAGTAAAACTGCCATTTGTTAACAATGAGACTCCTGACTTAGGCGAATCGCGACCTCAGGCATTGGCAAGATTTACAGCTCTACAAAAACAATTTAGGAGAAACCCAACACTAGCCAAAGACTACACTGCATGTCTCGACGAGTACCTCAAGCTCGACCATATGGAACTGCTAGTTCCAGTTGCTGAAGACAAGCCACATTATTATATACCACACCACGCTGTTTTCAAGGAAAGCACGACCACGAAGTTGAGAGTAGTTTTTGATGCTTCGAGCAAGACAACCAACGGCAAATCATTAAATGATCATCTCCTGAAGGGTCCAATTTTACAGCCTAAACTTTTCGCTATATTATTAAAGTGGCGAAAGCATAGAATCGCGATGACGGCGGACATTGAAAAAATGTATCGCATGATCCTCATACATCCAGAGCAACGCTCGTTTCAACGAATACTATGGACCCATCCAACTACTGATCAACTACAAGACTACGAGCTGAAAACGGTTACCTTCGGCACAACATCCGCACCCTACCTTGCCATACGAACTCTGCAACAATTGGCCATCGATGAAAACAGGAATTGGCCACTGGCATCAACGGTAACAATGAAGGATTTTTATGTTGATGATCTGTTAACTGGAGCGGACGATATACCCACAGCTAAACTTCTGCAGACCGAGTTAATCAATATGATGAAGTCGGGGGGATTTAATTTACGAAAGTGGGCTAGCAATCACAAAGGTTTATTAGAACACTTACCACCTGAATACTGCGAGAAGCGAGGTGCTTTAGACATTTGCGAAGAGGAGGCAATTAAAACTCTGGGGATACAATGGTTGCCTGGTGAAGACTACTTCACATTTCATTTCAAGCCAAAGCCAGAGCAAGACGTATACACCAAACGTACTATATTGTCGGAAATTGCTTCATTGTACGACCCTCTAGGATGGTTAGCACCAGTGATAGTGGTGGCAAAGATACTGATGCAAACAATGTGGATAACAGGTTGTGCATGGGATGATCCTGCATCATCAACCGTCACCTACCATTGGAGGAAATTCAAACAGGATTTAACAACTTTACCTCGGATCAAAATTCCGAGATGGATTCGATACACTAATACAGCTCAACTTCAACTTCACGGTTTTTGCGACGCGTCATCCAGGGCATATGCGGCGGTGCTTTATTTACGAGTGGTTCAACAAGACGGTAGCATTTCATCCACATTATTAACTGCGAAGACCAGAGTGGCACCTACAAAACCCACAACTATTCCACGACTCGAACTCAATGGGGCAGTTATTCTTGCACGACTTATTAAAACCACTGTTACGGATATGGAATTAGAAAATGTTCCCATTTATGCCTGGACGGACTCAACCATCGCATTACAATGGATCAGAGAACATCCATCTCGATGGAAGACCTATGTAGCAAATAGGGTGGTCGAAATTCAGGACAGCATAAAATATGAGACTTGGAAACATGTACCTACTACAGATAACCCTGCTGATTTGGCATCCAGAGGCACGACAGTAGAAGACCTGCTGTCCAAAGATATATGGTGGCATGGCCCAGCATGGTTAACTAAATCAGAGGAAAATTGGCCGAACATAAAGCAAGGTGAGACAATGACTAACTTGGAGGCTAAGGTTGTCCGTTCAGCAAATTTTGTAGTGGAAATCCAAGAAGACATTCTTACTCGCTACTCTTCATTTGGAAAAACAACCAGGATCATCGCACTACTCCTTCGGTTCGTAGGCAATTGCAGGGACAAATCAAAGAAGCAAGTCGGTTTCATCTCTAACGAGGAAATACGCAACGCAGAGCGGATTATATTTAGGCAGGTACAACGAGAAGGTTTTCCCAAGGATTACGATCATTTGAGTCAAAATAAACCTCTGTCACCAAAAAGCAAGTTATTGCAGTTAACTCCATTTATTGATACCCAAGGAATAATGCGATTGAAGGGTCGTTTATCGCATGCGTCTATAACTTACAACAAAAAGCACCCAATTATCCTTCCAAAGGCTCACCATATAGTTTCACTCATCATTGACCAATTGCATCGAGACACATTACATGGTGGAACTTCTCTAGTGTTAGCAACCAGCAGAAGCAAATATTGGATCTTGGATGCACGAAGAGCTATCTCCACCAGATTACACAAATGTGTCACATGCTTTCGTTATAGAAAGGAAGTTTGCCAACAACGAATGGGAGACTTGCCAGAAGCTCGGGTCAACATATCTAAACCATTCAGCAAGGTGGGCATCGATTATGCAGGACCAGTGGTAATAAAAGCATCCCCGTGCAGAAAGGCGAAGTTATTAAAGGCCTATCTCTGTATCTTTGTTTGTATGGCAACGAAGGCAATACATATCGAGCTAGTCTCAGCGCTAACAACAGATGCTTTCATTGCTGCTTTGCGAAGGTTTATATCAAGAAGAGGTCTATGCACGGACATCTACTCAGACTGTGGCACCAATTTTGTAGGAGCCAAATCAACATTGGATAGGGAACTGAAAAATGTCATAGCACATACAACACAAGAAGCGAAGCAATATTGTACCCAGCAGGCCATCAATTGGCACTTCAATCCACCAGCGGCACCACATTTTGGAGGAATTTGGGAGGCAAGTGTTCGATCAGTCAAGCACCACTTGCGCAGAAGCTTAGGAAACATGACATTGACCTTTGAAGAATATGCGACGTTATTAACACAAATAGAAGCTATTCTCAATTCACGTCCATTATGTTACGTCAGTACAGATCCAAGCACTCCTGAGATACTTACTCCAGGACATTTTCTCATTGGACAAGCATTGAATACTTTACCAGAGCCCGACTACGCCAAGGAAGTAACATTAACCCAAAGATGGAAACAAATTCAACAGAAGGTTCACCAGTTTTGGAAGCAGTGGTCAAGAGACTATCTACATCATCTTCAAACACGATCCAAATGGCAGCATGAACGGAGAAACCTTAAAATTGGAGATGTAGTACTTGTCACGAACGAAAGCACTCCACCAGCAAAATGGCCCTTGGGCATTGTAGAGGAAGTATATCCAGGGTCAGATGGTTTAACCAGAGTGGCACAAATCAGAACGCAAACCAATACCTTAAAAAGACCAATATCCAAATTATCCCTTTTACCATTAGAAGTAACGTAGTCCCGAACCAATACTAACCAATTTTCGCGTGTTGTTAGTGTCTCAATGTTGTGTTTGTCCTACAAAGAAAGTTATGCAAATTAGTTAACATGATTCTTTCAGATGGATTACGACGAAGATGTACTCATCCTGCAGGAAAAAATATTTTTTTCTATGGATGACGAGCCTGATCCTGAGTTTTATGCCGATCCAGTTCCTAGTGTACCTGAGAAGAGGCATATGGCTACATCACAACCAGCGAGCACAGCATCCCAGGCAACTAAGCATCGTCCTAGTAGCGGATTGAAAGAGACCACCAGACACACCACCACAACGTTGCCCCAGCCTGCCACAATAAATGGAGCTCGTGAACCATCACTCCAACTATTGAGAACCACAACCACTATCAGCGAGCTTCGAATGCGGATGGATAACACCCACCAGAAATTTAGAACCAGAGAAGGAATCGATATTTATCTGACAAGGGACGTTTTGAAGCGTATTAATTTTGAGGCCATCGCTAAAACCAAATTGAAGGAGAAAACAATAACACTCCCAGGTCGCTATCAAGTTCGGCTTAAATTAAAACCCGATGGTAAACTTATATTCTTCTCATATCACAAGAGAGGAGTTGTTAAAAAATTGTTGAACAAGGCTGTTCAACAGGGGGGAGAATGTTTGGCACAGCCCAAACCCTCTTAAAATGCACCTAAAACAACAAAAATGCAACAACAACATAAAAAGACACAAAAGTACAAAAAATGAACTAAATTAAAATTGTTTTAAGTGGAATGAATGAATTAAATATAACTTGAATTACATAAAAGGAAAATATTATTATTAATAAATAATGAATTCAGAAATTAATTGACAGCTACTAGAATTAAAAATTACAAAAAAAACTAAAACCACAAAAATACAAAAAAAAACATGCACAAAACAACGCCACCCAATTAAAATTTCACCTGGTAAATTAAATCACAAATTCACATCGCGCAACCGTAAACAAAACAAGATGTTAAGGCGACAACGACGAAGCCCAAAGGTAAACAACCACGAACCGACATTTTGGTTGCGCAAAATATTGCCTATATGCGTTCGTAAGATTTAATGTGGCAGTACATAAAATATTGGGCAATAATAATTTAGAACAAATTTGCCCATCTATCGAACGACTCCAAAGGAATATAATAACCAGCGACATCGACACCAAGAGAACTTTTGGCATTCGAATTTGGACTTGCATTTGGAGCTGTAATGCACTTTTTTCTTAAAGAGCATGTCTTCAATGAAATGCATGTACCACGGTGATGGAATATAATTTTTTTTTGGAGATAATTTTAACAAATTGTTCTTGTTTCAACGTGGGATATTTATTAGAAATTTAATTAAATTGCATCTCTTTGTGTCCTTCCTTTGGTTCTGATTTAAGTGGTTTCAACGTGGGATTTATTAAAAATTTATTGCAGAAACTGTACATCTCTATGTCCTATGCTTTGGTTATTATTACAACCGACTTATTATTATTGCCGACTTAAGTTTTGCGTTTGGTGTGTAACCTTTGCGCTATGTGTTGCGAATTTGTATTTTTAGGAAAGAATCTGTACTGTACATAGGTGTTATGAAAGACCAAAGAAGCATAAAACAAATACCAAAGAAGCATAAAATTGTTTTTATTCTACAAACAAAAATTACATTAATTACGGCAAATCTCATGGAGGAAATCAGATTGTTAAAAATCGCAAAAAAAAAAAAATCTTCGTTTTATTAACCGGCATGTGGGTAGCGGTTCAATAAACCGCTGCACTAAACAAAGGGAATTTAACCGTTGAATTATTTTGGATACGTTGGTCACCAGCAGCAAGCATTTTACAACAATAAAATTATCTTTAAGGAACAACTAAATTTGCAACAACGTCTTTTTTTGTTGTTTTAGTTTCATATATCGAATTTTCTTTTGGATTAATTATTTTTTTTTATATCTTTATTGAATTTTTTTGTTGAAATGAAATTACTTATCATTTACAATGAAGTAAAAATTAACAGATTATAAATAAATAAATAAATTAAACAAATTGCTGAGAATTCTATTAGCAATAACAATTTTTTTTGAAATAAAGTGGAATTGTAATACTAAGGCCATTTGCGTTCTTATTTCTGGATGTTCCCATTTCTACAAATTTTCCGCTACAACCATAGAAGAAAAAAGTTATTTTAACTTAAAAATAAATCTATGAAAGATAAGAAGAGTGATGAATGTCACCAGTGAATTTGGTGTTGGTCATGGGCAAATCACATAGTGACGAGATGGAGGTTGTCAACTCTTATAAATAGATCATAGCAGCGAGAGTAGTTGGAATCTCAATCACCCTGACACCACTATGAAAATGGACCATAACTATTTTTCCAATCAAATAAACACATACCGAACACTGGTTTTACACCATCAACATCACCATCCATAACGGACTCCGACTAGGTAACACCTTGGGTTGTTTCCTCCTCCATTGTAGAAAGTATTTTCAGATTAGAGTGCGACAGCAAGAGGCATAATCCTCAATAATCCGACTCAAAGGGAGGCTTTCGCAGCTTCAGCGAAAGAACATAAAAATGCAGGATGTACAGACCCTACTGGACACTTTCACCAAGATTAAACAGACGTACGGAGTGAAAAATGGGGTTAATCATCAAAGAAAGCAAAACGAACTTCATGGTGTCCCAATCTTCGAAACGATCTAACATTGGTCTCGTAATAAAGTTAGAGGACCAAGAACATAAAGTGTTGTTATACAATCCTCAGGGCGGCAGAGCATAATCATTGTGGGTGGGGAGCAACACGTGAACAGCTAACGTTAAAATGTATAAAGTTAATAGTTCAATTTATTTATCTACCAGCTGTTGATTGATATGTGGTTTTAAATTCTTTTCTTATGCCCGACAAGCATTTTGAGGTAAGGGTTACGTATAGGACCCCTATGAGGCTAGACCCATGCCTCATGTGGACCCCGTATGGTTCATGCTATAAGGCCCACACAGGGCATCTAACGCCTTTCCTCATTTCCGCCTGGTCATAAGGAATGCCCTATTTAACCCCCTTGAGCGAAAAATCATTGCTACCCGATTCCGAGTGGATTATGAGAATTTCGGCGTGGATATGTCAGTAATAACTACGCCGGTGTCGAAAGCTTTATACTTTTAAACGCGACTGTGGCTTTATCAATACGGCCCCCAACTGAGTACTAATCACATCCAATGCTGCTTGACCTCTGAAATCGAACCTGAACCGGGCTATTGTGTATGCTAAATGACACCCTTCCCGGCCACCAACAAATCCCTGAGCACCAATGTAACAACAAACAATAAAGCTTTGTATGAGTTAAACTAAAGCTTATTTAAAGCTTATTAAAAAGCTTTCCGAAAACGTAAGGCAGATGTTGGGATTGCCCCATTTCATTTGTAATGACGTTTGCCTCGTAGGGTCCCCATGAGAAATTGATAAAGCATACCTCATCGCTGATATTTTTTTGTGTGTTGTTCATGAGGAAATACCCCTCTCGGCATGCCTCTCATTTGCCACAAGGGGTCCTCATGAGGAGCCTACGGGAAATCCCCTTTTTAAATGGTAGTCGGGTGGGGTTTAAAAAGCTTAGGCTATACAGTTATAAGTTCTTAATAGCTCTAATATAATATATTTAGTTTTCGTATAAAAAGCCTTGCTTGTGTGCGGCCCTTCGACCAGGTTCCTTTGTCGCCAGCGACCGAGACGGCCTTGCAACGTTCTGGGATGAAATATTTTGGGTGTGGATTTCCACACCCAAAGCGAAAGTCCGTGTGCACTTTTCCTTCCACCCCCACGCGCTCCGCCGCCCTTGACAATCCTTGAGGTAGTTTGGCTTGTACCGTCGATGGTTATACCATATAGAGTGTAATGTCCAATAATGGGCTCTTTCGAATACCATAGCTACAGTACGCTGACTTTGAAGATCGAACAGGAGAGCTTCATCGCCTATAATTTTTACAAGACATAGTATGAGAAATAAGGACTGATAGAGATGATGCCCAGTAATCAAGCCAATCAGTGTGCTAACGCTCGTCCTAACGCTCTTCCTACTGTGTTCCAGCAATTCCATTGCCACGTTATTAAATTGGTAAGTACCCCAAAAGCGGGTTTCGGAGTAATGAAAACAATGCCATGAGCCCTGCTGGGTCAGCCCGTCCGAACTTTAACATATTAACACTCGACCCTAAAAAGGGCATGTTGCATATTTAACACATCCAAGCCGCTTCGTTGGCATTGCGAAATTAGGATTTGGACTTGGTCCAACAAGACTCTCAGAAAGTATAAAAATTAGCTTGTTAGCCTAGGGACTTTTTACGTTTTTGTAAGTGCATGCCAGTATATTACACACATCCGCTTGAAAGACAGTAGCTAGGGTACCAAAGATAAAACGATCGGCGAAAATTGGGCCTTTCACTCCAGACCAATGAGAGGAGGCTTAAACTTTGAGATATTTTGTGTGCACCTGCGGTTTCTTACCGAAAACTGACGATTGTTGAATTTTGTAGTAGTTAAAAAGAGTTCGTTCTACGGCCCCCTTCACATTCCCCTTTCCTTTCCCGCCGGCCGTCCAGATACCTTTAATTTTGGAATTTCGCAGCATAAGTATTTAGGAATGAGTTTCGTGTCTTCGCTAGGATGAAAACGAAGACGCGAGCCTCATTGATAAAAGCTGATTTTGCGCAATTCTAAAAGTGAGGGTATTTGGGGGGCGGAAAGGAAGGGCAAATATAATGGGGGCACAGAACGAACACTGCTTATCTACTTGCCGCCGCCGCTGAAAACCATTGTTCCAGTGGCCATTCTATATTTCAAGGAGCGGTATGGCGTCAACAAAGTCTAACAGTGATGGAACGACAGACGACTCTTTGAAGCTTGATTAATTGTTTAGCAAAGCTATTAAGCCTGGTCTATGTCACCATTATAAGGCCCGTATACTATTATAGGACCTATGATAGTAGTGTATATCCAATATATGGTTTTGGATAGTAACCCCCATGTGGATCCAACGGATTCTGCACATTCTGCCCATCAGCTTGCTCATGTGGTTTAGAGTTGAGCAGGACTTACACGTTTCTTGCCTTTTAAAATCATTCTGAAAGTGGCCGTTGCATGCGTTGCTTGAAATAGCATCATTAACCCCCGCGGCAACGAATTATTTAAACATACATAGGAAGTGTTGTGTCGCATAATTTTAAATGTTATAAAATGGATTATTCTCAGGAAAGTAAGTATAATTTAATAATATTAACAAGAATACTCATTTGTTCACATATTTTTAACACGGGGAAGATTTCTTGACCTATCTTTTTATCGAAAAAGTAAAAAAAAATTTATATTAAGGTACTACTACCGGAAAAACGACCAAAAATAAGCACTTTTTTAATAATTTTTTTCTCAGCCGCTATGTTAGATATTATCAAGAAAATTTTTTTTATAACATTATTAGTCCTTAAAGGTTATAAAAAAAAATGTTTTAGTTTATTTCTATTTTTTGCCAATAAGGTAGGGGGCGCTGAAATCAAGAGCTCAAAAAAGAGATAGTCCGATGAGTGAGAGATAATCTCAGAATTGAGAAGTTTGCAACAAAAAATTCGAACGGGATTTTATAAAGGAAAGTTTCTTACCTTGTAATTTACCACAATTAGTTAAAAATTAAAAACAAAAAAAAAATGGTGCAAGTTTGAAAAAAAGTTTGACAAAATTGCATTTTTTTTCACCCTTTTTCACTTCCCAAATTTTTTTTTCTTAATTTTTTTTCTAAAATGTGGTAAATTACAAAAGGGTATACCTTAACAAACAAAACGCACCCAAGTTTATTAAAATCGGTTCAGTAGATCCTGAGATTAACTCTCACTTAGTTGAAAAAATGTTATTTCAAGAAAAACGCGTTTTAAATTGGTTCAGTAGATCCTGAGATTAATTCTCACTCAGCTGAAAAAATGCAATTTCAAGAAAAACGTGTTTAATGTTTTGTTCGCTTTATCCCTACTAATATTATAAACTCTGTCTGTTTGTCTGTTACGCTTTCGCGCCTAAACCGCTTAACCGATTTTGATTAAACTTGGTTCAGAGATAGATTAGACCTTGGAGAAGGACATAGGCTACTTTTTCTCCCGAAACAAAGGCTTTAAGGGGTTGAAATAGGGTATGAAAGTTTGTATGGGAGTCCGTCATTATTGAGTAGAAAATTATTAATGCCACCCACCATTTGAAATCGATTAACTTCAAATATTGCACACATGCGTAGTTTTCTTGACAATGCAATGTGACCATTTTGTACAAAAATAAAGATGGCGGTCTCAAGATGGCGGCCGTTTTTTGCATTTGTCTTCCTCGACCACCGACATGGGTATCAAATGAAAGGGTATGACAGGTAGAATACAATTAGCGGTGTAGCTTCATTCCAAATTCAAAGTGGCGGCCAACACAAAAAGGCGGAATACATAAAATAGACTAAAAAATAGAAAATTTAACCGATCGACTTCAAATTTTGCACATACCCATAGTTCGCCTGACAGTGCAATCTGACCGTTTAGTAAAAAATCAAGATGGCGGTTACAAAATGGAGGCCGATTTTTGCAATTGTGTTCACCGACCCACCCACATGGGTATAAAATGGAACTGCATGACAGGTAGAATACAATTAGTTGTGTGGCGTCATTCCAAATTCAAAATGGCGGATTACCTTTTTCTTCACAACCCTCTCAGTATGGGTATCAAATGAAAGGGTGTGACGAATATAATTCAGTAATCTATATAACGTCATTTTAAATCTAATATTGCGGACACCACAAAATGGCGGGAGATATATCTTATATTAATAAAAGAAAGTTCTGTATGTGTGCGCTATAGCTGGCGCACCAGTCATGGCAGAGCTTCGAAATTTTGCACGTATGTCCGTGGGGGTCTTCCATGATGCACCTCGAAGCCCGATTTTCGAAATTCAAAATGGCCGCCGAAAAATGACCGAAATTCCGGATTTCCGGTCAGCTGTATGTGGGTTGTTCAAGAGTTGGGAAATCTGAAAATCTTCACATCTTAGCTCCAAATGGAAGAACAGTGGTGTAACTGTTTTTCTATTACGAATTTCCTTATAAAAATGAAGTAGGTTATTCTTCATAGTGTAAGGAAACGAAAAATGGAAAAAAAAGTTTTTTGAAATATTTCCCGGTAGTAATACCCTACAGTGCTGTAACTTTTTTTCTATTACGAATTTCTTTATAAAAATTAAGTAGGTTATTCTTCATAGTATAAGGAATCGTAAAATGAAAAGAAAAAAAATCGATTTTTTGAAAAATTTTCCCGGTAGTAGTACCCCACAGTGCTGTAACTTTTTTTCTATTACGAATTTCTTTATAAAAATTAAGTAGGTTATTCTTCATAGTATAAGGAATCGTAAAATGAAAAGAAAAAAAAATCGATTTTTTGAAAAATTTTCCCGGTAGTAGTACCTTAATAGACCTACAAAAGAAGTCCCGCTATATCCCACTCTGATTTTTCTTATATTGTTTATTGACCCTTTGGCAAAAACATATTCCAAGAAATATTGCCCGAAGTTGCCCCTTTTTGTTTAATTGCAGTTTTTGTACAAAATTCTGCGTAATCCATGTTTTGTTTTTTTAACTTATTAAAGTTGTTACGTCGGGAGTAGCGGGTCAGCTCGGAGATGCCCAAGGTTCAAATCAAAAACTCCTGTTACGTTAAAGTTCTTTTTATTACTAGAAATTCTGTACTATACAACTATCGAGGGGAGGGGAAAGAAAGGAAATAAACGGATCAACGCTCCTAAGGTAGCCCGTTTGGACTGTTTCCGTCGGAGTCCTCCCGGATCAACTCTCCGGGACTTGTCGGTGTATCGGTTGGTCGGTGCCACTGGATCAACTCTCCGTGGTTGTAAATTGATTGGTCCGTCGGCGCCGCTGGATCAACTCTCCGTGGCTCGTAAATGTATCGGTCTTTCTGTACCACTTGATCAACTCTCCATGGTTGTAAATTTATTGGTCGTTCGACGCCACTGGATCAACTCTCCGTGGCTTGTAGGTTTTGTCTGTCTGTAAACCATACGATCAACGCTCCTATGGTTCCGTCCAATTATCAGGCAAAGGAATCAACTCTTCTACTGTCTGATTACGACTGACTCTCGCAGGCAGGCAGCGGCCTTTTATATTGGTGCCTTGCTGCGCGTCTCTGTTCTGTTTCGTTCTATTACTTAATGTCTTTTACAGCGGTTTTGTCTTGTGTTAACAGCGGTAGTTGTGGTTTTTTTTGTTTACAGCGGCCTGTTTCTGTTTTGTTACAAAGTAGTTCTTAGCTTAAATTGAACCGTTTTGTCTTTGGTAATCACCTTTCGAGGTCAAATTAACATAAGTACTGGAGTTATAAGCAATTTTAATGCTAAAATTGGCTCATTTCGTACTTTTTTAGAACCTTTTCACCTAAGCTTTGCCAAAAAGTACCAAATAAGGCTAATTTTAACATCAAACTTGCGAAGCGAAGGCCGTAGCATAAAAATTGTCCTAACATTATTGATAGGATATTGTCCAAGCTTTCCAATTTTGCAAAAAAAAATTAGTTGACTAGGTATTTTATGGAGAAAAAGGTGGTTTTAGTTGAAATTTTAGTTAAAAAAAACCAAAATTTTGAACCTGGATTTTTACAGTTTTAGATAGGTGGGAGTATTCTGCGTACACTGATACCTTATTCATGAAAATAGGTCAAAGGGTTACAAAAATACAGGGTGATATGTAAAACTATAAAAAAACCAACTTCAAAACGCCCTAGCGGCTAAACCGTTACCATTTCCAATAAAATAAAAAATAATACCAAATTCGTGATCAGCGACCTGGAAAACACAATCCCAATTTCATTGAAAAGTAGTGTTCGATATTGTTGGTCGCCATTTTGAAGCCGCCATTTTGTTTTTTAAGAAATAATAACAAATTCGTGATCGGCCACCCCAAAAACCTTTATAACTTTATTTTCAAACAATTATCTTAGTTTTTTCGACTTTTGTCCATCTTTTTGCCGATTTCTACCACTGTGCAATGGCACCTCGCCTCATTTGTATATTGTACTGGCTCAAAAGACAAAAGGGGCACCCCTTACAAATTCATTTTATAATGGTGTCCTACCCACCACTAATGTGGTTATTCAAATTTAGTTTGGTTTGTTGTCAAAGCCTAGGGGTTTGCATGCGAGGATCAAATGCCTCACTCTCGTCAAAGTTCGCTTCGTGGTATATGGTAGGTACTGAAACCGTTTTATACGTACGTAAGTAAGCTAAAGGTACCTTTACATTATATGATTTGTCATATGACTTTACTGTCAATGAAGTGAGTCAAACCTAAACATAAAATGTCAAATGACATTTATTTTTGACATGTCATACGTCCGTCAAAATCAATATTTTTGTTTTGACTTGTCAAAATTAACACAATACGAAGTCAGATGGACTATCAAATCGTAATTTTGACAGTGCAGTCATATGACAAATCACATAATGTAAAGATTCCTTAAGCTCTATCTACGGCAGCGCACCAGCAGTATTCTTCATACACTTTGACCTGTTATATGTAGATATTTTGTGCAATCGTTCCAAACGTCGTTTGTTCAAGACGTATTGATCAACATTAGTGCCCCACATTTTTTAAGGCATTTTTAGATAGGCTATTTGCTTTTTCATTTCTACCGAATCTTACATGTTCTGGTATCTAGTTCAGGACAACTTTGTTAGTGGATGTAAATAAACTAATGGCTTTTAGAGCTGCTTGACTGTCCCACATTACAGAGTAAGTTTCGTCTCCTCAAACATTCGCGGACATAGCTATCTATCCGTCTACCTTTGCTTGAGAAACTGCTAGTCGCCATCTGGGTCCGTATACTTTCGCTCCGGTTACTCCTCTTTCAAATTCGGACCCTTCTGGGTACCATAGTTACGATCCTTTTTACGGGTTTAATACTTCAGCGTGGCACTTTTGACAATCCTTGAGTTGACAATCGAAAGTCGCATAAAACTACCATGAAACCTGTTATTCTAAACAGGGACACTTCTTGAAATTCTTAAAATATATAATGGGCTCTATTCTGTAATTTTTCATAAAATAATATTTTATATTATGTTATGATTATAAAATTTCTTCTTCATAAAATAAAAATAAAATATTTTAAAAATTCGTATTCTGTCATGCTATCTAAAAATTATTTACACATAACAAAAAATATTTAGTACAATGCGCTATGGGTTCTATTACGTTTTGAACAGCTGATCGGTTGAAAATGAAAAGAAATAAAATTATGAATGAAAACAAACAAAATCAAAGCCCACCTTTTTTCAGTATCTGACAAAATACAATTTTCTTAATGCGTTTGTCATATTAATTTTTAATTTCATTCAAAATTCAATGAAAACTACTTTCTCGCAAATATCAATTCCCGTCTGTTATTTTCATAAAATGGGTTAAAAACCTGTAAAATGTGCTGCTTAGATTATTTTATGTTATGAAGCGTAATAGGAAATATTTTATGTTATGATCGATAAGATAAAATAAAATTTGTCGGACAGAATAGGATTTTAGAGAATTCTTTTACGTTATGGCATAACATAACATAAAATGATAAAATTTTACTGACAGAATAGGCCCCAATACCTATCGTATGATTAACCTCTGCCAAATGCGTCTGCATTTCGTGAAAACATTTTTTGGTAAAAGAATAACTTTGAAAAATTATAAACAGACAACTTTATCACTAAGTTGTAAGTATTTACAATTTCCTAGTAATTTGTACAATCAAAGAGTAATATTTTTCAACCAGGAAAACTCCACACAAACTCCCTCTCAAGACTGATTAAACCCAATTTATCTGCTTAAACTTTCTTCCTGAAACCTTAGTAGATTAAAAAAACGCAATTAATTCTCGTCAAGAACGTAGAAAATTTAGAAGACAGAAGACTTCCAGAAGTCAAATCCTTAAAACAATTCAAACTTACAAGGAAAACGTCCTTTTCTCCTTCGAATTACCACCCACTCTGCAAGGACTTTTGTGACTTGTAATTTTAATTTACAAAAAAATAAAAAGGAAAAACTTTTCTTCTCCTTTTTCCGAAAAGCTTCCACGTGTAAACACTTACATATCTCCTTCGGTGTATTAATGTCCAGGTTTGTAGCTAAATTAGACGAGATTCATTGACTTTTGTAGAAGTTCCTATATTAGAATCTGTGTGAAAATGTGGGAAAATTGCTTAATGCTTATTGTGTCGGTTTCATTCTTGTTCGAGTCCTTTTTCCAGAGTGTGAGCGGCTGATTGTCAGGTCATTCAAGATTTGGTTATTATAGCTGGAATATAAGAGGACATGCCCGTAACATTATAATGGCGTCTAGACATCTTTAATGAAATGATTTGAACCGTAAAGCGTACTATTTCTAAACAATACTAAGGATCCTGTCAGAAAGGACTCGATTGATTGTCTGGGAGTATTTGGTAAACCTACTGCAATAAACATCATTGAAATCCTGGCGCAGACCTTTTTCTCTCTCTCTCTGTCCCCTTTTAGGCCAAAAACCTTTGTGCTAACGAATGAGAAGGTCCTGTCGAGCGTTTTATTGCTGTTGATTATGTTTTGTCTATTCTACATTAATGGGGAATCGTCATGATGAGAATATTCCTCTTTGTTGGGAGTTGATTGAAATTTTAGTTTGAAATCTTGAGCAGTTTTCGGGTGTGGGTGTGCTGCTATTGGTGATAGAGTCTTGGGACTGCCATTGTTACAAAATGGAATGGGTTTTGTTTTATTTAATTTCTTTGAGGGAAGTCCTTAATTGGAAACTTATAGCTGATTCATAAAGCCATTGTAAAATTATATTAAGTTTATATTTGTCTAGTTGAAGCATAGACAGCTTGGGACAGTAATATAATTTTATTAGCATGTCTGAGATGAGTTCTGGTTGAATTGCTTTTGTTTCTTGTGTTTCAGGCTAAAGTTCAAAGAATAGTTTATTCGGCTAGACAAGAGACAAGAGTATCAGCAAGGTTACACAATAACAATTGCTCATAATTTTACATAATTTTGAGACTTTTAGTTAACACTAATTGTTTAATTTTATTTAGTTTTCATCATACCTGTAGGCTCTTAAGAAAACGTGGATCATCTTCTTATGACTGAATATAGTTAACTCTGTAAAATTGTCATATCATTGTTGGTGACTGTCAAAAAATGAGGTTCATTTACCTTCAGGATGAAATTTCCAGGATAGTATTTACAATGAAAATAGTAAAGACTTAAGTTTCTTTTGCCAAAGCCTGACTCGACACATAGAGACAACGAAAACCTTATCCAAGGGCGAAACAATTACATCCCGCATCGCATTAACCATTCAAATTGTAGATCTTAGGTTCTATTTTATTCTAGGTTGCCTAAGAGAATCGTGATCGTAATATAGGCAACCCAATCTAAAAATTACTTCAGTAAAAGGAAAAGGGTGTATGAAGCTCGGACCAAGTCCTCGATTCCTAAAATTAGCGAAAGATCGTGGGGCTGTACACCGTTGCCGAGCGTCACATAAAATAGAACAAGTTTGACAAGGACAAATTAGCACATAGACTCATACGGACATGGGAATGTAAATCACGAGCAAACTATGATCTCAGTCTTGAGTACGCATTTTTTTTTTTTTTTTTTTTTTATGTGGAAGACTAGAGCTCAGGGAAAGCCCTTTCTACTGTCGACAATCTATTTTCTTCGTATAGAGTGCAATGTCAAACAGCAAGCTCTAGTCGATAGATAGTAAGGGGAAGAGAGAAGTAGGAAGGAACTGCCACAACCACCTAACCCCAATAATTTCTATTGCGACTCTGGCATCGGGGCAATGAGAAAGAACTCGCTGGAGTGTTATACCTCCTGAAACGAGTTGAATCCCATCAACCAACCGATGACATGCGCTTGGCGGAGCGGGGCAGTGCTAGCGGAAGGCTATGAGAGGGGGAATGAGGAATGTAAGGAGGGAAGAAGAAAGAACGTAGGAAAGGCGAAGGACCGTGGGGATCTGCCGGGATTCGAACCCGGGACCTCTGGGATAGTAGCCAGGCGCCTTATTCCCTAGACTACCGAGGCGCATGGAGACTCCAGGAAGTATAGATGTTTTCAAACGCCGTGACATTTGACGCATGCTGGGGTAGAAAGCTCTTAAAAATGTTTAAAAGCTGGAGATAATTTTTCTTCCTCTCTAATTGAGAAATTAAACTCCAAAAAAGGAAGCCAAAGGCGCACGCTAAAGAATTGTCAGCAATTCCCATATAGGGTGTTTTCAATGATTCAAACTTGCAGCATATTTGCTTTTGCATGCTGTTCAATGATGCAACTTGCAAAAGCAAAGTGTTCAATGATTAAAACTTAAAAGCAAATGATTGCATACTTTGCAAGCTTTTTCAAATACTTGCATTTCTGATTTTGAAGAAAAAGACGCGTCAGTGCTGCCATACACTTTTATTTTACTCATTTTTTGTATAAAAGAGTTAAAAAGAAACAATTCATCGAGGCAAAGTAGGCCATATTTTGAAATTTTTGATTCCTTCTATCCATTTTGCCTTCGGTTTCTCACAATACAAATTAATGTATGTAGTGGCCACACTCATTTCACGTAATCAGCTGACAATTTTGACGTATAGTGAGTTATGTTCAATGATGCATTTTATTTGCTTTTGCAGGTTGCTTAAGCTGTCAACGAACGTCATTTGCTTTCGTGCAAGTTTGCAAAAGCAACTTGCATCATTGAAAACACCCATACTTTCTGACAACTTGTTGCAAATAATACGACGACTCTGCTTTTTTATTAGAGCTTCTGTATATACCACAGCGGCTTATAAATCTCAACCGAAAAACGAAATTTATATTTTCCTATTTTAATAATTGGTAGAAATTTGAGGATTGAAGATAAATATTACTTAAAAATGCGAAGAAACTATTTTAAACATAATTTATTCAAAAGGAAACACTTTTCTAATTAAAATTGAATTTTTATTTTTCTTATAATTTTGTGACCCATGGTATATTTTAAAAAGTGAGCTCCTGACTCCTCCTCCTCCTTATCAAATCCCTTGCTGTCATTGAATCAGTCACGACTGCGTACTCGACTTGAGGAGGTGTATTTTTCTGGCGGGTTAAAGATTATTTAAAAATTTTACAAATTATGAATGAAAAGCATTTTTGTATATTTTTTAATTTTCAGGTTTTTGTATTTTACATATTTGCTACAGAAATAATTTGTAGCAATTTTTATACAAAAATACGCAATTTGCGTTTTTAATACTTTGATACTAGGATTGTTGACGTTTTCCGTCAGTCGCATGCGCGCTTCTGCCAGGGTAGGCTGCGTTGCTTGCGGCTGCGGAGAGTTCACAATTTATGAATGGAAATGCTCATGAATTTAAAAAGAAATTTTTCAGCATTTTTTTTTAATTATTATATATTTAGGGATGAGAAATATTTCGCATAATTATAATAAAATTATGCTTATTATGATGGATAGATTTACTTGGTTGAGCAGGGTTTTTACAAGTGTGTTTAAAAGCTCTGCTCAATACATATAAAGATAACTTAACTTTATTCATTCGGCATGCGCGCATCCCTTCCCAAATTATTTTGTTCAGTTTTTTCTGCGTTTGTTGCCTTTTTAAATGAAAAGAGGGAAAATGATAGAACAAAATTTATAAAATTTGGCAACGAGGTGCGAGGAGATTTGGAGGGGTCTCCCCCGTTCTCCGGATGTAATGGCACTATTCTTTTTCCTGTGGGGTTATTTAAAAAGTAAAGTTTATGCCAGCAAGCCGAAGACCATTGACGAACTCCAAGCTAACATACGATCCGAAATATCTGCTATAACGCCCGAAATGCCGTGCAATGTTATACAGGATGCCCGGGATAGACCTAGTTTTGCGTATTGAATGGAGGTGGCCATTTAATCGATATTGTACTTAAAAACTTAATTGAAATAAATGGTAGAGAATTTCTTAAATAAATTTTGCTCACTTGTCAAAATCGGCTAAAAAATCTCAGAGTTATTTAATATTGAAATACCGAAGGTGGTTAGTGCTTCAGTCGGAACTGTTAAATAGCCCCACAGCCTGTTATTGGCCTTGGCTTCCTGCAACATCCTCCTCCACTGTCGGTCCCTGGCTTGGACTCTCCAATTTCTTATATCTAGGGTTCGTAGATCTTCTTCTACGCTATCTATAAGTGTGTTTCTTAACTAAATCCCGGGATCCCTGGGAGCCCGAGTTTTTGTTAAAGGGTGGGGATACAACTGTCAAAGTAAAGAAATGCTTTCTGGGATGATTGAGAAATCCAAGAAGAAGAACTATTTATTTATTTGCACTAATAGTCTCGATAACAAAAAACTTCAATTTAATTATTATTTTCACTGTTGTTTCGATAACACAACACTTCAATTTATTTATTATTTGCACTATTGCCTCGATAACACGAATATCTTTTATTAAATCAATTGATGTTGAAAATTGAGAACTGTCACCTTAGCTGAGAACTGTCACCTTTTGACATTTCTCATTTAATCCACGCCGCCAGAAGTCCAGACCTCTGGCTCTTTGGGATGGAGGGGAAATGATCCCGAGAAAGTTAAGAAACACGAATTGGGATCCCAGGGAACCCGGGATTTAGTTAAGAAACAAATCTTATATATCTCTTTTTTGGACGTCCGGTCTCTTTGTCCGTCTGGTCTCTTGTTCATAATAATTTTTATTATGCTGTCATCACTGCTACCTTCAACTTGTCCTGCCCATCGAATTTTGGTAATTTTTATAGTTATGATATTTGAACCTTTATACAACTGATACAGTTCGTGAATGTAAATTTTCCTCCAAACACCGTTTTCGTTGTTTCCTCCATATATTGTGCGCAGGATTTTTCTTTCAAAACACCTCAGGAGGCTTTTTTCCTTACTTCTTAATGTCCAGGTTTCGGATCCGTACAGTAGTATTGGCCTTATAAGTTTAACTTTAGTCCTTCTTGATATGTTCCTTGTTAAGAAGTGTTTACGTAGCCCAAAGTAGCATGTATTTCTTAGCGCCAATCTCCTTATGACTTCTGCCGTCGTGTCGTAATCTTTTGAGATTAGCGTCCCTAAATATATAAATTCTTTTACACCTTCGACGTTATATGTATCAATTGTCATATTCTGGCGATCATTCCGTCTTTTAGAGATGCACATATATTTAGTTTTCTCTTCATTAATTGCTAGTTCTACTAGCCTACTTACTGCCAGCGCAACATCTGTCTATTAAATCCGTTTCTTCTGCAGAAAGTCTATTTTTGTCGTCTATTCGTTGATCAGCCCCACATTCAGTCTTTAAAACTCAAGTACGTATTGAATATGAGCATTGAGATAGGCTCCGCGCTCCTCCACTAATTGTATGTAGATTGAAATGTGATTTTTTCTATTGGTGAATATCATCAGTTCTGTCTTTTCCGGGGCAGCTCTGATCGATTTGACCAATCGCTGACCTTGTCTCGATGATTATGGAGATGAACCTGCTATTCCAGGTGAGCTATGGCACATAGCTTGCCGCTTTGGGAGAATCAACTAAGGACCACCAGTCTACAATAAGCCACGAATTCCTTTAGGGTTTAGTGGATGTCTTTCGGAAATATTTTTTTGAAAAGCGGCTTCTATGGCCAGAGAGGCTGCCTAAGGAAACTTATTTTTTTTGTAAGAAATACTACTACGCTACGCACTACTTCGTCCAGTCTAGCCACGTCAAAAGAATTTGGCTTATAGTATGAGTTCTGTGAGTCGGATATAAGGACTTCTGTTATAGAGTTTAAAAAGTAGGTCTTCTAGAGTCTTTTTTAGAATAAAAGATGACAAATTCATCGACCACACATGCAATGGTAGATTCAGCACAGAGTTCTGCAGTAATTTATGAGTTGACCAGAAACTGATCTCGGTGCAACAAGACCTGTAAAGTTACGTGGGTATGAACAAATTAGAGCGCATCTGTGAATTCTGGAGTAAATAAAGAAATTAAATTTTCTCTAGAGAGAGAGCAAAATTGTAAAAGAGAACAAATAGGGCAAAATAAGATTTTATTGGTATGGTCGAATTTGCTAAGAAAGATAACTCTTGTTAAGTCACTGAAAGTAAACAGCTTTGCAATTAATAACTGGCTGGCGACTTATACGGGGAGACAATGATAACTGCCAAATGCACACGTTCCCTGGTAAGGATTTTGAGGTTCTTCCTATGGTAATGGTTGCACCGCTTACAACTTAAAGCGTCTGTTTCCATATTTGGGACAATTTCGTTTAAATTGTCGAAGTGAGTTTTCACAATAAAAACAAACATCCTCCTGATATGTACCTAAAAACAATGGAAACCTCTTACCTGTACTAGCACCTTAATATTATTACAGAAATTCCATTTTCAGGTTCATCCTAGGTGTTAACTTTTTTCAAATTTTCCCATGGAATTTTAATAGAAAATGAAATTACGTGTTTAAAGATTTCGAATATTTTAAACTTTAGACGCAAACTGAATTGGATTTAATTTACGAAAAAAAAATATCCTGATCGAAGCGCACACTAAGCTTCCAGAAAATTACATTTTTTTTAGCATAGGACAAAGTTCAAAGGAATAAATATTGCTATCGGATTTCTCTACTTAACGTAAGGCAAATGCAAAACCAGGAGAAATGCTAAATCCGCCCATCTTGACATAAATCAGTATCCACTAGAACGGGAGTATTCGTCCTGGGGAAAACTTGAAGTATCCTGTGCTTACTTTATACCTTCTTAACCTTAATATGCCGTAAAAAATTGGATTCCATATATCAAAGGATTTTTTTCTTCCTTTTTTTTTCTACCCAGTAACGAACACACAAATAAACAAAAATTTTGTGAAAGACGAAAGAAAAAAATGACGGAGAATATTTTCGGCAATAGCGATTCGACTTGATTACCCATAACTTAGTATACTAGGACGAAGGATACAGGACCATTAACCCGTAACAGGACCAGCGGAACGGATTGGGCATAAAAACGGATTTGAAAGTTTCTCCTTCGGTACTTTATGGGAATTCTGGTAAGGATTTTTTTTTTGTCGGCAAATGTGGCGATTATGTTGATATTTATGAAATCTTGCCGCATCTAATGCCAGAACCATGGAGTTACTGAAGGTGTCTACCACCATAAATGTGAACATTTCAAGGCTTATATGGAATCTAAATAGGATACAGAGAGTGGAGTATTTTTTTGGTTATTTTTTTTCAGATTGAATTGAGTTGAATTCAGTTGTCTTTTCTCGGGAGATTTATTTATAATAAAATGACTACAATTTCTGCCAATAAAATTCGCTTATTTTGTTCAAAGTATTTGTGTAACTCTCATTATAGTGTTAAATTATAGCCACCCCGGAATTCACCAAATCCAAATGAGCATTCAGTTGCACGGGATTTGTTATGATGTGCTATTTACAACAAAAAAAAGAACAATGAAAATGAATAGAAAATGTCGCAATTAATAATTAAAACGTGGAAATGTGGAAATGCACCCAGAATTATACTATTCAAAATAATTGTTGGTTTAAATTTTGATGCCGTATTCTGCGGTTTTATGTAAATTTATTGTAATTAGAGCAGTTATTTTGGGGATCGGATGCCATTATTCTAGAGGATAATAATTTTGTGTTAATTTTATGTTGTAAAGTTCCTAAACTAATAAAATATGAATAAAAATTTTCCATGATTATTACACAAAATTATTTCAAATATTTTAGGACTATCATTATTAATTTTTTGCCAATTTTTAAACAGAACTAACTCAACCCATCTATCCTAGAGGTACGCAATCCTTCGTCTCTCTTGTCTCTGTACTAATTCCCTGCCTTCTCACCTCCCATTGGGCGAGAAAGCATAATAAGCGAGAGTAGGTATTGGGACGATTGGGCGTGCGACCCAAATCTAAACTTGACCTTGACCAAAAGTCGAATCAACTTAGCACAGGTCAAAACCAGGTGTACGTGTGCCCCGGGGTTAAACTAATTCATTATTCGCGCAAATTAGCGTGCTCCCAAGTTCAAACGAATTAATAACGTTAATTACAGGGCGCATGCGCGTTCACTATAGGTCGTATTAATTAGTAGGCAACGACGCTTCGGGCAGTTGGGCGAACCACGGTCAATCACTTGTAAACAATGTGCGTGCCACTATACGAGGAGCCGCTGGTAGTACTTTCATTCTACCATCTATTATTTTCGATTAGAGCTTATTGGTCGACATCGCATTTCAGATATAAGGGTCTTTGGTACTGAAGGTCTTTCATCTGGACTCTAGTCTTCCACAGAAAAAAAACGGATTTATCGCTCCAGATCTGTTTATACAAGTGGACACCAAAAGTTTAACCCAGGGTGTATTAGGGTTGGCTTTCTTTTACCACATGCATCATAATAAAAGAGAGAGAGAGAGAGAATTAAACGAGGTGCTTGTAATGCCAGTATTTTGTACGGATGGTTGGTTGATTGGATGTCCTATCCTGAATTATAATATAGGGCAGGATTACTTAAGATCTGGTTCTATATTGTATTTTAGTACTAAGGGCCTGTGTGAATTCTATGACTAAAATTTAGTGTCGATAATACAGTATTTAGTCTTTTGGCGAGTAGACTAAATTTTTCGACAGTTGACTAAATTGTTGTTATGGTTACAATTTAAATTTTTGAATAACTGACAGAATTTAGTCATCAAAAGAATTCACACAGCAATTCCCTACATTATCCACAAAAACTGCAAAATTTAGTTTAGTCATCAATTTAGTCACTATTCGGACAGGCCCTAAATCTTAATTCGAGAAACGTTAACGGCGCAAGTTTCCATGAGCTCTTCGTATTTCCGCAATTTCAGTTCATAGAAGCTCGCCTCGAAAGACGCAGTGCCAGCTTCGTGTATATTAGTATTAAGTTTAGTTTCCCAGTAGGAAAAAATACAAGTGCTTTGCTGCGGAGCAAATATAAAGCACTAACAGCTTCCTTCTGCTTCCTACGACAGCGTTAGTGAAGCAGAATCTCACCAGATCACTTTTAAAGCTCTTTTACGAACCATAGTAAAAGTGCTGAGCTCTGCGGGCATGCAATGTTGAAATAACATGAAGCTCTTACGGAGCGTAAGCACTTTACTGCTTTGAAGCTTTTGAAGAGGCTTTTCGTGGCGATTTTTTCCTACTGGGTTAGGCTCATTGTACAAATACTACAAGGTATGCTCTTACGGAGAACTTTTTCGCGATGTTTTCTTATTGTGACGTCACTCGTAGCCAGCTTTTTTGCTGTTTACCTTTTTTCCATATGAAAACCGTGAGTGAATTTAAATTTTTCGGAATATTTGAATATTTCGGAGGAAATAGTTGAAGAATCAATAAATTCCACTTTTCAGGACATTTCCAGTGTTCAATTCGAGGAAGTGCAGGGACACGGTGAGCTTGAAGTAAGCTTTTATGAGCTCGAAAGGTAACCCGGGTTTTTCTGTTGGACTATGTTCTTTGACCTAAAAGAAGACTTTTTGAGTCAAAACTAAAATCATGTAAGCGCCCCTTTTCGATTTTTGGCCCCGCAAAAAACCACCCCCTAAAAAAATTTCCGTTTTTGACTAATACCTCTTAAACAGTAAGTGTTATCATAAAATAGTATTTACAAAGTTTGTAGATTATGCGATTATCTAGAAAAAAAGATATTACACATTTTCCCGTACGATTTGCCATTCATGAGATATCGCCGTTTTAAAGATTTAAAATACTCATTCGCGACGAGTATAAGGTCATCAGACGCTCAATAATTGTTTTGTTAGACTACGTGGCTAATACTTTCACGGGTATTCCTGGATGTATTTGGAGAAAAAAATTGTTCTAGAGAGGTGGTCTATCCCCACTATCCCCTAAAATACAGGGTGTTTACGAAAAAAAAATTTTTTTAGGGGGGTGGTTTTTTGGGGGGCCAAAAATCGAAAAGAGGCGCTTAGATGATTTTAGTTTTGACTCAAAATGTCTTCTTTTAGGTCAAAGAGCATAGTCAAACAGAAAAACCCGGGTTACCTTTCGAGCTCATAAAAACTTACTTCAAGTTCACCGGGGGGAGATGCACTGGAAAATTTAGCTGGATATATTATTAAATGCTTAAGTAAGTTAAATACGCTATGACCAACACTTAGAGTTGCTCGAATTTTTTATCGTAGGTAAACGAATTATCCAAATGTGTTTGGTAAAACCATCAAGGATAAAAATAAAACAATATTGGAGATTATTTTCCAAAAAAAAAAAATTGTAAAATACATTCTTAAAGCTGCAGAAAATATTGCACTTCCTGTAAAATCCAAGTAATTATTTTGCCGTATTTATTTTAGAATTAAAAATTTTAATTGTTCTTGCAAATAAAAAAAAAATATTGTAAAAGCAAAAATGCAGACGTTACCGTTTATAATAGGTCAAACACATTCGTTCGTTTATGCTCCCAGCTCCCATCAATCTATTCGGGCAAAATAGATTTTACTTGATGGATTTGTATTATCCATTGCTCAGTACTTCTGGCTCAAACTGTTGGTACGCAGGTTATGATGGTTGTTGGTTGTTGCCATTCAAAGGGTTAAGTTCGGTCTGGAGAAGAGAAGTTAAGAGGCTACATTTTGAAAGATCGTCTTTGCCTGACACGTCACTCTACTTCACCCTTCCCGCCAAAATTTTATATTGTTTAGATTTTATTTCTGATATTGTCTGGAAACACTATGGTACTTTGTTGTATATCAAATTTACAAGTACTCAACGTGACCATACTACGAAAAGAGTGCAGGTTGAAAGTAATGATAAAAAATAAAAAAAAATAATAATCTCATTGGATTGGATGATTAATCAGTTTGGTCGATTATATAAGCTATTTTAACGCTACACCTCCAGATTTATTTCATTAAATTCACCACACGCAGTTTATTGCATTCGGCGATTTTAATTTGTTACAAGGGAATTGAAATTTCATATGCAAATGACAACGCAGATTGTGGCTACACACGAGCACCAGGATTAAAGGATTTTCCTTTGCGGGGGTGTTAACTTTTCAAAAAATAATTACCCTCACTATTGTACTTAATTCAAAATTCAATAAAAAACAACTCTGATCCGCTTGCAGTTTTCCATTGGCCTTAATTAAATAATATGCTTATTATTTTTATAATGATTGTTTAAGCATTAACTTCATTTGTTAATAATAATGGTGTGAAAAATATTATTCATAATATCAAGGGAAAAATATAATATTAATTTGAGGGTTTTTTTTGGCTTTTTGTCGATCGATTTCCGCACAAAATTTTTGAGAGGTGGTGGAAAGGGAAGAAAATGAAGGTTCATTATATTTTCGTAAAGAATTTCTTGTTAGCGCAGGTGTCAAAATTTTCACAAGAAATAACTTCTGAAAGCTGACAAATGATGGCTGACAACGTGTAAGGGTTTTTTTTCTGTGCCTTTCTTACGCCACCAAAATCGAGATGGGGGTGGCGAATGTTTGCATAAACATCATTCTCTTGGCGTACAGGAATTTTATTTAAATTGCTTAACGTCATTTTCAAGGTTTTTTTCCCTCCGCTCTAAGAAGAGAAATATTGGATAATATTTCTGCTACAGATGGCATGTATTTTGGGAGTAAAATGTTTTCAACAAATTTCCTTTTATATGTACGAGAATTTTTGTTTCTCTCCATCTTCAAATGTTGTTTTTCCTTGGATAAATTGAAGAAGTTTTCTGCGAACAT
Organism: Thereva nobilitata; assembly: GCA_963855945.1. NCBI lineage: Eukaryota > Metazoa > Arthropoda > Insecta > Diptera > Therevidae > Thereva > Thereva nobilitata. Next base: position 178,792,771 of record OY979695.1, read on the forward strand.
ATACATATATCAGGATACCGTCCTTTTTTTATAATAGAATTGGAATTAAGAGCATTAAGGGTGATAATTAAATTTCTGACGGTAGAATCCGATTATTTTTTTTTGAAAAAGGTTTTTTTCCCGATTAATGTTTTCTTATAATTTCTTGCCCTCAGGTCCCTTGAGGAACCTCTGTCAGGACGTGATGTACAATAAAATCAGAGGGGTTTAACAATAATTTGAAGGGATAAAAAATGACACACTTGCAAGGCTTTTCAATTGCCTGCAAAAAAGTCAATTCTTAAAGGTGACACAAATCAAATGCTGAGATCGAGGTCACGGGGTTGGTTAAGTTTTTTTAAATTTTTACTGCCACAATAGGCAAAACTTATGCTTTTATACCATACTAAACTACCATACGATAAACTACGATCGGACATGCAGAAAGATGATTATGTATGTTATAGAGTGGAATCGAACCACGAACCTCTGAGTTGGTAGTCGGGCACCATAATTCTTAAGCTATTGAGCTCGGCAGTTACTCGTTGCGTTAATAAGCTTTCGAAAACAGAAGTTTTGAAGCCTTTTCACAAAGATGGAGCCAATACCTAGTAAAATCTGTAAACCCAGGGTCTAAGAGGTAGAGCTAGACCACTTACGATACATGCCGACATAACTATTGAGGGGCTGGTCCTCGCGGTAGGGGTTTGGAAGGAACTTGAGTCTCGGAAAACATTTCTTATTCAGAGAATTCAGAACAGTTTAAATTTACGGCAAAGACCTCAACATTAACGATTTACAGAACTACGATAAAAAGTTCAATATATTGAGAGCCACCACACTAACCAGCGACAGTGACAGAAACAATAGACGATATAGAAAAATCATGGCACGTTTAACTGGCAAGTGAGTCTTATAATGAAGAGACTGCCGTCTTCGGCTATTTTCACTAGGCTCACTCCCATCCTTTATATCTATAGTCCTTGGGCGCACTACTGTCTAGAAGTTCGTTTATAAATAGAAAAACTCGGCTGTGGAACGATTTTCCTGATTCAATATTTATGAATTTGTACAATTTCCTAGGATTCAAAGATAATGTTCATCGCATTCTTTTTCAGGACTCTTAGACTCCGCTAAGCTATCTTCCTCTGTCCTAATATATTCCTTCTATCCTTCAAACCAAGCTAAACTACTAGACATGACCTGAACGACATGACGAACTGGTAGTGAAAAGAGTGATTTCTGTAGTGTTGAGCCGGACTTACACGAGGCAGTACATTTGTCCCTTACACGATGTAAATTGTACTGAGGCATCAGTTTTTTTTAAATGTCCCGGTTCAAAAATAATGTCCTACTGGTATATGAGCGTGTATCGAGATAAATGAAGCGAGGTGTGATTGTAAATTACGTAGTGGAGAGACATTTATTCCTTCTTTTGCGGCAGTAAAATATCCAATTTAAATAGAGCCTTGGTGAGATTGTAAATACGAACTGGATGGAGACACATTTCTTACATTTTTCAGGGGAGTGAAATTTTGTACCGAAGAGACAATTCTTACTTTTTCGTGGGAGTGAAATTTTGTACTGGAGAGACATTTCTTACTTCTTTTGCGGTAACAAAATTTCCAACTTGAAATTAGGCGAGGTGGGATTGCAAAATATAAATATACGGCCACGGACAGCTAATTAGAAACAGTTTAATAAAAATTGCATTTATACAGTTTTTATGTTTTTATGTAGGAATCAAATTAAAGAATTCCTTAAATTCTTTTTTCCTTCTTAAATTTTTTTTAAATATATAATGGTGGTCCTTTTAAAGGAAATCAATAACAATATCATAATAAATTCCTAACAGGATTGCTACATAAAAACATAAAAATGTATATATGCGATTTTTATGAAACTGTTTCTAATTATAGTTGTCCGTGGCTGTACATTGTGGAGACATAGATTTTTTACTTACTCTAAGGCAGTTTAATACATATTAGAATTAAACTTGTAAAAATGCTCTTCATTGGTATATATTTTCTCTCTATTTTTTAATTTGCTTAATTTTGTCATTTTTGCATTACAATAGTACGTCGCCTCATTTGAAGTATGACATTGTACTGGCTCAAGAGAAAAAAGAGGCACCTCTGACAAACTCATTTTATAATCATATCCTACCCAACACTAGATTTCTGAGCTCGTATTTTCCAAATAAAATAAAGCGAAGTTTTGGTGAAAATACAAAAGCCTATTTCGATTTGTCCTTTATAAAAATTTTCAAAACTCCATTCTGGATTAAAATTAATTCAATATAACTTTCCCAACTGAAATCACATCTTCTTCGTGGTTAAATAAAAGTTCAGATATCATAAAAGATTTGTGCCAACATCAAAAAGTTAATTTAATATTCAACAATTTGTAAAGCAGAAAATATATAAAAATTTATAATTAAAAATTTAATTATGAAAACGAATTAAAATAATGTTAACACTTTCATCAATTACAATGTTGCAACCCTTGAATGTCCTTGCTAGAAAAATGAATCCATGTTTTCCAACTAACAACAAACTTTTCCGTTGAATTAAAACCTCACCTTGAAACCTCTAGGCTTCTTCCATAACATGCTCTTGACCTACATTACGTGCTTTTATGAAATCCTTTAATAGGAAAGGGTTTCTGTTACAAGACTCAATTGTTTGTTAGGAGGGATTAAAATCAGATGCTATTAAAGCTAAAATTATATCAGGATTACAAGGACCCGGCATGCATCTATTTCGGATACATTTTCCAAGAAGTTTATTCAATCTGAATCAACAGCATTTGATGATTTCATTTGCATATGGACGAGGGTTGAATCAAGTCTTCTAATCGAGTGGGACTTCTTTTTTGGCAGTAGTATTCCTGCTTAGTTAGGTCGACATTGAAATGGAAGGATGAATAATAATTGTTCTAATAATAATTGTTGACCGAAATCAGAGAAGATACCGAGGAGTCGAACTTGAAACTGAACTACTGTGAGTTGATCATAAAGAAAATGTTCCCTAGAGTTGAATTTGTTATTTCTCTTGATGATGAATGAAAATGCAAATAATTTCCAATCTGATGTCTGCTATGCAAATGTTTTTAAAGCGTTAGCTAAAATTTTAGATGCCAACATCGACGAAATTTGAATAAAAATGACAAACAAAATGGGGTTAAGAGCACTGCCATTCTAGCAGAGTGATATCATGTCAAAACACTATAAAAACACCCTAACAAGAATTTATTAACTTTACATATTCTAAACAACATTACCTTAAAACCAATCACAAAATATCCCGACGAAACCAATTTTTACTTTAAAATTTTTATGTTTTTGCTTTAATCAGAAATATTTTTTTTTTGAAAGAGCTTGAAACAGAAATTAAATTTATCTCAGCAATTTCTGGCCGAAAAATCTCTTCCCTTTTATGATGTCCTCTCATTGAAATAAAATTTATGGAAAAATATTCATGAAATTTCAAAATCTTGCTATGATAAAAATTCATCCTGGAACAAGAGGCTTCAACGCGCTCCAGAACAAATTCAGGAAGTAAGTTTCTAAACAGTTTTTTGCATGACTTGAAAATTTTACCAATCAAAAATTTCAACGAAAAAAAAGAAAGATTTTTTTTTATTCATTAAAATTTCTTTAACGACAATATTTAATCGGCTTTTATGACAATCCACGTCAATCCAATGATGAACACATAATTTTCCCTAGAATGAATATTTTTGCGGTATTTGTCATCCCTTAAAAAAACAGGGAAAATTTATTACTCAATGTTTGTGATATGCATGGTGATGTAGAATGGTTTTTAAGCAAATTATTTGGTCCAGGGTAAGGATGTGCTTAGCAAATATATTACATAGGGCAATAAGTGCTCAAACAGCGATTATTAAACAAAAGGTTTAGAAACTGACTGCTTATGGAGATTTGTACCCAAGATTTTAACACTTTTAAACTAATGTGTTCAATACCCCTTCGATATCTCTTCGAAAAGTGTGCCTATTCTAATAGGAATGAAATGCTAAATTTGGTCTGAAAAATCTGATGCTGACGTCCGCCACTTTTACCCCAAATTTGTAAGCCAAACCTCGCGAACAAATTCACGCCGTAAATATCATTCTCGAAACCAAGCCCACGGGTGAGGTTCTTTGCTCTTCCGATCGTCCATATATGATAGCGCAGTGCCCGGTGATCAGTGGCGTAACTAGGGTAGGGCAGGCATGGCACTTGCCATAGGTGCCACTTGAAAAGGGCGCCACGGAGAACTTCCAACTATAGAAGCAGAAATCCAATCGCAGATGGAGAAGTAAAAACAAAAGTGGCAAGATATTCGCTGTATCAAATTTTTAACAGTGCAGAACTTGGCTTTACGAGCACACGGGTGATTATTTGAATCACACAATAATTCTAATCAAGGAAACTTTCTTGCTTTCTTAAAACTACTACTGGCAATCTTTTACCCGGTTTCGGAGGCACACCTCATGTATGTAGAAAATCCCAACCAACCAATTTCCCATCCAAAAAAGGGCAGGCTCAAAACTTTCTGAAAATTGTCAAAAATGCAAAGGGAAAAAAAGCTCTTAAAGCTTAAACAAAAGCTTCTAAAGCTTAAACAAAAGCTCTTAAAGCTTAAACAAAAGCTTTTAAAGCTTAAACAAAAGCTTTTAAAGCTTAAACAAAAGCTTTTAAAGCTTAAATAGAAGCTTTTAAATAAAGCTTAAATAGAAGCTTTTAAATAAAGCTTAAATTAAAGCTTTTAAAGTTAAAACAAAAGCTTTTAAAGGAATAACAGAACTAAAGCTTAAATTGAAGCAAAAGCTTTCAATAAAAGCCTTTGCTAAGTTTTAAAAGGTTTAAACAAGGGCGCCACCACCATTGTATGTCGCGATAGGCCTCCTTCTTCACATAAGGGCCCAACAATTCTCCGAAGGACTTTCCGCTTGAACACGGCTCAGTGGTTAGAGTGGTTTCACGGCTAAGTGGTGAAAGTGCTCTTCCCATCGCTCCAAGATGCCTTTAGGATGTGATCCTTCCTCTTTTTCACCTCCGCCCTTCGGTTACAATTCGAATTTATTGCTTCATTTGAGTTGAATGCTGGCACTGGGTGTTATTGTACATTTTATTGGAAATAAGACAGTGGCCAGTTCTTTCTGTCACAAAATCGAGTTCAATGTTCTTTTGGTTGAGTCAGTCATAGGCCCGCCAAGAAAGAAGAAGTTCTAGAAAATATTATGACGGTACTCATCAACCAAACTGCGAAGTGGGTTGGAACAGACTGAGAATAGGTTAGTTTAGGAAAATTTTAAAAAGAGCGGGTGACAAAATTGACCGCTGTGGGATACCAACAGAAATGGTGTGGGCTTTAGATTTGACACCGCCCGATACTGCCATGATTGAAGAGGTGCTTAAGAACACCAAGAAAAAAGTGAAACTAAAGTAAACTAATTAAATTTTTCAAGTTTTTCTTGTGGATCAATTCAGAACTCTGTGAAAGAAGTCTGGTTTTTTTGTTGTGATCCCTCCTTTACAAGAAATTTTATATTAAGTTAGCTTTTGACTTTCATTAAATTACCAAAGAAACTCCCGACTATTTTTTGCAATTAAACGAATTACGTTCAGCAAAAGTAATTTGCTACTGTATTGGAAGTAGCTAAAACTCTATCCATCAGGTGAACATTGAATAACTTCTGTATTGGTCATCTGCGGTTATACGGTTGCTAAGAGTTTGATGTATGGCCGTGAAGAGGATGATTTTCTTTCTGTGTGTAAATGTGTATAAAAATTGTGATTGTAAGGACTCTTGTGTAGCTCTCAAGGACCCCGAAGCCTGTTCCGTTGGCAAAGAAACAAGAGTGTATACTCACACAGCTAACGAGATACTCAGTGAAATGAAGTCCTCATTACAGGGGCACAAAAAAGAAAATTACATCACCATCCACAAAGTAAAATCCACACATAAAAGCCGCCAAAAAAGCTCTCCTCGGAAAAGTGGAGAATGGCTGCATACTATAAAAAAAAATTGAATAATGCCAGAAAATTCTGTCTATTCAGGATACTTTATTCCCCGACATCTCATGCTGTTGGCGCGTTAATGCGACACATTTCGGCAGCTATGAGGTCACGTATTTTCTATAAAAATTTTACGGCCGTTTATATTGGACATTTACAGTCCCATAAAACCGGAAATAGACTAATAGAGCTCTCCCTGTTGAGTGCAGTCGGAACGATTACGAAAACTCCTGCTGGGCCTTCAGCCTGGCCGATTTCCGGATATCCGTCCACAATGTTTGGGTTATTGGTAAAGTTATGAATTTATCCCAGAATCATTTACACTTTTGGGATTATGTCCCCCTTAAAAGCATTTCATGATCAAAATTACTTTTAGCCCATTACTACCTCTAATAACTGGGCTTGTGATGGGCTGTTGGGGCTTATGAATTTCGAATGATTCATTCCGAGACCGGTTTCTCGGCCTTAGAACAAGCGACACAGTTAAATTTTCGAACGAAAAAGGAGGATCCTTTTTATGATTATAAAAGGCTCCTTTTAGTGGCAGTCTTTTCCTTTTCCTTTATATATTTTTTTTTTGTTTTTTGGTGTGCTCCTCTACTGCGGCCTGCTTAACGACTAAAAGTAAAAGCAACTGAAGCAATCTTTTCAATCTCGTAAAGACATCGGATTTGTTGGCTTTTAGAGCCATCATTTAATTTTTTATTGGCTATTATTTATGTACAAATTAATTGTGTCTACTTCGATGCCATTATGTTGTAAAAATGGGACAACAAAAAAAAATTCTGCGCCACCAAAGAAGCAATATTCAAAATTGATAGCGTCTTTCTGTATATTAATGACGTCGATAAAGTGCTGTTCAATACGTGTTTGGTGGAACATGATAAGGGGAATTTGCATGTAAATTAATTTATTGAACGATTTTATTTGAAAATTTCTAAAAATTCTTTACGACACAATGTCAAAAAGCTTAAACTGTTAAATATGGTGAATTGTTATTTGATTTCTGTTGTTAAGTTTTTATGACAGCTTGATATATTGCGTACTAATTGGCTTATCCATCAATGAAGGCTACTGGTTTGGAGCTGGTGAAGCCGGAAAATTATTATAAGCGTATTTAAAAATCTTTTTGTAACATTACCCAAAAATTATTTAAAATTTAATCAACTTACTCCGTCGTTATAACTCGGCGCTGACATCGACAATTTCCCCTAAACCGACACCGACAATTTCCCCAATTTCGAGAGAGGATAAGAAAAACAAATTATAAATTTAATAATCTTACTCCTTGTTACCAACGAGGCCAACACCGACAAGTACTACTAAAGTGCTGGACAGGTAATTCGTATTGATACCGACTTCGACAGTGACACCGACACCGACCTTCGGTGACAATTTGTTATAACAAGAACAAAATAAGAAAAAAATCGTAATATTCTACAATCGACAACAACATGCGGTATTTAAAATAAAACATTGCTATTATAAAAGAAGATACACTAAAAATGTAAAATTTAATTAGCTTATCCCTGATTTCCAATGAGGCCGACACCGGCATTTTCCCCTAAGATGTAGGGGAGCCCATTCACAGTGATACCGCCTTTGACATCGACACCGACAACACATAAAAAAACAAAATAAGAAACAATCGTGTCAATTATTTTATAATCGACAAAAAGATGGCGCTTTACACATACAAAATTAAAATCATCATCCGTCATCGACAGAACAACGACAATTTTTACCAAAATTGTCGATGTCGGACACATTGTGAACTGTGAGTTACACTTGAAGAAAATGAAAATGAAATAGCTAGGTATAATCAGCGCTACTTTCTCATAATAATCTTGTGTTCCAATAAACACAGCTCTTAAAGCAACTGTCTAGTACTATATAAAATCCAAATATAGCTGATGTTATTCGATTCTTCCAAGTCATTGACTAGAAGTAGGCTTTCTTCAATAGAACGTCGACTAATGTCGCTAATATAATATCTCGTATGCCATTAAAAAAAATGTCCACTGTTATCCTCCTAACAAAGTTTCCGATATTGTAACAACGACAGCCAGTTTCTGTACCGGCTAGATCTCTTATCCCCCACATATGAAACTTCTCCTTGCATTTGTACCATAGCATGATATTCACGAAAGTCACATTGGTACAACACAACGCCGAAATTATCATGGCTTCTAAGATTGTGACTACGAATACGATGACAAAGCAAAATTACAGAAGAGCTATTATTCTCAATCACCGCAATGACAGCTTGGTTCCCAGGCACAACCGACGCAATACCTACTAAATAAATGCTTTAGTTTATTCTCATAAAAAACATTTTTTTAACAAATAATATTTTTAACTGCTGTTACGGGTTCATCACCAATGGAACACGATTTTTGCAATTACCAGTAAAATGTATCTGCCCAAAAACAAGAGCAAGGGTAGTAGCTAGCAGCATTTTTTAGTACTACCACTCCCAATGGATCGCAGTTATGATGTAACATCACATACACGCACATTCAGTAATGCCATTTTTTCTCACACGCATTATCTTTCTCTCTCACGTGACATCACAAACTAATTGGCATATCAAAGCAAATACCTGCGAGTATCTTCGCTGTGTCTTTTAAAGGGAGAGTGGCTTAGAATACCCATGGGAATACTACTACGGTGAATGCATCAAAACTTCCCAACCATACTGGCCCAAATTTTGACGGTTCACCGAAGAAGTGTTTGGCTGGGCGTTGTCGTGATGGAAGACAAACCCTTTCCTATTATTCTACACGAGCCATTTTCGTTTAATTGCCTGTAGTCCGGGGAAATTAGCAAAAAAACGCACAAAAGGAGACAAAATTCCAAAATGGCTGAAAATTTGACCACAGCTCCCTTGGGACTTTTTAAGAAAACAATTTCGGGATCACAAAAAAAACAACATGGTCGCCGGAGATATCACTTTTTGGCAAAAAAATCACTCAAAAACTGTTTTTTTCGAAAAATTTTTTTGATCTGTCAATACAAAACATTATTGCCTACAAAATACCCCTCTTGATTTTTTTTCGAAAACCTTGACCTTTCCGAATTATTCAAAGTATTTTTTGGCCGAAATGTGATTTTTGGAAACAATGACCTTGAATAACTTCGAAAGCGTTAGGTTTTCGTAAAAATGACACAAGGGCTTTTTTGTAGGCAATAACGTTTCGTATTGACTGATCAAAAAAAATTTACGAAAAAAAACAGTTTTTGGGTGATTTTTTTGCCAAAAAGTGATATCTCCGGCGACCATGTTGTTTTTTTTGTGATCCCGAAACTGTTTTCTTAAAAAGTCCCAAGGAAGCTGTGGTCAAATTTTCAGCCATTTTGGAATTTTGTCTCCTTAAAATGCTAATTTCCCCGGACTACTGGGGTAATCACTCTAGTTACTCACAGTACAAATGTTAGTGGTCTGACCAATTGGTAGTATCTCATAGTGGACGATTTACTTTTGGTTCCACCACAAACATCACATCATCTTTATCAATGTCTATCCTGGCTTCACGAACGCTTATAATAGCTCACCATAACTTGTCCTGCGATCAGTGGTTTGTGACTTGCTTGCAATCGACGCCATCTAACATAAACGAACGTTTCCCGGACCTTATACAGGGTGTCCCATGAGGAGGGTCAAAGCGGCCGGCTGTGGATAGGTTATGGATAGACGAACAAAAAATATTATGGGTGCGGGGGGGGAATCGTAACGGGTTAGTCGCTAGGGCGTTTTGAAGTTTTTTTTTAGAGTTTTACATATCACCCTGTATTTTTGTAACCCTATGGCTTATTTTCATGAATAAGATATCAGTGTACACAGAATACTCCCACCTATCTAAAACCGTAAAAATCAAGGTTCTACCCTTTTTTTTAACTAAAATTTCAACTAAAACCACCTTTTTCTCCAAAAAATGCCTAGTTAACTTTAGGGTTACAAAAATACAGGGTGATGTGTAAAGCTCTAAAAAAACTTAAAAACGCCATAGCGGCTAAACCGTTACGATTCCCCCCCCTTGACGATTTTTTGTTCGTCTATCCATAACCTATCCACAGCCGGCCGGGGACACCCTGTATAATTCGATAAGGGTAGAAGATCCACTACATATTTTGGGGTTATCTGAATTTGTTTAATACTATCGCAGTGATTTTAGTTAAATTTAATTTGCGATCGTTTCAAAAGGGAAAGCAATCCCACAAGTGCAGTATATTATCCAAAACCAACTATGATTATACAAACCAAACTATAAGATAAGCATGTATTCATGCTCACAGGACGACTTCAGTTTTCTTGTCACTTTCATTATGAATTCGTAAACCATACAAACTACAATCTTACAAGCTCCTGCTACATCAAAAATTCTATCAAAAAAATAATACGCAGAACTCTCTCTATAATATGAAAAAAAAGGAAGAAAAGTTTATTATGATTTTGCTTTATACGAATGAATTCTGGTGGAACATTTCAGAATATTACGTTAACAGAATAATTCTGTATAATATATAAGGAATTTTCCCTCTCGAATAAAGCCATAATATTTCCCATTATCTACCTCATTCCACAAATATGATTTCGCCAAATAGCCCTAAACGTTTATTTCCCGAAGAAAATAGCCATAATTCCTTTGAAATCTACGTTTCCCCATTCTTACAGCTCCAGCATCACAATGGAGCTGCTTTGTGTGAATAACTTGTGAGATGCTCCCATTGAAAAGAAGGAATTCGTCGGCCACGACAGCGTGTATGTGATGTACAACTGTACCATGCATGTATTAATTCATCCAGAGGGGGCGCTCCTGTTTGCATTTTCATCCCTTAAAATCAATTTTAAATATGTCATTTATCAAGATAAAGCAGCACCGTATCCTGGCATGTTTATATACTTTAAGAACTTTTAAAATTCATGCTCCAAAAAACTTCCTTTCAAGAAATCATTCCACTGCCAGGCGTCTTTATCTTGCGAAAGGATCCCCGGCTACCAACGTTCGGGTTCTGTGTAGATTTCTCATAAACACACACACATACATACATAGCCCCTGTATTTTTTCTCTCTTCTTATTTCGCTTTTTGGTAAATAAACGAAATTTTCCGAGATGTGAACACCATATTCAGTGCAGGTCGAGTCATAACGTTCGGACAGGATACGCTGTAGAAACGGTCGTTCTGTTCTCGGTCGGAAAAGGATGTGGTATTAGAGTCAATTCCGGTTGTTGGGGGATTTTGTAGAAAGACGCACAAACATAGGAAGTCCTCGGGGGTAATATTTAGGTATTTTAACACGTACTGCAACTGGAAAGGATTCAGGACTTATGCAGGATCCGTTTGTTTTGTGTTTTACATACCCTCTGATTTGCACTTTCCGTGCTACATAGTCTTGCATTAGATAGAATCAAGCTTGTTAGTAATTTTTTAATTAACATATTTTAGGGTTTTTAAATGAAAATTGATGCAACTTGATTAAGTTTATTTCTTCTGTCTTGAAATCATAGTCTGGACATGTTATCAAATATGGAATAGACAGAAATATCCCAAATTGAGAATGCTATAGGAAATTTTGCAAGTGGAATCTGCTTGTTTGACTTGAACGTATTTATTCAACAGAAAGTGTTTATTCAGACGAACAGACATCAAACAATTAAGAAAAACATTGCCTCCTTTGAATTAGAAATATCATCGGAGTAAGTTGGCGACTGGCGAGCAGATGAAGATTTAGCCAACAAATAAATAAAGGTAACAAACTGAAGTCCCTTAAGATCTAGTAGGGTTTGTAGTATTTAGTATTTCAAGTGCTTGCTTGCTATATTAACATGGACCTATGAAAACTTGAGCTAATTAACAAATTTTATCCCATCTGACAACCAAGCGACACTGAAATCCCGTAGGATCAAGCTCAAATTAATTTGAAACTGACGAAACGCCTTTGATGAGGTGGACACTCTCAAACAAGTTACATTTGTGTGAGTCCTGGGCCATCAGGGCTTCTTGGGCAATGAAAATGCAGACACTTTAGCAACAAAAGGTATTTCCCTTGCTTTTATTGGTCCATAATTGGCCACTGAGGAACTCACTGGTTTTGTTAAAACGGCCTTAGATGATATCTCACTCTGATGGGACGATCGATCTTTGTCGTCCACACTCGTTGGATTAGTCAACGGACACTGCGCTCTAAATCACCAACTATGGAGGATCATAAGAGCAGATAATCCCACCTGCAACTTCCTCGAGGGAGATTCTGCCTCCTTAAAGATATATAAGTCCCTCTGCCGTGTCAACGAGCATGGTGGTCTTGGTTTTCAGGCCGAACTTACTAGGCCAAACAAGGCTGAAGTTTTCACTCATACTGTTGGACCTGTTCAAAAGTTTGGCCTCTTCTTCCTCTTTTGGCGGGGTATCCGGTAAAGTGGGCCATACGCTTGGTCTATTGTAGTACACCCCTAACTCTCATATTTCTAGGCCAGGCCGCTTCAACAGGTTCAGCAGTCTGCCCAGTGGCTTGTCGCTAAAACTTGGCTGTACGAACAACGTACTAGTGCCACGGCGATCCGGCGAACTAGGGCTGCATGGGTTCCTGCCCGCAGTCCGTCTGTTGTGAAAGAGTTCACGAAAGGGACCCGGGTGTGTTCCGTGTAGCTCCCTAATTCGACTCCGTCTGTGCTTGCCTTAGCCCACTTATGCGTCTAGAAACTTAGGAAGAGCGGAGGCTATCTGGGTCTCCTTGTTGATCCATTAGAAGGGTAATTGGGTTTCCCCCCTTTGTTTTTATGTGATCCCCGCCACTTAAGCAGCACACCAGATGGGCCCTGCATGAGACTATTCCTCATATATGATGTGGGTGTCGATGCAGCTAATTTTCTGATGGGTCCAGAAACTTTGTGCAGAGCGCAGCTGTCTGGATCTGCTTTTTGGCTTCCTGGCATCCTGATCGCCGTTCTGCCTTTGGTCTGTAGGAAATAAATTTGCAAAAGGGTCGTTCGGTGCTCCGTGCTGCTCCCCAATTCCCCTACCACCCTTCTTACCTTGGCACTTTCCAGCCTAATTGAAGCATAAAAGTCCAATAAGTATGGTGCTAATAGTGTAGGCTCGCATGACAAAAAAGGTACCCCACCGAACACCTCAAAATTATAAACTGAGAATGGCTGAAAAACATGGAAAAAACATCTTACGCCCGCCAGACTAGTAAAAATTTGTAAATTCTCACTTTTTATGAATTTTTGAATTTAGCTAAAACAATGATTCTTCTTTCCAAAACACCTCCTTGAAATTTATACAATTTGTAGTAAATAATGAACCATTTTTGAAAAAAATTGTCTGGCTCACAATTTTTGTTAATTAACTTTTGACAGACCTTTTGTTAAAAATTATTTTTTTTTAGAAAAATGCTCTACATAACACCTCCTTGATTTTTTTTTTAAATAAAGTTTAAGATCTCTTCTATCTATTACAACTTGTCTGGCTGACAATTTTAAAACAATTTCTAAACTTGTCAGACTGAGTTTTGAATGCGCAGCATGCATCAAAGATCAATCACTGGCATTTGAAAAGAACCCGTTCAAAAAAAAACCACTGAAGTTTAACATGTCCTCTATGCACAAAATATGCCTGTCATTGAAAAAATTGTTTTTTAACGGCCACGGCAAAACATCTCCTTAAATTTTTTTCTGGAAAAAGTTTGTCATCTATTTTATGAATAAAAATTGGTCTGTCAACAAAAAAAAGTTTTTTACTATTAAACTTGGATTTGTTTGGGGCAATCTACCGAATCCCGAAGGATAAAGACTAAAAAAAGGTAGGAAAAATGTATAATGCCCCCGTCGCATAGATTTTGCTATTCCGGGGATTAGACTCCCTGTGCATAACTTTGCTCATGGCGTCCTCCTCCCCTCCAAATTGGTTTTCCCAAAAAAAGCACCAAAAAAAGTAATCATTTTGCAAATTTGGCACCCACCGTGCAGCCCAAAAATGAACAATTAAGTGTCCCTAAAAAAATCTAATAAATACATTACACACGCATTTCCTCTTTGTTTTTTCACTTGAGACCAACAGAAGGGGTAAAAAAATGTCCGGCATGTAATCAGAAATGCAACAAATGTTACGGTATTTTTTCAAAGAGCTTCAGGATAAACTATATTATTAATGTTCTGGCATTTCGAGCTAATATGTGAAAATTTTCGGCTTTACCAACTCTTCAACAACCCACATACAGCAGATCGAGTCCAAAAACTTTCAGTGATTGTCCTTGTAACTTGTGATTATTAGACCCCATTTTGCGTTTGGAATGACGCCACATAGCTAATAGCATTCTACTTGTCATCCCCTTTCATGTGATACCCATACTTAAATCCTTTAAAGGGTAATCCGCCATTTTTAGTTGGCCGCCATTTTGAATTTGGAATGACGTCGCACAGCTAATTGTATTCTATTTGTCATACCCTTTAATTTGATACCCATTCTGGGGTCGGGGAACATAATTGCAAAATTCGGCCGCCATCTTGGAACCGCCATCTTTTTAGGTGGATTTTCCGGGCCTAAACCCGAAATTCAGCAATACGAACAAAACAAAAAAAGAATCATGAAATCGGCCCAGCGGTTATCGAGTTATAACGTCATCGAGTTTCACCCCGAAGGAATTATATATTAACATTTAAGAACGTAAATTCGAGGACGGATTCTCCATATCGATATCCAACTATGACAACACAGCTCGTCTCCGCAACTTGATAACCAAATCCTTGTGCTTGCGGAATTTCCATGACATATATGTATGTACCCATGTAATTAGATAAAATTTGATAGAATACACATTCGCGGAAATTTCAACGAAATTAATATTTTAAAGCCCTGCATTCCCTCAAACTATTGATTAGGCAGGGACTAAAACCACCCCTTTTATTTATAATACATACAAATGTACATATATACGAAACATGTCTATCATTTTCAGACAAACAAATATACTTGCTGTCAATCCGATTTTGAAAGTATCGAAGCGGAATATTGAAAGGAACAAGACCGTGAACATCCAGGGGAATCAACATATCTTTGAAGAAGTCGGAATGTAAGCAAATATCCGGGAAACGTTCTATTTATTCGGTTTAAAATTGGGATTTCGGTCTCCTACGAAATTTCCACGAGTGGATACCCCTTTACTTTTGCTGTATGGTTGTATGCTGCTGTTTGCACTCTAGGCACAAGCAAATAGTCTTCTTTTATTGAATCCGAAATGATTTATTACGTTTGATTTAATGGACGGTATGCGAGTCTTTACTACTAATTATTTACTAATATTATTAATAATAACATAACGATTTTCAATTCATGCTTTTAGATAAGGTGAAACGAAACGAACGTTAATTAATCAACATACGGATTTAATAGTTGAAATTAAAGGGGTGATAGCTCCGGAAAATTGTATCGACATTTCAGCTGTAGCCGTCACTTATAATCTCCCTCTTAGTGGTCTAAGTTGTGGGCCGGTGCTGATTAATAGTAAGAGGTGACGTTTCCAATAGGGAGCGATGTCCAACCTTATGGCGGGTATTCGGATACAATGCTTATCACATCTCATTCCTAATCTCCTACTACGATCTTCACGTGATGGTTAAGCTCAGCGGAAAGGATGAGAATGAATGTAGCAGGTGAGTAATAGGGGCTCACCCTTCAAAATCTACCCAAACCAAAATGTACATATCATCGTGTCAAATGCCCACATAGCATTGTTTAGTTTGAGCGTATGACCTCCTCTGGGCTCCGGGCACAACCCGTTGTGTAAATGTCTTATCCTGATGCGAATTCTCTGTCAGGATGGATTCATCCTTTCTTTCCATACGAATTGGACTTATATGGATGAAGTTAAAAAAACAAAAAAATATGAGCAATTATTAAGTTAAAAGTTTGATGTTAGTGCTGGCTCGGAGCTGGGGGAGGACTCTCTGGAGATTCCTAATTCAGTATGGAGAGTTCGGCCCCTCAAACTGCAACATCTGCTCGGGCAAGTCATAGTAATATCGAAAAACTACTTGCCTAGGTTCTTTAGATGAGTGAACATGAACTCCTTGCCAAGCGTAAATTATATGACATTTATGGGAGAAGAAAGACCAGGTAGAGAGGGGCCGAGAGAAAATTGCTGCAATCGAGCTTTACCTTTTCGAATTCTTCCCCGACGGACCGAAGTTACCCAGGGTCGCACAAAGCAGTTCGGTACTCCTTGCTGCCTCCATGCTCAAGGTCTCTAGACTTATAAGAAATGTGGCAACACCAGTTTCTACAACCTCCCGGAACAACGAGGTTGCGTCTAGCACATCTGGTGTGCTAACTAAAATACAGAGATCTGAAGGGTCTCTAACAACAAAGCACGAAGAAGAGGACCCGTAAGGCCCATATTGCCGGGATAAGCTGGCTGGGAACGCCATGGAAGTAATACCGGGCAACTTTCCTGACGACAAACTATCTGAGGAGCACATCTATTTAGTTTGGAATTGAATTGTATCTGAGATAGGAATAGCCCCCAAATTTCAACATGAGGCAGTCCTTTAAAGCGAAGATGACTGTAGAGCTCATTGAGCTCTCTCGCGACAATCTACTTACAAATCAATAATGGCTCGGGAATATTTTCGCCAAGCTGCGGGTTTTGGGAGGGCTCTGGACTTAAAGTAGTTGAGGAGAAGAACCTCCCAAATATTCAAAAGAATTAGTTTGTGGGTTTACAACGAAATTAGAAAAGCGGAGGAGGGTACTAACAGGCTGGAATCACAGAACTGACCAATAGAAGCGACCTCTTGTTATGTTATGGGCAGGAATGTTGGCCAAAACGGGCAACATATAGCCCAGAGCATTGACGAGAGACTTTTAAAGCAATTGCGATAACCTGAGGCCAATCAGAACAAAAGAAATTTTCTCGATAAAGAGGCCGACTACTGACTCACAATAGCACGGACGGCTTATGTATGCTGGTGATACATTGTACAATGCATCTTAGTAGGGCAGCATCAGCGGCAGCGGCATCCCGTCAACCCTTGGAGAAGAGCCATGGCTAAGTAATTGTAATCTACAGTGACTGCGTAAGGTTGGCTACAGCCCAGTCTGGAGTGGTGCAGGCTCCGACCGCTGAACCTGTTTCATTTACAATAATAATACAAACTTTCTGTTTCTTATAGGCAACACGTTTAGAGATTTGGCAGCAGTAAAAATGGAAATCAAACAGGAGCATAACCATTCTATGCTCACAATAACTTCTTTATGACTCTACTGATCTACCAAGCTTCACAGAATTCAACGAGATAGTAGTTTATCCCATACTATTGACAACGAGGGAGACCCAACCTCCGTTGAAAGGATGGCGTAGACCAGTATGCCCAGAGCTTAGGCTTGTCAAACTTGATAACATCGACTCAGAATCGGAACCGGTGGAGAGAACAGTTGCGAGAGTCCAGGTTGTAGAGCCGTCAAAGAAGAAGAAATGGTACATCCCACGAAGAGCGGTATCCAGATCATCGTAGGATGTTGTGTACGAAAGCCCATAAGCCCGCAGTGGAACAGACAGTATGAAAATCTATTTGATTATCTCTTAGCTACTAATCCGGTGTGGAGCAGACGTTCGACAACAGTAAGGCTAATGTCACATGAGTCTGAATTCAGACACTGAATTTTTCAGACTCGGATTTTTTCAGCTCAGATTTTGTTGTCACATGAGTCTGAATATTTCATATACCTTAGAGACTTCCTTGCAAAGGAAGTTTGCGGCAAGCGTTTGTGATGCGTCCACACTCTTGCACGTTTGAGCCTGGACAAACGTGTGGATCCGGCATAAGAGAGCGAATTTTTATTCCAATTCTGAAAAATTCTGATTACATTTTCAGACTGAGTAGTCTGAATTTTTTCAGACCGTGTGGAATTTCTGATTCATGTGACATGGCACAATTGATTTCTGTGCATTTTTATGAGACTCTGAAAAATGCAGAGTCTGACTCATGTGACATTAGCCTAAGAGACACCGGGTTACAGACGTCACGGTAATCACAAAATACGTTACTAACTACATTATTGAGACTGGGAGGATACCTGCTCATATCACAGAAGCATCCAATTTAGAGTTGGATGGAAGGGTTCAGTGCACTCAATTAAATCTCAAATTGATGTAGAACTATCTGCAGACTTTCTTACAGACACGATCATTGCTGCCTAAAACGGTAGCTGCCCTGCTCTGATCAGAACGTAGTACACCCACAGCTGCAAGATCTAGACAAGCTCACCAACTACCTATAATAAGACAATTAGAAAAGTAACAATGGGTGCCTTCCATTTAGACACAGAGAAACACAGTGTTACACTGTGTCCGACACAGAAGTGTTCCATCAATGACACAGCTAGACACATCCGGCCACAACTAAGCCAATGCTACCAACCCTCGCCAATTGAAATCTGATCGTAAAGGACATGGACAAAAAATACATTCCATGTACACATACAAAATTAATACATATATTGTATAATAAAGATATAAAAATGAATTAATACGTAATTTTTAACCTCTCTGAACTTGTCAGTTTTATGCAAGATGAATTCAAAGTTCTGTTTGTCAACTTCCGCCATATAGTCCAGTCAAAATAGATTTTTGACTGAAGATAATTCCGAAGTTGCTGAAAATTGGTACGCCCCTTAAGAGCATCATTATAAATAAAATGTCGAGACTGACACGCGATCGGTCGCATGGAAATATTTTTATTCAAGGTCAAAGGGTCAAAATATCAGTTTTTTGCAAATATTTCTTAAACGGTAAGTCTTATCATAAAATAGTGTTTACAAAGGTTGTAGATTATGCGATTATATCGCCGTTTTAAAGATTTAAAATACTCATTCGCGACTTGCAGAGGTCATCAGACGTTGTTGGACTACGTGGGTAATATTTTCAGGGGTGATTCCTGGATATATTTGGAGAAAAAAATTGTTCTAGATAGGGGGTCTATCCCCACTATCCAGTAAGATACACAAAAAGCAAACAATTTGTATCTTTTTAAAGTTGACTAAGCTCCTAGACTAATTATCGTAGAGCAACATAATAAGGCTCATCTTTTAGGTAGATGTGTATTCTTTTTTTGGTATAAAGAACAGAAACTTGAGTGACTCCATTTAGAAGATATGTAGGTCCAAAGCATGAGAAAATCACAATGTGTAATATCTTTTTTTGTAGATAATTGCACAATCTACAAACTTTGTAAACACTATTTTATAATAAGACTTACCGTTTAATATGTATTTGCAAAAAAACTTATTTTGACCCTAAAACCCCCTAAAAAGTGGGTTTTAAGGGATAGGGAATCGGTAGACGTTATAACCCCTTATTAAAAACCCTAAAGGAAACTCTCTGCTAAATTTCAGCCTGTACCCAATCATTTCTCGCTTTTTTCGGCTTAATTTTCTTGTACTACATATAATGAAGCTGTTTACGTTTAGTCTGTTGTAATGACAAGTTCCTTGAGTTTTTTATTTATAGCAATATTCACGAATATAAAACACCAATGTGCCAATGTGCCAATATTCACGAATATAAAACACCAAAAATTATTGGTGTACATTCAATTCGATAATTATGTAAACGCCCATACAGAAATTGGCCATATGTCCTTTATAATTACAACAATATTGTTTCATTTTTTAAGATTCCCAGTATTTATAAGATGTCGGGTAATTAATTTAAAGAAATTATCAACATAAAATTTACGATTTATTTGTCAAACAAAAATAAAAACGACAAAAGTGCGCCGTGGCAGATTTTTCATGAAATTATGTGTTCCATTTGGGTTTACACAGAACGACACAGAGCGACACGCTGCACACAGGCGGATTTTCCTTAATTTTTGGACAAAACTTATGGACTGATTTAAAAGTATAAAAACTTGAAGGAATCGAAGAAAAAACATTGCTGAAGCTTTAACAAACTATTTTTAATTATTTTTTTCGTCTTAAATATCCATATCTAACAAATACTACTTTAATTCTTTTGGATATGCATGTAAAGATTTTTGTTGTAATATTTCCTGGAAATATCTGTAATATATGGGTCTGATCAGATGACACCAGAACATTATTGATTATATCTTTTGGATATACTAAGAGATACCTTATTATAAATCCTTTTGACGTCAATTGACACAGATAACGTTGATAATATTTAGTGTCAGTTTAACATTCTTCCGTCAATCATACACAGAATGAAATTATGTCTCAAATTTATTTTAGCGTTGTATTTTTGTTGGTATTAATGTTTTTATTCGAGTATTAATGTCATTGACTTGTTCTTAGGTCAACTCTGTCGATTCTTTGCCAAAAAGATGCATTAATGGTCTACAACTTCTTGGTGAAGATGTAGTCCCATTTCTCAAAACAATAGTTTTACCTCTGCCGCCTATGATATCGGCTTCTAATTGTATCGGGGCAATAGTAATTAAATAAATGCTTGAATCTGAAACTGTGTCATTCAGTTTGTCCGGATGTGCCATTACATCCCCATTTTGTAACCAAAGAAATGGTTTGCAGTTGGTTTTTAGGAAATGCGGACATTATCTCACGCAATGAATGACACAGTCTCGCTGATATGTAATCTAACCAATCTTGTAAAGATACTTTTACAGATGATTCAGTAATAGATATATTTTCCGGGTAGCATCTTTTTCTTACAGAAGTCACATTTTCATAAGGAGGATAAATCTTGTAATTATGATCACTTGCAGTTTTCCTAATTAAATTGTAAGTTTTCCCCCAACAACTAAAGTTTCGTCTGGCGTGTAAGTTGTGTAATATTGTCTTGAACTGGTGTCTTGTTGTATGACCGTAGTTTTACATTGTTCAGCAGGTTCCACCGACCATCTTTTCTTAAATTTATTTTAGCGGCAACCAAAAGTTCACGGCTGGATCTTTCTTTAAGTAAGTTTTCAGTTTTTCTGCGTTTTGATGGATCACTGCTCTCAGAAAAGATTTTAGAATTTTTCGTTTTTTCGAATTCAATTTATTAATTATTAAACTAGTAGGAGAGTAGCACATATTAGCAACTAAAATTAACATAGATATTAAGCTTAGATATGTAACTTTATTGTAAACTTGATAAAGTAGTCTGATTCTAATGAATTTATAACTTTTTAGGCTAATAAGATTAATTATAATTTAAAATTTAACGTATAAATTAGTTTTATCTATAGTTCTTATAATTAAACTTAGAAATATGTAAAAATATTCAAAATAACACAGATGTATACCGCCAGGTTCACAATCCATGATAAAAGTTACATTGAACACTTTTAACACGCGACACTATATTTTTAAAAAACCTCAATTTTTACCCGTAATTAATTGTTGCTCAGGGGCGACACTTTGTCTATGCGGGAAATAATGGAAACATTGGTTAAAAATAGCATACGAATCATAACTGAATGTAAGAAACTCATAAGATTCAAAAAATTAAGTCACATGGTTGTTATGGTTAACTTCGTTTATTGAGGTTTTGGCCAGGAATATTTGAAAATCCGCCTGTGTGCGCTGTGTCGGACACAATTGTCTTTCTATGTCTAAATGGAAGGCACCCACTGGATAGGGTCGGAGACTTTTCTATCAGAGTATTGACTTCACAAAAATCCATAAAAAACAATTGAAAAGCACTTCGGAAAATCTCGGATCGGAAGTTGTAGTTCCTACCGAATTGGCTAATGCAGAAAACTTTTTCTTTAGTTATTTACAAAGTGTTCATAGCTCTACAAAATTGAAAACAACTACCTAGCTGGTCGCCTATCTTGACTCTCAACCCTTTTGTTGGTGGTGATGGACTGCCAAACACGATCATTCGGGCAAAGTCCTGTTATTTAAATAAATAATGATCTTCACGGGCAGGTTTTACACGGAAGCATCAGTACTATACACGGACGCTAAAAGAGCAGCTTTTGTTGCTAAACGGACAACAACTAATGAAGACTGCAGATCATCGTGTTTTCAGAGTTTGCGCAAACTTAAGTGGTTTCCATCAAACACATAAATTAGCGCTAGGGGGAACTCCACAATGTGTAAGAAATGGTCGATTCACGATTCAGTTCTGCAATAATTTATGAGTTGACCCGAAATTAATCTTGGTGCAACAAAATCTATGTGGTAGGGTGTGAACAAATTGACGTAGAACTGTAGAACGCATCTGTGACATGTTGTGAATTCTGAAGTAAATAAGAAAATTGAATTTAGCTGAGAAAAAGCAAAATCGTAAAAGTGAACAATTAAGGCAAAAAAAAAGATTTGATTGGTCAATTTGCTTGGTAATTTATTGTGGAGCTCGCCCTTTGCTGAGGCGAGTTCTGGGAATGCTTAGTACGCAGTTCAAAAGATGTCCTGAAGATAACAACTTAACGAGGTAAATTGTGTTGTAAAGTGCTTCACACGTTCCTAACCGAAGCTGAATGGACTATACACTAACGATATTTAACTTGCATTTCGGATAGCCCTTTAGATTTGAAGCCACTTTCACCGGAATGTTTCTTGATCAGTACCTTCGTTACAACTACAGATCTCAGTGGAGCTATCACCTTCGATCATAGACTTGGAGCTGTGTGACCAATGGATATCACGCGTTCAGTACACCAGTCATCTATGAATGCGTGAGAGAATCGAGTATCTTCGTCCCTTAATACAGGTTAATTATTCAGCCAGGACATTTTTGAACGAAGTGAAACCTGATGATGTTATTTCGATGCATGACCCAGCCTAGCCTCGTATTCACTGGAGGCAGTCGAGACCTGCAATACTAGAAGAGATGAGACGCCTTATTCAGCTACTCTATCCTCTTAAAGTCCGTCCGTCAGCGGGCCCGGAATGCAAAAACAAACTTTTACTTTATTGTTTATCCTTGCATGCTCATCAGTCACCATCCACACTTATTGATCAATCTCCTTCACGCCTAATGCCCAAAATTGAATTTTCCCAAAATCGAAATTGTCATGTTTTATTATCTCTTTCATTTCAATAATCAAAGCTTGTAATAAAATAATCAGTAAATCCACAAAGAAAGCCCCCATTCACCATCCTTCCTATTTTTCCTGTCCTGTAATATCAAGCAATCAGCTATAATTTTTCGTGAATATCGAACACAAAATATCCAACATTTCCTGTCACTTCAAATTATAATTATCGAGGACGACCTATCTTAGACGACATTAAGTGTGAACATAAAAAGTCCACTCCATTAATTTCTACCCCGGCTAGGACTCGCCTAGGGACACCATTAGTAGAGGAAGGACATCAGAACTGAATCAGTTATAGTAGCCCAAGTCCAAGTGAAATGGCAAAGGATTTCCGAATATTCCAGTCGCCGGTAAGTGGCAGTTTGTTTATCGGGAAGGTCTCATAAAACGACAAATAAATGACAACATTAGCGGAGCCCTAATGTGGTTTTAGTGTACCGATGTCGGTACTTAAAATGAAATGAGTACATCCAACCCTCCACCAGAATGGAGGATGGTACTGGATGGTAGCGCTCCATGGGGGGATACCTGCAAAGTGATTCGGAACTCTTTAATGATGTCAAAACTACTCCACTGGTGCAAATAATTCAGAATCTTTAACCCAGAAACTACAGGGGTTGATACTGAATGGGGGAAAAAAACAGAGAGACAAAAAAGCGACCCTTTTTTTAAAAAATAAATCTTCAATTCTTACGTCGCGTCCGCGATTATGTAAGCAGACAGTGATGGGAACGAGAGAGAGATTCCCAGTATCATTTGGGTTAAATCTGGAATGGAAAACTCTTGTTGAATGGTAAAACACCATTACTATGCATCTGACGATGAGATCAGAAGCGCATCCAGGATTGGATATTATTCTTTGAAGGTTAGTTACATCTATTAGCACTTATCGAAGTGACGGAAACTTTTGCAAACAAAATAAAACTTTCGGTCCGAAACGTCCTGAAGATGTTTTCGTTTAGCACTTCTTCGATGAAATCAAGAGAGAACCGATTGTCAGCAGCGTTAGCTATCAATGCTGCACGTTAAGTATTCAGACGACATTATGCTACAACGACTATAGAAGAATCGTCCTTTTCAATGCTGCAAAAGGATATCGATGGTGTTCCACATAAAATATTATTAGGGTCGAAATGTAATTCGTGTTGCAAGTGAAATTTTGCTTCAAATTGCCAGAAAATAATGCATTCATAGTAAAATTTCAATTTTCATTTCATTAAAAATAATCGTGATGCATTATTTGTGAAATTACAACGTTTTTTCAGATTATTATGAACCAATCTTTATGCGGACTTAAACTCTTTAAAGACTCCTTCTGTACCATGGAATGTCATTCAACCCATCGTGTTCCACAATTCTGTGAAATTCTGCTTTTGACTGCACTTACAGATTGTGTGTCCAGAATTAAAAATTGCCCTGATTTATGCCTGCACATTTGTTAAGTGGAGAACTTATGGTGCAAGGAAATGCCTTTGCACGCCAAGTAAACATTCGAAAATAAAAATCGTGACCGGAATTCTTAATTATTACAAAATTCCAGCGAAAATATATTTTTTTTTGGTGGACAGGAGCAGGAGTTATAATTTTATTAAGCAACTCGGGAATTTTTTAATCGGGCTCCTTTAATCATGACTGTTATAAAATCGCAGGGTAAATTCTCATTTTACATACAAATAATGGTGAAAAATTTTCAACATTTCTGACATTTCTGTGGGGTTGTAGATTTGTCAATTTTCATGCTAATTTTTACAGACATGAATGGTAGCAACGGTTTCGTAAACATAATGCATATTAAAGTTAACGAATCAAAAAATGTGCATCTGACTTGTATGTCCGTGAACGTCGGCATATCTTCCGAACCAGGAGCTAAAACCGAGTCCGATGAGTAAAGCTGCCATCAAAAGGCTCAAATGGCTTCTTCTTATGATATCCCGAATTAATCGCGCGGAAAACTGAAAATATCAATTATAGCTCATATCTCTCATAGGAAGCAATCTTCGAAAAAACATGTAGAGACTTTTTTTGTGTAGAGTTTCACGCTCTACAAGTTTGTTCTATACATTATATCGAAATTTTCAACCCCTTCCAAGTTATTGATGGAATATCAATTTTCCGAGTTTTCCCGGGAATTTTCCGAAGTTTCCCTAGGTGTTCGCGTGCAGAACAATTTTTTTTCTTAAAGTACTCTTCAAAAACTGCCCGTGTGCCAAAAATCATTTCTATTGGATTTAGTGTCAGGTCTTAGTAAAATTTTGGCTACAGCGCCTGGACTATAGCCCTTAACGTAGTGGCTAGTGGCAAGTGGGTTTGGGAACCAATATTGTAAACACATAGGACAACAGAGGTACACCATAATTAGGAGTGGTCTACCCTTACTCTAGCTAGTAACGATAAATAGCATACTACGTACTAGACAGAAGCAGAGCGAAGCTAGTAGCGTATGAAGATAACCTAGGTGTCAGGAATGTTTCCAACCGTTTTAGAATTTGAGATAAAATTATGCATTTGTATGAAAAATTAAATGAGATCAAAGTAGTAGTTGCAGTTTTTCAATTGCTTTTCTTTGGACGCTTTGATTTATCAACAGAATCTGAAAAAAGGCGCAAAATGGCCGCTAGTGGCGAAACTATGCGGAATTCGAAAAAAGAGTGAAGATGAAATTTGTAGGAAATTTTATGCTCTAAAACTTTGCTCTTTTGATATTTTCAACAAAATGCATAGTTTCTCCTCAAAATAGAGAAAAAGGCGGAAAATGGCGAAAAAACGCCTATTAAATATAGCCTTGAACATATTTCGTTAGGCAGCCCATCACCATTACTTTTGTCAGCATATTATCTATGGTGAAAAAAAATTTCATTCGGTTACTCGATCGGTGAAGGTCGTTGTTCCACGGATCCTGTACTATAAGCTCCGTAGAAAACACAACGTGACTGCCGTCTTGATTCCCAGACGAAGCAACACAGATGGCAATTAGGCAGCCGACTGCAAAGCCAATCGGGGAGTGTTTGTTCCCGGGCTAGGTAACCGGCTAGGCAGGGCCAAAAATGTCATTTTTGACTACCATCGGCTGCTAGCCAGCCAAAGGTTTGTAGGTCAGTGCTATTCTAGGACGACTTAGCCCACTTTCAACAAAAAAATGACAATGGGTCTCCTAAAAAGGCTCCGATAAGATATTGCCAGAATTACGGCAGTCATCATCGGACATTGATCCATAAGGAACCATGCTACCAAGCTGGGCATCGCACCCAACGTCCTTTGGCGAACGAGAGGGAAAGGCTAGGCGAACGCTAGTCCCTGCACAGCATAACACATCACAGGATAGAAAACTGTGTTTCCTTATGTTTAAGCTACCATCGCGTATTTGTGACAGCACAGCGCAGCACAGCGCAGCACAGCTTACATATAAACACAGTTTTCTCTCCTGTGCTGTACTGTGTTGTGCCAAACACTTGTCCACTCGGTGTAAATTCGCGGACTCTAGGCAGTTACTTTCTGGAAAACTTAAAACAGATCTCTAGAGTCAACACACTGATAAGCTTCTAGTCACAGAGTTAGTGTCTAATTAGGATACTAAACAAATCGGATATCGTTAGATCGGCAAACTTAAGCAGAGTCAGACGCTCAATACTAAGAAAAGTGATTATTTGAGAATATGTCTCTTGTCGACATCGGCCCCCTGTTTAAGAGGCACGCAAAGGGAACCGCAAAAGGCGATCCCATTCTGTATTCCTCGTAGACTTCAATATTATTGTTAACTCTTTCCATCGTCCACAAATCTGCAGAATTACTGAAGAAATCCAGATACCAGTTTCGTTCAGTGTAGCTAAGACATAACCGTGGCCTATGTATGATGCCCAAACACTTTTCGAAGGCCAAGTGGCTGAAGCGGTTGAAAAGTAGTTCGCAGCTACGAGCTTTGAAAGTTAGATCTTTGACCCACCCAAAAATTATGCCCAGAAGAGTAAACTAGGGACATGGAGGCCATGAGAATACATCCATCAAAACCACCAGGTCTAGTAGCATAAATTATTCCATTAAACCAATCATCACAGCCTCAATATTTAATCAACATGCTGCGGTTTTACGTCTGAAGAGTTATAGAACTGTGTATTCCCGTCGTGGTAATACAGACGGATACAGAATTTGGGTTCTTACTAAGAAAACACAAGTCCCATTAAGTGTTTTAGAAATAAATAACCCCCACTAACAGTTGTGTTTCTCAAATTGCCAGGCAGTTCTGTATTGGTTGGGGCAGAAGTCAGAGAAACAAATAGCCTGGCAGAGAAGAATTCGAGACGAACAGAGATACTTATAAGTCGGCCTTGGATTTGCTGTCTTTTAACACCTCGTAGATAAAGGAAGAAGTAGTGGACGTAGTAAAATTATTCTTAAAGGATGTTACCAAGGACTAGAAATATTTGTTGCCAGCTGTTTCAAATGATCTTCTGACTTTCCTGATGGCGAATTTACAGGAATTTCTCACTTTTACACTCGAACCCTTGTACGCTCTGAATGCAGCCTCTTTAGCTTCTATTGCGTTCATAAACTCCCAATTAAAGATCTGTTCGGGCTAGGCTTCATAGATTTGGTTGGATGAGGAATGAGAAAATGCATTCCTGCTTGTATGATCCTGGTGACACTACTACCTGCAGATTCGATGTCCTTGTTTCACCCAATCCCATTCCTCCTAGTATAATTCTGGTGAGACCGTGACAGATTTGGAGTTCTTACTAAAGAAACACAAGTCCCATTGAGTATCTTGAGAAAAGCGATTAAGCCAAAGTGGCCTTTGGATTTCTCATAGTGCCACAAAGTTATTTTAGGAGCTGTGTTCGATATCAGAATTTTACTGAAATATGTTTCAGCCTATTTTTTATGGAGGTTTGAAATATTTTTCTTATATCTTCTAGAGAATAAAGAAATTCCTCTGTAGTGCTCACAGTAGGTATACCTTACCTCTTTCTTATGTTTGGAGCTAATTATAACTTTATTCCAGGCACTTCTTCTACTACTATTCATGCTATTCATGGTGTCTATTTTCTCAGGAGTCGCTTAAAGTGGGGTTTTCATCTTCCTTTGCATATAATAAGGGCTTCTGAAATATCGCTTTTTATAACCTTGCATTAGGGTTCGTCCTTGGTTAGAGGTCACTACTGCTTCTGCTCCTACTGTTTATTCAGCGGCTTCTATAAAAGCTCTTTTACTAAATAATTACTTAATGAATATTTGTTATCTTCTTCTTAGATGGCGCGACAATCCTTGTATTAGTTTCCTTGATAAATTTTATTGCTTTAATATTTTATATCTTTCCACAATTTGTTTTTTTTTCTTCATTCTTTCAAATATTTTCTCCCATTCCAATAAATTCAGTACAACAATGCACAATACTTAAATAGACCCAATTTAATGCTTCTAGAGCACAAGTAGCAGCCAGTACACAGGTCCTCCATTCAGAAGCCAACATTTAATCACTTCAACTAAATTTACCGACTCTTGATCTTATAATTGGAATGAAACTCAATCAAACACCTGCCATCGTTCAATCTTGAAAATTAAATTTCCACCAAAGAAGTGAATATTTTTTTTCCTTTTCCACAACCACAGTTTGAATACTTGTCGATCATAAATTGACATTTTCAAGGAAGGAAAAAAAAAATCCGCACAAATTTCATAGAACATTTCCCTTCACAGATTTGCTCCTCTTAACTTCATGTCGGAACTGGGTTAATAATAAGGAGATTTTAGAAACGAAGAAAAAATACATAAAAAAAATCCTCACCACAAAATTCTCTTTCAATCAATATCGAAGGATATTTAACTCCACCACACAACTTCACTGAAAACTGTAGAGAAAAGGACTTGGTATGAAATGTTGCGGTATGGGTTGGAAGAACTTTTTACTCCTTTTTACCCATACAAGAAAAAAAAATTGTCACAGACTTCCTTCTAGGATAGAAGAAGGAGCATAGGGCTGCTCTGGTGGGTAGCATAGCGTTTGTGGGGTTATAAAAAGTTAATTTTTTAGAATTGTTCCAGGAGAAAAGGATCTCGGGATTTTATTTCTCTAGGGTAGATGGGTGGGGGTGGGTGGGGGGGTGGATGGTAAAAACCTTTTTCACCAAATGCATTTCATGTTCCTGTCCTCTGTTCTAATACCCGATGTACAAGAGTGTGTGTGTGTGCTGCCTTACTTGAAATGATAAAAAAAGGACGAAGAAAAAAAGTGTCGCCGCGTCTCATGCATTTTCTGCTGTTTTGCTTGAAAGTACATAAAAAGGACAAAAGGACCACAAAAGCGAAACGAGAAATAAATCCCATCCATCCGAAATTCATTTTTTTTGTGTTCCATTTGGCTCTGGTGTACTAAATCGAGTTTTCTTTCCTTTTTTTACTTCATTTTTATGTGAGTTCTGCATGTGAAACAAAAAAAAAATAAAGTCGCGCGCTGCCTTTACACCGTCCAGGATTTTTATGCATTTTGTTCTAGAGTTTTGGCCATCCCTATACCCTCCTTCCCCCGCTCAAACACACCGCAAGAAAATCTCAAACTCTATTATACTATAGTAATAATCAGAGCTCATCCTTGTTCGTGTCCCTGTCCCCGAATGGAGGAAAGGTCATTTTCCCAGAATCTAATCCCGTAAACTGGGTTAGTCCAGTCTAGGGCTAGATATAAAACAAGGCGAACAAAAAAGTTTTTTTGGGGGGGGGGGAGATCCTTAAGGACTTGAGTCTTTGATGAAAATTTAACGTGATATAATTTATGAGTTGTTATATAATTAAACTCCTGACAAAATAACAAATGACGGCTCTTCAATCTAACAAATCATTGGCCCCTGATCCATCAATTAACCAAAAAATATCGAGAACAATAAAAAGGCAAAGTAAGTGGGACAGATTAAGAGACTGCAGGACCATTTATCATGTCAGGAGGCATTTCGGCATTTTCCGCATTTTCCTCAAGCCAGAAGTCAATCAAGTTAAGAAGAAGAAGACGACGACGAAGAAGAACCAGATCCTGGCTTCTTCGGCAATTTATTTAATCGATGGCTGCCCCATTAGCAGGACGAATGACCAAAGATGTAAATCCATTTTCCTTTTATCACGCTCCGATGAGTCCTGCCACCATTGACAGCCAGGACATGTTTATGGTGCATTTTTGATGATAATTGTACGGGAAATCGAACATATGCTGTGGATCCTTGTGCTTGTATTGGCGCTGTAAAAACAAGATTGGTAAACATCAATGGCCGATGGGTTTTTTTTGGGGGGGGGGGGGGGGGTGGAAGATATAAAAATAGCGCGTTTTATATGGGGCCAGCAGATATTACGATCAGATTAGAACCAAATAAATTGACAGATTAGAACAAAGCTTGTTGCTTAAATTGAACATGGGTCGTTTGATGCTTGTCCTTCATATCAAGATATGCACTTAAATACACTATCACAATACTATTCCGGGTCTGTTTTTGTGTATTTTATTTTTATCCTATTAGTTTCATTTGTCAAGCAGCGATAAGTTCTGTTTTATTATGTCTGATATAATTGATCTACTCAATCCTACGCATCCATAAAACAAATTGGAACAGTTTCCTAATAGTTAAGCGGGTTTGTTGTTAGTCTAAAGATAGCATAATAGTTTTCATACTAAATTTAGCCCAGTGTGGGACTTAGCAGCGTTATAGGATTCTTTAAATATGGCAACAGTATGACGAAATACTAAAAATAACCATTTGACATCTTTGATATTTTTAGGCTTTATTACATTCATTCTTATATCGTTGGGAGGTGTAAGTTATGTAATTCGATAATCTGTTAAGTATAATTCAGACATCAGAGCCATTTCTGAAATTGGTGGACGATGAAATGGTGTGTTGCTTAAGTCTACTTATATTATGTCCTATGCCCTATGTCCCATGAGAGAGTAAAGGAGCAATTAGTTAGTAGTTAGTATATAAGATGTCAAGTGCTGGGAGAAGGTTTTAGTGCCAGCATAATACAGGCGCGCATTCGAGGGGGGGGGGGGTCACGGGGGTCATGACCCCCTCGCAAAAGCGCTCGCTGTTTAAAAAACAAAATTGACCCAACTAATAAAACAAAAACAAAAAATATCCAAACCACCATAACCGACCCAACTTTTTTGTAAATTAAAAAAACAACCTTAAAAAATGACCTTTAAGGTCAATAACAGATTGACTTTTTTTTTGTTATGTGATAGTCCAAACTCAGGTGTCAACCTTTGTACTACCAGTTCGTCATGTCGTACAAGTCATGCTGCAATGTCTAGTAGTAAGCTTGGCTCGAAGGAGAGAGAGAGAGAAGGATAGGATAGGTTAGGGGGAAGGATAGGACGGCTGAAGGAGGAATTTGCACCTTTTGAGGCAGTGTGATGCTTGTTTAGCAATTTGGAACATGTGGTTATTCCAACGCAGATCTTCGGCTAATGTTATGCCTAGGATATTTAGAGACAGTTCGGCCGTTAGGTTCTTATTGCCCACTGAAATAGAAGGAGGGTCGGTGCAAGTTTTATTGGAGATGAGACAGTACTTCGTTTTGGATGCATTAAATTCAACACGGTTCTTGCGCCCCAATCAAGAATTAGTTTTATGTCCCTGTTGATTGAATTAGACATGAGCTCACGGTGATACAGACAAGGAGTGGCGCGTGCTTGTCTTACATTATCGGAGCGTGTGTGCGTAGTTATGTGGTCATTTTTTTCTGCACGATTTCGCGAGAACCAAAAAAGATATCGACTTCGTTGAAGTGCCGTTCGAAGCGTGTTCAAGGAAATATGATCTGAAAAGATTTTCATTAAAATCGGTCGAGCCGTTTTTTTGTTTGAACGACTTAAGTTATTTTTGTACCAGCACGATTTCGCGTGAACCAAAGATGTATCGAGTTCTTTAAGGTGCCGTTCGAAGCGTATTAAAGGACATATCAATTGAAAAGATTTTCATAAAAATCGGTCGAGCCATTTTTTGTTTGAACGACGTAAGTGATTTTTGAACCAGCACGATTTCGCGAGAACCAAAAAGATATCGACTTCGTTGAGGGGGGGTTTCAAAGCGTGTTAAAGGAAATATGATCTGAAAAGATTTTCATAAAAATCGGTCGAGTCGTTTTTTGTGTTTAAATGAAGAGACTTCGGCAAGTGTGCCAAGTAACTTAAATTAATTGGTTTTGATACTGTCTAATATACTCGTTGGAATGAAACCCGTTCCAAATCACAATAGCTTTTATGGATTCAGCCGAGCAATAGCTTCCCACGAAATTTTCAATCATTTGTCCATTTTCTGTCATACATCTGCCTACACACATCACGAATAGGTGATTTATAGTGACTAAGTATTTTGTAACGTAACCGCCGCATGAGTTGTTAAAGAATTAGCAGAGTGGTCATTATTTTGGTATATCGTAACTCCAATAGCTGCAACTTCAGGTTAAATATGTTTTGGAATACATCCAAGTGTCAGTGTTCAAAGTAATACATTAATTTTGTTTACAACTTCGTCATCGTAATCTTGTAAATACGCACATATAATTTGATAACCTTGCGAAAGTATTGATAAACAAATGTGACAAATGTTAGGTATTATATATTATATATTGATTATTGTTTATTTATTATTAAAATATCCATTGATAATATTCAACAATACTGGGAAGTTGATCTT
Source organism: Thereva nobilitata (assembly GCA_963855945.1). NCBI lineage: Eukaryota > Metazoa > Arthropoda > Insecta > Diptera > Therevidae > Thereva > Thereva nobilitata. The sequence goes on from OY979695.1 coordinate 178,825,461, forward strand.
GTGGACCGAAGGGGTCAAAACCACATCCCAACTAGTTTTTTTAGGAGTAGAAATTTTTTTCCGCCACTTTTAATTCCGTGACCCCCTCCAAAACAAAATTCTAGATCCGCGCCTGGCATAATAATGAAACCTACCAATATCGGCTTTACTGAAATAAATGTGCAAAACCAGCGGCACTAAGCGATGATAGAGGACTGAGGAAGAGTTATCATGTGGTAAGTATGCAGAAGCAAACACAAGAGGAAGAAGGGTTGTGAGGGAGAAGTGTTGTACTAGGACATGACGATTTCAGAGTTAATGCTTTTTGCCAATATACGACCAATTCTTGCACGAGTTGAGGAGACGAAAACCTTCTTATGACACAGTAACCACCAATTTTGTAGTCTTATGCATATTTGATACAAGTAGGGATAGTACTTTTACTCATATCTTTACTTATAGGATAGAATCGAGACCGAGTACTATTTGCAATTCAAGTCAGAATTCAAGCTAATTGCAAATTTATCTCAGTCGTAAATATTTTCGTATGTATTTTTCAGCCTCAAATTAAGGAGAGTTTAGGGCCGTTTACATTCCAAGCGCAAAGTGGAAACGCAAATTAGGAATTCTTTTATCGCATAGAGCTTGCATGCTCAGCTTTCTATTCATCAACTTGGAATCCACGTTCATGTAACAGAGAGAATAGCATACAAATTATAAAAGCTCCAATTCGGGTTCCATTTTGCGTTGGGGATGTAAATGTGCCGTTATTAGGTTTGAATTTATATCCCATGCAAGCAATCTGTCCCAGGCGAAAATCCAGTAACGCATACGTTAATGCAGGTCGAAGGTATAGGACAACCCATCGTTGAAAGTTATCAATAATGCCAAATAGCCCAGTTGTCAGAGATTTTGACCTCGCACAATATGTGATCTCGCTGAAAATTGGGTCTTATGTAGGTACTTTTTTGGATGTAGAAAACGATAAAAAAATCTTTGCTGCGCTAAAGTGTATGCTAAGTTCACAAATTCGAAAATTTGGTTCTTGCGTTATATATCGAAAAACAGCACGTGAAAGAGCGGAAAATTTTACTAAAATTTATGTTATAACCTATTTTAAAAAAAATTGTTATGTTATTATAAAAAATTATTAAAAATAAGAAGCAAATTCGAAAAATCTAAGCGCGCCAAAAAGCTGAATTTAAATATTCTAGCGAGGTGTTCGGGGAAAAACTAAAGTATTTTTGCCTAAAATGTGCGCAAAAATAAAAATAAAAAAAGCAAAGATTTTTTTTATCGTTTTCTACATCCAAAAAGGTACCTAAGTCCCAATTTTCAGCGAAGTCACATTTTGTGCGAGCTTTCGGTCCAAATTTGTCTCTGACGACTGGGATAAAAGCAAAGATTGCTAAAGGACCCCGCACATTTCGTATGGAAAATGGCCCCCGGCTAATTTTCTTGAAATTTTGCAGGTTGATAGTTCTCAACATGTAGATCAAAAGTCTCAATGGCACAAAGCCCCATCACCCCTCCTTCCCCCAAAAACCACCACCAAGGGCTAGGGGGATGTAACTGATTTTTGAATGTAAAACAATTTTTTCTTGTAGTCCTCCCAACGGCTACCCCAAACAAGCACCCCTTTGACCCTCCAACCACTGACCAGCACACCCCTCTCCTCCCACATCCCCCCCACGACCCATTCTATGGGTTTTGCTGATTACTGAATTACCACGTAGGCAACCAATGACACTTCAAGCTCTGACCATGTAACCCTCATGTAGATCAGAAGTCCCCCTTTCTCTCCCCTATCGTCGCCCAAACCACTCTTCGCCCCCCCCCTAAATTATTGTGTTATTGACGAATTTTTCAACCAATTTGTGGACCGCAAAAAATGTAAATATTTAATAAATTCTGTTTATTCTTTTGTACGGCCTTTTTGCATTATTAAAATATTTTTGATTTTGTTTTTATTAATTTAAGGAGCGGCAAATCTTATAGGCACACGGCGTTAAATTTTAAAATGCGCCACTGACTACAGACATCTTAGGCTATTACCAGTGTGGCATCATTCTACGAAAGTCAACAACTGAGCAGATTTTCAACCTGGTGCAGGTGACGAAAAAATATATGTTTCGAAAGCCAATGCAGCACTTCTTCATTGACTTTGAAGAGCATCTATGATAAAAAGCCCTTCAACTTTTGAAACCTATGAGAAAATTCGACATCCTCAATAAACTGACACGACCATGTATTGGCCATAATCAATGTGATAAGGCAAGTAAGGTTATCCTCAATACTACCCATTCCAATTAACATTATAACCGACCCCGAGAAGGCGATGGACTGGCCTACCACTTCTTGAAGCTAGCGTTGGAGAATGTGATTCTGATGTGTCTAGATCTTCTTTTTGTACGCCTATAGTCATGGCATTGAATATTACTCTATTTGATAATTGTCAAAAAAATCATCTTTATTCTTAGAGATCACCTTTTGCGCTGCTAAGTTTGAAGGATAGAAGAGAATAGGATAAGTTATGAAGAAGATGGCGATGAACCTTACCTTTGAACTCTATTATGTTGTACGAGTTAGGAGATATAGGTACTAACTGAATGAGATTGTTCCATAGTCGAGTTGTTTTGTCTGTGTAGACGCGTTTCTAGATCGTATTGTGCGCGCGAAAAGGGGATTGCAGGTATTGGGAGTGAGTCAACTGAACGAACGGATAAAATTTGCTACTTTCCTACGGTAGCTCAATTAGTCTAAGGAGTCGCAAAAGGTGATATCGCCAACGAGTTTCATGGCCGTGGTGGTGCACCGGTGGTCCGAAGGTGCAAATAAAGTGGTATATGCAGTTTGAAACACTATATTTCCGTACATATTGACTTTACAAAAAAAAATTCTACGCAAAAGAGCTATATCACTAATTTATCTACAAAAAATATTATATACATTTTTATTTTAAAATGCATAGTTTCTGAGATATAGAATTAAACGCATCTCCTTTCACTGTAAGTTGACGCCATTTTGAATTTAAGCTTATAAAAATATATAAAATCATTTGATAAAAAAAATCGTGTGCGGTATTTTTCGCATTATGAAGGCCTTTTTTCGACCTATTTATTGGACTATTAAAGGAATTTCGAATTTGTGCAGCTGTAACCGAATTGCGCCAGTAAGAAAAATTCATTTAAAATTAATCCATCTTTGTTTTATTTAATTTATAAATCCAAAAGGTTCTCAGGGTTGTAAATTATTATTTGAAGGACGAAAGTGTCTATCTCTATAAAAAAGGAAAAAATCTATCTAAAAATCTAATAAATTGGCTTCATATGATTTCAATATAACAAAAAATATGACCTAAATCAGTATATCGTCCGCGATTTGAAGCAATGCCCTCACTCAAAACGTTGGCAGTCAAGTATCTATATGTTTTATCAAATTCCCCATTCTTATTGAGGAGAATCTTCATAGAACGAGCATGACTAAAACGATCCTACAAAAAACATCGTGTTTATTAAGTAAAAACATCAGTTTCATATTTCCCATAGTCCAACGACTGTGACATAATCTGAAAAGTTTGAGAAACTCAATCCCAAAAAATAGCAGTATTCCCTCTAAGCATGACACATTATATTAAGTAAACATCCGGCTCCTGTTTACAGTGTATGTGTTTTTTTCCGTCCTTTTACTTGCTTAAAAAGTCCATAGAAAGTTTTCACACTTCTAACATAAAATTTTGTATTAAGGCGTCTGGCGGCGGGGGCGCAATGATATTTCCCATAAATCATGTCTTTCGACAAAAACTCAATTGAAACTTGCCATAAGCTTAGTTGTAGGGACAAAAACTCGAGAACGGTAACGGCAACTTTCTGGAACAAAAGCTCTCGGAGAGGTCCTTGTTGGCGCATTGTTTCTGGGACGTTGTTTACATCCAATCATTTCATGTCTGCTTAAAACACTTTTAACACGTAAACTTTCCCCATTACAAGATTATAAGATTAGGACAAAAGCTTTTGTCTTGTCACCGTGAATACAGGAACAGAACAGCCTCCGCTATAGCAATCCTGTGACGAGAAAGCTTTTTATGGCGGCAATCGGCAGTTCAGCGAAGTATGCGAATTGGTACCAACTGCTGTTGTCCTTTCGGCAAGGATTTATATTATATTCTACATGAGCTCTGAGGGGAGTGAGGGACCACTCATCGTTATGCCAGCCATAAAGTGCAATAATTTGGTTTAGTTAAATGCTCTCCGATAATGCTCGAGCATTTTTATTCAGTTAGCGTGCGTGTGTGCGGGCGATGTCCTTCGCCCTTAATATTCGCGCTAAAAATGATTATACTTTTAACGATGAAAAACGTTTATAGTGTCAGCGAAAAACATCGTCCTTCGGCAGCAGCACAGGCGAAAAATGCCCGCATATTTGGGATCGTAAAAAACATTTTATGGGATAAGAATATCCTTGTTGGTATAGCCAGTAATGTGCTGCGGTCTTAAATTAATAACGATTGAGGAAAACTGTCAATGAAGTATGAATGAAGGTCCTTGTTTATGGTCGTGTTATTTGGTGCCGCATACAAACTACTGAACAATGGCAAATATCTAACACGGTGGTTGCTGACTGGTGTGCTAAGTGCTGCAAATTAATGTTTACACCAAACGATGATGTAAATATATGTAAACCACCTATGGTAAAGAAGATACCATACAGGGGTAGAGAGTAGGAGCAGAAACTAAAACGGGATAAACTTTCCAATCAGTTAGAGTTCGGACGGTGCTAAATCACGCAAACTCCGGAAGGAGCTCCAATGAATATATTGTATTTTGGTGTATCTTAAGGTACTACTACCGGGAAAAATTTTCAAAAAATCGATTTTTTTTCTTTTCATTTTACGATTCCTTATACTATGAAGAATAACCTACTTAATTTTTATAAAGAAATTCGTAATAGAAGAAAAGTTACAGCACTGTAAGGTACTACTACCGGGAAAAATTTCAAAAAACTTTTTTTTTCCATTTTTCGTTTCCTTACACTATCAAGAATAACCTACATCATTTTTATAAGGAAATTCGTAATAGAAAAAAGTTACACCACTGTAGAGTACTACTACCGGGAAAAATTTCAAAAAACCGATTTTTTTTTTCATTTTTCGATTCCTTATACTATGAAGAATAGCTTAGTTCATTTTTATAAAGAAATTCGTAATAGCATAAAAGTTATAGCATTTTATAGTCGACCGCCTTCGTAGTGTAAAAACCATAAAAGAAGACAACGTGTGTCCCATTCTCTCTAGTTGTTTGAAAGCGCAGCGTTTTCACTTAAACAACCAGAGCAAACGGAAAACTCATTGCCTTCCATTTGGAGCTAAGATGTTCTTCCATTTGGAGCTAAGATGTGAAGATTTTCAGATTTCCCAATTCTTGAACAACCCACATACAGCTGACCGAAAATCCGGAATTTCGGTCATTTTTCGGCGGCCATTTTGAATTTCGAAAATCGGGCTTCAAGGTGCATCATGGAAGACCCCCATACGTGCAAAATTTCGAAGCTCTGCCATGACTGGTGCGCCAGCTATAGCGCACACATACAGAACTTTCTTTTATTAATATAAGATATATCTCCCGCCATTTTGTGGTGTCCGCAATATTAGATTTAAAATGACGTTATATAGATTACAGATTAAAATCGGCCTCCATTTTGTAACTGCTTGATTTTTTACTAAACGGTCAGATTGCACTGTCAGGCGAACTATGGGTATGTGCAAAATTTGAAGTCGATCGGTTAAATTTTCTATTTTTTAGTCTATTTTATGTATTCCGCCATTTTGTGTTGACCGCCATTTTGAATTTGGAATGAAGCTACACCGCTAATTGTATTCTACCTGTCATACCCTTTCATTTGATACCCATGTCGTTGGTCGAGGAAGACAAATGCAAAAATCGGCCGCCATCTTGAAACCGCCATCTTTATTTTTGTACAAAATGGTCACATTGCATTGTCAAGAAAACTACGCATGTGTGCAAAATTTGAAGTTAATCGATTTCAAATGGTGGGTGGCATTAATAATTTTCTACTCAATAATGACGGACTCCCATACAAACTTTCATACCCTATTTCAACCCCTTAAAGCCTTTGTTTCGGGAGAAAAAGTAGCCTATGTCCTTCTCCAAGGTCTAATCTATCTCTATACCAAGTTTAATCAAAATCGGTTAAGTGGTTTAGGCGCGAAAACGTAACAGACAAACAGACAGAGTTTATAATATTAGTAGGGATAAAGCGAACCAAAACATTAAACACGTTTTTCTTGAAATAACATTTTTTCAACTAAGTGAGAGTTAATCTCAGGATCTACTGAACCGATTTTAATAAACTTGGGTGCGTTTTGTTTGTTAAGGCATACCATTTTGTAATTTACCACATTTTAGAAAAAAAATTAAGAAAAAAAATTTGGGAAGTGAAAAAGGGTGAAAAAAAATGCAATTTTGTCAAACTTTTTTTCAAACTTTCACCATTTTTTTTTGTTTTTAATTTTTAACTAATTGTGGTAAATTACAAGGTAAGAAACTTTCCTTTATAAAATCCCGTTCGAATTTTTTGTTGCAAACTTCTCAATTCTGAGATTATCTCTCACTCATCGGACTATCTCTTTTTTGAGCTCTTGACTTCAGCGCCCCCTACCTTATTGGCAAAAAATAGAAATAAAATAAAACATTTTTTTTTAACCTTTAAGGACTAATAATGTTATAAAAAAAATGTTCTTGATTATATCTAACATAGCGGCTGAGAAAAAAATTATTAAAAAAGTGCTTATTTTTGGTCGTTTTTCCGGTAGTAGTACCTTAATGGTGATAATAATTGTCACCCTATCAAATGCCACCCTGCTCTGTTGACCAAACTCTAAAGCCAGCACTACACTACTTGCGAAGTTGATAGAAGTTGGTTGAAGTCGAGAGTGTAGCGAGGCAATTCGATTCACTTTGTGTAACTTTACTTTGCCTCGGGCGACTTCGCATCTTTGGCTGTTTTTGCGCCCCAGCCAAAGCCCTCGAGGTGTGCGAGGTGCCGGGCGACTGAGCTGCTCGCGAGGTTGCACGAATGTGTAGTCACGTACTTCGGACTTCGATCAACTTCGAGAAGAACTTCGTCAAAGCAGCTGCGCGAGTAGTGTAGTGCAGGCTTAAGTAATTGGAGTGTGTGTTCACTGATACTGCAGGGATCGTGTCGAATTCAACGCCTCTAAAATAAAATGCCGTCTCATCTCTAGTCAAAGGCGCACCAACTTCTTTCCATATTAGTGGACTGTATGAATGTAAGGATTGACCCATTTTTCAACATCTTGGACATAACTTCATGCGAGTATTTGTGAATGAATGATCATATATTCCAAATCGCTAAACAAGCATCTCAATACCTGGGATTTCTTAAGATATTCAAATCCCTCCTTCTACTAACAGGCATGGCTATAATCTACAAGTCTAACTCTTGGCCACGATTCGAATATACTTCATTTAGGTGGGCTGAAGCATTGAAAACCGCGTTGTGGGTAAGCTGCACCACCACGGCCATGAAACTCGTTGGCGATATCACCTTTTGCGACTCCTTAGACTAATTGAGCTACCGTAGGAAAGTAGCAATCTTGACAAATTTTTTCCGTTCGTTCAGTTGACTCACTCCCAATACCTGCAATTCCCTTTTCGCGCGCACAATACCATCTAGAAATTCGTCTACACAGACAAAACAACTCGACTATTGAACAATCTCATTCAGTTAGTACCTATCTCCTAACTCGTACAACATCATAGAGTTCAAAGGTAAGGTTCATCGGCATCTTCTTCACAACGCCCAACTCCTCCTAACCTATCCTATTCTCTTCTATCCTTCAAACTAAGCTTACAGCATGGTAAGGATGTTTTTTTTTGACAATTAGCAAATAGAGTGATATTTCATGCCATGACTATAGGCGTACAAAAAGAAGATCTAGTCTCAAATCACATTCTCCAACGCTAGCTTCAAGAAGTGGTAGGCCAGTCCATCGCCTTCTCGGGGTCGGTTATAATGTTAATTGGAATGGGTAGTATTGAGGATAACCTTACTTGCCTTATCACATTGATTATGGCCAATACATGATCGTGTCAGTTTATTGAGGATGTCGAATTTTCTCATAGGTTTGAAAAGTTGAAAGGCCACCCCCCCTAAATCCCCCTTCTCTACGGATACTTGGTAACTTCCATCAAGAAGAATTTTATCTCTTCCACAACACTTTTTATCATTTATAATGGGGAGATGATACCAGAAACCAAATCCAATGCCGAATTAACACCTCGGTTCGCCTCAAATTCTTCTTTACCGAAACTGCCAACTCGTTCTCGAGTGCAACGCGCACTCAATGGACGGAGTTTTTTAACGACTCGCGAGGTGTATAAATGTCTCAAATCTACTGGCCCTGACAATATTTCCCCTCCTATGGTACTTAAGAAAAGTACCTCTCATTTGGTACGCCAACTTGAATTTTATTATAAGTGTGACTTTCATTTATATCGGTGTCTCTGTATCCTTGCAGCCTCGTGACACGGTATGCCCATGCACTCGTATATGGTGCGAATAGTGCCGCTCATATAATTTGTGGGTACAATTAATGATTATTTTCGTCAGAAGGGTACGCGGTCAAAAAAGTTTGAAGACCACTGACCTAGGGGTTAAGTTTCCCGAAGCCCGACTACCATCTCAGGGGTTTGTGGTTCGATTCCATTGGGTGACATGGTCCTTCGTTTTTACATTTGTCCCACCTACATCACATTTCTTCTTTCTAGTTTTCGCTCTTTACAGTGTGCCCTTTATGCTGCCATCTCTAGTAAGCTTAATAAGCTAGGAGCTATCTCCAGTTTCATTATCAAGTCAACGTTTTATCGAGGTACTATTGGTGGAATACAATCTTGCGATTAGCATTGGCTTTTGCTTCACTCTTCTCTCTAATATCTTTCCGACTAGAGTTTGCTGTTCGACATAGCTCATGCAGAGTGTAATAGAACGGTTAAGAGTACACAAAGCATTACTTCTGAGCTCTAGTCTTTCATATAAAGTTCCAACCGTAAAAAAATTTCACCATTAGCAAGACATGAGCACCTGATCAAGAAGATTATTTCTCGTCATTTATTTCATTAAAGTTCCCATCTTGAATTTGATATCCATAACTCAAGTCTTCAGTGTCCTTAAAACTTTCTTAAGCATTTTCACACTTATACTTGAACTATTTAATGAGTTAAGTTAAGCAATTAATCTAGAGCTGCAGTCGGCTATATATATTCTAGATACTTCACAGCTTTAATTGTGCAACTAAACTGGGTCCAAAAACTGTGACTATCACACAATCTTAACGGCTGCTTTTAGTTACCCAAAAAGTAGTTACGAATGGTACTTTTTAATGGAAACAATAAATTTTAAGTTCAGTTTATTTTCATTTTATTCTATTGTAGTTCTACACCTATGGGCTTCAGAACACAGTCGGAGCCGTAAAAATGAAAGAGTTTAACAAAAACGTTTCTAATAAAAATTCCAATTCAAGTTTTCGCAATTTGCTGTTATTTCAATTGATTTTTTTTTGTAGATAAAATTTAATCAAAGCCCGTTTTTCATTTTGGTATTAAATATTTTATATCCTAACCGATGCAGAATATGCAGCTCACACTCTTAAAATTTATTGCGTCGAAATATTTTGTAAATTAAAATTTGATTTTGAAAATATTTTAGTGATAATAAAATGTTAGTAAAGTTTCTACTATCGCCTGTAAAATATGGAAACAAATTATTTCTCTTTTATAGGTACGACTTAAAAGTGACGTGTTTTAAATTCTCTAAAATCTAGAGACTATTCAAATTTAAGTAAATCAATTCTCGTTTCCAACTCTATAACGAATATTAACTTACATACTTTAACTACCACCTTTAAAAAAGTTGTCTCCTTGTCTGCTAGTAAAAAAATAGGAGCTCTATTTAAATATGTATTATCCATCTGCTGGTATCATTCTATACAAAAAAATATCCTCGAATATATAACATAATTTTCAAGGACCCTCAGTCTACACACAAAAAAAAAGTGTAGAAACAGATTCTAATTGCAGCGAATGTAACAAGCATCATGCACTTAGCTATAATTACAGCATTAAAAATGTAATAATACTCTATGCTCGTGGTGAATCCTTCTCGCGTATGTGAGATTTAGAGATCCTTGATTATGCTCATGTGTAAGTGTAAGTATGTACTTACAAAATATATTCTCCAGACTGTTATAAATGCATCTGTAAATGTATATACATAAACACTGTGTGATGTCCTTATGAACGAGGATATTCTATAGCCAAAGGCTTGTTTACTATTAAAATGTCATTCGCCTGACGGGTATTGAATGCGATTCTATGGTAGTTATGAGGTATGAATTAGTTATGAGCTTCTGATTTTAAATTAATTGAAATTAAAGTACACACTTCATTTTTTATTTTGTAATTCAACGTCAATAGTGACTTTAAAGGATTTGCAGTGCTCATTACGAACGCGTGATTTATGTACAAAAAAAAGGATTTTGTAATGTTGTAAAGCTTGAATGAGGTTTTTGCTGGTAACTCTTGTAAAATGCTTTAATAAAAATAAAACTGAGCTCGGATATTGTAATATGAAATTACGTTTCTAGAATTTCTTTTTCTGGCTTCAAAACATCTCTTGAACAAAATAATAATGACTACCAGTGAACAAGCAAAATGGTGATAATTCTACGCTGTTTCTAGAGGTTGTTTATCATCGTCAACATCATCGACATACCGTTAGTTTGACTTGAGCTCTACATAGAATTTTGTCATTATCCTCTATATCACCCTTTCAAGTCGAATTTTCATCACAATACAGGTTTGCTTGGCAGTGATCTGTTCTCCCAGTATAAGTCATCAGGCATGGATAATATAATATCAATTATGCTCTGGTCTAGACGTAAGTTAATCTATAAGAACTGCCTAGACTACAGCCAGTGGTCAAAGTGGTCTTCATTGCGACACCTGGTGATGCGTAAAAAATGGTGGACACCGCACTGCACGTAGTTGAGTCTACCGTAATAATCTCTTTAGTATAAAACAGTCCACCTTGCCATCCTTGTTGGTTATACACGGCAGTTTCAATATTATCAGCATTGACGCTATCCATTATTCCCTGGCTAAATTCGGTATCCGCAATAAGTGGAACGAACTTCTATGAGATACAAACTAGAATCATCCACAGCAGCTTAGGCCACAATTCCGGTCTAGTTAGCCCTGTGGTTAAGGCGCCGGACTACCATCACAGAGGTTCGTGGTTCGTATCCATTCCACGGCATAGTCCTTCGCCTTTCCATTTTTCCGACCAACTTCCCTTTTTTCTTGTCTTAGCACAATAATCGAGAAAGCCATCTCCTGTTCGATCACCGAAATGTCGACAACTGAAAATCAGTGAATACCCTATAATTGAATCAGTCAACCAATAGGAAACAGTGAAATTTCACTGGTTGAACCAGTGAAATTCACGTAAAAAAGGAAAAAAGCATTTTCCTAGCGCGAGTGTCGTTTTCCCAAGCGTTCCCCCATCTAAGCACCAAACTGCTGCTTGCATGCCGTAAACAAACGAGAGTCGTTTATTGAGTATGCCAAATGGAACCTTTACAGTCATGAAGATAAGATCACTGAGACTAAGATTACTGAGAAGATCACTGGTTAAACCAGTAAAATTAAATTTACTGGTTGAACCAGTGAAATTTTTACTAATTCATTTTTAGAGAGAACTTTTCACTGGTTCAATCAGTAAACAGACTCTAATTAACTGGTTTCCCAGTGAAATTATTGTTTACTGGTTGAACCAATAAAATTTTCACTGGTTCATTTTTAGAGAGTATTGGATGGAAAGGTGGTGGATTAAAACCATTCGTTCTTTCACTGCACTATCTCTCCGACAAGAGCTTGGTGTCCAACATTGCCGTCGGTAGTACAGAGTGGTAATACCTCTGACATCCACATTTAAAAAATAGAGTGGCAACAAACGACATGCTATTGTATAACCTGTGGAGAAGTCTTTAGTTATGGCTATAGATGATAGATGAGACGAACGTCATGTTGATGTTAGTATTTGGAAAATTCCTCTGCACAATTAGGAAGATTAACGAACGAACTTCTGCAGGCTATACCTTAACTCATCAATAAACCGAAAATCGTCGATTTCAGTCTACCTTAGGTAATGAGCGTGCACTGAGACAACCCTGATCAGTAAAGTACTTGGATCTTATTTTGGACTCTAAACTGAATTCGAGGCTTAACATCGAAAAGAGAGCAAGGAAACCCAGGACAGCTTTCTCCCCTCCCTTAACCATAAAAAATACGTCTGCCTGCCGAATTCTGCCAGTATCTGATGGAAATCTTTAAAGCCTGCCCAGAAATTCAGGCTAATCTAAGAGCAGAAGTTAAGGTAATATTGTTATAGGAAAGCCAAGAAACTAGCACAGAACACCGTCTATATAACGGCCAAGTAGGTCAAAGTCAAAGCCTGTCAAAGAAGCTTTTTTTCTTGGCTAGGAGATACATAATATTCCCTACTTAGCCTGTCACAGAAACATTCCGATCGTTCGATCATCACTAGATAATGGGCAATGGCTAGTTAGAGAACATCAGGACACACAACACACATGGTCGTAGCTTTTGGGAGGAACAATCCCAAGAGATACGAACAAAAACATTTTCTTTGCTTGCAGTTGTCCGGCTCAAGCTACGATCTAGGCTGGATCTAAACTTTCTTCAAGCACACTGTCGGTAAAGATTTTTCATGAGCGCGGTTACAAAATGCTTTTTCCACACATATATGACCTATGACCACTTCCTTATGCTCCTTTAATCCCTCCTGGGAAATAGGGTGGAAACAGTTGCCCTCTAGCGAACTCTGTTTTGTGCGACAGCTCTCAGCTCCGTCCAGTTGTTACGGCCTCTGCTAATAGCACGTTGTATAAGAAATTCTCCGGCACAGTGGATCTCGAGCTCTGAAAAAAATACCTGGTCCAAGTCTCTCTCATCTCTAGCATCTCAGCCAGTGAATCACTGTGAATCATTATGCCCGAACTGATAGAGGTACTTAGTGCAACTTCCGTGCCCACTCATGGACTTTTCTTCGACCATACATGTCTATGGCCTTTCCTACACGAGAGACCATGGTTCTTTTTCGAGGAGATACTCCGCACGCCTCCCTTGTCCAAAAAAAGCTCGTATACCCAGAACCATGGTCTCTCGTATACGAATGGCCTGAGTCAATCTACGCCTCTCAGGCGGGAGTTCTGGAGTTGTCTAGGGCTTAGAGAACAAACACTTTCTTGCAAAGTAATATATCTTTTATTTTTTCGAGTATCTTTCTCGCTAACATTTATCTTTTTTAATTCCTATGCAAATTCCTATTCATTACCTCTGTATGATCTTTACATGCTTCTTTAGTGTTAGTATTGGTATTGCTACCTACATATTTCGAGGGTTGTATACACAAGGTCTTCTCTGTGGTAGTATCGGATATATTGTCGGTTTATGGTCGGGTAGCCTCGACACTGTTCAGGAAATTTTGTCGGGGCTACACCCCGGCACGGTGTAGGTGAAGAACTAAATTTAAACTGACGGCAACTATTTCCTGCAACACAAGACTAGCCAACACGGCTCACCACCGCACATTGCAGCAGTTTTTTTAGCGCACATTACGATTGTGGAACTGTCTTCCGCGGTCGGTGTTTCCTAGCAAATATAACATCTCAGAGTTCAAACGTAAGGTTAATCGGCATCTAGTCATGCACCCTCCAGACCCCAAGCTTACTATATACTACACATTGCACCATGATGTGAACGACATGACGGACTAGAAGTACAAAGAACGACTCCTAAGCTTCATCGTACCACTAAACAAAAAATGTCAATGAGGACCATTTCCACAATCACAGCATTGTGCATTGCCCGCTGTGAGCAGCAGTTGCTTTTTGAAATAGTGAATCAACACTATATGCGAGTATAGCACATGCTGCGAAAAGATGACGTGCTTACCTACTTCCACTTTTTTTAAGAACTTCCAAAAATTTCCAAGGAATTCCTCGAAAGAGAAGAGGCAAGAAAGAAAGCATGTTATCTGAGTCAGATAAGTAAAAAAACGAAGGCGTCACTGCGAGGATATGAACCACAGATCTCAAAGATGGTAGTCGCGTACAAGGTCCAACTGGCACGATAATTGAGCAGTAACGGACAAGAGCGAACGTTCATTGACTGAGTGTTGGAAGTATCAAGCGAATCTATCTTTTCATAATAGGATGTTATTGGGCGGATTTTGGATTCCCAGATTAGACTCTATGTACACAGAAGACGTTTTAAATTTTGAGATCTTCTGAGATACAGTAAGTTAGGAATCAGCTTCTGAGATCTCTCCCATAACACTAACAATTATTGTAGAGTGTCACCACTAAAGATAATCTTCCTGGGGGTCAATTCTGGTTCGGTGTAGTGAAAACGTGTAAACAGTTTACCCGTTTGCACCGTTGTTTGCGATTCTTTACATCGTGCAAACATGGTTATAACTGTCAAAAACTTTACACGTCTAAAAAGTGCGTGCAAATGTGCAAAGTAGTCGTGCAAACTTTTATCAAAAATATTAGATTTAATTTGATAAACTGACACTTGACAGTTTAAAAATCAATTCAGCCTTGATTCAGCATTAACTTTTCACGAATGCAACGATAATACCTTTTTCAGGTTCAGTGCAGTGAAAAAGTGAAAATGGTCTGTAAAACGTCAAGTGTAAACTTTTTTTTTCACGTTTTCACTACACCGAACCAGAATTGACCCCCTGGTGGCCATTCTATCTCAACCTTAGTGCAGTGTTTATAACGGATTTCTCTACTTCAAGGTGCAGCGGTACCAAATTGAATAGTCTCCAGCGCTATCGTCGCCGATTTGCGAATACTCCCAGTGATGAAAATAAATGAAGTTTTTGAATCTTCCTTAATCTTCTAGCGAAACATTTTTTTTTAAGAAGGAGTGGTGAGAATCTTTCATCAGTCGAGCAGCAGCGGGATCGACGAGGATCCGCACCCAAATGGTAGTGTCAGATTCCTACTGATGAAAGTTACCAACTTATCGTCATAGGTGCTCACCAGAGCCGGGACAGTAAGACAAATAGATCAGCTTCCTTTCGTCACTGCTTTTTTTGTTGGAAAGCTTACTTCGTCGAAGTTTGGGACCCAATTTACTGGGTACATAAGGGCACGTGAGTCTACCAGTTCCATGTCACGGTTATTCAGCGCTGTGCGTTCAATGGTGTAGGGTCGTACGTTTTTCTATTTCTCCCACAACAGGCAACAGTCATTTTTGCTTGTCTTCCACTTTAACAGCAAATTTCTACCCATTCTACTGCCTTCGTCTGTAAGCATAAGCGAAGAAGATATCCTCTATGCGACCGTCGTCATCTGTCGAGAGATGAGTGTCGATGCAGTTAACCCCGTATGCAATTTTTTTAGTCGATTTCTGATTTGAGTTTCTTATTCGACATAACATTCTATGTCATGGTAAAACCATTGACAGTAAAAAAAAAACTTATCCCTGGGCTCTAGTCTTTCACATAAAAAATACACTAGGTCTACTGATCATACCTAAGAAGCAACTTGGCGAAAGATGAACGTAAGTTAGAAATAGTTGACAATTTCGCATACTTAGGTTTCAGATATTCATTCATTCTGTTATACTCGTAATAGTGCAGGCGCTGGGCGGAATTGAGTGTGCAAAATGTGAGGACCGCATTCTGTCAATAGATTTCAGTTGAGAATAGCTCAAAGATGAATAATTCGGATGTTGCCGGTCTATTTTTGGTCCAATTTTTTTACCCCCTTTTTTTTGGGACCTCTACGGCTTCCGTGGCCCGCTTTTTGACGATGGATTTTGATGAAGCACCGTAAAATAAGACGAAAACATATAATAAAATTTTTCGATATCACGCTTAGTTTTCGAGATATTGACACTTGAAGTTGACTTTTTGAGGTATTTCCCAAAGGTTTCTAGTTATGTCACAGCTAGGATTTCCGTGCCACAAAAAGGAAGTTAGACAGCATACTACCGAATATATCCTGTCCATCCGTTCTGTGAGTCTCTAACTCAGCCTAAAAACCACCTCCTGCCTTATTATGATAGGATGTAGTACACGGTTTTTGATTGTAGACTCCATGTGGATCCATGAACTGAACATCATTCGATGACTCTAGGTACTAATGGCCAAACAATCGAAGCTTTTCTCCTAAAAATGTTGGTTTGATTTGTAAAAATTGCATAGAAATAAAAATAGATTTACACATGAAATGTTTGTAATACACTCAAGGCACACATAAAGCGCTGCCTTTAAAACGAAGAAGAATGAAACTGCTGCATCTGTGGACTCGACTGCAACAGGATTAAGTGCAATAATCTTAAAACTCTGAAAAGGACAGAGCAATTTCAAGAAAATAAATTTTGTAAACTAAAAAAGTACAATGTTGTAAACACCCGAATAGACAGAATCAAAAGCAGTAAAGTGTCTAGAGAGTAAAACTGAACAAAAGACTGAAAGAAAATATAATAAAAATAAAAATAAAAAAAACTAAAATCTCATCACTTGAAAGCGATAAAACCTCCAGCAGCTGCCATAAAATGGCCGTGCGAGTAAAAGTATATTTTTCAGGTCGTGAACACTTATTTCCGTTTTCCGGCAATATTTTCACCTTTTTCTCTCTCGAAAATCATTCGCCGTTAAAGACGCTTTTATTAACAAACAAACAGAACAACGTCAGAACGGAAACAGTGAAAACGGCGGTAAAATATTTACAGGTAAACCTTTTACAACTCTTTTTACTTTTTACTAAGAGAAAACTGCGTTTATTTTCGGTGAAATTGTGTAGCGAGAGAGAAAGAGAGCAAGAACGAGTTGAGTGCGACAGGATATTTCCATCTTATGACAGGATATATTTTCACGTTGATGTATGGCATAAAGGTCAGCAGTTTGCCATTCAAGGTGTGCAGATAAAACTTCAAATTGGGCGCTTCAAGAAAATTTGTCAGGTGGGAATTGCTATGTAAGAAGTTTACTTTCCTGAGAGAGTAAACTTCTTTCACAAAAAAAAAATAAGTCCTTTTTTCTTGTGCAAACCATTTGGGCATTTCTTTATTGCGATGTAAATATTTAATAAACGTGAATATCCTCGTTCGTTTTTTTATTACCCTAGGATTGCGTTCTCCCCAGGCAAGGTTGATACAACAATTAAAACTGAACAGACAACTTTGAATATAAGGCAAACAGCTGAAGAAATTTAAAATTTATGAGCCGACGACCAAGTTTCCCTACTTCAAAAAAATGAAGAAAAAAAATTTCCACCAATTTGAGTCCTTATTGTACCGGGCTGCTTCTTAGGCGGTTTGACAAGTTGCCGGGAAATTAACACTGAAATGCTTTTAAAAAATTGACAAAGATTTTTTGACACTGAAATGTTTCTGACTTAATTGTCGTGGCATGTACTGTATCTCGGCTAAGATGCTGGTCTCCGGAGTCTAGCCTCATTAAAAATTCAGTTTCGGGTAAAATGTAAAATGAGAATTAATATTTAAAAACAACAAAAAAAAAAAGAAATACAAAAATCTGGGGATGGTACCTATAATTTTGTTGATGGTAGAAAGTTAAATTAACTTCGCTTAAGGAATAATGTCACTCAAGAAAGGGTGAAGAACCAGCAACACGAAAAGGTTCTTGACTCGAGACGTAAAGTTTTAGTCATAATTAATTAAGGTGTTTTATTGCATCACAAAATTATAAATTAGTGCAGTCTGAGTAAAAATTAACTTAAAAAAGTGGCAGGTTTTTCCACAAATTTTCTTTACGCTGATTCATAACATACCTCTTAATGTGTCTTTCAGAAAAAAGCCAAAGCCAAAGTATGCATCGATTTAGTGGGTTCAGGTTGATTACTAAAGATATCCTTTTGGCCTTTGAGAAAGTATAGCACGCAGCGCTGTTAGGTAAACTCCAAGGGTTTGGTATTGACTTCGTTCTAACGAACTCGATCGACAGTCAAGGTAGTATTTGAGACGACCCATCGTTACCCAGTTGGGAAAGTGAACCAGTTCTAAGACTAGTAGAATAACTACTTTCTAAGGAGGGAGTAGTAGTTCTCAGTTGGATACCTTTTAAGCAACATGCTACTTTGGTTTAGTGTTGTCCTACGATGGAATCAACTGCCCCCTCTGCATTATTTCGAAATACTTCGAGAACTAATTCATTTTGAACTACTTGGAGAACTAATTCATCTTGAAGTACTTCGAGAACTTATTCATTTTGAAGTTCTTGGAGAACTAATTCAGTTTGAAGTTCTTGGAGAACTAATTCATTTTGAAGTTCTTGGAGAACTAATTCATTTTGAAGTTCTTGGAGAACTAATTCATCTTGAAGTACTTCGAGAACTATTTCATTTTGAAGTTCTTGGAGAACTAATTCATTTTGAAGTTCTTGGAGAACTAATTCATTTTGAAGTTCTTGGAGAACTAATTCATTTTGAAGTTCTTGGAGAACTAATTCATTTTGAAGTTCTTGGAGGACTTCTTGACTCGAACTAGCTGGAGAACTAAGTAATTTTGGAAAAGCTGGAGAACTAATTCGTTTTGAACTAACTGGAGAACTAATTCATTTTGAAGTACTTCGAGAACTAATTTATTTTGAACCAACTGGAGAACTAATTCATTTTGAAGTACTTCGAGAACTAATTCATTTTGAACTACTTGGAGAACTAATTCATCTTGAAATACTTCGAGAACTAATTCATTTTGAAGTTATTGGAGAAATAATTCATTTAAAGTTCTTGGAGGACGAATTCATTTTTAACTAGCGGGAGAACTAAGTCATTTTGAACACACTGGGGAACTAATTCATTTTGAACTTACTGGAGAATTAATTCATTTTGAACTAACTGAACCACTAATTTATTTTGAACTAACAAAACTACTAGCTAAAAATAAATTCTTTAGAAAAATCTTGTGGGCTTACCACTGATATCCTGATTTGAACCAACTCGTTTCAGGATTACTTTAGCACCAGTGCTGGAACTAGTCAGTTTCCCACTAGTGCTAAAATTATTTCTATTTTCTTAGTAGTCAGTTTATTACGACTGGGAAGGTCAAGATCTTCCCTCACAATTGGGACACTCTTGTGAGCCGAAGCCAGGGATCTCGCGGTCCGTACTATCAGTGTGTTTGCGATTCTACCTTCATTGCATTTTGTCGTCAGCATGGTGATTAGTCTATTCTGGTTTTTCGCATTCGATAGAAGATTTACTTATGAAATTGGTGCAGCTTAATTGTATCACCACGGATTGCTTTTGGCCAACCTTCTCAAGCACTCCATGCACTTGGTTCTCTTCTGTCCGTCCGAAAACCCATCGAACACAATAGTCATGTGCATCCAGAAGTTCACTTCATCCCCACTGTACAAAAGTTGCTCAACATCGAATTGGAACGTTGGAGAAAAGTCTAGGGGCTCCATCATCACCGTACCAACAGCTCAGAAAGCCAACGTGTGTCCTCCGATCGACCAATATATCTTGGAACCAGCTAGTCGTATGACCACGTGAGGTAGCTCAGCATCTTCCACACGACTGGCTATGAATGACATCTCGTGCCTTTAGATAGAGAGGTCGATCGAACGTGACGAGAGTCGTACGTTGCGAGTGTGTCTTTTTAACGGCAGACAACAATGGTGTGGATATCGGCGTGCTGCATTCCCCGAGAGGCGTATTTATAACGAGTTGGCAGTCTATGAATGTTATTTGGTAAGGTGCTTCTTTGGTTACCTCCTCCATATAACCAATCCATCCAGAAATTCTTGGAAGATTTTTAAATTTGCTGTGCAGCCACAGCAAGAGTGCACCGATGGAACGAAGGTCATAGTATGAGGGTTCGATGAACTTAGGTCATTGATGTGATCAGTGACTAAACCGAGTTTGTTCTTCTTTTCAAAATGTTTCAGTGGTGCAGCTCTTAAGCTTCTAACGATTTGTGCTGGAGATACATTGTTCAGCCGTGTAACCTTTTATTTGTCGCGGGACAACAGCATTTTTCGGATTGACACATCGGATGCTCCCATTGTGCGGAATGTGTTTCGTCCATCCATAGGTTGAATGTTGAAATTGACGTTGTCATAGACCATCTGGCAAATTGCTTGTTGGTTAACAGCCAGGGGAGGACGCATAATTGACGACACTTCGAATTGAGTTGCTTCATTGTAAAACGAATAAAACAGGACATCTATCAATTTGCGAGAACCATATTATTTGTAAAGAAATGCTGCCAAGCCGATTTGAATAGGTAAGAGGAATGTCGCAGTCCTCACAGCACTAATCACGATGTGAAGGAAGAGTCCATTTGGGCGCAGAAGGCATTTTTTGTAAGTTTCGCTATTTGAATATTAGAGACGGGTATTGTAGGAAATTTAATGTATTTTCACGTAGTATACGGTTTTTTGTTGAAAAAGTGTATATTTTTCAAGTTGTAGGGGGTGGGAGTGGGCGTTTTTTACGTTTTCGCAGAAGGGCTAAAAAATCACTGTTTTCAGCGCTCTTAGCACCGAAACTACTCAGAAAATCAAAGTTGAGTATTGCATTTTGTTGAAAATTTTGTCTACTTTAATTTTTAATGTCGTGGTCATCTTTGAAAAACGTATAGTTTTTGAGATGCAAACGAAAAATTGAAAAAAGTGGGAAAATGTTGAGGTTTTTTGCGTTTTTTGTTGTGAAACCGAACTCCTACAAGGCAGAAAACTTTGAATTCGGCACCTTTTCCTCCTCCATACTCCAACAATTTTCCACAGTAAGTTTTCCTGAACTCGTGAAACATCCTTGAACTCAGCCGTAAGATTGTTGTCTATCAATGCACGAAGAGTTAATTCGTTGCCTTCACAACTTACTACCTTGACTAGGGGGGGGGGGGGCAGCATTGATTTCGTTGGCTTCCCGCTATAGCTGCAAGTTGTGACGCCTAAATCCTCGGCGTCGTTCGATGCTATCCATCTCTGGCCTTTTTTTCCCTTTTGTAGTGCGGAGTCTCATGACATTTGGAATATATGTTACCACTAGCGTAGCTTTTTTCTGTATGCCCCATAAAAATGACGCAGCAGTTCCTGTCGGGCGACCATTTATTTCTGGCGTTTATATTTACTTTCTTGAATGTCCCGCACTAGGACAACAAGTGCTTTCGATTGTACATTGTTCCGTGGCTCCTTGGTTACTTGCTTGCTGTTGTATCTCTTTGATCATGTCCGCCTTTTATTTATCGGCGATGCAACAAAATCTTCTCTGTCATCGAAACTATAGTTGTACTGGTTGGTGTAGTAGCTTCTTGTTTTACTTCGTTTCTTTCCAGCTTTGCAAACTTCTTTTGGCTTGTGTAGGTTGATATCCTTTGTTTTGTCTCTAAATTCCATAAACCATAAACTTGCTTAACTCCTCCAACAATAGTAGCTTATCTGATTCAGCATTTAGTTGTTCCCATGAATTGCTTTTTTTTCCGGTAACTTTTGCACTGTGACATAAACCAATACCCTAATTGGTTATATCCATTTCTGTGGGTGTTGTACACGCTGTTGTTCATCTAGGTCGCTCTTATTTCCTTTTAACATTCCATTCTAATTTTAGGTTGGCTGAATAGCAGCTTCAATTATTCATATATTACTACGCTTTTCTTAGAGTAACGATGGCATAATACTTTATATGTTGCGGCGTAATTTTCTGACGTCGTATCGAAGTCGTTTAGATTTCTACGGGGCTCTCCCGTTTGAAAACTCTCCAGATAGTGCAGCTTATCGACATCCTTATTTAAAACAGAAATTTATTAGCGGAAGTCTTTTGTTTTTCTTTTTTTGTTTTTTATTGGTGGCAGCGGTGGGATTCCCACCAACATTTTAACAAAGGAACGAAACCCATACACTGTTTTCCCGAAATAAGTACCAGAAGAATAGTGCAGCTTATCGGCTAATATCAAAAGATCTTCATTATATATCAATCTGTCATGGAACATCCTTCAAACTTCAGAAATCAAACTTCTGAATATCTGTTGCTGGAAGTTTTAATGAGACCCTTGAATTAGTTGACACCACAGTGGCAAAGCTCTCGTAACATGTCTTATCCTTTCCTATGTTTCAAACTAAAATTACTCTTTGTCGTTGCACGCTGACCTGAATAACTTGACGGACTTCTTCGACAAGAGTGACTCCTTAACTTGGTTTTTTATATTATAAAAAAAAGAGATTATTTTTTAAAATATGAAACCAAAAAATTTTGGTGAAGTACAAAACTCAAGTTCATATTCTGATCATATTCAAGGTTATATTCTGAAACACCCGGCCTTTGTAGCCTAGGGTTTGTTGTGATCTTCCCTTAACCCATAAAAGATTAATTATAAACGACCCCCATATCCCGGAATGCTAGGTAAACTTTTTAAAGCTACCACGCCATAAAATTTATTTTTAAAACTTGATACAAACAAATCGAGGCAAATTACTGCATAAGTTCTAATTAAAATTTAAAACAGGAATTTATTAGCGGGAGTATTGTGTTTTTCTTTCTTTTGTTTTTTTTTATTGGTGGCAGGGGTGGGATCCCACCAAAATTACAACAAAGGAACACACTACAACCTCTTGATCTTTTCCCGAAATAAGGGAAAATTAAACTAATTGACACCACAACATTACATTCAACTAAATATTTTCCAGAAACAATTAGTATCAGAGGAATTTTTAACAGGCCACCTATATACTACATTGGGATAAAAGTCCTTCTTACAAAATTAAAATATAGTTTTTGCACAAGTTTGAAAAGGAAATTTTTGCGGTAAAAGGCGCCCGTCACCATTCTAGAGGTCCGTTCCGTCCTAGGTAACTTTCCTGCCCTATTCTCTACCACCGCCACACTGGGACGGATTGCCCTTTTACGACGACAAAAATCAAAAAAAAAATTACATTTTAACTGACCAAAACTAACTGGGATGCATTCTTAAATAACCACTCCATAATACTACAAATGAAAAATGGCGAGATAATAACATAATTAGCTGTTAACACGCGCTAAACTTCTCCTTTCTGCGCAGGATCAACGCGAGAATCAATTGCGCTCGAAATATCAACGGCTTATTTCGCTTGTTCTGTGTTATTTTTTTGAAGAGTCGTGGCATTTTAGCATGGAGGAAGTAGCAACAGGTATCTATTTACAAAAATTTGTTAAAAAATAAAAAAACTTATGTAGTATATAAGACGTTTTTCTAAGTATTAAATAAATGACTCCTACATACTGTAATTTCAAGCTATTAAACAAAAGTTCCGCATAGTTCCATTTGAAATTAAATTTGTTTAGACGCAATAAACATTAGTGATTTCAAAAAATCTATAAAGCGGTCCCCATATTTCCCCCTTTATTAAACAGACACTTTTTTCTAGGTACCTAGTCGTCACGACCATACTACCATACAGACGACATATCATACCTGTGATGAAAGTACATACAAGTTCGGTATTTCTGTTTTGGACGCTTACCTGAGATGCTATTAATATCTGTTGCATATCGCATAAAAATTGGACACAAAACAATGGCAGGCCAGAGGCAAGGAAACGCAAGAGAAATTAAAACAAAGAAAAAATAAAATAGCACAGGACTTTTACAACGAAAGGGGTTTTGTTGTCGCCCAACCAAAACAAGGTGGTGGTAATAGCAATGATGGTAATACAGCACAGCAGTAATAATACTGGTTCATTTTAGAATTATGTTAATTGACGTATTATACGACATATACGGGGTGTTTCAAACCACCCGTGCCACCCAATTCTCTCGGAAAGTATCGAATGAAAAAAAACACGTGTTCAATATTTTTTGAAAATCTATCTGACCATACAGAAATTGACGACCCCCCTTTGGGGGCGTGGGGTGAGCTAACTTTAAAATTTCAAATGGCAACCCTGATTTTTTTCACGGATTCTGATTCTGCGAAGAGAAATATGAAAATGAATGATTTTTGATTTTTGGGGTCCAGGGCGGCTTCGGATAAAAAAAATTTCAGATAAAAGTTTCACATTTCTCTTCGGAGAATCAGAATCCCTGAAAAAAATGGGGGTTGCCAGTTGAAATTTTAGAGTTACCCCACGCCCACAAAAGGGGGTGGGGCGGGGGTCAGTCAATTTCTGTATTGTCAGATAGATTTTCAAAAAATATTGAACACGTTTTTTTTTTCAATCGAAACTTTCCGAGAGAATTGGGTGTTATTATTTTTGTCGTCGTAAATTT
The DNA here is from genome assembly GCA_963855945.1 of Thereva nobilitata. Lineage (NCBI taxonomy): Eukaryota > Metazoa > Arthropoda > Insecta > Diptera > Therevidae > Thereva > Thereva nobilitata. The sequence continues at coordinate 178,849,795 of OY979695.1, forward strand.
GCTATCTGTCCCAGTGTGCACCGCCTCTAAGGATAATAAGCGAGAAAGCCATCTCCAGTCTGATCACCGAAGTCACCGTCCTGTCACGGCAGGGTATGGATAGCTGGTGGAATGAAACCGTATGTTGGCGTTGTCAGGTATTTCACTCTTTTCTCTACTTAGTTTTGCTAAATCGCCTTCCGATTTTATTGCCAAGTTTAGGTTATCTACAAGGAATTTGTTCACCACGTTCAGAATCTGGTCGCAAACAAAGGAGGATTTTCCTTACTTCTTTTCATGTTATGGAGTTCTTACTGCTTTGAGAATCTTCTGACTGCCACAAGGTTGTTCTCTACTCTCTGGTGGATATGGTAACTGATGACCCTATAGGTCCAGAAATCTTGGGTGGAACGAACTTATCGGATTCCTTATGAACGCTCTGTGCCCAGGAGATTTTGTTTGAGACAGTTCAGAACCATCACTGATATACAGCGTTAGTGGCTAACCCTTTAAGGGGTTATTCCTGCATATGTTTTGAAAAAAGAATTGTTCTAGTTCTAGAGAGGGTGGTCATCGGCGTGTTATAAGCGTCACTTAGTTCGTCGCCCACATCAATTCCCGCTTATTTAATTGTAAACGGAATAGATTTCTGGTTTCTTTCTTTCTAGGTCGAGAAATCATTGCTTTGATGTTGATGCAGAATTGACATGGCCAAAAACAATTAATTTCGGTTCGAAGTTCGGTTTAGTTTCACGTTTCAGTTGCGTCCTCGATGACAAGGATTCAAAGAAAATCAAACATCAAAATTAACTAGATGTGATATACCCACCAGACCTACCTCAATGCGGGTTAAACAACAAACAAATTTTTAGACTACAACCAAGTTTTATCCAAATCATATTTTTTGACCTCTCACTGTTCAGAAGACAGACAGTGCTTGAAGAATGAAGCAATTTACACAGGGATGTAAATTCCATTTTTCTGTCTGTTTTTATTTTTTATTTTTTTTAAATATTTCATCCACAATTTTTTTAATAAAATATTGCATTATTCTCTTAGCAAGTTGTCCACAGTTGGTATCACCAGAGCCCCGAACTAAATTCAATTTAACTGTTGAAAATACTTTCATTTAACTGGTAAAAAATTTACATTCCATAATCCCAACAAAGATTTACACTTTCCGCCCTACAATTCCAGAAAGAAATTTAAAGCCCCCATTACTTTTCCACAAATGTGTTGGGAAACTTCACAATTCTTGAGAACAATAAAAAAAAAAGTAAATTTTCTGTGCTCTACTCTCAGCCTAAAGTACTAAAGTAGACCAAATAATGGGACATTTGCGCGAAAAGTTCTAGAGAGTCTGGTACGAAGTTCTTTTCCTTTTTATTGTCTTCAAACTTTTTTTTTTGTTTAGCCTTCTGTTCTTCTATCGTCCTTCTTTCAAATCCATTTAACTAAATTCACATCCAATACACCACAAGAGATCCTTACATTGTCATGCCGTATTCGAAATGCTTTTAAGGACTTCAATTTTCAGGTTTGTACTTTCAAATTCCAATAAAAGATTGAGTTTCCTGGGTATGATCGACTTTAAGAAGAAGTAAAAAAAAAAAATATATGACCAACAAAAAAAAAACACAGAGCATTTTAAGTTCATTGATCACCATCCAAAACCTCCGCCCATAAGGATATGTATTCACAGGGATTGGTTTTTTTCCCCCGTTGTTGTTCTCCTCTACGTTTTCGCAAAATTGACAGTCAGGACTCAAGACGGGAAGCCTACGTCCCATTTCCCAACTTGGCTCCTACGTTGGCATTCGTTTCACCACATAAAATGTTATTCGAGACAATTTTCAGCCGCCGAAATAAAATCCGGGAGTGAAAGGGCTCTGCACCCATCCATTGTGTAAAATGTTGCTGAAAATTCATGAGATGCTATTGTCTTCGTAAGGAACCCCCAAGTAACAGGATAACCGGTGAAGCAATTTTTTTTTCCTTTAAGATTTCCCTTTTTTCGGGATCTTCTTCTTGCTTTCGTACTTTCCTCTTTTTTTTGGGTGGTTTCTGTTTCAAGAATCTAAATTGTTCCCTGGTTCTGTACATTCATTCTCCTTGCTTTTTTTCAGCTCTCTGCCTGGGTGGTGTTGAGCTTGTAAGCTGAATCGATTACACCGCCGCTCGCTATGGTTGGAGATATAAGGTCCGGATGGGAAGGTATCAAGGACCTGAAGGTAGGTTTGCCTTCTACTGCAATCGACGGCATCTTGAAAAGCTGCTTTAACGGCTGAATTACAATTGGCTTCAGTCCCTATACTTACGCACCAAGTGATAATAAAAATCGAAAAATATATCTAATAAAAATTATATTATACACACAGAATATCCTTGTACAAATCCTGTTTATTGAGTCCCCATGTACCACTTTTATTGATTCACTCAAGAACCCATAAAGGATTTTCTTTTTTTGTTTTATTACATTTCTTTTCGTACATAAAATCAAATATATAAAAAAAAAATACACCTTCAATTTCTAGAAGAACATTCACAAGTCCTTAAACTAATTAGAAATGACAGAAACACAACCCCAAAGCGTTGCAGATCATACAGACACTAACACTCTCGGCAACCACCAGCAGTCTTGGAGCTAAATGGAAGATTTATTAGGAAAATGCAACTCCTAAATTTGATTAGGGACTTGGGGAGTATTAATTAGAGACTCCCATTCTAGGACAGCATTGTCAAAGTGTGTTAAATTCTAAGAATCAAGACCGATCCTTTAGAGTATTGTGCATTGAATTTTGACATTTTGTCTTCCAGGCCAGAATTATTATAGTCAATAACCCACTTTCAAAAAGCACTAGACATAACTGGAATCTCGTACGACTGATTAGTGTTTATGATTTCTAATGATTATTTGAAATTCGATGACAAAGATCTACTGTTTTCTAAAGAGACGAATAATGATAATATTATGAAATGATTATAGATGCTCATTTTGTATTGAAAAGACAAAGCGTTCTTCCAGAGCGCAGATTCCAAAATTGGTTCGCAGATTTTGGTTCTGGTGAGTTATTTTTGAGAAAGACTAGAGAAGTCAGAGCTAAAGTTTCTTCGAAATGTCGCTGGTTCCTATCATTGATAAGTTTTGTATATGCGATCGGAAGAAAAGTCGATTGTAACGATCAAATTATTGTCCTGAGCAATGGCAAGAGTCACTGATGCATTTACGATTTTTACCAGATCTGAGTTAGGAAGGTTCTCTCAAAAAAAGAGGTTCCTACCAAGAGAATGAGTGATCCTCCCTTCGTTCTAACTCCAGAGATCTACCAGTAACTGAAGGAGATAGTCTCTCCAACAAAAGCAGTCAAAAGATCACGATTGTGATGCAAACGATCGCCATGATGCCTGAAACAGCAGTGGAGTGATCGAAAGATCAAATTCATTCTGGTACAGATCTTCCTTCAACAATGGTAACATGTGTGAAGTTATATACATTACGTTGACCACTCAATAAGTTGCTAGCCATGTGATTTGCTGGCGTGTTTTAGGGAATCGATCTTGTTCAAACCACAGATATATCCACTTTAGAGTAGGTCAGTACTTGATCTTGATGAGGCCCTATTTGAATCCTAGATTCACGGACAGCGCAACCTGAGTGCGATGCTGGGCAAAATAATGAAGTGCTGAACTAAACTGTGACGGATGTAGAACCCTTTTATCAAAAGCTGAGTACCCTGATGGGCACTATATCTCCTTTTGCACATGGCTATATTCCATCTGTTTAGAGGATTGTCAACATTGCATTTGTACTGAACCCGAGAATTTTTTACACTCTGGTTAATTCCTCAACGTTAATAAACCTCTGGCATGAAAATCTAAAAATGCGCCCGCCGGAGGTATGCACGCATCAGTTACAGATATTCGTAATCGGCCATTTCAAACGCGAGTGTCGTTTTGCCAAGCGGTTCCCCAACTAAGTACTAACCACGCCTAATGCTGCTTGACTTACACAATCGAACGAGAACCGGTCTACTGAGTACGCTAATGGCACCCTCTATAGTCACCAAGATAATTGCCCGTTTTATTCGTCTATATACAATTTTTTAAAGCTCCAATATTGCTCCCTTTAGTCTAAAAAAGTATGAGCGTAGCGTGTTTCGTTTGGAATATTCCGTGCGTATTTTATTGGTACGTGTCTGTAGCGAGCTGCATTTGGAAAAGCAGAATTTTTACTCAGGCGTACCGTGCCTGTTTCATGCTAAGTGCTGGCGAATTTTTTTTTTACTCAGGTGTACCATGCCTGTTTCGGGCGTCGTGCAGGCATTTTGACGATGTCGTGCCTGTTGCAGGGTAAGAACGTGCGAGTCTTACTTTTATTCGGAAGAACATGGCTTAATAGTCGCAAAACCACATTAAGGAAGATTCAAAGAATGATCTGCTTTTCCATTAGACCCAGAATCGCACTTCGCTCGTTGCAGCGTTTGTCCAGAAACTGGAATAATATCGGATTGCGTGCCCAAGAAGATCTCGAGCTTTCTTTCATGAACCCACAAGATAAGTTATTCAGGGTTAGAATACCATAGAGTGTACACATAAGCGGAAACCCTGCGTTTTTTATGTGGAAAACCAAGCTTAGGAATTACACGAGCTTACTCAAAACGTTGTAAACTATATACCACGCTAATCAAGCCCGTTCTGTTGTTTGTATCGGCGGCATGGACTTTGAAAATGCCTGATGAAACTCGTCTAGGCACTTTTAAAGGAAAGTACTACGTTCAATATTTGGCAGTGTCTGTGATAATGGTCAATGGAGAAGAAGATATAATCATGAATTATACCAACTATACACGGGACCCGAAATTGTCAATAGTATAAGATTAAGATGGATGGTACACATACAAAGGCTTGAAGATAGCAATCCTGCTAAAATAGCGATAAATCGAGCCTCTGATGGAAAGAGAAATTCAAGTCAGCCAAAAAGCGATACATACATACTTAGTTAAGTTAGGCGTACGAAATTGGAGAGCATTAGCCAGGACCCGATGGCATGGAGAAAAATTCTGGAGGAATCCAAGGCCAATAATAGGATGTAGTGCTACAGATGATAATGATGATGATGATATACTCAAGACGAAGTGACTCAATTGGAGAACGTCTGTACCCTCTAAAGGCGTCTTATTTAACTTGAACTGCGTTCATACTCTCCCCATTAAGCCATATATTCGGCCTAGCTTTTGTAGATTTGGTTGAGTGCGGAATGAAGAAACGCATTTCCGCCCATATGAATTTGGTGACACATAGAGCGGCAAAGCTCGTGTTGGCACTAAGAAAACACAAATCCCAGTCAGTAGTTCGACAAAAGTAACTAAGCCCTCACCAGTGGGAAAGCCACATAGTGCCAGATAATTTTTTTTTGGGAACTGTGTTGTTTGAGGTAGAAAATGGATATGGTAAATTAGCGCCGTGATCCGAGTTGCCAAGCGAAGCTTTATTCTTTTCATGATATGTAATATCGCGACAACGTTCGCAGATCTCAACACTGTAGAGCCTTCGGAATCATCCAACTTCCTCCAAGGGGCCTCCATTTCCCGGAAGGGTTTTCCTCTCGAACTCGTGTAACAGGTCTACTTATTTTTACTGACAACCCAAATCTCTAATATACATGTAAGTAGATACTGCTATGCCCATTGTCTAATTCAGCAGCAGTTTGGATGTCATGGTCCTATGCTTGGAATTGAAGAGCCTCCATAGGTTTTTTTGGGTCGTGTGCTTATTTCTGCCTCCATGCTATTGTGTTCTGCTATTATTGTACGAAGATAAGTGGAAGATAGCATTACTGTTTACTTGCCCTTGACCCAATTTTCGCACTAAGCTCGCCATTCGGCAATTCATAACATTGCTCTTCTCAAGCTGGCTTTTGGATATTAGATCAGATTACCTTTTTTGCACTTGTTGTATGTTCACCAGTAATACAGGTTTCTTCCCCAGGCCTACTTTTTTCGTCTGTGAACACGTCTGAGGTATTTTTATATCTCTTCACTCGCACTGATTCTACTATAAGACTGCTGCATTGCCCAGTATTCAGGAATTCTAATTTCAGTCGTCACCTTTCATTCATAATCGAATCAGTAGGTAAGATCTCTACGACTTCTGCTTAAGATAGATCCAGTAACAGTGATGACAAAATATTTAAGGTTTGTCGCAGGCTTGGAATTTCGTCTCCAGAATTTACACTTCTCTCATTGAGGTAAGTTTTAACGCTTGAATGTGGGTATTTTTGGTCGCTTCGTAGCATAGTGAAGTGTTTTAATTGGAGTTTGATTTGTGGACAGTCTAGTGATGTGCGATTTTCAAAAAAATAAAATCGATTTTGGAAATCGTTTTTTGTTTTAATGAAAACGATTTTTCAATAAATTGGCCTTAAAAAATCGATTTTATAAAAATCGAGTACAATATTTAAAGAAAAATTACATTTATTTGATAAAATTTTTATTAAATTTAACAAAACAAAAAAAGACGAATTTGACGAAATTGTTTTAACATTATTCATACGAAATACTCCAAGCTTTCTAATTTTGGAAAAAAATTACAGGTTAACTACGTATTTTTTTGGAGAAAAGGGTGTATTGATATCACACATTAAAGAATTTACATTTGTCTAAAAAATGAGCCTAATTACGTTGCACTACGATAAATAGTTGAAGAGTAATATTAAAGTTTAAGTAAATTAAAAAATGCCATCTTTTCTTAAACACCCTGTGGCCGAGTAAAAATAAAACTCGCCCGCAGCTAGCATGCATCCGGTACGCACTACACTGCAAATCTCAGCTTTTTGAAGTGTGTTATTTTAACACGCTTAAAGTGTGTTATTCTGACGTCACCCATTTGATTAGCATTGTAGTCACTTTTTACACACTTAAAACGTGTAAAAGGTGACTACAATGTTAATCAAATGGGTGACGTCACAATAACACACTTTAAGCGTGTTAAAATAACACACATCAAAAAGCTACGATTTGCAGTGTAGCACGCGCGGCGGCACAGCTAACACGCATAGCGAACAAATGCGCAGTGCACATTTTTACTAGGGTGTCTCAGTGGATAAGTCCGATAGCCCCATTCTGTAGAACAATTTTTTTCTCCAAATTTACCCAGGAATCATCCCTTAATGGAATAGCACGGTGCAATTGATGATTACGATTCTCTTAAAAAGAATCGATTATCGAAAATCGTATCGGAAAAACACAATTTTTTTACACGAAAAAATCGATTTTGCCTTAAATCGATACAGAAACGCATATCACTATGACAGTCTAGTAGGAGGAGAGTCTACTTCGATGGAGTACCGTGGTAGATGAGAAGTAAGAAAAACGATCAAGGAAATGGACTCCTTGGCCTGCTACATTAAGGACCCAAGTTGGATGATTAATATTTGGTGTAGGGTGTTAATGTCGGCAAAGAACTCAGGGTCATTGCCAGAAACACTGATTCCGTTTGAGTAAATAAGCCAATTTGTATTATGATCGTTGAAATCACCCGTAACAATGATTTCAAACTCCGGATGTAAAGATAAGACCTTTGGGTGATAAAAATCGGAAGATGAACTATTGTACAACTTCTAAAATTCTAAATCATTCCTAATATACATGAATACTCCCCGACGGTTGGCGAAGTTTTGAACTGAGGTATACCCAAACACCTGATATCGATCTAAATCAAGATTCCTAATTACTATGTGCACAATACCAAGAAAAGTGTTTTTATAACCCCTTCAAAAATCGCTGGTTTCTTTCGAAATGAAGTCCACCTTAAGAATTTTTCCTATTTTAAATTTCCATTTCAATGCTAAATTTCAAAGTAATTTCATTTTGCTCGTAGTTTTGCAATATAAAATTTACTAGACGTTTTCAATTAAAATTTGCAACATTCATTCTCTATAATTCATAGCCGTACTGAAGTGTATTAATTAGTTTTGAAGCAACCGCATCTATTCAAACGCAATTTTGTTGAAATTTCCGCTTTACCCTCCGGATTGTGAATTTTCGGGGGAAAAGTTTAAGGGAAAGTTTTTCAGTTGAAATCATTGCAACTATTTGAATTCAATTAACCGAACAATGCTTACTGCAATTTATCATTGTAAAGCGCAAGGTTGAAAATAAATTTAGTTCCTGGATAGCATTCTGAGGATGAGAATTGAAAAACGGTCCGAGGGTCAAAAACAATGTTAGTTTTTGCATGCAAAATTTCTCTCCAGCTTGTAATGGTAGAGTGGATTAGATACATATATGTATGTATGTATAGAGAACGAGCTACAAGTATATATGCAATATTACCAACCCATACTACCAAAATAAAAACTGGCTAAGCTATCGCCCATATCTTGTCCTGAAAATTTTATAACAACGACCCAGTATCCGGGGAAAAGATTTTAATGTCTGCAAATGTAGGGTAACTGGTGTAATAAAAAGCGGACCCATAAATCCTGCAGGGGCCATTTTTACGAAAAAGACAAATAAATTACAGGAAATACTCAAGTACTGGTGCGGTGTCCTGGGCGATGGGGATTGATTGAGTATGGGTGAATAGTTTTACGAGTCCTTCTTGTCGTTTTTGTAGTTCTTGTAAATTCTGGCTACGTAGTCCGAACGTGGTCCTCAAGTCGTATTTCATGCTTTACTGCGGTTTTGCACAGTATTGCATTAGTGGAGTTATGTTTTTTTTCCGTCACAGGAGTAGCTGTGTAACTGAAATTTATTCTTTAGACTTTGTCAGGAGTAATTTATAACATGGGTGTTGAGATCCAGACACCCACCACCAACCTATATCTATGCACATAAAAAAAAATAAATTCATACAACAGCGGACACGGTATATACAAGTCCACTGACCTGTAATAGCTCCTGCGAGACACAGCAATGATCCTCAATTACTTCTCCTTGCTGTAAATATGTATTTTTCTGACACACGTTGCCCTCTATGCCCTATGCGCCCTCAAACCCCCCGCTGTGATACAACAATTTAGAGACAAATCATGTTCAGTAAACGAATCTAAGCAGAAAATTCACCCACAATTCAAGGATATTTATCAAAACTGGCCATCGACCTCTGTACAGGAGGATTTTTACAACAGAAAGGATCCACCATACTGTATACGGGCCGTCGCCAGCGATTGTTTGCCATAAAATATTCACGTTTCGTAATACTACACTACGGAACAGAATGGCGGGACGATGTCACACAAACACAAACAGTGAATTGTGAGGACACAGAACAAAACACAAAAAAAAAACAAAAATTCTGTTTCGTCCTTCGAAATGGAAAGTAAACAGAGATTACACAAATTGCGAAATGTCACGTTTCGTACCGTAGTTAATGCATTGAAGTTTTGCATTGTTTGCTTATTTAATGCAATCTTCTGTTGCTGCACTACAAAGCGAAACGCGATTTTTTTGTTCGTCATTTGGGATATTTGTTGCTAGATGTATTTTGCGAAAATAAATTCGCGAGCTTGTAAAATTCTTTGGAATTGCAGCAATTTACCAGAACGATGTTTGCAATCCCGACAGTATATTTAGCCAAAAAGGAATTTCGTCTGTCACATAGATCTAATCCACACAAAAAAATCGTGCTAAGGTTTTTTTGTATTCGAATCCAGGCGAGGCTTTATGTTTTGTAGAAAAAGATTCGGTTTTTGTTTGAATGGAGTTACCAAAAATCCATGGAATCGTTGTCAGAAACAATTGTGTTACAATCTGCTAAAATATGATACAAGTTTGGCCTGTCGTTTTATTTACAAATTGCTATTGCCTCAGTCAAGTGACTATGCAAAATCCTCTCCAAATAACACTGCAGTTCGGGAATGGACCTTGAACGGAATCGCAGGCGGAGTCCATAGAGATACTAATGAACTCACACTTTCTCGGATCGAAGGACAAAAATGAAGTCGAAGCATCAGGGCAGTCACTCCTCTAGGAAATTTCCGCTTTTGTTACAAAGGGGTGATTAATAGCTTCTCCCTTTTTGAAGCACTCGGCCCGGATGGCTTACTACCAGTCATACCGCAGAAAGCTGGGTGTGGTTCAGTTACCTCTCCGCCAGTTGGAGAGGGGCGAGATTCGTCGTCATCCTAAAGACAGGAAGAGAGGTCACCAATCCGGACTCTTGTCCGATTAGCCTAACATCCTTCTTTTTCAAGATATTGGAAAAGGTCATCGACATGCACATCCGCAAATCGGCAGATGTGATTTTACTGTCTCCAGTTCAACAGACTACCATTCGAGATCTCGCGAGACATCTGGAGGTCTCGTAATCAAATCGTTATTTTGAAATCGTATCGACACCAACTATTTCAGTATCTTTACGCTGCGCTCTTTTAAGAGAACAACATTCGGCACCAATACATGACTTGAGCAGGCTGCGGAGACAAGGCGAAGAGGGAAGAGTACGCTTCCTTAAGCATTTAAACGCAGAGTCCATTCCAAAACAGAAGAGTTGTTTTACTGTCATTTCATTTCATTTCAATGCATTTAAAATGAAATGCGTTTAAATGAAATCGCTGTAAAATACCTCTTCTCTTTTGAAACGGACTCTACGTAAATGTAACTCTACACAAATTCGAAATTAACTTTCGATTCATTGATTCCTTCTACCCCGCCGTGATGCCACTACAAAAGGCAGATTTACGTGTCTACGTTTGGGAAGTGACCAGCATGGAAATATAAGGAATAGTTGTATACAATTTCATTAATATGGCACATATTGATATTTCTCGAAATACAGAAGACTGAGCAATTTGTATTTTTGACAGTGAAATTCAAGACTTTTCGAGACCAGACGAGACTTTTCGAGACGAGTCTTTTCGAGACGAGATCGAGACGAAACCTGCAAATACCCATTTTTTCGAGACCGAGACGAGACTGGGCCAAATCTCATCTCGTCTCGTGTGCAGCTCTAAGATCCACTTAGACAGATTTGCACACGGTGGTGGAAACTATTGCCCTATAATACAAACAGTATACCCTGGCAGTCGTCCTCGACATATAAGGTACCTTTAACACCTGTTGTACTGAATCTATTCGAGAAGTTCTCATAGCCCTAAACGCAGAAGCAACCAATGGCTGGCAGGTGCGTTGAGGTCGAGGATAATCCCAGCGAATTAAGGACCAAGGCGCTAAGGGACCCGTTAAATGTCATCCTCTGCCTTCTTTCACTAGACGACCTCTATACTAAGTACTAAGCCTCTTGTAACGCGGCCACACTCAAAGAAAATGGTTACTGGCAAGATCCCGGAAGAAGATTGATGGCAATCACCCCAGACTTCATTATCCTCAAGTTGGAGATGAGCAAGAAGTTCAAAGTCAAAATTCCAACAAGACGGGAGTGGAGTAGCGGACACGTTTCTGCAAATATGGACACTGTTAATCTATACAAACGGTTCAAAGATGAACTGCAGAGAAGGTGCCGGGGTTTTCTCTGAATCATGCAATATAGCCAAAAAAATACCAGAGGGTTCCAGTGTTTTCAAGCAGAGTCGGCGTTTCCGCACTCATACATCTCAGAGATCAAATTTCCGAATGCAGGACACGAGGCTAAGATCGAAGAGTATATCAGTCGATATTGGCGATGTTGGACGGTATATGGAAAAAAGTGAAACATTCGATGAACGTCATGCACAATATACTAAAGGGGGTGGGGGGGGGGGAATTGAAAGGACTAGCCAAAACGCTTCAAATCTACCTTCAGGATTTATGACATTTGGGACTCTTTACCCAAAAAACACCTGTTTTTCTTCCAATGAAGTGCGAGTACGCTAGAGAGCGAACCAACAAAACCTAGAGATGCAAATGAATAAAAAATTAATAAAAGCAAATAAAACCTGTAACAAAATCCGATAATGCAAACTAATTAAAAAAGCCGTAAGTGCCGAGAATAAGCGTACATTTTCATTGTCACCAAAATCACCAAATGAACACAAGCAACCCTAGACGTGAAATACCGAAACCAAATGTCCGAGCAAAGTTGTTAAACAAAAAGGACATAAATAAACGTTAAGGAAACCCCAGAGTGATGTAACATAAACTATTGGAGTGGTGATCGACTAACGCCACCAACGCACGTGGAATGCCCGATTCAGCATAAAGTTCTGCCATGATTTATGAGTTGACCCAAGTTTTCGTGTGAATTACTACACTTGGAGTGTGCACTTTGTCATGATAGTAAATTTGATATCAATTTTTACGATTTTTGGTGTTAATTATAATAGTATTTGTCATATATCATCTTTATTACCATCACTATATATAAAATATTTTATGCTAAATGAACTACTGTTTTCAGAATATTATTTCTTTAAACTAAAGTTATACGAATCATTGTTTTCTTCTAATGAACTTTAACAGAAAACCTATTTTCTTATGAGCAATCTAAAATAACACCCTAAGCTACTATCACCAGTTTTTAATTAAAAAAAACTTACGAACTTAATATCCTGTCCTTTAAACTATAGCCATCTACATAAATAAAGGACAATCCATTCCTATACCGTATCTAATAATTCGCATGGTTTCGCCAGACCTTAACCGGCAGTTCCACCTTTTCAATTCGTTCTTGTCTATACATACTTCATATCATGAGAATTAAACCATTGCTCAAAGTAGCAAAGTTTCCATCACAAAGTCACTCCCAGTGGATTCCATTTAAAACTTCCTTTTGCTCCTCTAGAAACAAAAATGTCTAACGGAGAACTGAGACAAGTTTCCATCTGTTGGAAGGATGTGATAACAGCTCCCAGTTTAATTTGCATAGTGCTGAACCGTCGCAGTCTTTTGAGAATGTGCATTCGTATTGTCACAATGAGGCAATATCGTTAGTATAATTTTCACCGCGTTTAATTGCTTATGGGTATAAAAGGCTTTTGTGAGCTTCCATTTTGTTTTATAAAGTTACCTAATTTTCGAATTCAATAAACTGTCGTCATTACTCCCTGAGCACACGTAGTTAGGGTTTATTTAGTGAGTCTTGCTAGGTCATTCTAATAACTCCATATTTTACAAAAAGCTCCGAGTGTTAAGAAAAAAGTATTAGATAGAGGTCAGTTTGACCGATAAGGGTCAATAAATTTTGTCTATGAATGTAAGTTTATTTTATTGCTACTTGATGTTGCAATTATATAAGAAAAACAACAACGTAATAGATAGTACATAACACATAATAAATAATACAAAATACATAATATATAATTCATAATACATAGTAAATAGTTCATAGTACATAATACATAGTACATAGTATATGTACATAGTGCGTAGTACATAGTGCACAGTACATAGTACAGAACGCTGCATCAGCGGATAAAGTAAAAATCTGTTACTTTTAACAGACTAAAATAAAAACAACGAATCGTAATGGCCAAAATCGTACCGCCATATTGGCGCCGCCATTTTGAATTATCAAATTGTTACCACAGATTCGCCATTTCTGACCTTAAAACACCGCAACATTGGCACCGCCATTTTGAATTTTCAAATTTTGACCACAAATTCGTCATTTGTGGCCTAAAAATCCCCGATGCCGATTTTAAATGGACTCAGAACAATTGCAAAATTCATCTGCCATATTGGCGCCGCCATTTTGAATTTTACAAATGTTGCCGACAGAATCGCCATTTGTGGCCCTGAAAATCCCCCGATACCGATTTTCAATGGATTCAGAACACAATTGCCAAAATCATCAGCCATATTGGCGCCGCCATTTTGAATTTTCAAATTTTGACCACACACTAGTCATTCGTGTTCGTAAAAACCCCTCGATTTTCAATGGAATCGGAATACAATTGCAAAATTCGTCCGCCATCTTGGAACCACCATCTTGATTTTTTTACAAAATTGTGAGATTGCATTGTCACGAGAACTCTGACACTACGTCCGCAAAGTTTCATAAGAATCGGTTTAGTAGAAGTAGTTAAAAAAGCTGTCGCAAGATTTGAACCAAAGAAACAAACAAACAAATATTCGAGGTCAAGCCAAATAAAACCATTAAAAAATACATAATAATCCATAATACATAATCAGACATAAAAATACATAATACATAATAATATAGTATAATAATACATAACACTCAATACGAACTAAACCCCAAATTTTTTTCTCACATGGAACGCAAAAAAAGTACGATGGTACGCCAAAATGGTAGCGTGACGCGAGTTTTTAGTTTTTCCCCGGGCCAAAAAGTGCCCAACGTGCCTATAGAAGTTTACACTTCAAAAAATTGAGTGCAACCGAGCGTCGCTTTTGCAAACTCCTTCCCAGCAAACCGAAAGCAGGACAGCGGTCAGCAGCCCGGGAAGCCTCTCGAACCAGATCCAGACAGCCCCCTCTGCCCAAAGTCGGTGGGCCCACCAGAAAATTGACAGCACCAGCTCCAATACTGTCTATGTAGCACAATTCCTGCCGGACCAATTTGGTGTACTGCCTAAACAGCACCGGTCAGAGGATTCTCTAGGGGAGCAGGAACCTCAGAAGAAGGAAATCGGAGAGGCACTATGACCCTCATACCGGGATAAGTTCGTCGGATACCGATTTTCATTGGAATCGGAATACAATTGGCAAACTCATCGGCCATATTGTTGCGGCCATTTTGAATTTTTAAGTTTTGATCATTTATTCTTTATTTGCAACCTTAAAAACCCCTAGATATCCACTTTCATTGAAATCGGAATACAATTGGAATAATTTGTCCGCCATATTGTCGCGGCCATTTTGAATTCATAAGTTCTGATCATAAATTCGTTATTAGTTACCTTAAAAAAACCCAGATACCGATTTTCATTGGAATCAGAACACGATTGGCAAATTCGTCGGCCATACTGGCGCGGCCATTTTAAATTTATTAGTTTTGACCACAAATTCGTTATTAGCGACCTTAAAAACCCCTAGACACCCACTTTCATTGAAATCGGAACACAATTTGCAAATTCATATTTGGGTGGCCATTTTGAATTTCGAACATTTTTTGGCGGCCATTTTGAATTTCGAAAATCGGGCTTCCAGGTGTTTCAGGGAAGCCCCCTACGGACCTTCGTGCAAAATTTCGAAGCTCTGCGATTACTGGTGCGCCCGCTATAGCGCACACATACATACATACATAAATACATACATAAATACAGTTTTTTCACTTTAAATTCACCCTTTTGCAAAACAAATTAATCCTTTTGAAAATAAAATTCACCGTTTTACAAATAAAATTCATCTTTTTGCAAATCAAATTCACCCTTTTGCAAATTAAATTCATCCTTTTGCAAATCAAATTCACCCTTTTACAAATTAAATTCACCCTTTTACAAATCAAATTCACCGTTTGAAAATTAAGTACTTCTACATTATATATTATTACTAAAAAAACAACAAATGGTTTTAATTAGTCAGGAATCAAAAAAATTATTATCATTCATATAAATGCATAATAATGAAGAAATGTAAAGAAATGAAGTTGCCATTTAGCATAGACCTGATTTACACGACACGTTTTTTGATGCATAAAGCACGAGTTTTTGGAGAGGGAAGCTGAGGGACCGAGAGGGACTGTCATCACCGGTAGACCACTCACAGCAGACGTTTTCTTGATTTTCTTTTCCCCCTTTTTCGTTATACAAACACACAGCCACAAAAACATCACGCTGTTTAAATATGTGGTAACCATAACAATGTATCTGTTTTGACGCACGTTAAACCCTTCATCGTATAAACCTATAGCGGTGGGCACGCACGTAACACAAAAGATAATTCTTGACAAGGCAGAGCAAAAAACGTGTCATGTAAATCAGGTCATACTCAATAGACCGGATCTCGTTCCTTTGCAAAGGACAAGTAGCATTGGACATGATTAGTATTTAGTTGGGGGACCGCTTGCAGAAACGACTTTCGTGTTTAAAAATATAAAGCTTTTGACATCGCCGCAGTTCTCAAATTGTTTAGCCTTTATTTTCCACTCGAGATGGGGCAACGCGGTAGATTCCCCTTGTGGGCCTTACAGGGTAATTCACACGGGGTCTATATGAGGCAGTGGGGCTAGCCTCATAGGGGCTAGTCGGACTCCGATTTTAAATGTAAATGTGGTAGGGAGTTCATTCAGATCGCCTATGCCAACAAACCGACTAGGCAGTAGGTGACTAATGCTCTCGCCAGGGTACGAGTATGCGACCACAAATTGAGAAAAAGGACCTTCCCAAATTCAAAAGGATCAGAAATTCTGGGTCGCCAACGAGGTTAGGACCCGAGATGTGACTTTTTAGCATGTGATAGATGGAAGGGTCGACCAGTACTGCCAAGCTGTTGCCCTAATCATTGACGAGAGGACATATCCCTATTTTACGGTTTCGGCCGAATCAGAGTCAAGGAAAAAAGAAGACTCCTGCTGGCTCATAGCACCAGGAAGCACCCGAGGATAATGGGTGATAAAAGTTCATTCAGCATGGTTGGAAATTTATACACGATCGGTTCCTAATTCTGATCTTCAATGGCTCATCAAGAGGTCTTACCGATCAGAAACTTCACCCGTGCAGTATCGAATGTCTTCTCAAAGCAATTAGGCAATTTTCTATCATATATCCAACGTCTAATACCAATTTTAACACGATTTGAATACAATCATATCTTTCTTAAAATCCGACTCCTTATCGGATTTTTTACTCAATCGATTTGGATAATGCCTCTCTACACTATTTCCCTACAAGTGTTCGAAAGCAGACTATTATTGACTAAAGATTTTCAGAGTTGCTATTATCTCTGCCCTTTCAGGCACTACATCCACCACTAGCTGTTCTCGAGTAACCCAAAGGGTGGCCATTATTCAACGCATTGTTAGACAAAGTGGTGGCAGTTGCTGAAACTATTTCCTATAGGATACTCGACATTCTTCTGCAACTTTCACGTAGCCTTGACCACAGTTTCCTCATAAGATTAAAGTATTCCTGGGAGATAATAGTTTTGATGTGGAAGGCATTTGCTTTCCTCTTGAAAACTTTCAATGTAATTTTATATAGGATAGAATTCTTTGTGCCATACTTCCTGTAAACTGTTTTTAGAACCACAGGTTTCAAGCTGTTCAAAACAAAAATATTCGCTTTAATTGTAGCATTTCCGATCTCTTTTATGTTACAATTTGAATACATCGGAAAAGTTTAGCAAAATTTTAACTGGAAATGATTTTATTTAAATGAAATCGAAATTTTTTTAGTTACACAGGTGCACATAAAAACTCTAAAGTGTGCCAATTCATTTTTCGTGAATTCCATATGAAAGTTAATAGCTGTTCAGTGAAGTAAAAGTAGAGATTTATTTTAAAATCGGTTAGCAGCAACAAAGTTTGGTAGAAGTTCAATTTATATATGAAAGATGTAAATCAATAGTCCTTTTGTCCGAGAAAATTTTTAATGACTGGTCCTGATAGCCCTCAAAATGCGAAGGAATCAATAAAAAAATAAAGTATGCAATGCGAAGGACATAACAGAATGGTCGAAAATGATCGGCCATCAAGTATGCCTGAAATCTTCTATCTGCACTCAAGAATTGCCGGAGGCCATGCATTACTTTCTCACGCTTTCTTGTTATCCCCTTTTCCACATCTTATCTTATATACGTATAAAACTGAATGTTTGTCTGACTGTACGCAATAGGCTCCTACACCGTGTAACCGATCTTAATGAAATTTTAACCATGTGCTATTTACATTAAAAGAAAGAACATAGGCTATTCTATTACTTTCTAAACCCACTCCTAGATGTGGCTGTCATGGAGAACTTCGTTGAAAATCATCGCAGAGCTTTGAATTTTTGCATAAAGGTCCGTCGGGGTCTCTAAGATGCACCTAGAAGCCAGATTTTCGAAATTTAAAATGGCCGCTGAAATATGGTTTAAAAGCCTATTATTTTCCGATTTCAATGAAAGTGGGTATCTAGGGGTTTTTAAGCTCGCAAAAAAGGAATTTGTGGTCAAAACTTATGAACTTAAAATAGCCGCGCCAATATGGCCCACGAATTTGCAAATTGTGTTCCGATTCCAATGAAAATCGGTATCTCGGATTTTTTAAGGAAGCAAATAAAGAATTTATGATCAGAACTTATAAATTCAAAATGGCCGCGCCAATATAGCGGACGAATTTTGTTAATTTTGTTCCGATTCCAATGAAAGTGGGTATCTAGGGGTTTTTAAGGTCGCAAATATCGAATTTATGATCAAAACTTATAAATTCAAAATTGTGGGGCTAAGTGTCATTTCCCGGTTAGCTGTATGTAAGTTGTTCAAGAGTTGGAAAATCGAAAATCTTGACTTTCTAGCTACAAATGGAAAAACATTGAACATAGTGTGTCCTGAAGCTCTCTAAGCAATGGGGCTACGTAGACTAGTCATGATTACTATGTAGTAAAACCGATTTTTAAGAAGAGAGAGGTGAAGGGGCGGGGCGAGTATGCCGCCCCTTCACCTCTCTCTTCCTAAAATTCGGTTTAACTACATAGTAATCATGACTAGTGTACGTAGCCCCAATCGGTTCAGAATTGATAATCTAAGTTTTTGGGAAAGATGGTAAGGAGAAGGGGAAATGTGGGATTTTTATATAATGGATAAGAAGGAAGCGAGGGAGACCCAACCTCCTCTGGAATGATGGTGTAGACCAGGACGCCAAACTGGATGACATCGGCTCGGAATCGGGACCAGTAGAGAGAGCAGTTGCGAGAGGCCAGGACCGGATACCGGTTGTAAAGCTGAGATTTTGTATTTAAGGGTTTTGGGTACGAGAAAGCGATTGATGATGTCCCGTTCGCACCGTTAGCCGAAACAATGCTATCTCATTTTCGCATAGTATTTTTAATGAAGCTTTGATCAAAATTAAGGAAATATGGCTAACCATCAACAACGAAGAACTTAGAATGGTAGCGTCAGAAAGCTCTCCTTTTGATATTTATGAGTTAGATTTATTGAAAGAATAACAGTTTGATGTTGAAGACCTCCGTCCGTGAGACAAATGGCAGCAATTAGAGCGGCTGAGACAAATGAGCAACGTTACCACGCTTACGAGGAGCTTCTACTTTGAGAATGAGAAGATCACGATTAAAGCATGCCCATGCACCCCAATGTTATGATTGGTCCAATGGATAAATTGTGGCAATAATGTCATGATTTAAAATTTCTAAAAGCACCTGGAATGTGCTGTTCCAATGGCAAAACTGGTTCGTCACAACTGAATATTCCATCTGAGTCACTTGGGGCTTACGTGAATATAACTTCTTAGTTGTACGAACATGTTTTACTACTTCCTTTATCTCGCTTCGATGGGTGCAGCGAGGCGCAACGAGTTCCATCTAGTTTATTATGATCTATGGGTTCACCAATACTTACCTGAATCATCCTGCCTCCATTGCCACCGTATGGCCTTTGGCTCCGCTTTCATTGCCTTCATTTTTCCCGAATATTAATGGGTGGGGATCATTCCTATAGTACTGTGACCGTAAGCCACAAAAACTAGAGTCAGAAAGTGAAACACAAGCCGAGCTGCGCCAATGGCCAGGCCCGCCACTGGGGGGCAACTGGGATGAATTTCCCCGGGCCCCAGGTCAGAGGGGGCCCCGAAAATAGATTGAAAGCCAAAAAGGTAAAACCACTATATGCCTGCGTTCTTCTGCCTAAGACCTATTCCGTTCTAAACTGCACCATGCAACTTTAAGTCTATTCGGCAACCGACCGTTCATTCTGAAGTTATGAATGAACTTATTCTTGCCACAGATTTTAATAAGTATTAAACATTTTTTTAGTAAAAGATTTTTTGGAATATCAATCACCTGCTAATGGCTAACCCTTTATCAAGTGTACTTGCAATGTGCTGATTGTAGCTAAACCTTCGATAAACAATCTGTGAATGGACGATCTTGTAAACTACTTTCACCTGCATGGTCTTAATCTTTTTACGCTATCTGATTAGCACTATTGCTGTTTGTGCTCGACAGCTATTTTACCTGCCATATTGGTCGTTCTCATAAAGTGGCCTTATAACTGCTGCGAACTCGAAGTAGTCTCCGAATACAATAGCGGCGTGGGGTGCAAGGCGTCTGTACCTACTTTACTATACATAATGATTCTTAAAGAATAGCCTATAACAGACCATTGAGGCACGTCACAGGCTTTTCTGTACTCTTCTGGGCCTTAATTTAAGTCGTGTTGCGGTGTCTTTTTCAGAACCCTTACTTCAGGGTCCCAACTTGATCAATTTATCATTATCAGGGTACCGCACCTGATCAATTTGGCTCCACTCTGCTGAGTTGAAAGTAGTTTTTACGTCGAGGTAACCTCGCCTCAGTGGCGTAGCGAAGTAGGGGCGGCACTTTTAGGGGGCGGAAAAATTTCACAATAAATAATAATAATATCTTGTAAATATTATTTTTGTCGCACCTACGATTCGGACCGATCGAAATGAGCACCTAATTTTTTATTATTTATACTCTGACGAAATCGGGAAATCCCTTTTCTCTAATTGAATGTATAATAATGACATCTTACTCATTGTAGCGACTGACAACACCATCTGTACTGACTTGCAGGGATTCCCCGTATTTTATTTTGTACTTGGATTGTTTATAACTAATATTCAACGAGAATGACTTCTATCTTATTGTTCCGTCCACTACGATACGACAAATTAAATTAGTAAACTAAAATTATTGAATTAATTGAAATTAAATTATTAAACTAAAATTATTGAATTATTGTAAATTCAAATGTAAAACCCATTGAACTCTGGATCACGAACTGGGAAACGTTATTCTTTAGTACAAGATCACTTCCTGGTCCAGAGTTCAATGGGTCGAACAATTTCAAGGGACAAAAGAATTACTGCAAGCACTTGGCGGCAGTGGCTCTTAGATCTTCGAAGTGTAACAATCATAGCTATCAATAAATTGAATTGTAACGTGGCCGCACGAGTTTTACTTAATCATCTATCAGCAAAAAGGTGTGGAAAAGCCCACATCTTAAACACATATAAAGAATAGTGTTCAATATTGTACGAGGGTCGTCTCAAAATTAAGTTCCATTATTTTTTTTAAGTCCGTGTCGTTGGCGAGAAAAGTCTGAGAGTCTCACGGAATCTGCGTCTGGGTGTAGTGGCAGCACTGTAAAATTACTATGCGCGTGCGTTGACCGATCCGACAGTCAGGCTTCAGCCACTATGGAGACTCCACTCGCTCCTACCGCCAAAACACCAAATAAAGCGAAAGTTGTGGAATCCGGAAAAAGGCAAACGTTGTTTTGAGATTCCAAAGGGGTGTTGTTGATCAATTACCTGTCCCGTGGGACCACGATCACAGCAGCACGCTTTTGTGGGGTGTAGCAACAACCCAGAAAGGCGATCCAAAACAAAAGGAGAGGAAATTGACAAAAAACCGTCCTATCGCTCTGCTGAATCCAGAAAAAAAATTTCATAACAAAAAAAAAGGGCTTGACCGAATGTTTTCGTTAATATGCGCCGATCGGCACCTCAACGAAGTCGGTATCATATTTGGTACTCGCGATATTGAGCGGTACACAAATCACGAACTTCTTTCAAACAAAAATACGGCTCGACCGATTTTTATGAAAATCTTTTTAGATTATAACTTTGGTAATATGCGTCGATCGACAGATCAATGAAGTCAATATCATTTTTGGTTCGCGCGATATCGTGCAGGTACAAAAATCACTTACGTCGTCTAAACAAAGAAACCGCTCGACCGAATATTATGAAAATCTTTTCGGATTGTAACTTCGGTAATACGCAGATTGTAACGTCGGTATCATTGTTGGTTTGCGCGAAATCGTGCAGGTACAAAAATCACTTACTGTTCCGGGATGACCAGTCAAGCTAAAATAAAACAAAGTTTATTCACAAAGTATCCCAAGACTCCATGAGAAATACTTATCTGACATCCACTGAAGACCTCCGAGTGCGCAACCCCAACAAGTTAATTCATATTCCAGTGCCCTATAACAATTAGAATTAAGTTCATTAATATTTAGAAATAATAAAAATATTCCATTACTTACCTTAAAACGCTTCACGTTATTATTAATCTTGTGGTTGATGACAGTAATTTTTATTTACCACCATCACTTCCCGGCGAACTTTGACGTTTATGATCCAATTCAGCAATTTCTGTATATCATTCAATTCAGCAATTCCTTTATTAAAGCTTCGTGATAATTCAATTCCGTGGTTAAAACATAGAGGCAAAGATCCAAACCAGTTTGGGACAAAGTCAGTCAACCAAAAGCTCGGTGAGACAAATATACTCATCTATGCGAAGGAAATAGGATAAACTCCTAACTGAAATCCTTGACTTACTAGAAACCAAAGGTTAAACGGTAGTCGAAAATTTTACATGAGACTGGACGGATGCTTATCAGAAATAAACGCAATTAGAAATCAAATATATCGAGTTAGAACGCGAAAAGCAATTAGAAATCAAATATATCGAGTTAGAACGCGAAAAGTGACCGTAGAAATTAAATATCTTGAATTAGAACGCGAAAGGTGATTGTGGTAAACTTAAGAATTATGAAATGAATAATAATGTTTCCTCAATAAAAAATAAAATTTGATGTTCGTTAGTGCTAATAAATTTGAAGATTGTAATTGAATATTGAAAATCAATGTGCTGTACAATTTAGGTCAAACCTTGAATACAATTGTGCCTTTTTTGAATTCGAAACCTAGTGACTTTTATTTGCATCAAAGTTAATATTGAACCCTTAAAGTGCGTGGGATATCAACTAGAGACCAAGCCAAACCTTTGGGAAGTCTCAATCATCACATGGTCCTTCGAGCCGGATAGGCGAAATCTGCAGAGCTCCAATCAACGGATTTTCGAAAATTAACAGATCCTTAACGGGATAAGGCCCACGGAAACTCCACAAAAAAAAACCGTAAGTCAGTTCCATATAACATTTTAAAGTTAGAAAGTAATTACGGTTCAGTATGGACGAACTAATAAAAGAACAGTTCGCTCAGAAGGAAACAATAGAGACATTCATTTCGAATTACCGAAAGGATGGTAAAGATCGACGCACCAAACCGTATTATGAAAGGCGGTTAAAAGACTTTGAAGCATCGTGGCTGGAATTTAAAGCTCGGCATCACAAGATACTCGTCCTGGTACGCGGCATCGCAAATTTCGATCCAGACAAATACGAGTATTTCAATCTTGATATATATGGGGAAGAAGAAGAATTGTTCTTCTCCACGTATGCAGAAATTCAAGCTAGGTTTGAAAAGGAATTTGGGCCTCAAGCTCAAACCACTACTTCCACGATAATTAATGAACCAACAAAAGTAAATAATATGACCGCACCCCTTAAACTGCCCAAAATTTATCTTGAAAAATTTTATGGTGATTACAGCAAATGGCCGACGTTCCATGATTTATTTAATTGTTTAGTGCATGAAAATGGATCACTGTCTCCCGTCCAAAAACTTCAATACTTGAAGTTGCACCTGAGTGGGGAACCGGAACAATTGCTACGACATTTCCAAGTCACTCAAAAT
Source organism: Thereva nobilitata (assembly GCA_963855945.1). Lineage (NCBI taxonomy): Eukaryota > Metazoa > Arthropoda > Insecta > Diptera > Therevidae > Thereva > Thereva nobilitata. Next base: position 178,873,342 of record OY979695.1, read on the forward strand.
AACTACAGCGCAGCCTGGAATCTCTTAAAGGAGCGTTACCATAATAATCGTATTCTAGTTAATGCGCAACTAAAAATCCTATTAAGTCAAACCGCAGTTAATACTGAAAATTTTCTAGGGGTAAAAAATCTTTTGGACACTACCACCGAATGTCTGCAAGCCTTGAATAATTTAAATATTAGTACATCTGAGTGGGATCCAATAATTGTGTACATTACTGTACAAAAGCTCCCATCTGAAACGCACCAGTTATGGGAACAAACAATTTCTAAAGGCACGGATTTACCGACTTGGCAAAATTTGAAAAATTTCCTCGAATCACGGTTCCGAACACTGGAAGCAGTTTCTGCAAAAAATAAGTTCAGGGATCGTCCCCTACCTAATATACAACGTAGTAGCCCGAGAGCCTTTCATACAACCACTACAGGTTCCTGTCAAAATTGCTTAGGGAATCACAGTATTCGGCAATGCCCAAAGTTCCTAACCTTAGATTTGAATGAGAGACTAAGTCTTGTGAAGAAGAGAGGACTCTGCATAAATTGTTTAGGTTCTGGCCACTTACTAAGGAATTGTAAAAGTCAGCAAAAATGTTTTCATTGTCGACAACCCCACCATACCCTACTCCATCGTAATGTGAATGAATCGGGAAATTCGAACAGTAGTAGCGCGGGAATGCAAGTCCAGAACGTTAGTGCCAATTACAGCGGTCACAACCCACCTGAAACTTTACCAAGTAACTCAGAAACCAGAAACTATCAACAACCACCGATACATCTTTTGAATAATCCCATTCCGCAACCGAGTTGTTCGCCAAACGTGAAGTCATTCGTAATCAATAACACCCCTCCTGGATCGGTCCTCTTAGCTACAGCACTGGTAAGAATTGTTTCTCCTACTGGCCAAGAACAAACGGTGCGAGCGTTAATTGACCAAGGTTCGCAAGCTTCTTTCTTAACTAAGTCGGTTGCACAAGATTTACGTCTGAAAAGGGAAGCCGTTAACGGCACCATTGAGGGTGTGGGAGAAATTAATAGTTGTATCCAACAACAAGCAACATTCGAAATCAAGCCATTACAAGGCGACATCAGGGTCCAAGTCAATGGATTCATACTCAAAAGTGTAACCGGGCTCCTACCGAAAGAAAATGTCGTGTATCAACATTGGGAGCAACTCCAAAATCTGCAATTAGCTGATCCACGATTTCACATGCCTGGTAAAATAGATTTACTTTTAGGTGCAGAAGTATATGGTGAACTCATATTGGACGGACTGCTTAAAGACCAAAGAAGTGGTCTCGTCGCACAACAAACAATACTGGGGTGGATAGTATCAGGAAGCGCAAACAAACGGCGAGAAAGAGCAATCAGCGTCCAAAATTTCCATCTCTGTGCGGACTTAGATAAGCAATTAAAAAATTTTTGGGAAATTGAGGAAGTGCAAGAGGACAAGATTTTTCGAACAGAGGAGGAGCAGCGCTGCGAACAGATATACGTCCAGACAACACGACGTCTTCCGAGCGGCCGATACGAGGTAGCGCTACCATTACGGGAGGAATCGGAGAACAATTATTTAGGAAGATCACGAAAGATAGCCATCGCTCGTTTAAATCAATTATATCCTAGACTCCTAAAAAATGAAAATCTTAAAGTTGAATATACAAAATGCATAGAAGAATACCTGACACTAGGACACATGGAGTTAGTCGATTCTTCTGAGGACTTCCACGGCAAGACCATCAAAGATGTTGAGGCATTTTCCTGCAGCTATCTTCCCCATCATTGCGTTGTGAAGGAAAGCAGCAGTACAACGAAACTACGTGTTGTTTTCGACGCTTCCAGATCCACAGAGAGCGGTACTTCCTTGAACGACATGATGTACAAAGGTCCAGTCATCCAGGATGAACTAATTACATTATTGATCAGGTGGAGGCGACATCGTATTGCGTTCACAGCCGATATCGAGAAAATGTATCGGCAGATTCGCATAAAACGTGAGCACGCCGACTATCAAAGAATCCTATGGCGAAGTTCTCCCACACAACCAATTCTTGATTACAAGTTGCTGACTGTCACATTTGGCACCAAATCAGCCCCATTTCTGGCCACTAGGACTCTGAGCCAACTTGCAGCGGACGAGAAACTCCAATACCCTGTCGGATCTAGAATCACCGGTACTGATTTCTATGTTGACGACCTAATATCGGGGGCTGATAATTTACACGAAGCAGTAGAAGCACGATCCCAACTCACCAACATAATGAAACGGGGAGGATTTTCGCTCCGAAAGTGGACGTCGAATTCCTTAGAATTTCTTAAATCATTACCAGCAGAGTCTTGCGAAGTGAATTCACCAATAAAGCTTGATTCAGATGAAACCGTTCGTACTCTAGGAATCATATGGAATCCTCAAATAGACTCCCTTTCGTTTTACATTCAACTCGATACTTCAGAAAATAAGTGGACAAAACGAAAAATTCTATCCGAAATAGCCAAACTTTTCGACCCCTTAGGTTTAGTAGCACCAATTATTGTCTTGACTAAAATTATGATGCAACACCTTTGTCTAAGCGGACTCAATTGGGATGATGAGATCCCCCTCAACCTAAAAAGAGAGTGGTTAACATATCGTGACAGCATCAAAACCATACAGAATATAAAAATAAATAGATGGATACATACCACAGGATCAAGTAGAGCCATGGAAATACATGGATTCGCAGATGCATCGACAAAGGCCTATGCAGCTGTCTTGTACGTATGTGCAGTGGATGAACGAGGAAAGCGTCAAGTAACGTTGTTAACTGCCAAAACTCGGGTGGCTCCATTGAAGACCATCTCGCTCCCTCGTCTGGAACTCTGTGCCGCTACTTTGCTGTCAAAATTAATGAATTATGTTCGTAAAGTTTTAAAAACAGACACCCCAACCACACTTCACGCATGGACGGACTCAGAAATTGTTATTGCTTGGGTACGAGGACATCCCTCCAAATGGACAACATTCGTCGCAAATCGCGTCTCACACATTCACGAACTACTGGGGGAAAACATTTGGAAACACGTACCGTCCAAACAGAACCCAGCGGACTGTGCCTCCAGAGGCATGCTTACAGAACAATTGCAAGGACATGAATTATGGTGGAAAGGTCCTGCCTGGTTAGGACAAACAACAGATCAGTGGCCAATCAATCATAACATCACGGACACGGAGCTCGAAAAAAAGAAGAAAACTGCAAGCTGTCTAAATAACATTGTACCCGATGAACTGGAGAACCGATATTCAAGTCTAACCAAATTATTAAGAGTAACAGCTTATTGTAAACGATTTATTACAAAGTTGAAGAAAGACTCGAACTTGCAAGAATCACCTTACCTGACAGCAGATGAAATACAAAATGCTTTGAGGTTTTGGGTGAAGAAAACTCAACAGACTTATTTTAAGGAGGAAATCAAAATGCTAAAGGCTAATCAACCTATCAACAAGAAAAGTCGTCTATTGAAACTGACACCATTTATCGATAACAGTGGCTTACTTCGCGTAGGAGGAAGGTTACAACACTCCGAACTAAAATACGAGGAAAAACATCCCATTATATTACCTGATAAGGCTCATATTACCACATTAATCATTCGCAAGGTACATATAGAGACAATGCATGGAGGACCTCAACTGATGATGAATGTCATAGCGAAAACCTACTGGCTATTAAACTCAAGGAACACCATTCGGATGCACCTCCACAAATGCATCACCTGTTATAAGCAGAAAGCAACCCTACAAACCCAATTAATGGGAAACCTTCCCACTCCAAGGGTCACGATGTCTCGACCGTTCGCGCATACAGGAATTGATTATTGTGGACCGATTGAAGTAAAGACGCACAAAGGACGCAATCCGAAAAGGTACAAGGCCTACATTGCATTATTTGTTTGTATGGCTACAAAGGCCCTGCATATAGAAGTTGTAACAGACTTGACGTCAGAGGGATTCATTGCAGCCTTTCGAAGATTTTGTGCAAGACGAGGACTATGTGAGGAAATCTATTGTGATCGGGGCACTAACTTCGTCGGAGCAAGTAAGATTCTTTCCAAGCTTCAACTAGAAATGATGAGTCAAATCAATAAGGAAATTGGAGCATCTCTCGCGAATAAAGGAATCAAATTCAACTTCAACCCACCAGCAGCTCCACATTTTGGCGGCCTGTGGGAAGCAGGTGTTCGCTCCACAAAATTCCATTTAAAAAGAGTGATTGGGAACGTTATTCTGACCTATGAAGAGCTAACCACGGTATTGGTTCAGATTGAGGCCTGCTTAAATTCCAGACCGTTGTGTGAACTAAGCAGCAATCCAGAAGATCTCAATCCGCTCACGCCTGCTCACTTTCTCATTGGTGACACACTGTTGACTCCGCCCGAACCATCAATGCTAAACATCGAAATCAATAGACTCAATCGTTGGCAGTTCTTACAAAGGCTCTATCAAAATTTTTGGAAAAGGTGGAATGCCGAGTATTTATGTAGACTCCAACAAAGACCAAAATGGACAAACAAAGTACGGAATGTAAAAACCGGAGAACTAGTGTTGATAAAAGAAGAAAATTTACCGCCTGGTAAATGGTTAATGGGTCGCATAACCAACACACATCCCGGGCCTGATGGCCTCGTTAGAGTCGTAACGATCAAAACGAAAGACAATCAACTTAAACGACCCATAACGAAGGTATGCCTATTACCCATCACTGAACCAAAACCCGAGACTAATTAATCAGATTTAATAGATTTTTAAAGGTTCATTTTAATAATAATACAACTCTTACCAAAACACAAATCCATATCCTCACCCGTTCACGAATATCCGGCTAGCGAGTCGGGGCGCTATAACCCCTTCCTCCAATAATTCCGCTTGGTCTTTTTTTTTTTATTTCCAGATCGTTCATTATTGACACAAGGTGTCAAGGCCGGGAGGATGTTCCGGGATGACCAGTCAGTTCCGGGATGACCAGTCGTTTAAACAAAAAAGCGACTCGACCGAATTTTATGAAAATCTTTTCAGATTATATACGCTTAATACGCTTCGATCGGCACCCCAACGAAGTCGATATCTTTTTTGGTTCGCGCAAGGTCCTGCAGGAAAAAATGACCACACACACACGCGCTTACTTCTTCTCAAATTTTTGCTTAAAATGCTATTGGGACCTTGAAAAATAAAACTAAGTTGAAAATTACGATTTCGATTTTCGGACCGATTACAATAACTTCCCTATAAACTGGGAAGTTAATAAGAGGGCAGCAAAAAAAATTTTCCGCCCGGGGCGGCTGGCACCCACGCTACGCCACTGCCTCGCCTACGATATTTATGAGCTTATAAAGGCACGGATCTCGGTCGACGGATCTCTTAAGTACTTCAGTTTCGTAATGAGCAAAGAATATTTTTGGTACCACTGCTCAGGGAACATTCCTTTTAGTCCAAGAGCCCAGGCCCGCCAGACCTACGATATATTCTTAAAGCTGATATTTCGTATATAGTTAGTGTTAGCTAGACCGGAAAATCGGCCCTCTTTTAGATATTAGCCCCCTTAAGGTACAAAAAAGACCAACCAACCTAAGTGAAATTCTTAAGGCTGATTTTTATATATTTTGCACAGAATACTATTAAGAATACTTTAAAGAAAGAGAAAAAGTGTAGCCAAAGACAGACAAGGTACCTTTTGGAATACATTCTTAAAGGAAATCTCCAGACTAGAGCTCTCTTAGTCCCCTAAAAATGTCTGTCTGTCAAACAGTCTGTCACCAAAGCGACTCTATCATTAAAACTACCCGCCAAAATGTTAATTGGGTCTTCGAGCGTAGTGGAGACCATCTTACCCCTAAACCAACCTAACTAGCTTATAAAAGTACGCTGTTTAATCAAGGAATCGAGTGAGACCAATTGGTTTGTTGACCTTTGGATCAATGAACTATCAGTTTCGACGTAAAAATGGGCCCACGAGAACAAAACCCACAGATTAAAATAAATTAAAAATTAATGAAAGCAAATCAAACCCAATAATGCAAACTAATGAACCCCGTGCATATCTAATACCGAGAATAAGTGGCAAGAACAATACAAAAAGGGAGTAGATAAGAGTAGATAAGAGTAGATGAGAGTAGATGAGAGTAGATAAGAGTAGATGAGATTAGATGAGAGTACATAAGAGTAGATGAGAGTTATGAGAGTAGATGAGAGTAAATGAGAGAGTAGATGAGAGTATATGAGAGTAGATGAGAGTAAATAAGAGTATATCTACTCTCATCTACTCTCTCATTTACTCTCATCTACTCATTCATTTACTCTCATATATTCTCATCTACTCTCGTCTACTCTCGTCTACTCTCATCTACTCTCTCATCTATTCTCATCTACTCTCATCTACTCTCATCTACTCCTATCTACTCTTATCTACTCTGCAGTGGGAATAGCCTCGGCCATACAAAAAATACAAAGGTAAATTTGTATGGTCGTAATCACTAAAAGAACACAATTAGCCCGAAAATTGAATTATGAATAACGCCACTAGTGCACATGGAATGGTTGATTCAGCATAAAGTTCTTCAATAATTTATGGGTTGACCCAAAAGCAACAAATTGTTGTAGAACTAGCTCCATGAATTAAAACACATCTGTAACATGAGTTCTATTAAATAAGGAAATTGAATTTTGCTGAGAAATCTTAAAAGGGGAAAGGTAGGGCAAAATAAGATTTGATTAGTCATGGGTAGAATTTCCACACCGCTCTTATCACGTTAGAATTTGATAAATCATTACAAATCTTTTTAATAATAAAGCGATCAACTAAAAGAATGCAAGTCTTTGAGTTCAATAGTTTAAAAAATCCTAAACGAAAGAGGCCTTCCCTTGAATGCAGCATTGGACTTAGTACCAGCAGGCCCACAAATAGTTGAAGATGAAGATCATCACTGTCCAATATCTGGAGAAAACCACATACAATTTATCACGTGCCATCATGTTTTGGGTCAATAACTTTGAAGATATTACAAGAAAAAAGGATAGCGCAGACAGGAGAAGTTTAGCTAGGAGGATGCCCAATGTTGGCCTCGTTCAATGTACTTAAAGTCATGAATTAACATATACAAAAAACAAATTTCAAAATACCTTTGTTAAGTTTATATTCTAACACGAAAAGCGGCACATAAAAATATTAAGTGCCAAAACGTTTAAAAATCTTCCAAAAAAAAAAAATTAAAATCCTCAAGGATCAAAAAAGGAAAAAAAAACATGGAAATACAAGGCGAGTGTCTTCGGCTCGAATACAGATTAAATCGATAAAGCATATAAAAAACACATTTCCATACATTTTGTAACGTCGTAGAATATTAAAAATTTTCAATTTGAATAAAATTTTGAGGGTGTGTAACGCTTCTACTTAATCCGAAAATAATACCTCCTAGCGACCTAGCGACCTAGCTTATTACTGGTATAGAGAGAGAGTTGGTAAAATGGCGGAATGTGCATGAATAAATTTCGAAATGGGGTTTTGCCCCAGCTGAGTTTATGGGCGAACTCAATTTCGTTTTAACATTTTCACGGGAAAATTTTAGCACCGTTATACAAGAAGAATAAAAGTTAAGCTTTCAAAGTCCTTGAGAATGTAGCCAAAAAATAGAGAGGGTGGGGGGGTTTTGGGAGAAAGCCTGTGTGCTGTGGTGAAAACGTATTCGTGATCCTTTATTGAAAGGAATTCCTTATAAAAAAAAATATCCTAATACTGTTGGGAAAGATGTTATAAAAGCGGCAACGAATTGAACTTATGTTTTATGTGAAAATGGTATGTAGTTTCCGTGGCTTACACTTATACTGGATTTTATTACCTTCTGGCACTTTTTCAGGTGCTTCAAGTATTCCTTTACAAGGTTTACATGCCCGATAGTCACGTGACTGTATATTTTTATATTTTTTTCGTAAAAATTGTCTAATTAAAAAAAAAGTAGAGTTGCCATGTTGTTTGGAGTTATGAACAAAAATAATAATAACAGCAACAACGGCAAGAGAAAAAAAAAGTATTTGGGTCGAAATTCGCTTGTTTACATGAACTCGTTTACATGAATTAATTTTTTTTTTGAAAGAAAGAGAAAAAGGCCAAAAATTCATTGGAGAAATACTTTCGACTTCAGGTGAAATGCCTTGCTCTAGCTAGAAGTCAGTCATACCCTGTTTATGGTAAGCTATAATCCCTTATTAAGCAAACGGGAGTACAAATGAAAAAAGTTTTCAAATTAAAAGTTTTAGTGGAAAAAAAGAAAATTTTTTTTAAGGCAAAAACTATCCATTGACTTCATTATAACTTAATCCTGAAAATACAGGTTCCAGGACTCTTAACCTGAAGCAGAGAAAATTTAATTTTTTTTTCATACTTTTTTTTTGCTTGTTACGGAGGTTAATTACACAGGTACTGGGACTTTTTCAATTATTCAATCCTTTTAGAAGCGTCAGAGCATGAGGCTAGGTGAGATTCGTATCAGATTTGTTTTTTGCTGCCCTAAGGATATTGCAGTTGAGGATATTTTTTTGTTGTTGTTTTTTTAATCTCATAATTTTTTGTTGGTGTAGGAATGTTTCACAGGAAATTAAGGTCCTAAACAAATTGTTAAATAAAAAAAGTCGAAATGAAAAAGATTAAATCATTTTGTTTTTCCGTATACGAACGAGTATACTAAAGTCCCACTCAGTAAAATACACATGTAAAATAATTATTTGCATTTCTGTACCTACATATATACATTTTTTTTAAATTTAGGTGTTTTTTAATGCTTTGATTACTTTCAAAGCGAGTTCCGGTAGAACTCGTTGGCCTGTTTCATGTTCGAATAATTATTCAGAATTAATTTTGGTAAAAGGTCCCTTTTGTACCTCCAATACGAGAAAGACTGGAAAATATAAAAGTAAACTCCATGGCCACGTAGGGCCATTAAGGGTTGCTGTACATACACACACATAGCATGAAGGGCTAAGAGAACCAGCTCTCGTTTCAATCAGGCCGAGAGGTACTCTACTGTGTTTGCTCTACAAATAACGTTTTGCCGCCTGTGAGACCTGTACTGGCTCAAAATTGCGATAGTTGTGTTTACTAAACTTTTTTTTGTCTTTTACACTGTCACATAGTCGTCGTCTGCCTTTTATTTTCAAACCAACATCAAAAAAAAACAAAAAAAAAAAATAAAAAAAAACGATGTTCTCAATTCGACCTGGATTTTTGTTGGTTTGTTTACATTCATTTATCTTTGTGCTCGCATAACCCTTGGAATAAAGCTTAATCGATTAAGATCAATTGTTTGAACAAGGTTTTGAGATTAAACAAAGATTGGTTAAGGATTAAACAAGGAATCGGTTTCGCACAAAGTTTCCAGAGGAATGATTAAGTACGGTTTGTTGATATTATGAAAGCATTAAATGGGGTATAAGATGAAAAATATTCGCGTGCTCTAATGGTTTGTTAAGGAATTAAGTTCAAGGACCTGCAATTATGGGAAGTTTTAAATTAACGTTAAAGACTCAACATTGTAGAAAGAGTTTGAAAAAACGTACAGGACTGTTACTACTGAAAAATTATGTTGATAGAAAAATATTATGCAATTATGTTACCTTCGATGTTTATGTGACCTGATTCCCACTGATCCTGTGTCCCCTGAGTTCCTTTTGTCAGGATTTTAGCACCTAGTGTATTGATAGACAAGCCTTGAAGATAGGTCTGCCCGTGTTTGTACCTTGAGGCTATGTCGAATACGGAAAAAGTTTAAACTAAAACAACTTTTTGCTTCCCACCGCTGCCACCAACATTTTGTTGTGCCAATTTGATTTCCTGCAAAAACAGGGCGTGCTTTCCTTCGCCCTTTTCAAACATTTTTTTTAGAGAAAACTGTTTAATCTGATTATTATCTACACTTAGAGAAGGAACTCGGATCAGAGCCATATGTTAGGTGTAAGGCTACCTCCAGAACCACCGCAGGCCCAATTAGCACTGTAGCCATAAGTAACGATCTCTGCACAACTAAATAGTAAAACCTAGGAAGAATTAATAGTATTCTTCTAGTCACATGACCTAGTCGAAGATACTCATGGAGATTTAAGGGCATTCAGAGTGCCTCGAAAGATAAGTACACATCAACTGTTCACCTTAGAACGGAAGAACGATATCGACTGATATGGTCAAATGCGCGAAGATTATAAAAAAAATCCTTGAACAATCATTGAAGGCTAAATCGAGTTTATCACAACATGAGGCATCAAGGGACAAAGATACCAAGTTGGAGTAAGGGAAGAATGATAAAAATAAGATTTGAATTGAATATAGCCATAATGGAAGAGTACAGCTATAGGCGTCGTAAATTACCGTATATTTTAAATATACTATGAGAAACCTGATCCCAGCAGGATATTTGGAAGTTTAGATGACCTCACCTAGGTTTTTGACTCACAATTGGTAACGTAAGTATGTGTTCATAAGAATCATAGGTAGAAGGAAAAAAGTGCATGATTGACTCCTATACAATAGATTACAACAGGATGTATATGCATTTAGAAGTTCCTGGTTAGATTCCTTGCGGATTCCATTCAAGTGCTTTTTTCGTTAACGCATTATTTTCTTTTCGGAGCGTGTCCATCCACGTTCATTCTCTTTTCTTTATTTGTTTGATAATTAGTTCTTGTTTTGTTAAATTCCACAATTCTAAGTTTGATATTTGCCTGGGCCAGAAAATTTGACATATAATGCGTAGAGATTTATTGACGAAAACTTGTAGTTTGTTTATATCAGCTTGGTTTATGAGCCAGGTTTCACTACCATAGAGTAATATGGATTCCACGCAGGAGTTGAAAATACTTAATTTTAGATTTCGAGATAGTTGTGGCGATTTCCAGACTTTCCATAATCGGTTGAATGCACCTCGAGCTTTTTTAATCCTATTCAAAATATCATTCCTTGCACTTCCTTACGTAGTAATTATACTACCGAGGTAATTGAACTCCTTCACGTCTTCTATTGTGCTGACGTTTATTATGAATGGGATAGTATTTGTAGTGTTCAATCTCATTGATTTTGTTTTTTGTACATTTATTCTAAGACTTGCTTCCAATGCACATATTTCTAAGTTGTCTACCTTTTTTTGCATGTCTTCTCTTGTATGAGCTAGGAGTGCGATATCATCTGCGTATTCGAGGTCTTCTAGCCGTTCTACCAATCCCCAACGAATTCCTCTTGGTTCTCTGCTGGCTTTCTTCATTATTTCGTCAAGTATAGTAATGAAGAGTAATGGCGAAAGGGGGCAACCTTGTTTCACTCCAGCTGTCGTTGTTATTGGGTCACTTAGTTGTCCATTATGAAGGATTCTTAGTTCTGCTTCGTCGTATAGCATTATGATCATTTGGACTAATTTTGTTGGTACTGCCTTCTTTTTCAAAGCAAATGCTCGCTGGAAATCTACGAAGGTAATGTATAATGTTGACTTCCATTCTAAAGATTGCCCGACTATTAATCTCAAGGTGTTTGAGTTGTCTATACATCCTCGACATTTCCTAAATCTTACTTGTTGGTCTCTTAGCTGGCAGTTTATTTTGTCTTCAATTCTACAAAGTATTATGGAGCCCAGTATTTTTGCTACCATATTTTGTTTGTAATACCTCTCCAGTTTCCGCATTCTTTTAGATCTACTTTTTTTGGTTAATTATTATTGCCTCCTTCCATTTATTTGGCAATCTTTCTTCGTTCCATATCTGCTCTAAAATAGGATGTAATATTTCTGATATTACTTCAATGTTTGCTTTGAGCAGCTCGGCTGGAACTCCATCTGGGCCTTCTGATTTCTTATTTTTCAGCTTCCCCATTGCTTCTTTCACTTCGCGCAGCGTTGGCGAATTTATATTGAATGATACTCTGGTCCAATGTGTTGCTTCTTCCGTCCATATTGACTGCCATTCTCTGATCTCTCTCTGTGGGTTTCGCTGGGTATAGTATTGACGCCATCTTCGTATCTGATCTTCAGTAGGTGTAAGTAAGTGTCCTTCTAAGTCCAACAAGGGCTGTCTTCGTCTCAATCCTTTATTTGATAATTTCCTGATGAGGTCGTATAACTGGTGCAAATTGCTGTTGTTTTGCTGCTACTTGTGCTTCCCTGGCAATATTTTCATAGAATTTTCTTTTATCTCTTCTTGCAGCAAGTTTGACTTCTTTGGCTTTGTGCCGATATATAATTCTTGATCTCTGATATTGAGTAGTTTTGTCCTTTACACGTTTCTTTCTTGGATCTTTTTCCATGTTTCGTCTGAGATCCATTCTTTCCTTTCCGCTCGAGCATATGCTGGGACTTCTCTAAATATTTCCTGTATATTTTCAGCGGTTGGGGTGACTTTTGTGATCTTTCGTTGTATTATTGATACAAATTCGCATTTTGTTCTTTCTTCAGCCATTTTGGTTATGTCCAGCTTCTTCTTTCTTGCAATCTGTGGTCTGCTATACGCAACAGGTCTCAGCCTTATATCTCCTGTGAGAAGTGTGTGGTCGCTATCAATATCCGCTCCTCTTCTCGTTCTCACGTTTTATTATTTTTATTTTAAGAATATGTGTAGAGTGAACCGTAGTGCCAAACCAGAACAGGCCAATATTACTATGAGTTGGTCTAGAGCATTGAGGATCTCCACATATATTAGTTATAACGATAAAATAATTATTTAATTCAATAGCGCTAAGGCTGATCTGGGCGTCACCTTTGTTGCCGTGAATATCACCTATCATCATCTCCTTTAGTTTCAGAATGGTTGCCAATTGGATGGATTTAGTATTGATAGGAATTTTCGTATTGTCCGATTTATTTGAGCAACGATGCACCGTGAAATTTTGCTTCAAACTGAAGAAAGAATTTACCGAAGCATGTCCACTTTCGAAGCGGACCTCTTTCCATATGCTCTTTTACGTATATAGAGTTACAAATGGTTTAACCAAGCAAAAAGATTGTCAATGAAGTAAATGTGATCTTCGATTACGAAAAACTTCAATCTTAACTAATAACATTCGAACTCTGAAAATCAAGGAGATAATGTATGCATCAATAGTAGCCTTAAACCTCGATACGATACGAGCGGCGTGCGGATAGCGGTGAGCGTCAGAGCGGCGATTCTGAGTTTTATTTTGAATTTTTTTATATAGAAAACGCTCGAATCCGGCCACGAAACGAGCGGGGAGCGTTGAGAGGTAAAGCGGCAATACTAAAGTGCCGCTCTACTGCCGCTCGCCGCTAATTCGGCGTCATAGGGTCTGGACTATACCGTGGGGTCACCAAGCGTTTGGTCGGGAGTTAACGTAATGGAAGACAACACCATTCCAATTACTTAATTCAGGCCGTTTTCGTTCAATTGCCTGGCGTAGTTTCTTTATTTGTCCACAGTAGAGTTGACAAATTAATCGTTTGGCCAACTGGAAGTACCTTATAGAGTACAATAATTCAGTTCTAGCTTGACTACACAAGCAGCATCATTTCGACGTCAATCCGGGCTTCGCAAGCACTTGTGATGATTCACTATCCCTTGTACAAGTTATTTGACCCTTCCGATTGAGGCAAGTCTTGAAGATAGGTCTGCCTATGTTTGTGAATTTGAGGCTATGTCGAATGCGGTAATGCATTAAGTGGAAACTAGAAAACAAATTTAATCCCGCCGCTGCCACCAAAATTTTAATTTTCTGCAAACACAGTAATTCTGGGCGGTAATTGGAGGGAGTTAGCTTTTGCAAGGCGCATTTTTTTAGGTCGACATCGCATTTTTTCGAATCCATTGAACATGTAAGCATCAAGCTCGCTGTGGAACCTATGCACCTCCGAAATCTGGAAACGGATCCTGTGTGTGATTCGAAAATCTCCTTGACGAGGTTAGAAAAAGTGCAAAAAAGGCCCGCAAACTTATCGAAGAAAACACCGTTTGCTCCACGATCGACCTTTTCAGCCACAGTTTGAAAGTAGCAACCGTGACAAATTTCTACCTCTACTAGCGATTGCTCCACTGAAGTAAACGTACTCCTGCCTCCCTGGAAGTCTTATACCCGCCCAATTAGCCCACTTTCTCTGCCTACAGCCCCCTTCGCGCACTCTAAAAATTAAGAATTCGTTCATAACTAGAACAACTCGACTGTGGAACAACCTGAAACAATCTGTGTTTCCGAACTCCTACAATATCGAAGAGTTTAAGTCTAGAGTTCATCCCAACCTACTTTTACACCCTCCTGACCCCTCATAACCCCAAAATTTATTCTACCCTTCGAACTAAGCTTACTACTAGATATGCATCATGGGTTAATCGCACGTGGGTTAATCGCCTTCTTCTCATGCATCTCTCAGACTTTCCGTAACTTAAGGATATCCTTTATCTATTCTTGCAGATAACTAGATTTTGCATCATTGCTTGAATGGTTCCATTACGAACTGGTAGTGTAAGGAGTGACTATAGATTTTCACATAAAAAGTAGTATAACTCTCGCAATTCTTCCCTGAGCGAAAATCCACATCCACGCCTGGATGATTTAACTATATATTTACCCAGGAGGCTTCCACCCGTAATGAATTCAAAATTGAGACAGCATTTTTCTAACCCATGATTTACGAGATCGAATTTATAAATTTTTGTTCAATATTTTTTTTTTCAGAATTAATTTCTCGTAAGCAGCAACAGCCCGGCACCTGGCATTATTCAAATATAAGAACTCAACCTGAACTGAAATGGATTCCATTGTCCAATCTGCTTTTATTTTCCGAGCACTTGTGCACGTAATTAAGTAAAATAAAAGCGATCCACATCCAGGCGGCATCTGTCCATGAAAGCCCTAGAGTCCTTGAGTAAATGAAGTGCAAATAATAAAATTAAGTTGTCTGCTATCTCCTATGACTTGCCGCAGATGGAGTGTTTGAGCGGATCCTTTTCTTTTCGAATGTAAGAGCAGAGCATTACTACATACACACACATGCACATCGTACACCACCCCCACACGACTGATAAAAGTAGCCTGGTTTGACTTAAACTTCGCTTGATTATCCTTAAGAGGATAATGATTCTTCCTGGTAAATCTGCAATGAAACCCGCTCCCTTCCATTGGTGCATTATGAAGTTCGCCATTCCTTCGACCCTTGGCGTTTTATTTTTTTTGCTGTTGTTGTAATTTAATTAAACTCGTTCACGTTTTATAGCTCAATTTACTGCTCCACAATGGGGGATGATTTTAATTACGTAAATTATTTACTCTCGTCGGGGATCTTCGGAGGCCGCACCATTCCTCTGTGAAAATTCATGAGTTTGACCGCGAGAGTCCATTTCAGCAGCCTTTTCCGATCCTGGACGTTCTGCAGTTGTGGTCTGTTTGTGAAACAAAGACGAGAAACTTTGTTGCTGTCATTGCAGCATTTTTTTTACCCCGTTTGACTCTGAATTTTTTCATCCATTTTTTCGCATTTTTTCCTGTTTTTTTATTTTTATTTTTTCCAGCAATACTCTCAACAATGGAGATCGAGTTTTCGCCATTTTTTTGTAGTTGTTGCTGTTGACCAAACTCGAATGAAAGGGCAATGGAATGCGAGTGTGTATGTAGGTAAAGGGATGCCTGGGTTTGTAGTCCTGACAGAGTAGTCCTTTCTGTGTTCGCTTCAAATATTTGTTACAGAGAAGTTCGTCCAGTTTCAGTTTAAAACGTGACCACTTATAGTTGGCGATTAACGTTTCCTTACTCTTGCTATATGACTGACCATATGAAAAGTTTAATTGAGTTTGTTCTGAGCATGGGAAAAGTTTTTTTTTCTCTCTCCTTTTTTTTGTGAAAGTTGGATGTGTTCAACTCTGATGTTGTGGGGTAATCCCCGTGTATATGGGGAACAGGAGCATAAACTGCCACAATGCTATGAAAATGGCTACTTTCCGGGTCAGTGTCTATCTGGTAGAGTAGTTTTTTTTGTATTTTTAGATCGTTGGGGCGTATTGGGGACAAACCTCAGTTGTAGTTTAATTAGTGAAACTGGATTGAAGTGCCAACGAGAATAATAATATAAAAAAAAACTTTCTGTGGTTTTTTTATTCCAAAGACACTATTGAAATTTTCTGATACTTAAGATCGATTCGCACACATCAGTCACGTCACGTCTCAGTCACTTTTCCGAATCAGAAATTTCGCCGTCAAGGCTCAGTTAAAATGATGACTGTATTCACTTCCAGTATGCTTTTTGGAACTGACGTAACTGAGACGTGACGTGACTGATGTGTTTGAATCGACCTTTAAGGCTATGATTCACATCCAACACCCCATCGACACTCCACTATGACGTTGTTTAGTCCAAGTGGATTTTATTTTAAAAAATACTGAGTACGTTTTGTGTTTGAGGCATATTTTGAGTTTGAGATTCTATTTGATCACCGAGGAGGACCTCGGTAGTCTAGGGAGTAAGGCGCCAGGCTACCAACCTAGAGGTCCCGGGTTCGAATCCCGGCAGCACCACGATCCGTCGCCTTTCCCACCTTCTTTCTTCTTCCATTCCTCATTCCTCCTGTCATAGCCATCCGCCAGCACTGCCCCGCTCCATCAGCGCATGTCATCGGTTGGTTAATCGGATTCAACTCGTTTCAGGAGGCATAACACTCCAGCGAGTTGTTTCTCGTTGCCCCGATGCCAGAGTCGCGATAGAAATATTTGGGAGTAGGTGGTTGTGGCAGTTCCATCCATCACTTCTCTCTTTCCCTTCACTATCTATCGACTAGAGCTAACTGGTCGAACTCGATACGAAAAAAATAGATTGTCCACAATACAAAGGGCTTTCCCTGAGCTCTAGTTTTCCACATAAAAAAATTATATATTTTGTTCAGCCGCCATTTTGATTTGGCTGTCATTTGTCAGTTCATATTTGACAGTTGTAGATTAAGGAGCATTTAACGCCGCAACAACGTCTTAAAAATATTAAAATCGTTCAATCTAAAGTAAGAAAGTTTCTATATGCGTGTGCGATGTGTGCGCTATAGCGGGCGCATCAGTGATCGTAGAGCTTCGAAATTTTGCACGAAGATCCGTGGGGGTCTCCCATGATGCACCTCGAAGCCCGATTTTCGAAATTCAAAATGGCCGCCACAAAATGACCGAAATTCAAAATGGCCACCCAAATCTGCCAATTGTGTTCCGATTTCCATGAAAATCGGTATCTGGGGGTTTTAAGGTAGTAAATAACGAATGTTTGATCAGAACTTATAAATTAAAAATGGCGGCGCCAATATGGCCGACGAATTTGCCAATTGTCTTCCGATTCCAATGAAAATCGGTATCTGGGGATTTTTGAGGTAGCAAATAACGAATTTATGATCAGAACTTATAAATTCAAAATGGCCGCCCCAATATGGCTGACGAATTTTCCAATTGTGTTCCGATTCCAATGAAAATCGGAATCTGGGGATTTTAAGGTAGCAAATAACGAATTTATGATCAGAACTTATAAATTCAAAATGGCCGTGGCAATATGGCGGACGAATTTTTTCAATTGTATTCCGATTATAATGAAAGTGGCGATCTAGGGGTTTTTAAGGTTGCAAATAACGAATTTATGATCAAAACTTATACATTCAAAATGGCCGCACCAATATGGCCAATGAGTTTGCCAATTGTATTCCGATTCCGATGAAAATCGGTATTAAGGTAACAAATAAAGAATTTATGATCAAAATTTATAAATTTAAATTTTCGGGGCTAATATGGGGGCAAATTTTACCAAATAAATGTCATTTCCCGGTCAGCTGTATGTAAGTTTATCAAGAGTAGGGAAATCGAAAAATCTTCATATCCTAGCTCCAAATGCAAGAACATTAACCATAGTGTATCCTGGTTATTTCTTCTATTGTCGTGAAGTGTGCCACATTCTGAAATGTAGGAAATTTCTTAAATTTCCTTAACCAGTATAGAGACAGTAAAAAACGTAGAAACGGTAGAAATAGGTTTTCAAATTAATATGAAGAACATCTCTATATAATTCAATAAAAAAAACCTGTACAGGATAGTTATCCACAGTTCTACCGGTCAGATGCCTGCAAGAATGATTTTCGGGATGCAGATTACGCTGCCAGGTGATTTAAAGTTTGGAATCGCGCAACAAGATGAAGACTTACTACGAGCTTAGGGCGAACGGATCTAGATTTAAGGAAGGCGATCGAATTTAGCTATAAAATCCTGGACGAATAAAAGTTAATTCGCCAAAAGTACAATGGAAACGGAAGGGGCCCTCCACGGCCATCATGAGGTTAAACGATGTCATCTAACGCATTTATTGTTCGATCGGTAAGAACGGGACTTTTAGGAAGTTTAGTTCGGGACGAACACTAAGTAAGAAGGGGGCAGTGTAACGGCTAACCGAAAAGAGAAAGTCAAAATTCCAATTCAGTGGGAAGTTTAATGTCAGAGGCACCTACTTGAATACAGTGTCACACCTCAATTACAGTGTCACATCTCAATTTAACTGAACCGCCAAGAAGAGGAAGGAAGAACACATGTGTGCAAGAGGTTTTGTTTTGAAATTAAAGTTGTTAAAAAGAAACAAATTGTTCCAATTAATCCCTGACGAATCCGAGTACGCTTGAGAAGAAATATTACAATATTTTTTGCAGGTAACTCTAAATTTTTATATGGTATCCAAAATCATGTTTTGCAGGGTTTTTGTTGTTTTCATTATACATTTTTCCTACCGCGGACAGTGCACACATAAACTTTTTAATTTAAAGGCGTTGCAACGCACGCGGGTTTTATGCTAGTTGAGAATACGCGAAGAAAATTATTCGTGATTTTTTTGGTATTAAACATGTGCCAGGTAAGTCGACCATTCAGCGTGTAATAATAGTCCGGCGAAATTAGCAAAAAAAAACGCACGAAAGGAGATAAAATTCGGAAATGGCTGAAAATTGGTCCACAGCTTCCTTGGGACTTTTTAAGAAAACAATTTCTGAATCACAAAAAAAACATGGCCGCCGGAAATATAGCGGTTTTCCGGTGTTTTCCTTGTATCTCGGTTTCTATAGGTGGTACAACCCCGTACAAAGGCCCTAAATGTTGACAATGAAATTCTCTACAACTTTAGTTCTTACAAAGATGTTGACCCGATTAACCCTCTCAATGTTATTCAAGGTCAAAGTTATCAAAAATCACTTTTTGGCCAAAATATCACTCAAAAACTGCTTTTTTCGAAAATTTGTTTTGATCAGTCAATACGAAACGTTATTGCCTACCAAAAAAGCCTTTGGTCATTTTTTCGAAAACTTAACCCTTTCAAAGTTATTCAAGGTCAAAGTTTCAAAAAATCAGTTTTTGGTCAATGTGTTCGGACTGGTGGAGAGAAGTAGCAAGTAGGTAAGCAAGTAGAAGTGGCAGTCCCATCCAAACCGGCGGCTGTGTCATATTTAGGTACCGGGTCAAATCTCCTTTGAAACCCCAACCCAAAAAACCCTTGAAGAACAGGTTTCCAACTACACGGTGTCTGATGTTGGTCATAGCCGGACAGCCGCAGAGAAATTGTTCGGATGTCTCACCATCCTTTTCCTCTCCACATCTGCTGCAGTGGGTGTTGTACGTAGTTCTCAATCTGGCTGCATGAAGCCCAATTTGCCAGTGTCCCCTTATTATCGGTACGATTCTGGTGATGTTCTTAGGGGACAACTCAAGAAGTCGTGCGACCTCCGGTTATAAATCTTCCCATTTCACTCTGGTAGGGCTCTGGATATTGAGGTCTTTACCGAAATTTAATTTTGCCACCATGTAGCCATGTTATCCCGATGAAAGCCCTTCTTTGGACTTGACCCAGTCTGAATCTGTTATACTCTGTGTTGAGAGCTGGCCACCATAATAACTGCCGTGTATAGCCAGCGCATTATGTGAGGCTGCAAGCACTATCTCTTGCCGAAGATCTGCTTATATTGGCCTTCCTTGCTCTTTCTTCGATATTAAGCCTGCAGTTCAGCTTTCGGTCCAGAGTACTTAGTCGAATGGGATAGGTTCAGTACTCGGCTTGATTGAGGGTGGGCTAAAAGTGGGTATTTTAGTGTTAAGTAGCCAATAGACTTTCAATAACATTGTGCAATAATATTGAGCAAAATATTGACTGTGTTTTTTGCACCAGACAATCTTTCAATATCACCCACAGACCGTCAATAATATTGCGCAAATCAAAATTTTGCACAATATTATTGATGGTCTAGGGACTCAATTACACGTGAAAAGCATCAGTTCTATTCGGGTTGTTGGATACCCGGAACGGTTGGACCATGAACTAACCTTTTCAAACGCCATCTCCATAACTTCACCTGCATAGACAGCTGACTTTATTCTATGTCTCTGTAGTGTCTTTAGGATCTTGTCCATCACTGTAAGCCATAGAAGAGGCTAAAGCACTCCATTCTTAGATGTATCGTAGCTGTATAGACCTTATCACTTGCCCCAACGATGGAGAAAGAGTCCAGGTACAGGTTTCAATTCTTCACACGGATCAGTAAATAGGTGTGTGTGTGTTATATTTAGATATATATTTAGATTTGATCATTTATTTGTTGCAAGACAAATGGACAAATCTAACTTGTGTATACCGATGCACCTTATTGTCTACACTTGAATCTCGCTTCGTTACTTTCCATATCCCAAAAAATTTAGCTTAAACAAAACCGAATTGTTCGAGTATTTTGATCAGATACCATTAAAAATTATTGTTAGCATTAAATTTTACTATGAATCAATTTACAACATGAATTCTATTTGCTAAACGATATCAAAAATTACTTCTTATTTCATTTTAACCTCGTAAGGACAAAAATATTCGACTCTCAAAAAATAAAAAAGCGGGGGGAGGGGGACGAAAAAAGGTGCAAAAGAACAACTCAGAAAGTAACGAAAATTTACTCAAGAAATGTTTCTCGTCTGGTGGAGTTTTGCTTTTGGCACAGCCATCAAATAACAAATTTGCAATTTTACAGCAACACATATTCCATTCTGCCATATTCGCTTCGTATCTGCAGGAGTTAAAGGATATTTTGTTGGTGCTACAAAAAAAAGGGATACGAAAAAGAAAAAAATCAATTCTGGGTGTATTATACATATTTATTATTTTTTTTTATTTATATGCATAAAGGTATATTTTTTTCGCTTTCTGCACACGTTTTATTTCATTTGTGTGTACGTAATTTCCATTAAGCGTAAAATTACATTATTTGACTCCCACCTGCTTGGCTCGATAAATCGATACATGTTTGGGAAGTGGTTGTTTTTATTTCGCTTATTTGATCAAAGGTTACAATATTAGTGAAGGTTTTAAATTACTTTCTAATAAATTAGTTAATTTAAGGAATTTATTAAGATATGGTTTCTGTAAAATGTTTGTTTTCATATTACGAAATTTTATTTCAATGAGTTTTGTAATAAAAATAAATAGTAGTTCATTGAGGATATTTGTTCAGTTGTAAAAGTATAATCAATGTTACGCATGTGAAAAATTACTAATGCTCCCTAATTAATGAGGGTTTCATTGGTAGGAAAAGAATGTCCCAGGTGGGCTGGATAAAATTTGGCGTATTCGCGAAATTTTGAAACATTTCCAAAAGCCCTTGTTCCTTATCGGCGAACAAAATTGCCAATTACCGAATTGGATTTCGGCAAAGGAAACGACATCGTCTTATTGTCGTATATTGTCTTAAACTAGTCATAAGCTTCAGCCATTTGATAGAAGTGTGTTAAGTCGTCTGAGGCCATTTTTCAATGAAGCCATGCGCAACTTGGTTTTGGGGTCATCCAGCGAGTTTCATCAGAATAGAAGATAATCCATCATCAGCTGATTTGGAATAAAAAACACCAAACAAAAATATCTTTACGATTCAAAAAGTTTTGCATTCGATGATGACGGATTTGTCATATTATGGTGTAAAAGGTCCTGGTGGTGGTAAGCAAGCAACGGTTTGGAAGTTGTGGTTGTATGATTAGATTTGAAGCTCCTTGACAGACTACAAAAGATTGTTGGCATTAACCATGTATGTGGGTATATCCCGTTCCCCAGTCAGTATCACCAGGCTCTAGTTAAACGCGTTTGTCTCCATCCCAGGAGCCAAGATCCAACCTTTTCGCAGCAACATGGGACCTTCATGTTTAAAGCATCACTCGAGAGTCTCGTCTTGGTCTCGACTCGAGAATCGAGACGAGAGTAAAGTTCGATTTCCACAAAAATATTCTCGTCGAGACGAGAGTAAAGTTCGGTCTCGACAATCATATTCTCGTCGAGACGAGAGTAAAGTTCGGTCTCGACAAACATATTCTCGTCGAGGCGAGATTATTCGCTCGAGATCTCGTCGGCAAATTAATAGCAAACAAGTCTGGTAAAAAAAGTATCTGATGAAGGGCGCACGCTATTTTCAAAGCTGGAATATGGTTCTCATTCACGTATAAACACATTTTTGCCTCTCGTTTTCTTGGAGGACAGAGATAGAGGAATATTTGGAAACACCCGTTGTGCACGGAAATGTGGACATTCTAAAATGGTGGCAGGCTCATCAAGATTCGTATCCTCTCTTATCGAAAATGGCGAGAGATTTGCTCGCTATCATGGCGACATTTGTTCCGGTAGAGCAACTTTTTTCAATCGACGCCGGTCTAATAATGACCGAAAAGAGGTGCTCTTTGAAAGACGCTACGTTCAATGCCCTTCTGTGCATTAATTGTTTATCAAAAAGTGTTGTTCGAAAAGATATCTGCGAGATTAATTTTTAACGTATATTGTTCTATGATCTTTAGCATATATTTAGCTTATATTCGTACTTATATGAAATTATGAATTAAAAAATATTTTTGAAGTATTAAATACCTTTTCTGTTCATTTTTATAATTATATATTAATTTTCAGCAACTAGAGTAAACGACTGAATAATTTCAGTAGGTCGTATAAAATTCCATGTTATCGCTCCAACTTCCTTTAGAATTTTGGTCGAGACTCTCGATTCGGACGAGACGAGACGAGACGAGATTAGGATGGGCGAGATCCGCCGAGAGTCGAGACGAGACTCGAAATGGTCGAGACTTACCGAGGTCGAGACGAGAGTCTTAAAAATCTCGTCTCGTCTCGGTCTCGTGATGCTCTATTCATGTTTCATTTGTTATTCAATGTTATTGTTCCTATCTTTTTTCCTATATATGACGTTGTCATCACTTTTCTGAAATCGCTTGAACGCATAGTGAGCAAATCGCATCTTGCCTGATCACCGAAGTCTGCGTTCTACCGCGGTAGTATTGGATTATAGTCGGTAGTATAAAATTCCATGTTGTCGTTGGCTGTTCCTTTGTTATTTTCTATACTGTCTTTCCAAATAGAGCCTTGCTTGATACATAGCATTCTTATATTTAGTTGATAATTTTTATTCATCATTCAAACAGTCCTCGATCTCTACAGCTTCTGTCGGCAACACTAATGATACCATTATAGGGCACACATATTAATTCAAGCCTAATTCGTGGTAACAAATCCTTACTGCGATGTAATGCGCTATACGAGTACCAGACCAACACGATAATCGTTTGGATCGGTGTTGGCATTTCGGTACAATCATCAGGCTCGAAAGGGGGCGAGCAGCATTCCCTATCTATTGCTTTTCTTAATTTTTTATGTGAAAGTCTAAGCTTAGGTGTCACCCTTTATACTACAAATCCGTCATGTCGCTCACGTCATGGTCCGATGTTAGCATTATTCCTAGGCAGGGTCAAGCTCTGCACAACCTGCGAATATTCCCTGAAAGATTTTTTAAATCGTTCAACCATTTTCATTACTGTTGTTACGACTCTGTCTCCTCTCCTGACAATTCCATCATTCTAGATCAGTTCCATGCTTCTTAGTCTATAGTCTATAGACTACATAATAATCATTAATAAAACTATATAATCCAGCATTACGCCTACTCTACAGCATTATTACAGCCTACCTTGGAACTGAAAACAGATACTAGCTTTCGAGAAGTGCGTATCACAAAGACCAATAATTGCAAGCTTGCGTTCCGTCCCGGCTTTGAAACATAATCCAAAAATATAAGGAACGAGTGCATGTGTTTGTTGAACGTTCTTTTTATTTGCGCATTTGAGGCTATGCTGAATGCAGCAATGCTTCAATGTTTAAACTAGACCGACTTTTCGTATCCCACCGCTGCCACCAAAATTTTGTTCTGCCAACTTTATTTCCTGCAAACACAAAAGGACTAGGGCGTGCTTTATAATTACATTATTACCTACATCAGGGCGATCATTGCGGCACTTGCATATGGTCGATCATATATATATAAGTATTCATCTGGTGAAATTGTCTTCGGGTCTCGAATTTAATCGACTTTTGAGTTCGTTTGCTTTTTTTCCAGCTGAAGTTATCATTTCCTTTGGCGGTGGTCACATGAAGGCGGGAGCCAACTCATTAAAATCTGCTTTTGAATACACCCACTATCGGTCACTGCGCGCAACGCTCGCACGCGTGTATCTGTTTCCAGCTTCAAGCTGCTGTGTAGATCAGGTGGCAGCAGATCGTGGATTAAGTTCATTGCTTCGGTAGAGATGTATTTTTTTTAGTATGAGCTTGTAGTACTCTATCATCATTCGTCCTCTCATCTCTTGCCAGGCATACTTACTGACGTGGAGATCTATATCTTTGTTGCCTCTCTTTGACGTAGGTTTAATATATCATTGGGTCCAAAATAAGAATCAAGTACTTAGCTCATCGGGTTAGGCTCGGTGGTCGACCATTAAAACTGAAATCGGTATTTTTGGTTCTATTGGTAAAATCGTATTTTCTGGCGTGGGCTAAAAGAAAGGAAAAGCTTTTTTACTAAGTTTAGCTCGACACGACTTAGTTTCATCTCAGTTATTGAATGCTCATAACCTTCCATCAACCCGATTTCACACTAGTGGGCTTGATGGGGCTCAGTGTTTGACAACGGAAGGTTGACGGTCATTGTGCTCAGGAGATTTTAAGTTTTCATTTCGTAATGTCGATCTTGCTCTCAAGTCTCCTACCTCCAACCTTCAAGTAATTAAATTTTACAATACAATTCTCTTAAAGCCAGCAAGCAAGTACTTGAAATTAGTATTGTAATTCAAGCTGGAGCACTTAACAAACTATTAGCAATGGCAGTAAATTTCAATCGACTTCGCCATTGTAACTGAAAAAGTTTTAAACAACTTCACAGAAATTGTGCTCCGCTTTAACTTTTCTAGTTTCAGCAGAAAAAAAAGAAAATTAAATAAAACAAAAAAAGGGAAAGAAATTCCCTTATAAAAGCGATTGTTAAGAATCTTAGGAGCATGAAAAATAATTTTTTGGGTCGATCCTTATGAAATTACGTCAAAGTTCCTAAAAGCACGGCAAAATAGGTGCGAAAAATAAAAAGCCTTGAGAATTACATGCTGCCTTGGGTTGTGGAGGATTTTTTTCCATTTGCTAAAAATCTTTTTCTACATTTATTTATTTTTTTTGTTCATTCTCCTCCTCTTTTTTTTTAAGTAATAATTTTTCTTGGTGGAAGGAAAGTTGAAAGTGGGTACTTCAAACTTTGGTTATAACTACAAATTGTACGAGAGTACTTTGACGTGGTCAGAGCGCGCTATCCAAAATCCTTTTGTAATTTGCGGTGAAACTTTTACTTACAGTATTAAGATAGTAGAGGATGAAAAAAAAATCACACAATTTCCTTACCGAAAAGTGAGAAAATAAGAAATGAAGTTTTTCGTTTCCCTGCTTCTTGCCATTAAAGAGATATGAAAGTTATGACGCCGTTTTGGGAATAAAGTTAGCGAAACTATGGACTTCCGCCGTAGTTAGAACACCTACGAAGAAGTCACTTGGGGAAAGATATGTAAAATATATAGAGGGACGAGTAGTTCTTGCAAGAAATTCAACTTTCGTTTCAATCATTCTTATTACTCTTCTCAGTTCTGGTTGTTAAGAAATTTGTCGTTAGCGCCAGTTCTTTCAGACATTTCCAGAACTTTTTAAACTTATTTCTTTCTGTTCTAGAATATCTAAAAAAAATTTGAAAATCGTATTTTTAAATGTCTTATAAATCCCTGAAATCGTATTCTTGATTTAAAAAAAATAATTACAATGGAATTTTCAAATAATACAAATGTGACGTAAGACTTCGAAAACTCAACCACTATCTGCACAGGGCGACAACATTGATAGAATAGGGCAGAGAGAGGGCCTTTCTCAGTAAATCTTGAACTTGATTACGAAAATGATTGATGGGGGTTGGGCACTTGACAGGGGTGAATTTTAATAAATAATTTATTTCGGTCGGTGACGTAGATTAGCGACTTTGTGTTATTGTTATATGTTCCTGGAAATTGTCCAAATATAGAAACTTGTTGATATTTTTGGGAAATTAAATACAATAATGTTTGGTTTGAAATTGGGTTGTATTTGGACCAAGTTTGCAATTAATTGTTTCAGTTATTTCATAGATATTTGAGGGGGGAGGATACGGTTTTCATTGACCTATGGGTCTGAGAAAATAAAAAAATACTATGCCACAATAAATTTTGGTATTTTTTACGTTTTATCCTTCAGAATACTTTTTATACTACCAGAATCCTCAAGACTCACCCCTTGTACTAGCAGAACCGTTGGAAAAGGTTAAGGGGACCCTCCTATGAAATGGCTAACTTTTGTAATTTTAAATGAAATTGAATGATTTTCGGCATGAAGGTGTCTTTTTAGATGTAGATTATGAAACCACATTGAAAAACTAAAAAAAATTAATAACAACTTTTTTTTGAACAATAACATTTGAAATATGGTTACTTTTCAAAATAGTTCCGGTACCCCCCCCCCCCTCTGCGCCGATTTTTAATTTTTTTTTTAAAACACGCAGAATTTTATACAGAAAAAAATGGTCAGACAGATTTTGGATTTTATTTGTTTTGACAAAGTTACACTTGTTTTTCTACGGCGACCTCGAAAAAGGAGCTAAATTTCGGCATTTTTTCCATATTATTGTTAATAACTTTTGAAGAAATTGTTTAATCAAAAAAAAGTTTCAGAGAAAAATCGATTTCAAGTTTTATTTGTACATCAACTCAACAAATTCAGGTTTTTTCGACGTTTTACTTAATCAGCCGTGCCAGCACCATAGGTAATGCCTCTTTCTTCTTTTTTCGGCTTTCTGCCGCTCTTTTTCCTTTTTTCAGCTTTCGTACGTATCGGCTAGTTTCGGTGTTGCGCCTAGCGTTTCGCGAAATGCTCAGTCTGGCGCACCGTTCTGCGATTGCTAGTGAGACTTCTTTGACCAACCCTTGTTCTTCGAATTTAAACTTCAACATTTCTTTCCGTCCAGCATTAAACTCGGATACAGCTTTTGCGACCGCTATCTAAAAAACTATTATTATTAATACTGAACCACTTACATACTTTACAATTTTTTGTCTTACCTCAACTTTTTTTCGCGTAGCATTTTTGTTCTTCGGGCATTTGAGCCATATCGAGTTGTGCAAACTTTCGTTTGCATTTTGAGTCCCTATCTTAGTGCACCTTTCTAATAAATCTGGATCCGAAAGTCGAACGTATTCTGGCTTGATGTGTTTCACGACGTCAGCACGGAGGTATCACGTCATGTGAGAATGGGGATGTGGCTTCTCTTTCTTTGCCTTTGCGCGCTGCCAAAAACACCACGACTGTTCACCTTTTGGGCAGGATTTATGGTTCGGGCGTCTGTCTGTCGAACTGCAGTGGTGGAGAGTAGCTAAGACAGCCGTCTGCATGTTCTTGACGTTTGGTGCATTTTTTCTTATTGCTCCTGTGTAATATCCTTGCAAAGTTCTCATTTTTTCAACGGTCAAACTACCGGTCTTTGCACCACCCAAAGTTATTCCCTTGACTTTGCAGTTTTCAACGACTTTTTGCAGAGCGGTATGGAGACGTTTCCCAATGTGGTTGATGCACTCTTGCTTCTCGATTGTCCAGCCCGGATAGACGTTCAAGCTTATCAAACGCGCGAAAGATTTGCAGTCGCCGTCACTGAGTAAGATGATGTATCTCATCTTACATTGTTGAACCGACCGTTTCCAAAAAATTTCCGCTGCTGTTACTTCCATTGCACCAGAAGAACCTTCAAAGTTTTTTTCGCAATTACCACTCCACCACGAAACAAATCATTGTTGTGCAAGGGAATCCCTTGAAGGCTATAGCCGAGTTGGGACAGAACTCATAACAGCCCCGCTTGCTAAAGGTTGCCGCCCGACCATCGAAAGAACTTATGAGCAGCCTCAAGTACAGTCAACGACACTGTATACGAGGGCAAGCTGCCGCGCAAAGAAAGCAGAGAAGGTAGGTCGCTGATGAGTAACCCCGAGTATCCTGGCTCTAGTGAGAACCTTCGAGAGATCCATTTCAAGGGTCACGTTGATGCCGCCAGGCCGAAGAAATGTCTTTACAGCTCGAACCGATCTGGACTCAAACGTCACCCAAAAGGTTTGATAAAGTTTAGTCAGTAGGAATCTGCCACTACCGTCTAGGTGCTGGCCTCGAGCTCCAGCAGCGTCTCTAGTCTAAATCATGGGCCTTAGAGAGACGGTCACACATATTCCCTGCTGCTACACCGATGTAAGATTAGCTGCGATCCATTGGGACTGGTAAACTACTCAAAACTGCTGCTAGCTACTCGCAACTACCCTTGATCTTGTTTTTGGGCAGATACATTTTACTGGTAATTGTCAAAAATCGTGTTCCTTTGGTGATGTACTCGCAAGTACTTGCGAGTATAAAAAATCGCCCAATGGATCGCAGCTCATCTTACCATTCCCTTGTAAAAAAAACTTGTCGTGCAGAGTTGTCGTCGAGTACTTCCCGGCTGCGACAGAAGGCCTCACCGATATGATGATCAAGTGGATCGGGGTCTAAAACAGGGCCCTAAAGGCGCAGTAGGGAGAAGTACTCCGCGTCGTGTAGCATTCACAGAGATGGCGTTTACTGTGAGATCTGTCGAACAATTGAGGCGGACGGGCAGGAAAATTGGCTCAAGTTTGGATGATCAAGAGAGGTGAAAAGCCCATGACCGTGGCTACCCCCGAACTTGCGACTCGAAAACGAGATATTAGGCGAACATGCCCTTGACTGAAATCAGCAAGGAATCTAGTTAGAAGACCTACAACAACGTGGAGGAGAACCTTTTAGCAGAGACAACACGTGGGAGATCCTGGAAGGATCTGAGAGCTGTCACACAAAACAGGGTTTGCTGAAGAGCAACTATTTCCACCCTATGTCCCACGAGGTATTAAAGGAGCAGAAGAAGATGTGGCTACCCCCGACCAAACTTGCAACGTTCTTTCGGTGGCCGAAAACTTCTCGCGTGCAACTACGACCATTCCCACTCCCAGAAGTCTTGAAGCCTGCGGAAATGGAAGCGATCAACAGTTTGAGCATCAGAATAGAGACCACTACATCGTGTGGGTTGGTGGTAGCTTTCTCTAACGAGGAGGTGACTTCCTCCACCATCACAATATCACATATGACTGGTGCAATTCAAAGGACCAGATAACCTCCAGATAACCAGATGGGAACAAATGCTTCCTATATCGCTGCTCCAGGCAGAGCTGGGCCCCTAAACACCCCCGGTTAAACTCTTAGGCTGAAACTCCCTAGAATGAAAAAAGCTAACAAAAGGGAGAGGCGACTTGGGCCCAAAAGGTAATCACTGTTTTTATATGAGGCTTGTCCAGCTAAACCTGCAATATATTCATCGGGAATGTTCCCATTAAGAAAAACACAAACAATTCCCTATGCATGTGTGTTAAGTATCGTAACCGTCTGAAATCTTCTCAGCGAAGGAATTCTGGTTTCCCGTGGGATCTGCAACTCCGCTTTTTTTTAAAAAATTGCGATCACCGAAAGATCGAGAGGTCAAGAATTATTAGATTATTGATTTAACTACGGACACCGATGCTTTTCAAGAAAAGGTGTTTGTAAAAATAGGTACAACACATTCATCATGACAAATCTGTTTCAGAAGTGCTTGAAAAAAGGTTTATTTCGGACAACCTCTATCTGGGTTTAATCCAAGAGCCATGGATATACCAAGGAGGAATAAGTGGCTCGATACAAATACAGGCAGACCGATCTACTCCAGCGAGTATGACTGGCCAAGAACAGCACTGCTCATAGAGAAAAGACTAACTTGCTTTCTTGGCGCAGTTCGTCACCAGACGGAAGTCTGCCCAGCTTTGTCGTAGCCTCAGCCTACCTTCCTAAAGAAGACCTGTCTGCGTCCCCATCAGCAGTGAGGAGACTTGTTGATGACTGTGCTAGGAGGAACATTTAGCTTGTGATTGGTTGCAACTCCAACGCTCTCTCGAATTTTTAAGACGCAGTAGGAAGTTTGACAGGACATTGCGTAGCAAGCGGAAATTATAATCCGGGGAAATTAGCAAAAAAAAACGCACCAAAGGAGAAAAAATTCAGAAATGGCTGAAAATTGGTCCACAGCTTCCTTGGGACTTTTTAAGAAAACAATTTCGGAAGAACAAAAAAATATGGCCGCCAGCAATATAGCGGTTTTCCGGTGTTTTCCTTATATCTTGGTTTCTATAGGTCGTACAACCTCGTCTTTAAATGTTGACAATGAAATTCTCCACAAATTTAGTTCTTAGAAAGATTTTGACCCGATTAACCCTTTCAAAGTTATTCAAGGTCAAAGTCTCCAAAAATCACCTCTTTGGCCAAAACCACTCAAAAACTGTTTTTTCGAAAAAAAATTTTGATCAGTCAACACGAAACGTTATTGCCTACAAAAAGCCTGCAATATCGTTTCGTATTGACTGATCAAAAAAATTTTTCGAAAAAACCATTTTTTGAATGATGTTTTGTCCAAAAAGTGATTTTTGGAAACTTTGACCTTGAATAACTTTAAAAGGGTTAAGTTTTCGAAAAAAATGACAGGAGGGCTTTTTGTAGGCAATAACGTTACGTATTGACTGATCAAAATTTTTTTCGAAAAAAACCAGTTTTTGAGTGATGTTTTGGGCAAAAAGTGAATTTTGGAAACTTTGACCTTGAATAACTTTGAAAGGGTTAATCGGGTCAAAATCTTTGTAAGAACTAAATTTGTAGAGAATTTCATTGTCAACATTTAAGGCCTTTGTACGGGGTTGTACGACCTATAGAAACCAAGATACAAGGAAAACACCGGAAAACCGCTATATTTCCATGTATAGGAGAATTAAGATAGTAATATGTCGTGTCGAATACAAACCGCCGATCTCAGTCAATACTCCAAGGCCTAAAATCTTCCTCTTCGCATGGAGTATCTGGTCCAAATGTACTGGCAGAAGTTTGCCTAATAGTCCGGGGAAATTAGCATTATAAGGACACAAAATTCCAAAATGGCTGAAAATTTGACCACAGCTTCCTTGGGACTTTTCAAGAAAACAATTTCGGAATCACAAAAAAAAACATGGCCGACAGAGATATCAGTTTTTGGCAAAAAAATCACTCAAAAACTGGTTTTTTCGAAAAAAAAATTTTGATCAGTCAATACGAAACGTTATTGCCTACAAAAAGCTCTGTTGTCATTTTCTCGAAAACCTAACCCTTTCGAAGTTATTCAAGGTCAAGGTTGACAAAAATCACTTTTCAGCCAAAAAATACTTTGAATAATTCGGAAAGGTCAGGGTTTTCGAAAAAATTTGAAGAGGGGTATTTTCTAGGCAATAACGTTTTGTATTTACAGATCAAACAAATGATCAGTAGATCAAAAAAATAATTGTAGAAAATTTTATCTATTTAGGGACAATGCTTACTGCAGAAAATAAGATAAAGGACGACATCCATAGACGCATCGTGGCCGCAAATAAAACCTATTTTGCACTAGTCCCAGTCCTAAAAAACAAAGAAATTTCAAGACAGTGCAAGGCATACTATATAAAACATTAATCCGCCCAGTCCTATGCTACGGGTTTGAGGCTTGGACATTGAACTAACAAACAGAAATCAGGTTAAAATCTTCGAAAGGAAGATCTTAAGAAGAATATTTGGTCCTGTAAGGGTTAACCAGAACGAATGGCGGATTAGCACAAACGAAGAACTTCAAGAAATGTATGACGAATTAAATATAGCTACATACATAAGACTGAATAGACTGCGATGGCTTGGACACGTTGTACGAGCTTCAGAAGATAGAAAGCTAGCCAGGATTTTTAATGGTAGACCATCAGGAGAAGAAGAGTAGGGCGACCAAGAAATAGGTTGATGGATGACGTGCTAGCAGATATACGGAAATTTTGTATAACAAATTGGAGGGAGCTAGCAAGACGTAGAGACGACTGGAAGAGGAGACTTCGAGAGGCTCGAGTCCTGCAAGGACTGTAGCGCCATTCAAGAAGAAGATCAAAAAAAATTCGAAAAAAAAACAGTTTTTGAGTGATTTTTTTGCCAAAAAGTGATATCTCCGGCAGCCATGTTTTTTTTTGTGATTCCGAAATTGTTTTCTTAAAAAGTCCCAAGGAAGCTGTGGTCCAATTTTCAGCCATTTTGGAATTTTCTCTCCTTTCGTGCTTTTTTTTCTAATTTCGCCGGACGCCGGTTTAACTTTCCCAATGTTACTCATTCTCATATTACTCATTCAAAGATCCACTAAAAGCTAAGTACGCAGTTTTTTTAGGTTCACTTGGGCTCTTACCCTTATGCCGTCTAAGCCTTATAAGCCTTGTGTAACTTTGGTGACAAGAAGAACGAGAGTTGTGGTTCTTATTAAAGGTATCTAGTCAGTGGCTTGGAAGAAGCGAGGAGGTGACTCCCTGCCTCCCTCCTGTTTTGCTATTGTGCTAGACAGTTCTATACCGTCGGACTACTGTGTGATGTCTTAATTAATACAACTGAACTATCAACCTTTTGCTGGAGGACCTGAGTTAATCCGAGCTGTTTTCCTATCGAAAAACTCACTTTATTGGGAACCACCTCATAATTCCAAGAAATAGCCTTACCAATTAGACCCATTTAAACTTCCTATTGAAGTTTCTAGCACCACAATCGTTGTAGTGAAAACTGTATGGTTGCTCCAGAACCAGACTAACCGTATTTTGATCAAAACCCAAATTTCCAAAAAAACCCAATAAAACACTCTCTTGAAAATTCCTCGCACAACAAAAACTTGACGTATCTAAAAGTGATTAAATCTTAAATCGTCCTCTTTAGTAAACTACTACTTGGGAATCTTCTCTATTCAAAAGTTTAAGTTGGCAGATAAGGAAGCCACTCTCGAGTAAATACAATAAAAAAGGGAAAATTTTTAAAGATCCTTAAGGAGCTTTGTATTTTGCAAAAACCTTAATTTTTACTTTCCTCAGATCTTTTAAGTGGATACACAGTTTTCTCTTCTTCCCCATTTGATAGGCACAACAACAGGGCCCTGCTGAACCCTTTTTTATTCTCACGCTCTTATCCTGTTTACTCTCTACAAAGTGACACATCAAAAAAGGGATGGACAGGAAAACGTTGTCACTAGGCACTAAATAAAAAAAAAGAGGGTTAGCAAGTTTAATCTGAAAATAGATTCTTTGTTGGGAGCGAAATTTCGTTAGCCGCCCCTCACCCGTATTTCGCCCCTCTCTAGACAGGAGCACATTACGACTAAGACTTCAAGTTTTTTTTTTTTTTTTTTGGTGTGGATCCTCTTTACCGTGGACAAAAACATTAAGAAAGTGGTGACTGAAGAATTTAGATATTTTTGGGCAAAAGGGAGGCTTTTTATAGGATAAAAGTTTGACCATTTGAATCAATAGCAGGTGTGTACCTTTCGGATATAAACAAAGCAACAAAAGGAGAAAAGGTTTCAATTTGGCATTATTCATGGACATAGCAGAAAATAAATTAATCTCACCTTTTTAGCTTTATTTGATAAATGTGTGAGCCTTGATTTGTTGAAGAAGATTGATATGCGTTCTTTTGAAAAATTATACATCTATAGAAGAAATGTGCTTGACGTTTGAAGGTAGACCGATTCTTACTATGGTAGAAAGGTGCAGATTCTATCAATAAAAAGAGAATTCGGTTTTGTATTTAAATTGTGTATTTTAGTCTTATTTGTTGGTGTCTTCCTCTTAAAACAATGTTGGTTTTGATTTGAAAAAAAACGGTATATTTTATTGTGACAACAGGACTAGGCTGGATTGATCCTATTTAAAAAAAATTAATTAACATTTTTAGTAAGCACATAATACAAGCTATCAGTTCAAACTAACAATTCTAGCTTACAACGTTCTAGGAAACTTGTGTAAAAAGTGACTACAGTGTACATCAAATGGGTGACGTCACAATAAACACTTAAAGCGTGTTAAAATAACGGAGATTTTCAGTGAAGTACTTTCCTTTCTTTAATTTTCCCATGGTGGGAGGTGAAAACCTACTCATGATCCTGCATGATGATTATGTGCTTTTTTCTAGACTGCAAATCTCAGCTTTTGGAAGTGTGTAATTTTAACACGCTTAAAGTGTGTTATGTGACGTCACCCATTTGATTTACATTGTAGTCACTTTTTACACACTTAAAACGTGTAAAAAGTGACTACAATGTTAATGAAATGGGTGACGTCAGAATAACACACTTTAAGCGTGTTAAAATTACACACTTAAAAAAGCTGACATTTGCAGTGTAGCTGCTAATGCTCCTGGCATGGCTTTAACGTTGCTTCTACCTGCATCCACACAACGTCGGACCTCATCATGTGTCCGGTAAACTGGGGCTTACTACTCGCCCCTTTTCCTCTTTTTATTTTTGGGGTCGCTGCTCTGCTGGAGTCATCGTTGTATTTAAGGCCGCACACAAGAACTGGTTGGCATCATTCCTGCCTTCTCATGACGGACGTGGAAGCTAGTCTCTTCTTGAGAGATCCAGAAACCCTGAACAAGGTAGGTAGCAGGCCCATGCTGTTTCAGACGATCCAACTTCCTGAGTGCCGCACTGCGTTAGAGGGACCCCTCGGGGTCTTTTAATTCCCTTTCAGCTCTCCTTCTGCTGACAGCGTAATGTATCTTCTGCTCAATAACAGTCAAGAAGACAACGTTGGTGAACAGCTCTTCAACATTTCTCTCAAGTTTCGTGCTGTGGTTGGTGACTGCTAAACCTCCGGACCATATATCTCCAAGGAGTCCCCTTCAGCTATAAGCTTACTCAGGGAGGGTCGTGCTCACACGTCTCTTTTTCATCTTATTATTATTATTTTTTTTATTGAATGTTGATCTCTAACGAGTTTGAACGAGTATGAAACGAAAAGGTCTATCCCGACAAAGCTTATATATATATATTCAAGGCGATTACCCCGGATAGCTCTGAGTGGGACGAACTTATCCTTCCGCTGGGTCTAAAAAATCCCAATTGGTTTACCGACGGGTCAAAGATGGAACGTGGTACAGGGACTGGTGTCAAAGAACCCAACTCCAAGATCTCGATTGCAATGGGTAAGTGGCCCTCTGTTTTCCAGACTGAAATACATGCCAGTGAGAACTGAGCTAGGCTCAACCTTGAGAAAGGTTTAAAAGGCGTCATCATTAAAATCTTGTCGGACAGTCAAGCTACCATTAGGGCATTCACAACATGAAAGTTTTCCTCCAAAATAGTTGCATGGTGTTTTGACGTACTCCAGAGCCTGACCAGAAAAAATAGGTTCTCGCTCTGCTGGGTCCCCGGACACTGGAGGAGGGAGGGAGGGGTTTAAGACGTGGGTCCGGAGTTTATATATGATTATTGGATTTTCTTCAGTTCATGATTGTATTTTCTCCTCCAAACACCATTTTCGTTTGCTCGTTTATGGCACAGGAATTTGTATGGCTTTCTCTCTTTTGCACGAACGATAAAAGAGCTTTAATTTGCATTTCCACTTTGAGTTTCGGATGTAAACGGGATTTTATAGGTTACCAGCCAAAAAAATTCGGAGTGCTACTAAGGGAAACGAAATTTGAGCGCTGTTAATGTGCTCCTAACGGTCCATTGGGGCTTTAAGAAATTGTATAGGACGAAGAAAACGGGCAATTATCTTGGGGACTACAAAGGGTACCGTTAACATACACAATAGACCCGTTCTCGTTCGATTACGAAGGTCACGCAGCATTTGGCGTGATTAGTACTTAGTTGGGGGACCGCTTTGGTAAAATGATACTAGCATTTGGAAAGTAAAGGCAATTGGAAAAGGTGAACAGAAATAAAAGCTTTTCGACACCGACATGAATTCTTTATTAAAAAGCTTTTTTTTTATTGTTTCTAAAACACTTTCAAAGAAGCATTAAAAGTCATGCTCCCAGCTGCGGACAAGCAATGTTAACAAATATATATAGAACTTATAAAGGAAGGGAACGCTGCAAGCTTTTAAGGAGTGTTCTTAGATTGCTATTGCACCACTCCATTTCCCGCTGGGTTTGAATTTATATCCCATGTAAGCTAAGTCTGCGGTGCAAAGGCCAAAAGACCTATCTGCAAAAAGCTCGTCTCGTTCAAAGTTTTCAAAATACATGAAACTGGAGCAAATAAAGTAACTGTTCAAAGTGATAACTTTTAATAAAAAAGTGCAATCAGTCTGAAATTTTTTTTAAAGATAAATATGAAAATTTTATATCAAAAAATGGAAACAAAGCCATTTTGACCTATAATTCATATAGGTCATTTGTCCTTTGCACGGCAGAAGTATTTGTAATCTGTCCTTGCCGAAAATCGAATTTTGCATACGCTTAAGGCAGAAATGTCAAAAAAGGTACTCATCGATTCTCAAGGAATCGACTACTTTTGAACGAGTAAAAAGTACTCATTGAGTAATTTGCTTTCATACTACTCATGAGTATTTACTCGAGCACTTTCCACCGATTTCGTATCCCTAGTTCTGACAGGTCTCCTTCAATTCTTATTCTGCGTATTATCCCATTCACTGTCATTATTTTTGCCCAGAAATTTGTTTTTTAGTCTTTTTACAGCGTTCTGTATTTAGAACTAGTCCTTTTGTTCTCAGGATCTCCCCATCCTTATTTTTACCCTTTGTTTTTCTGGGGTTGAAACCGAATCGTTGCTCATTTACTTTGTTATATCGTTTCCTAACATAGGCCTCGAGTCCCAAATCCGGCGGATCGGAGTCAGTGCGGATTTGACACTTTACAATTCCCTAATCCGCCGTGTGGGTGTAATCGTGAATCTTACGTATAGCAATGACAACCTGTAAACGATCTCCGAGAACAAAATTAAGGAATCTCAACGTAAACATACGTAGGGCCGTCCTAAGATATTCGGCGCCCGTGGGCTACTAAAAATATTGCGCCCCTCTTGGTAAGAAAATACACGGGATGTCTGAGGGGAGCGGGGTGGCCGGCAAAGTTAGACAAAAGTGTCAGAAGTAGAAAAAGTCAATTTACACTAAAAACGAAAAATTCATACAAAATTAAAAAAACAACATATAGTTCGGGGAAACTAGCAAAAAAACTGCACGAAAGGAGACAAAATTCCAGAATGGCTGAAAATTGGTCCAGAGCTCCTCCAATTTCGGAATCACAAAAAAAAACATGGCCGCCGGAGATAACGCGTTTTCCTTGTATCTCAGTTTCTATAGGTCGTATAACCCCGTGCGTGGCCCCAAAATGTTGGCAATGAAATTGTCTACAACTTTAGTTCTTACAAAAATGTTGACCCGATTAACCCTTTTAAAGTTATTCAAGGTCAAAGTTATCAAAAATCACTTTTTGGCCAAAAAATCGACCAAAACGAAACGCTATTGCCTAAAAAAAACCCCTCTTGTCATTTTTTCGAAAACGCAACCCTTTCGAAGTTATTCAAGATCAATGTTTCCAAAAATTACTATTCGGCCAAAAAATCACTCAACAATTGATTTTTGCAAAATTTGTTTTTCATCCACTTATACAAAACATTATTGCCTACAAAATACCCCTCTTGTCATTTTTTCGAAAACCTTTCGAATTTTTGCAGTAAATAGTAAAAACTCTAGTAAATTTTGCAGAAACTAGTAAATACATTTTAAAATAAAATAATTTTATTTGACGTTAGTTAAGCAGCACTTTGTAAGGATATTAAAAATAATATTTAAAATATTACAAATTAAAACAACTTAAAAATACATAAAGCAAAAAAAACACGCAGAATATAATGGGGCCTATTGGGGCCTATTCTGTCAGTAAAATTTTATCATTTTATGTTATGTTATGCCATAAAATAACAGGATTCTCTAAAATCCTATTCTGTCCGACAAATTTTATTTTATTTTATCGATTGTAACATAAAATATTTCCTGTTGCGCTTCATAACATAAAATAATCTAAGCAGCACATTTTACAAGTATTTTAACCCATTTTATGAAAATAACAGACGGGAATTGACATTTGCGAGAAAATAGTTTTCATTGAGTTTTGAGTTAAATTAAAAATTAATATGCCCAACGCATTACGAAAATTGTATTTTGTCAGATACTTTAATTTGCGCTTTGATTTTGTTTGTTTTCATTCATAATTTTATTTGTTTTCATTTTCAACCGCTCAGCTGTTCAAAACGTAATAGAACCCATAGCGGATTGTACTAAATATTTTATGTTATCTGTTCATAAAAGACTTCATAAAATAATTTTTAGAAAGTATGACAGAATACTAATTTTTAAAATATTTTATTTTTATTTTATGAAGAAGAAATTTTATCATCATAAAATAACATAAAATATTATTTTATGAAAAATTACAGAATAGGGCCCAATATCTCACTTGACATGTTAAATGCAAATGAAAGTAAAGTGTAATGTGTCATACCGTCATTTCCTTTACTATCGTAATGAAAGTTACCATCATAACGAAGGTATAGTGTGTCAAGAGTATTATAATATGTATTTATGTGGAATTCGTTATTGGCATCAAATTTAACTTCTTTCGACGTATTTTCGTCCTAGTTTTTTTTCCTTTGCGTATTCGTTTATACTCATCACATCCGGACAATTTTATACCTTCAGATTTGTAAAGGTTAAACTATTTTGTATTTCGTTTCGGCTGTACAGATTTTTCTAAAGAAGCGGATAATTCAATAGTGCTTTCAGTTACAGTCAGGCCCGCCACATAGCCTTTCGGGGCCTGGAGCTAAAAAATGATTGGGGCCTTTAAGGGGAATGAAATTTCAAAAAATCTTTTACTAAAAAAACGGTCGCTTCTTGATTTCCGAATAGGTCTTAAGTTACTAAGTGCAGCTAGGTCCACATTTTGTCTTGCAATCTATTTTTGGGGCCTATGACCTGGGCCCGGGCAATTCGCCCCATTGTGGCGGACCTGGTTGTAGTAGCAACTTTTTGAAGTGATATATTAGTTTTATCTAATATTTAGCTCCAAAATGCTACCATAATAGCAGTTTCCAGGGATTTGAACTCATTTTACAACCCCTCAGCTTCAACTTTTGTTACAGGCTTTTGAAAGTTATATTCGTAAATTCTATCCAAAGCTTCTTTAAAATTTTCATAACCAATTCCCATAACGAATAACCATTGTTATTTGATTCTTTCTGTAATGAAAAGTATTTAAATAAAAATAACATAACTAAAAATAACAAAAAAAAATAACAAAAAAAATAACAAAAAAAATAAAACCAACAAAAATTGCCGCCCCGAAATGGCTTGCGCCCCGGGGCTACAGCCCATTTAGCCCTGTGGTTAGGGTGGCCCTGAACATACGGCATTTTGGACATAAGTGTCAAATCCGCACTCACTTCCGATCCGCCGGATTCGGGAATGGAGGCCATAGTTTCGGCTATTCGCTTCTTCTATTTTCAACATTTCATTTTCCCAGTACTCCTTTTTCTTCGCTTTGTTCACTGTTTTATCCTGCCTTCCTTTTACTCTGTATGTCTCCACCCCATTTCTAGTTCTGTGTTTCTGTACCATGCTACATTCTTTTCCTGCGCTACTCGTGCACAATCAATGTTAAAGCATTCATTTCTTCGTTCCCACGGTTTGTATCCTAGAGCGTTTTATGCTGATCCTTTGATTATTACTGAGTTTCCATGAGAGTTTAACCAGAGTTAAGACCTAGTTATACGTCAGGGAAACAGACACAGTTAAGAGTTTTCGTTAAAGATTTTCAACTCTGCTCAACTCAACGAAAGTAGGTCGGTTGAACTGAGTTCGCGCGCACAACTAAAAACAGCACACTGGCAAAGGTACAAAAAGTGAAAATGCCGCGCCTCGCTTGGACGTCAGAAGAGAATTTATGTTTAAAAAAAAACTTTTAAAAAAAATCTATAATAAAATTAATGTATGGAAAAACATGGAGGAAGACGGAAGGCAAACATGGAAACGCTTAGAGTTCAGTCGTTGAGTTGAAGTGTCATTTCAACTCAACCACAACTCAACTCGGCTCCCATGGAAATTCGGTATATGTGAAGCTCGTAGGAGGAGATTTGGACTGAGTGGTGAGTGTCCGAGGATCTGTCATCATGCTGTGCATCCACTCCGTTGGAGACGCCTCACAATCACCCTTAATAGATTCAATCCAATAAAACGATTTTTTTTTATACGAAAATCTCTTTGATAACAATAAAAATTCGTCATTTTCTCGTTTTCTCGCTCCTGTGCCGAAAGTCCAATTTCATATCTACACTATTCAAAAGGGCAGAAAGATATTTTAAGGGTTCAAAATTTCTAACATTATAAAGATAAAGTCTACACAAAAAGTTAACTAAAGCCACACAAAAGATATTGAAACAGAGATGATCACAAATGAAAATGTTAGGGCGGTGGATGCAAAAAGAGAACCTCACGATGGATAAGAAAATTCCGGTTGTATCCCAGGGGTAGATGTGCCGCCGGTCAAATTTGACCCCCATATGGCGTTAATATTATCCTAAACTTCATAAAACATTGATATATGCTGGAGGTGCTTCGGGCATCCGACATCCTGGCAATAAAATAGTATTAGTGATATGCCTGATCGTTAGGGGATGATTTATGAGAGCCGGGTGGGTTCATTGGTGCTTTTTCATCTTCTTTGCCTTTCTTTTATACAAGTATTATAGTATATAGAAAGAGGGCCTTGACTCGTCTCGACTCTCGGCAGGGATAAGCATAATCCTTCTCGTTGAAGATTGATTTCCTTCTGCGTGCATAGTGGGCTTATGCGGTTTTAATAGAACGCTCCACATTCTAACACTGGAAGAATACATTTCGGGGAAAAATTTTAATAAATCTCGTCTACGTCTGAGCTGTTTTTCTCTTAGCTTTTTGTTGAATGATGATAAGAAAAGAATTTTCAAATAAACTTGAGTCAAGGTCGGGGATTTTTAATAGGTTCCCAGCACGTCAACTGTACATCATAGTGGCACCCAGGGATGGAGAGAGCTGACGGAGAATATTCATGGAATAGAAATTCCGGTCCTGGGAGACAGGGTGGTGTGTTTGCGTCAGAGGGCGCACAAATTTAAAGGGGATTTTAAATTTTATTATAGACTAATTCTGATTCTTTGATTAAATCATAAAAACAAATGATTTTTGCCTAGTTTGAAAAACAAATCAAACCGTAAATCGCTTTTAAATATCGCGCAACCTTAAAGCCTCTCTCTCTCTATACAAAACGCTAAATGGAGGCCTTTCGATCCTTTGGCAAGGAATTAATCGCGAGCCTTTCCTATTCGTGCATAATTAATTGCGAATGAAAACTCGACCCTTTCGCAAAAAGTTGCTCCGACTGGCAGAATTGTATACGGAAAAGGACTGGTGAATGTTGGGAGTCCTTCAGTAGCATAAAAGAGGGCCCTCAGCTGATATAAATTATAATTAAAAAAGGGCATTAGCTTATTCGCATATAAAATGCCTAATTAACTCGACGGGTTGGCACTCCAATTGCTTCTGCTGTAGATTGTCGGTGGTCCAGTCTTTGGGGAGAAATCAACCCCAATTAAAAAATTGTTAACAAATGTTGTTTGGGGTATTGCAGACCCTTAACTCTATATCATCTTTGCCTTGACTTTTTGACTTTTGCCAGAAGTTAGTTTCGGGTTTTAGCATTTTGGGGGCAAAATGGTAAAAGGGTTTGATTTTCTAAATGGGCGCTTCAAAAGTTTCTGTATGTAGTACATCAAAGTCTAGAGATGGATAATGGTACATTTTCATTTCGATTTACTTTTTATTGTCCTTAAAGTCGCACAATTTATAATAAAAAAAACAACAAACAAAAAAAAACAAAAAACGTGGCAGGATTATTTTTTTTTTCGTGTTTCCGTTTTGTATAGATTATTTTTTAAATCACTGCAAATAAATTTAAAGGAGTTTTTTTTGTACTCGTTAAGCGCCATAACGAATTGGCTCATTTCCAAAAGAGAATTTTTTTTTAATAAAAAAAATAAAACTTGGTAAAGTATCTTTTGGGGAATATTGTAAAATGCAGAAGGTGTTGTTAATTATTTTATTCCTGTTGGACGGGTTTTTATGAAATTATGCACACATGTCAAGCACCAAGTACCATATAAAATTATATGGCATTTTAAGCAATTTTTTTTTGTTTGGGGGTAGTTTTTTCAGTAAGGGTAAAGATAAAGGGAGAGATTCTTTTTATGGGCTACGACTAAGCTTGGAAAGCACGCTTTGTAAATTCGTCACGTCGATTATGACATAGTGTTATGGCCACGTGTTTTATCAGGTGACGATGAATTCCCAGTGTTTGAACCCTAGAACCGTATTACACTAGTTTAGAAAGACAAGCTGTAGGAGATTGTTCCAAAGTCAAGTTGCTCTATTTAAAAATGATTCTACCAAACGCGTATAGATGACTTCTTTGATGTGATGTGATAAACTAAGTTTGGCAATCACGCTTTGTACTACCAGTCTGTCATTTTGTTCGGGCCATAGTTAAATGGCTTAATCTGGCTAGGATGGCCATGATAGACCATCGAGAGACCGAGACAAGACGAGATTTTTAAGACTCTCGTCTCGACCTCGGTAAGTCTCGACCATTTCGAGTCTCGTCTCCACTCCCGGCGAATCTAGCGAATCCTAATCTCGCC
The DNA here is from genome assembly GCA_963855945.1 of Thereva nobilitata. Lineage (NCBI taxonomy): Eukaryota > Metazoa > Arthropoda > Insecta > Diptera > Therevidae > Thereva > Thereva nobilitata. Next base: position 178,916,392 of record OY979695.1, read on the forward strand.
TCGTCTCGCCTCGTCTCGGGGCGAATATAAATCACGACTCTTATACTTATAGACCCGAGAGAAAACAAGAGGCAAAAATGTCTTTATATGTGCATGAGTACCACATCCCAGCTTTGAAAATAACTTTCAGATACTTTATTTTACCAGACTTGTTTGCTATTATTTTGCCGACGAGATCTCGAGCGAATAATCACGTCTCGACAAGAATATGTTTGTCGAGACCGAACTTTACTCTCGTCTCGTTTCTCAAGTCGAGACCAAAACGAGACTCACGAGTTTGTCGAGATCTCGTGATGCTCTAGGCCATGAGAGTACCAACTAGTGTTGGGTAGGACACGATTATAAAATGAGTTTGTAATAGGTGCCTCTTTTTTTTTGAGCCAGTACAATGTCATACTTCAAATGAGGCAAGGTGCTATTGTAATGCCCAAATGACAAAAACAAGCAGATTAAAAAAAAGATAGAAAATAAATACCAATGAATTCTAATATTCATTAAACTGCCTTAGAGTAAGTAAGAAATCTAGGCCTCCACAATGTACAGCGGCGGACAACTAATTAGAAACAGTTTCATAAAAATTGCATTTATACATTTTTTATGTTTTTCTGTAGCAATCCTGTTAGGAATTCATAATGATATTGTTATTGATTTCCTTCTATCATTATATATTTTAAAAGAAATTAAGAGGAGGTGGTGGGAATTCTTTAATTTGATTCCTACATAAAAACTGTATAAATGCAACTTTTATGAAACTATTTCTAATTAGTTGTCCGTGGCCATATATTCATATTTTGCAATCCCACCTCGCCTTCTTATTTTATATATTTTTTTAAGCTTAAATCCAAAATGGCATCATACCCACCTTTTTGCTAAACTTACAGTAAAGGAAAACGCGTTTAATTCTATATCGCAAAAACTATGCATTTTACGAGAAAAATGTATATTATCTTTTTTGTAGATAAATAAGTGATTTAACTTTCTTGTTTGGCACTTTTTTGTGTAAAGTCAATATCAACGGAGAAATAGTGCTTCAAACTTCATATATCACTTTCTTTGCACTGTATTAATGGTCGTTAATAGTAAATTTTACATGAAAAAATCCTTCGTAAGACTTATAGAACGCACGATTATCTATAATTTTTGTTATTATCATTTTTTACGTAGGGCTACTATTGCACCAGTTACAGCGCTTTAAGTGTCGAAAAACGTAGATTCAAAAGTAATTTTTCCCAATATACAGGGTGTATACCGCTAAGTTTACAAGGCGGCCGGCTGTGGATAGGTTTTGGATAGACGAACAAAAAATCGTACGGAAGGGACGGTAAAAAGGGGCTAAAATTGAAAAAAATTCTGCCGCTGCGTTTGTAGCTTAGGGCTTAATAACCGTTAAATACTAGTGGCAGACATTTTTGACCATTTGCACCCTCCCCAAGCCAACCCTAGCTGAAGTTGACATTTCACCCCCACACCTTTGCAATTCTCTTGGTAGGCCAATTACTATTCTTACAAGCTTGCCCAATTTCATCCACTGATAGTTTTTCTCATTTACACATTCTTCAAATTAATCCTCAGAAGAGTCAATGTAACCAATAAAATCGTTTTCTGAAAAAAACAAGTGTGGTGCACGCTTCAAAGTACCGATTAAAACAAAGGGGCCTAACAACAAAATCTAAAGCTTTGTACGAGTAAAACTAAAGCTTAAGCTTAAAGCTTTTTAGAAAGGTTTCCGAATACGTAAGGAAGATGTTAGGATTCCCCCATTTCATCTGTAATGGGGTTTGCCTCATAGGGCCCTTATGAGAAACTGATATAGGGCATACCTCATTTCAGTATTGCAGATTTGCAGTGTCGTGCTCATAAGGATTCTAAGGAGAACACCTTCTTTCGGCATGTCCGTTATTTGCCACACGGGGCCAACACGCTGCATGAGGCATGCCCCCTTTAAATGGTGGACTATTAAAAAATGGAAATACGATTTTAGAAAGAACTTATACAAGCCAGATAGAGTTTGGGAGGAGCTGTTGTTGGCCTGCACAGCTCATAATGAAAAGAAGAAGAAAAATCTGTAGAGTTTGATAAAGTGTGAATTTCAGCAATTTAATTGATTTTGGAATAAATGAGAACACAAATAATATTTTGTTACTGGCCAATATTTTGGGTACACATGTTGTACAATGTACAAGCAAAGGGCTTCTGGGAAATGTGTGCTTCTGTGCACAAAAGTATCGCTCTGATTTCGAGCTATACCTACTATATCCAATGATGGTTTCAAACAAACAACAATAATTTTTTTAATATAAATAATATTTAATTCGATATTTTATAATATAGTAAAGTCATAATAGGTCAAGAAAAAGTTTAAAACAATAAAAACTAAATTTAAATTTCACCGAAAAAATCATATTGTTTAATGATTGAATAAAATTTGATACAACTAATACGATTTTGTGAGCCTGAATTAATTTATTACATTCGACAATACTCGAATTAACACTGAACGTCCTATTAAGGATGCACGTAGTTTTTTTAACAAACCTCATTCTCGATATAAATATTTACATAGGGTTTTTTCAATTATCCATGGACTCACTTTTAAATTTTTCAACAAAGGAAATCTCATTACTCCCTCAACAGCAATTATTATGTCACAAACTAAAAAAGCGCGCGTACTTCATACAGCATATAACTCTTTGGAAATAAAAAAAATGTGTTATGGCCTATTTATCAGAAATTCACGTTGAAGTCAAAACGTGTGGTGGCAGTTTATTAAAATCCCGATGTTGAGCACAACAAAGGCGGCAAAGGATTCTGAGAATGGGACTATGGAGCGCTTGCTGTAGGTGGTATCAGAGCACTGTAAACACATAAATCGATTAAGCTCCATAGCTTTACTCACAATTGCCCACAATATATACATATAAATATATGAATATACTCTTCGTCGCAGATGTGCCAGGAGCGATATAGGTACACGCATGTATAAAGGATGTCGCGTATATTGATTACAGGACGATTTTATTCTTTCCATATCGGCTGAAAGGCTGTCATCCATCAAAATGTCGAAAATTGCGTCTCATTTTGAATGGATCCTTACTTTAAGGTTAAATAAATTAAGAAATAGGAAAAAAGGACTCCCATTGAGAGCAGATCCTGTCTACGGGCTTATCGTCTAAACGAGCTAATGTCAGGGGATGCCCGCTTCTAGGCCCCGAAAACACACCGAGTTCCTTAGATTCAGAATCCTTTTTATGATTGCGGTACATATATAACGGCGTAATCCATTTACGATATTACTGCCACATCAGATCCTTATTGCCCCATAGCGCTGCCCTACCGATGCGATTGTTCGGTGACCTATCAAATCTGTTGCTTTGTCCATGAATAATGCATTCGGTGCCAAAGGGGGCCCCGGGCAAGTATACTGATTTAATTCTAGTGTGTATGCAGCCACTCTCTGTCTCTCTCTCTCTGGGGGTGTGGGACGGCTGTAAAATGTCCTTATTGCTTTGACATGTTTTATCTTTTCGGGGACTTAGTTAAAGAAGTAAGCCCCATGAACTTGGTGTTCCTTTAAAAGTATGCCTTCGCTCTGACAGACAAGACAAAAAAGGAGCTTAAGAGATTTGTCAAATTATTTTACGTATTGGATGAATTCCGGGATAATGGCTCTAAGGATTGAAGGAAATTGTTTTCTTGATACCAAAACAAAGAGGATTCGCAATCGGATTATACTTTGACATTTTTTTTTCATTAATTAATAACTGAACATGTCTTATGCTTTGAGAATATGTATTATGAGACAATCGACTAGCTTAGACGCATAATCTGCACTGTTATGTAATTAGAAAAAAAGCCTCCTTTCAACACACTCTGTAGCTCTGTTTTACTGGTTAACTTAACATGTAATACACCTGCAGAAACTCATCAAACAAGTACGTCCTAGAAGCACTATTTTCAGCAAGTTATATCGAATCTGCGATGACGATATGTATGTCAAAGCTACGAGGTAAGCCGTTTTGTACTATCGACTGTTCTAGAATGCAACGTCGAAAAGCAAGGTCTAGTTCGGACGTTTACTTTGTTGATTGAACACGAGGCTTCCTCGTTTATTGGGGTTCGAACTGATAGCAACATAGAGACAGAAGCGTAGCTTGCCAAAGTAGTGCCCATGGGAAACACTGAACCGACGTCCTTATTTAAATTATTTCATTAGCCATTCTTTTGTTTTGGTCTTGTTCGTCTTTCGGTGACAATATCCCATTCTTTACAGAGATTAAGTCCTTTTTCCAGTGAGTTCTTTAACAGCCATCTTCAAAATAGTCTCTGAGCGCTTTCAAAGTCTTGACAGCATCGTGGAATTTCATGGTCGGATCTTGTAGTCTCTTGAACACGGTCAGCGCGAATTGGTATTGTATTTCAAAATCCTAGTAAAGTCAGAAAATCGTAATTCAACGTTGTGCAGATGCACAATTTGTTTTAAAGCTTAAACAAACCATTTAAAGCTTTGAAAGCTTAAACAAAAGCCTTTAAAGCTTAAATAAAAGCTTTTAAAGCTTAAAAAGGCTTTTAAATCTTAAACAAAAGCTTTTGAAGCTCAAACAAAAGCTTTTAAAGCTTAAACACAAGCTTTTAAGCTTAAATGAAAGCTTTCAAGCTTAATTAACTTTTAAAGCCTAAATAAAAACTTTTAAGCTTAAAAATCTTATAAAGCTTAAATAAAAGCTCAAATAAAAGCTTTTATAGCTTACATAAAAGCATTTAAAGCTTTAATAAAAGCTTTCAAAGGTTATACAAAAACTTTTAAATGACCCCTTTAGATTTCCGACTATTTTCAGAAAGTTTTGAATCCGTTCTTTTTGGGATGTACCCCGGAATTCTCAGTAAACCCCGAGATAATGGGAATTTTTGGGCATTTTCCACGGGAATGCAGAAAATGGCTCATAACTACTGAACCCCTTGGAGTTTTCCGAAGAACTGAATGATTTTCTACATATGTGAGGTGTTCCTCCGAAACCGGGTTTAAGATTGCCAGTAGTTTTAATAAAGCAAGACAGCTTCCTTGATTAGAATTATCGGCTCTTTCAAGTGATTCCCCAAGAGGGAATGGCTCTTTGAAGTGGCGCCCATGGTCCTGCCATGCCTGCCCTACCCTAGTTACGCCACTTTATAGAGGATAACGAATTGCTCTGAAGAGTGATGTCATGATGGAAGAAAGGATATTATCTAGGTGAGAGAAGTGGAAAAACGAATTGCAGTGGTGTGGAATCGAACCCTGAACCTGTGGGATGATAGTCTGGCTGCTCGAGCCCTACTGAGGCACCAATGATCTGGTATGTCGCAGACTAAGATGATTTAAGATTAAACGTTGACTATAAGGGCCTGTAAAGTGCTTGTCGGCTTTGTCGGAAATACTAGTGGCATATGGAAAATTCTGCCAATTTGAATTATGAACGTTGAAATTATCCGCAACAATGATTTTGTGGAGGATTCTCAAAAAACCGGTTCGAGCAGATATTAGCATATGGTAGATGATTTATAGACAACTATTCGAATATTATTCAGTTCATGCTATGAGTTCCAAAAATACAATGAGGGTATCTACACTGGTATTCCTTCAACTGTTACCGAACCCGCTTTTTAGGAGAGGGGCATAGAAAGGACAAGAGCGGGGAAATGTACTCATTTGGTAACAGTTGAAGGAATACTAGTGTAGATACCCTCAATAACTTGTTGGTGGCAAGAAAAAACTTCTACAGAGGCTGCAGTAACCACTCGGACATGCCAAAGATGGTTTACAAAAATTCGTTCGCGTAACTTCTTTGACAGATGAACTTAGGAAGTGATCCCCGCAGTATTATCTGGACCTTCTCCAAAAATTTAACTGCGTTGTTCATTGCCATCTTCTAGAACAACCCCTTGGATTGTTATAGCGCAAAACCTCTTTCCTTAAAGCGAATTTTGCTACTAGGACATTGCACCATGGCGTGACGAACATGATCGACTGGTAGTATAAGGAACGATTGCTGAGCTTTCAACTTCTCCTTAAAGGAGAGGAATTTAAAGCATACTCATCTCAAGCTCCTAATCCAAGTAATCAGTTGCCTCAACTTCCACCTTTAAGCTCGTGAAAGGCACTTCATCTTCCGTTTTCGGTCCGGCTCCACCCAGCAGTCTTGCCGAATATAACCAAAAAAAAAAATAACTTAAGAACCCCATTAAAAGCACATTTGATAATCTATCATCCATTTTTTTTGGTATCAAAACAACTCTGACAGCAGACCTCCCCGCTTTGATGAAAACCCCTAAAATATTTAAGTCCTTAGCACCATGTCATGCATAACATGAATGTGTAATAAGCTATATATTCCATACCATCAACGGGTATCCTTTCTGCTATCAACTGCCGGGTGATAGCCAGTTAAACACAAACACGTGGCCAAAAATTGGTTTTCGTCAGTGTCTCAGTGCTTGACCATTAAAGTGAGACTTGTCGAGTGTCGGTTTTATTTTTTGATTTTTTTGTTTTATATACAGGAACTGTCGTCATCGTCGTCAAAGGATATTTTGTGTATCCTGTTTTAAGGACATTGCAAGTGGATACATCTCAAATAGACATCAATTTCGGCCGAAAAGTGCCGAGCAAACATGAACGCATTTGCGTGAAATGAAATGAGTAAACGAACTTAAGTTGTTCAAACACACGTCATCCCTCTGAGGCTTTCCACGTATTTGGATGGTGCTAAATCCTAAGTAAATAGGACGAAGGCAAAAGGATGTTTTTTTCCCCACTGTAACGATGACAATATATGTGACTCGGTACATACAAGGGTATTTGGAGAGAGTATGGGGAACGTAAGGCATATACAAGGCGACGACGACGACGACGGCATATAAAGATACACTAGGGCGAGGACAAGACAGAATCACAGTGTTTGGTGGAAAATTGCCTCAATGTCCTGAATATACCAAGGAAAATTAATTTTCTTTGAGTTTAGGATGGATGCCTTCTGTTTGCCTTTCATACATATCTGAGATACTGGATAAAAATACTCTCTCTCTCTTCAGCTTATTTTGCAAGAGCGTTGACAGGCTACGTACAGGAACAGGAGCACGAAGCGGTCTTGATGGGTTTGTCGTAAGTCTTTTTGACTTTATGAGCCATTACTTAAAGAAAACACAAAGTCACAAGTTTTGTCGTAAAACAAGTTTATGCTTGATGGGAAGACATTTTTATCCACACACAGTTTCCCAGCCTAAAAGGAAACTTGAAATGTTTGATGTATTTTGATGAACTGCTTAGTCTCAGTTGATGACATCTTGTTTAAGTCCTTTTTTTTATTTTCCTTGATATGATTTTGAGTCAAGCGGAATCGTTTATAGTGCGGAACATTTTTAGCCTAGTTATCCTTATTCCAAATGACTTTTGAGGGAAACCATTTTTACTTTATCTTTGAATGAAGTCAACCAGATTAATGTTGACTGATCTGCTTTGGAGAGGATATGACATCATATTGCAGAATAAAAAGGAGTTTTGTGAAAAAATAATAAAAAAAAAAATCATTGAATATGGAAGCGGAAACTTGTCGACCTCAATTGAATCGGATAAAGTAAATCAATTACTCATTTCGGTCATTCTCGTTTTAAATGAATCCTTTTTGAAATGAGAAAATTAATTCACTTTGTATATTGGAAAATAAATTAAATTGTTACATTAATAATGAAAAAAAATCCATAAATTTCCTTTTAAAATATCGACATTTCATCGACATACAATCATCAGCAATTGTATGAACGTATGTATGTCAACTGCTTTCTTATAAGGCAACATGCATGTATTAATTGAAATCCCTATGGAAGGAACAATAGATGTAGATAAACAAGGATCATGAGGTGATGATACTTGTTAAGTAAATAGAAATTTATACATTGTCGGAGTTCATTTCGTAGCTGGGAGACCATTTTAAGATGTCACCAGCAATCTAGGGGTAAGGGTGCTCTACAAACGAAATTTAGAATGGGTTTTTATTGATTTATGGTTTAAGCATGAAGACTCATAAAATGAGGAGATGCCTCTTCATACTGAGGGACGTAGAAAGTAATTTCGTTTTTTTTATCAAGATTGTCGTTAACCGTATTTTTATATAGTCAAATTAATTTAAAACAATATTTTCGACGGTAGTTACAACTCTGGAAGCCACCGTTAGGTATAGTTGTTCACTAGACAATTAAACACGAGTTTCGGTGCCTCAGTGAAAAAATAAACCATCAGTCAGACAAAATTCGGAGTTAACTCGCTGACAGCATTAGTACGTCTTATCTTACACCCTTTCTGCATCATCTTTAACTCGACTAACCCGGAATAGAATCATAGATCTCCAGCGAAGCGCTGAGATTTATGAAGCAGAGGTTTATGATTCGGCGTAGTTTATCACTCGTTTTGTAGTCTGTCACCATTTCAAATATGCTCTCACTAAGCAAACCCCAAACTTAACCCAATGCTGATGGAGATCAATATCAAGGTGTCAGGGTATACCTTAGTGCAAAATTTCTCCGCACATACGGGAATATTCATGTTTATTAAGAAAACACATGATCTTCCAGAAGATGGGCAATAGTACATCTTCTGATCGTAACCATTTAAGGGTGAAAATATTTCTGCTAAACTATTACTTTTTCTTCGGGATCTAGGTACTTGTATTAGAAATGAAGCCTCCTAGTAGTATAGTTTCCTAATCCTCTTCCTCCTGCTTCTTCTCTACCTCCACCAAGCTGCCTGGTCTGCCTTCACCCAGCGTGAATGCTCATCCAAGACACAGCCAAAAATTGAAACCTGGATAAAACTCCCCCACAAGATCCCTCACAAGACCCCTCACCATGAAAGCCCATCTCTAGTCGAAGCAAATGCACCGACCCTCATTGGAACCCGGCTCAGCAAGATCCCGCCCAAGATACAGCGAAGTTCAAAACTACAGATTCTATCTGTTCGGTCCACTGACATATAGATATGGACTGCTAAATAAGCAAAATCCCATACAAAAAAGTGGCACCAAAAACTATCGTTGTCACGTTCCCCCGGTAAAATTCTATGAACTTTAATCGGTTTTAAAATAAAAACAGTTCAGTGCATGTCAGCGATATAAACATAATTAGAAAAAACTAGACAGCTATAGAGTTTTTTCTTCTTTCTCTACTTTCGTTATTTTTAAAAGTTCGTTAAACAGAGGGAAAGAACCCTCACATATTTAAAAAAAATACATTTATTTAACGAAAAAACTGCTACTAAATAAAAAATAATGATGGAAAATTATTTCTATCAATTATAACATACATCTTATTACTTATTTTCCTCTAAATTCGAAAAAAAAATTGTTGTTCACATAGAAAAGGTCTTCTTCTTCTGGAGAAAAATGGTGCCATTGAAAGTTGTCAATTAGCAGTCCATATCTATATGTCAGTGGTTCGGTCCTATTGTTCTCAGACGAACCTAAAACTAAAAACAAACCGGATCAAAATAAAACACATAGATTTATATTTAAAACCACATTATTTATTAAAATCCAACGTTGACATTAATCACTTAGCACTAACTTTTATACTATAAACACGAAATATGTACAAAACAACAGACACTAAATTGAACCACCAACACTAACATTTCAACACTAAAAAGAAATCCCTGGAATTTCCACATCCGTCAATCCATGAATGTCAGAATTCCCTGCAAAAACAAGTATTAATAATAAAATAGCAAATATTTATACAAACTTTCATCTCAAAGAATACACAAAAACCGAAGTCAAAATGCCGTCGGCAAATCGCACATCTAGAAAATAAAAAATAATCAACGAAATTTGGAAACAAATTCCACAAAGGCACTTACCTCCCAACACTGAAACTGGACTCCGCCTCCCGATTCTCCCACCTAATCACCAAAAGGGATCCAAAATATAAACTAAATTTAGTAAAAAACTAAAACTGAAATAGCAAATACTTACCAACAAACAAACCCATTTGACGTCCATGAGCAAAACAAGGAACAGCTGATCGACAGACATCCAGAATAACCAGAAATTATGTAACATAAGGCAATATTGCCATCCCCACTTAAGGCTATTGTGCGAAGTAAAATAAATACCAGCGCACAATCGAAGTCAAATCAGATTGCCTTCAATCTTTATAGTGTACTGAGCTATAAGATAAGAATCGTCCTGAGATTCTAGAAGGAATATCAAGTTCTAAGAATCTGCTAGCGAATTGAACTAGCATTCAAGAACACAAGAATCTGCTAACGTTTTGAGTTAGCATTCAAAATCACAAGAATCTGTTAACGCATTGAGTTAACATTCTAAAAGACTGTATTAAATCAGTCCCAATAAAAATTCCAAGATTGTCTTGAGATCTTGAGCCAACTATTTATTATAATTAAAGTTGAAGTTTCAACAACTATATCAGTGCCAACTACAAGCAATATTTCCGCTAACTGGGCAGTTGATTGAAGGAAGGCAAAGCAACGCAGAAAAGCAGCAGAATCAGAAGCAGATTCCAAAGGGTCAAAACGCAGTGCAACAGGTAACATCAGAGACTATTTGGCAGATATCTAGCGAGGCAACTTGAAGCACATCTCACAGCATTAAAGGCATTTTCCATCAACGTGAAGCAAGTCAAAATAAAATACCAACATTGGGCAATATTTCTGGCAAGTTACCATTATTAAATTATTAAGAAGGAAATAACATACAGGCTAACCAGAAACTTTAAAGAGTAATTTTTTACACATATAGAATTCAAGTTACAAATATTAAAGTATAAATAATTGTAAAATTTGAATTGAATTATATTGAAAATTTTGCGATTTACATTGAATTATATGAAATCATTTTGAGGGAATCAACCATTATACGAGAATTGAATAATAATTGGATTATTGGAAAATTTATCTTTCATTGAATCACACCCTTTCGGCACCTTTTCTTTTAAGTTCAGAAATTAAATTGCTAATTCTGATCACTATCCGCCTTTTAGCGCAAAAGCTCATCCGAGACACAGAGAAGTTAAACCAAATTCCCCAAGCTCAGCCAAGACGCAGCGAAGTTCAAAAGTTCATACGGCAAGAAAGCTCATTCGAGACACATCGAAGTTGAATCATAGCGGCGCTCACCCAAGATAACATCAACACCCAAGTCAACAGCCGACGACGTCACTGTGCTCGTATACCTATAGCCATACTACTCCTCCTCATCATCATTCGGCGTTATCTCCTTCTTTGCTACTCACTCTTAGTAGGAAATCGTTGTTATGGGAGATTTGAAAGCTCTCGACGACAAATGGGCTGAATTACTTGAATGCTATCAGTTTTTCTACCATGTACGCCGACCTCTTTGAAGAGACTAATAATCTGTACTAAAATTAAGATCATCCTACTCTATTCTTTGCCACTACCGATAATATCCTTGATATCTTCCTTGCCTCTCAAAAGAAAACGGTAATCTGTCGGAGTTAATTCGAATGTATGCAACTCGGAACACTGTCTAGTTAGAGCTAATTTCTCATACCAATCTTTCACCAAAACCAACCCACCTCCTAGGAGAGGTGTGAGGAATAACCACATATTCCAAATTATAAAACAAGCATGAAAGCGCCAAGCATTAAGGCTCGATGACATTGAGCTAGTTTACAAGCTACTAGCCGGCGGGTTTAGAAGCTAGCGAGTCAGCTAGTGCGATAGTGACGATGACACACAAAACTTTCCATTCGCTCAGTAGCCAACTAGCTAGCGAGTTGAACCCAGGTCTTGTTTTGTTTTTCCCACACTTTTCTGTTGCTCACTTTCTGCTTTGCTTTCATTTTTAACTCCCTTTTGATAGCATGAGCTAAAATAACGATTCCCGCGCGAACTAATTCCGTCATTTTGTAGACATTGAAACCAAATAATGAGATACTCGCAGATAGTTCACTAGCAACTATGATGACAAACGGCTAGTTTACTAGCTAACAATCCCACAACCCAGAGAGTAGCGAGTAAAGTAGCCCGGCTTTCAACTTTTTCGGCAGATTGTTCAAGCGTAGTTTACATTATGCTAATACATTAGCGCTAATAGAGAAAACGTCATCATTAGCACACAATAAGTACAATGTAAACACATCTGCTAATTGCGTTAGCGCTAACGCCATTAGCGCAATAATGTTGGTTGCCCTCCAACTTTTGTGCTAATTCAGTTTGCTAACGCATATTTTAAGATGGCGGGGACAACTTCACAACAACAACAACTTCACTATTAGCGAGCTAATGACGTAAACAGACATTGTCTGCTAATTTATTAGCAACTAACTTATTAGCGCTAATGAATTAGCATAATGTAAACTACGCTTTACAATCTGCTAGTTAGCTAGTGAACATGATGACACTGGGCTAGTTTATTAGCAGATAGTGAATTCGCCGGCTAGTAGCTTGTAAACTCGCTCAATGTCATCGAGCCTTTACTTATGTAGAAGTTGCAAATTCATACTTTAACTGCCGGACAAGTAGATTTTATCGCCTCCTCATCAAATGCATTGGCCATCTTCTCCTAAATTTACTCATTGAGGGATTGTGCAAGAGTAACAGTCCTGGAAAAAGATTATCGTTGTTACCATAAGGACTATTCCGCTAGGTTGACCAGGTTTTACACACAACATTAAAAATTTCTGCATAATCGGTCCTGTGCTGCACGAGAAAATTGCATAAATGTCCATTTTTGATGCATTTTGAGTGCATTGCTACACTATTTTTTTAATTTCTCCAGTTCTGTTGATCGTAGAACAATAAAAAAATTGGAAAATACTCGTAAATGAATAGACTATCGAACTGATTCGGTAAAAATACTTTAAAAATGAATCCTAACCTCAAAAAACCAAAATGTATGAAATTTTGTTTTATTTTACTAACAATGTAATAAATAACGGGAAAAAGGTTGGATTTTGATAAAATTTGGAGAAAAGATGTACTTTGATGCTATAAATACGTGGTTGAAATTTCAAAAAAAAATTTCGCTTTTTACGGCATAAATTGGCAGTTTTCGAAAAAAATTTAAAATTGCCGCCATTTTATACCAAATCATCGTACGGTAAAATATTTTTTTTAAATATTAGGTTTTTTTATGTACTTTCTTGTGAGCATATGCGTATTCGTTACTTTATTTGAAATGCCCATTTTAGGCCTTTGAAAACACTAAAAAATTTCAATTTTTCACTTTTTTGCCTTTTTTTCATAGTTGGCAAGTAGCTTTTCATAGTAAGCAAAAGGCAAAAAATTTAAAATTGAAATTTTTTAGTGTTCTCAAAGGCCTAAAATGGGCATTTTTTTTTATTGTTCTACGACAAACAGAACTGGAGAAATTAAAAAAATAGTGTAGCAATGCACTCAAAATGCATCAAAAATGGACATTTATGCAATTTTCTCGTGCAGCACAGGACCGATTTTGCAGAAATTTTTTTTTCTCTTTATCTTAACATATGTAAAGAAAAAAAACAAAAAAATCCAACTTCCCAACTACATCCCTATCAAATGACAATTTCCCTCTACTATGAACACTGCGTCCTGAATTAACACTGATGTAGAATAAGAGCTGTTTTAGACGATGCGCTTCAGCGCATGTGCCTCACGAACGTTTGGCGATGAAGGGAGGAGTGGGAATGAAGAGAGGTACCACCCCACTTCTCCCTTTATCCACAAAGTTCGTGAGGCACATGCGCTGGAGCCCACGGTCTAAACCGGCTCTAAGAAAGACCCCACCTGCAGGCTTTGCCTTTAGGAGGATGAGTCTGCCCTTCATGTTGTCTGTGTGTGTACCCAGGGATAGCTTGAACATAAGAGATAAGAGACTAGGCAGACTCCTTAACCTGTTCAAGATGTCTGGTTATAGGAATGCCAAGTGAAGTGACCGTGGTACTTTTTACCTAGTACCTCACCAAAGAAGAAGAAAGAGAGCTTGCAGTTGTCCGACAGTGCACTCAAATGATAGAACCGTTAGTACAAAGGGGTTTTACTTATGAGTGCAAATCTTTCACATAAGAAAGGTGCGAAAAATATGATAAAGTGTCGTGAGAGCCGTAGTAGGCCACTTACATGCAAAAAGGGAACCATATTGCTATACACTGGAAAGTTCTCTTTGCATGATGAATCCGACCGATAATGGGAATATGCCATCGAAAGAAAGTTAGCACCAGATGGCAGTACCATAACCAAATTGATCTTGTTTTTATTTTTAAAAATCTGATTTTTTTAAGTGACAGGCACTACAGGGCAGGCCTATTGGGTGTAATGTCAGGCAGCAAGCTCTATTCGTAAAGATTACAGAGTGGGTTTTTCTGTTTCAGGCTAGTGGCGTGATGGTGTCATGAATGACGAGATACATTTCGATTTGGATGACTTTTTTAATAAACAGAATAGTTGCTATTGGGGCATTAAAATCCTTAATTGATACACCACTGACCATTGCACCCATCGGTCTGGAACATTAAACCCTGCAGAGAGAATATTGAAAGAACAGAACAGAATAGAAGAGAATGCTACCCCTCAGATGACCCAACGCTAGACAGAAAAGCTGACTTTGGTTATTGAACAGGAGTAGAAGTAAAGTGAGCTAGCAAAGAATCTATGCAAAAAGAAATGTTATCAAGGGCTAAAATAGGAAAGACGAACCACGGACCTGTGGAATGGTAGTCCCTCGCCTTAACTCCTAAACAACCCAGGCTGGCTGCAGAACATAATTTCTATGTGATTGTGAGAATAATAATTTTAGATCCTAATTTTTCTACTTTATAAAATCATATAGTAGGCTAGTGCCGATAGTTTTTTGGAAAAAAAAATTAATAGCAGGGAGGGACCAGCAATGAAATGTCGTTAAGGTCATAACTAAACGAAAAAAACATTTTTAAACTCGAAAAAAGCGGAAATGGTAAAATGGGGATGCTATTTAGGGGTTAAAAACGGGGTTTTTGCGATTTGCGGTGAAACATGACCTCCTAGTGGAAAACGTTTAATACAAAAGTTGTAGATAATAAAAAGATCTAAAACTTTTGTATTTAACATATTTTTATATAACCTCAAATTTCGAAGAAAATGGCGGAAAATCGATTTTTCAGTTTTTAATTTTTTTCTCCCGTAAAAATAATTCACTTTTCATGAAAATTTGTAAGAGTATACCTTGTGTTGCGTTAAATAAGCATGATTTTTTTTTTGTTTGGAAAACGGATAGTTTCCCAGAAATTAACATTTTTCGAAAAAAATACCCTTATCTTGCACGGACAACTTTATTGATGTTTTTTTTCGAATTTTGATATTCAATAAGTGCTCATCTAACCATTGAAACGTCTAGTTTGAAATGGTCTATATATTTCGAAACTTTATTTTCATTAAACCGCTTAAAATTAAGAAAAACCGAACACCTGATTTTTCGAATCACGTACATATTTCTCGATTTTTTCAATTTTTTTCAAATTTTTTAATTTTTTCTGTTAATGAGGGATTAAATTGTAATGACAGAACTCAAATAAATTTAATTACATAAAGAGTGGCAAAACCATCCTGAAAATTTTAAATAAATAAGAAATAAAATAACAATTTCGTTTGAATTGAATTACGCCGTGACTACAGACTAGGTAAATGTTTCCAGTTTCGTAATAAAATTTTTACAGCATCATACTCAATATGGTTTTGGGAGATTTTTTATACATTATTTATTTTAATAAATTTAAAAATTATAGATTGACAATATGACCGTATTATTTCCAAAAAAGATGATCCAAATGATTTGTATGAAAAGCAGTTTGGTTCGGTCGAGCAGACAAAGATTTGACCACAAATACAAAATTATGGAAAAATTAACAGCCGCTCACATTCATCGAAAATCTCAAGCTAGTTATAATAGACTATTTCTTACTTCTTATTTATTTAAAGTTTTCAGGATGGTTTTTCCACACTTTCTGTAATTAAATTAAAATTTATTTAATGTAAGTAATATTATATGACACTAAGTTCTGTCATTAAAATTTAATCCCTCATTAACAGAAAAAATAAAAAAATTTGAAAAAAATTTAAAAAATCGAGAAATATGTATGTGATTCGAAAAATCAGGTGTTCGGTTTTTCTTAATTTTAAGCGGTTTAATGAAAATAAAGTTTCGAAATGTATAGACCATTTCAAACTAGACGTTTCAATGGTTAGATGAGCACTTATTGAATATCAAAATTCGAAAAAAACATCAATAAAGTTGTCCGTGCAAGATAAGGGTATTTTTATCGAAAAATGTTAATTTCTGGGAAACTATCCGTTTTCCAAACAAAAAAAAAATCATGCTTATTTAACGCAACACAAGGTATACTCTTACAAATTTTCATGTAAATTGAATTATTTTTACGGGAGAAAAAAATTAAAAACTGAAAAATCGATTTTCCGCCATTTTCTTCGAAATTTGAGGTTATATAAAAATATGTTAAATACAAAAGTTTTAGATCTTTTTATTATCTACAACTTTTGTATTAAACGTTTTCCGCTAGGAGGTCATGTTTCACCGCAAATCGCAAAAAATCGTTTTTAACCCCTAAATAGCATCCCCATTTTACCATTTCCCCTTTTTTCGAGTTTAAAAATGTTTTTTTCGTTTAGTTATGACCTTAACGACATTTCATTGCCGGTCCCTGCCTGCTATTAATTTATTTTTTTTTCCTCATTTAAATCCGCTTTGGCACTAGCATATAGTAAATATGATAGTAAATAAAATGGAAATGCAAAATAAAAGTACAATATGGATTTCTTCTGCAATGAAAATATAATTGCTTGTACTGAAGTGTGTACATCTCATTTTATTTTCCACAACCGCCAAAGCTAATATTACATGTAATAAAACATAACCGACCATAGTTTTATTACAAGCCAAAGCTATTAATTCCTGGATCACCATATAGCAGAATAGGCCTATCATTGTCAGCATTTACCCAACACAACTTTTAAGGACAACCCAAAATCCCCCACCCAAAAACTAAATAAAATAAAATAAAATGAAAACCTTGACCCTGAAATATACAAAAACGCATAAAATATTTACAACCCATTAAATAAATTCTTAAATACATACAATATTTTTTCCAAAAAAACGTCCCTTTAAGTAGGAGAAGGGCCCCAAAGGGAACTAAGTTAGTAGGGATTAATGTCAAGTGTATTAATCTTTGTGACCAACTAATAAATTCGTTTCACCCGTAGCAGATTTATGTCCTTTCTTAAATAAAATGGAGAAAATGCCCCGAGGCTGGCGGGAATGTGTGAAGTCATGAACATAAGCTCAAACCAGCCATTGTTGCCATATAAAAAAGGGTGAAAAAATTTTATTACACCATAAATTTCCTTTGTACAAGGAAAATGGCTCTACGACCTCTCACAACTTTTGTCTTAACAGCATCCTTAACTCCTGAATTTAGCCTTTGGCTCAGAATCTACTTATTTTAAATTGTCTGACCGTCAGTGTCCTACTAATTCGGGACCTTCCTTGTTCGGGTTTTTTTCGCCCCTTTGTTTTTTTTTTTCAGGATAGATATCAATTTGTGTTGGACGGCGTGGGTGGGGTGGTTGGGTAGAGTGCGTGTTTGAATTCAGATACGCTTAAGCCTTGGGTGCTGTATTAAGTTCCTATCTTATCTTTAGTAGAATACTAAGAAGATGGGTAATAACTAGTTGTTGGCTTTTAAACGAAGTCAACCACAAATGCTTCTTACCAATTTATTGTGGCAATGGTATTGTTCAAGGGTGGAAGCGAAGGGAGAGTGGCCTTCAATTTACTAAGAACCAAATAAAATCGGTGTGCAGGAATGAAAATTGAGCTGAAAATTGAGAATGAGGTAAGTAAAAGAATTATACCAAACCAAATTATTTGAATATATTAGGAAGCTGTCAGTCATGCCATGGTGGAATATCTAATAGTAAGATTAATCCGAAAGGTAGAACGAGGATCGTATATGTTAAGAGAAGTCTGGAGCGACATAGTGGAGGGAGCGATGAGTCTTGCGTTTAAAATCTTGGCTGTTTTACGATTTCGGAAATACAGATTGTGAAAGCTTGTTCCATAGTCGAGTTGTTCTGTGCACGAACAAAATGTTCGACTGATATGTGCTCGAGAAAGTGGACTGCAGTCTATGAGAATGAGACGAGCACGCTAGCCTTCCGTTGCTGAAGAAGTATTGCCGTAGGGATAGGGCATTTTTAATTTCGGTAGGACGGTCACTCTGGTGACATGGATAAAAATTTTACATTCCTACAATGGTTCAATGTGTTAATATTAGAGCAATTGTCGCTGTTTCGATGATCTCGACGCACAGGGTTTTCTCCTTGTCCAGCCACCATCAGCTGATTTTCTAATAAACGTATTTAAGGGTAGGGGATTAAACGGACAAACGGGACAAAAGGAGTACTTGGATGGAGAATTAATGTATGTTCCTCGGCTTCTTTAATCCCTTGTGGGACATAAGGGGAAAACAGTTGCCCCTAACTGGCTTCGGCTAATAGGACTCTCCTCCCCGTTGTTCTATGTCTTTCAACTCGACGCGTTCCTTGCGAATTCCAGTCAAGGCCCTGTTGGGCTAGATTCTCGTTTCCACGTGGAAGTGGACTTTTATCTTCTCTGATAGGCAAGCGGCAATTAGGGCGATAAGGTCCCGTAGGACCAAGTCTAAATTAGTTTGGGACTGCCAACGTGCTCTTGGTGAGCTGGGCGTTCTCAATCAAGTTACCCTTGTCTGGGTCCGGGTCATCAGGGCTTCAAAGGCAATGAAAAAGCGGATGCCCTAGCTAAACACAGCTTTGACATTGCATTCATCGGTCCAGATCGGACTTTGATGAAACATACTGAACGCTGGAGGTACGTGCCTGGACTGGCCCACTCTAAGCGGTTCCTTCATGGGCCGTCTCCTAACGCGGCCAAGGAATTGTTAGGGCGCAGTAAGAATGATGTCAGGACACTTGTTGGATTGATTACCGGACACTGTGCCCTAAATTACCACTTATGGAGGATAGGAAAGGGGGAGGAACCTACCTGCGGGGGGTAGGGTTTCTTTATTCAATGAGTCCCTGCTCGATTACTCAAGTCTAAGCGACAAGCCATCAGCCAGACCGCTGAACTTGTTTTAGCGGTCTGGCCTAAAAATATGAGGTATAGGGCCAAATGAATGGCCGCAGTACCTTTAGACCCAGTACCTCACATAAGAAGAAGAAAAAGGTGTGGGCAATTCAATTCTCTTTATTTTGCCTTATTTCGTCATCTATCCTTTCTTCGCAGGCACGTCGCCATAGTTCTTTATAATTCTTTCTTGCCAACGAATTTTTAGGATACTATGTAGGCATCTAATGATGAAGACTTGAAAGCGCCTTGTGATGAATTCGGTGACTTTCCATATTTCGCAACCATACAAAAAAACTGCCTTAACGTTGAAGTTGAACAGCCGCAATTTGGTATTAGTTGAAATTTCCGTCGATCTCCATATGCGAGACAGTCATACACATTCGCTCCTTGCTTTATTTATTCTGGAATTGGCGTCTTCTTCTGCCCTGCCATTTTCGGTAATAACCTTAGCTTTTTGTGACTGGGACTGCTCTATGTTGAGACCTTATAGAATAATGGTCACTCGTTTTAAGAGGTCTCTGAAAAGCAGGTCTCCTCTCCTGTGGCGCCTTGCCGTGGCTGAACTCAATCCAGAGCTACCCAGTGTCCAGAACTTTTTGACTCAAAGTTAGGCAGATGATGTTGTGATCGTAGTTACCTGTGAAGCTGGGAGCAGTACCTACAAGGAAAGCTTAGGCTTATGCCAACAAGCCAAATAATTTGCGGTTACGTAGCGGAATACGGATGGCTCTGCTAAAGCAGAGATGAGTGTGACTACTGGGATTTCGTACATTCGGCTTAAAAATTCTAGCCACTGTCTTTCAATCAAAGGGGTAATTTAGGGTTTTGTAAGGAATGAAAAGGTAGACGCCTTGACTGGATACGGTTCTAGCACTGTTTTAAACTATCCGGGACCGGTTATTGTGGCCCCCAACAGTCCCACAATGCGAATTCGAATTAAATATGTCCGTCTGTCATCGGATTTCAGTCCGAGAGTGAAGCCATTGACGGATTCGCTGAATTTATTTGTTTGTTTTAAAATATTTTTGAAACAATTGTTCGCATCAAAATGTCAAATTAAGTTGATAAATGAAATTGGTTGGTTTCAATTCGATGCGATCGCATTCAGCGATACAAAACCTAAATCGCATCGCAACTGACGTCCGTTTTTTCTGGGCTAGGCTAAACAAATTCTTAGACAGACTCCTGAATCTGTTCAAGAAAATACGTCACAGCCACGGTACTCCTTAGACTCGATATAACATTGAAAGAAAAAAATATAAAATCGCAAAAAAGCCAAATTCAACTATCAAACGAAAATTTTTGTGACTTTGAGTATCTTCGTAAAGCAATTCCACTTCCTAAAATGTGACTTTCTTACAAAACATTATCCAAGGTTAGTAAATTCATAGAAGTGCAAACAAGCGACACTTTATAAAGGATCAAGATTACATAAATCAAGACTGATTTCGATTCAAGCAGCCATGCACGACTAGCATTCAAGTTTGATTTTGCACAGTCGTAACACACCTTTTTTTCCCTAGCATATACCACTCTCGTATGTCATAAAACACCACCTTACCGAAGTGCCTCTTACACCTTCAGTCAGTGTCGTCAATCACGTCCTGTCTATCTTTGACATATGGGATTTTACTAAATGTAACGTGCTCTAAAAGACTAAAGTTTAAGTGTGTTCGCAAAAAAAATGTGTTTTTTTTAGGTTTATTTAAGGTGTTAGAATATACCCGTAAAAACTTTATGACTGGGAAGAAAAATGGATGCCAGCCTTGAAGATAAAAGGATACAATTTAATCCAGCTGTCACTAAAAATTTTAACAACAAGTTGATAACACCATTGAGGAGATTTTTATTGTGAAATAAGGTAAGGTATTCACAGAAAGTTTTTTGGTAGAATGAGGAAAGTTAGTTAGAGGTTTGGTTGTTTTGTAGTAGTATTTAGTAGAAACTGAGGAGCTGATGTTGGCAGTGACCATTATGTATAGTAAAATGTTTTTGGGCGATATATACGGGCGGGTAAAGTGCCACGCTAACACCCGAATCGCGTAAGTTATACACATCATCTTTACCTGACGATGCTACGTAGTCTAGTCTAGAGGAAGCCCAAAAAAAGGTAAAAAATGATCTGTGAACATGTTCTCACACTTAAAAACAAAAATACAAGAACACTTTGTATCCCTTCCTTTCGGACAGATGCAAAAGTTTTTAGCGACTGTAGAGGGAATCTACAGTAATACTATCCATGCACAACTAGTGTTATGCACCACAAGTAGAAAAACCTATGAAAAAAGCAACTAGTTTTTTTATGTGGAAAAACAAACTTAGCAGTTACCTTTTGTTCAACCCATAGTAGGTCTCTATTGTCAAATTTTAAGGCAACTGACTACCATCCTAGAGATCTTTGGTTCAACTCCACTCCAATGCGAGCTATTAGCTGCGTTCCTTTTCTGCTAAATTTACTATTTATTGCTCGTGAGTACTCGCAGCTACACTTGCTCTAACATACGAGCAGATAACACTTTTAGTTACGCAATTAAAATCCGCCAGAGGAAAGCTCTCATTTGGAGTCTATTGTGAATTATTTTAATTACCCTATCACCCCATAGATGGCTTTTGATTGTTTTGAGCTTTTTACTTATAAAAACCACTAAAAATAAAAATAATAAATTTTAAATAAAAGAAATAAAAATATAAATAATAAAATCGTATTAATTTAAATTATGTTGTAAACTATTATTCTAACCTTTTAGTTGTATACAAATGAAATAACATCAAAAACGTTAGGTTAGGTTTTACTCAAATCAACAAATTTTGCGTTCCGTTTCTGCTCTGCTTACAAGTACTAAAAAGTAGAAAAGGAAAGCAGCTATTAATGAACACACACTTTCCCGGTTGCAGGGACGAAAATTAGGTCGAAGCATCAGGGAACGGAGAGACACTCCTAGGAGGAGGTTTCCGCTATTATTACAAAGGAAAAGGTCCTCTGGGCGATTAATATCTTCTCCTCCTTCAAAGCACCCGGCCCAGATTGCATACTACTAGTCATGCTACAGAAACTACCGGAGGTAGTAGTACCATGGATGGGTGGTCATGTTCAAGAGCTGCGTGCTGCTCAGCAATGTCCCCATGAGTTGGAGACGGACGAGATTCGTCTTCATCCCAAAGATAGGGAGAAGAGGTCACGAACCCGCGAAGGACTATAGGCCGATTAGCCTGGCATCCTGCATAGGCACTAGAAAGAGTCATCGATTCCCACATCCGCCAATCGTTAGATGTGACTTTGCTGTCAAGATATGAGTGGTAGATCCACCGAGGTGGTGGAAACCATCGAAAAGACAATATACTTCGGCAGCCTTCTTAGATATAGAAAGCGCCCTCAACAACGTACGTAGTGAATCGATTGGAGAAGCTCTCATCGCCCTAAACGTAGAAGCAAAGCTCAGGCAATGGCTAGCAGCTATGGTGAGCTCGAGAATAATCCAAGCGGATTTGGGAACCGAGACGGTGTACAAATACATCAACAGAGGAATACCACAAGGAGTCGTCATCTCCCCTTTACTGTGGTTAGCAACGATGGATAGCATACTACAAAAGCTAGTTAAAATCGGAGCTAAAGTACCCCGTGTTCTTTTAATGAACTGGGTTTTGAGAGCTTTTGAGTTCCCATACAAAATCGAAAACCCAGGTTTTATCTGGGTCTTCTGGTTCTTCGATTTTGTATGGGAACTCAAAAGCTCCTCAAAAGCTCTCAAAACCCAGTTCATTAAAAGAACACGGGGGTATTAGCATGCGCAGATGATCTAGTGATAATGGTGTCGGGAATGTTTCCAACAGTGATTAGTGAAATCGTGCAAGGAAGCCTAAATAAAGTTGGCAGCCCGAGTAAAAATAAAAATCGCCCGCAGCTAGCCTGCATCAGGTACGCACTAGCATGCACGGCCCACAGCTAGCACGCATAGCGAACAAATGCGCACGGCACATTTTTACTAGGGAGATGGGCAGCAGGCTTTTCACAGGATGAACGAAAATTCCCCCTTCAATCTCCCCAAGTTGAAGAGACACACTCTCAACTTATCCTCCAGAAGGAAATTTGTGGGTCTAATACTGGATCCTAAACTCAATTGGAAGTTGAACATCGAGGAAAGGGTAAAGAAAGCCTGTGTTAGCCTTCTACGCCTTAAACAGACTTTTGGGATCTTAAGCCAAAGATGGACCTGTGGATGTACAAGCTAGGCAGCGCACACTAGGCAGTTACATTTTGAAAGACTTAAAAGAGATCTTCAGACTGGAGATCAGATCACAGGTAAGCTTCCAGGGTGGCTTCAGGGATCCGTTACACCCGACCAAGCAACTACTGAACACAATGTGCACAAGTTGTGGCAAGAAACCGTCGCGCCAAGCGCTAATTGGGGCTCCTGTCGCACTGGAGGCAGCCCTTCACCCACCTACCGCTGCGATGAATGAGATGCTAACGATTCAGAAGTACCTGACTTCTCCATATTTCCCCGTATTCGCTCCAATACGAAACGAGTTCTTCTAATTTTATTCATTTATTTTCTTGTTATTGACCAAGTTCAAAGGTCATGAACCAGATTTAAAATATACCTCTGATGACATTTTCAGAGAATTTAGTTTGTTTGTGGAGTGCAAAGCTTAAATAGGTATGGTTCCAAGAAAAAATCAAATAAATTTCGCCATTGGAGGCTTTAGCTGCTGTAAATTCTCGGGAAAATTGAAACAAGCACGAATTTTCAAAAGTCAATCAATAATGTTGAATATTTAATTCCTAGAAATCAATAATATCTTACTAAAAGGAAATGTTCAAAGCTGAAGCGATAAACTGTTTCGAAAATTTGTTAATATTTAAGTAAATGTCATTGGTTGTGGAACATAAGCCCTGCGGTCCAAGGGTAGATTTCATTTAATCGCAATTGAATTTTCTGTCACTCTCTGAAAGCCTATTTGTTATTATACAAATATATATATCCGTAACAAAATAATCGCTGTGTTCCTAGTTTTAAACAGTCGCTACACGCGTAATTGAGTCTTTTTTAGTCTCTTTAGCTTCTACCCTTTAAAGGATAGATAATGTCATATGTAAATTGTCATGTGATGTGATGTGCAATGACCAACCCATCAGTCTATCACTCCAAAGCATTTAACCCAAATTATCTTTTCTTTGTTCAGTTAGATAATAACCATCTGCTAGAAGTCAAAGTAGACGAAAGTAGTAGAATTTAATATAATGTAGAATGTTTCTTGGCCAAGTTAACTTCGGTGATATTAGTGTGATAGAAACTGTATTGTCAAAATGAATAAAACCTCACGTGCGTGCCTAAAAACACACTGCTCATACTAATCCGAATGAATCGTTTGAAGAAGTACAATTAATCCACCTACACTGTAAAAAAATATGTAAATGTCCAAATGTATAGTAAAATTTCAAATCGCGGTATGAAATACTAATTTACTACACAATTATTGTAATTTTACTATAAATTTTGTAATTTCACATAATCTCCAAGACTGCATGACGTAAATGTTGATTTCATGAATGTGACCTATATTTTACACAATGTTGTGTATTTTTCTAAATCGTTTATGTAGGAAAATTACAATATTTCTTAGTATTATTTATCAGTGTTATGTACTGAACTTTGAACTGTAATTTTACAGTAAAATTACAAATTACAAATTTTTAGTAAAATTACAAATTGTTCGTTGGAATGTAAGGTTTAAATTTTCCCTCTCATAGATATAATTCACAGGTAACAATGGGATACTGAGCATATATTCCCGATTGTTCTTAAATTAAAGTCAGACCTTTGACTTTGGTCTGGGTCTGGGCAGTTCTTGTAACAGCCAAGAAAATTTTGATAATTTTTGATGATTAGGGCCGATGCACAATTAAAGGTTCAAGCTGCAAGCATCAAGCTTCAAAAGTTAGGATAAAAGGGTTTGTACAATGATTCACATTCACAACTTCAAGCTGCAATGCTCAAATAAAGCAAAACTCAGATGAAGCTTGTAGCTTAAAGCTTGAAGCCTTGCTGGTCCTTGCATGGTGAACAAAATGCTATTTTTATGTATAGGGAGAGGGCATACACAAAAGTTTTGGAAATTTACAAAACTATGAAGTGAAAGCTCCAATACTGATTGTATTTTTACATCCCACAAATAACGTATATTTACTACACAGTTGGTAAAAATACGTCAAGTAGAATTGGAATATTCCTAATAATATATATTGAAAATTTACAAAACTGCTTTTGAATAAAACTTCCAGTATTTTTTTTGTAAAATTACCACAGAATTTTTTTACAGTGTAGTATACTTCCTTACATTACATTAAAAATCAATGAATTTCCCCTCATTTACCGTATCAACTAATTATTAATTTCAAAAAACTAAATTTTTTTTCCTTTTTTTTTTTTATGTGGAAGACTAGAGCTCAGGGAAAGTTCTTTGTACTGTCGTCAATCTATTTTCTTCGTATAGAGTGCAATGTCGAACAGCAAGCTCTAGTCGATAGATAGTGAAGGGGAAGAGAGAAGTAGAAAGGAACTGCCACAACCACATAACCCCAATCATTTCTATTGCGACTCTGGCATCGGGGCAATGGCGGTCTTTGCTGGCCCAGTATCGTGAGCCATTACAAGTGGCCAGTATTGGGCCGAAATTATCATCCAGCAGTTTTGCTGTAATGGGCCAGTCATGGATGGTGTTATTGCGCCATTATTGGCTAACCCAGGGTCTCCATGGGCAATTTTTGGCATTGCCAATCGGAAATTATTGTCATTGCCTGAAAAAATTGTCCGTGGAGACGCAGCAGCATGTTCGGCAATATTCCTTTAAAATATTACTAAAGCAACAATTGCCTATGTAATAAGTTCAGGAATTTCTGAAATCAACAAGGCGAAAAATGAAAATAAACAAAAAGAACTTTTGTTTTTCTGGGTTAAAGATGATACATAAAATGGATGATATTTTTTTATATATTCTTCCATTTTAAAAACAATTAAAATTAGTATTTGTTTTTTAACTTTTGGTACTTTTCTCGAGTAAACGCATATTTTAAAAATAAAACTGCCGAGCAATGACATTCCGGCTTAGATAAGTTGACAAGCAATATTGTCAGTTACCATTGCTGGCACCCAGTACTGGTCCATTACTGGGCCAATTGTTAAACCCTACATGGATTATGGTAGCAGAAATTTCGGGAAATATAACATCAGTAGGCAGACCTCGGAGGAGAAGGATAGACTCTGTGACTGCTGGCGCAGAAGCAATAGGTACTCAACATCCAGACCTGGGGACATGCTGCCGTCAAACTAGGAAAAATGCCCTAGAGGAGGCCAAGGCTCGATTTGGGCTGTAGTGCCATTGGATTGAATGGAATAATATCTCACGATATTTTCTGGCAGTTATGAAATGATTTCAAGTCAAAATTTAAACAAGTTCAGCATTAAAATAGAATTTAAAAAAAAATAGCTGTAAATATATTATGAAATATCACATAAATCCCCCTAAAAAAACCCTAAACATTTTTACCCCCCCAAAAAAATCTCCTAATTACGTTTTTCCCCCTAAATTTTGGGGGAAACCCCCTGAGTTGGGCACACTGGGTGAGACCCGAATAACTTCCATGGTGAATAAGGGATATTTTTTGGCCATTATGGAGCCCGATTTGTGGCACGAAAATTCTTGGAGTTTCCACGAACAATAATGCACTATCGCCAAACCCATCGTTGTGCCACACGTTTCGTCCATTTCGATCCTACTGACCTAATATGGCCGTATGTTATCCTCTCCTGTACCGAAACTAAAATTACCACTTCGATAAAGGCGATGCAATTAATGCCATAAGAGATAATTCGCTGAAGGAGGCTTAGGTTTTATTTGAGTATTCGATGAGGCTAAGGTTTTATTTAACAATCTCATACTGTGTACCTACTTTTTACATAAAAGATGATAAATATTTCAGAATCCGTACCAAAAGAAGCAAAAGCGATAATATCGGTGAACCGGAGATAGTAACACTTTCATCTTCTAGGTTAGCCTAACTAAACAGAATGCCAAAGGCCAGAAAGAAATAATTTTCAATTACACTTTAGTCAAGTTCATTTAAGAGACTAGTTTCGTTTTAATTGAAAAGATTAATAGTAACAATTTTTCAACGCCTTCTGAATTGAGCTATCAAACCACACATCATCATTCCTCCCAAACCAAAACTATGATTTATCAATACAGACACTAATAGTTTGTCTATTTATTAATTAAAAATGAGCAGTAAAATCTATAATCTTCATACAACTACAACCCAATTACAACCTAACAAAATGATTCTATTACGCCCGTAAAGTAATCAGTGGAGGATAATGAAAAATTCCCATGCAAAAAAAATTCCAAAACGACTCCTTTTGCGATTGAATCCTTTTTCATCATTGAGAATTAATTTGAAGCTCGTTCCGCGATGAAAACCATCTACAGGATTCACTGCTAGCAAATACCGATTGATCCATCTAAATTACTCTTTCCCTCCATCTGAATATACGTTTTTCGTCTGTATGTGTGTTCGTCAGTTTAAACACTATGTATTGATGTATATGGCTGCATTTGTGTTTTTCATAAACAACATTACAGACTGACTAACATTCTGCCTTTAAACTTTATCCAACTAAAGTGAAGCACAACAATCCACTCTTGTACTAGATACAAAAAAAAACACAGCCAACCAATCCAAACACACACCCACATAAAGCAAAAAGCAGGACGAAAGTCGAAGGATTGACGAATAAATCGTTTCTGAACGAGAGTTTCATGGGCGAAAATCAATTTATCGTTAGTATCGAAACTTTTTTTTGTTTTTGTTTTTTTTTTTTAAATATGTCCGGACAAGGAGTGATTAAGTATTGGCAAAGGCTGCTGCGAGATTGTGGTGTGCATCATAAACCGGAGAAAATTTTTAATTAAGACTTTGTAGGATGAAGAAGTAGAAACATTATTTCGACAGATGTTTTTGCAGAGTTTAACAAGTTTAAAAAAAATATGTTCAAAGATAAATTGAGATTTTTGTGGTGAAACAGACTGTCAGAGTGTGTTAGTGGACTAACTTTATTGACCGATCTATTTTCAAAGAAAGAACAATTTTCCATCATGCGATAGGAAATGAGTTCCATGTTCAGTCGGGCTATAGTGTTACATGTTGAGGTCGAGGGAAGTTAAGTTTCACATTTATTCAAAAACATCAGCTCTTTACAATTTTTCAAGCATATCAACGTTTTTTTATTCAATATGAGAATAATACGCCAATCGTATTCCTTTTGCAGGACTTTTTCAATGAGACAACATAGTGCGTCGAAAGTGAAGATATGTGCAATTTTGTAGCATATCCTTGGATATGATGAGCCCCACTCCTCCATCCCAAGCTCCTAGTACTACTTTCAAGTGGCGAAGGCGAAGCTGTAATCTTCCCATAAAGTTTGGGTAGTAAAACCCAGAGTAAAATAGAAAACGAATATAGTAGGTGAGACTGCCTTCAAAGCAGTGGCGTAGATAGGGAGGGGGGATCAAGGGGATCAATCCCCCCCCCCATGAGCCTATGAAAATTATAATAGAATTGAATAAAAGTCTTCGTATCTACGTATTTAAGTATACATGATATTTCTTAAGCACCAGCACCTCTTTTGGCATTATGTTATGGTGGATCCACACTACGTGGACTTAGGTCGTACGCGCTTTTGCCTTTTTTAACCGTCTTCTAAAAAGAGGAGGTTATCAATTCGACGCGTAGGTATGTTTTTTTTTTGTCCTGTTCACGTACAATTTTGTAACGCAATAACTGTTTTGCTTTTTACTTTTTTTTGCTTGAGAGGGTAGTTTCCCACGGTGGTCCCATGCAATTTTTTTTAAATTCTGAAAAAGGAGTTCGAAGGTAGGCTTAAAAAAGTGGTAAAATTAGTACACCTTGAACAGATAGAATTATTTCAAAGGTATCACAAAATTCTTTATTGTTACCAAATACTTAAGAGGGACTTGGCGTAGCGTCTACGTAAAAGTCCACCGAACTAATTATAGCGGGTTCAAACCCCGGATCGGACAGTTCGACTTTTTTCTTTTTTTCTCTTCTAAATTCATTCTGATTGGATTAATCTTGCAAAGAATTATTACATACTCTTCGGGGAGAAATTCCATGCATACTCATGTACACTGTAAGAGTATTACCCTTTGAATTGGAGAACTATTTAACCGAATTTATGATTTATTTTTTTAAATTCCCCCAAAAAAAATTAATTTTTAGAATTTCACTTTTTTACCAACTTGAAAAGATTATAGCGTTATTTTTTTTTTCACTCACGCATGCGTGCACTATTTGTTAGCAGATTAACTACTGCACAAATGGGGCTAAATATACGCCGAGCAGAAGAAACAGCTTTTTTGGGAAGTGAGGCGTGCGGAGGTGGGAAAAGTAAAGAGTTTCAGGCTTCCGTTGAAACTTTTATGGTTCTGTTTAGAGGATTCGCTCCCAGGAGCGTGCCTCACAAACTTTGTGGATGAAGGGGGAAGTGGGCATGATGAGAAGTACCACCCCACTTCTCTCCTCATCAACCAAGTATGTGAAGAACGTTCCTGGAAACGAAGCGACTCAACAGGCCTCTAGCTGCACATCGGTAACTTAAAACTCTTCGTTGAGAAATTTCATGTTTACTCATGCAGACTGAAGAGAATTATCCTTTGAATTGGAGAACTATTTAGCCGACTTTCCGATATGACTTATGTACATATTTAGCCAGCATGTAGCAACACTCTCTCGTAGCACAGGGTGTAAATACCTGCCTCTCGTCCAAGGGTTCCGAGTTCGATTTTCCGGGCTGTTGCATTTTTTTTTCCATCGACTATATTCTCACAATAAATTTGATTAAATTTTGTTTTTTAATTTCATTCGGGGAATTTTGTTTCATACTCATACTAAATTAGTTTTTTTTATTAAATAACTCCGAAAGTTCGCAAATACATTATTGAAACTATTTAGCTACTGCCTCGATCCTTTCGACGACGGGGCGTTATACTAAACGTAATAAATAATTTTTTTAAAGTGGCCCCGAAAAAAAATGAACGGACTAAAAAGTACGAAATAAAATAAATTTTTAAAAACCTACTTCAAAAAAAAACCAATACCGTGATGCACAAAAAAGGATGAAATAATTGTTGGTAGTTCTTTACAATACTAATCCAATCAGAATGGATTTAGAAAGAAGAATCACCTTTGAAAAAATATTTTTGTAATTCTTTACAACATTAATCCAATCAGAATGGATCTAGAAAGAAGAATCACTTTTGAAGACGGTGCCAGGTTGACTTTCATTGCACTAATCTTGCTTCGAAAATTGTTTTCATTTCTTTGTTAACCTTATGCACTTAATACATCGCCCCGAAAACAAGTGTTAGCACCGTCTAACAAAACTATCAACCTCAACTACCTTTTTCCCTAAAAATAAGTTAGTCAATATTTTTTTCCCAAAATTCGAAAGCACGGGCAATTTCCTATAAATAATGTCCAACAATTTTTGTGTTACGGCCTTTAATTTTGAAGATATTAGCAAATTTCGATGTTAAAGTTGGCTTTATTTGGTAGTTTGGTACTTTTGCACTTTGGTACTTTGGTATTAGAGCCCTAACACAAAAGAAAATTTAATTTTAGGTCAAATTTATACTAGGAGTGCATAGGTGGACATAAAAATCTTGCTAAAAGGATTTTTGCTTTTGACAGAACCCCAAAAAACTTCACTGCAAGTATTACCAAAAATTCTATTCAAAAAGGCTTATTTCTTGAAGTGACTAATCAAAAGGTCGTATTTCTCAATCCCGATCAAAAAGGTCTCTTTCTTAACAAATAATTAAAAAAAATATAGGTTTAATGTGTATTTTTTAAATAAAAAGCCCATATCATATTGTAGGCTTAACCTTCACATGAATGTGCATTTAAATATATTTTAACATTTTATTTATAGGAACAGGCAGTGTTTTTCGATTTCTGAAAAGTTTGTTTATGATGGAAATACGCCCTTTTGAACAGACACTCCTCAATTGTCAAATTTATTCTAGTTTATAATTGCCAAAGTGTGTTAAAATTGTTTTGTTTATTATGTCGGAATGAAGAAATTTTTACTGCCAATAAAACCATTCTGCAAGTCTTAAGACGGTGAAAACCATAGAAATGCAGAATCATCTGCAGAAACAACCGCGAAAAGAACTTCTTTCTGAAGCATTAAGTTGTGAAAATCCGATCAATCAAAATATACGAAGTCATATACCCCCATCTCAAAAAGCTACCTACGCCACTGCTTCAAAGCCTGCCAATCCAAGAAAAATGTCATCGTGACGAAGTCTACCTAGAAGGACGCGCTTGCACAAATGCCGTATCCTGACAAGAAATCTTTGTCCAGATACACTCTTACTTTCCAGCCATCCTTAAGGAACAACAACGGGAGATGTGAGTCTAATGCTATTTGCATTATCTCAAAGATAGAGAAGAAAATTTCGCCATCATATTGCCACGTTTTATGAACTACTTAACCGACTGACAAATTTCAGAGGAAACAATCATATTCAAATGGCACACACTCATCATGACTCATGCGTCCTTAAATATGACGAGAGCTTATTGGAATCCTAGACAGAGTGTAGAAAAGGCAGTCCATTGAAGGGCTCCAAACTCAAAGCAATTAAATCTGTGTTTAATGTGGAACCATCCTTCCTTACGGAAATGGTTATTGCAACGTATACCAATTATTGCTGTCTCCGACGAGAACTTCGTATCAGAAAACTTTATGGTCTTTAATGTTGCCAGGAAGAGTAGTTATTGAGAGTGTGTCTATGGGTTCTAGCCAATTGATTGGATAGCTGGGAACTGAAAATAAGCCAGAGTATCAAGGACCTTCGACCAAATTCAATAAAGCATCCGCAAAAGCCAGGTAGAGAACTCCTAGGTCTAAAATGAGAGCCGAGGGCTCTGTTGAACAAACAAAGGAAGAAACTTGAACAGCACGAGCTGCCTGGGGAAAAGGAAATGCTGTGTTTATGCTTGAAGCTAAACTGCTCCAAAGAACACGGCATATATCCCAAATTACTGCAGCCAAATTACTGAGCAAAGTAAGTACCCTGTATCTCTGCCTCTGTAGCGCCTTGTATTAGTTGAACTCCTAGTGCTACTCCGTGTTTGAAACTTTTTCGACCCAAGTAACTCAGATAAGGTTGTTACCGTTTGAGCATTTAAAGGCCACGTACCATGCAAAAACTTAAGGAGTATCCACACATATAAGGGCCGTGCCCGGGAAGTCATAGGACCGTGTTCTGTCATGTGTGAACGAGCCCGTGCCCGGACACGGACATGTGTGAACGAGTAAAGGAGTATCCACACATATTACTGTTCGGCCAGGGGTTCAAAAAATATCGGTGCGTACATTTTATACGAACTCGTTCACACATGGCCGTGTCCCGGCCGGAGCAAAAATCGAAAGTCCCGGGCACATCCCTGATGTGTGTGGATACTCCTTTATACCGCACACACTTGATTTGCTGTCCAACTGAAAGACTAGCGTAGACCCAAGGCCTGTGGATCCATATAGCGTCTTCAGCAAAAACATTTGTGTTCGGTATTTTTATTTCTCTTCCAAAGAATCGTCAATCAGATCGATAAGTCTATATATGAAAGTCTGTAATGTTCAGGGCGCCCTTAATGGGCTTGGTATTATCAATCATGCTATATCGTGGTTGCGGCCCCGGGTTAAAGGGAAGTTCAAAATTTAGGCTTCTTACAGTGAACATTATACATTTTGTATACAAGCTTGGTGTGAGCTACCTGTGATGTCAGAATTCATCCTTGGGTTACTACTCCTGCGTTTTCCTGTTGGACAAACTGAAGTTGCTGTTAGCTACCTGACGTGATAGAACCCACCCAAGGTTGTGAATTGCAGCTCTGCCATTCGAAGGTGGGTGACGCCCTAGGCTTGGTGTAAACTATTTGACGTGGCAGAGTCCATCGTAGGACTGTGAATTGCTCTTTGTAGGTTTGGGGATTGGCTGAAGACTTTTTGAGTGACCTACTCGATTCCTAATTGTGGCACTGTAGGATTGCTGAAGCTATGTAGCTGACGTGAAAGGATCTATACTAAAGTTTTGAATTGCTCTTCTTTCGTTTAGAAGTGTGTGGCACTGTAGACTTTGTATGAGCTACTTGACCTGAGCGAATCAATTACAAGGTTGTGCATTGCGCCCTAGGTGACGCAGTTAGGCCCATTGTAGTCCAATGTGTGCTATATTTGAGGGAAGAGCAAAGTCTGGACCAGCTTAATGGTATATCGAGTAAGTATGGCGAATCTAGGCAAGACATTCGATGTAATGGTATGAGTTGAGACAACTTGAGCAGTACTAAAGACTCTATAGAGTACCTACCAATGTGCCAAATTTGGCAGTGAAATCACATCACGCTCAACAAATGTATAAGCAATGCCTGCTTCAGATTGCTCAGCGCCTTTTACGAGATCGTGTATATAATGAAACTCGGGTCTAGAGAAGGAGGATTAGCAAGTCTACTGGTTCATCTGCTTTACCTGGTCCATCAAATTTACCTGGGTTATCAGCATATGTTTGTCAGTGTAGTTGTAACCGTCTTGCTGTAGTCCAGAACGAAAGAAACTTTATAAAAATAGCTAAAACTTCCAGATACTCAACTTCTATAAATATTTTCTGGTGTCGCAGAGATCAAACTCCACCAAAGCTTAATTTAATTCATTTCTAGAAACCCCGGGTCAGACTCCCTAAATTATCCCGTCCAAAATACCCCGAAATTCCCCATAAGATTCCCAAACTCACCCAAGACACAGACCCACAATAGCGAAGTTGAACTAATTTCACATAGGAGGCGCTAACTAACACCCAGGCCACATCCACACCCGAGGCAACAACCGACTACGTCACTGTGCTCGAACCGGCTTAGTTATACCACTCTGGAGGTCAACTCCTGCCACAAAGAACTCACGCCGCATACTTTCTGTGCCACCTCGCAAAGCGCCCAGAGAAGAGCTAGAGCATAGTAAATAGATGTGAGGAAACTTCTGGGCTTAATTACCTGGCAATATGCCCTTCACGTTAGGGACTGGAGAGAGCTGCGCCTGCAAAATTTGCCTAGAGCAGGATGCGTCTGCTTCTGATGTTTTCTGTCATTGTCCCGCAATGGCAACGAGCTGATTTTCGATTTCAGCGCGACTTTACTCGAATAGACAAATCTGAGCAACAAATTTCAGGCTTGTCTGACCCAGAAATTTGAGATATACATACAGTAATATTTTCACAAACCTTTCCTTTATCGCGGTATTAATAATATTGCAAACTATACCGAAGTTTCTAATTATTTTTCTCCATTTTCTAACTCAAGAAACTGCTTACACTCAGAGCCGTATACATCAATGAAGGTAATCCTAAATTGTAAGTGTGAACATGAACATCAACCTAAGCCACTTCGCATAAAATCCAAAATTTGGGGGTAATTTGATAACCTTACACCGCATTCACCATGTGTAAAATATTGAAACCCGTGATATTTCGAATGAGTAATCTGAAAGCTTTTTTGTTAAATTACAGCAACAATTTGTAGTTTGAGATGAGAGATGATTTCGTATGTGGCTCTGAAAGCTTTTATTTTCCATACTAACAAGCTTTAACAATATTTGAGTGAGCTTTTCACTGAGAATGGGCTTTGCATTCGAATAGAAGTAGGCGCGATATATCCCCCGTGTTCTTTTAATGAACTGGGTTTTGAGAGCTTTTGAGGAGCTTTTTTATTCCCATACAAAATCGAAGAACCAGAAGACCCAGATAAAACCTGGGTTTTCGATTTTGTATGGGAACTCAAAAGCTCTCAAAACCCAGTTCATTAAAAGAACACGGGGATCATGGGCAAAAGTTGCGATACAAAATCCCAGTGATTTCGAAAATATCAGAAAAGAATTGGAAAGCCTAAAAATTCTCAAATCTTACAGATATTTATGACTCTGGGTTGAAGGTATCGCCCAATTATGTTTACGAAAAGTAACACACGAACTGTCACCTTTTAAACGAGCTTCTAGTGTTTCGTGACTTATTTGCAATCAACGCTATCTATCGGGAAAATGCCACGAACATTTTCCCAGACCTGGGGCACGATTCCGCAGCGGTGAGTTTAACGGTGTTCACCGATTTCAGTGTACACTGCTTATTTTCGCGTCCGCAAGAGTGAGAGTGTGTTATTTGACATCGCCGTGAAAAATTTCTCACTGAGAAAAAGACTGTGAATTTACGGTGAGTTTGAATTTTGACGAGTAAAGTTGTTTTTTTAATTTCGTGCGATTATTTTGGAAAAATTTTTGAATTTTTTTTTAAAAATGATTTTTTTAATAGTTTTTTTTGGTATGTAAAAATAAAATGTTGTTTCAGTTTATTGTTCTAAAAGATTTTTTTAATTAGAATTTTTAAAATGGAAAGGTGAAGACAGTGACAACTCAGCGCATCATTCAGCCACTTTAAAAATCATTCAGCACATTAAAACTCACTGGCACTTACCGCATCACATTTTAAAGAAAAGTGAACACCGAGGTTGTCAGTGAGTTTTTCCTTCGGTTTTCACTGACGAAAAACTCACCGTTGCGGAATCGAGCCCCTAATATAATGTGCATGAGAAAGGTAAGATTTGAAGACTGGAAGGTTGCTTCAGAAAAGAGGAGGTTACTGAAGCAGGCTTAGGCTGTTGAAGGGGCATTGACTTCTTCTGTCAATCTTCATCTCCACATTGACAAAAATAGAAACCTTTTCTTAAATATTGTCGAATGATGTAATATAGAACTGCCAATCGTATTTTAGCTTTCATATCAATGATGGATGTGCTCTACCAGAAAATAACAATATTAACGTTATAGTTTTGTTTTCGATCAAAATTATTCCATTTTATTTATACTGATGAAAAAAACTTTCGATATTCAACCAATAAACTATGATGTTTTCGCGTTCCAAAATCCATTCCTTCCGTTATTTTGTAAATATTTTCAGGTAAACAACAATAAACAAAATAATTCGATGACTTTATCCCCTAACAAGATAAAATAAATTGAAAATGCCCGCATATCTAACAAGGGGATGAGAGATAAACAGATCTCTCTCGGAGGCAGAATGAAAATAACAACAAAATACCTTTCTTATTCCTAAGATAAAAATTTCAAATTTAAGATATTTTCCCTTTTTTTTATATGACGACCCACGAACGACCTATCCGCCAAAAATAAAATAAAAAAAAAACTTTTTATTTTCCTGGCTATACCTTAAGAATTTCTTTTCGCAGAGTTACACTTAAGCCGAGATTTATAGATCAGTGAAAGAAAAAATGTCAACAAATCCTTTGTAAGAAAGGATTTCATGAAAACAGAAACATCTGCTTCTCCCCTCCAACGATAAATCCATGTAAAGTACTATTTGTATGTCTATATGTGTAGGGGATATCAAAGTAAATCCCTGGGTAGAAATGCCCCAAATCAGAAGTAATCCTCCACAGGATATATCCAAAAACTCAAACAAAGTTACGTAAGTCTAATTACTCAACAACGTCATGGTGGTAGTGGCTATGGCAGTGGTGTTAGTGGCGGTAATGGTTGGGGGCTACCACCATCAGAATTGTCAGAGGGGAAGACCTATCTCGTATCGGGGCTTAGTCCTTCCATTTTCTAAGTACATACAGTGCGTGGTTAGTTTTTGTGGATCTTTGGACTGAAGCTGTACGGGACACAGATGGAACCCAAACCCAAGCTGCCGAAGATTGACTATGCTTTCAACGCCATAGGTGTTCTCAGCATGAGCTAAAGCCAACACTTTTCGACCACTGAAGGAAGGCTGGAGGAGTTGCCATCGCCCGACAACGACCGAAGACCGTTCTGGCTGAGTGTCAGACATCCTTGATACCCTGCTTGAGAAAATGACAGAGGTCGGCCGTACTTAATCTGAGACTTATTCAATTTGACATTTTCTTCGGTATCTATGCAAAAACGTATGACAACCAAATCGCCCGGGTGGATTTTCCCTTTTTGGGAAGGGTTGATTGCTGCGGACATTAATGCTAAGACCCGGCTTCAACCATTTCCTTCACACCTTTTTACCCAAAAAGTTTCGATTGGTGTGCAAAGCTCTTTCTTTAGGAAAATAATCTTTCCAGGGAAATTTATTATTCCTTGCGGTGAATTGGTGTCCTTTGCGGGTGTAGGTGACCCTTTAAATTTCAAAACTTTTCTCAGCTGTATTCCGGGGGAAAAAAAGGCAAATGGAGAAAATCAGGAGGTTTTTTTTCGGGTTTGAATTCAGCCCATTTCGATTGCCTGTGGTAATTTGCAAATTTTTTGGTTGTTTTCTTTTTCTTTTCATTTATTTGAATTGTGGAGGGAATTATTGATTTTCAAATCTTAAGAGGATTATTGGTTGGTTATAGGGATTTTAAATAAAGACCATTGAAAACACCCAAACTAATCATAGGATTTGCTAAAGTAATTTCAACATATATAAAATGTTGTGCACCAAATGAGAATTAGATGGACTCATTTTTATTGCATTTTTAGTTAAATTATTTTAATAATCGCAGCCCAACCCAACACTATCTCGGCCTGGGTCCCCAGGGCAAATTCTATTACCAACCCTTCTCCAAATCTTCATTAAAAGCCTTATATCCTTAATCCTCTCGAATCCAATGCATAGCTTCGCTGGTGACGATAATCAGCGCTATTCTTAAATCTTCGATAATGTTAAGTAAGCACAACCAGACTTTATCCTCATGATCGACAAATTATATCCCATCCAATCAACAGAAACGTCGAAATCATTCTTGATCAGGGCCTTATGTAGCCCTATTGTACCACACCAGTCTTGCAAGAGTGGACCAACACATAGCAGAACCGTATATGGGTGATTGTCACGAAATGGTAGTTTTCGAATGTATTGAGGAATGGATAAAAAAACTATTTAAAGAGCAATGTTTCTCAGGTTTTAAATATCATTCAAGCATCTATATAATATATGGTTACCACAATCTACACCGGGAGTCGCCAGTAATATGTTTATTTGAAAATTTCAAAATTACAGAGCTTCGGAGACGACAGGAAAATCCGAATTTTTTTCTTGATTTTATAGCGGGTTTCACTCTTGAAATCAAATTGAATAGAGAACATTATACGATCTGAAAGTCGAAAAAATGAAAACCCGCGTGTTGCAAGGTTAATAAAAAACTTTAATCCAAATAAAAATGACCAGAACAAAAAAAAATCGAATAGAAGCTTCCCTGCAAACATTTACATTCGGAAACGATTCGAGAACGACACGCAAAAGCGAGAGCTTGCTTCGAACTCGGGCTCGTAAACGACTCGTAAACGAATTCGAAGGCAATAAAAGCGGAGCAAGATATCGAAACCAATGTACTAGGAAAGCTTTTATGGTGGGTTTTGAAGCTTTTCTCGTACCTTTCGCAAGCAGTTTTCGAATCGAGAATGGTTTGA
Source organism: Thereva nobilitata (assembly GCA_963855945.1). Taxonomy (NCBI): domain Eukaryota; kingdom Metazoa; phylum Arthropoda; class Insecta; order Diptera; family Therevidae; genus Thereva; species Thereva nobilitata. Next base: position 178,955,099 of record OY979695.1, read on the forward strand.
GAAAGCGAGCCTCCGAGAAAAGCCGAGAAATTGTTTGCAGGGTTAATAACAATAAAATCACCAGCACATGCAGGGCTGGACTGAGAATGAATTTAGGACCGGGAAATTCAAAAATTTCGGCCCATTTCAATACATTTTGTTTTAACAATCAAGTAAAGTTTTTTTTTGCTTTCAAAAGTTTTTCCTTAAGCATAATTATGAGAAGAACTATGTGTGTATGTGTATGGGTGTTTGTGCGTACGTCCATAGTAATTTTTTCCTGCACGATATCGCGCAAACCAAAAATGATATCGGCTTCGTTGGGATGCCGAACGAAGCACATTGCCGAAAACGTGGTTTGGAAAAAAATTTATAACATTCGGTCAAGCCCTTTTTTGAAAAGACTTCGGCCAAGAGCCACAAGCACCATCTAATAAACTCGATGGAATGAAACCGGTTCTAAATGAAATTAACTTTTCTGGATTCAGCTTCCGATAGCTTCCGCATAAAACATCACTTGTCTACGAAAGCCGAGCATTCTTTAAAGCCCGTGCAAAAATTACGTTACCTTTTCCAACATCACTATTTTTTTCAAACCTTAGATCACCACTTTTTCGACGGGGAATTGTTTTCCACGTCCTACATTTACTGAAAAAGAAATTAGCCTTTTCGGTCAATTTTGACGAGTCCTTTATCGTTATTTGAACTAGTTTCTCTCAGGATTACTTAACCACCAGTTTTGGTACTACCAACCCTACCAACTTCCAGAGTTATGAGTCGTCAAAGTCAAAATTTTGGTTTTTTAACTACAATTTCAACTTTCACTACTTTTTTCTCCAAAATTACCTAGTTAACCTATACCTTTTTTTCCAAAATTAGAAAGCTTGGAATATTTCCTATGAATAATGTCTGGACAATTTTTATACTACGCATTTAAAAGTTCTTGTTTTTTAATTTTTTGTTTCTCCCAACTTCTTCGCGGTTTCGTTGACATTTTGATTTTTTTAGATTTTTTTTAATTCCACACGATCCTTATTAAATAACAGTCTTCAACAAACTAATTGGCCGCGAGATATGTGTTCTTTAAAGGAATTGTGATACGCTTTTTTTGTGGGAAAATTTAATTTTTTCAAAAAAAATTATTTAGAGGGAACATTTTTGATTTAACATTCGGCACGCCCCACCGGGAAAAGTCCCCGGTAGCTTGGTAGGCCAGTCCAGCTCTGAGTACATGTAAATTGAATGAAAGCTGTTACGGAGGCGACATTGGATAGAAAAACAGGTTTCTTAGTCCACCATTAGAAGTAAACATTTGAAAATTTGCTCACTACTCAAAAGCGAAGAAACTCAGTGAATGAAGTCCGAGAAGGATTCAATTGGATTTCTTAACAAACACACGCGTTATGGAGTCGACTGTTTTTGGTTGTTTCGGTATTTTTTCCGAGTGTTGATGTTTTAGTGAATACAATGATCGCTGCTCGCACTTTCGACCGACAAACACTGTGATTCTATAACGTGTGAATTTTCATTTCCATTATTTGGCGCCCCCTTCACAACTAATATCTGTTTTCTAAACTCCAGATTTGAAAATTCTATAATAATTATTAAAAAACAACGGACAAAATGTCAGCCAGGAACTTTCAACCTGGCGCACTTTGGAGGGAACTCAAAATTGCTGTGATCGGTGGTGATGACCTCTTTAACAATTTGACATACCCCGCGAGCACCAATGGCGTATTATGTTTCCGTCATGACAGGTCCGTGACGTAAAACCGGGAAAAGGACAGGTTACATACAGGGGCGACACTTTTGGTGGTTTTAGGGCTGCCATTTTCTTTCACAAGTATGTAAAAGGGAAATTCAGGATGAGGGAATTGTATGATTACTATATAAAAGTGATAAGGGCCCGAAAAATTCCATTCCGCAATGGTAGCAGAAGAAAAACCTATAGCCATCGAAAACTACCATTTCGTGACAATCACCCATATCTGCTCACAGTTTTCTGATCACTGCTATGTAGGCCCAGAACACCATATATAGATTCAAGCCCACCTTTTGCTGTGATGTCGTTCTTTGTCCTCTCTTTGGGGGTGAGTCTTCAATTCAGTTTTGGATCCAAAATAAGACTAGTTAGCTAGGAAGTTAGCGGATCAGATTAGGTTCAGTGCTAGATCATTAATTGGAGGTGGCATGAAAGAAATTGTTTTTTGGAAATGGCGAAAAGCGTCAGATATACTTATTTTGCGAGTAAATGGACTCATAGAGCGGTTTGACCACGCACTAAACTTTCCGAGAGCGATCTTCATAATTTCGGAGTTTAATGACAGAAACATTCCGGATACTAGAATCACCATGTCGTCCACCTCACTATTTGTCTTTTTCGAATATTTTTAAAGTCTTGTCTATAGTCATAAGCCATAGCACCGGCGAGAAGACTGTGCCCGGCAAGTCGTCTTTATTAAGCCCGAAATACACTATTGTGTTGTGGTGTGTTGTGGAGCTTTGTGTCCAATCAGAAACGCCAGATCGGGACGCGCCACACCACAACACACCATAATAATATAATCAGCCCCATATAACATATATGAATTAGATCACGGCACAGAGCGCCACGACACACCACAACACAATAGTGTAATTCCGGCTTTACTCTGATGTTTTCTGAGCTTCTTCGGATCTCGGGACGGGATGCAGGTAGTGACGAGCAAAAATGGTCTTGGTTTTGCAGACATAATCCAGACTTAGCTCTGCTAGCAAGACCAAGACCAAGACTCAGCTATGTTCGCAAGACCTCAGCTATGTGGCGTTCTGTGTCGTGATCCAATTCATATATTTTATATGGAGCTGATTACATTATTATGGTGTGTTGTGGTGTGGCGCGTTCTGTTGTGTTCCCGATCTGGCGTTTCTGATTGCGCCAGAGCGAGGGATGGGGTTATGGCGCGACAGAACACACCACACAAGTGTTCACGGCTGCGAAGGAAACAAAATCTCGCTCATTCAATTGCCAGCACGGCACAGAGCGCCACGACACACCACAACACTATAGTGTGTTTCGGCTTAATTCCAGCTTAAGACTTACTGCGCAAGAACAAGACCAAGACCAAGAATACATCAGTGTTGTCTTTCTCGTGCGTTTGCTCATCACTAGATGCAGGGATTCTCTAAGAGAGCTCTGATCGAGTACGATCTCACTTCTTTGTGTAATGTAGATTGCAGGGAGGGTAAGTCCACTTTTTCAGGGCCACGTACCGCCATGAATCATTTATAAGCGCCAACCTTGGGTAGCATTGAGAGGAATAATTTTGGACAATCCTCTTTCACTCAAATAATGATATATGTATTTGGAGTGAGGGAGGAATTGGTAGCTTGGACAGTGGTGAGGAAGAAAGGAGGTGGTGCAGGAGGGCACCTATCTATGTATGTCAAGCTTCTCCACTCAGACCTGTTTTGGTAAGGGAGGCCATGTCTGGGATTTGACATACACTGGTCTTCACCATCGACATAGCATAACGTTCCACAGAAACTCGCGAGCCTCACCGCCAAGTGTAGGCACATTGTTATACAGTGCTTGCGGGTGGCCGGTTCTAGTCTGTTTCCAGTATTGTAGGTGGCATCTATCACACCTGTGTTCTTCCACAGGCAAAAAGTCTTTGGATTTGACAGTATCGTAAAGATGGTGAAAAGAGGCAGGGAAATTAATATCTGTTCAGAAAGCTTACCTTATAATTTCAGATACACAGGTCTTGGGCTAGAAAAGGGACGTCTTTGACTATAAAGGCAATTGATGACTCTTTCAGGTAAACAAGCGTAGAGACATTGTCACCATTACTTTAGAATCTGGTCCTCAAACTGGAAGGAGTGGTGGTAAACGACAGCGGCCTTCTTCAATGTCGAACGGACGATTGGAGGGAAAGAGATTTGCCGCGATAAAGTTACAAAGGATAAGAACATATTTGATACACTTTTTGAACAGTTTATAACAAACATTCATAATACTTTTGAGATATTCTCACAAACAAGGGATGAACACTCGAGATAAAATCGAACTTCCCAATGGATCTCATGTAGTTCATAAATGTTCTGTAACCACACATCATTCGCACACGAAATAGTTTTTAAATGAAAGTGGATTTTTCCCAACTAGAAAACTAAAATTCGTGCCGTTCTATATGTTTTCAACCACAGTAAATCAGGTCAGTGCTATCTATCGATATCACAACATTCAAACCTCCGTCGGCATTGTTTTTTCGCCCACGTTTTTTTCCAATCGGTATCATATTTTTGCAATCTGTGTACAATCATAACTTTACTGAATCTGCATTATTATCAAGTTTTAAATTTAAAGAGTTTTTTTTTTCGTATATGGCTGGGATTGTAATTGCAAAGAGACACGACTTTTATAGGAAGTTTCATTTTTCACCTTATTCTTTTCACAGTTCTCACAGTATTCTCTAATTCACTTTTCAAGTTTTTTAAGCTTTGTTCTTACCTATTTATGCAACAGAAGAGAACTATTCGGTGCCTTATCTGGTTTCTCCCATTGTATAAGAAGCCCCATTCGAGCATAGGACTGCATAAGGCATCCTAACGAAGTCTGCTCACGTTCCTTTTTCCTTTTTTGTTCTTTTAATTATTTAATTTTTCTTTTGCCCCAATGGTGGTACTGAATTGTATTGATTGTGGAATTGTATAATGTCTGAAGTGTCTTATTCTAAAATATTCTGAAGTTGTTTTCGCTTACGGCATGTTTTAAGTTTTTCCTTTTTCTGGTAACTTTTGTTGATAAGGTGGTGTTTTATAGCAGTTTTTTTCTTTCTTCTCCCACAGGTTTTTGGCGTACGATATAACGTTTGTGCAGCCTTGTACGTTTCTTTGTTAGAGTATATTTTTCCGCAATGCAAGGATACGACTTTGCTACGGTGGCTTGATGTGTCTGAGGAGCAGCCAATGACGCTATTAGCGATGAGTTTAAGGGTTCGGTTTCGCACTATTTCTAGCCATTATCAGGGTCCAAGCCTATAAATGAATGAATTGCACTCAAACCAGGGCCGCGGTAGATTTGGTATATTCCAGGCCGAGCAACTGATTGAAGAAAGAAATGGCCATTTCTACACGAGGGACCATGCTTCTGGGAGCAAAAGCTTTTTTGGGCATCTCCGCACGCTTTCCTTGCCCAAAAAAAGCTTTTGCTCCAGAACCACAGCTACTCGTGTAGGAATGGCCTACGCATCTCAGGTGTGGGATGCTTGTATGGCGTTTGGTATTTCTAGCGCTTTTGTTAGGTAGGAGATTTATATTGATTCGAGGCTTACTTTTTTCGACCTTATATTACACTCTCTGATAAGCTTACCACACTAACAAGATAATTCTCCTGATCGAAGTTGGCTCCTAGTTAGGGTAGTATCTATTTAGATGAAAGTGAGCTTATATGAAGGTATCAGGTGATTTTGAAAATACCTTTTGCACGTACGCCCTATTATACAACTCGAGCTCTGTACAGAGTCTATGAAAAAAAATGAAATCATTATACCATTTTCATTGCCACAGCATTCGTCCTTTAATATGATCTCTATGGCTTTTTACTCGTTTCGTAATGGCCTTATTAGACCCTAAGCAGGCGGGGCTTCTGAAGGAAAAGTTCTTTTTTGGAAGGGAAGCGTTGGCAGATGGAAGGAAAAAGTGGAGAGTTTCGTGCTGCAGTTCAGATTTTAATGCTGTGTCAAAATTATTTTATTTGAGGCAAGCGTCAGAAAGCATATTAAACACAACCATACAGGCCCGCCACATCACCTTGCGGGGCCTGGAGCTAAAATATGTTTGGGGGACTAAAAAAACATTTGTGGTAACGTAAAAATACGTTCATTCAGTTCATTAAATATAGATACCGAATGGTCGGTTCTTTTTTCGCGGATGAACCTAAAGTTACATAGTGTTACGTAGAATAGAACATTTCTTATGTAGACAGGCTCTGGGGCTCAGTACTCATATTTCTTTTGGCAGAATCAATCCAGAAGCTACCCCAGAGGGAAAAATTCGAAGCACTACTAAGGGAAGCGAATTCGAAGCGTTGTAAATATGGTCCCATTGGATCTTTCGTCGGATCTGTATGGAACGTAGTAAACAGCAAACATAGACCGGTTCTCGTTCGATGCAGTGGTCAAGCAGCATATTGAACGCGGTTGGTACTTAGTTGGGGGACCGCTTGCTAAAATCGCTGTCGACACTCACGTTTGGAAAGACGAAAAGGCAATTGCACACGGTGAACAAAAATATAAAGCTTTTTCACACTGCAGTTGTTTCTCATATCCACAGACGCTATAACATAAATTCGAGGGTTAGAAAGTTTTTTATACTTTTGTGATTGTTTCTAAAAAAAGCAAATTGGATTCAACTCGTTTCAGGAGGCATAACACTCCAGCGAGTTGTTTCTCGTTGCCCCGATGTCAGAGTCGCGATAGAAATGGTTGGGAGTAGATCGTTGTGGCAGTTCCTTCCTTCACTTCCTTCACTACCTATCGACTAGAGCTTGCTGTTCGACGTTGCACTCTATACGAAATAAATATCTTGTCGACAGTACATCTTCCACATAAAAAAAAATTAGAGGAGTACTCTCCACTGCGATCATGCAATATTAAAAATGATATAGATCTGCGATGTTACCGGGAAAGCCCCAGGCTTTTTAAGGACCGTTCCTGCTCCATTTCCCGTTGGGTAAGTTCCTTAATACTCAATTCGAGCTTATACTACTTCAGTGGAAGTAAAGAGACTACTTAAGGGCAAGCTCAATCTCCCAATCTAATCTTTGATAAAGGCCTTCAATCTGTTTTTCCCCAATTATGGATTTGCTTACGTGTTTTTATTGTGCTACCTATTGGTGTTGCAACTGGTAAACGCGGATTCAATAAATTAAAAATGATATAAGATTATCTAAAATCATGTATGGCAAAAAATATACACTATGACGATGTCATCGACGACTGCGGAGATTAAAGCAAGAAAAATAGTGTTTACTATTTAAGTATGATGAGTGGAAGAATCTACATCCATACAAACATAACATATATTTTAGAGTGCTGCATGCTTTGGTTTCAGGCTCTTGCTTGCTTTACAAGTAGAACGCAGGGATATGGCGGTCTTGACATTTGGGTTTCAAGATAGTTTCGGGGCCCTTAGGCGATTATTACGCAGGGATATGGGATTTTCACTTTTTGGGTTTCAATCAATTATCGGGGGCCCCTCTGGCCAGTCCCAGTTGCCTCCCCCCCCTATGTGGCGGGCCGGCAACCATATTATCACGTATTGCAACAGAAAAGCTGCTGCCCTTGATACTCCGGGGAAATTAGCAAAAAAAACGCACGAAAGGAGACAAAATTCCAAAATGGCTGAAAATTGGTAGGTACACAGCTTCCTTGGAACATTTTAAGAACACAATTTCGGAATCCCAAAAAAAAACATGGCCGCCGGAGATATCACTTTTTGTCAAAAAAATCACTCAAAAACTATTTTTTTCAAAAAAAAAATTTTATCAGTCAATAAGAACCGTTATTGCCTACAAAAAAGCCCTCATTTTTTCGAAAACCTTTACCTTTCCGAATAATTCAAGGTATTTTTTGGCCGAAAAGTGATTTTTGGAAACTAAGTTCGAAAGGTTTAGGTTTTCGAAAAATTTACAAGACCGGTTCTACATATTCAATTTTCTGCTCAATTTTGCGATGTTCAATACTTTTTTTAGCTAGAAATTTGGTCTTCAATTGAAGAGCTGGTGTAGACTAGAGTAGAAGCGAAGTTGTGTCTACACTAATGTCAAATTTATATAAAATGTGCTTGATGTGAATTTTATGCATTTATGTCAAATTTATATCAAATGTGATTGATGTGAAGAAGAAGATATTGTTTGGCTGTCACAGCAATGCATTTATACCTACAGCTCCTACGCATATACCCCACACTCATAAAAAAGTTAAAATATTGAATGGAAATTTCTGTTCAACTTTTTCTTGCTTTCCATTCTATGTTCAAGAAAATGACTCTTCTAATTTTGCATACGAGCGAAAGAGAAGGAAGTGTTGAACATCGCAAACTTGAACAGAGAATTGAACGTGTAGAACCGGTCCAAGAGGGCTTTTTTGTAGGCAATAACGTTTCGCATTGATTTATCAAAAAAAAATTCAAAAAAAACTGTTTTTGAGTGATTTTTTGCCAAAAAGTGATATCTCCGGCGGCCATGTTTTTTTTTGTGATTCCGAAATTGTTTTCTTAAAAAGTTCCAAGGAAGCTCTGCCGTGCAAAGGACAAATGACCTATATGCATTATAGGTCAAAATGGCTTTGTAAGCTTTTTTTGATATAAAATATTTATATTTATCGTTAAAAAAAATTTCAGACTGATAGTAGATACTTTTTAATTAATAGTTATCACTTTGAACAGTTACTTTATTTGCTTCGGTTTCATGTATAGTATTTTAAAAACTTTAATCGCGTTTTTCTCGATACGAGCCTTTTGCAGATAGGTCTTTTGCCCTTTGCACGGCAGAGCTATGTATCAATTTTCAGCCATTTTGGAATTTTATCTCCTTAAAATGCTAATTTCCCCGGACTATGAATTTTGTATTCAAAAGCCTCCTTTTGTACTTAGAGCATTGTGGAAGTACACACAATTATTCTTTCAACTACTGGCGGCACACACGGGTATTCCTTCCGCACGAGCAACTTTCTTGTATTCACTACGAGATATCAATCTGTATGTATGCTGATAGAGAAGATACAAAGAGTATAAAAAAGCAAATTTTGTACTTGTTAGTTTTCACGCCAAAAATTTTGATTGAAAATGTGAAAACACTTCCCTCTTTTCCTTTTTACTCGTCTCTCCTAAGAAACCGGCTTGACTATGGTTGAAGGAATAATCGAGTGTGCCTCCTCATTAGCCTCAAGCCATCAGCTTTAATTGGATTGAAACCCAAACGCATCGCTAAAAAATTGCTGACTGGTCAAAGTCTAACGTAGATAAGGGTAAAACGTAACGTAACATACATAAGGGTAAATTGTCTATCCACCTTGCGCGGGCTTTTTCTCGATATATGAAAAATCCTGAACAGTCTATACGCCACTAGCCCGGAAATATGTGTCCTTCCTTCAGCTAAAACTCTTTCGTGCATGCATTTCGTTCTTAAAGCATTTATATATGTAAATAGGATGACAAATGGAAACTTCAATTGTATTTGTTTTTTCTTTCAAAACTTTCCGTCATAAACGTGCAGCTAATAAATAACCCTTTTTTTTATAGCACCAAAAGCCGAGATTAATTCTTGTTTTTCAGCAACAACAAAAAAAATCTCATCCTGGAACAAACTAAGTGCAGTAAAAGGGAATAAATCTGAAAATTTTAATTACACGTAAATGTCTTACGTGCGAAACACGCCATAAAAATGTCCTGTCAAAGAATTTTACTATCGGCCTTACCATTACTGTAGCAGCACGCAACATCGTGTGACTAGACGCCTTGATAAAGTCCTCCGTACGCCCTTCGTGGCAGCCAAAGTCCTCGTAATTTCATATTTCTTTCCTTTGTTTCCACCAAGTGTCTTTCCAGTTAATTTCTCACTATTTCAAATGTGGTCGAGCATGCATGAACTACAATTTATGATGCACGTGCTCCAGCCATAGAAGGGCTGGTATGGGGGTGGTTGTGGAACGGAGCGCATGTAGCCAAGCTAACCTTAAAATAACAGTTACAATAAATAAGGGTGGAAATTAGGCCCTTAAACAAGACGAACTGTGCCAGAGGGTAGATGTCAATATGCGATGGAGACCTCCCATATTCCTTGCTCCTTTTCAATTTTCCCAGAATGGCATCGGTGAAGGACACTTTCCCGAAGATGTCCTACAAAGCTCGAAAATTAAATTTCATTTCATGGCCTCTTTCACGCCGGAGGAACAGTTTGGGCTTTCATGAATTTTCCAGTGATAGTCCGACCTGAAATCACTTCTGGGTTTCGTCGATTCTGGCAATGGCTTTGGGCCCCGTCGGGGAGCCTTGGCCGGGGTTTGGGGCTGAAGGATTTTTCCCTATTTTCCAGGACTTACTCTTTACGGTGGCCCCATACACAAGTACGCCCAGCAATGGAGCAGTCTTTGTTAGGTTGTAATTTATTTTATTGTCCACAGAAGATCGAATTTTGTGAAATCAATTGTAACCACAGATTTCTGTGTGTACTAGTTTTGCATACGGCATATATACATACAATGGCAGTGTACGGAGTCCTTTTAAATTCGGTACGTGAAATTTGTTTTGCCATATGCGAAATAGTTGATGCTTGTTACATTTTACGTATGTAATCCAGTTTTAGGCTTACAATGGCGGGATTTATTCGCGTATGCTCGCTCAATTCAACCATGCATGCTAGGAAAATATTTTCATGTTTTCTAGTCAGGAAATTGCAGTATATTTGGGTTCAGTTCTGGCATTGCAACTGCCACGCTAAATGCCAAGTTGATTTTTTTTTTGTTATATTTTGCATGGAGGTAAAAATTTTTGTGCAGTTTTGTAGCGTTATGCAGCTTTAATTTCGTAAACGTATCAAAAGAAGCGAAATTTGGATAGAAACACAACGAATACGGAGGATTATTGTGTTATTGTGTCAGTGAACAAGAGTTTTTTGTTGTTCGAAATTTTTTGGGCTTTTTCCGTACTTCAAAGTTTTTTTTATTTTAGTACGAAATTTTTGCAACGACTGGAGAATAACTGACACTGTTAGCAAAATAACAGCTATGTTAAAGCGGATTGTTGGTATTTGTATGAGAAGACCCTAGTAAAAATAATTTAGTTGGTTAATTTTCTGCCTAGCACGCACACGACCGCTGCAAGCGCGCATAGCGAACAAATAGGCACGCCACAACAGTATGCACGCACCCGCCACAGGGATGCACGCCACCGCCACGGGGATGAACTCTCCCGCCACTGGCATGAAAATCTAAAAATTCAGGCATGAACATTTATAAATGCACCCGCATTGACATAAACCATTCCAAACGCGAGTGCTGTTTTACCAAGCAGTCCCCCAGCTAAACACTAACGACTTCCAATGCTGCTTGACCTACGCAATCGAACGAGAACCTTTTTACTGGGTATGCTATTGGCACCCTTTATGGTCACCAAGATAGTTGCCCTTTTCTTCGTCCTCTACTATTTTTTAAAGCAATACAGGCGATTTCGTGCATCCTTGTGGCGGGAGCGTGGATCACGGTGGCGGGAGCGTGCATCCCCGACCTGCTTTACTGATCATAACCCCACCAAAATCAAGTATTGTATTATTTCCAATATTCCAAAAAGTGCAACACCTCTCCACGCGTGTTAGTAGATCGTGTTGGCTGACCCATCTCTTAACATCTTAGGCGTAATATTAGCCCCAAAGACTAGCGCTAGAAAGACCAGATATACCAAATCGCCAAACAAACAAACAAACAGTGCTTGGGATTTCTTAAAAGGTGCAAGTTCCTCCTCCAGCGTTCGGCCCGTGCTAATATACAAATCCTTAATTCGGCCTCTTCTCGAATACAACTCTCTTATTTGGGGCCGCGTTTCGAAAACCACCTTGGCATGGTTAGATAAAAAACAAAAAAGGGCCCTCAAAGTTATCGGTGACGATGCTGCTTGCTGCTCCACCATCGACCACTTGAGTAACCGTAGGAATGTAGCAGCACTGATAAAATTATATCGTTACTATCATTGCTGTTCTGTTCCATCCTGCCTGCACAGAAATCTTATGCCCGCAACCAATGCCACGATCCGCGTGTGGGGCTCGTGTGGGTAGTCAGACAAACACACCCCCTTCTCCGAAACTGTTATTTGATAACAACCTTTCCTAAAAAGGAAGGAAGGTAGGTCGCATCATTGTGAATCGGAAGATGGGCCGACGGTGTACAGAACAATATGTGGTGTCCTGGGACCACAATGAATAATGATTAGGGTGGGTCAAAAAAATCAATTATTTTTTTTTTCAAGTGACACAGAAAAATGGGTTGCTGGACACCTTACAGAAATTCTCACTCAACATGAGCTCTTAATTGTAATAGAAAGATCCTCCGCATCGCAGTTTTTTATTTTTTCCTCACTCCAATAGAAAAAAACGCATACCTTATCATTAATTGATTGTACAGACAAATGTTTTGGGAGAATTTTGTAGGAAATTTAATGCTCTACAAAAAAGGTATCTTATATTTTTTCTGTAAACCTCACCATTTGGAAGATATTGAAGATTTAAGTTTGATTATTTTAAGACAAATTTCATTTTTGTTTCGGTGAATCTACAGTATACCATGACCACCTCCGATTTTGATGAAATTTTCACACAATGTACAGTTAACTATGCACAAATCAACTACGTTAACAAAAAGTGTCGCTCAAGTCCTGTTTCGCTGTAATTCCACTTCAAAGTACCGTAATTCCAATAATTGAACAGGTGATAACTCCTATGTTATTTCACCAATATTGATGAAATTTCCACACATTATGTATTTTGACGTAGACAATTTATTTTTTGGAAAAAAATTGGCACTTATGCACCGTTATCTTTTTATTTAACCAAAATGAAATTTGTCTTAAAATAATCAAACTTAAATCTTCAATATCTTCCAAATGGTGAGGTTTACAGAAAAAATATAAGATACCTTTTTTGTAGAGCATTAAATTTCCTACAAAATTCTCGGAGTGTGGAGTAGTGAGTTACGTCCTCACGCCTTTCTTGAGTGGATATAGAGGATTTAGAAAATACCTCCATCGTTTCGAGCACGTTGGCTATGACTAGGTATCCAGGATAACGCAAAGCACGTCTTCTTTATTGTGTGAGATTCGGCGACATTCTGCATGTCACACGCTCAGCTACTCTCAAATTCCAGGTGGGTATTTTACCCACCCGGAATTTTCTGTGTGGGTACTGCTACCCACCATACCCAAATTATCCGCCGGCTATGCCCGCAACACTCTATTATCCCACTAGTCTCATTCTCTCTACCTGCATCTCCCTTTCTCGCACTCTACAAACTAGTAATTCGTTTCTAAATAGAACAACTCGACTGTGAAACAACCTCTCGCAGTCAGTATTTCTCAACATTGACTAGACTAAATTAGACGGACTGGTAGTACAAAGGGTGACTCCTGAGCTTAGAACTGCCACACAGTGGGACAGAATCCCAAAAAGCTGACCAAAACCCCTAAAATGAAGATTCTGTTTCGGGAATTTCTCTTTGCGGAATTTTAAGTAGGGGCCCCGAGGGTCACAGAACATCTGTCCTCGGGGTACAGGTACGTTTTCTAGCTTTGTAGGATCAGTTCGAAAGTGGCCGTTACACGAGACGCAGCTATCGAAGTTTCTAACACATATTGTGCATTGAAAATAACTATTTGTTAAATAGTGCCAATTAGTGCTTTTGAAAAGTTTAAAAATGGATTCTGTTCATGAAGGTGAGTGGAATTAAATCGAATATGTATAATCGTAAAATATTCATTGCAGAATTATTGATATGAATTTAAATAAATCAACTTTTTTGCAAAACGCAGAGAAAAACTAATTTTCAAATAACTAAAAGTTTATTAGTCGTCCTCGCTCGTTTTCTAAAATTTTTTTTTCACTTGTCATAGTCTAAAGAAAAAAACAAGAAGTAAATTAAAGTGCGAATTTGTGCGAATCTGGAGATACAATTTTTTTTCTGAAATCGTGCAAAAATCGTTGCACAGCAGGGGGTAATGAATCCGACAAAAAGTTCCGAAATGGCAAGGAATCTCTTGAAAACTATATAACAGGGGTTTTCGAGGTGGCTGATTACGAATTTGACATTATTTTTTCAAAAAACAAAATGGCGGATCCAATATGGCGGACGACAACATGAAAAAATGCATATTCGCGGATAAAATTCAGTACCCGGGGGTTATCGAGGTCGCTGTTCACGAATTTGATATTATTTTTTTAATAAACAAAATGGCGGATCCAATATGGGGAACGGCCACATGATAAAATGCATATTTGCGAATGAAACTCGGTACTCGGGGGCTTTCGAGGTCGCTGATTACGAATATGATATGCCACCATCAGTTCAAAAACTGCTCATTCATGGCCCAGAAATCATTGCTTCGGCTTTGCTTCCAATCGGTCATATGTCTGAAGAAGCCCAGGAAAGTTGCAATAAATATATTAAAAAATTTCGTCAGGACTTCTCGCGCAAAAGCAGCCATTCTTTGACAATGAGAGATGTATTTTGCCGCCTTTGAATTAGTTCTGATCCTTACATTTCAAGCGCAAGAAAACTTCCAAAAACTAAAAGAAAACAAATGTCGTCTGATGCTAAAGATTTAGTTGTACCCGATGACAGTGACACTGAAGATGAAACTGATGTGTCTACTTTAGATTCCGACATCGAGTTATGTGATAGCGATAGCGAATAGATAGAGCCTATGTGTTAAAAATAAAAATGTAAATTATAAACTGAATTATTATTTAGTATTTATTTGTACCTATTCCTTGTGGACGATACTATTTTTATGCTTCTGAAATTTTTTTAATACGATGAAATTGTATTAAAACTAAAAATATCAATTTTTTATATGACTGTCCGCCATATTGGATCCGCCATTTTGTTTTTTGAAAAAATAATGTGAAATTCGTAATCAGCGAACTCGAAAACCCCCGGGTACAGAATTTCATCCGCGAATATGCATTTTTTCATGTGGTCGTCCGCCATATTGGATCCGCCATCTTGTTTTTTGAAAAAATAATGTCAAATTCGTAATCAGCGACCTCGAAAACCCGCAAGTAAGAAATTTCAAAGCGATTATTACACGTTTTGAGGTTTTGGCCAGCTTTTTGGGATTCTGTCCCACTGTGTGCCCCTTCAAAAAAAATATATAGATACATTGGGGTTCAAAGAGTCTACGGATTTTACAACATTTACGTCTTTGAGTCATATCCATCTATCCATTCAATGGCGCTACAGCCCAAAATGAGTCTTGGTATCCTCTAGGGCATTTCTCCAAGTTTGACAGTCCGATGTTAGCATGTCTCCAATCCCGGATTTTGAGCATTTGTGATACACTCCCGAAATTGTGATATTTCCCGAAATTTCTGTTACCATAAGTCGTTTTGGGATACGATTGTCCTCCAACGTGATTACGTGGCTTGGCTAGTCTGTTAGTGTCATATGGATCAGAAAAATTTTAATTTACTGTTGGGTCTACCTAATAGAAGAGGGGTCTGGACCGCCAAAGATTAGGGGTCCGGACCCCCTGGACCCCCCCCCGTTGTGGCCCCCTGCTTTCAATCTTACTGTAAGTCCGCATACCAAATTAAGAAACTTCACTTATAGTTGTTCAATACTTGAGTCCAACTAAAAATGCAGAGGTTTTGAGGTAATGAGGTTTTCATTCACTTCTAAGCGCAGATATAACCGTTTTGATGAGTGACATAAACGCCAAAATCGCCTCTAAAAGAATAGTGAGTGTAATTTTTTACCAGAGCGTTTTACAACATCACCACACTTCTTATGAATTAGGCTCAACTTATTTTTTTTATATTTCTTCAATTGCCAGATTCTATGTATCCTTTCCTAATCCAGTAGCATTCTGTGTAAGGCCAACTTTAAAACTACAAGAAAGCATTAAATGTTTGGCTTTTTCCTACTTAAAGTTTTTCTTAAGTTTATTCATTCCTTTTGTGCCAAACGAAAAACAAGTATTAAACTCCAATCGACCTATCAGCCCAGGCCATATACCTAAAGCACAGAGCCAAGTCCAATGTTGTTTCAATTCGAAAAAGTTTTTCAAAAGTGGGGAGATTTTATTGTAGGTGTATGTCAACAAATGGAAATACCCCGAGGCTGTTTTAAAGTACGGACACCAGCAACAGCAAAATTGTCTTATACTTGTGCCTTAATTAATTCTGTTGAGACAATGAATACGTTTTATTAAAAGACGCACAAATAGATTAGTTTGCTTACTTTAATTTTATTAAATTTTGAATTAATTGAGAAACGAATTTTGATTTGATTCTTTGATAAATGTTTATTGTTTGCTATGATGAGTTGTTATTGATTGCCTGGAGCCATGATTTTCTTGTTACATAGAGAGTGTTTCGTAAAAGGTCATGGTTCATAAAGACTGACCAGATTGTAAAATAAATTTATCGTGATGATTAAATTTAAAAAAAAATTATGTTTACTTGAATAGTACGAAAGGGACGAAAAAAATTGTTTTTGTAATATTTGCTCCACTTTCCGGATTTCTCCATATTTGTTACATTTAATGGTAAAGTTGGTAAAGTTTTGTCGTGAAAATCGTTTGCTTCATATTTTCGCCATATTTCAGAAATCTCTGATTGCTAAGGCCGTTGATAAGTTCATTAGGTCAATGGATGGCATCTTTTTTTAATGTTGTACAAACGATACTTCATTGTTGGGCTTTGGAAATAATTTAAAATTCTTGTTAAGATAATTCTTCTTCTTCTTTGATGGCTCTACAAGTGGGATCTGGTCGTGGCCTCTGGCAACTGTTCTCTCCATCGGTCCCAATTCTGAGCAGATGTTTGGCAATCCTAAGCTAGGGTCGCACCCAGGGGAGGCGCTTTCATAGGTGCGAATGGTGCACTTGCCCCGGGCGCTATTGCACGGGGGCGCTATTTCCGATATTCAGATTTTAAACAAAAATTTAAAACTTTGAAAAAAAATTGAAAGAGTTTTTTTCTTACATCCTTTTCATATATTAAAGGATTTTATTAACACGATTTAATTTTCCAGTTTATTTTCCCAATAAAATTTCTACTCATGTAAGGGAGCGTTCAAATATTATGTAACGCTGATTTTCGGGATTTTGGGATACAACGCTCCCCCATGTAACGCTATGATAACGTTTTGTATTTAACCCACGTACTCCCTAAAATCGCTACGTAACATTTTTTTTAAATAAGAGCATTGTTTTTAATAGTTTTAGAAAGTTCAAAGGTCAGACAACTGTCAAATTGCGTTAGTTGACTGATTATACAGATGGCATGATTATCATAAGAAGGTAATAACGCAAAAGTTTAAATTTTATTTCTGATTTTTCTATAAAATTAAAATTTTTTTAAAAAAAATTCTTTTTTTGCTTAATTTTCGTCATGTAACATTTTCTAATAGTCAGCCTACCCCCACATAACGGACGATAACATTTTCCATAAAACGCCCCTACCCAGTTCAGCGTTACATAATATTTGAACGCTCCCTAACTACACAACACAAATTCCATGCAAAAAAAAACCTGGAAATTTTACTTCCTCTCGTACTCTCGAGACTTTTCCTACTTCCTCTCGAGACTTTTGCTTCGAGATTTTCAAATCATTTCTGTCCAGAGAATCAGCAGAAGTAAAAATTCAGGAGAAATATCCACCAAGTGAGAGAAAAATCTCTCATTCAACTGATGTTCTCAAATTTGAAAGTGAGATGTAAATACAGAATTAGCCAGTGGAATGAAGGAGACGAAACACAAAATAATTTCATTTTCTCTACTCTGGAGCACTTTTTGAAATGTTTGTAAAATGCACCAAATCAACTCACACAAAGGAAGAAAATTGTTCCGATGGCTCCGTATTGTGTATTGAGTTTACTGTGATTGATATAAACTTCGGGGCGCTGGTGGTGCACTTTTGAATTTTGTTCCAAGAATTGTTAAAAGAGGTAAATGAACGAAATGAGAACAAAATATCTTCCGATTTTTTGTGCGCTCCCTTACTGTCTAACAAATTAATATGTAGATTTTTTTTATGTTATACGAGTTATTGATGGTGCAATTTTAAGTTTTGTGCCTGTTTCTCTAGAAGAATTTATAAAGAGAAAATTGAGTGAAATATTTTTATTAGATTTAAAATGTTGAGTTTTAAAAGTAATATTTTAGATTTAATAATAATTATTAAATTACTAATTTCAGGTAATACATTTTTAAATTATATTATTTATATTTTATTGTAATTAATTTGTTTATTGTTTTTATGTTACGAAAATCCAAATATTTTACTGTGCCGGGAATTATGAAAATGGTACCGGGAAAATATAAATACTACATACAATTTTCTATTAATTACCTCTTCAACTCAGACTTCATTGATGCATCGTTTGATAATAGGTGTGAATTTCGAAAAAAACGTATGTTTCTAAAGGCAACTTCTTGTTTTGATACTATTCAAAATTTATATGCTTATTTCTCCAGTTCGGTTAAAAGATTATTATTTTGAAAAAGAAGACACTAAAAGGCTTAGTAAGACTAGTAGTGAAAGTAGCATAGACGCGTTAAAACGATTAGTTCGTCAATTAGCTGGTGTCTACGAGGCTTTGGTAGAACTCGTTCAGGTAGGGAACCCGTATCGAAACATACAGCAGAATTACGAAATAAAATTACTGAGTTAAATTTAATTTGTTCCATAGTAATCTAGTGTGATATTTTAGAAAAATAAATATACTTACAAAGCCCAAATGTCTGCTGCAGTTGATATTTTAAATTCCACAAAAGGTGTACCATGAACCTAAGTTTTGTATTGCGAGGAAATATTGCCATGCAGGCAAGAGGGCGTTTTAAGTATAGCGGGACAGTGATAAAATTGTGTCATTTCTGATACATTCCTGAGGTGGCACAATGAGTCTACGGAAGAGCAAAAGGAGCCATCATCGATTATTTTAATTGATCCTTGTCAAAACGGGCCAAAGCGATTTTCGAATCGCTATCTAACACCCAGGGAAAAGCTGAAGGAAGGACTTGCATCTATCAAGAAATTTCAGGAATAGTAATTATTGTGTGACATTTTGGATGAGGATTTTCAATATTTCGCTTAGGTATACGCAAAAAAATTAAAAACTGTCTATGTCTATTTATATGTGACTTTTCTTTTACCTTTGTTTCTTGTTGCTTCGGTAAGCAACAATTTAACTTTTAAAGTCATAGGATTATCCTCTATTTCTGAAAGGTGTTTAGTATGTTTGAAGCTGAACAAAATCTTGAATAGAATTATTACAAAAATATCATTTTAACTTCTCGGTTTCACACATTGAGATATTTCCAGGTGTCCTCCAGACTTATGAGATTTCCACACTCGGCAGTATTCTAACATCTTTATCACCAAACCAACTTTTACAGCTTCCTTAGATATTTGAGCCTGCTGTCTTAAGTAGTCTCTTGAATGAAAAGCAAGTCACATCATCCAGGTGTGAATTACGATCTAAAATATGTCTTAATACGTCATTTTGCTGGATTTATTTCAGCTTACTTTGAAGATGGTCCTACCGTCAGCATAAACTCAGGTTCTTTGTATCAATGATCGGCGGCAGTGATTTCTTTTTGGGTGATTCCCCGCCCGTTAAGCTGCTTTACTTACTACATCCTTAATTAACAAGAAAGGAATTAGGCTTAGCCTTGGCAACCGTATTTTGATGATGACTTGTTTGCTCGAAATCGTTTTGAATGTTTTTTTGGGCAATGTTTTTCAGTCTATTTTTTTTTCTCTGATTTTCTGTCATTATGACGTTGTCTCTCAAGAAAATGCATTAAAGCTGTTCATTAAAAAAAAAGAATGCGAAAATTTCTTTAACTTTACTTTCAAGATATTCAAGCCGAAAAAAAAAATAAATATTCCTCCTCCACGTGACGTGAGATACAAGATAACAGCTCTGTCTAACCAGAACAACTTTGAGCAAATCCAATTTCAACCTGACTGGCAGATGGAAGGCAGGGCTGGCTCCTTTCACCCCTGTAGGCCCCCATGCCAGGCTCAAGTAGATGCGTACTAAACAGCTTTTCTGAACGTCATCATAAACAGGGCACATCATTTCCTGGAGTTGCTTCCATATTTTTCCTTTTCTTGTGTACCTAATTAACGGCCAAACAAAGGATATCCCATCTAGAGCAAATCTCTTAATGGGTTTATCTGGTCCTGTGACCTTATCTGGTATCTATGTTGTGGTCGAACCTTTTACCTGTAAATTGGCAGTGGAAGCGCACAAAAACCGTGAGATAGGCAGACCTTGTAGACACATTTTTGATGGTTGCGTATTTATGCTGGATAAATGTTGAGCGCGCCACCAACATAAAAACTTTCTAGGCCACAAAACATAGACCTCGGGGGAGGATGCGGAGCAGCTTCCTTGTTTCTTGCAACTATGAAGTAAAAAGTCCTGTAGGAAAGGAAGCGAACTAGGCCCGTTTCTTGTCGGATTGGGCCTGAATATTAAATTCCATCACAGCTGTAGAAAGATATTAAAGTTGTTGTTTTACTGTTTCTAGTTTTTTTTTTACGTTGGATAACATTATTTTTTTTTTATTCTTTTTTTTTATTTATATTTTTTTTTTCGTTGAAAGGACGAAGTCGCATTTGTTTTCCAAAGAGGAAGGATGCCATGGGCGTTCTTTTTCTTCCTTGTTATATTTTTTTTTTCTTGTGCCTCCGTTGTAAAAAAAATTCTCTCTCTGGCATTCTCTTCGAAAGGAATGAACGAACGAAAGAAAAGGATCAGTCCTGCTTTTAATTTTGCCACCGAAGGCTTTCCTATCGCAGTGTCGAAAGTTAGGGTGTTATTAATGAATTTTTGACATATTCCTTTCTCGAGAATCGGAAGGACTCTTTTCCGAATGCTTTGGAGGAAATTGAATTTTTATATTAAAAGCTGTCATGGCACATTTCTTTTCTGTTTGGAATTTTGTCTTCGTTAAAACTTTCTTGCCCTTTAATGAATTGTGGAAGGTCATTGTTCAAAGTTTATGTGTAAATTAAAGGTGATAGCTTAATACTATTTTTTTTTAGTTTGGTCTAATTTTAAGTGGATGTTGTGAAAATTTGGATCTGAACCTAGTCTTGTGGCTTTCTTGTTATAGACTTAAAGTCAAAAGGGAAAGTAATGGAAAGTCAAAAGGAGGTTTCTTTCGTTTCAGATACGTATTGGTACCAAAAAGGGCCGCGGCTGCCTCTCAGAGAACGCATGAACTGTAGACTCACACTAGTTGAGACAACACCTAGAGGTTAGTTTATCTGCCTGTTCCAATTCCCCATAGGTGTTAATTTATTTACGTCGAAGGAAAGATCAGTGTAGAGTTCACCAGGCCAGGTGTGGACCTCCAGCCATCAGTGTATTTCATCAGAGTCCGATGGTCTACTGGAAGTTTTTTTTCCATTAAACTGATGAATAGCGAATTCCATACGAATGAAAAAAGAGTGCCAGTTTCCTGTATGTCCGAAGAATCCGCCTTATTACTATCCAAGAAGCGCTCATGCCCGCGCATGCCCTCGATGCCTTGGATTCCTAGAGAAGACTTGGTCGGTGGCCAAAATTACATCCTCATCGATTACGTAGATGATATATTTCGTGTTATCTGGTGAAATTACCCATTAATCATCTTTAATCCTTAGGTAGTGGCAGGTGCTTGATTAATGTGTTTGACCTAGTTCCCACGGTCCCTCAAATGTTCCCCACTCCAAAGAGCCGCAACACCTACTAAGGTACCACGTTAAGGTACATACAGAACGTACTTGATTTGGCCTGCAGGTAATGCCCTAGCGGAGAACTTAGTGTTATCACGACGTGCACATCTCATCTTCTAGCTCTCATGGTCCCTAAAATATTCCCACGTCAAAGACCCACAACACCTACTAAGGTACCAAGTTAAGGGGCATTCAGCAGGTCCTTGATTTGGGCTCCATTTGATGCTCTATCGAGTGACTCAGTGTTATCATGGAACGCATGTCCCGCTGCTTCTGTTATAGAGTTTGTGGATCCACATTAGATACATAAAACCAAAAACAAAGCATTGGATATTCAAGACCATCATGCAATCCATGATAGCATACGAAGCTTTAGTGTTGCAGCAATAAACCAGACTGCATAGATTTGCTATAAAATTACATAATATTCAAAGAGGTTCATCACTGTCGAAGAACGGGCCATAAACGCTGCACCGAAGACAGTTGCCTACCTTGGAGATGGTATTCAGAAGGGACATTTTACGAGTGCTGATATTTCTCAAATTTCATACCCGCAATTATATCTCCGATTTCTTTCCCATCGGCCTCGGCAGCCTAGGGTTTAAGGCACCCAACTACCATTCCAGTGGTACGTGGTTCGAATCCACTCGACGGTATGGTCCTTCGTCTTTTCATTTTTCCGACTTGAAAATTACAAGCTGTAGCTCGATCTTTACAAAAATTCCCTGTCCTTCTCCTGCCTTCGCCGGTTGACATAATAAGCGAGAAAGTCATATACTGTTCGATCATTGAAGTCAGCGTTCTTTCACCGTAACATAGGATGGGGAGTTAGTGGAATAAAACTTCTCTCTACTACCTATGAAACTACCGACAGTGCTAAGAAGCATTACGCTTGTGACTAGCTCTAGAAACGAATCTCAAAGTATAAAACCCTTACGGGAATGTTGTAGGTCTCCTATTGAACGTTTTTTTCTACAATTTTTAGGGTGGAATCGTATGGTGCAAGGACAGCTCCAAGTTAGAGTCTGATAAATAATTTGTGGGTTTAGCAGCGGTTGAGCCTGGGAGATATGGCTACTGTCTTTCAAACATAGGGTTACGATATGCTGATTTGCACCTGCGAGAACTTAAGAAGGAGCTATGCTAATAAATGAATTCTTATACTATCTGCCAGCTGAGAAGCAATTAAAACGATAACGTTTCGTAGGACTGACTTCAAGTCGAGCTACCCTTGTTTCAGTCTTTGGGTCACCAGGGCTTCGTGGGGGATAAAAAAGCTATTTAGGAACCCATCCCTTTGGTAATTGGCTGGAATGATAGGATGCCTGAATTACTGGACATCGAGGCCTAAACTACCATCTATGGAGGATTTAAAGGGTGGAGGACACAGCCTGTAGATATTGCTTCTAAGAGTCTGTCCTTCATTTTGTTGCTGACTGCAAGGTCGTGAATATTTTTCATATAAACGCTTTACACATACATGTTTTCTTCTGTTTCAATTAAAGAGAGTTAAGGGCCGTTTACATGCCAAACGCAAAGCGAAAACGCAAATTGGAACTCCTTAATCGCATAGAAGTTTACACGCTTTCCTCTCTATTCCCCAACGTAGAATCCGCGTTAGTACAACAGAAAGAAAATCATACGCGATTAAAGAGTTTCAATTTTCGTTTCCACTTTGCGTTTGGGATGTAAACGAGCCTTTATAGGTTTGAATTTATATCATATGTCCACTAATGTAGAAATGGGAAATCGAGTAATGCCTACGCTAAGGCAGGTCCTATGTATAACCCAACCCTTCGTTGAAAGTTATCAGTAATGCTAAAGCAAGGTATGAAAATTGAGCCCTGTTGGTTCAAGGAGTGGAGCACGAGTAAAAGATACTCATTGAGTCATTTTCTTTCGATTCTACTCATGAGTATTTACTCAAGTACTTCCCACCGATTTCGTGTCCGTAGTCGTAGAATCATGTAAATTATTGGTATCTGTCAAGAGTTCGCTTTATACACTGGTGGAGTAACGGTGCCTGTGACCAAATAGTCAAATGCTAGAATAATCCCAGCAAACATTTAGATTCGGAAAAGATTCGAGAACGACTTGCCAAAAGCGAAAGCTTGCTTCGTACTCGCACTCGTAAACGATTCGTAAACGAATTCGAAGGCAATAAACACGGAGCAAGATATCAAAACCAATCAACTAAGAAAGCTTTTAAGCGCCCAATACACGAGCGCTCCATCCTACCACGCCACGCCAAAGCACCAGCAATTTGTATGCACTCGAAATTTCGAGTGTATACAAATTGTTGTTTTTTGGCGCGGCGTGGTCGGATGGAGCGCTCGTGTATTGGGCCCTTTATGGTGCGTGTTGAATCTATTCTCGTACCTTTCGCAAGCAGTTAACGAATCGAGAATGGTCCGAGAAAGCGAACCTCCAAGAAATTGTTTGCTGGGATTGTGGTTGTCATGCGGTCGATTTTATTATAAAAGACGCACACTTTTATAAATTTGTTGTGGTGGTAACATATATAAAACGATGAGGAAATGCAATGATAAATCTTGTGCCAGATAAACTAAAGTTGAAGCTCACGTACCATTTCCTGTATTTTCCAACTTCATAAAATATTTTACCAGTGATTTAAATTTGTAATTGTTATTTTTCGTAAAATGCATTGACGATAATCTAGTGGCTTCCAATTGATTCAGAATTACCCCATCAAAAATGGTAAAATACCTCGCACCAATAAATAATGTTTTAAAAACTTTTATTGCACATAATTATCAGTACAAGCAAAAACCATTAATACTTTGTATTAATTAAGGCATTACATGCCGCCAAATTTACTTTTTGCCAACACTAAAAGCTTTATAAATAATACAAAATTGAAAAGTAAACAGAATTAAAATGCAACGCTGCGATTTCGGTCCGGAAAACATTTTCGATTTTCACAATGATTTGTATTTTTTTTAAAAAAAAACACTTCGGAAATCTTTTAAGCTTATCCCAAATGCCATAAATAAAAATTAATAATTTTTTAAATATGAAAGCGAAGTACTTAAAATTAACTGAATTACATTACAGACTGGAGTTGGGAAAGATTAATAAAGCATGTTTCATGCTCCTCAGAGCAATTACTAGTCTCAATGGAGAGTATCCGTTCTGCCAACAATTTTCGTGGAAGGTCCATATCTGATAAATCACAGTCCCCTGGAGCCTAAAGCATTATTTTCGGTGAAGGGTAAGTGTCTCCCTACCCATAGAATGTAGCTAAAGGGAAAGGAGTTCCCTTTATCCTTTTCAGTATCCTTTTTGGTAGTTCGTTGAAATATAAATTGGGTTATCAAACAATGAGAGCAGGTCCATAAATTATTCAAATAAATCGTCACAACAGAACGCTGAATATTTATCATAAATTACGAGGACAATAGCCTGGATGAGGTGACTTAGATGGCGACACGATAACAGGGGCAGCATCAAACAGATTTAACAGGGCTTTATCCAGGGGTGTGACAACACCGACTGAATTCAAGTCAAGCTCTCATTTTGTCCCCATTCTTGGTTATAAAACGATGACTTCATATTATACACACTTTTGTAGATTATCGTTGAATTAAATTAATTTATACACAGATTGACTTTGTTTGGTAGAATATGGACATTTATGAATGAAACATCGCAAGTGAAGGGGTGTAACTGGATGTACCTAATTTGATTAATTTATCAAGATTTCAACTTCACAGATTGAGATAATTTTGTAGAAAAACTAAATGCAATCTTTGCAAAAGTACGTACCACCCAACTAAAATGGCAATCATGTGATTGACTGCAATGAAGGACATCGGTAGCTTAGGGGTGAAGGGCAAAACTACCAACCCAGAGTCAACTCGTTTTTATATCTACTTCACCATGTCCCTTACCCTAATCAAAACTCTTATGTTGCTTAAAATTTTTCTTTCAAAGTCTGTGTCTTTTATGTAAGCGTCCATGCTTTATTACCGAAGGTTACGCCTAGGCTCAACCATGAAAAGTTTTGAAAGGCGCCAACATTAATTCGGACACTTAAGCTGCCGTGAAGGCACTTTTATCAGAATTAGTTGCTTTGACGTACTTCAGAGCCTGGCCAGGAAAAATAGGGTCTCACTCTGCTTGGTCCCCGGACACGGGGTTATCGAGGGCAAAGAAGCTGCGGACAAGCTGTGGCAGCTGATGGTACACCTCAAAGTCTCTGATAGAAGACTTGTCTTCAGTATCGTGATTCAACTCCAACTCAACATCAAACGCCTTTCTTGGTTGGGGCTGCAAGGATCGTGTTGAATTCAACTCCTCCAAAGCGAACTATTCTCTCATTACTTATAAAACCTGCACCGACCTTCATTCTGTTTCAATGGACAAAACAAATCTTACCTAGCATACAACAGGCACGCACTGGCACAGTGGTTCAAAATACCGGAAAGGTGGCCAAAAGTCCCTAAAATCGATCTTTGATTTGGTAACCTTTTGGGTCTAGTTATGTAGGTTGGTACCTAAGGTATTAGAAACAGCGTTTTATAACGGTCAAACTTGAATGGGGGCTCTAGGGAGCCATTGTTACGTGAGCGTGTGGCACACGAGGGCCTCGGCGCGGTACATAGTGAAACGGGTTTTTTTGTGTTTGTTAACAGTGACCTAGAATCGTTTGAAATGGCTTCTGCTAACGAAAGCAAGTACTTTTAAACGTTATTTCATATTGACAATCAATTTTCTTAATTATTTTAGTAATGTAGGTACCTTTCAAAACATGTTTTTATAACTTCCCGTTGTAAACGTCAATGTTTAAAATTACATTACTCAAAAGTCCCACGACATCCCACTCACTAACAAATTTTGTCGCATTCTTGAGATCTTTCTCTAAAAGATCTTTCAAAAGTTGCCCCAGTTTACGCCGATTTGTTTAATTTAAATAAAATTTCCTAAAATTCTGGCCATTTTATAAAAACTTTGTCCGCCATATTGGATCGGCCATTTTGTTTGTAAATTTTGAGTAGCAATTAGTAATCAGCAGACTCGAAATATTCTTCATACCAAATTACATAAAAATATGACCACTTTATGAAAATTTTGTCCGCCATATTAGATCCGCCATTTTGTTTTTTTTATTTTGAGTGAAGATTCGTAATCAGCGACCTCAGTATAGTATATTGTACGTAGTATATAGTATTGTACGTAATTTTATACAATTTGAATAACGTCTACTTATCTTGGCCACCTTTTCGGGATTTGGAGCCACTGTGAGGCGCCCGAAACGGGTACGCACGCCTAATTGAAAATAAGACTCGCTCGCACCTAGCCTTCAACAGTCACAAACGTACAGTGTCAATTCGCCTGTATAGCACCTAAACAGGCCAGGGTAGGCTCAGACTTCTTCTAGATTTAAGGGAGCAAAAAGTATCAGTCCTATGCCGTCCTCACCGCCGCTTCTAATCAGCATTGTCAGTCTTCTGGTAAGCGGCGGATATAGCGAATCATATGGTATGTGGAATGAAGCTATTACAAAAGCTTAACATATCATTGTTACTCATACGGGTAATATTTGCTTTATATAGATGGGGCAAGTAGACCGCCTGCAGTTTTTGCTTGACCATCATAGCGATTCTCAAACTGTCATTTTCATATAGAAAGTACAAAGTGGTAAGGCTCTGATCTTACTCTTGTAGATCCAAAACTTTCGAATAAGACCTATAACCAGCTTCATCACTCCAAAGGCTTGTCCCATAATCGCAGATACTACTTTACCATGGTGCAAATTCCGTTGGCAAACCTTGCCTTTCCGAAAGCTGTAAGAGAAACACAGAGTATACATACATATTTATCATCGAAGACATGCAGTGGGTTCAATCGAAAGAAAAGAAGGTTAAGAAGAATTCGGCAAGGATTACATAGGATTAGGGATACGGAATCGGTACTCGATTCCTTACTCATAAATGAGTATTTGGCTTTCGATTCTACTCATATCAGTACTCGATACTTTTGACCGAGTACTTTTACTCATATCATTCCGTATAGTTTCTTCGCTATAGGCCGTTTTGCGCCTTTTTAGATTTTGAGCCAAAATTATGCTTATGAAAAATTAAATGAGATCAAAGTAGTAGTTGCAGTTTTTAAGGGCTTTTATTTGGACGCTTTGAAACAGAATCTTAAAAAAGACCTCTAGCAGCGAAACTATACGGAATTCAAAAACACAGTGAAAACAAAATTATGCCCTACAGCCCTCTATTGATATTTCCATCAAAATGCATAGTTTCTCCTCAAAATAAAAAAAATGCGAAAACTATCATATCTATATATATAAAACACAAAAAATGTTTCTTTGTCCGTTATAGACTTTGAAACCATCCAACCGATTGCCACAAAAATTTAACCACATATGGTTATAGAATTAAATTCAAAATGGCCGCGCCAATATGGCCGACGAATTTGCCAATTGTGTTCCGATTCCAAAGAAAATCCCTATCTGGGGTTTTTAAAGGTAACAAATAACGAATTTATGATCAGAACTTATAAATTCAAAATGGCCGCGCCAATATGGCTGACGAATTTGCCAATTGTATTCCGATTCCAAAGAAAATCGGTATCTGGGGTTTCTTGAGATAGTAAATAAAGAATGTTTAATCAAAACTTACAAATTCAAAATGGCCGACGAATTTGCCAATTGTGTTCCGATTCCAATGAAAATCGGTATCTGGGGTTTTTTGTGGTAGCAAATAACGAATGTTTAATCAAAACTTATAAATTCAAAATGGCCGCGCCAATATGGTGGACGAATTTTTGCAATTGTATTCCGATTCCAATGAAAGTGGATATCTAGGGTTTTTACGGTTGCAAATATATAATTTATGATCAAAACTTATAAATTCAAAATGGCCGCACCAATATGGCCAATGAGTTTGCCAATTGTATTCCGATTCCAATGAAAATCGGTATCTGTAAAGAATTTATAATCAAAACTTATAAATTTTAAATTTCGGGGCCAAATAAGTGTCATTTCCCGGTCAGCTGTATGTAGGTTGTTCAAGGGTTAGGAAAACGAAAAATTTTCACATCCTAGCTCCAAATGGAAGAACATGTAGGAAATTTCTTAAATTTGCCCTAACCAGTATTTTTTTTTTTTTTTTTTGCGAGGGGTGGTGAGAATCTTCAAAAGACACCGCTGAGGATCCGCACTCAGATGGTAGTGTCAGATTTTTACTGACTAAACTCACCACCCCTTTCGGTGACGTTTGGTCCCGCCCGGCACCGCCGCGAGGCATTACCTAACCAGTATAGAAACAGTAAAAACAGCAGAAATAGGTTTTCAAATTAATATGAAGAACATCTCTATATAATTCAATAAAAAAACGCTGTACAGGACAGTTATCCACGTTCTACCGGTCAGACGCCTGCAAAGATGATTTTCGCGAAACAGATTACGCTGCCATGTGATTTAAATTTGGGAATCGCCCAACATGATGAAGACCCACTACGACCTAAGGAAGGCGATCGAGTCTAGCTATATAATCCTCCACGAATGAAAGGTAAATTGTCAAAACTACAAAGGAAATGGAACGATCCCTCCACTGTAATCAAAAGGTTCGATCGGTAAGAACGGGACCTGTAGGAAACTGTGTTCGGGACGAATTTTAAGTAAGAAGGGGGCAGTGTAACGGCTAACCGAAAAGAGAAAGTTAAAATTCAAATTCACCCAGGAGTTTCATGTTCAGAGGCACCTACTTGTATGCATACATAACGCAGTGTCACATCTCAATTTAGTACGGTTGTTCTAACTGAACCGCCAAGAAGAGAAAGGAGGAGCACATGTGTGCAAGAAGTTTTGTTTTGAAATTAAAGTTGTTAAAAAGAAACAAACTGTTCCAATTAATCCCTGACGAATCCGAGAACGCTCGAGAAGAAATATTACAATATTTTTTATAGGTAACTCTAAATTTCTGTATGGTATCCAAAATCATTTTTTCCAGATTTTTTGTTGTTTTCATTATACTTTTTTCCTACAGCGGACTGTGCACACATAAACTTTTCTTATTTGGAGGCGTTGCAACGCACGCGGGTTTTTTATTAGTATATGTATATTTCTCAAAAACAACCCTTTTTTCGAACTGCGGGTTGTGAAAATCATGTTTAGACAACCCAAATCCTTCATTTGGCACCGGTCTCATAGCTGTGGGAAAAATTTCTTTAATTTTTCCTAATTTGAGCGGCCTATTAGTTTAGTTTAGATAATGGTCGATTACGACTACATTCATATCAGTAACAGAGGCGTGCATACCTCTGGTGGGCACACACATTTTTAGATTTTCACAGCCTACCCAATTTGGATGTGGCCAGTAACTCAGCATACAACTACATTTAAACGCCTTGTGTGTGCGTGAGGCCTCTTTCAAATGCTCTAGGTCATCCGAGTTAGTGGGAAATTTAATAATGTTTAAAGAAATAAATAAATTAACGTCGATTTGTCAATTGTAATAAACTACCATTCGCTTGATTCGTGTGAGCATTTATAGTAGATGTCCACAAATCCACAATAACAAAACCAAAGACAAAAAGTCCCTAAGGAAAGTACCGATGCTTTGGGGTATCGATACTTTTGTTTCGATACTTTTACGAGCGCGATACCTTTTTTTCGATACTACTCATGAGTACAGTATCGATACTTTCTATTCGATATCGTGTCCCTACATGGGATGTTATCCAATTTTGATTGAATGGACAAATAAGAAAAAGTTTCTCCAGCTCTGTCGAACTGGTTTGATACCAGTAGTTCAGAGTAGCATATCTATAAAAACCTGTCCGAACTGACCAAAACGAGGTTTTTATACTTCGGCACTTTGGTTGAGGTTCTTTGCTTGTTATGCAGAAAGAACGCCAATTGATCTTTCCGGTCTAAAGCCGTATTGCTTGTCGTCTAATATATGATTGGAATAAAAAATCCCATTACCTTTTTGTTGATTATTGTGTCCAGTGAATTCATTGACGTCAAGCTCTTCAAGTCACCGCAGTTGACGCAGACTTCGCGAGATCAGAAGAAAGCGTTGAATTTTTGTAATTGACTGATTCGGATAAAGACGAAGTCGAGGCGATCAGAGATGCTAATACATCGGCCTTATATGATCAATCTTACTTCTTCGATGATTTCACTTTCCTCATAAAAGAATTACTTTAATTGTGTCCATGCACTGCCGAACAATCTAGCTATTTGTGCTAGGCTTATACATTTGGTATAATGAGGAATTAAAAAACGCATTCTCTCCCGTATAACGTATATGACACAAATAGTGACAGAGTATGGGTTCTTGCTACAGAAACACAAATCCCAGTCAATTAGCAAAAGTATGTATGTATTTAATTTTTATTGTTGAAAAAGTAAAGTTGCTCTTCTAAAAACCACAAATGAAGATTAATAGCGAAGAATAAAGATGCAACTTATATATTTCTCGTAGGTTGGTACAAAGTGGTCTTAAGTCTTTCTGTTTGTATTTCAACAACACACTAGATTACAAAAATTTATCAGTTTAAAGGAGCAAAGTATTAAAGTCGTATAAAATGTTCAAGAGTTGTTCGATTCCATCACTTACCATTCCCATTATAAACTTGAATGATTTTCCCTTATCGCATTGGAGAAGCTCTTGTGAATACACTTATTACATTTAGCTACATAAATATTGGAGAGATTTTTACAAAAATATTTGTTTTATAAGTTAAATCTACATAAATTTGCTTTCCAATAACTTTTCCCAGAATTTTTGGGTAAATAGCGTTGGAGCAGCACAATAAGAAATATCAACATGTTGGCAGACACTCTTATATCCCGTGGAACTTAAAAGCCCTCGAATTTGCTGAAAACACTTTATCGAACTGAAATGAAGAAAAACACTTTCCTATTTGTAATTTTTCACAGTTAAATTAACTTTAAATGGAAATCAAATATTTGCATATGGAAACAGCCATCATACCGAAAAGCGCCAATTGCGAGGCAGGCAGCAACCTCACCTTGAGCGGGATAGGGCACCGACTTTGAACAAAAGCACTTACACCCCTAGAAAGTTCTCAGCAAATAGTGAAATGCTCTTTTCGACAGTACGTGACGACGACGTTAGTACGTTTATACACAGCCCCCGCGGGGGTGGAATCCCCATAAATCAATAGAGCCACGTCAGGACTATGGGCCTCAGTCTTTTGCACAAATGTAAGGGGCAACGTGCGCTACCGCCGGGAGCGGAAGGAAGGCGCTAGGTGGTAGTAGAAGGCATTGAATTAGCATAATCTTCGGAGCATACCTTCAGTCTGAACCCTTTTATCTAGCCAAAGAGGACGACGGGATATAAACAGATATAGTTTAACATGACTTTGCAATTATGTTATTGTTGCCAGGGATGATTTATGCATTCCTTGAGAACAATGCTCACTCAGTTGGGGCCATTGTTATTTGCAGCAATGGCGATCGTGGCCAAAACTAAAGTGGAGCGGGTGCAATTATGGTAAAGGTGCCTTTAAATGACAGTTTCCAAGTTTCTCTACTGTATTCAATGGGCATGAATGTGAGTAATTTGTGAATAGCAGCTCCAGCAGCACCACCAGCATCAGCATGACCACCATTCAAATGGGAAATGACATTGTAATTATTCGCAAAGATAAAAGGCTTAGTATTTGCTAGATTCCTTGTCATTTTGCAGTCAATTAAAGGATATCGTTACAATAAAATTAGGGCTACTTGGGATGGTTTTCATTAAGGGGAAATGGCAGCTTGGGGGTTTTCTCATTGGTGTGGACTTGGTGTGAATCCTCCTTCTTAGAGGTTTTTTGTACTGAAGTTTTAAATCATTTTCTAAGAAAAAATTACGAGTGTTTTTGCACTTGCTTTATTTTCATGATGACAAAAACAATAATAGTAATAATTTAATTGAATAATTAAACAAGACTTAGACCGTTTACAACACATTCTGGTCCCGAAACGTCACAAATCAGCGATTACCTTATCCCACAATCCGCGATATTTTTAAAATGCTTAAACGTCAACCAGTGTAAAAATTGCGTATTTTTATATTTGGAAATACTTTTCGAATATTTTCGAAAATCGAAAAGATTGTGTATTGTGACTTTTATAATCTCTTTCGCTTGTGGATCTCTCGCTCCTGCTTCTAAGTAAAGCTTAAACTGAGCGTCAAGATCATTCTACAATTTTCAGAAACACAGTCTTGCACATCAAACAGGCAATATCTTGGATTTCGAAATTAGTAGGGTCCACATCGAGGTGTATTTGAAGTTGTGTAAGAAGATTAAGATTGAGACAATGGCTGTTGACTATGACAAATTTGCTCTGCTTAAGGCCTTGAACTTATTGCCTGACAATGTTGTTGATACGGGGCTGCGAGAGCCGACTTCGAAATCGCCTTTTGGAATGACCGACTATTGTAGCGACAATGGTACAAGGCAAGCTTATGAGCACTACTGCATACATCTAAAGAAATGTCGTGTGAGAACCACACTCCACAGAGAGAGTCTTCAAGATTAACGTCAGCTTCACTAGGAAAATTAGATATCTTGCAGTCTTAGCCCCTCGCACTCTTCCGATCAAAGATCAATGTAACAGGGCTTGTCAAGTAGCTGTGCTGGACTCATGGCATATCTAGAAACATCACGTTAACGAAAAGATCTGGATGGCGAATATGGCGCCTTTACTAGTAAATGAGAGTATGTGGATTAAGGTGGGTGTCTTATTAAAGTCCGCATATTGAATTATACACCATACCGTGGAGAAACCCACCATAGCATATGTCTCGGAGTTCTGGGTTATGAGATATTCAGGTAACGGGCATAGAATGTCATGTGTGGATATCAGTGGGACATTGCACTTAGGATGAAAAAGGATGGTATATGGCATCTAGGAATGAGTAGGCGTTCAATCAGACAGAGATTAATGCTGGAGTGTGTAAAATAGTGCAACGCTAGCATAGTAATGAAAAGACTGGCAACCTGCAAAAACAGGAGTTCACTTCGGAGTTCAGTGGTCCGGTGCCATATTCTGCTACTGGTAAAGGACTGGTATGGAACCGAACTTAAAGAATTTAATTTTGTATCAAAACCATTTATTTTGGTTCTGGTTATCCATTATAAGCCATATGATATTATTGGCCTTATGGTGGTGGGGTCTATGTAATATATGATTTTTGATTTAAGACCCCATGTGGATATGCTACACGTTCTTACCGAGTCGGCGGGACTTGCTCATCAGGTTTTCCATGTTATGGTACCAGTGGAGTTTGACATATATTATCACCTTTGTTGCTGATTGGATTCAAACCAAGCACCTCTGGTACCGTAGCTCGGCGCCTTAACTCCTACGCTACCAAGATCGGTAAATGGTACTAAAACCGTTTTTTTTTCGGGATTAACTCTGAGTCCTACACTATCGCACCTATTGAATACCAGGAACGGAATGCTTGCTGTATTCGGCTTGATGTGCGGAATATCTGGTTTACCTGTTACCACAATGTCAACATCATCTGGCCCAATGATTCCGTCAACGTGGTTTTCCATATAAATTGTTGTTGCTTTTGCTGGTGCCGGAGACTTGGATCTAATTTTAATTTTGCCGGTCTAACCCTCCACGAACAAAAACTCTCTCATTTTTTCGCTCATTTATTGATGAATTAAACAAGAAAGCTTTTACATTTATGTTGCTACTAGCAACCCGTCCACCAACCCGTATTTGATTAAGCAGAAAATTTTAAACAAGAACTTTTATTTCATTAAAATCAAAACAAACACAAAATAAGCAAACAGTCAATGTAATCACTACAGAAAATGACATTTGTCAACGAAAAGCTACGCTGACGGTGCCGGTTTCATTGGGCGAGCTCTCACCGATAGTGGTAGGGGAAAATCACGTTGACGGAATCATTGGGCCCCGGCAAGAAATCGTAATTTTCAAAGTATTTTCATTTTTCAGGGTCTCAAAAGCATTTTAAGGATGTACATATGTGCGTACGTATGTGGTCTTTTTTTCCTGCACGATATCGCGCGAACCAAAAAAGATATCAACATCGTTGAGGTGTCGTTCGAAGCGTATTAACGGAAAAATAATCTGTAAAGATTTTCGTAAAATTCGGGTGGGCCGT
This sequence comes from Thereva nobilitata, assembly GCA_963855945.1. Lineage (NCBI taxonomy): Eukaryota > Metazoa > Arthropoda > Insecta > Diptera > Therevidae > Thereva > Thereva nobilitata. The sequence goes on from OY979695.1 coordinate 178,989,701, forward strand.
TTTTTTGTTTAAACGACGTATATGATTTTTGTACCTGTACGATATCGTGTGAACCAACAATGATACCGACTTCGTTAAGGTGCCCATCACAGCGTATTACCGAAGTTATAATCTGAAAAGATTTTCATAACATTCGGGCGAGCGGTTTTTTTATTTAAACCACGTGCGTGATTTTTGTACCTGCACGATATTGCGCAAACCAAAAATGATATCGTCTTTTTTGACGTGCCGATCGAAGCATATTAACGAAAACATACTCTGAAAAAAATTTCATAACATTCGGTCGAGCCCTTTATTCAGCAATCATCATACTGGGAAGTTGATCGTGTGGACCCAAAAGGTCAAACCCACAACCCAACTAATTTTCGTTGATACAGAACCGGCTGTTAGACTTCCATCAGTTTTCAAAGGAGAGCCAAAGCGATCTGACTTGAAAACTGTGTCTCAAGGAGGTCGAATGTGAGTGACAAATCTTTAGGCAGACTGCTGAACCTGTTCAAGCGGTCTGGCGCTACTCTTTGAGTCCTATACATCACTGAAACGAGCTATAAGTGATATGCCCCAATAGCGGCTATTCTGTTTAAACAAGGCCGGCTAAGCCGAAATATGCCTCATCATTCATTTTGTCGTGTGCCTATACTGAGCTGTTGTTATTGTTATCCACTACTATCCACAGCTGTCAAATATGAACTGGAAAATGACAGCGAAACCAAAATGGCGACCAACCAAAATCGGCCTGAAAAATAAAACGCACTATGTTTAAATAAGTTATTTGGTATCATAAAGGTATAAAAAGCACTTTAGTAGTAGAAGATTAGGACGCCAATTTTTGTAGTGTTAACAGAAGGGAGTGGGATTTCTGTGTGTTAATAAAGTCTATTTTTTTTTGTGAAGATTAAACTCCACAAAGCTGCATGTCTGCACCATTTTTCTCCTTTTTTACACAAACCACGTTAAAGTTAGTACAGCAAGAAAAAATAATCCTCGACGCTTTAAGCGCTTCAGACGGGCTTTATTTATTTTTAGATACCTTTTGATCTCTGCACAAAGTAGAAAATGTTTTTTGTATCCAGGTGCTTGAAAAAGTATTTGTTGAGTGAACAGTTGAGGATTTACCTGCATCCTATTCCTCAAAAACAGGATCTTTAATAATGTTATATGGAATCGTTAAAAACCCACCCTCTTACATCATTCACATTCATAAAAACCCCCGGCAAAGTAATAAAAAATAATAAAATTTCCAAAATTAATCTCTGGTCCGTGTTTGGGTGAATTATATTTAAAGACTAAAGACTGTCCCCGGAAATTTGTTCCCCTTAACTTAATTAATGGGCAACAAATAAAAAAAAAAGTTGACTTGTCGCAATTTGTAAATGGCTTATCTGGTAGTCTTCAGGGAAATTTATCGCTGCACAGGCAAAACGGAAAGAAATCTTGTCTCCATCTTAATTTCACTCCTTAATCCACTTAAGCGCCGAAATGTAGACAAAATCTAAGAGTAAGCATAAGTGCTCATTTCTGTAAGCCAAGGATAAGACAAGCTCCCGGCTGGAATCGTTCCCTTTTACGTACTTGCGGATGATTTTATTGAATTCGAAATTTGAGATTGCAAGTCGGCGGCTGCCATAAGCGGGGCTGTAAAATTTCCTTTTTTGGAGAGAGAAAAAGGATATGGGAACTACAGCCGGGCTGCGACTGTGAATGCTTTTTAATCCTTTAGAAGCTCGGGCCGTGGAAGGGGCTGGGCTCTCCTTCTTCCTTTGAGCATAATCGGATTACCCATACGTATAAGAAGAGTCCTTATTTTCTTTAATTCCTTACTTCTGATCCCTTTTTACAAAGGGTGCCCGGAGCCATGTCTGTGGGCTGTTTAAGGATATTTTTGAGCGAAATTTCGAGCTTAATTTTTATCTTCTGGCATTCGAAGGATGTCTCGTGCAGGACTACAAATTTATTGAAATTTCCAAGGTATCGATCGGGCATTGTTTGCCAGGACATGGATATCAAAAAAAAATCCTCCTGATGACATGCAATTCAATTTATTAATCTTTCCCAGCCGCTTGTTCTCCTCGCATCACAACTTTCGCAACAATAGTATATTTGCGATTTTCGAAGCCATTAGCCGCAAAGGGCTGCATTCATACCCCCGTGCACCGCTAGGGCTGAGACTCTCCGCTCATTATGTGCATTTCAACATTTCCCAAACACAGCACACAGCAGTTTCGTAATTAAAATTTTGCTTAAAATATCCCCAAAATGGTCATCGTTTCGCCATTTTCTGCAGTTGCCGCCCGGTTGCTGATTAAAAATTTTCCGTTTACAGCTGATGCTGCACGTTCGGGGCAAATAACCCGTGCCCGGATATTTGTGCGATAAAATTTGTGTGAGCCCGGCACAAACCTCTGATTCCAAGTAATTCACTTTTGTTGTCCGCCATTTGAACAAGGGCCCACCAGGAGTCAGTCGCGCGATGAGCAATTCCTGAAATTGGCCTAAAGTTAATTTTAGGTCACCTGCATAATTGATCGGGAAGGCTTTAGGTGGGCCGAGGGGTGGCGGTTCTAATGACTGAAATAGGGCGGATTTTGTTTTGGATTTAAGCTGTGATTAGTTTTTATTCGTGCCACCCGTCCACCCATAAAGGGGCAATTAGTGAATATCGTACGTAGTTCAACCACTTTTGTGTGATGCAAATTAACTAATTTAAGTATGCAACAGCAGCCGAGCAGAGGATATCAGTGATTGGGGGTGGTTTTGTTTACTTATTGCGAATGTATTATGGATTTTAGGGATTCGCGCAATTAGAGATTTTAGTAATGAAAAGAAAAGGGTTAAGCTAGTCACTGTATGATAATAAAGTGTCGAATTTCGGTCTGTTACCAGTTCTTGATGTGGGTTCTATAATACAAGATTAAATTCTGTCCATATATAGCCATGACCATAAGCATAAACCACTCCTAAAAATTTTCTTTGACTAGAGCTCTAATATTTTGTTGGATTTTCATTGGCTTCTAAAACCGCGATAATTATCGTTGGTATATGTTAGGTTAAGTTGGGTATACGGTTGCCTCCAGCGCGACCGGTGAGCCCAATTAGCGCATTGGTGCTCGTTTTTGATGCCACACACTCATGAGCCTTGCGTCTGATAGTTGTTTAACCGATTGTGGTGAAAGCCATCCTGTACAGTTTAGGAAGTTTCTCAATGCCTTTCTCTGGCGACATTTATGTGGAATATGTGTTCATTCCATCGCAGGTTTTTTTTGGCTGATGACATGCATAAGATATTCAAGTAAAAGTCAGCCATTATTTCAATCCCATCCACGGACAGCCATGGAAATATCCCAAGTAAAAATAAAACTCGCCCGCAACTAGCCTGCAACAAGCATGCAAGCACAAACTAAAGGGAGCAAAATTGGGGCTTTAAAAAATGCTGTAGAACGAAGAAAACGGGCAACCATAAAGGTAACCATAAAGGGTACCATCATTATAATACTCAGTAGACGGGTTCTCCTTCAATTGCGTAGGTCAAGCAGCACTGGACGTGGTTAGTATTAAGTTGGGAGACCGCTTGGTAAAACGACACTCGCTTTTGAAATCGTCGATTATGAATACATTCAGATCTGTAATAGAGACGTGCAGTGCATACCTCTGGCGGACACATTTTTAGATTTTCATGCCTGTGGCGGGAGCGTGCATACTTGTGGCGGGTGCGAGAATACGCACGCATTTGTTCGCTATGCGAGCCAGTTGCGGGCGCGTGTATGCTTTTAAAAAAATCAACCTAATAAATTATTTTTACGAAGGATGTTGCAGATTTTATTGGAAATAAGACAGCAATACGTTTTGGAGGCATTTAATTCGAAACTATTCTGGCTGGTCCAATCAAGAAGGAATTCAATGTTCTGGCACGTTCTTGGCTTGAATTATCGAAGGCATATAATAGAAAATTCATCATTAATTAGGAATATGAACCTCATTAATTAGGAAAACCGATTATGCAAATTTTGGTTAATCTAGTACGAAATCTCAAAAGAGAGCTATCTGTCGAACGATAGGTCATGTTAAAAAGCCCGCTTTTAGGCGTCTTTCCAGAGTCAGCTGATTTTTATTTTAATTTTACTTGAAAATCAATAAAAAATATTACTTTTTTCGATATTAAAAAATTAAATATTACTTGTTTACCTTCCATTGGGGCAACAACGTACCAAAGATATAATTTTTTTTTATTTTTCGGTCCCTGACATTTTTCATTGTAAGGGTGTTCGTCATAAATTAGGAATTTTCGTCATATTTTGATTGCCGTGTGTCGAGGCTATAACTAATGCAGAGAAAACTCTCGATCCAGTTCTTCAGAGGTACCTAATACCAGTCACCGAACTCCATCCTTGGAGACATCTAGAGCAAGCAAACTCAAGACTCAAAATCTGTGCTTAGTTTGGTTGAGGTGTTCTGTCAGACACACTAAAAAGTTCCCGGTGGACCTTTTTGGTTTGAAGCGGATTTGGATACCCCATAATTATTTTATTGATTATCGTATCCATGGTTTTGGAAAGAATAGAGGTAAATGATTGGTGGTGGTTGGAAGGATTGCTCGAGTTACCCTTATCGGTATTTTACCGAAACTCTGGCAAAGCCTCTTCCGTTGCTGTTTAGAAGGCCCATTGACCTTCCTTTGCACATATAATGCAGGTCTCCAGTGCGCTCCACGTTTGGATGGCTAGCAGCAGGGGGAAGTCAAAAATAGCTTTTTTTTCCCATCTTACTTTTATGGTAACCATATCAACCTCTGAGTTCTGGAAAGAGGCTCATTGTTTGGCTAGGAAGTACCTTTTCTCATTCCCGTGTTCCTATATCCTTGAACCATTTTTTATGTGAAAGCGACTGTTTTCTGTCGACGGTACTATCATTGAATGCAATATCGGAAAGCAAGCTCTAGTCGGAAGGATAGTAGAGAAAGGAATGAAATAACTGACAACTCCTACACGCGGTTTTATTCCACCAGCTTCCGCATCCAATACTAACATAACAGAACGCGGACTTCGGTGATCAAATAGGAGATAGCTTCTTTTCTTATTATTCTTCGAAGCGATGCCAGGTGAAAATACAGGGAATTTTTATTTTGTAAAGAAGTAAGACAAGAAAGAAGGAAAGTTATTTAGGTGGGAAAATGAAAAGGCGAGTTCGCGAAGTGGATTCAAACCACGGAACTCCGGGATGACAGTCGGACGCCTTAACCCTTAGGCTAGGTACCATCACTGTATCTAGAGCTCTTATGGAGGCAATGCCACATTAAACTTCTTCAACACATCCCTGTTTCGCCACTCTTTTCGTTATTTTAACGGCAAAGTTGTTTCTGAATGTCAATCTAATTGAAATTCAATTCAATCTGAGGCAACCACATCCTTTTTGCTATGACGGTATGTTTTTGAGGTCCATGCCTCGAATACGTCATCTAGAGGTACTGCATGAGACCTTTTTCTTGATGTGAAGGTCGAGAGGCACATCGGGACTTCGCCGGGCACGTTCTCATGGCCCTGCTGCCTGTCCTCTGCACTATTCCCAACTTTATGACATTAGGTGTCTTATACAACGGCGGCCATGACATCAGTGAACCGGACGTGAGGTTTGGGAGTACCACGGCTTTGTACATCACAGTATATCTTTGGCTAGGACAGTACATCTTTGGCTAGGGACCCATTATGTTGTCGAAGCTATAGGTATAGGTATAGGCGTAGAAGGTTATGCAAGGCTGGACACATTTCCTCAAAATAAAAATATCGTGGACGCCGAAAAAACAGTTTGGTATAAGACAATGTAAAAAATCTTTAAATAAATACGGACATACGATACTGCCTTTGTAGGGACTTCATATTTAGTTTTTGACATTCAGGTACAAGATCGAACTCGAACCTAGGAAGTCTTTTTGGAAAAGAGAGTATAAAGGATCATAAGTTTGGTCATCTACTATCGAAGCGGAGATATATGTTATCTCTCTGGCGGATTTGATTGGGTGTCCTCTATTTTTGAAAATCTAATTTTCCATATTACGCGCTTTCTCTAATATTTAAGATATTAAATACCGACTCCTGCTCTCAAATAACCTGAAAGTATTTTTATGCCATGTTTTATTACTCTTTTATTACCTCTGGTAATAAGGGGTCATCCATAAATTACGTGAGGCGTTTAGGGGGGGGAGGGGGTCGAGCCGAATCTCACCAAATCTCACGTGGAGGAGAGAGGGGGTCTCGGTAAATATCAAGTAATTATTTTTCCGCAAGTAGTCCGCTCAAATTAGGAAAAATTAAAGAAATTTTTCCCACAGCTATGAGACCGGTGCCAAATGAAGGATTTGGGTGGTCTAAACATGATTTTCACAACCCACATTTCGGAAAAAGGGTTGTTTTTGAGAAATATACATATATATGATGGTTTTCGCCTTTTTTTTCTATTTTGAGGAGAAATTATGCATTTTGGTGAAAATATCAATAGAGAAAAGTTGTAGGGCATAAGATTACTTACAAATTTTGTCTTCACTGTTTTTTGAATTCCGTATAGTTTTGCTGCTAGAGGTCGCTTTGCGCCTTTTTTAGATTTTGAGCCAAAATCATGCTTTTGTATGAAAAATTAAATTAGATCAAAGTAGTAGTTGCAGTTTTTCAACTTCTTTTCTTTGGACGCTTTGAATCTGAAAAAGGCACAAAACGGCCTCTAGCGGTGAAACTATACGGAATACAAAAAAACAGTGCATTGGGTGCATACCGAGTTGGTGCTGGGATGATTTTGTGGTACTGTTCAAATTATGTTTTTTTTATTTAATCCAATGCAATCAAGCACAGATTAAACGCATTTACTTTACAAATACGCATAATAGTGTAAATACTAGATATATTTTAAAATTTGAAAAACTCACGTTAGGTTGAGGGGGGGGGGGGGTCGAGCCAAATCTCACGACATCTCACCAAGGGGAGGGGGGGTCGAGCCAAATCTCACGACATCTCACCAAGGGGAGGGGGGGTCGACCCAAATCTCACGACATCTCACCAGGGGGGAGAGGGGGGTCGAAAAATCGTCAAAAACGCCTCACGTAATTTATGGATGACCCCTAACCATGATTTGTACTATTATATTCTGATGTGTTGGACCACTAGAGACCTTTATACATGTCGACCTGAAATATAATTTTCATCTCTTCAAACGTTGTTTAGTCAAAAGCTGCACCAAAGCTACTGATCAGTCTTAGGCCATTCATACACGAGGGAGCATGGTTCCGGAGCAAAAGCTTTTTTCGGGCAAGGGAGGCGTGGGGAGATGTAATAAGTGGAGATTTTCGTGCTCCGGTGGAGACTTTTGTGCTCCTGCCTTTGGTCATACATACACGAGGGAGCATGGTTCTGCAACCAAAAGCTTTGCTCCAAGTTTTCTGAAAATACACGGAGCAACAGCGATGGAAGCAGCTTTTGTGTTGCTACGTGATATTTGTTCGTATTAGTGAGATGTCAAATTTTTTATTAAAAACAAAATGGAGGTTTTTTCGCTATTATGAAATAATTTATTTGAAAAAATTCACTCACTCCCTTTGAATTCTCAATAATTAAAGTTTTTTCTTATTATATACAAATTTTGACCAAATTTTACTGTTTGAAAGTTTTTTTTCATCGCCAAAGCATTGATTTCTTATTGGTGTGAGTGCATGCTTTCCGTGTTCGCAGGCCAAAGGCAGGAGCACAAAAGTCTCCACCGGAGCACGAAACTCTCCACTTATTGCATCTCCCCACGCCTCCCTTGCCCGAAAAAAGCTTTTGCTCCGGAACCATGCTCCCTCGTGTATGAATGGCCTTAAGGTGGCTTCTGTATCAATGTTTTACACTTACTTAAGCGGTAATCGCGCTTTACCTGTGCTGCGAACCCTGTATCTCTCAACTTGAGCACCATTGCAAAGGACATGTTCTGCGGTTTCTGTTTCAACTTGATAGTATCTACCCCAAAAAGGTATCAATTTTACCCACGATCTTCAGGTGATATTTGACAGGATCATATTTTGTAAGAAGTTCTGTTAAGACTCTGAGTTCGGGCCCAGTGAGCTAGAGGAGGTTCTTAGATTTTACTCAAGTAGGAGTACTAAATTTCGTAGCTTCTTCTCTCAGGGCTGGTATATGAGTTTAGTAGTGACTTTTTTCCTCGTGTTTGGAGAGTGTCTTTCGTGTGACCACGAAAAATCTTTGTCCCATCGCTCTTCGAGGGGTTTCTTTATGACAGGTTGGTTCACTGATTTAAAGCAATAAGTTGGAGAGAGACCAAGTCGAAACACCCATAACTAGTAGTTGCTTTTCCGCATAACTTTTGAAGCCTGTGCAAATTAAAAATTTCAAATAGATTTCCACTTGAACAGAAAATTATAATGTGCATAACAGCTTGAAACTAATTTCAGCATTTGCGAGTATAAAAATAATGAAAACTGATTTACTTTGTACCTAACAATCTATTTTATGCATGAAAAAGTTCCGCTCTACAAAATTGTTTAAACATAAAAAAGCACTAATCACTACATGAAAATTTCCTTTGGAAACTTAATTATTCAAAGGAAACCTCCCATTTCGCCAATTTAGTCGCATTTGAGAACTTCCAGTTGAAAAGTTTCAACTGAAATCACTCTCGTTAAGTGAATTTCATTTCCTGCTTTTCTAGAAACAAGATTAAATTTAATATGGGAACGTTGATGAAATTATGAAGTTTATACCAAAAACTTGCAAACATTTGACGAACAATTCCTTTCATAGCAATATGAATTCATTTCGTCACCTCCTTCGTCTCCCACAAGGCAAGGATATCCTTGCGACGACGACGGTCTCTTATGGTATTCTAATGTTCTCCAACCCAAAAGCATCATAAAAAAGTCTTAAATGTTCAACTTTTCGTGTCTGGCATATAAAAAAAAACTTTCTCTCTCTCACACAAAAAAAAAGAAGAAGAAGGAAATAGGACGACGAAGGACGTGAAGGAAGTGAATACTTTGCATAATCTGCTCCAGTGGCTTCTGATCTGCAGCGAGACATTCATTTAATGATGCCGGGAACGAGGTGCTTTCAAACATTTAAAATAATCCTTAGAAAGGAGTATATTTTCGTCAAAGGACCATTATAAATTCAAGCGGCACTATCGAAGGAAACAGAGCTTAATGCTCAGGTAGACGTTAATATCCTTGATATTAGAAAGTTTTCGTTTAAATGTATAGCGTTTATCATTTGATTATACTCGTACCCGTCGCAATGGATAATGCCAGTGTTGAGCGGTTCCTGGAATTTTGTTTTTTATCTTAAGAATTTTTTGTGGAATTTGTAATTTTTATTGGTTGTAATTATTTAATCGATAGCAAGAAAGTATCTGAAGTTGTTAGGCCGTTGTGAAAACAACAACGAAGGATGACCGTGACCGTTTCGGAATTTCTACACAAAGCTCTATAGCACTACTGTAAGACTGTAAACGGAAAGTACTACCTACCGTAATTGCTGTAATTGTAATTTGTATTTTTATATTTGTACTTTTTTTGTTATATAAAAAAACAACGGAATCACCCATTGCACCAGCAGCCAATCATGTCATTCATTTAGTAGTAAGGTTAGGTTGAAGATTCGAACTAAAACAGGTTAGGAGCGGTCTGGGACAAGGTGCTTAAGCAGTTGTTCATGAACCTTGCCTTTGAGCTTGTAACGAAACAGGCCGCTGTAAACGAAAAACACATCAGTCTCACCGCTGTTAACACAAAGATGAAACCGCTGTAAAAGACATTACGAAACAGAACAGCGACGCGCAGCAAGGCACCATTATAAAAGGCCGGTGCAAGCCTGCGGAAGCCAGTCGTAATCAGACAGTGGTAGAGTTGATTCCTCGGCGTGATGACTGGACGGAACCATAGGAGCGTTGATCGTATGGTTTACAGACAGACAATACATACAAACAAGCCACGGAGAGTTGATCCAGTGGTACCGACCAACCGTTAAACCGACAAGGCCCGGAGAGTTGATCCGGGAGTATATTGATGTAAACAGACAATAGACCAAACGGGCTACCTCGGGTAACCCTCTAGCCCTTTATTTCCTCTCTTTTCCCTCCTCTCGATAGTTGTACTCGTGTAATATATAATTTCTAGTAGTAAAAAGAACAAAAACGTAACACTAGTTTTTATTTGAACCTTAGGCATCTCACAGCTGACCCGCCACTCCCGACGTTGCAAGCTCTAGGATGCTATCGAGTTCGGAAATACTGGAAGGGGAAAATTATTCCACATTAAAGTTGCCCGATTTATAAAATAATCTCTAGACCGTTATGAAAATATTGCCTACATCTCTGAGGTGGCTCAACGACTCTATATAAGACAAAAGGTGCCAATCCTCGATAGGTTTTATTAGGCGGTATTGTACCTTGCCAGAGCACCACAGCAAATAAACGAGTTGTATTCAAGATGAGGCCGAATATAGGACTTGTAGATCGCAGCACGAGCTTCTGGAACAAAGAGGAATCTGCATCTTTTGAGAAATCCCAGGAATTGTGAAGCTTCATTTTCGATTTAGAACTTATTTTCATTTTACAGTACATCCTCAGTTATCGGATGTGAATCGACAAATCAGCCACATCGTCCACTGATATCAAAGGAAGATCGATCCTGGTTTTATTAGAGATGATGCAGTATACTTCGTTTTGGAGTCGTTGTATTCGACGCGATTCTTGCGACCTTAGTGAAGAATGAGTTCGATGCTCCTGTTGATAGGATTGAGCATAAGCTCACAATCAAAAAGACCGAGTGTAGAGAGCTTGTCTTACTACATATTGTCATAAGCATTAGAGTGAGGCATAGGACCGTCATCAACTAAGCTTTGAGCGTAAATAGACGCCGGCACGAAATGAGAATGAACTATAGGCAAGTAGGCTTGTTAATGGAGCAAATAGCATCTTCACAAGAAAAATTCAGAAACCAGCCTTCGCATATGACCTAGTCATAATTAAACTCAAAGCGCAAGACGTAAACGAAACATTTCCAAGAATTGTAGAAAGCTCACCAAAGTTTAATATAAGAGCTGTTTTAGACGGTGCGCTCCAGCGCATGTGCCTCAGGAACGTTTGGCAATGAAGGGATGAGTGCGGATGAAGAGAGGTACCACCCCACTTCTCCCTTTATCCACAAAGTTCGTGAGGCACATGCGCTGGAGCGCACCGTCTAAACCGGCTCTAAGAGTAAATGACACGAAATTAAAGTATATGATTGCATTAAAAAGAGAACAACGATTAGGACGAACCATCAGCCTTGAATTTATATGTCTAGGGACAACGCTACGCCAAAAAAATAGGATATCAGCTTAAAATATTAAAAAGGAGAATCCCTTTGATCCTGTAAGGGTTAACCGAAACGAATGATGTATTAATATTTAGCGAAATAAATAACTATAACGTAAAATTGAACAGACTGAGAGCCTTGAATTCCTTGGTCTTAAACTGCTACCAGTGGTGGCATACGGCTGTTTTCACTGGTAGTTTGCTTTTGGCAAAGAATAAAAAAAAACCAGACTAGCCAAAGTTCAAAGAATGACATGTTTTGGTGTAAAGGGACACCTATTAAAGCAATGAACATAATTCTCTCCAGTCAAAACTACCCTGAGTCTACTGAGAGCGTGCTGCTGGACACAGAAGACGTAAGGGCACAGCACTATCGGACCTCTCAATAGGAGCTCAATTCCTCAATTCAAGTAGAGGAACTAGGGTAGAGGATCTTTCTTTAAATAACACACCTGTCGAATATGTTCAGAAGTGTATCTGTGTGTCGAAAAGAGACATCAATATGGACTTCCTGACTCCAAGTGGAGGAGTTTAACATCAAGCATCTAGATGCCTTGTTTGGCCCTCTGGAGCAAGTCGGGACCAAGACGCATTTCTTCTTTCTTTTCTTTCTTTTGGTGAAGTACTGGGTCTAAAAGTTTCGTAGGTCAAAACGCTTAAACTGGTTCAGTAATCTCCCTAGTGACTTGTGGCTTAGACTTGACTGTTCGAGGAGGGCTCGCAGTACGAGGAAAACCTGCACCTCTTGGGACAATTACTCAGCAGACTGAGACTTATCACCTTCAAGATAAATCCTACAGGTCCTTTGCCCTTTCTATCCTCCATAAGTGATAATTCAGGGCACAGTGTCTGGTAATTGTGCCAACAAGTGTCCCGACATTCTTTCTGCTGCACCCCAACAATGACTTGGCTTGGTAGAGAGACAGAACAGGAAGAAACCGCTTAGAATAGGTCAGTCCAGGCGGGGACCGCTATCGTTAGGTATATTTCATAAAAGTCCGATCTGCAAGGGCCCTCTTCAGAAAGCTGGTGGGCTCCCTAATAACCAGTTCCGGATCGATGAATGCAAAGTCAGAGCCCGGTTTAGCCAAGGTATCCGCCTTTTCATTGCCTTTGAAAGCCCTTTGAACGGGGACCCAAACAAGAGTAACTTGATTCAGGACGCCCAGTTCACCAAGGGTACCTCGGTAGTCCTAAAATAATTTAGACTTGGTTCTAGGGGACTTTATCGCCCTAAGTGCTGCTTGACTATCACAGAAGATAAAATTCCTTTGGTTTTTGTACGCCAGTATAGCATACACCTCTGCTTGAAATACAGTCGCTAGGCTGCCCAGGCTTACCATACTAATCCATCTTGCGGTGGGACAGGTTAGCCTGGATTTTGAGATCTTAACGGGCATACAGTTTGATGCCATTCTCCCTTCTAAAATGTCTTCTGTAATATTTTTTTATTATATGCCTAGGTAGCATTTCTCTTTCAGCTACAGCGTCGCGTGTATGGCGGATTTCTCTACCTCAAGGTACCAAATTGAGAAGAAGCTTCAGCGCTACAGTTTAATGTTGCGCCTTCCAATCTGAGACGAAGATTGACCACGTATACGCATATACGCGCCTGGAACTAGCACACAAAGCGAACAAATGCGCCTGCCACACGGGAATATACGCTCCCGATGCAGGGAGGAAAATTTTAAAATTTACTCGCCATAGAGGTAAGCACGTCCCTACGAATTTATTAGTAATCGACCATTTCAAATGCGAGTGTCGTTTTACCAAGCGGTCCCCCAACTAAGTACTAACCACGGTCAATGCTGCTTGACCTTCGCAATCGAACGAGGACCGGTCTACTGAGTATGCTAATGGCACCCTTTTCACCCTTGCCTGTTTTCTTCGTCCTATACAAACTATAAAGCTTCAAGCTCTCTTTAGTCTAGAGAAAATGTGAGCGTTCGTGCATTAATTGGACTGTTCGTTGGGTCTTTTATTGATTCGTGCCTGTAGCGGGCGGCATAATTGTATGGTGCTGCCAGGTGTATGTGCCTACGTTCCTGGGCATAATTGCCAGATGTAAGTTACGTTTAGTGGAGAGAAATTTGTTTGTGAATAAAGTAGTCTGAAAAATGTAGCGTGTTTGAATACGTAAAAGTTCCACAACCAATTTATGGTATTAGCGATATGGACTTCCATGAATTGCCTTTAATTTACCGTCTTTAGAAGCCACTCTAAGAACACCTGGTACCTTGCACACCGTGGTCCGTCCGTGGACCGTGGTTTTTGGTTTGCTTGTGAATTGTGTAAATAGATTTGTAGGTTTATTTCAATATTTTTTAACTTCCCAGTAGGAAGTTATTGTAATCGGTCCGAAAATCGGATTCGAAATTTTCAATGTATTTACACGTTTCAAGGTCCCAATAGCATTTTAAGCAAAAATTTGAGAAGAAATATATATGTGTGTGTGTGTGTGCGTACGTATGTGGTCATTTTTTCCTGCACGATTTCGCGCGAACCGAAAAGGATATCGACTTCGTTCAGGTGCCGTTCGAAGCGTGTTCAAGGAAGTATGATCTGAAAAGATTTTCATAAAAATCGTTCGAGTCGTTTTTTTGTTTGAACGAATACTGGGAAGTTAATCTTGTGGACCGAAATGGTCAAAAGCCACATCCCAACTAGTTTAAATATTTTTTTCTGTTTGTTACCGTATACTAATTTAAAAAAAAGAATTGAAAAGTTTTCTATAGTTTACTCACTACAGAACCAAATTATAATTCATTTTAACCATAATAAACCCTCAAGGCTCTTATATAGTAATTGGATAAACTTTTAATCCTCACCACAATAAAACACATATCCGGAAACAACATTCAAAGTTAAATAAATGTGAGTAAAGATCATTAACAATACTTATTTACAAAATATCTGCCAACAAATGAATTTATTCCGCAAAAATACTTGATTTTGCAGCATTATTCAGCGTATAACCGCAAGCCAATTACTTTCAGGAATATCCAATAAATTACCATTATTTACAATAATTAAAATTCCCTCATGCGTGATAAATTTTTAATTGAAATTTTATCCATTTTCGTAAAATATAATGCCAATTTTTTTTTCGCCGACACATATTAAAATTCAATGTGCACTAGAAGGATCCCGGCACCTTTCATCTTCCAGCATTTGTGGAGCAGCAATATTGAATCTGAGCTGGTCGAGAGATGGACGTTAAATTGTGTTGAAGTCATCGGGTTTTACTAATGACTATTTAAAATTTTCGCCCCAAACAAGGACCAAGGCACGTGACCATTAAATTAATTCAAGTCTCCCCCTCGGGGGCATAGGGTTTGCCGGAGCCGGGGCCGAGGCCCAGGTTCCTGTTGGTGGTGGGTCGGTGGTACATTTTTACGTGGCCAATGAATTTGTCACTCAAGTGTCAGGAGTTAAATTAATCTGTACATGTTTGTTTATATGCTCCCCGGCGGATACTGTGTCCTTACAACGGGCATAGCCTCACACCTACAAGCATCGACCCGTCTACAACAGGCTTGCAACATACCCGGCAAGCCGAGATAAGCTGGGATTTTATTCCATCGCCTGTCAATTTATTCCGAGCGCCTCCGATGAGGCCAGGACTAGGATTGGCCCCAGTATTATACAAAGCTGTCATATTATTTTGACGTTTGATAAATCGTTGATATCGAAGCGCACAATGAAGTGAACTAATGATAGCCCACTACAAATCTGAGCACTGGAGTTCGAACTGCACCCCCCCCCCCCCCCCCCGGGTTCTATGCAAAATACATAGACATGGAATTTCGTCCTTCCAGCTGGAGATCCGGCGGTACATCGGCAGCGTTTATGATATATTCCCGCAATGGGACCTGCATACCTAATGAGTCCTTCCGATTATTATTTGATTCGACCACGTTACTTTGTGATTGATTTTAGGCGAAATGCATACGTGAGTGTATGACGGATAGTTTTGGCCGGAACGTTACCGATACAATGCGCCACGATATCGGCAGTAATTACTCCACAGATATTGATAGGCGCCTTGGGGGTTGGGCGCAGCCGAAAATTTAATATATTTTGATGTATTTTATTTTGACGGATTGTTATCATTTATGCCATGACGAGGCATTTGAGTGATTGACTATACAATTTTAGTGTGAGTGATTGTGAAATAATTCTGAAAAGATATTGGGATATTTCTGATGTTCAATTTTAGTAGAAAAAAAATCCTTTTTTAGCATGAATTTTTGGGTGTTACTTACAAATCCTGGCTTAAATCAATAATTCAGATAAGTTAAACTAGTTCGTCGTATCATATCAGAAAATCATCGTTTGTTATATTCAAGCAAAATATCAAATTTGTAATGGTCTGCTAAAAATTTCATGGCGTTTTTTTAGTAAAATTCAATTGGCCTTCTTATAGTGTGAAAATTAATTTATTTAAACCGATATTGACATTTTTCGAGTAAAGAGTAATTGAAGAACTTCTGTCGTTTCTGTTGAAAAATTGAATCAAGTCGTTTTCACATGCTATATAATTCTAAAAGCGAATGTCGTTTCGCCAAGCGGTCCCCCAACTGAGTACTAATGACTTCCAGTGCTGCTTGACTTCCGCAATCGAACGAGCAACGCCTGAAATATGCAACAAGGCAACAACAAAAACTAAAGCTTTGTATGAATAAAACTAAAGCTGGAGAAATCCATCTTTCAGCATGCCACTCATTTTCCACTTGAGGTGCACTCGCTGCATGAGGCAGGCCCCTTTAATTGCTAGTCGGAAGTGAAATGCATGGTCTGGACTATAAGGTGGATGGATTAAAGCTTCCCAACCAAACTTTCCCGATTTTTGTCTGATCATCAAAGAATTGTGTAGTCGGGCGTTGTCATGATGGAAGGCAACACCTTTCCTATTATTCAATTCGTGCCGCTTTAAATCATTTGCTTGGCGTAATTTCTCTAGTTGTCCACAGTAGAACTAGAATCAACCGTCTAACCAACTGGGAATGTCTGATAGTAGATGTTTCTTTTCAGTCCAATCACGTACACAGTATTAACTTTTCCGGCGTCAATCCTGGCTTCACGAACACTCGTAACGGTTCACCATCCCTTGAGCACGATCTTTGACGATTCCGATTGTCGTACGGGACCCATTTCTATCACCGGTTACGAGACGTATTCCGAAATGGTTTGATTTAATTGTGTTTAAGCAGCGCATCACAGATGTTAATTCAGTCTATGAGGTGAAACGGGCTTATTTATCCACTATCGTGCACCAGAACGAAATGGATGTGACGGGGAGGTACGGGGAATACAGCTTTATAACTTCAGTCTACCTGATGTAGACTCCGCCCACTAGAGAACTAGATTATGCCGGTGAGAAGTTGTGGTGAAAAAGGCACATGGCTGATAGCTTGTTACGACGCCAAAGCGGTGCAGCACAGCACCAACGACAACCACTGAGGAGAGGCTTCGATCGAATTTATGGTCTTCAACAATCTGGCTATTGCATCATGGCTCCTCTACACGTTAGCCAATATGTGTGCCAATGGTTGTGCCAAAATGGCACAACCCTTTCATAATACCACACGAATCTCGCGCCAACGCAACGTATTGGTCAAAAAACCACATCACACGGATCTCGCTCCAACATGTTGGCCATCACTCCCCATCATTTCAACACATACCAACGTGAGCCAAAACCCCTGATCTGCACAATGGCCAAGGTATTGGCGGCAAACATATTGGCCAACGTGTAGAGGAGCCATCAGACGGATGTTGAGAAGGCTGAGCGGTGAAGGATTGGGCAACAATTTCAGATCACAACTCCATTTCATTTGAGGTAGTCTATGAATCCCCGGACAGAGAAGACGGGACTAGAGCCACAAGAGGTGCCTGCAACAAGAATCTGCCAAGATACCTTAAAATGTCGCATACCATCCTCGTTGAAAGAGTTAAATGTGCACGATGTACAGGAGATGCAGATTAGCAGTGACGTTCCCTGACACACAGAAATAGGTATGATCAAAACGCTTTTCGAGGACCATGCTTTCGTACCTTAGCGGATATAACATTTCGACACCCTTGTGGTACGGCGAACTGGAGAAAGAAGAACATATACAATATCAGCAGACTCCGGAAAATGATCTTTAGGAATCCAGTATCCGAAGTTGGTTGTGATGCAAACAGAAAGGCTTGCGGAGAAGATGGAGTTAACTAATAAGATTTTAGGGGATGCTCACTACCTATGTCACGGATAGGTGTTTCATTATTTCAAATTGAATGGCAACGACAGAGATAAGTCTAAGACGATAGTGTCTGAAAACACGAAGGAGCGTGGAGGTATTCCACCCCAAGCCTGTAAGAACGAGTATAAAGCAAAGTTCTTCAGACTGGCCAGCTCATTTCTGTTGAAAAAATGAAGACGATGTTGGCATCCTATCTGGAGAGCACTATACTGAAGAGATGTTCTTTAAGTAAAAGCCAGGATATATTTAAGTATGGAAGGTCTACCGAGACCGCACTACATGAACTAGTGAGAATAACCTATAGGAACGGTGCATCAATGACTTCAATTATGGACATTGAAGACTCCTTCTATAAAATTCAGTTCAGTAAACTAAAGAAGACTTTCTAGTGGAATATCAGGTCAACCTCATAGTACTAAAGTGGGTAGACAACATGCTGAAAATCAAGTGGGAGTCTCGTGACTTGCGGACTCTATCACTTTTTCTGTGAAACTCTTAGGAGGCTAGAGGTGCTGGGCATGACGATGTGTCGATATACTGAGACATTTTCAGAAATTACCTCTCAGCGGCATGGCCAATACCGTCTTTACAATAAGGGCACTCGGGGCCCGTGCCCAGGGCCCCATTCTCACGGGGGCCCCGAAAGGCCGATATATTCGTTTACTATACTATACACAATTTTATTCTATTTTAGGTAGATATAGCTCGAAAAAAAAGGTTTTGAGAGTATATGAGGGCATTGTAAGCGACTTTCTGGCAACACTAAGCAGTGATAAGCTAATGACATTGCCTAGTTTGACAGAGAACGTGGCATTGCCATATAGGAAATATGTAATTCTGCATTTCGCCACCGTCTAAACCTTTTGTTTTGTTGAACTAAAGGGGGTTCTATACGATATAACGGTGGGTACGATATCGGCCCAATAAGATGGTCGCATGCGACGATTGTCTCGTATGTTTGCGCTGAAGCAACGGTTGGGCCGATATTGCTCAGTTGGTAGATGCCATTCAAAAACCAGCGTCGTACGTATAACAGTTAAATCGTGTGCGTGGAATTTCCCAACAGTTGCATTAATTTCGATGTCAATCGTTCTCCGCAAATTATTAATAGTTGAAATGTTAAGTACAAAATACGACTGAAAATAATTTCAGTCGCAGACGAAATTGGTACGTGTGTGTGCGGTTGGAGCGATAAAGTGACAACGCAAGTTGGTCCAACCATGGTATCCTGTAAAAGTTCCTTAAGAATTACAGTCAACATTTCTAAATAAAAATCAGGCACCAGATCACTTTTTTTATTTTTTTTTCTAAACAGCGAACATTTTAATAACAATAAAAAAACCTTTTGCACGATTAAAATTTTTAATTTTTATTTTAAGTTTCTAAAATTTAAATTTCGCGAATTTTTCTTTAGCTAGAGCGAACGCACTACACCATCTAGCGATCACCTATACAAACCACTCCCATTCCAAAGGCGAGCTGGCACAGTCTATACAATGCTTATAAATAGATGTTAGATGTCGACAGGCAGAACTGCGTTCACTATGCAATATTCAGCTACAGACTTTCAATTGCTGAGTACTGCAAAATTACCGCAGTTCTGCGTTTTCGACCAGGTCCATACTTCTGAATATCGACAGGAAAAAGAGCGACACACATCAGATGCTGAACCCTCCAATTCAGGCTACTGCAAGCTGGGGAATGTACAATTCTGATCCTGGTACGTACTGTGATGAAATTTTAACAGAAGAAGTACGCGAAATTTGGATTCAAAAAGGACCAGAGTTTTTCCAAAATAAAAATAAGGCAGTATTTAAAAAACATAGCAAAGGAATCAGCGGATTTATGTAAGTATTACATCCTTACATAAGCTAATAAAGTCTGATAAATTAGAAGAGACTTTTCCAAATGTTGAAGTTGCTACAAGAATATTCCTTTGCTTAATGGTTACCAATTGTAGAGAATAAAAAACGAATTGCGAACAACAATGTTACAAGAACGACTAACCAATTTTAGAAAGCATAGAAAGTGATATTCTTCAAAAAATAGACTTTGAACATATGGAAATTTTTTTACTTTCCAAAAGGGCCCCAAATCTTGTGTGCCCCAGGGCCCCGCCATGGCCTAAGACGGCCTTGGGCATGGCCCTTCGTCTTTTCGCTGTCCTACCTTGATTGTATTTCTTTTTTCTCATTTTCCCTCTTTACAGTAATCCCCTGCATCCTTTACTGGCATCGCCTATTACAACAATAAGCGAGGAGACCGTGCCCTGTTTATAAAGGGGACCCTTAGCATACCTACTCATTAAGCAGGCTCTCGTTCGATTGCGTAGGTCAAGCAGCATTGTACATGGTCGGTACTTAGTTGGGGGGCCGCTTGGTTAAATGACACTTTGGAATGGTCTATGACGATGCCGGATTCAGAGGGCCAAAAGGAAGAAATTGGTCTAAATCAGTTAGCCTTGAAACATTACTCCTCTCGAGCACTCCTAAGAAGTTAGAAAGATTTTTTTATGAGTATCCATGTCTCGGACCCATATAGTAAGACAAACCATCTATCAATAATATCCAAACTGTTGCTGTATATGACGGTTAGTGATATACAGCAGCAAGTTGAATGTCGTACTAGGATTTGAAGAGCCTTTACAGAATATAATAGGCAATGTCGGGTTTAGGTCGGTTCAATGTATCCTGTCGTTTGCAAAACTCAGTGTTTGAGTTGTCGTATGGAATATTGTTCCTCCGCCGAATCCCCAGTCACTTTCTCCAACGCTGTGGCATCTAATTTGTTTGTGGTATCTTTTTCCCAGTTTTCTGCCACGTCTTTCAAGTTCCATACTTGCACTATTATATCCTGAGCTATTTGGTATAGTGTAGAGCCACCACGTTTAGCCGCTCTGTTCTGTTTGCAACAGAGGCGATTATAGCTTTGCTAACTTCTTCTTTTGGCAGCAGCCTATAATTATTTTTAGATATTGATGTAGGCTCATTTAGTAATTCATGAAAGTGTTCTTTATATCGCTCAAATATCCCTTTTGGGATCGGTGATTCGATTATCTTCTGTCTCACTTTGCCTCCTGCCTTACTCTTGTGGCGACCGCGTACAATTTAATTTACAATTTTACGCAAACTACAGAAAACAAACTCCCACATGATTAGAACGATCGGTGATCTTACCTTACGTTCGACGTTTCCTTGACATAAGACAGTCTCGGTTCTCGGACCGCAAACCAACGAGATAGTGAGTGAGTGAGTCCATGTTGGCATCTCTTTACCGAAAGTACTATGGAACAGGTCAATCATAGAGTATAATTTTCATATGACTTTGGTGTATTCCTAAATTCAGCAATCTGTCCTCGGCATACGTAAGTAACGCCAGCCAAATTGTTTACACCAATTAAAATCAAGCTAAGATAAGTAAATACTAAAACCAAGATCGAACAAAGAAAGTACTTACGATGCTCCTTTTTTTGGAGAAACTCTATCTAAAGCAAAATTGCACCAAAGCACACTTTCAGCAGGTATTCATTTCAACATAAAAAAATTTTACGTCTTGTTGACAATCAAGTGCAGTATTGACATATCATTAGCCCTTCAAAGTTTTTTTTTGTGTGTATTATTTTCCATTTTAAATTTTTTTTGCCCTTGCGCCCTCATCCCATGCACGAAGGGATAGACGACATGGAGCACTTGGCAGACACTTTTAACCACAGTCATTCCCATTGACATTCCTGCACAGGCACAGACAACCAGCCCCAGACGATCCTGGAACGACAATCTTGCAAATATGCTCACGATTTACAGGGCCTTCTTTGTCGCTACATCCTGGGATAACCGTGCAAATATCTTTCTCTCTAGATATACACGCCACATCCCTGCGGAAAGGATGTAGTACTTACAGGACGGCATACACCCTTGTGTGTATTTGTATATCCCAGTTATGGCCATGTATACATCCATATATATAGAAGGGCGCAAAAAAAAAATTAGAGCACCACTTAGAGTATCCTCTGGCGTTCATTGAATGGCTCCAGACTAGATGAAGGAATCGATTTCAGTCATGGTGCCACTGCAGCACCGGCAACCGAGGCGTGCATCTAATTGACCCAGATCTGGTTACTCCTCATTTTGGGTCAGAAATGGCAACATTTTCCCTCCCTTAAATGGGTGCCCCAAGGACGAAGGTGAATCCTTTTAAATTTCCGGCAAAAGCAAGCTTCAAGATGAACGGAAATTATCAAAAGAGCCAAAAGACATGTCCTCGTAATTAAGCTCGCAATCCTGGTTAAATTCACTGTGAGAATATGTGAAGTGAATTTTATGTAAATACACGCCTAAACCTGGATTTCCTTTGACTTTGCCTTTGAATCATAATTCATGGAGCATATGTTATGTATGTACATATATCGCCCCACGTGTGGGTGCTGCTGCGGGGCCGACCATCATTTTCTTCATGCATAACGACGACGATGGCGCGCGGGTGTGGCAATGCAAATCCATTCAAAGTTCACCTTGTAAATCCTTGGGTGAAGTTTTTCTTCGTTTTTCGTCCTTTTTTTATGAATATATGAGAGATCGAAGAAGCTAGGCGTCTTCAAACTTTTTCAATTAAGTTAAGCCTAATTGAAGCTCGATTGGATTAATGCGATTAACATACACCGAGACTTCGTAGTCTGCTAGCTCTAATTTCTCTCATGAATATTTTAGGCAAGGTTAAAAGTTTCCTCGAATCTCTCGATTATTTTGAGGTGAGTCGATGGTAAGGGATGCAAAGTTGCTTAAATTTATTTGCGTGAAGCACAATTATAGAGGTGGGTTAGCAAGTGGGGATGTTAAGAGCGATTGTAAGCGAGAAAACTTCCGCAAGTTTAGGGAAGTTTTGTTTCTTGTTGCAGTTTTTAGGCAAGGTTGGATTTGTTGAGTGTGTATGCGGGATTTGTATGCTTGTGGGTTGTAAGAGGTATGGTGTGCAAATTGAAAATCGAGGTGTTTTTTTTTCTCAATATTTGACTTTTTGTTGTGAAACATACTTACAAACTTATTCTTGAAAATATTGCAACTTTTTCCCATTTTTCTGGCAGCACAGGGATTTCCCGTCGAAAAAACTTCTCGTCTTTTGATGCGATCCACAAATCTATCCAATTTTGGGTGTCTCCATATGAATGGAAGTGCTGCTCAGCCAGGCCATGCGTCAACAGTCGGAACAGGTGGTAGTCAGAAGAGCCTGTCTGTGAAATACGCGGGGTGAGGTAGCACGTCTGCAGCGTACATAATCACTTTGACATGTCTCTGCTCGAATTTTGGCGGTTTGTAACTTTTTATTTTGAGCCAGTACAATGTCATACTTCAAATGAGGCGAGGTGACTCTATTTCTTTGTTGAGTCCGATCTGGTAAGTTTAGATATCTAGAACAGTCTATTTTGCAAGCTATTGGTATCGACTCAGTACAAAATAACTTGCTGGCGTCGAATATAAACCTTACATATCTCTGCCAGTATCTGCTCGATTATATCACTCGAAACAAACAACGCAGTTCCTGGGTCTATCTTAAAAGTTGACTCATGTTCAACTCGTTCATCGACTCATGTTCAACTCGTTCATCTGAGCTGGAGCCTCGAAACCCGCCTTATTGTGGCTCGATAGGTTTTCAAAATCACGCTTTCAAACTCGTTGGTGATGGCGTCATTTGCTCTTCGAAATTGAAGCCTCTTTGCAGGAGCTTACACGAAAGGTCCATTGCATCTTTCATCAGCACCCTCCAGGCTCTTATTAACCTTACCTGCCCTCTATTCCTTCGTTCTAAACAACTTTCTACTAGACATTGCACCATGAGGAGTACGACATGACAGGCTGTTAATACAAACTAGTGAATCATGAGCTTGGACTTTCTCAAAAATAAATCGTCAAAAGTCATCTTCGCGCACACTTCAGTTTAAGACATCGTTTATAAACAGAACAATTTGACTTGGAACGACCTTCCACAGCCAGTATTCCCGAACTTGTACTATATTCAGTTATACAAACGTAAAGTTGACAATCTTCTGCTCATAAAATCATCTTAACCTATCCTAACCTTCAAAGTAAGCCTCTTACTAGACTTTTTAGTCGCTCTGCCACGCTAAGGATGTTATCGAGGAGCCAGCCCAGATAAATGAGGTGGTATTCAAGAACAGGCCGAATATAGGTTAGATGTAGGGCTGTCCTTCAGTGCGCGCGGAGGTCCAATTAGCGCATTGACACGTCATTTTTATTTTTATGCCATAAATTTGCATACCTAAGGTTTGCTGGTCGTTTAACCGATGGTGGGGGATGTTTAAAGTCTTCCTGTATGCTTAGTTTAACAATCCTCTGACCCTGGTCTGCATATTTCTTTTATGTCTTTTGAGTTTTCCAGAAAGTATCTGCCTAGTGAATGCTGCCAGGTTTTGGTTAGAGTCAGGCATTTACACATGAAGTAAACGAGCATTTCTCTGTCGTTCATCTTCTCGGTAGCAGAGCTGGTCCCTTATTTGCGAGAGTCCTGTGATGATTGCCATAATTCTGGCAAAATTTTGGTGTGGTTAGGAAACTCATTATACTTTCCCGACTAGCATTCAAAGGGGACATGCCTCATGCAGCAGCGCGGCAAATGAGGGGCATGTCGAAAGATGGAATTTCCCGGAGGTTCCTTATCAGGACCTTCTGTGGTAAATAAGAACATGCCGAAAGAGATATCTCCCCTTAGATTCCTCATGAGCACCACTCAAAAAAAAATCTGTGATTTTGAAGCGCGGTATGCCCTATGAGTTTCTCATAAGGGCCCTATAAGGCAAACCTCATCACAAATGAAATGGGGCAATCCCAACATCTGACCTACGTATTCGGAAAGCTTTTTAAAAAGCTTTAAGATTTAGCTTTAGTTTTGCTCATACAAAGCTTTAGTTTTTGTGGTTGCCTTGTTTTGTATTTCATACATCATAGACCGATTCTCGTTCTATTGCGGAGGTCAAGCAGCACTGGGGTTGATTAGTACTTAGTTGGGGGACCGCTGTGAATACCGACATTCGTGTTAAAAAATATAAAGCTTTCGAAATTCTCAAAGTTTTTAGTCTCTTGTGTCCACTTGGGATGGGCCAAGACGTTAGATGCCCCTTGTGAGCCCTATAGGGCGATCTACATGGGACCCACCTAGGGCCTATGGGCACCCGCTAATATGCTAGTCGGGTTTTTAAAAGTAAGCCAAGTCGCCCTAAAAATAATGCAGGTATTGAGTGCGTCCCACCTTAGTTTAGGCAGGTGATAGCTCCCTGTTCCTGCTTGTCTAGGTCGACGGCTTTTTCGTGGCGCCATGTATCTTCCTATGTCCGGGAACCTAGACTTGAGCATCTATAAACATTCCAATTCTGCATCCCTGTGTATGAGGTTAATTGTCTGGTTCGCCAGTACCTCTGCATTAGCATAGCAAGCATTATTCTCGTCATTGGGGGGATTGTAGCCGGTCAACACAATCGAGATAGTGACACACTAGTTTAGGTTTCCTAATTTTGTAGTTTTACTTAATTTCTGGAGGGGCGCTTCTGGGGAGGAGAAGTCGATGAACTTTGTGTTTGAAGCCGGGTGTTGTAGGAGTTCGGAAATCTTAACTGGGAAAGGTTGTTCCATAGTCGAGTTGTTCCGTTCATGAACGAATCCTGTGACTGTGACGTTTGTGCGAAAAAGAGGACGCTGTGAGTATGGTGACTTGTTGCTTTTTAGCGTTTTTACAGATTGCCGCAACTCATTCTCGCTGGTCTTCTTCTACTTCTCTCAAGTTTAGTGCCACAGCACGCTTCTCTCACTGTTCTTACATCCAGTATGCCTCTTCCCTTAATTGGGACGTGGTGAATTTTATTATTTGTTACCCCGTCTGGTGACTACCACATCACATCTTATGAATATTTTCGTGCGGGAACAGTGTTGAATTTAGTACCATTCAGTTCGCGATAGCGAGATCGACCAATCTACACTACCATTGTCATTGGTAGGTTTGTGTAAGCTATGCTTTCCTATGACTCCTAGGAACTCCTCTTATTTTCCTATTTTGGCGTTCATATCTCCAAGCATCATTTTAATACCATTTGACGGGAATCACCTGATAGCGTTTTTTAACTCTTGGTAGAATTCCTCTTTCTCCTCGTCGTCTTGCCTTCCGTGGAAGCATGGACGTTTATGAGGCTAATATTATGCAATCTGGTTTTAATAGGAAGCGTGCATATTATGGTACTTACTGGCTTGAAGTCCAGAATCAGTGATTTCATTTTCTTTTCCAGAATGAATTCTACTCGCAAGCTCTCTTCTTCTGTTCATTGATCCACTGGAGAAGACCCTGTGGGTTCTGAGCTCCATAATGCCACTGCGAGTCCATTTACGTATTAGTACAGTACAGATGTAATATTGATGCGCCACTAATTCTTGGAAGGATGATTTTTCATAAATCGTTAATGGAGCATAAAAGAAGCTCAACTCTAAATTTGAGTAAAATTTCTAGAAGAAGTTTTTTGGAAAACTCAAAAAGTTTTTGAGAAGCGTTTTTCTCGGAATCTACGCATTTTAGAGAAAAGTTTTTTAAACAAAAAGTTTAGAGGACATTGTTACCTACAATTTGTGTCATAGAGGTCATGCTGTACAACTTGAAATACAGAAGCTAGGTGGCGCCAAAGTTTCCAAAAAAGGGTTTTTTCGTTTTTTGTCCCAGAGAAAATGTTTTTTTTACAAAAGTGTAAATCAGTAAATTGTTCCTCTTACAAATGTCTACAACATTAATTTCAACTTTTTTTCCCTCAGACTTACCATTTTTTCTGGGACAAAAAAACGAAAAAACCCTGTTTTGGAAACTTTGGCGCCACCTCTCTCTTTGGTGTACCGCCAAAAATCCCTGAGGCCGTTAGTACCATTGGACCTCGCAACTCTGAATCTAGCCCTTGATTATTGTGCACCAATATTTTTGGGTTTAGTAGCAGAACCGGGTGCCATTCTCTTTCGTACCAACCTAGGCAGCTTAGTTCGTTAGCACCTTGAATACAACTGCTGAAGCAGGCCTATGGTTTGTAGGTTGCACTGCACCACCAGCAACCTCGAATCTTTTCTGCTGGTTTGAGGCATAGTCACCTCTTTTTCCAATTTGACATCTTTAGCTCTGATTCAGCCCAAACTGGAGAACAGGGACATCATTCAGTTGAATTAGGGACTTCTCATCAGTGGTCTAGGCAAAGGTTTGATTTTGGTCAACTTTCTTAACTATTATGGAAAGAGGTTGAGTAATAAATCGGTTTTAGGCTTCCAGCATCAGGGAAATTAGATCTGGTTCCCTAGCATATACGGCGGGAGGGATAGTCTACTCCACCTACCGTATTTGCCGCCAGACAATGTTCCTTCTGATTTCCGAATTTGTTCCATGCAGTTACAAGCAGCGCCGCAGCATTGATTTTTGATTTTATTTATTTATTTATTTATTGCCAAACAAGGCATACTTAAACCTACTACAAAAATTACAATGCAGAAAATACAATGCAAAATACCATATTATCAGGTAAAGGGTATAGTTAATTATACTTTGTCAGCTTAAGTCTATGGTTATCATGGTGATTGTGATGTCAAGAGGGATACAATTTTTTGTTTGAAGGATGTTTTTTTATGTTGGGTGAGAAGCATACACTGCACTTAAATTAATACATAGTAGTACAGTTCTTATTATAAATAATGAAATCACATTAATTTAATGACTATTGAAAACTACTGAAAACTTAAGCTACTATTGTCAGGAAAGGTGGGGTTATGTTAGTAGGGATCTAAGTTTTTTCTTATAGGATGCCTTGTTGAGTGAAGGGGAGAAACAGGAGGAATGACTGTTGAATACCATACAACATCTGTTGACGGGCTCGTTCCTAGCGTAATCGGTACGATGTGGGTATTCTTTAAGTAATTTAGTGTGTCTGGTCTGTCGGACTTCATCATTGAATTTGATTTTGTCCGACAGAAACTGCACATTAAGTTTTCCGCTAAGGACGTCAAAAGCAACGCAAGATATGAGCAATTTTCTCCTGCTTGATAACGGCATAAGGTCAAGCACTCTGAGCCTGTCCAGGTAGTGCGGTAGGGTTTGGTAGTTGCGAGGGTCATGTAGATTTCTCAGGGCGAAAAGGAGAAATCTCTTCTGAACTGATTCAATCCTGCTGCTACTAACTTGGAATATGGGATCCCAGATGGGACACGCATATTCCAGGATAGGGCGGACTAGAGAACAGAAGAGTGTTTTCGTGACCCATACATTGTCGAATTCCTTGGCCCTCCTCTTTATGAAACCTAAAAGCTTGTTGGCTCTGGCAGTAATATTATCGTAGTGCAGATTGAAATTAAGTTTTTTGTCTAGGACTACACCCAGATCTACGATATGATCAACCTGATTCAACATCATGTCGTTGAGATAATAGTACTGCTTATGTGGGTTTCTTCTACGGGAGAAGGTAATTGCATGACATTTGCTGGTGTTAAGTTGCAATTTATTCGTGTTGCACCAGTCTTGTAGGGCATTGAGCTTAGATTGCAAGTAGGAGACATCGCTTTGGGACTGAATGACATTATATATTTTGAGGTCATCCGCATAGAAGAGATGTGGGATATTAACTAATTTTTCTGATAGATCGGAGATGAAGATATTAAAAAGAAGAGGACCGAGATGACTACCCTGAGGAACGCCAGAGGTTACTTCGATTTCATCAGATAGAAATCCTTGGAATCTGATAACCTGTGTTCTTCCGTTCAGATATGATTTTAACCAATCAAGGGCAGAACCTGATATTCCAAATTTTAACAGTTTTCCAATTAGAATGTTATGGTCCACTCGATCAAAGGCCTTGCTGAAGTCAGTGTATACAGCATCGATTTGGTTGCCGCTTTCCATACCACATAGCAGTTCTGAGATTAGGACCATAAGGTTTGAGGTAGTTGAACGCCCTTTTCTGAAACCGTGTTGTTGCTCATTTAGGTATGGGTCGATTAGAGGGGCAATCTTGTCAAAAACAAGTTTTTCAAAAAGCTTAGGGATTGATGATAAAATGGCAATGCCCCTATAGTTGTCTACCGAGTGTTTATCACAGGATTTATAGATTGGCGTAAGGTAGGATTTTTTCCATAGCGTAGGAAACTTTCCTAAGGATAGAGATTTGTTGAAGATAAAATGAAGAGGGAATAAGATATGTTTCAAACAACACTGCAAGAAAATAGGAGGGAGATTGTCAGGACCGTTACCTTTTTTGGTGTCGAGATTATTTAGACCAGTCATTACCTCGTCAACAGACAGGGTTATGTTATTTATAAGAAGGGAGGTGCCATTGTAAGTAACAGTTGGATCCGTGCCTGTTACACTGGATGTGGGGGTATAAATTTCGCCAAACCTATCAGCGAACATATTACAAATTTCTTGGGGGCACGAGGAGTGTACTCTACCGTTCGTCATTGTTGTTGGATAGCCCGAGGTTTTCCGTTTAATGTTGACGAAGTCGAAAAATTTTTTAGGATCTCTTATAATGCTATCTCCTACAGAATTGATGTATGCAGTGTAGGCCCCGCGAGACCTAACATTAAATTCTGAGGCTAGCCTAATGTATTTGGATATCAAACGCTCGTCTACATTTATGTTATTTTTAATCAAATTATATAATTTGTTTTTTTTATTACGTAGGGATCGTGTTTTTATCGAGTTTACTGTCCATCACGTCTGATCTTTTGAAGATATCAAAAAATGGGTCGATCTATGAATAGCCTCAAAAGATGAGTGGCCCTTCCGCCGAGGAATCAGTCTTTTACAAAAAAGGTATTAAAGGAAAATAGTTTCTGAACAATACTTCAACATTAATGCACAAAAACTGCAGAAACAACGCCCAACGGCTTTAAAAAATCTTTAAAAAAAATCCTTAAAAATTCCATCTTCATCCCTTTATCTACTAACATCATCCTCCATGGCACTGATATGTGCTTAGATTTTGTTACTTAATTGGTATCAGCAGATTGCACCATATAAGTGGCTCAGTTTACCCTCGGCTATTCATGTATAAAAGCGTAAACCACTCCGCTTCGTTCTTGGATGAAAACTAGGACGTTACGTTACGTAGTTCGCAGGATTAGCCAATATCGTAAAATTTCTCAACAGTTCCAAGGGAGCCTTAAATGTCCTGATTCCCTTCAGCATGAAAGATTTATCTAGTGATCAGTGAAGAGGAGAATATTGTAGTTTGTTTGCCCTTCACTTCCGGTATAAGTTTGATGGCACATGCATGAGGATGTTTAATCAGTTGGGTAAGTTTTTACGCTAGCGTGACTTTTGGGATATAAAATATGAAAAGGAGAATCCTTGAAAGGATATTTATTCTGCAGCAAACATTTCGATTTTTTTTTTATGATATTGTGACCAGTTTAAGATATCCGCATTATCATCATCATGCTTGCTGTTGCGATATATAAATTTTTTTGCTTGGGCTTCTTTTTTTATGGGCAATGTATTTTATGCTCTTCTCAAAGGCCAAGAAGTGAAAAAATAAAGAGAAAAGGAACTCAGTAATACCGGAAATAAATTCCGGTCACAATTCTGGGAAATTTATTAATGTTGATTTACTCTTTAGACTTTTTAAGGTACACAATGTTAAGTCCTGAGTCTCTCTTGTCCTGTCTCTTGACTATTAACGACTTAAGCAAACAGAATCAAGGCGCAGTTTGCTCCCTAAATAGTTTCATTCCTTTTGTCTTCGTTGTCGTACCTTTTTTTTGTCGTTTCTTAGTAACTAAGAATCCTTAGTGGATTGTCTCTAGGGTCCTTTGCGGAGATTCACCTTCCGGCAAAAGATTTTTATTTGCCATTTTATGACTTTTAAATGAACGATTGTTTGCGGATTTTTTTTTCTTGTTGACCTTTTTGTTCGCATTTATATTATATATTTTGTTTTACCTTCTTGTTTTTTTGTCTGACCTATTAAGACAATAAGACGTGTACAAGGGCTGGTTACCGGCGCTTCTGGGCTTAAATTCCTTCTGAGGGTAGTTAAGAACCAGAGTACGAACGAAGTAAACCGGCAATGTCGGATGGAGTAAGGGAAAGTGTAGAAGCAAAGCCGTTCGTGTCGCATGAATTAAGCATAAATATTTTATATTTTTTTTCCCAAAAAAAAAATGGTGGATACGGTGGAGCTTATCTTTCTTACTTTAAATGTTGCAATCTGGCTCGTGCTCGTTTATTTATCAGTTTAATATCGATTGGAATAATAAAAATGCAGAGATTTTTTTATCATAGATTTTATTTCGAAAGAAAATCCCTTCAAATATTCAATCCATGAATAGAATATTTTATCGTAATTGAAAGCAATTTTTTTTATTATTTTTTATTCACATCATTTTTCTCTTCATTGATTTGTGTTTATTTCAAATTAATGGAATTTTTTTTAAGTGGATGTATTGTCTACATAATTGCCTAAATGAAAGCAATTTATGGAATAATTTAATTCTGGGCGAATTAATACTGCAAAATTTATAAAAAATTAATACCTCTAATCTTTAGTCCCATATTAATGTTTTTTTTGTGAATAATTCGGGCACAGTAATAATCCCCATTTGTGCTATCGACACGGACCTACTTGGACTGCAATTTCGAACAAAAATATGAAAGAACTTGAAGTCGTAAGCGGTTTTGATTCACCTGCCCTCATTCAATATACCACGACAGAACACTGTTTTCCGTGATCAAACAAAAGATGGCTTGCTCGTCATTAAAGACCTTGCCACTGCGGGGAATCGAACCACAGACCTCTGTGATGCTCTTTGCGCGCTTTTAACCTCTAGACCACCGAGAGACCTTTTATGGTCAGCAAAATGATGAAAACTAGCGTTATATGCCTTAAACCGATGAACCAATTACTATGCATCTTTCGCGTGCGAACAAATTTAATGTATATGTATTGTATATGGGCCTTGTGACATTCAGGTGCACGCAGAAGAGTACCCATTCGATGAAAAAAAAATTCTTCCAACTAGTAAATGTCGTAGAGATTGGAATGACTGGTTCGACTGATTGTAAAAATGTTGCTGTATCAAGCTATATTTCAGACTCGTAGAGCTCACAGAAAGAACAAAAAAGGTAAACTTGATATCTAGACCGACTAAAAAGAGTCGTCCGTGTTAACCCTGAAACAGGCGCGCACAGCGCCAAAAAACCGGCATGGCACGACACAACGGACTGGTAGTATAAAGGGTGACACCTAAGCTTAGACTCTTTCACATAAAAAAAAACCAGGCACAACTCGCCTGAGTAAAAATTCTACTTTTCCAAATTAAGCCCGATTCACGCACGTATCAATAAAAGACGCACGGTATAGTCCAAACGAAGCAAGATACGGTCACACTTTTTCTAGACTAAATGGAGCAGAATTGAAGCTTTAAGAAATTGTTTAGCAATTATCTTGGCTTAGCATACTTAATTAAACGATTCGCGTTTTCGTAGGTCAAGCAGCATTGGACTTGGTAAGTACTTAGTTGGGGGACCGCTTGTTAAAACGACACTCATTTGGAATGGTAGATTACGAATACATTCTTATCAGTAACAAAGGCATGCATACCTTACTGTAAGGGTAAACGTGGTGATTTGATAGCCAATTTCAAAGCCATTTTGGGGCAATGGAGAGATGACTTTCACGAATTGCTAAGTGATGAGATAACTATAGAATCGGAGGACCTACCTTGTCTTGGGTCCAGTATGCATCTTTGCGAGGCTAGTTCTAATTAAGTTCCTCTTGTAAACGAAGCGATTCAGGATAAAATTATGGCAGTATGCGAATGAGAAAGGGCGGGAGAAGACCCCAAGAAAGACCCAGGGAGAAAAATAGAAATATTATAGAAATTACGTATGAGTACTGCGAATGTGACATGTGGAGATAGCCGAAAACGACCGAAATAATACGTGATTTCAATATCAGTGTGGTCTTATCCCAGGCAGATCAATTAGACTTTCACCTAAGGTAGATGATATAAAATGGTTAGAGTGTCAAAAATCCATCCAATACCTCTTCGTAGACTTGAAAGCCTCCTTAGCTAGTATACAATCATAGGCTATTGACTATGTATTTAAATAAGGAACTAATTCGTTAAAGGTATTTTATTGTTTTATATGTTCGATTGTACATTAAAAAAGATAAATCCAAAAGTGCTATTAAGGCTTGGACTTTTGAGAACGGAGAAGATTGGTCCATTGTTTAGTTTTTCAACAATAACTCAAAAACTATGCATTTTTATAAAAAAAACAATAATGATATTTTTTGTAGAGAATTGAATTTCCTATCGAATAAGCACGTTTTGAAGTAAACAACAATTTTTTCACCGAAATAATTCAAAAACTCTTTTAAAAAAAAGCCGAAAAATTTCAATTTTTTTGGTTTTTTTAACATTTTTGTGTATAACTTTTTTCTGGGTGGATTTAGGTATAGGCAGTACTCAACAAAAAAGACAGCTGACGTAATTTCCGTTAAAATGGTGTCCAATTCAAGAATTTTCGATAAAAATTGACTGAGACACAGTTGTTCAAAGTTACCTACTTTTAACGATAGTACTACTTTGTACTTTCATACCACTTTTATACCATGTTAGTTGTAATTTCTTAACGCATAAAAACCGATATAATAGCCAGACCAATAAACATCCTTCTTCATTCTTGACCTGGCCATATATAAACTGATACTAGGAACCAGGCGTGCCACTAATAGACACAAGCGTCCATGAATCCATTCAAATACTGCTTACAACGGGCGTCATAGCCCAGTCAAATTAGTCGAAAAAAGAGGATGAAATTGCATTGTAAGAGGTACAGAATTTTTTTTCTGGCTTTTGTTCGGGTACATCTGACGATGATAAAACCAGGTTTGTGGGGTCGCAGTGACTTGGGAAAAGCCGCCATCTTGAAAAAGAGGAAGAGTTTGTTTATATTAAATAACTCGTTTATCTGCAATGATAGCTGATAATGATCAATGGCAAAGTTGTGGAGAATAAAATTATCTAAAAAATGAGCCCTCAACGAGCTCTGTAAGTTGATTTGGCTCAAACTAATGGCCGGTCAAAGTTCAACCATGATCTTGTGGTAAGGGTTGAATGCAGTTTTTTGCAATTAACTCGCAAAATGTTAATTTTTTTGGCTTAATGCCCATTAACAAATTTGAAGTCCCAGTAATTACCTCTAAAATGAGCCCTTAATCGTCGTTATCGCTTTTGTAGTTTGCCAGCAATCCAACACCAAAGTTCGCATTGGACGTACCTGAAATAATTGATAACGCCATTTTTTTTTTGAAATTTTGGTATTGGTCGAAACTCCATGTCGTTTTATGTCCGCGATACAGCGGGTTAAAGGTCAACCAAGAAGTTTACGAATTTTTAGCTATTGAACAGCTTTGGAAAATTATAATTATGGGAAATATTAGCTGAGAACCATCAGTTTTGACATTCTAAAAATAAAATTTTTGACGAGAAACAATAATTATCAATCAGCAAAACTTTCTGACGAAAGAAAGAATAACAATCGAAGGTTTAAGAGCCAAGATACTTTTCCAAAATAGTGTGGGTTGAGTTTAGTTGAGTTGGGTTGAATTTAGTTAAGTTTAGTTGAGTTTGGTTGAGTTCAGTAGAGCTTGGTTGAGTTTAGTTGAGTTTAGTTGCCAAGAGTTGGAATAATAGTTGAGTGTAATGTTTGGGTGTTGTGGACCAAGCTAGTGAACCAGCATAATTTTATTCTCCACAACTTTGCCATTGATCATTATCAGCTATCGTTGCAGCCAAACGAGCTATTTAATATAAACAAGCTCCCCCTCTTTTTCAAGATGGCGGCTTGTCCCAAGTCACTGCGACCCCACAAACTTGGTTTTATCATTGTCAGATGTACCCGAACAAATGCCAAAAAAAAATTCTGTACCTCTTAAAGTGCAATTTTATTTACTAATTTGACTGGACTATCATAGAACTAGCCACATTAACCAGGAGCTATGCAAACTGGGCAGGCACATCAATGCAATCATCAAAAACAAGAATATCTAGCTCGTATGACAGAAGAGACACCTGCTCGGAAAGTGCTCTGCAATGTCGATGCGGCAACGTGGTAGATCAAACCTCTGGTGGAAGGAGCGTAAACCAGGATGCCTAAACCTTCGAGAGCAGTACTGAATACCTTCGACACAGATCGGACCGCGGACCGTATCTCTGTTAAAGAGTCAAACCTCGATTATATGTTTCAAGGTGTGATATTTCCTTTTTTATGTACAAAGTTAAAAGTTCTAGCATCGATTTCTGCTCCACTTCTTGCAAAAATGTTTCATGAATCGCTTAGTGTAATGTTGGACTTCCATATTGAACTAAATCCGAGGGAATCATATTTTCACCCAGGAACTTGTTTGCTTTGAGTTGGTTTATGACTTTGCTAATCTACAAAGCTTTGAATTGTTTAAACAGTTCTCCATTTAGAAACTAATGAAAGTGCTCTTGCCATCACTCCGAGAAGCATTTCCTTTTTGCACTTGAGAAACACATGGTGTGGATAGCCCGTTGTACTATTTTAATTCAGAAAAAATATTCTTCTCCCAAGGCTTAGTTTTTTTGTTTGTGAATTCGTTACCCTTGTAATGCAAAGAGAACACATCTCTCCTCGTCGACCCATCGTGTCCAGAGTTTAGTTTTCCCCCACTGGGGGCGTGTTCTATGGCATGGCAGTTCGTGTTTCTGGCCATTTCGTTACGTAGATTAGCTGCTGAGTAGGTGTTAGGACGATTGAGCCTGGGAACCAGCGGTAACCTACATAGTGTCACTTTGGATTGACAGGTCAAATACTACTGTCAATCAAAAGTGGTATAATTAGATCACCTATCAATCAAAAATAACACAAGTAGGTCACTGCTAGTTCGCAGGTTCAATCGTCCCAACACCTACTCTGCTGATTCAATCCCATTCATGAATGTCAAGCTTTTCAGCGATATAATACGCTCTCAAAGACACACACCAATGATATGAATAGTAATCCTAGTCGAGTTTGGCACTTTGATAGGTTTGTTCCAACATAATGCTTGAAAGGTGGCGGCGGTTTTAAGTTCCCGTTCTATTTGGCTTCTTTATTATCCTGGGATGTTTATCCGGCTTAAGGTATAAACAGATATATGCGTGCGGCATTTTCACAGTATACTGCGAGATTTCACTGACCCATAATTGTGTGGTTGCGTTCCACCCTGCCGTTCATACATAGGCAAAAAAAAAATGACGGGTGCGGGTGTGTCCTTGTTATTGGGCATTTGAGGCTATGCCGAATGCTGCAATTCGGAAAAAGTTGAAAGTAGACGAACTTTTGCGTTGCGTGCTTTCGCTTTACGCAACTATATTTCAGATCGCATTTTAATACACACACTCGTATTCTATATATCACCGCACTCAACTCTCGCACGTAATGGTCGTACGCAACGCTTGCACGCATGTATCTGTTTCCAGCTTTATAATAGTCTTGGAATTCCCTCGCCCACGAGTGGCAAAAACTTATTCGTTTATCGGCCGGTAATAGTGGCTAGCATTCATTTAATGGCCATAAAATATACTCTGACACTCTGACCACTTGAGGTATTGTATGTGTTGTTTGGACTTTAAAGGGACCACTTCCGATCCATCGTATCTGTTGGAAATGATTGCTGTGCAGTATTCATTTCGCTGACCATGGTGCGCTGTTCGGTGTTAAATTTCTCAGTTGTCTCAGATTGAAGGTATTCCATTTGCTAAGCAACTCGACACTGTGATGGAATTAACTTTGTATCAGAAAACTTCTACTTGTCGACAAATTGCAGCTCTTTAACATACCTTTTTTAGTTTTTCTGTGCCGAATTAAAAAAAAACGACTAAACTAGTAAGTCTTTCGATGAAAGCTACAAAATCGATATAAAATCAATTGATCTAAAGCCCTGATTAAAAATCGTTCTCACATTTGTCCATTTAGGTGCACACCGAGTTGAACGAGCAGAACTTGTGCAAACAAATCCACAGTCTATCCCTACGTGATGTTGTCTTAAATCCATAGTTGTTAAATTTTCCACCATTGTGGAATCACCTTTTTGCGCTTCACTGTACTACAGAAAAATTCGAAGATATATTTTCTGAGACGTTAACAATTTTTTGAAGTAGTTCTACGTTAGCTGAGGACGTGGAAGCTGTCACTATGTGCAATAGTAATGAAAGTTCTAGAGCGACCAGAATAAGGGAAAGCTATGAAGTTTGCAGGTCGAGTTAAGAAGTTCTATTCATCTGTTTTTAATGGTGATATATTTTCCCAGTCATGCAAATATGTGGAAAGTTTTTTCGCTGTTTTGAATCCAGGTGTTACAGGATCGAACGAAGCTTGTTCTAATTATGGGAGTTTCATGGGGTGTTCGAAAACAACAAAAAAACGAACTTTATTGTTATATGACTGAGAAGGCGACAGTGCTCCAAATGAATGAATAAATTAGGGGAATGTTATCGATTTCAATAAAAACAATTTGAATATCGTGCAGGACTCCCATCAAAGCGCGGATTCCTTGAATAACACAAGCCTGTCTACCTTTATCCATGGTGACTACAAATTGTATTTCTGTTCGAATACAACGAAAATACGTCAAATAATAAAATGATTGGATAAAAGCGAAATAACCGAAACTCCCACGAGAACTAATAAATATTCTGAACGTATCAATCGGAAATCAAGTTTTAATAAAAAAATAAAAATAAAAACGAGAGAAACTTGACAGAATATTCAAATTGGAAAAGCACGAGAGCACTGCCCACATCCATGCCGGGAATCCCGCACAGAAATATTTAAAATTGCAATAACACCAACTTTTTCACCAGCAATGGTAAATGTCCTCCACCCCCTTAAATACCACAATCAGCTCCTATTATTTTGCATTGTGGAATCCTTGTAAACTCTTAAGCGGTATAACAGTGAGCGAGCAACATTGTCCTGGAATTCGTTGCCTTCGTCTCTAGGATCCGTGAAGACGTTCTCAGTATATGCACGAAAATTCCCAAAAGATGGCGAACGTCTGGAATTTCACAATTGCACTTGTCCCAATAAAAATGATTTGAAGTAAGATTTCCTGGGGGAAATTAAGAAATTGCAATTCCGATATTTTATTGAGGTACATTTGGATGCATTGCGGCTCCATTATCAGTGTTCCTATTCGGTATTCTCGTATAGTTGTATTGATTTTCCTCATTACACATGCTTTTGGCAAAAGGGGTTAGAGGTTCTAGGCGCACTTGAGTCTGCTGTTCAGATGTTGTCGTTGAACAGAGCTTAGTTTATTGTTCACTTGAGGCTTTGTTGTGAAATATTAAGACCGAGATTTTCAAGCCCCCAGCGGGAATGAGAATGGAATTGTTGTCTCAGGATTTGTGTGTGTGTGTGATTCAGCTACGGGTGAAACGATTATGATTGATAATTTTCTGGATATAATAGAATGTAATTTAGAATATCCCAGGTGGAAGCCATACCTTGATACTGTTAAGAGATAGACGAAGGAATTTTATTTACTATGATTTTTATTTATTTCAGCCTCCAACGGTAGTCACTAGGTATTGTTTTAAAAGGGAAGGTAGTCTAGTATGATCGGGCTAGTCCCTTGTTAGGTTGGTTAGCATCAGCATAATTCTCCTAAGTCTTATATAAAACTAGCTGGGACCCGGTGCGCCTATACTGCTCCCATAAGCCAATAGTAGTAATCAGGTGATATGAATTTTAATATACAGTAGGAGAATTTGAAAAAGGCATTTTTTTGGTATTTTTTATTCCAAATAACAAAATGTGAAACTATTTGATATCTGACATTTTGATCGAGACAATAAAAACCATCCCTTGAACGGCATTTTTCGAGATATGAATTTTCATACACAGATGAAGTGTCTCAATGAACTCCTTATTTTCTGTATTTTGGATAGCTGGGACCCGGTGCGCCTCGCTGCACCCAACGTTTAACCATTTAAAATCAATCCAAACCTTCAAAATTCAACTCTTCTTAACCATTAACGAAAAACAATTATTCCTATAAAAGTTGGAGTCATTAGATCCAAAATACATTTATTTTAACTATGACCAATATTGCCTGTGTATTCTGTTAAAGCCATGAACGTTAAAAGATTTAAAATTAATGCAAATTGCACCATTCGAGGGCCATTTTGTATAGCTTTTTTTAATTTAAATCTAGAAGTCTTCAATAACAAAATTTTTCGAGAGCAATAAAACTAAATTGAAAAATGAAACAAATTTTTTATAGTTGGAAAAAGCTATGCCAAAAAAACAACTTTTATTATGTCTTAATGTAACATATTGCAAAATTGCGTTCATATATTCGAATTAAATGTAACAGATGCCATACGTACCATACCATACCATTGTACAATTATTTTCTAATACATGGCACAAAGGAACGCTAAACCTTTGTGCTGTGTATAAATAAAATCGCGATTCTGCACTTCTTTGAGCTCAGGGCTACACGGTGCAACAGTTTTCAATATTGTTGGAGAGTTTAAAATCTGTAAAATGGTGCCACAAAATAAGTGCTGGCCGTTTAATTATATGATCTTCAAAATTAAATTCTTCATAACCAATAACGAAAAATCAAGTATATTCCTATAAACGTTCGAAACATTTGATTCAAAATACATTTATTTGAGGTATGACCAAAATTACCTATATGTGTTTTGTTAATCCCACGAACGTTAAAACATTTAAAATAAATCTGCAATTGCTTGGCCCCTGGGTTCTCATCTGCAATGTCACTTACTCAGGTTTTATTTGTTTACCCAAATGCCAGCCTCTTCCCGTATTGCAGAATCCTAGACTTATACCTAAAAATTCAGAGGTGACGGGTTTCTTTCCTTCTTATCCATTATACATAAATCATCCCACATTTCCGTTTCTCCTTACCATCTTTCCAAAAAAAAACCTTGTTGATCAATTCTGAACCGATTGCTTAGAGAGCTTCAGGATACACTATATTCAATGTTTTTCCATTTGTAGCTAGAATGTCAAGATTTTCCGATTTTCCAACTCTTGAACAACCTACATACAGCTAACCGGGAAATGACACTTATTTGGCAAAATTCTTCCGCCATATTGGCCCCACAATTTTGAATAAGTTTTGATCATAAATTCGTTATTTACTACCTTAAAAACTCCCATATACCGATTTTAATTGGAATCGGAATGCAATTCGCAAACTCGTCGGCCATATTGGTGCGGCCATTTTTAATTTAAATTTTGATCATAAAGTCGTTATTTGCTACCTTAAAATACCTCAGATACACATTTTCGTTGGAATCGAAACACAATTTGCAAATTCGTCGGCCATTTTGAATTTATAAGTTTTGACCACAAATTCGTTTTTTGCGACCTTAGAAACCCCTAGATACCCACTTTCATTGG
This sequence comes from Thereva nobilitata, assembly GCA_963855945.1. Lineage (NCBI taxonomy): Eukaryota > Metazoa > Arthropoda > Insecta > Diptera > Therevidae > Thereva > Thereva nobilitata. The sequence goes on from OY979695.1 coordinate 179,029,744, forward strand.
AATCGGAATAAAATTGGCAAATTCATCCATATTTCTGCGGAAAATTCGAATTTCGTCATATTTCGGCGGCCATTTTGAATTTCGAAAATCGGGCTTCGAGGTGCATCATAGAAGACTTCCACGGACCTTCATGCAAAAATTCAAAGCTCTGCGATAATTTTCAAGGAAGCTCTCCACGACAGCGCCATCTAGGAGTGGCTTTAGACAGTAATAAAATAGCCACCTTTCGGGCCCGACTAGGGTGCGAATGTTCCAAGTGACCATCTTTGACTCGGTTCACTATATGGCATAGTACTCCCAAAGCACATTGCATCAGTAGTATAGCGAGGGCGGTTCTGAGACACTTTCGATGTATGTTGCAGCTTTTAGAATTAGGTTCTTGTCTTTGCTAGGAAGAAAGCTTTTTTGTAGGGGAAATTTTGATAAAGCTCGTGTAGGGGAAATTTTAATAATGGTATTTCTTGGGATTTGCTTTTGGAGCTTTTTTTGGTAAGCTTAATATGTAACAAACAGACTTGGTTCTAATTTGCCTCTCTATCGAACTTCCTTTAGGGGCCCTGACCTCTTGGGTTAGTGCTTTTGTTAGGGTTTCTCACACATTTTCGTTTTATTTTGTCATTTGCCTTTATTCTGATATTTTTTGCTTAGTTTACTGGTATTGCACAACCTGCAAAATTGTTTATGTAAATATCGATTGTTTATGTTACCAACCAAGCACCGACAGGTCCTTGATGAGTCAGTTCCACCTTATAGTATTTTTAGGGACTATCAAAATGGTAATCTGCGGCACTAGTAGATCCACTGGGCTGCCAAAATCCCAGCGTTCAGACTGCATTCTTAAGGAGTAGGGATGCCACAAGAAGAAAATAAAAGGGCGGCAAGCTCCAAATTATCAGGAAAAGTTTGCATGAATCGCCATGGCAGTGTTACCGGCAAACTAAACTAATCGCAAAGAGGAGCAGTCCCCTTAGTCTGGACTCCATTTTGACTGCATTGTTCAAAACGCTCGAAAGCGACTGCTGACCTCAGTTCTTTGGGATAAAAGTGGCAGGTAAGTTCATAAAGCTCACCTGTGCCAATAAAGTTACAAGCCAATGGCTCCAGGATACTGTCACTAAGATGCTTTTTTGAGAGGCCCCAGTCTCAAGGAAGTTGAGAAGAAGGACTTCCTAAAATTTAAAAGTATCAGCTTCTGCGATTCTAAAGATGTTATCTAGCCAGACCATTTTCTCCGTAAGCTATCACCCCAAAACCGGCTGATAGTAGCGAATTCGTGCCATGTGAGCGAAAGAAAAGTTGACCAAGATGTACTTGACCATTAACGAGAGGTGACTGATAAAATAAAAAAGCAAGGGTCTCCGCTGGATCATAAACGAAGTAAAATCTCGCTCCAAACAGCAGAAGGAACCCAAAAATTCTGGCCTGCACTACAGTACTGTACATGGTGACCTCGGTAGTCTAGTGAGTAAGGCGCCTGGCTACCATCCCAGAGGTCGCGGGTTCGAATCCCGGCACCACCACGGTCCTTCGCCTTTCCCACTTTCCCCACCTACATAACTTTCCTTCTTTCTTCTTCCCTCACCAGAGTCGCGATAGTAATGGTTGGGAGAAGGTGGTTGTAGCAGTTCCTTCCTTCACTTCTCTCTTTTCCCTCACCATCTTGCAACTAGAGCTTGCTGTTCGACATTGCACTCTATACGAAAAAAATAGATTGTCGGAAGTACAAAGGGTTTTCCCTGAGCTCTAGTCTTCCACATAAAAAAAAGTAGGACTGCCAGGGTAGTCGTATTCAGCGTTCTAACCCTAACTCTATCGAATTAGTCTGCCGTTCATATTTTTTGTCATTTTCCTGTAATAATGCAAGTAGGGTCTCATGTTATGCTACGATCTTGCTCGAATAGATAAATTTAACCTACAAATCTCTAGGCAAACTTCTGAGCATGTTAGAGAAATCTGGCCTATATATCTGACTTATTAGGGTAATCACGAGTACAATGGGTCCATATGGTGTAAGCGGTATTTATTGAGTCCTCATTAAAAGACACAACAAAAAAAGAATACATTCAATGTTAAGTTGAAGTCTTACTTTGAAACAATTCTTACAAAATAAAACTACTTGAACTTTCTTATTGAAACTTGAAAAACAAAAACTTTTAAAAAACATTACTAAGACACAATTTATCACTCCAAGCCCCCATAATCCTTGGTATGAAATGAAATCATATCAAAATGCAAATTTACAATCTGCTCAATGGCGGGTGTGGGTGCAGTCTATGGATAAACTTTAAGACAGTTCTGACCACAAGGCGCATTCGTTGTACATCGATAGACTACAGCTGAGCTTGGGAATAGGACAAACAATGGGCGTCTAAGCACTTCCAACTGCTTCAAGATTGTAAATTTTACTTAGTTGAATGTTTGTCAAAAAACTTTTCGTTATGGAAAAACTTCAACTACTTTTGCCTGACGGTTTTCCACAAAACTAAAAGAACTAAGCCCAGAACCCCCTCGAAATAAAAGAACGAACGGGAACAGTTCTACCTTCAAAACTTTTTTTCGCTTTTAGATAGAAAGCGTACAAGTGTGGATTCCTTTCAAATAGGAAAACTTTCGATAGTGGAACGTATTCGAAAAGAAGAATTGTAGTGTCAGCATCTTATAAGAAATTAATTTGATTATAGAACGAAGTTTAAAGAACTTTGAATAAAAGGAAAAAATATGGTCGGAATATTTTTTTTTGATTCAGTTTAATCAAGTAATTGTAAAATTGTTTGGTATTTGACGAAAATTTTTTGCAGTTGCAAGTTCAGCAGTTTCTGAAGCAATGTAAATTGATAAATAATAGACTACTAGCTGGGAACCGGTACGCCTATGCTGCACCCATAAGCCAATAGTAGTAATCAGGTGATATGAATTTTATTATACAGTAGGAGAGTTTGAAATAGGCAATGTTTTGGTATTTTTGATTCCAAAAAACAAAATTTTGATCGAGACAATAAAAACCTTCCATTGACATGGCATTTTTCGAGATATGAATTTTCATACACAGATGAAGTGTCTCAATGACCGCTTATTTTCTGTATTTTGGAAAGCTGGGACCGGTTGCGTCTTGTTGCACCCAACGTTTAAACATTTAAAATCAATCCAAACCTTCAAAATTCAACTCTTCTTAACCATCAACGAAAAACAAACTTCTTTCATGCAAACCTTCACAACAAAAAAATCATCCAAATCGGCCGAGATGTAGATAGAAGATAGATAGATAGATTATTTTAACTGGGATTTAATGTTGAGACCAGGTTGCAGGGCACCCATATTGGAATGTTACAAACATTTACAAAAATTAAGTAATGCGTTCATCGCAACGCTTGGTGATGAACGATATTTTTTGTCTTTCCGTTAGGAGAGAAAACGAATAGCGCCGATGGTTTACCTACTCTCGAGTACACCACGTATAACTGCCCATGTGAAAAACTCTTCCAAAGATTGGCCTTGTGATTGAAGAATAGGAAACTGGACACGCTTAAATTCAAAAAAGGTATAGAAAATGGCACTCGAATTTCGAGGGCTGGGTCCTGATAGTTTATATTACTATAGAAACAAAGCTCTCTATGACAGCTCCCCTAGGAGTGAATTTTGAAAGTAAGCACCGACGCCTCAATTGTGCAAATTTGGCCCAAAAATGCACAATTTGGTGCTCTAAAAAACCTAGTAAATACATTACACACACATTTCCTCTCTGCTTTATTCATTTCGGTTTGAGACGAACAGAAGGGGCAAAAAAAATGTCCAGCATATAATCAGACATGCAACAGATGTTACGCTATTTTTTTTCAAAGAGCTTCAGGATAAACTATATTTAATGTTCTGGCGCTTTTTTACATTTCGAAAGGTAGGTTGTTCCCATATAATGGCTACATTCAAATTTTTTTTACTTTTTAGTTCAATTTAAAATAAAAGTGTATATTTTAGTTTTTTTTAAACTATATATTTTATTTTCTACTTTTTAGTCCATTATATGTCTTCTGCCATTTTGTGGGGACCGCCATATTAGATTTAAAATGGCGTCACACAGCTTACTGTAGTATATACGGTCATACACTTTCCCATACCGAGGGGGTTGTAAAGAAAAATGTAAATTGTGTTGGCCGCCATTTTGAATTTGAAGTTCCGGCACACAGGTAATAGTATTCTACTTGTTACACCGTTTCATTTGATACCCATACCTAGCGCGTTGTAAAGAAAAAGGTAACCGCCATTTAGTGTTGGCCGCCATTTTGAATTTGGAATAACGCCACACAGCTAATAGTTTTCTACTTGTCATACTCTTTCATTTGATACCCATGCGGGGGTCGCGGAACACAATTGCAAATTTAGCCGCCATCTTGGGACCGCTATCTTTGCGTAAGTAATGGACATCACCAATCGCTTTCTCGTACCCAGAAACCTCTAGGTATAAATTTTCACCATCGTAGAACGTATATTATTATGCTTTTTATCGAATTTTTAACAAAGTTCTCTAAGACAGCGCCCCCTAGGACTGATTTTTGAAAGTAGGCACCGATGCCAAAACCACCCCCTTGATGATGTAAGTAATATGTGGTTAAATTTTTGTGGCGATCGGTTGAATGGTTTAGGAGTTATTAGGGAACATACATACATACACACATACATCGAATTTTATATATATAGATAACTTTCTGAGAAAACTGGTTGTACCTAAAGCGCTGGACACAGCATTGCTATGATGAACATTGGCATTTTGGTATCGAGAAAACATTCAAACGCCTCTAACAACCCTATTGGCTTGCAAATACGAGGAAGTATGTGAAGCAGTACCTTGCTTAGTGCGTCGAATGTGGATAAAATGAGATCAAATCTGGATGGTAGGTTGTTGGGCGGATGGGCATGAGAACTAGGTCACCTTGGAATATAGGTCAAGGCCATCAATCGCCATATAATTAGGTTAATTGGTTCACCCTGAAATTTAGATCAAACTCATAAAACATTTAATCACGTCAGTCAGCCTAGTGACCGTTTAGTGACCTAGTTCTCATGCCCAACCGTCCCAACACCTACTAAAGATCAACATTTTGGAATCATAAATTGACCATGTCGCGAAGTGGATTCGAGCTACGGACTTCTAGGATGGTAGTCGGGTCCCTTGACCCCTAGACTACCGAGATCCTATGTCGTTAGGAAATGCATGGGAAACCACCCTTGGCTTCTCGAAGATACCGAAGGTTTGCAGATAACGGCACGAAAGCCCATTTTTATTTTCAGTTATGGCAAACTCAAGTATTTATGTTCCGTCTCGCCTAATATAAATGGAAACGCGGTCAACGACTGGAATCAGACCTATTCCGAAGGCCAGGAAATCTATCGGTCAGTATTGTTCGAGTTGCCATGTGTGCCCGTACTCTTCTGCCGAGAATCTATTAAGTTTAGTCTGGGAAACATTTTTATTTAAAATTTTAATATTATCCGAAGGAAGTTTCTACATGTCGTTTCCTGGAAAAAGTATTGAAAAGAGTAAAATGACTAAAATAAGTAACTAAATCATTCAAAAGGTAAATGTTCTCTAAATTCCCCAATTTATTACACCTGTGAAAAAATGAAATCTTCTTCAATAAATTTTTAATCAAAATCGTTAACTGTTCGATTATTCTTAGTCTTATTAGATAAATTTCGATTTACTTTATCAATCAATAAGCGCTGATATAAATTATTGTAATGCCTTTAAATAATCCCGTAGAGCAAGCAAGCAAGCAAAAAAACCGAGGAAAAAGGTAGAAGACAATATCTCTTTTATCTCCAGAAGAATTTGTTGAAATTAATTTCATCACATTTTGCCCAAGTAACTACCCTTATCCAAGGCATGGACTGGCTTTTTCCAAGGTAACTTCAATTGATTCCTTCTGTCTGAAATACAATTTATCAGTTGCCAACCTGGACTCTCGCACACCGAAATGTAGTTTAGCCCTGAAACTTGGTGAATTCTTGCGTCTCTTGTGTAATTGATGTAATTTGACAAGCGAACCCACCTACCTGGGGGCGAATCACCCCTTAGACAAAAGAAAAAATGTATTGGATTCACCCTAATAAAATTTATCGTCCGCCATTCATTCTCAACGACCTCTAATGGAAGGGTATTTTGTACTAGGGAAATTCTGTGCCACAATTAATGAGCAAAATTACCTTCAAGTCTTGGTTGTTACTCAAAATATTTGCAAGAAAACGATAACACTTAGAGGGATTCAGTGTGGGGTGATTAAAGGATTTTAAGTATTTCCTTAATGTTTAAGGCACACCCCCCACTAGTATCTGAGACTGGCGGGGGGATGGTATCTGGATACTTATTTACTAGATTGTTATTCTCTATGGCCTTGGGAAATTCGTGTTTTGCCTTAGATCTAGTCTTTTACAATGGAGAATTTTTAATGGATGAACTGGTCGCCATGGTCGTTGAGATAAGAATAGAATATTAAGGTAGATTGCGGTATGTAACAGTACAATTTAGGTATATTATAATGATTTTTAATAAATTTCATTATTCGACTTAAGGTGTTTGCGTAGATTAGATTAGGCTTTAGAATTTATATGACTCGCAATGAGGCTACTTATAGAAATTAGAGTAATATTGGAACTACATAAAGGAATTTAGAGATTAAATTCTTATTAAACTACCTACTACTATTAAAGGATGTTGCATTTCGTAAACCTACAGTCCTTCTCTGATGGAGCATTACGTGGTTAAGATCATTATCAACGGCATGGTATCAAAAAAACCAGATCGAGAAATATCGCGATCTTGAGCCTCAAAGCAACCTACTCAGTAAAGCAGTCACAGTTGATGAGTCTTCTCTCTGGGATTTTAGGCTACTTCCGTCAGTCAAAAACTGGATATATGGTTCAATTTCAACATGTTATTGTCTGGGGCGAGGCCCGAAGCTCATAAGGAAGGGCTTGTCTAGTAAAGGTGATTACTAGCTACTTGTTTCGTCCTTTTTCCGAAAACTTTGATTCTATGACTTTTGACTTGCCTATATTAGCACAGGTAAAAAAACTGACAACGAATTACAGAGAATTTGGTGTGAAAATAAGTTCACTGAATAAACTCTCTTTCAGATTCGGACAGAGCTAATCGTACTCTGGTATTAATAGCGATGAACAATTACGCAATACTTCTGAACAGTTATAGACCAAGTCTGCAATAAGTGATCTCGATCGTGAATAGATCACCAAAGAGCAAAAGTTTCGAAACCAGAGAGAGGAATGATGAATCGATTCGATCGGCAGCTTTAAACCGCTTTAGGTTCAAGAAACTACACTACTATCCCACAGTCCTAGAGAACGCCGATCACTTTTTCATATGCACCGATCGTGCACAAACAAATTTTGTCCCAAGCAAAGAACCACACCTCATAATCAAACACATATGCAAATGCAAACACTCATAAATCGCAACGCACAAATAAGTCGTTATAAATTTACACGGTTAAACCGATCTACACTTGTGACTGATAACGAGCCAGACCCTAAATGATCGGTAATATTCCAATGGGGCCTAAGCTGGTCGAGGGTGTTAGTGTGGGAATTATTCAATGCAATGTCATCGGAATCCTCTAGCCACACGTGAGCCATGGTGACTAAAAACAAAACGTAAGCCCTCTTTCTGCTTGGATCACTTCTCTATTATATAGCGCGGTAGATACAAGTTATTTACGTCAAGTTTAAACAGTTTGTGCATAAGCCATGGAAGAAATCATCGTTAGGTCGTTCATCGACGGGGAGCCATATACTTTGTTTTGCAATCAGTAAAGGTAGAAACAGAATGGCACGGCGACCGTGGCGGCGCGGACAAATTAAATGTATGGGAAACTCTCTGAGCGGCGGACTCCGCCACGGTCGCCGTGCCATTCTGTTTCTACCTTAATGCTCAATCCCAGTTTAAATGGCACCCCTTCCGCTTTATCTGGCTAAAGCTTTCTGTATAGCCCTCACGTTCTTCTGGTTTCGTAAAACATTATTTGGGAAAGCTTGTAGAGGAATGTTAATTTTGCTGATCAGTCGAACTTTTTAAAACTTCAATAAGCAAAAACTTTCAAAGCTTTTATAAGTAAAAAATTTTATTAGAAAAAACTTTCAGTGTGAAAAAAAGGTTCTTCTTTAAGCAAATTTAATATTTTAATAAGCAAAAACCTTCAAAGCTGTTAGAAGTAGAAAGCTTCAAATCTTTTATAAATAAAAAGCTTCAAAGCTTTTATAAGTAAACAGTTTCAACGGCTTAATAAGCAAAAGGCTCCAAAGCTTTTATAAGTAAAAAGTTTTAACCTTTTGAACTCGAGTGTTGAATGTGACTCATCGCGGTTCGTATCGGTAGCAGCTCGTATGTCGAGCCTCACTCGACAGGTAGTTTTAGCGCGTGGAAGGAGGATTTTTGTCTACTTCTCCAGTATCTTTTCTTGTTTTCATTGGCATGAAAGGACAAGTAATATCTGGAGCATTTAAAAAATTAAATCCCGAGTAGAATAAAGGAATCGAGAAAAAAGCAAACGACTGTAAAGGGTTAAAGCTTTTAGAAGTAAAGTCAGAAGTAAAAAGTTTTATAAGAAAAAAGAGTCATAGCTTTAATCCAAAAGCTTTAAAGTTTTAATAAGAAATGGCTTTAAAGCTTTAAAAAGCAAAAACCTTCAACACTTTTATAAGAAAGAAGCTTCAAACTTTTAAAAGTAAACACCTTAAATAGGCGAAAAGCTCCAAAGCTTTTATAAGCAAAAAGCTGAAAAGCTTTTAGAAGTAAACATATTTAAAGCTTTTAGAAGTAAAAAGCTACACAGCTAAAGTAAAAAGCTTCAAAGATTTTAAAGGTGCAGTCTTTTTAGAAAAAAGCTTCAAAGTTTTTATTACAATTTGGAGTCGGAGCCCATATATTTTTTGTTTCGTCTGGATATTGTTCCGGAAATTTCTTGTCATATTGGTCATGATAAACCTACACAGTGGTGTCAGTTTATTGAGGATGCCGATCTCTCTCAAAGTTTTATAAAAAATTTACTGGTTGTGCTATTATAGGCGGTGTTAAAGTCATTGGTAAGGTGCCTGATTGGATTCTGATAATCTAGGCATTTTCCGATCGCCTGCCCTAAGGTAAGGTTTTTTTCATTTGTCTGGGGCTGGTATTAGCTTATGCCGTTTGTAGACTATCTGAAAGTATCCTACGCACAGTACTCAATGAGGGTATTACTCCATACGGACAGTACTCAATGAGTCTATTACTCCATACTTCTCTTTGGGACTTCTCTTTTTTTGTGTATAGGACAAAGGCTCTCTTGCGTAGTCCAGTTTCATCACTTATTTTTCTCATACTTCCACAATTACTTCATGAATCGATTCGTATAGTTGAGACCCTACACAATTCACCAGTACCGGTAGAATACAGTCTACGCCCGAGGACCTCTGTGATTTGTTTTAGGGTTTGGCTCATTTCTTCTAAGCTTGGTAGCTGCAGCTTAGAATTACCTTCAGATATTGATGGAGCCTTCAATTTTTCAATTAGGTAGCCATTTAGCAGTTAATTAAAATACTCTTACCAACGCTACACGATGGCCTTGGGTACGCTGAAGAGATTATCCTCTCTGGCTTTGCAATATTGCATCATTCTACGGACTTTTCGGTAGAACTCCTGCGCTTGACGCTACCTCGCCCTTTTTACTGGACTACATCATGAAAGGGATTCTTCTCGATACTTCTTTTCTTGTAGTCGGACCTCTCTGTATATCTCTTGCAGAGGTAGATTGCAGAGTCAAATAGCATACATTCATAGTTGAACTAGTCTGCCTAAGATGAAGTCTGCGGATCTAGTGACAGAATTTAACAGACGTGTCCAACTCTGGCATCTCGTCCCCAGGACTTACTCTTCCCTCACTGAGCGCGTCTTAGAACATATGTCCTTAAACAGGAAGTGGTCGCAACAAGTTCTCATTTTAAGTAATAGCTGCGTCCAGAACTGCTGGATTCAGTGATTGAACGAGTCTATTCAGTATGGCAATGGCACACCCTTGGAGCATCATACCAACCAAATAGAGATCCTAGTCGAAGTGGGCACCTCAGTACGTTCGTTCACTAGGGCCAGAAGGTGGCAACGTTTAATCAACTTCGTGAACTTTTTGGGTTGTGAGTGGCTTCATCAGGGATATTCACGTATCTCTCTTGGTATCTGGCTATCTGCAAACTGGGTGTCGACTTTTTTGATTTGAGCGGCCAAACCACAGAAGTTTCACTATTGTATTGTCGGTTGTTCTATCAAGAGTTCAATATCTAACAGAAGCCCCTAGTCGAAAAGATTGTAGATAAAAGAAGGAAAGAACTGCCAATGCTAACACGTAACATAAACATTTGTAGTGGTGATCGAGTTACGCCACCAGCGCACATGGAATGGTCGAATCAGCACAGAGTTCTGCAATTATTTATGGGTTGACTCCAAATTGATCTTGGTGCAATAAGACCTATGAAGTAACATGAGTAAGAACAAATTGACGTAGAAAAATGAATTGCTCTGAGAAAAAGCAAAATGGTAAAAAGCAGTTTTTATTGGGCATGGTGGAATTTCCATGTATATAATGAGTAGTATAAATATAGGAGATTAGGCTAAGAAATAAAACTCTTGTTAAGTCACTAAATGAAAAAAATACAATTCTGTCACGGTAGAGCATCTTAAACGAGCTGCCTCAAATCCTTGGAAATAAATGAAACGACTTCCTATGTCAAAAATGTACAGAAGCACACAATCCACTATACAATGATACTATCTCATAAATAATCAACTTTCTACAAAAAATTTACAAAAGCACTTCGAGTTGCCATTGGCTGAACGTTGAGAATATTGAAATTCCGCAGAATTTTTGAATGTCATGTGAAAAATTTTGTTTATTGTTGTCGGAGCAATTTGCATAATTCGATCTTCCCATAATTTTGTCGAAGGTAGGTGTGTGTGCGTTCGTGATTTTTATTTTTTTTTTTCAGTTACACAAAAACTTTTTCCTGTGCCCTTCGTCCCTTTATTCCACGTTCCACTCGCATATCTTTGGCATCCTTAAGGATGTTATTTACGGCCCATAACTGCCTTCAGGATTGCGACTGGCTTACGTTGTGATGTCAGGATATTCGAATGACAGATAATTCTGTGAAATGGGTACTGCAGGCAGTTTGATTTTATTTAGTGATTCTGAACACGATCTAGTAGCACGTTGGGAATAATTTTGATCGAACGATTTGCACTTTTCTGATGAGTCAGGCTGCTCTATTGGCGGCGGCTCAGTTGTCATAGGGCTGTATTGATTGTTTATTGCTCTTGTAAACATTATCGTAATCACTTCAAGGACTAAGGGGGGATAGACAGGATTTTCTTTTTTTGCCTTTCATGGTAGCATCCTTATTTTGCGTTCTTTTTTTTTATCCTATCATGACCAATTCATAGCCCCAACGATCCAATTATTCTGTTGGAATCGTTTTTTTTTTGGTATCCGTGCAAAAACTTCTTAAGGAGAATTTCCAGGACATTTGATTCTTATAATGGCAGAAAGCTCTACAGCCATTTGGTCAACGATTTTCTCCAGATTAAATTTTCTCACCTTCCTTTGCGCTGTGTAACATTTTCCAAACGAACTCAGATCCGGGTTGGGGGCGGAATTGGGACAGGGATGAAATTTGTCTGAACTAATTTCTAGTTAACGTCCCAAATGATATCCTTGTTGCGGTTTCAAACGTGACTGTAATGCAATTTTCTTCTCTACTTTAGAGATAATTACAATACTTTTGCAGGCTAAACTTTTCCCAGCTAAGACGGTAATTACATTTAACGATAAAGCTAGAGCTACCTAACCTGAGTTGTTACTTTGTAACTTTTGCAGGTTAATCTAATTGCTAAGAAGGGCCGAAGTGAAAAAAGAAGAAAGATTTTTTTTAAAGTTATTTAGACAAAGTTTTTCGCTTTATTTTAATAACATTGTTCTAAGTTGTGGGCATGAAAGTAGGCTACTCGAGTCCTGGGAGTATCCTGTTGGTGTTGCTTTAAACTTAAGACTACAAATTTATCATTCTTGGTGGAAAATAATTTTATGATAAAAGAACGGCAATAATGACGATTTAATGGATTCTTGAAGAATGACACTAAGCGTGGATTTGAGACTTGTACCTTCAGTGATTTATTTTTAATTTACATGACGCAGTTTAAGCTTGAACATATCCTAATCACAAGCAACATGAACTTCAAAGCCCAATTAGAGACTAATTAAAAGTCAAAAGTTTTTAGTGCATAACGATAAGGAAAGCAAGTCTTAAGGAAAAATTCTTTCCAAGAAATTTAGATTTATCGGTGCAGACATTGAAGGAATTGTTATAAGAATTTTTCGATACCAAACGGAAAAACAATAGAAGTGTTTCTATTTATAAGTAACCCCGTCGAAGTTAATTAAATAATATTTTACCCATTTGCCATGGCAGATACGATTCAGCCACGAAAAGCGTTGCCTAGCAGGTTTTCTTAGAACCTTTTATGTAATCTATTGTCGAAGGTTACGAGGAAGGGTGTCAGAAAAATTTCATTATATAAGATTGAACAAGCATCAGAACAAGATTATTAAGAGCCATCTGAGTGCTCTTCATCACCTGGCTGGTGTGCTGGGAATAGCAGAGTGTTTGGTGCAGAAGATAAGTACCTCTTCGCAATCTACTGAATTGTATTCAAGGCAAAATACGAAAAGGTTTTCGGTCTGAAGGGATTAGTCTGGGTGAAATCAGATCGCCTTGGCTTGATGCTTCGTTCAAAAGGGCTCGCTCTCCTGAGTATTCAGATACCCGCGGAATTCCCAGGGGTTTAGTAGTTAATTCCTCTGGAAAAGCCCTAAAATGTCTTTTAACTACTGAACTACTGAAAGCCCTAAAATGTCTTATCTCGGGAAGTACTGATAAAACGGTATATAACAATTTCCCATCGGAAAATGCGCGGGTAAAAAACTTTCTGAAAATCGTAAAAACTGCAAAGCTTTTGTTTATTCTTTAAAAGCTTTTCTTTAAGCTTGAAAAACGATTATTTAAGCTTTAAAAGCTTTTCTTCAAACTTTAAAGGCTTTTGTTTAAGCTTTAAAAGCTTTTGTTTAAGCTTTAAAAGCTTTTGTTTATGCTTTAAAAGTTTTGCTTAATCTTTAAAAGCTCTTGTTCAAGTTTTAAAAGCTTTTTATTTAGCTTTAAAAGCTCTCATTCAACCTTTAAAAGCCGTTGTTTAAGCTTTTATAGGGCCGCTAAGGGCGCCGCACATAGGTCCAGCTTAGCTCGAGAAGCGCGCATGGGGTCTTACGAGTCTTTATTTTCACAGAAACTGATAAATTTGCTGTCCCTATAGGTTTTTTGGGTCGCTGAATCCGAATTTGACGTTAAAAAAAAGTTTTGTCAAGTCATAGATGGCGCTGCGATCGCAAAAACAACATAATAAAGTAATTTGCAATGAAAATGTTGTCTCTATGGGTTTTTTGGGTCGCTGAATCCGAATTTGAGGTTGAAAATGAGTTTTGTCAACTCATAGATGGCGCTGCGATCGCGAAAACAACAAGAAAGTAATTTGAAATGAAAATGTTGTCTCGAAGGGTTGTGAAATCGGATTTTGACGTCAAAGAAAGATAGGTTTTGACAACCACATCTTATACTTCTCTTCAAAACGTGACCGAATTCTACGACAACCATTCCAATACTTGTACAAATCATAAACAAAATCCCTGATTCTGTTATTATCTTTCTCTAATAGGTCACTTTTCAAACTGTTCACACGTTTTTGAATGAGAAGTATCAATTCATGTTTCGGTTGAGCATTTTTAAAATGCTTTTCGTACCAATATCTTCTCAAGAATTCTGCGGTAAAATCGTGTAAGTATAATTAATGATAAAATGAAAACATATTAAGTAACAGGTAACTATTTTTTTGTAAAAAGATTGAAAACAACTTAATACCAGGACAAAAAAATGACAATTTTACCTTCACAGGCCATTTCGATGTAAATTTAAGTTACAAATGGAAGCATAAATTCACTCTCATAACAATATGTCGTACCCGAAACAGAAATTTCAATCACGCCAACTAAAAAATACGAATAAATTAAGATATAGCAAACACATCATTAAAAAACATTTCTTATGTTGTTTCATTTGTATCAAAAATTTTATGGTTACAGTTAACATTGAAAGTAACAATAAAAACAGATTTACGAAATGAAATGAGAGAAAAAGTATATAAATAGTATCCGAATTCTTACCTGTAGGCTCTCTCTCAAATATTTAGATGTTTGCTCTTTCACTAATAAGAATAAACTGCACTTATTGAACAATGAAACAACAACAATGTGCGCGCGCGCGTGACCCACTGACATGTGCGTTTTCATAATGTAAACAATGTGGACGTTCTCGTTTTTTCCGAGAATTCTTCCGCAATAATGTTCGCGTAGGGGTGTGCAGTATAAGTTTTTGAAACAGCCAATAAATTTTGCTGTTTATTCGTTTCACAAAAAAAATAATATGAATAATTATAAAAAATATAAATGTATATGTGATTAAATATATATGTATACAAATCGGCTATGTTTTGTTCATTGGTTTCATAAGTCAAAGGATGAGTAGAAACACTGAAGCACACGATAGTTCGAGAAATATTGCAAATAACATTTTCAAAAACTGCAATATTTCATTTTTTCAAAAGCATTTTAGACAGCTGTTTCATGTCAAAACTCAAATTTGACATTAAATTCGTGATCAGCGACCTTGAAAACCCTTAATAAGTTGTTTTTCAAGGAATTTAAAAAAAAAAGTCAAAAAACGCAACTTTTCTTTTTTTCTTGACAGCGTTTTTGACAGCTGTCATATATCAAAACTCGAATTTGACAGCAAATTTGTGATCAGCGACCTCCAAAACCTTATATACGCTATGTTGCAGGCAATTATTATAACTTGGATGAAGTGAACCAACGAATCGTTATAAATATCCAAATTATTTTTTCGGCATTTTTACCGTATATTCAAATTGTCACAATAAAAAAATGTGCGAGTAGGAGCGGCTGGATTTAATTTTATTCGAAAGTGTTATGTTAGATCTTTGCAATCCACGTATCAATAGTATCCCAAAGCATCCCAATCGAAAGTTATACTCATTTTAAATTTTACATTATGTTTAAATGGGAGAATTGATTTAACCCCTTTATTTATAATAATTTTACTAAAGTGAATCGTAAACAAAACACTAAAATCCTTCAGATTCTTCGAGTTGGAGGTATAAACATATAAAAAAAGCAACGACAACATTTTTGAACGACATTCAAAATTTTACCTAATGCGCGGTTTTAATATTGTTGTGGACCTATGTGCGCCGTTTTGGTGTTTGCCATGCGCGGTACTTTGGCTAGATAGGTCTCTGGGTGAAAAACATAGAGTATCTCCCAAAAATCCGCAGACAAGGCGGATATATTTGAGAGGAAGGTTTTCCGAAGGATATACGGCTCAATCAATGAAGACAATGCATAGAAAATACGATATAATCGCGAAATGTATGACATACAAAGAGTGTAAATTATGAACACATACCAAACTATTGCGTTGGGTCGATTACGATCAAAGAGTGGATGACTCGAGAATACCGAAAAAAGTTCTGTATCTACTATCAGAAGGGAAAAAACCAGTCTGCAAACCACGGTCAAGACGGATGCAGTAAAATTGCTCAACACAAGAAACTGAAGGCAAGCTGAGGAGCAGAGAGACTTCTGTAGGAAGTAGCTGATCGAGGCCAAGGCTCGAATTGGGCTGTAGAGTCATCGAAGAGGAACACGGAAGTGATTAGGTCACAGCCCTCCTGCAGCAGTATAAGATGGCGTCTCCTCCAAGATTCTTATGAAGTTTAATGGTCTGAGTCGACTACATAATAGATTCATTGCCGAAGCTGGTGTTTTCTTCTCCACAATCAAATATTGTCGCGTCAAAAAAAAGGCATATTAGACGTTTCTGATTTCTTATGTGACAAAATGCATGAACCGAAGCTGGTGTCTCTCGCTGTTTGAAGTGTGGAGTCATCTTGCTAGAACCAAGTGTGTGATGTGTACGATTGAAACTATTGAAGTCTCGGCACAAAATACTCGCTTATCATGCGGCTGTGAGGGCAACATCGAACCGTCACGTAGTCGTTGTCCCCCTGGGTAAGCAACTAACGACGGTAGTCGGGAGCATACCGTTCAAAGCCTAGCAAGCCAGGGTGTTAAGTTATCGTGTCGAGGGCTGCATGTCAGTCGGTGGTTTTTGCAGGGTTGTTTAACGATCTCCTCTGGGAATATTCTGATTTGAAGACTTTGTCTGGATGGACCTACCCTATCCTACCATAATCAAGGCCCCTCTATGGACCAATTAGATTGAATGCATTGGTTCCGAACGGAATATTTGGGCACTTACCAGAGGGACCATGTCGATCGGATCTAGATGAAACTTATCGAATGCTGGAGGTCTTTGGCTGAATTAACGCAGCTAGGAAATTGTTGAGACACAGTAGAAAGAATGTCAGGACACTTGCTAGCTAGATTACCGGACACTGCACCCGGTGAAGGGGTGTAGTAGATTTAAGTACTGGCAGTATTTTTGCCCTCGTCCAACATACATACGTTCATAGGTATGTATTTGGAACCAAAAGAATCCAAATCTATTTGTCGTTATATCTACTTAGCACGAGTATCCACAGATATCAGGGCCGTGCCCGGGATGTTAGATTTTTACTCCGGCCCCGACACGGACATACGTGAAAGAGTTCATAAAAAACGAACGCACCGATTTTTTTTGAGCCCCTGACGAAGCACGAATGACGTTCCGGGCACGGCCCTCATATGTGTGGATACTCCTTTAATATGACAAATAAAAAATTCAAATCTTCTATTTCCCTACACAACACAACTCTCTGTTTGTTTATTATCAGAACCTAAACTTTGCCCCATCAATAATTAATTCCCCTTATCAAAATGCCCCTCAAAAACTAATATGGAATCATTGCTTTTCGCACAGCACACTTCATATGTATGTGTTGTAATCCAACTTTTTTTTATGACAAGAAACCCTATTTTGACATATGAAGTCAAAAGTTCCAGCAAACTTTGCCATTATTTCATGTAAACACTGACGTTGAAACTTCCGATGGCAGCTGATATTGCAACAAATCAAAAAGTCCGTCAGGAGGAAAACAAACTATTACAATAAAGGGAATTCCTCAAAGGCAACGGAAAAGGGAAGAAAAAACTAACTTCCAGTTTCTTGTCGGTAAGGTATAGATTGGTGGAGCAATCGGCGGAGAGGGGTTGCAATAATACAATGCCAAAGGAAACTGCTTCGTATCAGGCGCATTTTTCAAAGGTATGGTCAGAGGAATTTTGTGTTGTATTGAAAGTATTGTATTTAAACTTTTAACTTTTTTTCTATGAAATAGTGGAGGAGGGTATATTCGCAATAATATTGGAAGTCATACACAACATCGTTAGAAGTTCAATTACTCCCTGAAAAAATAGAGCAGTTAGTCCATGTCAGTAACCACCTAGAACTAGCTCCGAAATCAAAAAATACTGGAATCAATATCTAAGGTATTTTACATATTTATTTCATAGAGAATTCCTGTTTCCACATAACCCAAAAACCATGTTTAATAATTTCTTTGGTTTTTTGATGTGAATTCTTACCAGTAGTGAAATTTTGATAGGTCCAAGCTAAATATGGCTTAGTACCTATTATGGTTGGCGTCAGCCACATTTCAACAACTTTTGTCGAGTCATCAAAAATATTTAGCCTCTGATATTCTTAAGAACCTAGCGTTTTTCTTATGTAGTGACGATCGGCTCATCTACTTCTCAACCACTGGGAAATTCGATAGCGTGATGCTTATAAGTCTGGACACGGGTTTTCCTCACATTGCCTTTAGCCTTCCTAATCCCGGCTTCACTTCCGTAAGTTAACTACGCCCACTGTAAAAAGCATCAATGTGAAACATTAAGCAGACCAATTAATTCTCTAATGATAATGAGGTCCTTCAAAGGGACCATCTGTCTTCTCTATGAGGTGCGCCATCTAGACCTTCAGTAATTCAATATTGAATAACCCTGAAGTTTTTTAACCGATTTCGACAAATGTACACGATTCTGAAAGGTCGTTCAGTACCATTTTAGTATGAAGAAAATGATCCACCTTTTTCAAACAAAATGTTGTTCATCAATGAGGCTCATTTCTGGCTTAATGGCTACGTCAGAAATCAAAATTGCCGTTTTTGGGCTGAAGAGCAACCCGAAGAGGTTCAATTGCTGCCAAAACAACGGTTCATATTTCTTGAAAAATGAAGCCGGCCAGAACGTAACTGTGAATGGCGGCCGTTATCGCGGCAGCAGCGTGAAATTGAAGCCCGCGTCCTCGACGACATTAGATTCGATATTACGCCTCTTTTGGGCTACAGTCGAAAGTCTAGTCATTCGCCAAATACCACTCGAAATGCTCGAACGCGTCATTGAAAATTGGAATTTTGGAATAGACCGTAATAGAAAATCTTTTAAAAATAATTGTAAATAATGGTTCTTTTATATGATGATAAAGATTACCTGATAAAATTGAATTTTTTCATATTTTTTTATTTTTAAAAAAAGTACCTTTAAATGAATCACTCAGTATACAGGGTGACCCAAAAAAAAATGATTACAAAGTTTAATCGGTCCTAACGCTTCAAGTTTTTATTGTTGCTATTTCGTTTTAACACAGTGGGATTGGCCGTTGAAAATGCTACATGTATGGTGTATTGTAAAATTTTGTAAAGTGTTTTATTATTTTTTTTATAGATGTTTAAACAAAGAGAGAAAATTTTGAGTTTACATGAACTGGGCATGCGCAACTGCGACATTGCAGGCTCGGCATCGCGCCACCAAATGTCAGCCGGACCATCGAAGAAATTGAGAATCGTGGCCATACCGGACGTCATCCAGGAAGCGGCAGAAAACGAACCGTCAACAGGCCAAAGGTCCGTCAGATCATCAAGAAGCGAATCCAGCGAAATCCTCGAGTCTCTATGAGGAAAATTGCTCGCGAGATCGGTGTTTCACCTGAATCGACTCCCCGAATTGCCAAAGAGCACCTCCTCGTCAGCTCCTTCGTGGCGCCGAACCTCTGTCGTGGATAGGGCATGGTATGGTGGGAAACTCATTTTCCGGATTTCATCAGCCGCATAATGGCCTTCCTACTCGCCGGATATAAATCCGATGGGTTACAGCATGTGGTAATTTTGAAGGGCAGAGCCTGGGCGAAACCCCACAAAAGTTTGGGGGCGTTAAAGCAGTCATTGCGCCGTGAGTGGGATCGGATATCGGTGGAATAGCTTCGGCGCATGTCTTTAAATTTTCGGAAGCGTTTGAGGTTGTGTGTAGAAGCAGAAGGCAGCCATTTCTAAGCTTGTTAATTATTTTTGTTAGTAATAATGTTATTTATTATTATTTGTAGTGACAATTGTTTCTTTCGCTTAATAAAGTACCTACTTACGGCAATATTCCTTGTTATCATTTTTTTGGGTCAACCTGTATATTCTTAAGGGGCGGAAATTTGCCTTTTTTTCCGGGGCGAGGTAACCGCTAGAGCGGGTGCTCTCAAGTCATGGCATGGTGCCATGTCTAGTAGTAAGCTTGATCTGAAGGATAGAACAGAATGGGATTTCTTAACTTAGTACATAACTTCCGCAGTCAGTATTTTCGAGCTAGTTTAACATCCAATAGATCCAAGACAACATTCGAGTCCCTGGAAATCCCGTTTAGACTGTTGTTCCCTCTATCTAATATTCTCTGTTGGCACTCACCACCAAGCTTTATGACGCTCATGCTTCCGTGAATTGGTTCGGTCTTATGGTCCGATCTGAGATCACAGAGAAAAGTAGCTGAGCGTCAGTGATCGACAAGGATCTAGCTAGATGAAAAAGGTAAAAGTCGACCACTGATATTTTGATTGCGATGAGATGGAGGGTCTGCCACATTAATTTTTTAAGGTTTCGTGCCCAAGTCCCTAGGTACTCCCGCACCCAAAGTAACGATTTTTGGAAAGTCAACGATCATGTTGGAACGACTTAGTCATTACAATCGCCAGTGAAGCCCAAAGAGAGCGACCACTGGATACTCACTTGATGTGCCATTAAGGCTAACGACGAAGTGTTCAAGTAATGGGTTTATTACTCGGTATGAACCTTGATATGAAAGTTCGAAAGGTTTTCGTAAACGATCGATTGCTCTGAAGTTTTGATCAGCATCCTCATGCACAACTTCTACAGGATATGAAGACGTTAAGAGGCAGCTTCTCGACAAATTCGGTTTGTCTGAGTTCAATTGGATCAAGCAGTAACGTTCGATCCAGGAGTTCGATGACAGGATGGGAGTCGGTTCCACCGAGTGCTGAAGATCTAAACGAGGAACAGAAACAGTAATGTTTTGCCCTGTTGAAGTTGAAATATCTAGAAATGAGTAATAGTCCGGGGAAATTAGCATTTTAAGGAGACAAAATTCCAAAATGACTGAAAATTGGTCCACAGCTTCCTTGCTACTTTTTAAGAAAACAATATCTCAATCATAAAAAAAGCATGGCCGGTGGAGATATCACTTTCTGGCAAAAAAATCACACAAAAACAAGTTTTTTCGAAAAAAAAATTTGATCAGTCAATACGAAACGTTATTGCCTACAAAAAAGCCCTCTTGTCATTTTTTCGAAAACCTAACCCTTTTGAAGTTATTCAAGGTGAAATTTTCCAAAAATAACTTTTCGGATAAAACATCACTCAATAATTCGGAAAGGTCAAGGTTTTCGAAAAAATGACAAGAGGGCTTTTTTGTAGGCAATAACGTTTCGTATTGACTGATCAAGAAAAATTTTCGAAAAACTTGTTTTTGTGTGATTTTTTTGCCAAAAAGTGATATCTCCGCCGGCCATGTTTTTTTTGTCATCTCGAAATGGTTTTCTTAAAAAGTCCCAAGGAAGCTGTGGACCAAATATCAGTCATTTTGGAATTTTGTGTCCTTCCGTGCGTTTTTCTGCTAATTTCCCCGGACTATAAGCTTCGAGCCATTCCGTAAATTGGTCTACGATTGTAAAGATTGTACGAGTATTATCATGATAGTGGAAGTGGTCACTGTATATGGTAAAATATTTTGTTTTGTAGCCTGAAAGAATTGTATGTAGACTCATCGACTTAAAGTCACCGGTATATAAGGTCAAGTTTCTCCTTTACTAGTTCCAGACCAGACTTGGTTAGTCCAAAAAAAATATTGGTACAAAAAGTAGTAATGATCCGTTGCTAGGATGCATTTGGCTGGAATTTAAATCTATGTCACCTTGTTTGACCGGTGCTTGTGGGGACGTCAAAAAATTCGGAGTCGATGTTGTCACACTTTAGTGAGTGAGATAAGCATCCCGGCGACTAAAAATGAGAGTCTCACTTACTGTCGGGGCTATGGCAGATTTCATTTTTAAACGTGATTTGTTTCAAACAGACAAGTTGTACAACAAATTTATACAGAACTGCTAAGCCATCCCATGCGATCTAGAATTTTTTACATCGAAGCTATCAAGAGTACAATAGTACAAAGTGACGACCCTGGTTCCTTTAAAGTCGAAACCTCATTAAAAGAGAAAAAACATGAAACAAGTCAGCCTCAATTTAACTTATAAAACCAGACATAACTTTGAAATTTACCTCGCCCTAGTTTCAAAACTTAGGCTTGTACCAAAAAAAAAAAGAAAAGAAAAACATTTTGTGACCCAGTCAATCTTTCTACAATGTAATAATATCTACATCTCTCAAACTATGGACTATTTTCCACCAACCAAGAAAAGAAATCTTTTAAAACTTTTTAAATCGAACCTACGTCAGTTCCAATTCCATAAGCACGACAACAATCCAGACGAAGGACATCAAAAATGTTCAAAGCAGAATCTACGGAAGAAGTTTCAAGACTATATGGATTCGGGTATATCGACCTCGACTCGGATTCAATCTGGCGGTGTTGGAATGGGGAAAAGTTTTCGGAAAATGATGCAAATTTCCTCTTGTATTGGCAAATAACAACTTAAACGTTATTATAAAAATATAAATCAGTTGTTTAAGTGTTGAGGATGAGCCCTTTTGATAGCGCTTTTATCACTCCAAGTTGTTTGCGTTTCGGTGTAGGAGAATTCCAATATAAACTTTCCAATGAACCACACTTTCTATAAATATTTGCAAACTCCTTTCAAATTCAATTTGCAATCAAATAAATTTTATCACCACTAATAATATATCATTATTTGGCTTGAATCATTGTTTAATTTCTAATCTACAGATCAATACAAAAAATCCACGGCCAATCGAATTAATTTCAGTCTCGTGAAAGGGAAATGAAATTCAGAATTAGTTGAACAAAGCGGCAAACAAACAAATTGACTAGAAATTAAATTGTTATTTACAGCAATTCACACCTGCGGAAGTCCTTTTTCCAATTTAATGACAGGTGCGGACGATATGGCTGCAAAACAAAATCTCCAGCTGCAATAAATTAGCATAATTAGTGAATGTTGTTGCCAGGGGTGAATTGGGGGTGGTGAATTTACGCTAGCAGGAAACCAGTTCGAAAATTAATGATATTTCTCTCCCTCTAACAAAATGAATGCCAGCTTGTTACAGGAGAATTAAATAAACTATTTTTTTTACACAATTGTTCGCATTTATATATCATTGTTTATGTTAATAATTTCACGGAGTTTTCGGTCCACTTAATTATGAGCAACGCAATTTCCATAGTTTAATTTTAGAACATTGTCCGTGTGTAACAAATTTTCATATTCATGCAAAGTTTTAATTTGCAAGGATTTCACTTGTTTTTCGCCAGGATGATGGTGGCAGCGGTGGGATAGGGTCGGCATGATGTTTAGGATTTGTAGCCAGTAGCCAGGATTGAGGATAACTAGGGCTTAAGCCCGGGCTGAATGTTCTAAGGGTGTATAAATCATGTGGCTGGGTGCTATGGTAGGTACAAGCGGCAGCCCTGTCTATGGACCTTGGTTGGTTACACAATTGGCGCTGAAAAGGCACGGTTCTGTAATCGTACCCATAAAAAATCTTTACGTAAGTATATGAAAAGTGTTCTTGGAGTAACTTTAAAGCCATCTTCATGGACTGTATCATATCTCCTACTTTGACTTTCGAAACCTCTCCTAAGTCCGGTTAGAAAAGATTTCCAAACGCACTGTCTGTTATCCTAGCCAAAGCAGGACAACTACAATGTAAATATTAGGTTTTCTCTCTAGCTTATTTCTCCCCAAAGCTACGATAGTGGGTATTGTAAAAAATCGCAATCTGGCCATATGTTCGCAAACTTTCCAATGTCCTGTGATGACCGACACGACAATACAAGTCGTTCCACGATATCATCAGAAGGTGCTCTGGTTGCTGTAGTCAGGTCTTTCCAGTTTTGGCGAATGGTGGCATTATGCTACCACCTGGAGCTTTCAAATGAAAGAAAGTCCATAGTCATATATTTCTTCATTACACGCTAGTACGGTGCAATTAGTCCAAAAAACGGCCTAACCTCAACATCCAAAGTAAAAGTTTCCCTCCAACTCCAAATTGGTCTATACCATAGGTTCTCAACCTTATTTTGCCCACCGCCCACTTTGTGCATATTTTTTTTCTAGAGCCCCCTAGGTAGGACGGATCGTGTGGCAGATGCTCGAACTACGTGTGTCCAATGTCAAGCGTCCAACGTGCGTCCAACGTTCGTCTTTGGACACGTTCGGGCTGATGTGGGTATTGACTCAATCGTTGGAAACCAACATTCGAATGAAACGTTCACCGCATCGTGTAGGCCGGCCACTTTATATTAGATATAGTCGCAAGATAAAGCCGGCTCTATACGATACGGGGAACGTTTGATTCGAAAGTTGGCTTCCAACATTGGGGTGATACCCATCACAGCTGGAACATGTCCCAGCACAAAAGTTGGACGCTTGGCATTGGACGCTCGTAGCTCGAGCGTCTGCCACACAATACGTCGAACCATCAAGCGTCCAACGTTGGAGGGTGTTCATAGCATCGTGTAGAGCCGGCTTAAGATATGACTCCTATCCTATTTCTGAGTTTAAAGAGAATGTTTCAATGAGAACAATTAAAACTCATACTATTCAAAAATAAGGGTCACTCACTGATCTGTTTTTAGTATTTTGAAAAATTAAAAACAATAAAAACAGGTCAGTGAATTATACTCTTTTTTGCATGGTAAATAGCAAAAATATCAAGGCATCTGGAGTCTTGGAGTGTTTCACGAATTTTTTAAGAGACTTTTGAAGATGTTAAAAATATTCAGAAAAAAGGACCTTAACGATCTACTTTTTGAATTAGAGTGAAAAAAGTAGGAAACAGTGTTGAATACTAAAAAGTGATACCTATTTTTAAATGGCAAATAGCAAAAAAACCAAGCCAGCTGGAGTCTTGGAGTGTTCCTAGAAATTTTTAGGTAAGTTTTGGCAATGCTAAAAAAGTTCAGAAAAAAGGACCTTAACGATCTACTTTTTGAGTTACATGAGTAAAAATGGCTTTTACATATTTTTTTACAAATAAACCCTCTTATTTCTATTTTTTTCCATCGAACAATATTATTTTCATTAATGAAATAAAAGTCACATTCCTTACGATTATAAAGATGCCCTATTTGTGGAAATCGACCGTTTTTTCATTACATTGTCATTCGAAATCATTAAACTATATTTTTTCCCCAAAACCAAAATTCAAAACGCCTTATCTCGAAAGCGGGCAGAGATAGCAACCCTTTTTGTGTTTTTCGATCATTTTTCGTCTACTATGGCTGGATTTACACGACCGGACACCGAACAGGCAAAACTTAACTGTAATCGTCAATTCTCTTTTGAAGTCCGATGGAGTGTCGCATGGGCTTTTACACGGCCGAACACCAACGAACGAACAAAATATGCAAAGCTTATTAGCTCTTTTTGTTGTTGCTTTTTGAAATTTCTCTTTTGCATTCTTGTCCTAGCAACAACAATAACGCAGGAACTGTCAAAATGTGCGTTTAAAAGTCCGCTGCGAGTGTGTCCATTCAAATTGTCTCCCCTTCTAATCGTCCTCTCTCACCCACTTCCCAATAAACCCAGCTCGTTCGTTCGTTTTGTCTGTGTGGTGTCCAGTCATGTAAAAGAGCACCTTATTTTATTAGTACGTGATTAGCGTGTCTTATTTGTCTTTTTTAGACTACATTTTTTTAACCTGCCCATGCCCTCACTGTCCCATCTCAGCGCCCCCTAAATTTTTCTGGGTCTTCTACTGCCCCCCGAGGTAAAAAGTTACACCATTTTGAGCGTCGGGTTTAGGGGGGAGGGGGGAGAAGTTGGTAAATTAGTAGTTTTTATTAGTTTTTCTTAAATAGTTCGAAAACTACGCGGTTTAGAGCAAAAAGTGCCATATACAAAAATAATCTACATTAAATTGCGAACAAAAATGGTCATATTCATAATCTTGCTAAAGTGAACGGTTCCAGATTTACGGAGGGTGTAAAAGTACAAATTTTCGTATTTTTCAGATTTTTTGGAAACAGGAAATTATAACTATACTATGTAAACAAAAATAACTAAACAATTTTATTAAAAAGTAATATTGTAAATCGTATTGCAGTCCAAAAGAAGGCTAAGAGGCACCACGGAGGGTAAGAAGCGTAAAGATACTGGGAACAAGAACCTAATCGTCTCTTTCCCTCTTTCCCTCAGTCGTATTGGGAGATCCGTGGAATGCATTTGTGAATGTTATTTCTAGTGAAGTTCTGCTGTCATTTTTTTATTGTTCGTCTTTAGAATACTGTGCGAACTATGTGATAATCACTTGAAAGTGTGTGAATTATGGCGGAATGTGTGTTGAATCCATGTAAGGACAAGGGTGGTGACCTAATTACTCTGACTAGAAAGGCGGTAGACAAAATAATTCAGTGAAATGAAATTCGTAAAGATGGTGTTAAAGAAAAGTTCCTGCAGAATGACCCGCTTCAAGTACATAGTAAGTGTCGACCAACTTATATTACGTCCAAAGCCACCTCAAGAAGAAAAGGAACCTCCAGCAAAGATTCCCCGTGAATCATTTGATTTTCAAAACCTTATGTTTTCTTTGTGGTCGCAAGTGTGTAGACGTATCTAAATGCAGGAACCCACTCAAGAAAAGTGAAGTTTAGCACAGAAACTTGAACTGATTGAAAGCATCCAAACGGAAGCAAATAAGAGGCACGACAAGTGGGGAGATGAGGTAAGTGTGAGGCTCTCTTAGGTCATCGACCTCATCAGTTCTGTTGGGAGATACCACTGGCATTGTTACCAGACATTTCAAAAGCCAGGATCATCACAGCCCGAAAAAGGAGCAGCAACAACGAAAGGTGGGTCAAGCGCTGATGCCAAAAGAGCAGACGCTTTTAAAAGACTGTGTGATTATTTGGAGGAAAATGATGAAAGTACGCTTTTGAAGAATTACAAAATATGTTCCATCAACTGAGTTCCGAAGTTGAGCCATATACTGACATACATTTGAAAAGAAAAGTTATTCACGCACCCTCAGAGAACCAATTGAAAATGGTTGTACAAAAGAAAGGCAATCAGCAGGAAAAAGGGTAAACTATTTCTGACATTCAGCGGGGCATTGGGGATATGAAAGGTGTACTCTTGACTCTTGGCAATATAAGCCTTCACAGGATGTGACACTGCATAAGCTATCTACAACAACGGGAAAATTACACCGTATAGGAAAGTGCAAGCCAACAACGCTCTTCGTAAGAAACTTCTAGTCTTGAACGACCCCAAAGCTGACCTCATTTCAGTGGCTAACGCTGGAAAGCATTTCCTTCTTGCGATGTTTGGAGCCAAGAGCACTGAATATCTAGATTGTTTTTGCTACCAGTGTTACTTGCAGGCTGTAAGTAGCCTTTACATTCATTGTTCAAGTAGGCTGCACTTCAGGCAGCATTCATTTAGAACAAACCACCAGGTGTAGCAGTGGCTGAAGAGAAGAAGAAGCCACTCGAGTGGGGGTTGAAGAAGATTGGCGAACACCTAAGACCAATTACAACAGCACGTCCAGCAGGTCCCCAGGAATTACTTTCCCTCATAGTGTTCGCTTGCAAATACGAATGCGTCCGTAACTGCGATTGCAGAAAGAGCGGTCTAAACTGCGAGGTCTTATCACTAACATACCACCGGCCACTAAATTCGCATGTGTTTTACAAAACACAATCGTGTATAAAAAAAATTAGTTTCCGTAGTGATAATGTCATATTTTTTCCAAAAAATCTAAAAAAAACGAAAAATTTATACTTTTACACCCTCCGTAACTCTGGAACCGTTCACTTTAGAAAGATTATGCACATGACCATTTTTGTTCGCAATTTAATGGAGATTATTTTTGTATATGTCACTTTTTGCGCTAAACCGCGTAGTTTTCGAAATATTTAAGAAAAACTAATAAAAACTACTAATTTACCAATTTCTCCCCCCCCCTATACCCGACACTCAAAATTGTGAACTATCCTGGCACCTGGCCTTGGGCTCATTTGCATTCCTAGAAATTCTTTGAAGATTCCTGGAAGACGCTGACAAAACTAAGAAAGTGGTAGGTTTCCTAGGTTTAACGAGGGAAAGAAAACCCCATCGAATTCGTTTGGCTCTGATTTGGAACCATCTGTAAGTCGTATTTCTTGTCAGGCTCGAAGTTTTCCAGTCTGCACTGGTGCAGATGCGGACAGTGGGCCACGGTTTGAAGTTGGTTTTTGATGTCAAGTAGTCTGAGGGCAATAGTATAGCGAGGAGGGTTCTCAGCCACTTTCTATGTATGCCTGTATCAGTGTATGTACATGTGTATGTATACATTTCCCCACCGACATTTTAGGAATTTCGCAAGTTCAGCTTGTAAGAATAAAGTTCGTGTTTTTGCTGGAATGAAATTTTTTTGTAGGGGAAATTTTAATAAGGATCTTATCTTCGCTAGATTGAAAGCTTTTTCTGTAGGGGAAATTTGGATAAGGTTTGCGTCTTCGTTAGGATGAAAGCTTTTGTAGGGAAAGTTTGGTAAGGTTCGTATCTTCACTAGGATGAAAGCTTTTTATGTAGGGGAAATTTAGATAAGGTTTGTGTCTTCCCTAGAAACAAAGCTTTTTTTGGAGAGGAAATTAAACACGTGTAGACATGTCCTTGGTGAGTCCGAAATTTTTTATGAACTTCTCGAAAGCACCGAAACAGTTTGAGGTATGTCGTTGTTGAGTCAAATAGGTAAGAAAATGGAGTAGGGCCAATTTCGACTATCTAGTTTCATCGAATCGAACGAGGGCAGCGATATTTCTGTCTGATCATGCTGCATCACGTATATCATCACCAGGCCTGGTATTTTTACTTTAATGTCAAACCAAAGGTGATCCAGATTCTCCATGTGAAACCAAAAGTGATTCGGTGTCTTTGGGTAAAGATCAATGAGTGATACTTTCAGGAGGCTCCTCAGTATGTTATTCATTATCCTCTTTGCCTTTAAGCTGTGCTGGTTACTGACTAATATAGGAGCTTTCCCAACTGTGACTGTTTTTGAAATCTGGAACAGGTCTCAGGAATTAGGTCAATTACTGCCAATTGCTGCTAATTATTACGCAATACCTCGATAACTGCCCTAATTTGCATAATTATTACCATCTTATTGTCATAAGGTCATTTACCTCACTTTCATAATGGACTTTTACCGCCTGACACAATCGACCCCATACCTACTAACTCTATCTCATTGCACATGGAGCTGTCATTACTGCTGACCTAGTATTCTGGAGTGCGTTGCACTACTAAAAGACGACTTCGTGTTTGGCTTTGTGGGCCTTGTCCTTCTCGGAGGAGGTATCGACATCTTGACTTTTGACAATCTTGCCAAACGAAGCAAGGTTGTACCTTCTCTTTCAGAGGTACGACTATGAGTTTTTTCTGTTCTGTAACAGTATTCACTCTGGCTAGTGACTCATGTCAACTCAATTGTTTTTACATATTTTACCTGACTTCGGAGTACTGTGGCTGATACTAGCAAAACTAGAAAACTGTGAGGTTTTTTTTTAAATTTTATTCATATATGTTTGTACCCACGAGCAGTGCCGAAAAGGGAGATGGAGTTTTTCGCGCCGCTCTTGCACTTACTTCGGCGAGGACTGTTTGCGTTTCTAGGCACCTTTACACTTTGGCTTGAAATTAGAGGATTTGGATTGGTAAAGGGATGGTTGGTAACAAGGTTGATGCTATCGGTACCGGGGAAGAGGAATATACTTATCCTTGTCGGGCTTCTCCACGCGGGCTGTTCGTTAAGGGATGTCCTACCGATGATTTGTAATACGAAACGGGGTCACGTAAGCTTCGCTACCACGCAAGGTGTAGGTACAATGGTGGGTGTTATTTTTACAATTGTTCGCATTTATATATCATTGTTTATGTTAATATTTTCGGGAAGTTTGTGGTCCACTTAATTTTGACCAACGCAATTTCCATAGTTTAATTTTAGAACATTGTCCGTGTGTGTAACAAATTTTCATATTCATGCAAAGTTTTAATTTGCAAGGATTTCACTTGTTTTTGGCCATTACATCTGGCCAGGACCATGGTGGGCGAAAGTGGGATAGGGTCGGCAGGATGTTTAGGATTTGTAGCCAGCATCCAGGATTGAGGGTAAGTACGAGTTAAAACATTAGAATTCCCAGGCAGAATGTTCTAAGGGCTTGTTTTTTTGGGGTTTAAATCATATCACTGGGGGCTATACAGTTTTGGTTTTGTTATGTTCTACAAAAAGTATATCCTATATAGGGTCCTGTGCAGGGGCGTTGGGTACGGTATTCTGGGCTTTAAGCTTTAAGGAGCGTAAAACCAAATACAAAAAAAAGTTACATTTTGCCCTTTCTGAGAAATAAACGACGTGTATATATTCGTCTAGTCACTGTTGGTTTCATGGGTCTGAAATATGGAAAAAGGCAAAAGCATCCCGAACGTGAACTGAAGGAGGCAAGTGGAAACCGAAAGACCAAACATAAGCCACATAAATGGGGTATCCCGCTCGCCCGAAACCGCATGTATATCGGGGGCATATCCGGCTTTATTTATGTACAACTTCTGTCTGTTTCCTTGACATTCAATTGCATTCCATTCTCGCATGAAATTGGAACAAAAGAGCTAAAGGCCGATTCCTGAGTCACTATTAGAAGACAGATTGGGGGTTTCCCATGGAAGAATTCCTTTTCTTTCAGTCTAGTTGATTTATTGCAAAATGAAATACTTCTTTATGGAATATATCGAATATTTTCAGCCATGGCGATTTTACCCAAGGACAATAATCTTAAGTTATGAGGAATACTCTAGATATTTTCTTCCACAATGGTGAAAAAAAAAACGGAACAGCACAATACCGAAAAAAGGAGAAAAGGGAAAAAAAAGACATAGAGCATTTTTTTTTCAGTGTCCCTTCCATCTTTATTTCTGCCCTTCTTTTGATTTAGTGTGAAAGGCTGGAATGCTAACTATCATTTTGTAAATAAGGGAGTGAGATTTATATCCTTTTGTGTTTTGGTATATAAAAAAAAATCGGAATTTATGATCATAAGATTTTCGAACGTAAATATATTAGATACCAAAAATTGGGGGAGTCTATATAATAAAAATGTTTATGATGAAATTTTTATCATAATCATTTGCAATAAAAAAAGGACGATAGGATATTGAACGGTTTATTGGATATCGTTTAATGGAGAAAAAAAATACGAAGAAAACAAAATAGAGGTAGATTTATTGTGGAATCATTTGTGAACTGTTGATAAACTTTCGGCAATTTCATAGAGGTTAAAGGTATAAGGATAAAGGAAAATTTAATAAATTGGGATGAAATATTTCGAGACCGGAAAAAAATGGTTTTTACGAAAACGTGTTTCCTAAATTTTAAATAGATGAAAACAAACGTTCTCGGCTTTAATTTAAAGAACTTGTTTATATCTAACATCGTTTTAAATTGCCACAAATTGTCACTAGGCATCTA
Source organism: Thereva nobilitata (assembly GCA_963855945.1). Taxonomy (NCBI): domain Eukaryota; kingdom Metazoa; phylum Arthropoda; class Insecta; order Diptera; family Therevidae; genus Thereva; species Thereva nobilitata. The sequence goes on from OY979695.1 coordinate 179,060,876, forward strand.
TCATCTTTAAAAAGTTGTATCATAATGAATTTGATTATAGATGCTTCTCTGACGACGGCTTCAAAAGAATATAAAAAGCCCTAAAAATTAATTTTATGAACACGTTGAAGGTGCATGCCTAATGAATGCTGTGCTGATTTGTCGAAATGTTCATTGACCTTCCATTCTTGTGCTCTCCGCTTCCAAAATAATGTGGCAAAATCAAGAGTAGTACAGCTGTAGCGGTATTCGACAAGTGATGCCAACAGTTCCGGGCTCGGGTGTGGATGTGGTCTTAGATTGAAGCTTGCGCCTTGGATTGAAGCTTGGGTAATTGGTCTGTGTCTTGGGTGAGCTTTCCTCCGTTAATGAGCTTTCGCGTTGGGAGTCTTAGGTGGAGATCTTGTGGGAGATCCGACCCGGTTTCCAATTCTGGATGGCGTGTGTTTACTGGTTTAGAGTAATGAGCTTTGACCGGAAGTAGGTTTTACTAAGAGAAAAGTTGTGTGTGAGCGTGTTCCAGCAAGAATAGGTTTGTACAAATAAAACTATGTTTAGCTTGGAGAACGGATGACCACACGGAGGCTCGAAATATTCAAATAGTTTGATGATTCAATTAAATTGGAGTGTTTCCTGTTTTCTAGTTAAAGATGTTGTTTGATAAATATTTATATTGAAAAATTCATTCATTCTTTCATTAATTCTTCTTAATTCTCCAAAGTTATAATACGATGGAGACAACAAAACAAGCCCCGCTCCTATTAGACCTCCACCTCACCATTGGAGACAGATACATTCGTGGCTGCAGTGGGTGCTGTTCGTGCGCAGTATGTGACGAGTTTTCAGTGACAGATAAATCGGATGCTTGTCTTCCGTCTGGTCTTTCACACATAACCAAAAAATCTAACCGACACCTGCATATGTTTGTTGTGTGTGTTGGCATTTTGGCATTAGAGGCTATGTCGAATAAGCAATGCGGAAATAGTTGAAAGTAAACCAAATTACCGTTGCGTGCGATGCGTCACTACAACAATCTGTTAGGTCGCATTATATAAAATACATACATTTCTGTAATTTTTGTAGCCGCACGCAGCGCACGCGCACATGCATCTGCTACCAACTTAAGAGGTTTTTGAGTTTGTATCTGATACCGTGAAAAATAGAAACACAGGATGAGGATTTTTCAATGTGTGAACAGAATTTTCTTTTTTGGCGTTATGTATACATTCAGTTTGCACATGAAGCATAATTTCTCATATTTAAGCCCGATTTACATCGCAAAGTCAAAGTGAAAGTTCACTTTGGAGCTCTTTTATCGCACAGAAATTTGTAGTTTTTCTTCAAAAGTTTCCAAACTTTCGTGCAACAGACCGAAAAGCATACAAATGTGCGATAAAAGAGCTCCAAAGTGCACTTCCACTTTGACTTTCGGATGTAAATTGGGCTTTAGGTCTACTAATCGAGACCTACAATAAAAGCAAAAGCACATGTCTGTAGCTATAATGGTTAGGTGCGGGCTGCTTCCACTGCCAAAGGAGGTCCAACTAGCGCTTTACAGTACGAGTTTTGTTTCCATAGTTCGTTTACTGCTCATAGGGTTTTGTGGTCCAGGTTCCCACTTTCCTCAATCCAAGGTCACTGTCAAAGAAGGGATCAGATGTAAGAGAAGATCGAGGACTTTAGTGGGGCATTTTCTCATGGTCCGCGTTTCCCTATTGTTTCCCTTCTCTGAACCATTCCTAAGATTATGGCAATGTATTCCTGTTCAGCACTGGCCACTACACCAGCGAAGAGTACTATTGGACCAACGGGGTCGTTAAAATCGTTCCAGGTTAAGACTTTTGGTATAACCTAAAATTGATTTTGGATTCATATCCCAAATCTCCTTGGGAGCAGGAAAGCCGCTATAAAGGAGACTAAATCTCCTCCTTCCTGTAGCCTCACATTCGCATAGAAAGTACTCCACAGTTTCGCGAGCTGTTCCACAGAACCAATAGCTACAATCAACTACCAGCCCTATTATATTTAGAAGATAATCAAGCGGACCGTGGCCCGACAGGAGCTCTGTTATTTTTTTTATTATTGTCGATTTGAATGAATCTCTTAGCTTGACGAGCGTCTTAGGTCTTTGTCCAGTTTATGACGCAATAGCCGGCCGTCCCAATATAAGGTATAAAAAGGTTCCAGACCAACAAGTGATGAGTTTGCCTATACTCTAGCAAAGTCATCGTCAATTTCATTATCAATGTGGACTTCGTTTAAAGGATACCACATGAGTAGGTATTGCGACCTTTGTGCATGGGAAAAACACCGGTTTTTGACTAAAGTCATTAAGATCATTAATAGTGATTATCTACCGATTAATAGCTAATAAAAGCCATTAGGTAGGTGATTAACACACCTTTTAATGAACCTAATGACCTTGGTCAAAAACCGGCTTTTTCCCACGCACAAGGATCCGAATACCTACTCACATGAGCGGAACATTGTTATTCCTGATGATGGATTTTAGAGATAAGAGACAATCAAGGACAATCTTTGATGAATGGCCAACAGAGCAGATTCACTCTCCGAGGAAAAAACGATGTTAGCGCGATTCTGGGCATACATCTAAATGGGAAGTTCCTCAGCTAGAAAGATACCGGGCATGGGCCACTAGTCCATTTGTTTTGAAACCTTCCATATACCAAAATGCCATGTTTCCTCTAAAGATCTACCTGCCGTCTTGCCATTCCGATCGACTCTTATAATCGTCCTAAAAGGTTTGTCCATGTCCAGAGTGGCAGTAATGCTATCGGACAATGCGAGCATGGACTTAAAGTTTAGTTTCTTAAGAACCGATTGGTGATTCATAAGGTTTCCTGCCTGAACTAGAATAGGCTCCGTAGACTTAGCACCTTCGAGGGAGGCAATGACAAGATTTTGTGCAGGCTAATGGGGGCTGAAAACTTGTCTATTTCTTCGTAAAAGGCTTTCCATGACCTCCGCTTGGATCTTCTCAGCTCTTTGCTATATTCTGTGAAGGCTTTCTTATAGTGGTCCCAGTTACACGAGACCTTAGGTTTGGTGAATAGTTTTCAAACCTCTCTACTTTTTCTGCAGAGATCAGTGTTCCACTAAGCCAGTGATTCCCAAACTTTTTTCGGTCATGGACCCCTTACTATAACAAAAACTTGATCATGCACCCCCCCAACCCAAGTGAATCAAATTTTATTACGATTTTAAGTGAGAAGGATCCCAGCGTGAAAAATTGGGAGGGCTGCTCAGGGAAGCTGATTTTGAGCTTATTGGAGTTTTCAGAAATTTTATAGAACGAACAAAACTGGCAATTATCTTAATGACCATAAATCATGCCATTAGCATACTCAATAGACCGGTTCTCGTTCGGTTACAGAAGTTAAGCAGCATTGGACGTGGTTAGTACTTAGTGCGTGGCCCGCTTGGAAAAACGACACTCGCCCTTGGAAAAAAACGGAAGAACATTAATTGCAAAAGGCGAACAAAAATAAGAGCTTTTCAACACCCGGAACTTATTCACATATCCATCAACTTAAATTTTGCACATATATATGTCCAGTTCGCGTGACAATGCAATCTGACCATTTTGAAAAAAAATCAACATGGCAGCCGATTTTTGCAATATGCATGTTAACAACCAGATAAACGTCAATTTATTTAGCGCTGTTGGCAAAATTATTTGTGCTTTTTGGCTTAGCTAAAATGTAGCACAGCTTTTAACTGTCAAAATGGGTTGACGTTTACTTGTGAATTTTTGTTGTAAGCAAATAATTAGTTGTAAAATTAGAACTGTCAAATGGTATGCTAGGAACGGTGTTAAGTTAACAGCGATAATTTAACAGAGTTAAGGCCTGAACATGTAGCCGAAGCGAAACGAAAACGAAATGGAACCGAAACGAATTCCAATATGATAGTGATTATATAGCAATCGGACCGAATCGGTTTGTGACATTTCTGATAATTTTTATGCTCAATGAAAAAGTGGCTAAAAAGTTTTTAATTTAAATGTAAATATTATAAGAAAATTAAATAAAAATTATAAAATAATAGGCCCGATGCTAAAATGGTTTTTCTGTTTATTAAAAATCTACAAAAGAAAATGTGACTTTGAAACCTGACAATCAGCTGATCAGTACTTTCCAGTGCTGACTATCTGAAACGAAAGCCGAAATGAAATGAATTTATATCCTCCGCTCCATTTCGGTTTCGGTCGCTACATAATTGAGTTCATACATTTTAATACAATTTATTCCCTTCATTTCGGTTCGGTTACATGTTCAGGCCTTTAAAGTAACTTGGGCTTAAACGCTTCCTATGCCAGGTAGAATACAATTAGCAGTCTAAATTCAAAATAGTGTACCAAAACCGAATGGCGGAAGACATAATAGACTAAAAAGCAGAAAATATAACCAATCAACTTCAAATTTTACACAAATGCATAGTTCGCGTTACAATGGACTCTCTCTTTTTGTAAAAAAGAAATATAGCGGTATCAAGATGGCAGGAGAATTTTGCAATGGTTCCCCCGACCCCGCGACATGGGTATCAAATGAAAGGGTATGACAAGTAGAATTGAATTAGCTGTGTTGCTCCATTCCAAATGGAGTTGGACGGCCAACACAAAATACCGGATTACTTTTTTCTTTACAACGCGCTCGGTGTGGGTATAAAATGAAAGTGTATGATGAGTAGAATACAGTGGCGGCCGCCACTAAAAGACTAAAACATAGAAATGGAAAATAATAATAAATAGTTTAAAAAAAACTAAAAAATACGCGTGTATTTTAAAAATGAGCTAAAATGTAAAAAATAATTACGCATGTAAAGTTTTTATAAGTATATGGGTACAACCTACCTTTCAAAATCAAGCGAATGAAATTAATGAAGTTATTAGTAAAATTTATAAATATAACTTACTTAAATGTAAAAAGCGTGAGGCGTTAACGAAAAGTTCCCGTATTAATAAAATAAGAATATAGGTAACGAGCGTTACACCTGCGAGCGTCTGAGAACATTCTCCTCTGCCCAAATTCTGTTTGTATAACAAAAGTTTTGTAACAAATGCAGATATAATACTTTTAGTTTTAAGAAAATTTAATTGATCACCTTGTAACTTGAAATTTATTTCATCAAATTAGGCGAAGTCAAATAAACTGTTTGCTTTGCGATTTCGGCCGCAACGGAATATCGCTCTTTAAATTTTTGTAATTTTTTATATTGAAACTTTCGATCTTTTTCGCGGACCCCCGGTAGTTCTTCGCGCACCCCCAAAATAATTTTTAGTTATCACGGACCCCCTGGATCATCCCGTAGACCCCCAGGGGTCCATATGGACCACTTTGGGAATCACTGCACTAAGCAAACCTTCGGTTACTTTTTCGTCGTTTAAAGGACTGCTTTCAAATTTAGTCACGATAGCTTTTTGCAGATCGGCAGGTCGAAATCGGCCTCAGTAATTGGGTTATTCTTATTACCTACATATGTAGCTGACTCCTGCCTAGGGGCTCTTAATGCTTCTGAAAATATTACTTTCAAGTCAAACCGTATCTATATGTCTGTGGTCAGAAATTTATTGCTCGCTTGAGACGTACCAGTACACTATTGCAAGGCTGACGAATGTACTGGCAAGAGAAAAGTCAATAAGCTATGCCTAATCACACTAATTTCGGGGATAATTCTCAGATATATTTTCTTTTATAGATTCTACCTATTTAAAATTTGCTTATTGTTGTTTTGATTCATATTTTTGAATCTCTAGCATCAATTTGTTCAATTGTTTTAATCAGCACAATTCATACCAAGAAAAACTGAACAAAGCACACGGCAACCATTGTTTTTTATTTTTACAAAGAAAACCCTTTGACCTAATTACAATCGTCCTTTCCAAGAATTCAGTAATTTATTTTTCACGCAAACATGCATCATGAAACATACAACAGAAAAAAGGAATATGAGGAAATTAAATGAAAAAAATAAAATAAAACTGTTTACACAAGAACTTTTCTCACATTTAATCAGGCTGAAATGAAAATTTAAATTTGATCTAGGCTAAAGTAAAAATAAAAAAAAATTAAGAGAAAACTCCATCAGCAGTAAAAACCAGTAAAAGAAAATGAATGAAATTGCGCTAAATTATTAAGGATGCACTTAAATAAAATGGAAGGAAATGCAAATAAAAGTTTATGGGTTCTTCGAGCCGAATAAGAGTGAATAAATCTATATTAAGTTGTTCGGGAGTGCTTTCCTCTATAAAATTTTACTATAGATATTTTTGTAAAAGAGTTCAGTAGCCCAGCAAAATTGAGGAGACTCCAGCCTAACGTTCATATTTATCAGTCATAAAGCCAGTACTTATCGGGCAATATACAGAGTACTTAGCCCTCAACAAGTTACATTCAAATATTAAACCTTATGGATTTTATTCAAAAGGATATTTTTCGCATAAAAATAAAAATGGAAGAAGAATGTACAACAACAAAGAGGATGCCCCCCGCCCCGAAGGCAGCTTTATTTCCCTCGAAAAAACACATTTTTCTTGCCATACTATATCCTGTTCAGTTAGAGCCATCTTTTTATATGGCAGACATTGAAATGAGCTACCGGCTACACCACCTCACGGCCTTGGTAAAGGAATTATCAAAGGAGCCGACGACGTAGGATCTATTACTATACTAGAAAGTTACTACTTATCTCAAGGAATATTCACACACGAGAGTAATGTACAGTCAAATTTTCGGTTAGGATGTGTGAGTTTTTGGAAAATATCTAAATCACGTCATAAGCAGAGATTTGCGATCAATATTCACCATATATTGCCCGAGAAGAGAGCCAGAAGCCAGCTATACACTCGCATTCATATAAACGTGCAGCTTATACCCACTGTGTGTCAAGCTGGCTTTGCCTTGTCCTTACTGGAGGAGAAGTTGTGCAAAAACTTTCGCAAGTTTCATGCTTATCTAAGCAGAAATCGTAAATTTTCGATACGACTGCCTTGCAAAAGCCCTTTACTACGCAAAGATTTACAGAGGTAGTATCTGTAGTGGTTTTGCTATAAAATCAACATAAAAAACGATATTTGCGCTAGTTTTGCAAGTGTTTTATTTTTCCGCCCTTTTATTTCTTTGTCTGGCAACCCCTCCCCTCTCTCTCTACCTACACTGTAGCTGGTGGAAAGTGGAATGCGGTCGGTCCTTCCTTCCCGTCTGTATTTAAGGAACCCTATTCAAAACATTCATGCTCTCCGTGCGATCTCTAATGGGTCCTTAGATGCACGAATCCCAATGTGTAATATTTCATTTCTTTTCGTACAGATTTTTGGGGAATCTTTTCAGGATAACACACAGAAGAAGGAGAGTTTCCTTTTTGCCTATTTTTCTCCTTCGAAGGATTCCTGATTGCGGAATAAACAAGAATTATGGCCTGCGTTGATTGGGAAATTCGATATTGGATTCCTGAGAGAAAGACGTAAATTTATTATATCTAGATGGAGGTGACCACTAATTGTTGAGTAGGCAGGATATTATTTTTGTAAATAGGCACATTTCGGGGGTAGACTACCAGTGATGAATAGCATAATTACGTTTTAGGAGTTTTGTTAGGTGAGAATAGAATTTAATTTTGGATGGTAATAAGGTCATGGTCGTTCTTATGGTATTTTGTTAGATGAATTACAACGAAATGGGAGCAAAACAAATTTTTTAACTTGGATACAAAAAATATGCCTTTATGCAATTTACCTAAGGAAGATACCTAAAAAAGTATAGATAGCTTTTATGTTAAGTGAAGTAGTTCTAAGACTAGTAGAATAACCACTTTCTAAGGAGGGAGTAGTAGTTCTCAGTTCGATACCTTTTACATGAAAACAGCCCACTACTTTTGTACATCGTTGTCCTACGATGGAGTCAATTGCCCCCCCCCCCCCCTCTGCGTTACTTCGAAATACTTCGAGAACTAATTAATTTTGAATTACTTGGAGAACTAATTCATTTTGAAGTAGGTACTTCGAGAACTAATTCATTTTGAAGTAGGTACTTCGAGAACTAATTCATTTTAAAGTGCTTGGAGAACTAATTCATTTTAAACTAACTGGAGAACTAATTCATTTTAAAGTTCTTGGAGAACTAATTCATTTTGAACTAACTGAAGAACTAATTCGTTTTGAAGTACTTCGAGAACTAATTCATTTTGAAGTTCTTAGAGAACTAATTCATTTTGAAGTTCTTGGAGGACTAATTCATTTTGAACTAACTGGAGAACTAATTCATTTTGAACTAACTGGAGAACTATTTTATTTTGAAGTACTTCGAGAACTAATTCATTTTGAAGTAGGTACTTCGAGAACTAATTCATTTTAAAGTTCTTGGAGAACTAATTCATTTTGAACTAAATGAAGAACTAATTCGTTTTGAAGTACTTCGAGAACTAATTCATTTTGAAGTTCTTAGAGAACTAATTCATTTTGAAGTTCTTGGAGGACTAATTCATTTTGAACTAACTGGAGAACAAATTCATTTTGAACTAACTGGAGAACTATTTTATTTTGAAGTACTTTCCGAACTAATTCATTTTGAACTAACTGGAGAACTAATTCATTTGGAACTAACTGGAGAACTATTTTATTTTGAAGTACTTCAAGAACTAATTCATTTTGAAGTACTTGGAGAACTAATTCATTTCGAAGTTCTTGGTGAACTAATTCATTTTGAACTAACAAAACTACTAACTCAAAAACATATTCTTTAGAAAAATCTTGTGGGCTTACCACTGACATCGTCATTTGAACTAGCTCTTCTCAGGATTACTTTGGAACCAGTCACTTTCCATTGGAATTAGTCACTTTCCCACTAGTGCTAAAACTATTTCTATTTTGTAAGTAGTCAGTAGTCCTACTTGGAAATGACAAAGGACAAGCACTACTAGAAACTTGAAACTTCATTCTTCTTTTTACTCTCTTCTAGTGACGTATCATGGCCAGATTCATAGCGCACAACATTCTGCCTACATATTTGTCACTCAGAGTTCTTTGATCAACTAAGAATCCTGTCCTTATATCCAGTTGAACGGGGTGCAGCAGAATGCACTAATTCTCTGGCATCATTTCCACGTAAGAATGCTTGGAGCTCGCCATTCTATGCATATTTTAATAGAGTCCACTCGGCAATTTATACGACTCTAGTGGAACCCTTGACCCTTGTGAAAAATGCTTTCAAGATCGCGAACTGGAGCAAGATCGTCGGGGCGTTGATAGCGCTAGATACACCGAAGTTCCTTGTGCACATCTTGATAAGTTCCTTGTAGGTAGGACACTGCACTGCAAGTCAGACGAAGAAGCAGGTGAGTACAGGACAACTTGCAGAGCTCCCCAAGGTTCCGTCCTAGGCCCCTCTTGGGGAACATCGTGTACGATGAAATACTGACGCTACGCTTCTCGCGACAAGCGGCGTCTATGAGATTCGCCAATGACATCGAGGTCGTGGTAGAAAGAAGACGACTCGAAGAGCGAAGCGATATGGGAGATAAAGATGAGGCTCGAGAAGTCTGGTTTAATGGCAGCTGGGGACAAAACGGAAATATTTACAAATCAGCAAGTGGGAAAAGGTGGAGACCATGGCGATGAAAGTAGGTGATAAAGTCTTCCGCTCCAAGCCCGTAGTTTGGTATCTGGGAGCGCTGATTGACCGAAGGTTTAACGTTCGATTGCAGTTGGTCAGCACAGCAGTAAAGCTTCCGCCATCAGCGCCACTCGAGAGGACGCTGCCTAATATAAGGGGCCCCAGGGTAAGACGATGCCTTCTTATCACGAGACACAATAATCAATAGGGAGAAAATAACCTCTGCTAATAAATTTACGCCCATAGCTTAGGGATGCCAAACTGGATAGAAACGGACATCATCATGCAATGCTAGACGGAACGCTTTTTCTAGGCAACTGAAACCATCAAATCGACCCACTTGTTTGCATTGACGCAGTATTATCAGTATCTTTCTTTTACTTACTCTATTAATTTTAAAGCAGATTATAAGTAGGTAGTGGAACGCTTTAGCCTGGGAAGCAATGTGCGGTCATGCGTGACGGGCGGCCATGAATGACAGGCAGCCATGAGTAGATACCCGTCACGTATGACAGCATATCTGTTCCCATGCTAAGGGGTCCTACTGCCTATTATTATATTTTGGCACTTAGTATATGAGAGGACTATTCCCCCCAGGCAACAGCCAATCAAATTGTTATTCTTCAACTCGCATCGCAGAAGACAGGGTTCGAGACCCGAGCAGAGACAAAGTACTTGTATTTTTCACAAAAATTATTGACTATCACTTGCACTTGAATGCACTTTTGGATGCAATCAAGGGCTAAAATTGCATTTGGAGGGTCAGAAACGATTATATATGCACAATAAAATTTATGTGATAATAAAATAAAAAAATTCTAGTCAATATTATTTGTTAAACTATCGAAAAAAATTTTGCATAAAAGTCCATTTAAAAATGTCTTCCAGCCCGAACTGTGCGTACGCACTATGATTTTATTGTTATTTACACCTAGATATATCATTCTATCCAAAAAAATCTGATGGACACGAAATATCTCCAAAATCGACTTCCAATCATTAATTCTGACGGCCTATTCGAGCTAGTACAGCATTTTTTACTCGATCTTTTACTAGATTAGAATAAATATTAAATCAAATTTTTTACTTTAAAAAAAAGCCCATAAAACGACCTTGAAAACAAAAACTTAAAAAATGTTTTTCAACAATGTTCTAACGATTACAAAAATAGTACAATTTCACAATGGCTGAACTCAAGAGTTGAAAAAAAAGAACCATACAGACCATTATAATAAAGCGGAAGTTAAAAGAAACATCATCACCAAAAACCCCCTTACCCACACAAACAAAAAATTGCTAAATGCAGAAAATTTTCTTATTGTAATTTAAATGGATACTTCAACCGCACTCATCTTACCTTCAACTCCTATATATGTAATAAGGTTCTCAGTGGAGCTGTAAGCACTAAGTACCTGTGTAATTAGTCTAAAATGGAAAACATGTTAATTAGGTTCCGTCTTCAAAAGCATGCACGTGGTTTCATTACGGTAATGGAGGACATCGTGAAGCACGTACGCTTCTGCACCTTCCTTATAATTTGTTCTATATCTTGTTAACACGGTTTACTTTTACAATTACAATTAAAATAAAGCGGAAGCTGCCGGGTGCATCATAACATACTCGTATACATATGTATACTCGTATGCTGGGATGTTTCTTGTCTGTTTAACATAATTTTATACATTTGCTCTTTTACTATTGGGATTCTGTTTTTTTTTAAGATATAATATTTTTGTATTTAATGCATTAAACTTAAAGTTTATTGATAGAAAATATTATTAAGTAGCCAAAATATGCCTTGAACTTCCCATTTACCAACAATCGAAGAACATCATTCCACCAAAATATTAACGCATGCAATAATTCAAAAAAATCTTCCAAAATCAAATTTTTTGTTCAAGGCAAACGAATGCTTTACAAAAAGGCGCTTAGAGCTTTCGTGACGTCATCTATAACCAACAACGAAGCAATGTGATTGTGGTTCAAAGCTATTTAAAACCAATAATGTTGGCTTTAAATTGATAACGGATTTTTATGCAGGTTTAAATATAGTTTAGAATCTATTGACAAAGAGCACAAAAGAAATACCTTGACGAATAATTCATCATAGACGAGGACGTATGCATTCAGATGCAAAAGCATTTCTAAAACCTTGTTGAAAATGCATGGCAATTAAAGCTAAGGAAGCCGATTATATACAGTACGGACTTTTTTTATGTGAGAAAAATCAAGCTTAGGAGTCTCTCTTATACTACCATGTAGTGCTGCACACGAGACGAGACGAGATCTGGCCCAGTCTCGTCTCGGTCTCGAAAAAATGGGTATTTGCAGGTCTCGTCTCGATCCCGTCTCGTCTCGAAAAGTCTTGTCTCGTCTTGAAAAGTCTCGAATTTCACTGTCAATAATACAAATTGCTCAGTCTTCTGTATTTCGAGAAATACCAATATGTGCCATATTAATGAAATTGTATACAAATATTCCTTATATTTCCATGCTGGTCACTTCCCAGACTAGACACGTAAATCTGCCTTTTACAGTGGCACCAGGGCGGGGTAGAGGGGATCAATTAATCGAAAGTTAATTTCTAATTTGTGTAGAGTTACATTTACGTAGAGTCCGTTCCAAAAGAGAAGAGGTATTTTACAGTCATTTCATATCCTTTCAACGCATTTCATTTTAAATGCGTTGAAATGAAATGAAATGACAGTAAAATACCTCTTCTGTTTTGGAATGGACTCTGCATTTAAATGCTTATGGAATGCGTACTGTACGCCTTGTCTCTGCAGCCTGCTCAAGTCATGTATTGGTGCCGAATGTTGTGCTCGTCAAAGAGCGCAGCGTGAAGATACTGAAATAGTAGTAACGATTTGATTTCGAGACTTCGAGATGTCGCGCGAGATCTCGAATGGTAGTCTCGGTCTCGTATCGATTTTTAATCTGGAGACAAGTCTCGTCTCGTGTGCAGCACTACTACCATGTCATGTCGAATTCTTTGCAACGATCTCTTGCTTTGGTACCCGTCTCTGAGTGGACCTTGAATCATCGTGCAGTTTGGTATTGGATCTCTCGGCGCATTTAGAGCAGACTCTGCTTTTGCATTTGCTTTTGCCCAGTCTTGAGATAGTTTTGATATCTTTCACACTGTTTGACGTGCTTGGCTCCCTCTTGGGGTTGTAGGGCTAAGAAATGTTGGCAATAGTACAACGGGTGCTCTCCCTTGCACATATGGCATGGTCTTTTGATGGGAGTTTTTGCTAACATCAAGGAGGTATTATGACCTTGGGACACTCCTTCATGTAGTAGCTGTTGATTCGTCCACTTCCCAGCGCTTCCAGCGATTGAAAACGGATTTCTAAAAATTTGAGCAGTCCAAATAGGCCCGGGATTTCTTTCGGATTGGCGAGTGACTGCTCGTAGAGATAATGAGGGGTTCAATCAAGATTCTTGGATACGGTGTACGAGAGGGTTCCAACTGTGTTTAGACCAAGTAGGCTGTTATTAGCAGCCGCTTAATCTCATAGCGTTCATTGTTTTCTGTTACCGGGGGGTACAATTTTTCTTGCTTCTCCCACTAAGTTTGCTGGTAGTTCCCGTCAAGCTTTACCGGGTTTAATGTTCTTGATCTGGTTGAGGAGCCGTTTCCTGAGGAGTGGAGAGTTCTTCAATGTAGGCAAGTATGTCTAAATAGCGATCCTCCAGTTCTAGGAACACTATAGTCTGCTTGATCAACTCCAGACATGATGTCTTGGGGCAAGGTGTTGATATCCTTGCAATATTTCTCGATTGTTGTTAGTCATTGTATTTAGTTATGCTTGAGATCGCGGGAGGTTTAATTATTGATCCGTGGATGCCAAGAGCCGTTATAGAGCCGCCATGGAGGCATGCTGGGGACGTAGCCGTCTAGCTTATTCTTCGTCGGTCAGTTCTGCCTTGTCATCTGCTGATTCCTCTGAGTCGATTTCGTTTTTCTGGCCACTAGTGTCTGCCTTTGGTCCTGCGCCTGTGCTTTTTGCTGCTGTGGCTTTTGATGTTGCTAGCTTTGAAGCTGCGAGCTCAGCTATAACTGCTTCGATAGTCCCTTGGATTGCCTGTTTAAAATTTTCGTACATTGCTCTTACTTCTTCCCCAAATCCCTGACGAAAGCTTGCTCAGCGAAGTCTGCTTCAATCCCTGCAAAACAACAGCCAACTAACTCCACTAGCTGTGCACTTCGTGGGGATGCAATTTGTCAGGGTTTTGAAAAACTAGTAAGACCTATGTACGAGGAGTTTAACTTCGTGGAACACACCAAGACTTCAGCTGCCTTAGTATTTTTGCTATTTACCATTAAAAAATAAGTACATATAACTTACTGATCTATTTTTAGTATTTTGAAACAGATCAGATCAGTTCAGGGCCGTAGCCAGAAATTTGGTTCGGGTGGGGCCCGGGACGTAGTTAGAAATTTTCGTTGGGGGAGGGGGGTTAAATGGATAATTCTGTTATTGAAGTAGAATTAATTCAAGTGAAAAACAACTTGCTTATTGTCAATCAAACTTCCAAAACCTCGGCAGCTTTCTCGAGTTCTGATAATTTTTCACACCACAATTTATATTCAGCTCTTACAGCGCATTGTGATACTCTAACATGGAAATATGGAGCAAAATGATCCAAGTAATCTACTTTTTCAGTTGCGGCAAATCCAGGGAGAAGTATCTGTAAGCTTTAAAGGATTCCCGCATTATTATTAAGAAGTTTGTCTGACAAATTCTGAATCAGCGTATCGACGCAAGGCATATAAATAGCAGAACGAAAGGACGTTTCAACAGAGTTTGTTTGATAATTAGAACGAGTTGTTTGCCTCAACGTGAGACTCGGAACTTTGAGTACTATATCGAATGCGCCTTCCGCGAACTTTTCAGCTGCTCTAAATATTTCGCCGCATAATACTTCAGCATTTTTACGTTCTTCTTGAAGCGTATCCACAATTTCGTGAACTGAACATGCTTTACTGCTGATGCCAAATTACGTGATTTTTCTTGCAGTCGAACTGACAAAGGAAGTGTGAAGTCTGTCACAAACCAAGAGACTAAGGATGAATTCCCTTTTCTGAACTGCTGCAAGTAAGCAGACCACTGTTTTTGAGATGATCCTAGATTGCCCAGAAAGGATCCCGCGCTTTTCCTATGGAAAATGGCTTTCGGCTAATTTTATTGAAATTTCCCCGCCCAAAAACCACCTCCAAGGGGCTAGAGGGATATAACAGATTTCTGAATGTAAAACAATTTATTCTTGTAGTCCCCCCAACGGCTACCGAAAACAACCACCCCTTTGACCCTTCAACCACCGACCATCTAACCCCTCCTCTCCTACGTCCCCTCACCACCAACTGTCAGTAAAGTCAAAATGCAGATCATTCATTCTTTCTTGATTTTTTTAAAAACCAACAATACTTTGTTGGCCTTCTGCGCGTTTCATTCCGACGATTCGATTCGTACGTAACAAGCAAGGCCCTGTTACATCCCAAACGCAAAGTGGAAGCGCAAATTGGAGCTCTTTTATTGCCCAGAATTTGTATGTTTTTCTCTCTGTTGCACGAACGTGGATTCCAGACAGAGAGAAAGCATACAAATTTCTGTGCAATAAAGTAGCTCCAATTTGTATTTCCACTTTTCACTTAATATCAAAAATTTATTTGGGGTTCGCGGGTTTTTGGTGATTAAAATGTGAAATGTATAGACTTTCGCGAATTACGAATTTGGAGTTGTGGACATATTGGAAATTTTAAAAGTTAGGGAAACGAGCAAATTTAGAAAATGAAAATTTAGGAATTTGGAAAATTCTGCGAATTTTCAATTCGAAATTCGAAATTCAAAAGTTTCCGAACTTTTTGACATTCACGATTCTAAAAATTTAAAATTTACAATATTGTTACTCAAAATTTCGGGGGGGCCGGGCCCTACGGGTCTTATAGCTGGCTACGGCCCTGGATCAGTTGAATAGTCTGGGCAGATCGGTGAATCGTCTAACCTGAAGCGATGAAGGATGCCCTACAATATCCACGACCACTCAGGAACTGTGTGAGGTTGTAGCTCATTTCCTCGTGTTCTCTTATAACCAGGGGCGGTGGAGCGCATGGGGATGGAAGGAAAAGTACACACGCACTTTCGCTTTGGGTGGGGAAATCCACACCCAAAATATTTCATGAACACCTAATAACCCAGAACGTTGAAGAGCTGTCTAGGTCGCTGCGGCAAAAGAACGTGGTCGAAGGGCCGGACACAAGCAAGGCTTTTCTTACGAAAACTAGATATATTATACTAGAGCTATTAGGAACTTATAACTGTATATAGCCTAAGCTTTTTAAATCCCATGCGACAAGCATTTAAAAAGGGAATTGTTTCAGGGACTTCCCTGTAGGTTCCTCGTGAGGACCCCATAAGGCAATGGGGCATGCCAAAAGAAGGCTTCTCATGAACACCACACAAAAAAAATCAGCGATACTGACTGCAGTGAGGTATGCCTTATCAGTTTCTCATGAGGGCGCTAGGAGGCAAACCAAATGAAATGGGGCAATCCCAACATCTGTCTTACGCATTCGGAAAACTTTTTAAGAAGCTTTGAATACCTTTAAGCTTTAGCTTTACTTATACAACGCTTTAGTTTTGTTGTTACATTTCAGGAAATTATGTTGGTGACCATGAAGGGTGTTATTCAACATGCTCAATAGACCGGTTCTGGTTCAATCACAAAGGTCAAGCAGCATTCGACGGGATTAGTACTTAGTTGGGGGACCACATTGGAAAAACGACACTCGCGTTTAAAAATACATATAAAGTTTTCGACAACGGCGCTGTTATTACTCACATATCCACGCCGAAATTCTAAAATAAATAAATTGACCTATTAACATGTTACCGTGCTCCCCACCCACAATCATTACGCTCCGCCGCCCTTGCTTATAACCCACTTCTCCACATTTGGTATGAGTCGATGAGTCTATCGGCCTCAAGTAGACTTGTCCTACTCTTCCAGGATCCGTCGCACTTCCTTGAACTCTTTCCTTACGCCCGCCGCCAGAATATCAATGGGGACCATTCCTGTTATCACTCATGCTGCTTCATCGGAAGTTACTGGTGAGGATCTTAGTCTTAGGCCAATCAGCCAATGCTCACAATTATGATAGCTACCAGTGGCCATTGTTTGAAAGATAACGCAGGTCGCACTTTCGGTTGTCCCGAATAGTTTCGTCATATGCATATTTTCACGTTACATGTTAGTCCTTCTATTACACTGATGTCTGGCGACCACCAAACTTTGTACTATTGACTAATCAATCTTATGATTAATTGCTTCAAAAAAGTTGGCTCTATACTTTTGTTTCATCATAAAAAATGGATGTAAGAACACGAGGAGAACGATCCAAAATAAAACTAGTACGTACATATGGGATGGTTTGGAATTGAAGTCAACCCCGCCTTCAACATTACTTTGGGTTGGGTGCACAGCACACTATCTAAAAAAATTGTAAGAAGATTATCAGACATTGATATGACCCCATCTAAAGTAACACGTTTCACCAAAGTAAATTAAAACACCGTGCCAACACACATTTAAGATATGAGATTCAGAACTATGAAACGTATTACATTTCTTTGTTACTTTAAGACCCAGTAAAATTTAATGCGCCCTATAACGAATACGTCCGCCCTTCCAAATAGCCATCGTAATAACATACATTACTATTTTTTATTATGCATTTCACTAGATTTCTACAATGGGGTGGTAGTAATAACGTAAAAATTTAATGCACAAATCTGTACTATGGAATTTATCATCGTAACCGGTTAACGTTGCCCTCGCGTGAGCAAAGGCGAAAATCTGAACAACTTGTTCGACATACTTACTGCACGTTAACGTGTTCGTGGATATGTTCATTTACAAGTCAATTGACGTTATATTACCTTATCAAGTTTACACACGTAGACTAATTTACCGCTACTTTATTGCTTTCAAATGTAAAGACACGAATATCCTCACTGTAATTGAACACACAAAAGGAGCCGCACATAAACTTTTCAGATATAATTTAAGATTTTCTAAAAAGGACAACAATTACGTTGAAGAAGAACTCCGGTACCTTCGTTTGATTGACACGCTCTTAACGGTCGTTTTCCGCCATGGTATCTCACCTCTGTCAGATGAACAAAAGGAAATTAATTCGCACCACTTGATATCCACTTAGTTTCAAAAATCATAACGTGGACGTCGTCTTGACCCCTGAGCTGTGAAATGCTCACCCTCTCTAAGGAGTGTTCCTCGTTCAAGGAAGAGTAATTAGATCCACATTTCTATGGAAGTGAGACTATCAAGTGAACAAGGATTTGCACTTTTCGTTTGCCCGGCGAAAAAGGACGAACGCCGCACCGCGCTAGGAAATTAAATGTTTCAAGTGTTTTCCAAATAGCGCAAACGAACGGAACGAACACAAACGAACAAACGAAACGAAAGGGGTGTTTAGCAATCGCAGTCGGATCAAATTGCAAAGAAAAACTTTCCATTATTTGAGCAAAGTCTGGCGGTGAACTTTTCCCCGGAGAGGATCAGGAAATGTTAGGATTTAAAATCAAGTGTTCTATTCTAATGAAGATTGATGTAGGGCAAGGTGAAGTTCGTTGTTCGTTTTTACGTGAGACAACAACAACAACAATACCAACCACACAAAACAAAAAAAAACGAAGAGGGAAGGAACTGAAAATATTCGGACAATAAATGAACGAGAGAACGGAAGAAAAATGGCCAGAAATTATGGTAGTTTGAAGGTGTCTCCAGGAACCTTCGGTGGTAATAAAGTTAAGTGACCAAATGATTTATGGATACCAGAAGGCAGAGTTAATTCATTCTGGAGGGTTCGAATCTCCTGAAAGGTTTCCCCCAAATAGACGCAATGAATCATTTCCAGTGAATTGGTCAGATTCTTCTTTTTTTTTCTATGGAAGAAAGTTCACAACTTTGATATATAAGTTTTGCTGTAAATTAGAAATTTACACATACAACAATAAATGGGAGAAAATTCTATAAGAAAAAATAAAAGTGCTCGGTCAGGGTCGGAAGTTATCAATAAAGTGGAGGCCATGGACCGATTGTGAAGTCATGGAGATAAGATGGTTCGTGGATTTTATAGTAATTGGTATTGTAATGGCCATTTGTTCGCTCTATTGACTTGCCTAACTGCCTTAAATGACTATAAAACGTTTTATAACACAAAAAGAATATTAAGAATATTATTTAGTAGAGTCGTTACATGGTTTTAGTGTAGGAGGCTTTAAGGTAAATTGTTATTTAGAAAGATGGGGGGTTTTGAGTGCTAAATAGTTCGTGGAGAGTCAATACATCGCTATCCATAGTTTGATTGAAGGTAATGACAATAGACAACGAGCCACAGAGATGGCAACAAGGTCTCGACTCAAGGTCCGAAAGAGTCGAAAAATTGCAATGCGAAGTCGCACTTGGCAGGACCCCATCCAAGACGACCGTGGCAAAACGTTTATTTAAGCGATCGAACAGCAGACGGATTCTTATTATATATGATAGCAAAAGAGTGAGTAGAAAATAATTCCTGTAAAGAGGAAAGGCAAAAAAGAGGGATTGTCATCTAAGTGCAATAACTGGAGGAAGGATAAACTGTAGGGATTATGAACAACATTATTTCGATGTTGCATAATCCACAGAAGGTAAGCCAAAACCTTTGGATGCACTGGAAACAATCAACTGATAGTTGGTCACAAAAATGCACATCAGCTGCCGGCTGCCTCTGTCTCTAAACTCATCTGCTGTTGTTATCGAAAGCACGTCTCATTTTACCAAAGAGTTGTTAAAGTGATATAAACCTTGTAATTTCTCAAAAACAGCCCACGTGATATGTTAGCTTAAAGTTTTATGTTAAACTAGCAAAAACTCGCGTACGCCTTTTAATAAAAAAACTTATGTGTCCGGGATAGGAAAGACGTATAATGAAAAAAAATAACAAATCTGCAAGACGTAATTTTAGGTACATAACTCGACTATAGAATAATCTCTCACAGTCAGTATTTCCGAACTCCTACAACATCCTAGAGTTCAAACGCAGCGTTAATCCCGACCTTTTCCAACATGTCCAAGAAAATACTGAATCTTCCCGTGAAAGTCCCATCGCAATCGGATTAGCCGTTGTTGGTAGATAGGTAGGTTGTTTTTATATACTGGCTGGAGCAATAAAAACCTTACATTCAAAATTATTTTTTACTTTTTAGTTAATTTTAAAATAAAAGCGTATTTTTTAGTTTTTTTAAACTATATTTTTTATTTTCTACTTTTTAGTCTATTATACTCGTATGTTTTCCACCATTTTGTAGTGACCATCATATTAGATTTAAAATGACGGCACACCGCTTACTGCACTGTTTTCGCTTTCATTTGATGCCCATACCGAAGAATAATCCGCCATTTTGTGTTGGCCAGCATTTTGAATTTTGAATGACCCCACATAACTAATTGTATTCTACGTGTCTTATCCTTTCATTTGATATCCATGTCGGGGGGTCAGGGAACACAATTGCAAAATTCGGCCGCCATATTGGAACCGCCTTCTTGATTTTTTTTAAAAATGGTCAGATTGCATTGTCACGCGAACTATACATTATGTGCAAAATTTGTAGTTGACCGGTTATATGGAAGTGGGTAAAAATCAAGTTGCAAGGTTCAAGTTTTCGGTCTAATCCGGTAGTCGAACACGGTAGTCGGGCCCGATAATCGGTTCCGATAGTCGGATCAGAGTAAAAACGTAAAATATGCCCAAGAAAAGATTGAATCTTCCAGTGAAAGTTCCATCGCAATCGGATTAGCCGTTTCCGAGATTAGCCCGGACAAACAGACAGACACACAGACATACAGGCAGACAAAAATTTTAAAAATACTTGATTTTGTTTTAATATCATGTAAATAACCATATGAATTAAGAAAATTACAATTATTTTGAAATCACAGACAGACACTCCAATTATATTTATATAGAAGATTAATTAACTATTAAATAAGTGGTGGGCAAAATAGTACCGTCGCCTCCTAGTGGTGCCCGCTGGATAACCCACTAAGGACGGTAGTAGCGAGTATGGAACGTCATATTCCCCCATACTAGCGACGAATTAGCAACTCATCCTGGCATTACAGAGTCTCGGATTGGATTAACTCCGAATATCGAATCAAGCACCACAATTTACGGACTTTTTCGTGGAATGTAAGGACGCTTTATGGTCCTGGCAAACTAAAAGTTCTACTAGACAAATTACATAAATATGAAGGTGATTTAACAGGAGTTGAAGAGAGCACAGCATCAAGAGCGCTATGGAAAAAGTGGTAAGATATGCAGGAACAAGTCGGTTCAAGACATAAGTAGCATAGCAACAGGGCTACTGGCACAAGTTCAGGTTTGTGTCTCGGCTAAAGCCTTTTAGGGATGTGGTGGTTGGCTCGGGTGTGAAATTTATTTGGAGCAAGAACCTGTGTGTTGAGCTTGCAGTGAGCTTTGGGCGTTAGCGCCACCTGTGTGAAATTAGTTGAACTTCGCTGCGGTGGGTAAGTGTGTTTTGAGTGGGGTTTCATTCTTGGAGGGGTCTTAGGTGAGACTTGGTTGGGGGATCTTCTGGGGAATTTGATCCAGGTTCCAATTCTTGGCTGTGACGAAGAAGAAGATACACGAACTCTAGCTACAAGAAATTAGTGCCTTCAACCTAGACCAGAAGTAATTAATACAAGTACGTCTATTCTTATTACCTAGAACTAGAACAGTTTTTATTCGTGCTGGAAAGTTTCTCCAGCATTTAAGTAAGGAGCTTCATATATAGGCGAAATAATGGAACTTCGAACACTGGTCATCAAAAGACTAGTAAAAATTTTTGTAATATCAACTACCAAGGGAATCCGGAGAATGCCGGCTAGAGCTGTCCTGCAAAATTTTTTAGAAAATAAGGTTCTTTATGTGAAGGATTAGAGCGCAAAAGTATTCCCCTCTGCATCATCCACTATTTTACCCTCAGAGCAATGTCGAGCAGCAACTTCTACACAGAAAAGAGAGAAATCTGGATGAATGGGAAAACGAAGGACTGGTGAAGTCGTCGTCGACCAACCTTTAAAGGCTGTTATGGAATCAGAGCACTGGAATATATTTATCTACACATTCGCATGGATTTGACCTACATATATCGTTGTGCATGCATTAACTCCGTTCGTGGTAGTAGCCCTTTCGATATTAGACGCAAATTCCCAAAAAAGGAACTTATTTAGCATCGAAATTTTTCTCAGTGTCCCTGAAAAGTGTTGGTATCGCGCTTCCAGTAGTACGTTGTAAGTTGCGCTGGAAGTTAAATTGGAAGTCAATGATTTTCTTTGTCGATTTGAGTAGGAGAGAAGTTAAGCTGATTTGGCGGTATTTTTTATATGAAAGACTAGAGATCAGAATTAAGGCTCTCTGCACTGTCGATGTCTTCTCTTTTTGGAGTGTAACGACGAACATAGAGCTTGTTTGGCGAGAAGAAAAAAATTGCCTTACCTCCCTCTACAAACCAGTATAGTATGTCATCGTATAAAGTTCTTTTGAAAATGGATAAAAGCAGAAGAAGATATATTTCTTAGCCACCTTGAAGCAGATCTTTAAAGATACTATCCCCTCCTGCATGTTCAAATCCACTAGTAGAGGCCAATCTTGTCTTATTTGGAGTGAATGTGCATCCGCAGAGCTTCTAAATGTATTTATTGCTTCTAAGTCGAAATCCGCTTGCTCTAGAGTGTTTAAATTAAGACGGGGTGCCGTGCTTGGAAAGTCGGGGTATAATGGTTACCCTAGGGGATTTTCCTGGCTCGGTGATAGGTTGATTGATGAGCTGACAGATGATTTTGATCTAGTTTCAAGGTCATGAGGTAGTTTCAGGGGTCAAATTTCCCAGGCTCAAGTAACCCAATACCTACTAATGTCTTTTTTCACCAGGCGGTATTGCGGTTACTATTCAAAATAACTAATTTTTATTGGTCGTTATGATAGTGAGTTTAAGTCCGTTCTTTTCATTGCTCTTAATAATAACTCAGAAAGCTATTGTAATTTTCGCTGCTAAGTGTCCACCGCTAGATATTTACGAAAAGAAAATTGAGCCCTTCACAAAGTATAAAATATGCTATGCTGATATTGCTTCTCTCAAACTTTCGTCCACACTATCTACTTGCATTTTCGTTTTGATATCTTTACGTTTCCCAACGCCAAACAAGCAACTTCAGTCGATACCTTCTCGTCTCATAAAAAATTTCAGAAGTTCGGGTTTCCACGAAAATTGTGAAAGAAATGAATTAGGATCAAACATTTTTTTTAATTTTTTTTAGCAGTTGGTGATGAGTGCTAATCGAAGAATTACTTTTATTAAAAAAGAATTAATACTGATTATGATAAGTCTATTGTCGGTCCAAGGACAGATTTCGAATAAATTGACAGAATTTTGTCCTTTAACGACCATCATAATTCCTAAGCACTCAAAAGAATTACAAAGGAATCGAAAGGATGTAAATTGGCAATTCATTAAAGCTCTTTCAGCAAAGATTATACAACGCACAAAATATCATCTGCTTTCAAAATATCGACCAAGGAAAAAAAAGAAATTCAATGAATGTCTAGAAAATAAAAATCATTTATCACAGATTCTTAGGCCATGAGATGTCATTAATCATTTTTTATTGTTGCTCATTTCTGGTGAACAAATTATTTTTCATAAGTAATATTTTTTCATCCCCTCTCCAAGGATTTAATAGATTTTTTGTTAATAAGTTTTCGGTGTGGTTATACAACTGTATAAAATCATTATCTCTGGCAAAATGTTTACTTAACATAGTTTAAAGTTTCGAATATTCTCTGTTGGTTGTGCTCAACAAATCTCTCGCTTTAATAATTTTCTTAATAGCACAGCCCGCCGCTCCCTCAAACGTACCGCTGAAACCCTTGTAATTCTAATATCACATGTTTATGCATTAATCATAATAAGAACCAGTTTCGCTAGAGGATTTGAAAGGCATGGCAGACACTAGAAGTTCATTTAAAACCCAAAGTGATGAACCCTCTCTGACGATTTCCAGGGGTTGCACGACTACAGCCCCCGGTGGTAGTAGGTAAGAGCTTCAACTTTATGAAATTCAGACAGAAGAATAAGACCGAAACCAAGAAATAGAAGAAGAAGAAGATACCAGCTAAAATCTACCTAAAATTCATGATGGTGTCTCCCTAGTGTGCGCTCCAACTGTGCTCAAGTTCAGTTAGATCTTCCTTAACCCAGAATCCAAGGTTATCTCATGGAATATTCAAGAGGGTTCCGAACATGTTTTTTTTTTGCTTTTAAGATTTCAACCGAACGCATCTTACGTACGTATGCTTTTTGCTACATACATATATAGAGAGAGCATAAGACTCTCGGCATTTTCATACGCTTTAATAAGAGAGCAACTCAGGTACAGGTAGGTACAGATAGAGAGGAGGTGTGGATTTTCACCTAGATATCTGCATGTGGTATCCGTGTATATACGACAGAACCACTATCGTTTATTTGGTTGCTTTATGGTAAGCAATTCCAGTTTACGACTTTATCAAAAGTACCCCCCATCAGCCTCAAGTGGCAGGCACTTGTGTGACTATTAGGCAAATTTCAAATTCTAACAACAGCCGTTTGAAAAGGATGAAGGATATCTCATATTTTCTGAGATATTCATCTTGAAATGATGTTACATAGCATCACAGAAGTCCTTGATTCTGGAGGGTATGACAACGTGAGCAGGTGATTATTATCCTCCCGCCCTCCAATACTCTGTGCGCGAGCTCACTTCTGAACGGCAGATTGAATTGCTTTGAAGGATCTGATGACTACTGGCACTCCCACCGCCATGTTTTTTGTTTCTTTTATTTCTTTTCACTGTGCGACAAATAACAAAAAAAATGCTATCAAAAGATTTTAAATTAACAAAAAGACTTGCACGGGATCAAAGGCAGACGGTGCACTTTTAGTGTTAATGAACTTCGCAAATTACCCCAAGCTTAACTCATGCTCAGGTGTTTTCATACAAACATTGATTTTTTTCCCCAAAATTCCCGGATCTTGTAGACGAGTTATTTGAATTGCTGGAAAAGGTGAGAGCGCTTCTCAACTGCAGCACATACTCTTGCAGGAGTGCTCGCTTGAAAATAGAAAAGGTGTAAAGTAGTAAATAAAGATTACTTCAGAAGCCACTGAATTTGCTTGTTGACTACACTCAACAGGTAAAAAAAAAGAGAGAAAGACTTTCCTAGAACTCAATGCTAAATTTTAACAATCTTGACCAGCTTAAACACTTTCTTTGAAAGCAAGATCCAGGAATCGTGTCTATGCTATATAGGAAAGATTTTGCTCTTGAAAAGAAAAGCTCTAAAATACGATTTCAAAACAAAATGGATTCATTTCTTAGCAGATCACAATAATATTTATGGCCCTTCGCAGACTTGTCCATAATTTCAAACCGGTTTTAATATGAGTTCAATAGTACACTCGGAACTCACTTTTCTCCATCATTTTCGTGTAACGATTGTAATGCCTATGGAATAGTGTGGGGTGCAAGCACAGCGAAGCAGCTTGGCCCAGAACGAAAACATACTTGTGTTAGTGTAATGGACGGTGAAACCAGAAAATGTTTGGGTGAACAAATGATGGAAAATTATGGAAGAAAAACTGTCTTCCCTGCGACCCCTTGCCTATAAAAGCGGTTTTTGTTTTGATGTTATGGACAAGTGTGCGGAAGGCCTATTACCATCTTTTGTTTTGAATATACTCGTAATACTATGAGGAGACAAGAAAGATACTGTTCGACCCACAGCGAACGACATAAAACATTCCTAAAAAAGAAATAATAATAAAGTTATAAACAATATTAATAACACTAAATAGCATACATAAATACAATATATTAAAATAAGTATACATGAAGTCTGAATGAATTAACACTAAAATTACCTATATATAAATTAACATACATGAATTATAAATAAGTACATACAAATAAATGAATCTAAAGGGTACAAATAACAACATTTTTTAAACCTTATAAATTTACTTAAAACTAAGATAGCAGCTACGAATCTGAAAAAAGAAACA
Source organism: Thereva nobilitata (assembly GCA_963855945.1). NCBI lineage: Eukaryota > Metazoa > Arthropoda > Insecta > Diptera > Therevidae > Thereva > Thereva nobilitata. The sequence continues at coordinate 179,086,653 of OY979695.1, forward strand.
ATTATTAAACCTGGCACAAATAAAAATTGTGATACATTCATACTCACCTGCTCATATGATGAAATATACCTAAAAGGAAATTAGAATTAGTAGTCTATACAATTAGAAACAAGGATACTATACTTACCTGTTTACAATCAGGACTTCAAATCTGAAAAGAGGAAAATTACTTGAATAAAAATCTTACCATAACATAGATTTTACTTACGTTTTCATAATAGAACCTAGAAAGAAATACGGACCTGAATTAATAAGACAAGCAATAATTTGATTTGAAGTTCAACCCCCAATAAATATGGAACAAATCGAGCCTCAAATGCAACATAAGAATTTGCATGCAGAAATAACAACAACAACCTGTCAAACTAAAACTTGAACAAAAAACACTAAATAACATGAATTAACAACATATCATGCAACATAACATTAAAGCACATCACAATTAACATGTAGCATACTCTAAAATGTACATAATTCCACAAATAAAAGTAAAATTAGCACATAAACAAACATAAACAACATAACCTACCTTTGTGAATATTTTATCACCACACCAAGAAAAATCATAAAAAACACATAATTCTTAGATAAGAACTTAACACAACCACTGAAACGTCACTTGAGCACAAAACACGGACCCGAATTCGGCGATTCAGGTGTAAATACGCGAAATTAACCGCGACGTCGCGAACAACTTATAATAGCGCGGAACTGTCAAAACTTTGTGTGCATATATACTATGATACATCAAATTGACGTAGATTTGATGAGCTTTTTGTTGGTGGTGCCAGAATGGCAAAATTATGTGGAAATAAAAAGTTATTTAAATAATTATGTTTTTGCATAAGAGTATGCAAGAGGGAGAGAGAAGTACAAGGAGCAGGAAATGAGCGAGATGGAAATAATTCCACAAAATGGAGGATGTAAATTGGCTCTCGCCATTTTTGTTGTGAAAATATTAAATTTATAAAAACGTAAATATCGCTTGCAAATTCATGTGCACATATTGCGGAAAAATCATATATGAATTCTTATGATCTAATTATGCTGTCCAAGCAAGCATATGACTTGAATTATGGACAAACATCAAATTTTCATATGCCGACAGTGCAGTTCGGCAACTTCCGCCTTTTTCGAGCCTATATAAACAGAGCATCAGCAAGGCTCGTCCTCTCTCTTTTCTTGGCAGCTTTCGAAGGACTTTCAACGGAAGATCATGGTATGCTTTCAGCTAGTGTGATCTCTCACGTGTTAGTTCAGCTGAAAGACATCTTGGGTAAGTAACATAAAAAATACAACAACAAACAGTAGAGAACCAAAAACATGCCTTAAGGTTAAACTTGGTTATAATTATGCGTTTGCATCATATTAATAATACAAAAATTACAACAAATAGTAGAGAACCAAAAACATGCCTTAAGGTTAAACTTGGTTCTATATATGCGTTTGCAACTTACAATCAGAAAAAACTCATCGCGGGAATCATCAGCGCAACTAACACCGTGACATCACATGACGGCTAACTTTTTTTTTACATTTTTATTTTTTGAATAAAATTTTATATATTTATTTGAATAAAACAAAACAAGTTTGAATTATCAACCGAACGTTCTTTTTCTTTACTACCCAACTCCTCAATTTGTATTTCAGAGGTAGAAAATTTGGGCCTGGGTATTAATCGTAAGTTGATATGCTTTATCACGTATGCGATTAAACAGATACATAGGCAGTGGCGGATTTCCATATTTGGCGCGCTAAACAATTTTCGGAGTTCGCCCCCACCCCCTCCACCTTAGATTTTTTAAAAACATTTTATTTTGAAAGGCCGTTCTGCACTCGCATTTGCGACCGATATACAAACAAACATTCGCAAAGCGAGTTTGGGAAAACCTCTTGCATTTCACTATCTTTTATTGCAATAATTTACCGGGGCGCATGTGTTGCTTATAAAAATTGGCATTATCGCAGTGGGTTTTGAAATGCAAACACTCGTCAACAAAAGACTCTTCTAAATCTTTCGAATACAGAGTACGCAATTTTTCTGCTCTTTCGCGAATTTCTTGAGGATTCAATCGTCGGAGTTCTAACAAAACAAAATATTTTTCATGAATATGTTCATACGCTTCACCCCTACGTTACAATTCGCATATCAGTTTGTCTAAAATCACGTAAAATGTATTAAATTTAAAATCCTGCCTAGCTATAAAAACACCTTCATTATCATGGGTTTCGTGGAATGGAACTGTTCTCATTCTTTTTCGAGAGACATTTGCTTGGTAGGTACTCCTTAAGCTAGGCAATTTGTAGCGATTTCTTTTCGTACGAATCGAATTCATCTCGCATAGACTTCAAAAAGTCACTCAAACTTTTGACCAGTTCGCACACTTCAGCTGTGTTCATATCGACTACTTGGAATAATTTATTAACTTTGTTTAATCGTTCCAGAATAGAGTTCCAAACGCACAGCATAAAAGCTGTTTCTAATTTATGCAATTTGTCAATAAGACCTTTCTCTTCACACATCGTTTCTGGTCTCTCATTCGGATCGACTTGCAAGCCTTCTAATGCATCTACTACTTTAGAGATAGTCTAAGAGCTGGAGACAAAAAAGTGCTTTCATCTTTGATGTGGGCAAACTCGATTGCAACTCATTCTATTACTAAACGGGATTATATGTCCGAGCTCTCCGACACTTTTAGTGGTGCAGGACAAAGTTATGAAGGGTAAAAGAAGTCATCTTCTTATTAAAAAAATGTCATCGATGTTGCGCATGAAAATTTGTAGGATGGAAGACTATAAGCTACTTAATATAAATTCCAAGTCTCCGACAGCTTGGTTGGTGCCAAATGGGTGGCTGACAGGGCTCAAGTTGCGAAAATGTTTGCAAAAAAATCATAACGGATGAGCTTTCCATTATCAGACATGTAATATAATGAAAAAAAATGACATTTCTGGCAATTGCCTGGCCCCTGCGTTCTCATCTGCAATGTCACTGACCCTATTTGGGTGGCCATTTTGAATTTCGGTTATATTTCGGCGGCCATTTTGAATTTCGAAAATCGGACTTCAACGTGCATGAAGGAGACCCCCCACGGACCTTCATACAAAATTTTGAAGCTCAGCGATGACTGGTAATTCAGCTGCAGAACTTCCAACCAAATTTAGAGAATGCGCTGAACAAGGAACGAAATCTATCAAATCATTAATAGCTTTTATAAGCGCTTGCAATCCTGCATATACTCCAGCCATGTTGAAAGCATTATGGTACGATTGACCTCGGCAATCAGATATATCAATCCCATATGATCGCAGCACTTCCGGGGCAGCTCCTAACTCCTAACTCTCTGTCATGGTAGTATCGGATGGGAGTCGGTTCAATAAAACCGCGTTTTAACGTTGAAAGTTCTTCCAATCTTCTCTCTACCACTATCTTTTAGACTAGAACTTTCTGTACGACAGTGCACTAAATGAAACCGCCGACAGTATGCTTTACTTTTGAGCGCTAGTCTTTCACAGAAAAAGAAACTCTCACATGCATTCCAGGCTTCGGTGCTTACCAACGCAGTAAAATCGTATTGGAGAGGGACGACAATTACGGAGACTTCCTGTTTAAAAAAACTTTACCGGCGAAAGTCGTCGAACAGAAGTATGTATATGACAGACAAGTAAAAAGAAATGTTTTAGGGCTGGGAGAACCGGAAAGACAAAGTTACTATGCCGCTGCACGGAATCGAACCCAACCCCGTACGATAGCAGTTGGGTGTTTTATTTCCTAGACTATCAAGACAAGCTTCAGCGTTAAACATTGACCCAAAACTTGACTGGATGATGATTAAATTGATGAATTTAAAAAGTCTTGTCAATTTATTTGTGTTAGCATAGCTTCAAACTCTTAAGATTTCAAACAAAAAAAAACTACATAATTCCTTAACTACTAAATCAAATATAAAGTTTTCCTCTAAAACTAAATCAATCACCTCCAGGCGTGAATATCTCAAGATAATATCCATCTTCCAGACAATCAGAAATGAGAACTGTCCACAAGATGAATACCGACTCTTAAGACAGAAACTGAAAATCCCTGAAAATCTTCCACTTTACTTCCATCTTAAAATACGCCCTCGAGACATTTGCCGGCTTCATTCTTGAGATTTTCGTACAATTATGCAAATATCACCCCCCACCGAAATATGCTAAGCAATGCAAAATGCATTTCATTGAGAGTCCCTCAGTCCCACTGGCAACGCTCTGTTCGCCAAAGCAATGGGACTTCTGTGTAATGATAATTCCCGTCGTCTTGTTAACAAAAAGTCCTGCAAGTCCTGCATTTACGGTGCTAAAGAGAATAATTAAACTCGTAAATTTCTGCCTTCGCCCCCCTCCCCCGGCACAGGTACGGCTATATGTGCATGTGAGAATGTCATAACAGCGGGGTATCGGTGCACAGTGCAACGGCAATTAGCCACAAAATTAAGAGAACAGGTGCTGCACACGTTCGTGTTACTTTTTACCTACACATTTATTCGGTGGCAGCGGTAGGAGCGTGCAGTACCTGTTAAAGGGTGTGCTACCTGGAAATGCAGTTGCTGAAATATCCAGTAACTTTTTGGGGGTATTTTTGTTTTATCGCGATAATAATTTCAGTGTTAAAATACATAAATAAAGTAAATGAGCAAGTAGTCCTCCATTGGCCCGGCCCTTACCTTATGGCAGCGCTGCAATAATGCTTAAAACTTCTTACGACTTTTCGGTACTATTATAGTTTTGGTATTAATTGCTTTTAAGCTGCTCCATTCTTGGCAAAGAAATTAATTGGATGGCATGATTTAGATTAAGAACGGATTGCATATTTTCGGATTAATTTATTTTAGCTGAGAACATTTCTGGACGAAATAATTTCGCACTTTCAGAAATTATTTATTGCGTTACTTAAAACAAGTTTTTGCCTCGTATAAAAGGATAGGTAATTTTTAAAATATATGTAGTTTCTTAAAGAAGTCAACTTATTAAACTTAATTCTATTGAAATTATCTCTTGCACTACATAATTAACCTACTTCACTTTTTTAACTATTACTACGCTAGGAACTCTAGACTACTTAAAAAATTTAGTACTTCATCAAACTTTTTCAATTTCTTGTTAGGAAGACTTTTAATGTCTTTATTCTGACTCTGGAAATAGCCATTTTCAATGCCTATAAAATTTATCTTATCGTTTTCATAGTGAATCACAAAATATATTAAAATAGCAGACAAGGCTAATTTGTCAAGAACCACGAATATTTGGCCAGCCGCAAAATTTTGTTGATCAGTGAGAAGAATTCAGGAGTTTCTACTCGCTCCCTTATTCGGGGGTACATCGACATCTCCAAGGCTTTTAATAGGTATGGTATCCTGGGGCTCAATTCTGGTTCGGTGTAGTGAAAACGTGAAAAAAAAAGTTTACACTTGACGTTTTACACACCTTTTTTCACTTTTGCACTGAACTGAACCTGAAAAAGCAATTCGCGTTGTAGTGTAGGCTCCCATGACAGAAAAGCTACCCCATAGAACACCACAAAATTATAAAGTGAGAATGGCTGAAAAACATGTAAAAAACATGTTACGCCCGCCAGACTAGTAAAAATTTGTTAATTGTTATTTTTTGTGAATTTTTGAATTTATCTAAAAAAATGTTTTTTTTTCCAAAACACCTCCTTGAAATTTATTCAATTTGTAGTAAATAATGAACCATTTTTGAAAAAAGTTGTCTGGCTGACAATTTTTGTTAATTAACTTCTGACAGACCTTTTGTTATAAATTATTTTTTTTATAAAAATGCCCCACATAACACCTCCTTGATTTTTTTTAAAATAAAATTTAAGAGCTCTTCTATCTATTACAACTTGTCTGGGCTGACAATTTTCGTTAATAAAGACTGAGACTGAGACTGTCAGATTGAGTTTTGAATGCGCAGCATCAATACATAGTAAAAAAACAATTTTTTGATGTAAATACCATTTGCACCCTGCCCAAGTCCCCCCAAAACCCCTAACACGAGATTGGTTAGTTTAAAAGCTTATATACCAAACGGCAGAAAGTTGGGACGACACGATTTTTTCAAGTGCCAGCTCCCCTACTAAAAGGAAGAAAGTCATCACTTCTCTTACCGCGCTTGAGCAGTTAACTTCATTTTGTTTACATATAGTATGCTGTTTCCACACGGACGTACACACGACAGACAGAAGTCGTCTGCAATCGTCAATTCTCTTTTGGTGTTCGGTGAAAAATCGTATGAGCTTCTACATGAGGGAACAACTTGCAGGCAACAAATCATTTGTTATTGTTTTAGACATTCTCTTTGCGAGCAAAAGGGAATTTCAGAAAAAACAACAACAATGCAGGAGCTGTCAAAGTGTTCGATCAAAAATCTGCCGAAAATATCGTTCAAATTTGTGTGCCCTCCCCATCGTCCTCTCTCACCCTCTTCTTCATAAACCACTTTGCAGCCGACTCTTGTCGTGTCGTGTTTACGCTCGTGTAGAATCAGCCATAGCGTGCCATATTAGCGGGAGTCTCGGGTATCGGTCTCTTCCACGACTCTTCAGCAGTTTTGAAAGAATTCACCGTCATAGATCGTCCACTAGATTCACCATAACTTAACTTGTTTGTTTGAAATATTGGTATTTTTTAAGAATAAAAATAAATAAGCGAACGAAAATTCTTAGGGGGGTAATTACCCAAGTACCCCCCTGAAACCGCTACTGGAAGAGATACGGAAGAGATGCGTTTGCAGGTTTCGATTCTTAGATCAACGACAACAGCAACCGCAAGGCCAACTGAACGAAAACTCCTCATGTCCCTCCAGTACTAGAAGGACATCAAGGACCGCATCCTCCACCAGCCTCACATCGACCAACAGGATTACATGTCTAGTCCCATAAGCCTTCAGGAACTCATGGACCGCTCTCTCACGGACAAAGCCCGCATCCACGACAAGATTCACACGGGCCTTAGCATTCACCCACTTGATTATGGTCAAGAATTCGCCTCACAAAATTCCAGCTGATCATTTCAACAACATCCTCCTGGTTCTCTGCCTGGTAAACCTGAAGAAAACACCTCACCAAATTCAGTGAAATACCTCAGCTGGAAGGAGGTTATGCGTGGAGCCAAGTAGGCAGTATGGTATTCAAATAGGCTGAGAATATTATCTTGTTAAGTCCAAGTAGGCTAGGCAATATTTCCAGCCTATATAAAGACCTCAAGGAGTTTCACTAAACACGATACAGTAGGAGGCATGCCCGAGAATATCATTGTGCTCGCAGATGTCCAATTGGGTATCAACTTACAGTATTTTTTATGTAAAAAAAATGCATCTCCTTTATTTTTATTTCCTGTTCTTCCATTTGTAATAAACTACTTTTCCTGTTAAATAAAAATATTTCAATTATATTTAAGTTTTAATCCGTATCATCCTTTCTACGAGTCCTTCCTGTGAATTTTTCAGTGTAGCTTAGTTATCCAGGGTTAAGATGGCATTAGCTTCAAATGTGCACTACTTAATCTGGACACAATATTCACAAAGGACTGGAAAATAGGGGCTTTAAACGTAAGAGCTTCGGTGACATAACGACAAAAAAGCTTTCGCAATCCCATTCATAAAATTATACATCCGAGGCTTATCAGGGATTGTTGCAGATACTAGAGCGCAAGGACTTCACCTCTACTACCACCATTCATTATCCATTTTGATATTCATAAATTAAAGCTTTACCGGTATTTATACAAATGGGAAAAGGGTGCATGAAAGGGTGCAAAATCTTATTCTACCAGGGTGGGAAAAAAATCTGAACTCCTGTTAAGGATGAAAGAAGAAGCTTTCGGAAAAGATTGAAATCATCTTCCGTGGTTTTCCTGTCATAGCTTATCTCCTTGTGAGCTATGCAACCAGTCTAGATAACCTGTAGACCTGCACTTGTTCCGGGTTCTGTCTAGGGTTGTAGGGTTTATCGACCACGTAATATGAAAAAAAAATAAGATCAAAGGTTGTGTGAATGTAAAATTCATGGGATGGGGATGGAGCACTGAAATATTCAAAGTCCAATAAAGTAAAGTGCTTAAATAAATTTGTGAAGAAGAGTGTATTTTTTATGTCATTAGAACAAGGAAAAGGATGAAAGGACATTGGAAAGGAGTTTTGGAGACATTGAATAGTCGGAATGGTTATTAGCTTTTCTCGAAGTACTTCTGAATGTAATGTAGAGTTTACATGAAGAGCATTCCTCGACAGTTTCGTGACACGCTATAATAATATTGCTGGAAATAATTAAGTCCCACCCATTAAAGTTAATAGCACCTAATCATTCCATATCACCAGCAATGCAGTAGAAAAACTTGGTACAAAGTTTCATTAATTACCCGAATTGTCCTCTTTCGCTATCATCCTGTTGCACACTTTTTATCCATGTGTAAAATTATATCCAAGTTAAATGTCTGCTTGCCCCCCGGGTGGCCGTAAACTGGGAAAAAATGTACGGGTCAGACAGGAGGCACTATCTGCTGGGTCATATAATTTTCCGCTTTTGTGTTCATCTTAGCTTCATATCAGAAATTAGCATAATGTAGAGATAAGAAGCTGTGAGTAAAAAGCAGAATTCTGCATAATGCAGTCGTAAGAGACCGAAAATTTATTACACCATTGGGGTATGGAGAAAAAAAAGCAACCCTGTGGAGTTTGTAGTACCTTAAGATACGGAACGTGTATGGTGTGTGCCATCTACGCCTTCGAAGATAAAAATAGTCGAGCACTGTCACGAACAAAGTTAGATATGAGAATTTTCGTGGTGTGTTTTTTTCTTCTCATCTGCTTTCGTTTGCCATAACCCTCTGCTGTGTCAGTATTTTTTTCCACCCCGGTTTTTTTCATACAGAGTATATACGTGCGGTAGCAGCTTACAGAATTGAGTACTAGAGGGAAAAGGAAAAAACCGCATCTTATTTTGACATATCTGGGAAACACATTCCTGCAATTTTGTATTTTTTCCCTGCTCCTTTTTTTTGTGTCCTTTGCTAAGGAAGGACGGGAGGAAGTGGTGGTATTGTGAAAAAGTTCACAGTTCTTTGGCATATATACAGAAAGTTCATCATACTCGGGGAAATATACTCACGTCGAAAATTGTTTTGTTACCGAAAAATTATTTTCCTGTACATTGATGCGACTCTTGGTTTCACCCCAACCTACACCCCCCATTTACCACCCCTATCAAGTTCGAATGTTCACTGAGGCATTTTCTGGCAAATTTTGTGTGAATCTAAGCAATTTCGCCGACGAGCTCGAACTTTCTGAGCCAAAAGATGAAGTTCGGGTAACTATAGTTTCCACTATAACAAAGCAAGTTAGACTGCTATAGTCTCGAATGTCTCTGCTAGAGATCTCTTAGTAGGTGGCAACTAGGCAATAACAGGGCACCCCCATTTTGTCGGGAATTCGTTGAGTGACGAAAATTCCTTAAACATTGTACGCTATAACACATTTGCCGAACAAGTTTCGTTCAATCAAGCCAACAACTTCACCACCAAACCAAGTCTTCTTCCTTTTTGTCCCAAAATCCCAAATCCTTCGACCCATATATATACACGTTTGTCCTTTAAAAACTTCATTCCTTTAAGTTCTGCCATCAAAGCCGGACCTGCTATGGCAGTCGAAGTTTCACATTTTAAAGTGTTGCTAAATTCGCCCCTTGTCGTTTATGAGTTTGTTTACTACTTCACCCTGTGTTTGCCAGGGTTCGGAAACTTTTCTCAAAATTATTGAGAAAGTTCCGGTATTCCCTACGTCTTATGGAAGTTTGAACGGTTTTATGTACTTTTACTCTATAATTAGTAAAATTGCTCTTAATTATGTTGACTGAAGTCTTTTAACAAATTCGACTAAAATTTCTAAATGAGGGAATGAAAGCACACTTGGCGGTTCTCGAGGCTTAAGCTGATTGGATGGTTGGAATGTTTTAGTAAAACCTTTTCAAAGAACAGTTTTACCTTCTGGGGTCTTCCTAACTAAAGGGAATTACGCAGGTAAGTAGAACCAATACTGATGGTACACGATTGTTGAAAATTTCAAGGCTTTTATTTATAATCTGAAACTTTAGAGATGTTCTACTAATTAACTTATGTTTGTGAAATCCTTGTTTTCTGGTTTAAAATTGAAGATAATAGAAGTGTTAACGAAGGTAAATATAATTGAAAAAAAAGCTGTAACAAACAAATTAACAGCACTTAAAATAACTATTTGAAATATTCTTTACATTTTATTATACAAATACAAATCATTTACGCAAAGCATGAGCACTACAAAAAAATTCTTTTGAGAAATAACCATTTTTATATTTCAGAAAAAAATTTTGATTATCGGACATAAATCTTTATTCTATCAAAAAATAAATATATCCCTCAAGAATTTCCTTTCCTGAAATATATATAAACAAATAAAAAGCTACCCTAAAAGTATGCAGAATTAAATAAAAATAGCATTTGCTTTAAAACATTTCCTAAAAGTATGCAGAAATAAATAACCGGTACACCGAGGCGCTAAGTCATTATTAGAAAACATCGGATGACTGTTCCATAGTCTGATAACGTGAATTACGATTTCTTTTCTTCAAAATTTCAATGATCACAATTCGATATTTGTAATTTCGGAGAATAGGAAAAAGAGTTTATTTAAAATAAGTATTCAGGCTTGTGATATACAATCAATTAAGTATATAATTTTTCCCAAGAGTAAAACATAAGTGTGGAGGCCAGCGAGATCGGCTGGTATGAGCGGGATCAATCCGATAAAATAAAGAGGATTGTTGAGGAGCATAAAAAACGGCCGGTACAAAATCAAGCCAGCCCTTCCTAGTAGCGGGAGGGACAGAAAAGGCTTCGATCCTCTCCAAAAGAGAAGATAGAGCGGAGGCAAAAACGGTTAAAACTTCCCAAGGACCCCCCGCGAAAAAACCTGCCACATCCGGGCCCAACAAGGTTACTGAGAGAGGTTATCAGAGATCAACTGCAAGCGACCTTCATGGACGAGAGGGCTTCGAGGAAGCATTAACCTCGAGACACCACAGATGGGGTGATCAGATGCGAAGGTTAGGCCTCAAAGGACTTCGTAGGCGGATGCCTCACTAATATTAATGACGCAAGAGAAGGTAAGAGCCTTAAGCTTGTCCCATCTGTGGATATCACAAGGAGACCCATAACATGCCTCTGATTGCTTAAGGTGAAGCTGGGCACCGGGAATCTCATCTAGTGTCTCTATGGCAAATACTGCCGTTCCAATGGATGACTGGGCGGCCATAAAAGCAGAGCAACCATAGAAGGATAGCATTTCATTCTTTCTCCTTATCAAAGAGAAGTTCGTCAATATATTGGAGTGGCATGAAAGTCGCTTAAGGTTTTGAAACTAAAATTTTTCAAAAACCGCAGCCCAGAGGAGAAAGCTCCCACGATGAACGAACTAAGGGCGAGTTTCAATCTGGAAGAGGGCGCCAAGGAGTGCACCAGGGACCATTTGCAGATGCTTGAGATTGTGTAGATCAACCTCCTACACTCAAAGACAGCAACGGACAAATTTCAGAAATTCCTGGAAGAGCAAAATCTGGATGTCGCCTTATTCCAAGATTTCTGGGTACGTGTATTCAAGGTAAAGGGGCTCTTTGACAGGCACTACAGCACCTTTTACTAACGCTCAGATCAAGGCAAGCCAAGATATTGTTTCCTGGTTAATAAAAAAAAGCACAATACTGGCTTCCTGTGCCCTAACTTCAGTTCAAAGGACTTAGATGAAGTTAGATTGGAGTTCTAGATCAATCTCGCGAGTAGAAAATTACACATTTATAAGTTCAAACAAATGTTTCAAGCATAGTCACGTTGTTCTAATATACTTTAGTACAACTCAAGCCGACTTTTATGAATAGTTATAGCAATGGACTTGGATGGATTGGGATCTATGTCGTTTTCAACAATCGATTTATTCCCGTATTCTAAAAGCAGTCACAAGTCACAACGCAATCACAAGTGTGGCGAGTCTCAATTTGATGCAAATTGAGTCACAATTTAGACAATCCACAAACAGCTGCTTAGAATACCAAAACAACTGATTGTCACAAGATTCAAACCCTCAATGACAAGCACAAGTCTCAAAAGCTTGTGACTTATGACTGGTCACAATTTATAATAGGGTGTTACACGTATTTGTTAAGTTCGTATTAATTAATCGAACAGTTTCTTTAAATTTGTCTGTAGTATTATTCCAAAGACTTTCCTCTAGAATACGGCTAAGAGATCAGACTGATTTTTGGCGAGCACTCATTAGCGGAGCTGCACGTTATTCCACCACGCCGACAAGCTGCTGCAGTTGACCCAATTTAAGTAAAGTATTTTACTACTTCCAAGCTAAAGGAAGAGAAACTAAATGGTGGGACTAATAAATCACTTCGCTGATGGAGATTGATGTGCAGCCACCCAAACTGCATGAAAGGGCCTTTTACTGCCCTTGACGATCTTCCAATAATGCTATGTCGCCTACGTAAGCCGATATTTGGGTGGGTTTGACGAGGATCGTCCCTCTTCCTTTCACACTCACATTTTGGATCACTTTATGTTGCCTTAGGTTCAAGAGAAAACTTGTCGAATCCACCTCATGCAGAGTACATTATAGCCGTTGATTGGTCTAGATAGTATTCCGGATATCTGGTCTTAGCTTGGTATATTGGTCATGGCCAGCCTACACCGAATTTTTTGACGGCTTTTTAGAGCTCTACTCTGACTACGTTAACCAAGGCGGTCTTAAATCTACGAAAGAAGTGTTGAAGTGAATTTTGAAACTCTAAAACAAGTAAGTGTAACAATCCGATCAGTTGTTGATTTGCGTGGGTTGAGTCCACATTGGGGTGATCCCGTTTTGCAGGATTACATATCACTTCCAACGTTAAGATATCGTCCAATAACTCTTCCATTGCTGCCCAAAATGGCAAAGCTTGGTGCTGGCTACTGCTGAAATTCGCGTGCTGCTTCCATCGCTCCAAAATGCCTCTTGGATCACTAATAAGATTTTCCCTTGCAGTCCATACAATATGGCGTTATCGCGTCACACCACTAACTCTTCGGTAGAATTCCAGCGTCTGGTACAGACTTCTTCACTATTTGAACTGTTGTGGTTCACATACCAGATTCTTTTACATCCAAGTCAGTGAGCTCGTTGCCTTCCCTTCTTCTCTGTCTTTTTCGTTCAATTAGACTGCTATTTTTTTCGGTACGCAGCATTGTTACGTCCCGTCACCCCCTTTCTTTATAACTAGACGTCCGACATTTATGTCTTCTTCTAAGGACTCAGGGGTACTAATTTTAATGAGGGAAAGCTCTATTTCTGGTCGTTTCGTTGTAAGATGATGCGAGCCTGATCCGAAGACAGAAATCTTTCCTGTGATTTAATGCGTTCTTCGATAACCATTTCAACAAGATGAGCTTTGAACCGTGTTATTTCCGTATACAAACTTCGTTAAGATACACCTAACGCACTCCTATTCTCGGCAAGCGGAATTTTCGCCTTTCTATTTTTTCCCCCAATGTGATCTCTGGTAAAGGCCTTCGCAAGTCCTGGCATACGCCAAAAACTTTGACCGTAGCAGTCACGTGTATCTCTACGATCTAACGAACATCGGCCGGTAAAACTTCAGACCACTCAGGTTTCTAATGAAGACAGTACCGTCTGTGCTCCTGATGTTTCTGGTGAGGCCTTGAGTAGGTATTGGGGCTCTTGATCCTGGGAACCAAAACCTGTTTTTTTTATTGTCCATTAACGGGTTTTTAATTTAAGGTAATAGACTTCAACCATATGTCTTCAGCCTACTACTCTTAAAATAGTATCCCACCACCGTCTCCAGCAATGTCAACAGATAATAAGGTAAGTTGATTAGTCTGTAGAAATTTGCTTTAGTACAGTTCTTCTCATCTGGGTTGGGAAGAATACCACCTTGGTTTCTTTATAAACGGCCAGAATGTTATCTGACGCTTAACGGGTAGCGGATATTCCTCGAATCCTAAGTGCAATGACTGCTTTTCTTCATTAGAGCAATGCAGGGTATATCCTGTCAAGTCCCAATGCCCTGCATGGAGAAAATGCGTCTTCCCTCTGAATACAAAATGGGTCTAGTCTTTTTTGACTTTGACTGAATTTTAACCATTTAATAAAATAAACTAATGTTGAATACCATAAACATATTTTAACTGGATATTGAATAGATGCAGTATTTTTTGCATATGGTTTCATATAATTCAAAGACAGACAGTCTGCAATTATAAAATAAGTCTCCATGTCCATATATGTATATTCACGGTAGAAATGTTTACAAATAATTCTACAAAGCAACCACTTCAATCTGAAAGGGTATCCTTTTCAAAGTTAAGTTGAAAGGATGCAGTCAAACAAGAAAATGTCTAAGAATATGCGGTCATTAAATAAAAAGAAAGAAAAAGAAAATTTTTAATATCCTTTTCAAATATAAACATAAATGAATGTATGCGAACGCACACGGATAAAAATTTGTTTTTTCTTTTTTAAATTTAAGATGTTTTCTATTAAAGGTGTACCTCTTTTGTTGTAGGTCAATTACATTTCCAACCCTGCAATTATCTGAAGAATTTATAAAGAAAACGTTCTATTATTTCACGAAATGCAATAGCTTCTGCATTAATCGCTGCTGATCCAAGCTAATCATCTGACAATGCACAGTATGCATTCAGTTGTAAGTGTATAAGCGGCGATAGTTTACCATGGACGCACGTTTCGCAATGCTATCGACAAACCGGATATTTTCTATTCGATTTGCATATACACAATAATCGAACCCACGGCAGTCAAATAGCCATGGCTAAGGCATAAATCAGTCCAATGCACTGTAATTGAAGTCACAGCACGATTTCGTGTGAACTGTTGGAAAAGTAGGAAAAGTAGAGAGAAAAAAATAGAAAAAGTAAGGCTCACCCCACGTTTTTATATCCACAATTTCTGATTACGTATTCGTGGCGCATTTTCCGAGCAAAAAGGGGAGGCAAAACGAAATAGAGAGCAAAAAAAAAATACAGAAACTAGGAAATAGGAGTTGAATTGATTCTATTGAAAGGAAACTCCTGCCTTAGAATCGCTGATTTTAACGCTCAATGGGAAATAAATCAGTCGTTTGATAGTCCTGCCAGTATCCTGTAATGTTCCGCTTTTATCTGAATTGAATTAAGTCCTTTAAGAGGGAATTGCCAACGTTGTGTGATTTATACAATTTAAGGGTACCCCCCCCTTTCTCGGTTTGCAATTTCTGCGATATTCAATTGGCTGGCAAATAAGCAAAAATCAATTTCTGAGGTTTTCATATTGTTACATATGTAATTCGAAACTTAAAATACAAGAAGTAATTTTGATAACAATTTTTCATGAACATTTAAGCAACATTTTTTTTATAAATAAAAAGTCCTCGTTTTTGTTGGCGGGCGCGATTGCAAATCACTGGATTGTCTGAAATCAAAAATTTAAACGGAATTAGATAAAATACATAATTATCTAGTAAATGAACTATTCTTTATCATTTCTGGCAAAAATTAACAAAATGGTGGACCTTTGAATGTATTTTTTCGAAAATTCAACGTTTTTTCATTGAAAATCTAGCTGAAAATTTTAGAAAATCTTGATGAATCTTCTTCATAGTAGTTCAATTTCTAGATATTGATGTGAAGAACAACATATTAAAATTTCAGACCGATCGGTTGAATAATTTTTAAGTTACAAGGTCCGCCAATCGTAAAAACACTGTTTCGAGAAAAACGCGTTTAAAGTTTATTGAAGCAATATTTCGTGTATAAAATCAACTGTCCAACTGTACTGTCCAACGGCTGTAAAACCAAAAGTATTTCCAATTTTGACTTGAAATTTTCAGGGAACATTTCTAAAGATATAATGATTCGAATAAGACAATAAAAAAAAAATCGATTTTTCGAAACCGAGAAAGGGGGGGGTACCCTTAAGCATAGACAGATAGACATAGACTAAAGCTACCATAAAATGTTCATAAACAAAATATTTGTGCAGTGCTGTGAGCCCATTCTTGTGCCACTTCAATTATAACACTAACGTCAAAATGTATCCTGCCGTATCAGGACAAATCAAAAATAGCCCATTCATAGCGTGATTTTTGCTTGCACTTTGCTGCATCAATATCGTACTGCACACTGATGCCACACAATCAACTGCAATAAGGGTCGTTATCCTAACAGGTTTCAATTATTTGCATCCATTTCAATTATAAAGGAGAGTAGAGGAGGGATTATTGATGTTTTATTAATGGCAATAGGAGCATCCCTCGATTTGGCCTCGGTATGGTATTTTGGGGGAGAGTATGATGGCATATCAAAATTAGAAGATTGCTTCATTCCATCTGAATCTGTAAGGATGACTGTCAATTGTTTGCTGCTCCTAGTAGGACAGGCTTAGGATTCATGTCTTTTGTCTTTTCGGATGCAATTTCACACCTGAATAATTATTGTGAAATAGAGCAGCAAAAGGTTTGTGTGTTATTGAAAAGGGTTCGATGCTTGTTTAGATTTATTCAATTTAAATGTTCAGATTGATATTTGTTATGGTAGACTAATCTAAGTGAGGACATTTTTAAGATGTTGAAGATTTGTTGGAGAAACAAGTATTTATCAATTTAACTAATTCAATTTTTCATCTTATAATTTCATGATAAAAATTCCCTTATTCTCTTTCTTTCTTTCTTTTAGTGAGGGGTTGGGTCCAAAATCGCCTCCACTTCGCTTGGTATCTTGTTGCAACCCTACCCTATACCAGGGCCGGCGGTTGATGTGGGTTGAGTGGGTAGTACTACCCACAAGAAACAACTACAACCTGAGAGGTCCACCTCTCTTGTACATTAATTCCTCTAACACCAATTATGGGATGTACGAACCAGTTAACCGCATGCTTATAAATGTTAACAAAAATGCGAGTGTTTTTAGCATGCAAACTAGCGAAGATGTCCTTAAAAGGACTCTTTTTAATGTGGCGTGACTCCTTGTGTGTCCCACGTTTTCATTGTCTTTGCACGCTTCTCTGTTTGATGTTTTGTGCTCTTAAATGTTGCATTGTTTTTGTTTTGTGTTTGCATGTCTTAGCCGAGCCACTGTGCAGTGGTAAATGTGACCGCGTTTGTGTGCAGGGACCGGACCGGCTCGGTACAGGAGTGCCGGGGAGGGTTGAGAAGGAACCCGCATTTTCGGTCGCATGCTCGTTTTGCGGTGTTTTTTTCTTCTTATACCTTTTTTGGTGCTTTCGGCCGGATTCGGCCCCTGCACATAAGCGTGGCCCGTTTCTCAGCCCAGCTGAGAAGTGTACTTCTGAGCTAGAAGATTAACTCGATTAATGAAATAACACTCGAAAAATTCCGAGTGGGTAAAATACCCACTCGAACTTCGAAAGTACACGGAAAATTTTTTTGAGTTGTGAGAATTCTTCTTCAGTTCAATTTAGCGTTGAATCCCTGGAGTCTAACAATCGGGCTCGGTAACGCTCGAAGTTCATAACTCAATCCAATGTCTATGTATATCACCGAGACAGTCTCTGTTTGTAAACCAAAATATATACCTTGAGCCATCCAAGCCGCTAGGGCGTTTTGAGATTTTTTTTGGTAGAGTTTTACATATCACCCGGTATTTTTGTAACCCTATAACCTATCTGAGCTGAAGCCTTTTTCGAGCGAATTTGAAACTCACCGAGCATTTATGGCGCCCGTGGAGTTAGCTATTCTGCAACTAAGGCGTTTTTTCCAAAAAATTTGAAAAAATTTAAAAACAAAAAATATATTTAAGAAACAGCAATTTTATGATTGGATATTGTAAAGTTAGTCTTAGAGCATACGTAAAAAACTCAGGACTAACATGGGAGATTTTTTTTGGCGCTGCAACAAATTTAATTTTGTAAATTCACTTGATTGCAAAATACATTATGCAAAAATTATTTGACCGACTTTGATCGGGATATAAGTTAAACATACCTTAAACTGGTATTTTCTTTTCTTGGCACAATTTTAAAGTGAGGATACGGGTTTTCGCAGTTTTCGGCTATTTTGCAATGCAAAAACTCAAATTTGAAAAATCAAACTTACGCTAAGTTTTAGAAATTCCAATAACGAACAAAACGCGACCAACAAACTTTTCGCCTAAAAGCCTTCGTTAAGCGATTTATCAAGAAAAGTGAAAAACTGGATTTTACGTGAATTTTTCAGTTTTTGGGCTGCTATAAATTTTCCAGGCATTTTCACGTTTGTGCACCCCTAGATAGTCTTGGGGATGTCATTACTGACCAAATCCAGCAAAAAAGTCCGTCACAACACGCCAAAACCAAAATTTATATGTCTCACTGCTCTAGCGCCTGGACTATTCATATATAGCGTTATCATGCGTTGAAAATCACATGAAGGATATAGTCTAGTTGTTAGGGGTTTTGACCTCTAACAAAATGTTAACGCACCAATTTTTTTTTAAGAATAGTTTTTAGTGAGTAGAATATGTTATGGCTAATATCTCTTAAACGGTAAGTCGTACCAGTAAATAGTGTTTACAAAGTTTGTAGATTATACGATTATCTACAAAAAAAGATATTATACATTTTCCCGTACGAATTACCATTCCTGAGATATCGCCATTTTAAAGATTTAAAATACTCATCCCCTCATTCGCAATTTATACAGGGTGTATACGCTAACTCTACAAAGCGGCCGGCTGTTGATAGGTTTTGGTTGAACGAACATAAAATCGTTCGGAGGGGTGTGGAAATCGTAACGGTTTAGCCGCTAGGGTGTTTTGAAGTTTTTTTTTAGAGTTTTACATATCACCCTGTATTTGTGTAACCTTATGACCTATTTTCATGAATAAAGTATCACTGCACGCAGAATACTCCCACCTATCTGAAACTGTAAAAGTCAAGGTTATACCCTCACAACTTCCAGAGTAATGAGTCATCAGGCTCACTTAAGCTTTGCCAAAAAGTACTTTTTTACTTAAGCTTTGTCGAAAAGTACCAAATTAGTGATAATCAAGGTATATGTAGTATTTGAAAATCAAGGTATTGGTAGTATTTGCACTGAAGCGTGTGAGCGAAAGTTAATAAGCACTTTTGACTCACACTCTTAAATAAGATTTTTCCAACTGGAAATATGGAGCTTACAATAGCAGAATCATCATGTTCTAATGAAAGAAGTTTGACATAAGATTTAAAAGTTATTTGAGAACAACAATGCTACAGGATCGGCTCAATTCGGTAACCTATTACATTACACCTTCATTCTGTCATCACTGATAAGCTTGATATAGAAATACTAGTAAATAAGTTTATTTCGGCCCATACTAAGCGAAATACTGTCTGCGTTACTCAAATAAGTGTTTTTTTCATATTTTTAATTAATAAATATAAAGAGTTTCAACGCTTTTACTTCGAAGTTAAAAAGATTTTATTTTTTTTAAATCTTACCCCTTTTTCTTATAAATCCTCCCGGCCAACTACCCACTCGGGCTGAACTCCAACCGCCGGCCCTGCCCTATACTTCATATTTGTAGGCCAGACTCATATTTGAACAGGCTCAGCAGTCTCTTTAGTGGATTTCCGCGGGGCACTCACATAGTACATTAATCAAGTCAAGCTAACAAGTGTCCTGACATCAGTGGCCTATAATATTTGACGCCCCATAAATTAACGAAAAAAAGCGAAAATGTTTTAATAATGAAAAAAGGCCATACAAAATAATAAACATCATTTACTAAATATGTATATTTTTTGCGATTCACAAATTTGTTAACATATTCGGAAATTTACAGATTTCGTTAAGTCAGCTTCAACATTAAGGATGGAAAAATTGTTCAAACGTTCTTCACTTATCCAGGAACGTATCATTTCTTATTTTTTTCAGTAGGGAAACCAAACGTTCTGCACTGCATCAGTGCAAAGGAACATACGTAATCTTCTTTTAAATCTTTCTGCTTAGTAAATAGATTAACTTAAAGTCGTTTTGTCTTAATGTGACGTCAAGAATTGTTTTAGAAGAACATATTCTTCTTGTAGATCAACCGCAAGATCAGTCGGGTAATTTTGGGAGTTTTATGCGGTTAACTCTAACTTTCACTTCAGGCAATGTATTTTTATCGAACAATTGCCTTCACAGTGAAAAACCGATGGGCAACGTCTTCTTTTTCTTAAGCTCCTTTAATACCTCATGGGACATAGGGCGCAGAAACATTTGCCCTCCAGCGGACTTACTTGCGCAACAGATCTAAGCTCCTTCCAGGATCTCCCAGTTGGTACAGCCTCTGCTAATTCGGTTCTCCTCCATGACGTTCTAGAAAAATGGATCAAGCAGCCAACACACAAACCTGCTCCCTAAATCTTATTCAGCCACCCAAAACGCGCTTAACGATACTTATTCAGTCAACCCAGACACATATCTGCACTACTGGCACAATAAAATTTATGCAAAAATCTGATGACGTCACATTTACCAGATTTTCTGGCTCAATCGTCCCCATACCTACTAAGGTTATCTACTATCAAAATGTCGCTCAAACGCTATTGGTGTGGTTAAAAACCTATGCGAGCTGTAAAGGATCAGATCGATACTCTTCAACACCTATTGGACACGCTCTTTCCTGGTTGCGCGATACTAACCGATGGTGTTTAGTTAACAGAAAGGTTAGTCATTCTCTCTAAGTAGAATTAAGACCGTCTTCGGAAAAATTTGTACTCCTAACAAAATTAAGTGGACTTTCTATGTACCTTAAATCCCTTAAAACACCTGGAGGTAATGGTGACTTCACCGCTCTGCTACAACATGGAAATTACGTATTGCTACCACACGTCACCAGCGTCTGCAAAGCTAGTTTACCTCTAGTGTATATGTGGGGTTTGGCTTCTTGATTCAAACCAAGCAAACAGTACAGCTTTAGACCGAAAATATCTCGTTTGAGGTGACTCAGTCAAACTATTATCGTTCAAGTCCGCCATTTTCTTTCAATTATAATCGCTCAACTAAATTTGAATCGTGCGAACGCGCCCGTTTTCAGCCTTAGCGCAGCATTATTGGCGGATTTCTCTACCTCAAGATGAACCGGTATCAAATTGAGGAGAGTCTAAAAAATCAGGACATTCTTTGAATTTACCATAGATGGTGGTACATATCCAAGTACTTGGCTTTCGGTTGTAGACCCCATATGGATCCACAAGCTCTGCGGCAGGCCCATAGAGATCTGAGTGTCCAGCTTATGGTTCTAGTGGAGCTTTGCATCTAGCGTCACTCCTTAGTACTAGGCTTGTTGTGAAAAGCCTATAGATCTGATTGCAGGGGTCGATTCTGCCAGTCCAGGAAATTGTTCGTCTTCTGGTGTATGAAACCAGAATCGTCTTGACATGGTACCATCTATCTCACATGTTACCATACATGACAACATCGTCTGCCTAACCATTCGCGAAGTGTTGCTATTGTATAACTCTAGGAGTTCATCTAGCACAAGGAACCACAGAAGTGGACATAAGATTCTCTCTCTATAGACCTCCTATTTTGATAGTGCCCTCCAGAGACCTGTCAAGATCAGAGACTATTAAATTGCGAGTTCTCGACATAAAGTCGATCCAGTCGCAGAAAGTGCTACTGAGGAACCTAGCTATAGTGTTAAAGTATGAATTATCGAAGGCCCCCTGGATATCGAAGAAAACCGTCAGTGCAACTTACGGCTGCACATTTCAGCCTGAGCACCAGATTGTGCAGTGCTGCCTCAGTGGACTTGCCAACGTGGTACACACGCTGGTAGAAGCTCAGCCCAGGTGTAACCAGAGCATCCTGGCTTGGGTATAAATTTGACGTTGACATTCCCCAGACAGGTGAAATGTAAGTATATGCGAAGAAAGCCCTGAACATTTTCCATAGAAAGGGAGTGACTAGGTTGCACCCCTTCTGCGTTATAATGGGATAAATAACGTCTGCTCTAGGAGACTTGTATGGTTTGAACGATATAATCGTCTCCCTAATGGCTTCGTGATTGAACACGGTATCTGCGTCTGCCCAGGTAGCTTTGGTAGTTCTAGAAAGTGGGACTGCTAATTTCCGTGGAACTGCTTTTTTAAATAAATGGTTGTGCGTGTGCCTTGGAAGTGCGCTTGAAGCAATATTCCCCGGGTTTTTTCCGTAGGCTGTGTGAAGGAGCCATTATTTCTCGTTAATTGACCCGAGAACTCACGACGAGATTTCATTATCATCTGCTCAGCATATCGTGCTTCGTTAGACATTGACACATCAAAAGCAGTTAGTAGAGGCCTAATGAAAATACCCTCCAATTGCCTCAAACACAGACACCAGTTAGGCAGCTGTCAATCAGAAGGTCGTTGCATGTGCCCTAGGATGTTTTTCGGTGTCTGTGGCGCCTAGGCAATTGTCTCTAGGTCCTCCCTATATTCGCCGAATCTCAGACTTGAATTTGAATACCCCTAGAGGGGGTTTTAAAGAAATAGGTAATCCGCCCTTTTGTGGTGGCCGCAATGTTGGATTTAAAATGACATCACATAGCTTACTGTATTCTACTCGTCACACTCTTTCATTTGATACCAATGTCAGGGGGCTGTAAAGAGAAAGGCAATCCGCCATTTTGTGGTGGCTGCCATGTTGGATTTAAAATGACATCACATAGCTTACTGTATTCTACTCGTCACACTCTTTCATTTGATACCAATGTCAGGGGGCTGTAAAGAGAAAGGCAATCCGCCATTTTGTGGTGGCTGCCATGTTGGATTTAAAAAGACATCACATAGCTTACTGTATTCTACTCATCACACTGTTTCATTTGATACCAATGTCAGGGGGGGCTGTAATGAAAAAGGCAATCCGCCATTTTGTGGTGGTCGCCATATTGGATTTAAAATGTCGTCACAAAGCTTACTGTATTCTACTAGTCATACTCTTTCATTTGATACCCATGTCGGGGGCGTAGTAAAGAAAAGAGTATTCCGCTATTTTATGGTGGCCGCTATATTGGATGTACCTTAAAATTGAATATACTATTACTACGTATACATGATGAGTTGAACCCAGGTTGAACCCAAGTTCAAATGCATGTAGACGCGAGTCGAGTTGAGATAGGGTCGATTGAACTCGACTCAGCTCTGCTACCTGGGTTGAGTTGAAATTTATGTATATAGACGAAAGTTCAGTAGTTGAGTGGTTGGATTTAGTTGACAGCAGCATCTCTGTGTTTTGTTTGTGATTTTTGTTGAATTTTGTCGATTGTCGGAAATTCAACTCAACCTCAACTCAACTATTCAACTCATCATGTATACGTAGTATATATTGCATTGTCTTCAGAACCAAAGGTGTGTGCCAAATTTGAGTACCACCGGATATCGGAAAGTGGTCGAAAAACCGATCGCAAGATTTATTTGCATTTCACGAGCAGATTTTAGCTTTCACCCTCGCACCCCCACTCCTGCACCAACTAGGTTGTCAGCAATTGTCGAAAACGGCTCCCCCCACATCCCCTCTACATATTAAAAACAAAATTGGAAGGGTTACAGATGGGTTTCAAAACTCGTCTCTGTCTCTTGGTCTACGATCTATGGTATAGGAAATTATCCAGAAGTATATTGTATAAAAGACCTGTGGGTTTGAACATTGTTCCGCTCATCGCTACACGCCCATACGATTTGAAATCTCTGGAATCAAATAAGAAGTGTTTCCTGGTCACGCTTCAGAAGCATTTTGGAATATTTTCCTGTGCATATGCCTAGCGGGAAATGGAATCATACCAAGAAGCATGACGGTGGCTTTTTTGGAAGGCGAAAATTCCTTCCTTTTCGGATTCCGCTCCATATCTTTTTTGTGCAGCCATGCCATTAGAAGGAATGAGTCGAAAAGCTCTAAAAGCTCATTCACCTTCCCCACGCATTCCCGGTAAGTTGTTTGTGATACGTCATCTTTTATTTCTTCCAAGGAAGTCCAAATTCTAACATCTTCTAAATATATTTCCGGTGAGATTCTTGGAAGATATTGCTTTAATCCTTTTATAATAATCTTTTAGATACACATTTTTATAAACAATTTAATGGTAAGTTGTATTGACTGAATAAAAACTCTACATTAACTACATACTTATCCATATTTGGCCCTTCCATCCTACTTTTGTGGAACTACGAAAGGGAACTCCTTCCTAAAAGCTTCTTGAGGAAGGCCTTCAAACTTTTGCCGCTGGGTGGCTACAAAATAAGTCATTCTCAACTTTGTTTATAAATTTTCTCTTTTGAGAGATTCTCTGGATTTCGATTAGTAAAGTTTCCATTTGTTGTGAAATATTTTGTTTTGTTATTGTGATTTCATAATAAGTGTTTATGTTTTAATTTTTTTGTGTGTAATTACCTTTAAAACAATTATTGAAATAAAAATATATATTTTTGAAATATTTTTGTTTATCCTTATTACTCAAAAACGAAGAGCGAAACCTTCTTCCCTGCTTCCAGAGAAGCAAAAATGACAGCTTTACTGCTTGCAAAACTTAAAACTTCAAAATAGCTTCCCAGGTAGCTAATTAGAAGAAAATCGAACAAACTGCTTCTTGCTAATGACATGCAATAGTAAAAAAGATATGGGATATGGAAGGGAATCACTTCTAAAATGCACAAGGATAGCTTCTTCATGCATCAGTGAATGCTTCTACTCCCCGCTGGGGCATTGGCAACTCTACACCACACGCCACATTTACAAAGATTACCTCTAGCCAACCATGAGTTCGTTAAATTTTAGTAAGAAAAATTTATCTAGTAACCGGAAGCCATTTTACTTTTGCTGTCAGTAGTACATAGGAAATCGCTCCTAATAATAATTCCGACAGGCATAAAAATGTCCGCCTACTATGAAACCAAACATTGAATAACATTTGTAGCCCTATAATAGCATAAAACAGTCGCTTCTGCGGTGACCTTTTTCCTACGAATCCTTTTTCCAAAGTACTCAACCCACACACACAGTGGCCGCCCCGCAAGCATAAAACTAGCCCCCGTGCGACTTTATATTCCCGGCTGAGAGCCATGCAAGGACTCTCGGCCAGTAGCTTTTAAATTAAATGGCGATAACCATTACCTCCGCATAACTGTAATATCATATAAACGACTGAGACGACAGTAGCAGCAGCAGCAGCAGCTAGCAGCTAGCACCACACCAGCCCAGAGTTCTCGGCAATGTTGATCCTGTATGCCACCCTATGAACGGTGTATGTCCTTCCATTCCTATTCGAAATTTTAAGGAGAAGATTACATCAAAACTTTATGTTTTATACATAAGCTTTTATGTGGCGGAGGACAGGGGGTTGGGGGTCGGTATGCCTTGGAAAATACCCCAGTGGCTAGTGTGCTCTAGAATATATATAGAATGTGCTCGCTATCGAGCATTCACACAAGCTTGTACGACAATAAGTGCAGGCAGGACCAAGGACATTTAATGGCTCTAGTGTATGTAGATCCACCCGTATGTAGTTATCTCGTCCACCGCATCCCGACTAAGCATTATTACGACAAATACTTCTCTAGTACGGTTATGCTCTGATTATCTTTGGGCGCCCATCTACCCGTCCCTAGTTATTTATGGCGGCAGATTCATGGGGCATTAATTTTAAAGCTGGGGTCGATATTTTTTTTACCCCCAATAACTGAAATGCTAAATTGCCGAAGTCGACCTTGTCAATGGAATTTCAATTCGCATTCAAGTGAGGGGCGGATTCGGTGTTTTATTAATTTTCAATGCTGGTAAATCCCCCCCCCCCGGTTCTGGAATTTACGACAATCAATTTTTACAGCGATTGGGGCTTTGTTTGCGGCCAAAAATTCATAAAAGTTTTATCAAAATAATAGCTGCAACCTGGCCCCGCTGCAAAGTCAAACCACTTGAACAATTTTTCAGCCAATGGATATTACTTTTGTCCTCGTCAAGATTTTATTTATTGGATCCATTGCATGACGATATTGTTACTATTAAGGTTTGTCACAGAATTGCCGTGTAATTTCCCTTGCAATAGGTATACTTAATAACCTTGGGACCGAATGCAGAAGGATGGAAGGGGGTGATTTTGAAATTTATAGCGCATAGAGAGGTCAGTTATCACTGTCCCAGGTACACGAACTTAAAGGTACCTACAAGTCGTATGACATGCAATTAGATGGACTTCGAAAGCTATTAATAATTTCAATGCACATTTATACGTGTATTCAGAATTTCAGTTATGGAATTTTTGATACATTAATCCATTTTCGATTTTAGGGTTATTATAGTTGCACGATTGAAACCTTTTGCATGTTTGTTTTTATGAGAGGCTCAAAACTTCCTGGAAAATACTTCACGGTCCAATGTGATGAGGTACGGAGGAAACATCGTAAATGCCCCGAAATAAAATTTTCGACCTCGTACATATTGAACGAGAGACTTCAGATTTATCAGACAACAATGACAACAATGCACATATCCCTCATGCACCATGACGAACTAGTGATACCAAGGTGTCAGAACTCAGATTTTCACAAGAAAAAGAAATTTGTAATGCATATGTTTGTCTATTGGTTCAATGATGTCTCTTGCCCCAAGTCTAGTACGTTCACACTGATCTTACAAGAGCTTAAACGTCAACACTCATAAACAATTTGTCGTTGTCAGCCCACGACATATTGACCGATTTAAACAATCTGGACAACAATAAAGGTCATGGTTTCTATGTGTTAGAGGGGGAGGGGCTATTCTACACAATTCCCTAGACTATACTTTTCGCAAAAAGAAGGCCTGAAGATTATGCCAGGCTACAGGTATATAAGATTGAACAAGAACTCGTCGATTCACAATGGTTTAAAAAGTTAAGACTAACTCTTGCCACACGATCCTGGTTTTTCTGGCAGTGAGTTGGGGTGAAACTGGTCAACGCGTCTTTGTTGATCTTGTCTCCCTAAGGCTGCAGGTCCTGATCTTCCGATCATGATTTCCGTGTTGGTTGTGTGCCGGAAGTCGCCACATGCTTTTCCTTATCTGTAAAAACGACTTGCTTTCAATCCGTTCCAATCAATTTAAGAACCTACTCGATAAGTTAAGATGGTCATGTATCAGACCTTGTTTTGTACGATCGGGAGCCTAAAATTTGTTGAACAGGAATATTTATCTTGAATATTGAACAGAAAGCGGATGGAATTCAACACTTCCAAAACGAAGGAATGTCTAATTTCAAATAAAATTTTGTCCCAATCTGGTTTCCGGTTGAGTAGAAGATGTAGAGCTAACAGCTGATCCATCTATTCACACCTTAGCGTAACATTTAGCGAAGAGATAAGAGGTGTAATTTTTTTCTTCAACAAAAGACTCAGAATGTCTTTTCTACAAGTCTTGCATTCGACCACATCTTGAATAGAACTCTTTTTTTTGCAATACGCCTTCAAAATCTACTTTATTCGAACTGGACTCAATGCAAAACTGCCCCATGATACTTTTTTGCAATGACTCAATTTCCTTGTCGCTACACTGAGCTCCAGTAAGAATGAAGCACCTCTGGTATCTAAAACTTCTGTTGATATTACTAAAATTAATTCTAGACTGAAATAGTCTACTAGTCCTCACCGTTCACTTCCACCCATTCGTGCACAATACTTTTAAAAAGTTCGCTTGTAATTAGAACAACTCGACAGAGGAACAATTTTCCACAATCAATATTCTCGAATTCGTACATTATCCAAGAGCTCAAACGCAAGGTTCATCGCCTCTGTCTACAGGACCCACCCGACACCACTTTAACTCTCCTATTGTGTATTAATTCCTTACATCTAAGCTTACTAGTACAACATGACTGACCAATGATAAAAAGTATGATTCCTAAGCTTAGTGTTAGCACACAAAAAAGACATTTCAATTTAGAGACCTGATTGGTCATCTAAGCATCCTAATGAATGTTTCATACTGAAGATTAACCTAGATTTTGACAAACCAATTGAAGTGAAAATCACTAACCCCCCACTAATGGTATTCTAACACATTCCTACCTCCTGAATCTAAAGCCTGGTAAATAAACAGCGCAAGTAGGTAATGGGGCACTTGGGCCTGGTAACCAGTGGGCATGGCAGTGGGCGGAGTCAGGGTCGGCGGTTGGAGCTCAGCCCGAGTGGGTAGTTGGCGGGAGGGATAGGGGCCATTCAAGTATTACGTAAGCAGAATTTTAGTAATTTTTCAGCCCCCCCTCCCCCTTGTCAGCAAAAGTAAGCAAAGCTCTTACCCCCCCCCCCCCTCCTATGCTTACGTAAACATTGGTATATATTTTTTTAAAATCTGTTCAGGTTTCTTTATTGTTTTTCATGAGTCTAAAAATAAGGAATTTATAGACTATAAAGAAAGGAGAATGGAAATTTTGGTACCCACTTCCAATAGCTATTTGTAATACGTCGTTGGATAGGTTTTTTTTGAGTTGAAGTTGCTATGGCGCCTAGTTCGAAATCTTTGTCCGTTCTGAGTAATACGGTCAGAATTGTACAAAGATAGAGTTTTACATATCACCCTGTATTTTTGTAACAGTATAACCTATTTCCATAAATAAGGTACCAATGAACGCAGAATTCCTCCACCTATCTATGTATGATGGGAAAAGCGATGGTTCTATCTTTTGGAGTTATGAGTCAAATCATATGAATATACACGTCATATCCAATGATGTCTAACGAACCGAACCAAAATGAGACCAAACAAATTTAGACAAGTGCACAGCGTGCGCGGTAAATTCCCTACTTCGGTTCTTTCTAACTTAACAATAAAACACCGCAGTAAGCAATATCAATAATTTCGGGGAAAGCCTGAACATACTTTTTGCTTTCGAGGATAGACAAGTAGGGTTGCCATATTTGCTCAAATCAAAATCCAATAAATTTTTGCAAAAAAATCAGAAAAAGTAAGCAAATAAATATTGCTGACGTAATCACCATCCAGACGCCCCCGTCCCCCATGTCATCAAAAATAAGCAAATCAAAGACCCCCCCACCCCCCTTTGGTGCTTACGTAATACTTGAATGGTCCCATATATATATATATATATATATATATATATATATATATATATATATATATATATATATATATATATATATATAAGGAAAAGGGGTAAGATTTAAAAATAAATAAAAATTTGTTAACTTCGAAATGAAAGCGTCGAAACTCTTTATATTTATTAAGTAAAAATATGAAAAACACTTATTTGCGTAACGCAGACTGATGGTGTTTCGCCCGGTAGTTCTCTAAACCTCCTTTTTTAAGGGAGTGTTGCCGGGGGCTCTTGAGTTGTCCAAGGTCTTGTGAGAACAAACACCTTCCTACAGAATAATATTTCTTTTATTCATTCAAAAATCCTTATATACTAACAATTTGGATCTCTTAAATATAAATAACTACTTATTATATCTGGATACATATTTACACGTTTCTTACTGGTATATCTAAGCAACTAACTATAGGTTATCTCTGGGTACATGCTTCTTAATAGCATCGCTAAGCAGCTATCTAATCACTACTGCACTCTACATGTGCGTAAGCTGATGTTTAGCGGTATTACTGGTGCAGTCTAGGCGGGTATGTATATAATGCGGTGTTCGGTATATTGTCGGTATTGTATCTGGTCACGACACTGGTCTAGGAAATGCTGCCGGGAACAGTGTCGGATCATACACCTCGAGTCTCGACACTGGTCCAGGAAACATTCCTCAGCTATTCGATAGTCGGTGGCATGTGTTATGTATGTGGTCTAACCGTGCCGGATCATACACCTCGACACGGTATAGGAATTGCTGCTTCGGCACATTGTGGGATCATACGCCTCGATAAGGCCTAGGCCACATTTCACCGGTTTGTGGTTTGACCGTGCCGGATCATACACCTTGATACAGTCTAGGACCGGAGAAGATGACCTTCCGGAACGAGTCTGGTTAAAGACTGAATTTGACTTGGTGAAGCCGTTTATTTTATAGTCAAAAAGCTCATCTGGGCAGGAAGCTTTAAAGCTTCTAAGTGAAGCTTTCAAGGAGAGAATCACCCCTCTTCGGTCTAGTACTTCAATATTTTTCTAAAGTTCTTGGAGAGGGATTCTAGTAACGGAACGTGGTACTTTAATATTTTTCTAACGTTCGTGGATAGGGATTCTAGTAACGACACGTGGTTCGTTACAATTCTACACTCAGAAGAGTACCTGGATCGGCTATTGATTTTTATACTACTCGAGTAAACATATGACATTCATAGTCCAGGCTTCCCTTTTCCCGTCTGTGAACTTTGTTTTCTTGGTAGGTACGCAGCATTCTCACATTCATCATCGTACCAGTCTTTCAGATCTCTACAATTTCTGCCAAAGATGGCGTCAGCAGGACCTATGATACTATAAGACAGCAGGAGACTCTCTGTTGGTGCATAAGAGTTTATGAGGCTTATTTTCTTACATTCGCTTCGCAGGTAAAGGATGCGTTTTCTTTATATGATTTGTTCAAAACCGACAAAGGATGGTCTCATCCATTTGCTGATCATAAGGCCTTATATACTGCAAGCTCAGTCGCCTATTCCAAATGATAACCTGCTCAGCATCACGATAACCATCGATTAAACCGCTTATAATTAAGTCATCATGTTCAACAATAACTGCTCATAATCTACTGACAAAATCACAAAACCAATAACAAAGCATATTCATCGATGCAGGAAATGAGCCGTGGTTCATCAACACAAAACCAAGATTGGATCAACCAACGAGAGCACATTATATCGCAAGAAGCCGCAACTTCTTTAAATATTTTTAGCATCATCCCTCGAATATTCCATGTCCACAAAATCAAAACCAAACGAAGCCGTCTTTGGCATGGTGTAAAAGAAGGGCTTTTTTAAGTCATTACACCGTGCTGAAACCACTTTCATTCAACTTTCTATTTTCAGGAATTAATTTTTCTTTCTCGGCGTGATTTTTTTTTGATTAAGCTTGGTAATAGGATTATGTGGTTGCGATTGGGGGTGTTGTGTGAAATTTCCCATATAAAATAAATCCCATTAAGTTTTAAACAATTATTGATTTTTTGACTAAATGTTGCGTTGTTTTTTTTTTGTTATTAGAGATTGATGTGGAGGTGGATGGTTTAATGGAAAATGCTTGGTGCTGCTAGACTTCAGTCTGATAGAGGGTGGCTGTGTCAATGACTCTTCAAACTTTTATAGATCGCTTTTTGTGTTTGTCATCTTGTTTTTCTAGAAAACCAATTACCAATAATAAGTTATAAACACAATGTAGTGCAATGTCTAAAATATTTAAGAGATTTTAAATTAGACTTGCAAGGGGAATTTTAAAGCGCTCAATCATGTCGTGTTTTTGTAACTTAAATTGATTATTGTTTCAGAACGTAAGAAAAAATAACTATGATTTTCCTATGATATTTTTGAAGCGAAGCGGATCTTTATCGTTTCCGACAGCCAAGAGTCAATCAGAGCGAGAGCCAAGCCAAGAGGCAATCATTCGGGTCACCTTTGTTTGGGGTCCAGGTCATCACTGCTTCGAAGGCAGTCATACGTTAAAGGCAGACGCCCGCATTCATCTGCCCGGAACCGGCTATTTGGACAACAACCAATTAAGTGAAGGGGGTCGTAAATGATCGGACTCTGATAAAAAGTATTGATTGTACGAACATATGGTCGAACTGGGGATTGAACGACCTTCATCATCCTCAACAGTATCTCCACTTAA
This sequence comes from Thereva nobilitata, assembly GCA_963855945.1. NCBI lineage: Eukaryota > Metazoa > Arthropoda > Insecta > Diptera > Therevidae > Thereva > Thereva nobilitata. The sequence goes on from OY979695.1 coordinate 179,118,476, forward strand.
TTTGGTCCCTAAACGGGGCTCACACGATTGGCTTATAGTAATTTTCTCGTTTCTTGGTTTATAAATTAGATTACAAGAGATCTGGATTTTGTATTCGTCTATTTAGATGATATAAGTAGGTACTGGGTTACTTGAGCCTGGGAAAATGTGACTTTGGTGACAGGTGACTTTGATCTAGTTGACTTAGATCTAGTTTCAAGGTCTTTGCTCTGAACCTCCAATTACGGAGGAGTATAGGTGCGGGCCCAATGAACGCCGCGGTTGCTACGTTTGCAGTGTCGTCTTGACAGGTCAAATAAACTTTGTGTTTCCATATGCAGTAATAGTCCAGGGAAATTAGATACTAGGCCTATTGAGAACACCACGTAAAAAAACGCACCTTTTATTCTAGCTCAAAGGTGGCGTGGAAAGGAGTTCACGATTCATAAGAAACATAAAATTTAAATATCTGTAAATCAAAATATCTCAAAAATGGTTACTCTTACAAGAAAAAGTTGTAAAATATTTTTTGTAGGAAATTACCTTAGCTACAAATTTTATTCATGTAATTTTTCTTTAAAAGCGAGCATTACTGATAGTCCGGGGAAATCAGCATTTTAAGGAGACAAAATTCCAAAATAGCTGAAAATTGGACCACAGCTTCCTTGGGACTTTTTAAGAAAACAATTTCGGAGTCACAAAAAAAACATGGCCGCCGGAAATATCACTTTTTGGCAAAAAAAATCACTCAAAAACTGGTTTTTTCGAAAAAAATTTTTGATCTGTCAATACGAAACGTTATTGCCTACAAAAAGCTCTCTTGTCATTTTTTCGAAAACCTAACCCTTTCGAAGTTATTCAAGGTCAAAATTTCCAAAAATCACTTTTCATCCAAAAAATACTATGAATAATTCGGAAAGGTCAAGGTTTTCGAAAAAATTTCAAGAGGGGTATTTTGTAGGTAATAATGTTTCGTATTGATTGATCAAAAAAAATTCGAAAAGAAACCAGTTTTTGAGTGATTTTTTTGCCAAAAATTGATATCTCCGGCGGCCATGTTTTTTTTTCGTGATTCCGAAATTGTTTTCTTAAATAGTTCCAAGGAAGCTGTGGTTCAATTTTCAGTCATTTTGGAATTTTGTCTCCTTTCGTTTTTGCTAACTTCCCCGGACTATGAGATATTTGCGATAAATCGCTTTTAATGACCATTGACCCCTTGTAAAATTGTTTCCGGTCTCAAATCGATCCATTGGGCTTTGGTTTGCCATGCTCGCCGCGATTACTGCGATATGTCTAGGCGAACACGGGAATCGTAGGAAGCGCGGCGTTCATTGGACCTGCACCTTAACACCTAGAGATTAGGTGCCGCCGTTAGTACTGTTGAATACATCTTTAGCAGAAGTTGGAAGTAGTTTGCTTATTTTGATATAATACATCCATAAAATTTTGCCATGATTGCTGCATTCCTATGAAACAATGAAAGAGTAAACGGAGATAGCTCAGTTGAGTTAAAAGCCAGTAGATTGTTTTCGTCTACAAGCCGTAAAACTTGTCGTGTGAAATTTGGTTAGATTCAAGATATTCCTTAAGTTACACTCCATGATGCTGGTGAGAAGCCGAAATATGAAAGAGCAAACGATTTTCCGAGACCCTTAGCAAAAGTAAGGCATATACGGAGAGGCATTTGGTTTATTAATATCATGCTCTTTGGGAAGCCTATGCACTACAAAGTTCCTGTAGAATATTCCGGTAGAATACTCTTTGTCCATTGGTATTACTCTCTTTGTCTTGATGACATCTTCAGAAAAAGTCCTTCATTGCTTTCATGAGAAATGAAGATCTTTCTTCTGAGTACATCATTAAATGATTTTCTTGATGATAGATTTAAAGCAATTTTGCAACTGAATTTATTCACAACGAAGTTACCGATTCTTAGATCTTTCTTCTTCATCTTTATTTCTGTTCATAAATTTCCCAACAAACCATATATTCGACAAAGGCATAACTTGGTTGATACACAGAAAGACAGAGCTGGCGTTCTCACTGCGGAAACACAAATCCCAGTTAGTAACTTGGAAAACTCAAATAAGCTCCAGCCATCTTGCTTTCCTAAAGTGCTAGACCGTTGTTTTAGGGGGAGCTCTGATCTACAAGGCTTCGCTGCATCACTAAGGGCATTTGACATATACTCATAAACACTTTCTGTCTAAATCACTAAGCAATAAATTAAACCGAAACTAGATTATTTGTAATTCTCCCAAAAAGCTCATCACGTGCACCAGGATGTAACTCGAAGCATAAGTACTTTACATCATTTTATCTGAATGCAATTACCACAAAAATTTAATAGCAACATTTTCCCCCCAACAAAATGGCTTCTAATCCCCAGGAAGAAAGGAACGCAAATGCAATTTCAGACAATTTAACCATTCCAGTAAATTATTCTCTTGTATTTCCAGACCTTCCCCTTTTGTCCAGGCACCGGCACACCATATTGTACTGAAACCGTATAAAAATGAATAAAATTTTGTAAAATTGCAAAATTATGTTGCTGTGCGCTTGACGTCTGACATCATGTATTCAAACGTTGTAGGAAACCGAACCAAAAAAAAAAGAAGAAAAAAACGGCGCCCCCTGACGGTAGGCACTCGAGCTAACACCGGGGCACAATCCAACATACACTATTATAGGGTTGCACGACACAAGCAATTCACGTAAATCAGGTTGAAAAGGGTTTATTGCTACGCTAGGGCGGGATTCCCAACGTTGGTTGGAAAGGCACTAAAGTGCAGGCAGCGGTTACAGAATACTGAAAAGATAAAATTCTTCTTGGAATTTCAAATATGATGACAGCTATAAAAATTGAAAACTACATCCTCGTGAGCCTTTTGTTATTGTTGGGTTTTATTTGAAAAAAAAAATTTTGGCTCTGACTGGAACAATGGCAATTACATATATTTTGAACACGGTAAGGGAATTCTGTTTGACCATGCAGATTTTATTAGGGACTCGTACTATACGGTTTTGATCCACCAGCGAATTGTGCATCTCCAATGGTGGGTGGTCTGGTCGCTGTTCTATTTTCAGATGGGGCTGTCAGCAGGGTTTGTATGGACATTATTAACTGACATTCAACAACTCCAGCATGCAAAATATGAGGAACTGGATCAGCTTTTGCAACTCAGTATTTATTACTTTCAACTATGACAAATTACAGACGTCACCATAGACCCAATGTGGAACAGAGTATTAATAATAAAAAATTCTGTGATGCAGCCGCACAATACTTTACATTTTTACACCAAAACTCAAGCTGGAAACACAATTTGCTTCCTAACAGGAGGCCTTTTCAAATTTACACCTTTTGGGCGTTTTAATTAATTTAAACGATCCAATTTGATTTGTGAGTCCTTTATGGTTATAACAATGTGTAAAATATTGGTGTATGGTGTAGTTCATGAGAACTGTGACTTTTTGATTATTTTTTCACTCGTTATTGGAATATAGAATGCATATAACATGGTACGAATATGGACTGTCATTGAATTTTTATAGTTATTGCTATACCCATCAACAACTATCAGAAATTATGGGTGATAAATTTCAGATCTGGTGTTTTTCAAGGTAAACTCTCTCCATGCAAGTGGTAATGACAATTGGAAATAAATACCATGCATGTGTGCTACGAATAAATGGTCAAACTGAGGATTGGTTGACCTTCATCCACCCCATACTTAATCTGGTCCGAAACGGGACTCACACGATTGGCTTATAGTAATCTTCTCGTATGCCAGTCGTATTACGTAATTCCACCGAATCCTTCCAGAGGTTTATAAATGCGGTCACGAGATATCTGGATTTTGTATTCGTCTCCTTATATGATATAAGAAGGTATTGGGTTGCTTGAGCCTGGGAAAATGTGACTTTGGTAACAGGTAACTTCGATCTAGTTTCAAGGTGGTGGCCTAGTTTCAATGTCATGGCCTTGAAAAAATTTTCCCAGGCTCAAGTAACCCAATGCCTACTGAAATACTCATTGCAAATAAATCTGAGACGGAACATCTGACTTATGTGAATTAGCTTTTCTAATGGCTCAACAACTTTGGCTTGAGCATTAAGTTGGAAAAGTGCGTTTTCGGTGCGCAGGGGATCAACTTCATGGGAGATCGAAGATTGGGGCACTTACATCCGAAGATCGGGTTAAGGGCATTATTGAACTCGCACTTCCCACTTCTAAGAAAGAAATACCAACGTATTTAGGGATGGTGAACTGTTATCACCGATTCAACCCTAACTTGGCTAAAATCTTGGAACGAATAAACGAGTATTTGAGATACATATCTTCTCAATCGCTAACGTGCCACGAAAGGCAAAGGTTTTCCTGTATAATATGAAGTGGAATTCCTACACAACAATTAAAGATTTCCGTTAATTTGTCAAAGGACGCAAATTTGTTGTCTATAGAGACTTCAAACCCATAGAACACGCCTTGAAGGGGGATGAGCCCGAAGACTGCAATAACGAGATAGGCGAACGGTAAACTCCAGTGGGCAGGACATCAAGCCCGAAAAAGAGTTTTGAAGACTAGCAACTTATATAAGTGTCTCAAAAGGCTTGAGACGTCAACAAATCAGCTGTACCTGAAAACATACCCAGGTATGATCGATCACAAAGAAATGTAACTCACTTTTAGGTATACTTTTTGGTATACTCTCTGCGCTTTCATACCTTTACGGAATTTATGTAGCTGTTGGAAGAGAGTAGCCCAGCTAGCACAAATTAGTAGCAATGGAGTTAATGTAACCACTAAAAGAGTCGCAAGATATGAAATGTAATGCAACTGTAGCTCCATTGCGACTGAAAAAGCAGACTTTTAACGTTTATTTTGTAACAACTTTGGTCCCAATGAGGCGACAAATGTGTTGTAGCTTTGTTTTAAATTGGCTGTTGTTACAAACTGAAGTTCCAGGCAAGAAGATGAAACATGATTGGAACATCCGGAAAAGTTATTGTTCTTTTAATCGAACAAATGTCATATGTATTTGTAACAAGAAAGAAGTCGTTGTTTAAATGTGGTTCAAAAGTCAGAGACATATTGGAATAAAATGGAAAGACAAAACATTACTTAATTATGTACTTTAAAATAGAAAAATTGCATGATTTGTACACCAAAATTTTACAGCGAATGCCATTTTGTCGATGAATGTGGCTGACTTACCCCTGAAAAATTCGCGCGCCACCCAAAAAATGAAAATATGGAAAATAATTTGGAAATTAAAGAATTTTCGAATTTTTAATTTCAGCATGAAACTCTGAAAACTAGAGCTAAACTCATTTTTTTAAGTTGCTAGTCTAATATTGCACTGAAAATTGTTATAAGGAACTACAAAATACTATATAAAATCTTATTTGATTTTTTTTCAAATAAAACTGCATGGTGTAGGAAAAACAGAACGACGAAAAATATGGCGCGAATGGCGCTTTTTGACAGATATTTTCCAAAGTTCTTGCAAGTGAATAAAAACCTCCTTGCAGCGTTCTTGTAACTAACTGAAATTTATGAGTCACAGTGCTCGATCCGCTTGTAATAGAAACTTGATAAAAACATATCGCAACTTAGTTACACTACGGTTGCTAACTTGTTACTCTATTTGTGAAAGTTACAATACAATAACATTTTTGAGATGAGCTACAAAACGTAATGTTTTAATAACGTTAATTTAATTTAAATATGACATCTTTTATTGCAACTTTTATGGAACATTTTTACAACAAGTTCGTTTTTCCGTAACAAAATTAAAACTGTAGTGTAACTGAACCGGATGAATTGTTGTAAAATGCTAATTCGAAACAATAATTTAACTTATATGTGACTAAATTTGTTTAAAAAAACTGGATTACAACCCAAGTGCAACATATTTTTGTTACAAATTGAAATCTGTGCTAGCTGGGAGGTGTTCAAGTCAAGCCAACAAAATCTAGCTTGAACAATCCATCTAAATGCTAACGGTTTTTTATCTGGCCGTTCAATAAAGGTATAATTGCAGAATTGAGAATTTTTAGAACTGACGTATTCCCAGTCGTTTTCAGCCCACTTTGGTGATGACGGTACTCTACGTTACTCTTACGACTTCCATCGTGTCATATATTCTCTCTACGGTCGAGGACTTCTGTCTGTCTAAATCAGTGGGTAAAATTACCTCATTCTCGAGTGGGGTCGCATGAATCGTCTCGAATTCAATGATGACTCCAAAAGGAGTGCTTTGCAATACGACAGGCAGCACTTCCCCATCCGCATCAGTGGTGCGAATAGATCTAATTGGCTGACCCATCGTTAAACATATTAGGCGTTACATTAACCAAGGATCTGCGATGATCGCTAAACAAACATGTCAGAGCTTGGGATTAGTTAAGAGATACAAATTCATCCACAAGCCATTGCCTTTCAACATTCAGCCTCTCCTCGAATACAAATCTTAGGCCGGGACTTCGAAAAGCATCGAGACTTCGAAAACCATCCTAGTGTGGTTAGATAGAGTACAAAGAAGGGCCCTTATTCCCACTGTGATGACAACATTTGCATTACCATCAACCCTTTGAACCATAATACGATTCCAGCAGCTCTGACAAACCTTTACTATATTGCTGCTATCATAACGATTGTTTGACCAACATGAACGTTCACCTACCACAGTTATCCCATAACCACAACACCAGGCTGGCTCGCTCAGCGTATTTATCGTGGAAGGTACAGAAAAGGAGTTGGTTCATAACAGAATAACTCGGCTGTGGAACAATCTTCCTCAGTCTATATTTCCGAACTAGTACAACATCCAAAAGTTCAAACCCAGGGTTTATCGGCATACCTTTCAACATCCTCCCTGCTCCTTATAACATCAAACTTGTTCTATCCCTCGAACTAAGGTTACTACAGACATCCCACCATTACCTGACCAACATTGATGAACTGATAGTACAAAGGGAAATTTCTGAGCTTAGGTCTGCCACATAAAAAAACTTTGGGCGGGGTGTATCTAGAAATCTTGAGAGCATCCTAGATGTATGGCCTAGTTAAATGGCGTTACGACTCGGACACCTTGAAGTTTCTTCTTCCAGTTTTCATTTTGATCGGCCATTGAAAATCCGGGCTTTCATTCTTCCTTCCGATGCTCGTACAAAGTGTCCGAGGCATCGTATTCTGCTCACTTTTATACGTGTAACTATATTTATTTCGTCCCGCCAGGGTATCCTGCCGGGCAATACCTAGAAAAATCTGTAAAGCTACCTAGCGGGAAAAATTAGGAGCGCTGCTAAGGGGAGCTAATTTTGAGCGCTGCCAAATATGATCCCGAGGGAGTTTTCAGAAATTTTATAGAACGAAGAAAACGGGCGATTATCATGTTGACCATAAAGGGTGATATTAGCATACTCAATAGACCGGTTCTCGTTCGATACGGAGGGCAAGCAGCATTTGACGTGGTTAGTATACTTAGTTGGGGGACCGCTTTGGTAAAACCACATTCGCGCTTGGAAAGGAAATAGTCCAGTCAAAATAGAAATTTGACTGATAGATAACTGGTAAGTTGCTGAAAATTGGTACACACCTTAAAAACATTATGCATAAAAGGTCGAGACAGACACGCGATCGGTCAGGAGGACATTTTTTTATTCATTGTCAAAATGTCAGTTTTTTGCAAATCTCTCTTAAACGGTAAATGTTATCATAAAACAGTGTTCACAAAGTTTGTAGATTAAGCGATTATCTACAAAAAAAGATATTATACATTTTCCCGTATGAATTGCCATTCATGAGAGAGCCGTTTTAAAGATTTAAAATACTCATATGAACTCATTCGCGACTTGCAAAGGTCATCAGACGTTTAATAAATTCTTTGTTGGCCTACGCAGCTAATATTTTGAGGGGTGATTCCTGGATGTGTTTGGAGAAAAAAAATTTCTAGAGAGGGTTGCTATCCCCACTATCCACTAAAATACAGGGTGTTTACGAAAAAAGGAATAAATCTTTTTAAAATTTACTTAAACTTCAATTACTCCTAGACCAAATATCGTAGAGAAATTTGGTTCACCTTTGAGGTAAATGTGTATTCTTTAATTTGATATAAAGATCAAAAAGTTGAGTGCCTCCGTTTAGAAGATATGTAGGTTTTTAATAAAGAATTTTCATGGACGCCTGTGGATATGTGATCCGGGTATCGAAAAGCTTTTATTTTGTTTATCCTTTGCAATTGCCTTTTCCTTTCCAAGCGCGAGTGTGCTGTTACCAAAGCAGGCCCCCAACTAAATTCTAACCACGTCCAAACCTGCTTGTCCTCCGTATCGAACGAGAGGCGGTCCATTGACTATGCTAATGTCACATTTTATGATCACCAAAATTATCTACCGTTTTCTTTTTTCTCTAAAATTGATGAAAACTCCAGTAATGCTCCCTCGGGAGCATATTTAACAGCGCTCAAAATAAGCTCCCCTGAGGAGCGCTCCCAATTTTTCCCACTGGGTGGTATGAGAGCGGTGGCGATGTAAGCTTTTTAAGAAGTGCTCAAAGATGGCTATTGCAGCCAGGCGCGGATCTAGAATTTAGTTTTGGCGGGGTCACGAAAATAAAAATGGCGGAAAAAAATGTCTTCTCCTAAAAAAACAAAAACAAAATTAACAAAACCAACCGAATTTTCTGGTAGATTAAAAACAAACGTGCCCTAATTTTCTTTTGATGAAGACGCGCCTTTTCTTGTGAGTGCAGCTAACTTCAGAGTTTGCAAATCGAAACATACATATCTAAAGAGTATGGTATAGATCAACGGTGGTCAACCTCCGGCCCGCCAAAAGTTTCAATCCGGCCCGCGAGATGTTTAGACGAAATTATAAAGAAATATTTTTCGGTGCATTTCGTCTAGTTTAAATTTAATATTACATCCATTGGGGTAAGTTACACTATGCGTCATTTCCTTCATCATCCCCATACCGGTTTTATAGACAAGAGGTCGCAAGGCAGTTCGTTTTTCCTCATTTTCCCTCAGCAAATTTGTCAGACTCAACCATCCATCACACTAACACAATTATAACTTCGTTCTCGGGGGTCTGAGAAAACTATAAGAACCTCCCCGTCTCATTCGGGTTTATTGTACAACAATCGTTACACGAAAAAGAGACAGAAAAATGAATATTTTAAGGGTCATACCTACATTATACACAAACCTATTTGAGTTGAGGACCGAGTGATGGATAGTGTGATTTACCACATTAAAGCATCTTTCACTTCAAATCCAGACTAAAAATTTACTCTTGGGTAGGGCACCATTATAAAATGAGTTGGTAAGAGGCGCCTCTTTTTTCTTTTGAGCCAGTACAATTTCATACTTCAATGTAGGCGAGGGGCCATTGTAATGACAAAACCAGCAAATTAAAGAAAGAAGCTTATATGCATTAAATTGCCTCAGAGTAAGTAAGAAACCTATGCCTCCAAAATGTATATTTACATTTTTCAATTTCACCTCACCTAATTTCAAGTTGAAACTTTTGCTGCCGCAAAAGACTTAAGAAATGCCTCTCCAGTACGTATTTACAATCTTGCCTCGCCTCATTTCAAGTTGAAAATTTCACTGCCTCAAAATAAAAATGCCTCTCCAGTTTGTATTTAAAAAATCACTTCGCCTCAGCTCAAATTGGATATTATACAATAAAAAATACGAAATATCTCTCGTATTTACAACCTCACCTAACCTCGCCTCAAAAGTTGAATTTCACTGCCCCAGAAGAAGTAAGAAAGAGGAAATCCATGTCGCCTCACTACGTATTTACAATCACAGCTCGCCTCATTTATCTCGATACAAACTCATATACCAGTAGGACATTATTTTTGAACCGAGACATTTAAAAAAATTGAGGCCTCAGTAAAATTTACCATCGTGTAAGGGACAAATGTACTGCCTCAGTGAGTCCGGCTCATCTCTAAAAAAATTACAGGTCACAAGAAGGTGCCAATTAATTACCACGGCCCGCGGAAAAAACGTAACATTTATTCTGGCCCGTGTTATAAAAAGGTCGCCCACCCTTGGTATAGATCAATCTGTTGTTGACCTTGAAGGTCTCTTTTTAACTTCCCAGTATATAGGGAAGTTATTGTAATCGGTCCGACAATCGAAATCGTAATTTTCAAAGTTTTTTTTAATTTTTCAAGGTCCCAATAGAAAAAAATTGAGAAGAAGTATGTGTGTGTGTGCGTATGTATGTGGTCATTTTTTCCTACATGATCTAGGGCGAACCAAAAAAGATATCGTCTTCGTTGAGGTGCCGATCGAAGCGTATTAACCTAATGATCTGAAAAGATTTTCATAAAAATCGGCCGAGCCGTTTTTTTTGTTTGAACGAAGTTCGTGATATTTGTATCTGCCCAATATCGCGCGAACCAAATATGATACCGACTTCGTTGAGGTGCGTTTTAACGAAAACATGCTCTGAAAAAATTTCATAACATTCGTTCAAGCCCTTTTTTTGTTGAAATGAAAAGACTTCGGCTAACTGCCGGGGCCCAATGATTCCGTCAACGTGATTTTCCCCTACCACTATCGGTGAGAGCTCGCCCAATGAAACCGGCACCGTCAGCGTAGCTTTTCGTTGACAAATGTCATTTTCTGTAGTGATTGCATTGACTGTTTGCTTATTTTGTGTTTGTTTTGATTTTAATGAAATAAAAGTACTTATTTAAAATTTTCTGCTTAATCAAATACATTTTCCCGCACTTTCTGTTCAAGGAAATTGTGGACGGGTTGCTAGTAGCAACATAAATGTAAAAGCTTTCTTGTTTAATTCATCAAAAAATGAGCGAAAAAATGAGAGGGCTTTTGTTCGTGGAGGGGTAGACCGGCAAAATTAAAATTAAATCCAAGTCTCCGGCACCAGCAAAAGCAACAACAATTTATATGGAAAATCACGTTGCCGGATTCATTGGGCCCCGGCAGTAAGGGTCACAAGCACCTTAAATTGATTAGTTTTTCTGATATCTAATAAACTCGTTGGAATGAAATTCGTTCCAAATGAAGTTACCTTTTCCGGATTCAGCAGAGCGATAGTTTCCCAACAAGACATCACTTATTAAAATCCGAGCACTAGTTTAAGGTGGTTTTTTTAATTTGCAAAAAAGTTGGGTCAGTTTCGGTCGTTTGCTTATTTTTTGTTTTCATTTTTTTAGTTGGGTCAATTTTGTTTTTTAAACAGCGAGCGCTTTGGGGATCATGACCCCCGTGACCCGCCCCTTGAATCCGCGCCTGATTGCAGCACTCCATTTCCCGCTAGGTAGTATCTAGAGGTATAGCTAGACCACCCATGTGCAAAGGGGATATTCGGTTACCGGTCCTCCTGGAAGGGGTTTGGGCAAGGAGGTTGGCATTCTCTCTTCGGAAAACAATTGTTATAGAATCGAGAAATCGGCCTGGGCAGATTTTAGTTACAAAATGGTCAGTGTATTGAATGGCTCGAAGTCAGTTAAATATAGAAGTATCGGAGGGCCTATATGACCCTATGATGGACCTATGATGGATAACCCCAGATGAAGAGGTCGAGTATGAAGCTCCGTGGTGGAATGATAAGAAGTTCAGATTAATATTTGACAAAAAAAATGTTTAACTAAAATTTCACTCTTCAATGAACCTTCCACCGTAAAGCAGAATGCAGTATAACCCGCTTTTAAAAAAGAAACTATAATCAAAGGAGAACTTTCTTGGGTTTTCATTCAGATTACTTTCACCTTATCTAAAGTGCAGATTGAAGTAATTGCAATGAAATTGGCTTTTGGTGCTACCTTTGCAGCTTTAATGAGTTTATCTCTCAAACCTCTCATCGAACAATGATTTAACTTACTTAATGAGAAAGTTACAGGCGATTGGTTCAAGTTGTTTCAAGAACGACTCTCCAACAAATTATCCACTAGAAAAGTCCTTTAGAAAGGATCTTCTGTGAAGTTGTAAAGTTGTTTCAACGTGTTGATAGTAAACTATAATTCGTTTTCGTTAATTTATCCTCTAACATTATTTTAAAAAAGTTTTTTTTTAATATTGTTAACTAAAATAATTTAAACTTTATGCAATTTATGTTGTTGTATTTTTTTTTTTTTTGTAAAAATGCTTTAGTGTTAATATGACCGTTAAATCGGCTTTGTAATATCTCATTAAGCTTAAACTTTATTCTAAAAATTTCACCGCGGCATCAGATAAAGACTTGCTTAAATCTCGATGAGAAAAAAAAATCTTGTTTATCTTTAGCTACATAAGAACAAACTAAGTAAAATCTCAGAGTTGTTTTTTTTTGTTTGATTTTTTTTGTTGTTTTAAAAATTATCAATTTCGCTCCTCCTTCCGTGAAACTTATATTATCCCCAGAGCGACACCGCATTATCTTCTTACCAAACTGGAAAAAACTTCCCGAATTACAGCGGATAATGGCGAAAACTTTGCCAACTGTTTCAAAAACATAATAGATTCCATTACGGTTATATGGGTAGATTGTAAGGAAGCTGGAAGCATAAAGTTCAGTTGAAGATGGCACATATAACGAGGATAATGTCGATAATGTCATTCCCAGTAGACGACAATCAATTCTGAAAGTTTCATAATGAACGTTACTCAAGGGATAAGCCGGAGCTCATCCGGGTCTTAACAATCTTAACAACGCGAACGTGAAGTTATTTTTGCCATTCTTATGTCCCGATGAAGGAAACAGCCTGGACAAGAGCAATTCTTTATTATCCTTTTATGTCCTGAAAAGGGTAACTATTAAGCTAGTTAGAAATCATCTGCGGAATTGGGTCATACAGAAACTTGATGACAAATCATTGATTAACATTGAAAGGTATTGGGTTGCGGGGTAAAAGGATAACAAAAAGCCTTTCTGTCAATTACTAACAGAGAGAGTGTAGGCGAAAGATTCCAGCTGGGATAAATAAATATGCTAGAAGTTTTCTAAGGGCTTGCATTTTGAGATAAGAAGAACCTTTACCGCCTATTCATTTTTTTGATATTTTTGGATTAGAGTTACTACAATATTAGTTACAACTAGTTTGTTTGTTAACGTCTAAGCTAAAGTTAGATTTTATTTTTTCAACACTATTGTTGCAGGCAAAAAGAGCATCCAAAGCTTTGAGATTGAAACTCTCACATTTAGATGGAATTTTCAATTACCTACTCTTCCGCACGTCTAGCAAGGAGTCCATCAGAACCGTACCGATCGTTTAAGGAGTATTCACACATATTAGGGACGTGCCCGGGACGTTAGATTTTTGCTCCGGCCCGGACACGGACATTTGTGAACGAGTTCATATAAAATGTACGCACCAATATTTTTTTAACCCCTGACGGAACACTAATATGTGTGGATACTCCTTTACTCGTTCACACCGGTAAAAAGGGGGTTAAAATTGAAAAAAATTTCTGCCGCTGCGTATGTAGGTTCTACTAGAGCTAAATAACCGTTAAATACTAGTGGCAGAAATTTTTGACTATTTGCTAGGGTGTGGGGAGAAAAATGGCAAGTTCAGCTAGGGGTGGCTTGGGGAGGGTCCAAATGGTCAAAAATGTCTGCCACTAGTATTTAACGGTTATTTAGCCCTAAAAGAACCTACTTACGAAGCGGCAGAAATTTTTTTCAATTTTAACCCCCTTTTTACCCCCCAAAACCCCTAACTCGAAATGGGTCCACTTCCCGCAAAAATGTCATATTATAAAAAATGCTTAAAATTACTTCAAAAGCTTATATACCAAACGGCAGAAGGTTGGGACGACACGATTTTTTCAAGTGCCAGCTCCCCTACTACATATTTGGAATGGTATATGCCGTTGCGGATGCATTTGTAAAGCTGGAAACAGTTACATGCGTGCGTGAAGCGCTTGCGGCCAATGCGCAATAGGCAGCAAGTTTTCGCTAATGAGTAATTGCGTGTTTGCGTTCCGTCTTGTCTTTCAGAATAACCAAAAAATCTAAGCCACAAGTGCTTATGTTTGTTGTGCGTGCTTGTGAATTTGGGAATTTGAGGCTATGTTGAATCCGCTTATGCAGAAAAAATGCAAAGTGCACCAAATTTTGCGTTGCGTGCCCTCCCTTTACGCAACTACATGGCAGGTCGCATTTGCATGCATGCACTTCTATAATATCTATTGCCACATGCACCGGAAGCGCGCATATTTCTGTCTCCACTTTAAACTTTCACACCTGTAGCAAGAGCGTGCATGCCTCTAGGGGATACATTTTTAGATTTTCATGATTCACTGAATAAAATCATCAACCCTTTTGCAAGAAGTTTCAGTTCATACAGGCATAAGGCATAAAGGCATTAGTTCTGCGCGACGTCCTCAACGTGACCCTTTAAAGGGGACCTCGAAGGGGTGGTCACAAGAGCCTAACAGTGTGACATACGGAGGTCACCAACCTTCCGCCTCTGCTTTCTTTGCAGAAAAAGATGACTTCAACGAAGCTCGTTTCCCAATTAACTGACTACCCAAATGCCACCTGGTGCGTTTGGACAGCGCTGTACCGAGAAGCTTCTGGCTCTCCTGACATTTCTTTACATTTCTATGTTTCTTTAAGCTTCATACTGTTTAGTTTCTGGTGGATTGCCTTCAGCATTACTTCCACCTTTCTCCGCACAGGGCCGCGGCTAGGCACTTTGCCGCCCAGTGCACGTCCGCCGATGCCGCCCCCTTTTAGGGCAAAATTTTTTTTCGTTCGCTTCGCTCGCGGCTTTTTTTGCTCTTTATAAGAATTAGTATATAAGAAATTGTTAATTAAAGAAATTTTCTTTCTATTTGGCAAAGTCAACCAAGTCATTTATTAGTACAGTTCCTCTCTTACGCAATCCCTCACACTCCTCGTAGCTATTTTGTTTCGCACATCGTAGAATTTTACGCTGATGTCTGTTGCTGGAGCTCGACCAAAATTTCCCATGCTCTAGCCAGCTACATGACTGCAAATCGCTTTGGGCAACATTGGACACGTTTAGCCTATACGACTAGGCATCTTCATTTTGCTTATCTGTGCTTATAACTTCCTATTGAAATGAATAGTAATGCAAAAGGTTGTCGTTATGCCTTCGACCCTAGGCCCTCGCAATGTTGATCTAGAAAGTAGACATTACGCATTCGAAGGATAATGTACGGAATCGAATCTAGACGGTTTCTATTCCCTACTGGGTTGTTTTTGTGTCGTCTTTCGTTCATCGTTTGTTTATTGTGTACCTGCTGCGTGTGCTAATTAATTATTGATTAATCTATTGAGTGTTGTGCTTGGCCTTATTTTTGCTTATCGTCACCGCTCATTTAAATTTTTGCGCTCATCGCCAAAAATCCCTTGTCTTTTGGCGGCTGTCGTCGCCAATTTAAAGTGATATGCCGCCCTTGCCGTCGGCACGCCATATTTATAAAATATATATTTTGTAAAAAAAAATTCCTACGTTTCGCTCGCGAAAATGCCGCCCTTCCCAAGTGCCACCCAGTGCAAATGCACAGTCTGCACATATGGGTGCATTTGGTATGAGACTATGAGTCCATCGGGCCTTAGTAGACTCGTCCCACATCCTATGCTATGCTGCGATGGACTGGCCGCAGGCTTAATTCCGTCACACCGCCCTGGGCTTACCCTTTGCATATTACGAGATTTAGAAGCTTTCATTCTCCGCCCCCAGATTATTAGTAGGGGTTACTCCTACTTTTCCAGCCGTGCCCGTCAAGTACACCCCGAAGTCGAGAATTCGGTCAATCATCTCTTCCAAATACCCAAATAAAATTTGTAGTAAATGATCTAGTCACCTACTTTCACCGCTATGGTCTCCACCTTTTCCAGCTTGCTAATATAGTACTACTTTCGTTTTGTGCTCAGCTTGCAGTGGACCAGCAGCGTTGCAAAAATTGTACGCCATGGTAAAATTCTCTTCTCTCTTCACAAAAACACGACATTATTCTTTAGTTTCGTTACAAACCATTCACTGGATTCTAAATAAATGGTAACACGTCGAAAATCTCAAGTAAAAAGGGGATTGAATAGCTTAGGGCATCGTTTCTCAACCTTTTTAGTGTTGCGACCCCCTGAAAAGCCAAAACATGAATTAAAGAATCTTGCGACCGCCTCACTATAATTTGGTGGTGAAAGATAAAAATCCAAGCATTTGAGGCGCTTTTCTCCGTAAGAAATCAAAAATTGAGTCTGATGGAGACGACAGTAAAACAAACGTGTTTTTATCGGGTTTCATCTTCTTCCGTCAAATCTGTAGTTAAACTGAGTTATTAAGGTCGATCCACACATATCCGTGACGGCACGGCACCGATGCTTTCCGTGGCAGTGGCTTCCGTGATGAATTTTTCACCGACATTCTTTACTTTTTAATTTTGAAATTGTGACAGTGATCATGGAATTTAGCGTGGAATATCTTGCTATAATTGCATTGCTCTTAGACGAGGGGTAAAGAATTGAAAAGAGAGTGGGTCCATCCCATGTGGACTCTTCCGAAAATGGAAAGAGAGTTCGTAACTTTATATAGTGGATTGGTGGGCCACGAAACTAATTTGTACGAGATGAGCCAAAACGCATTTAGTGATTTGCTAAAAAAAAGTTGAGAAGTTGATCCACAGGAGTCGGTACAAATGTAGTAGGAGGATGAAGTACATATAGGCATTCAAGCAACCTTTCATCAAACCAATCTTTACATTTATTACTTATACATACTTATGTACTTTGTGGAGCAATATTGTTATATTCCGAATGAAAGAAATCTTACAAAAAATCGCACAAAATAGATTGCACAGAACAGGTTAGAGTGTATCTTCTATCTATATTAATAAAAGAAAGTTTCTGTATGTATGTCTGTATGTACGTATGTATGTATGTATATATTTGTGCGCTATAACGGGCGCACCAGTCATCGCAGAACTTCGATATTTTGCACGAAGGTCCGTGGGGGTCTCCCATGAAACACCTCGAAGCCCGATTTTCGAAATTCAAAATGGCCGCTGAAAAATTACCGAAATTCAAAATGGCCACTCAAATGTGAATTCGCAAATTGTGTTCCGATTTCAATTAAATTGAGTATCTAGGGGTTTTTAAGGTCGGTAATAACGAATTTGTGGTCAAAATTTAGAAAATCAAAATGGCCGCGCCAATATGGCCGACGAATTTTTCAATTCCGATTCTAATGAAAATCGATGAAAATCGGTATCTGGGGTTTTTTGAGGTAGTAAATAACGAATGTTTGATCAGAACTTATAAATTCAAAATGGCCGCCGAAATATGATCGAAATTCAAAATGGCCACCCAAATTTTCCAATTGTGTTCCGATTTCCATGAAAATCGGTATCTGGGGGGTTTTAAGGTAGCAAATAACGAATTTATGATCCGAACTTATGAATTGAAAATGGCCGCGTCAATATAGTGGACGAATTTGCCAATGGCCTTCCGATTACAACTAAAATCGGTATCTCGGGTTTTTTAAGGTAGCAAATAACGAATTTATGTTCACAACTTATACATTCAAAATGGCCGCGGACGAAGTTTTCCAATTGTATTCTGATTCCAATGAAAGTGGATATCTAGGGGTTTTTAAGGTGACAATTGTGGCCCGATTCCAATGAAAGTGGGTATCTAGAGGTTTTTAAGGTGGAAAATAACGAATTTATGATCAAAACTTATAAATTCAAAATGGCCGCACCAATATGGCCGATGAGTTTGCCAATTGTATTCCGATTCCAATGAAAATCGCTATCTGGGGGTTTTTAAGGTACCAAATAACGAATTTATGATCAAAACTAATAAATTTAAAATGTCGGGGCCAATATGGCGGACGAATTTTGTCAGCTGTATGCAGGTTGTTCAAGAGTTGAGAAATCTTAATCTTCACATCGTAGCTCCAAATGGAAGAACATTGAACATAGTGTATCTTGGTCGTTTCCCCTATTGTCGTGAAGTTTTCCACGCGATCGAGTGTACCTATAAAATCCTCGACTAATTAAAGGTAAATCGCCAAAATTACAAATAAAAGGGAAGGACCCTCCACTGCCATCATGAGGTTACACGATGCTATCTATCGCATCCAAAAAGTTCGATCGGTAAGAACGGGACAGAAGCTGTGTTCGGAACGAACACTCACGCAGGTTGAATTTTAAATGGAATTTTTTTAGGTTCAATCAAGCGTTGGGCACTTGATTTCCATCGGTTCAAGGTGAAACTTGGTATCCTTAGGTTTTCGATACCGCTGAATACGAATATCATATCAAAAACCGGTTTTGACTAATGACAGCTGTCAAAAAAGCTGTCAATAGAAATTAACCATTTAAAAGGTATCCAAAATCATATTTTCCAGATTTGTTGTTTCTTTCACTTTTTTCCTGCCGCGGACTGTGCACTATAAACTTTTTTTTATTTAAAGGCGTTGCAACGCACGCGGGTTTTTTGCTAGTTTCAAATAAGGTTTACCTAAATTTGTGTTTAATTCTTATAAAATTTTCCATTGAATTTAAAAAACATTTGTTTCACGTCCCGCGATTTTTGCGGACGTCTGAAAAGTAATGAGAACGTCGGTGCCTTACTGCGTCGGACGTGTGGGAACATGCCGCGCTTTTCCCAATTTGTTTCTATGGAATTAACATCGTGCCGATAAAGTTTTTTCACTGATGCCCCCCATACTGCACTGAAGTCACCGTCACGTCACGGGTATTGTGGAATCTTTACCCAGAAAATCGTCGCTTTTATACGGTTGTTATTGCATGGTTAGCTTGATTATAATTTTAAAACACGTTGGCTAGAACTCCACGATAATTTGTCACCTGTGGTAAAACCGAGTTTTTAGAAGAGAGGGGCAAAACGGCATATTTTTCAACAAACATTTTCGGAGTGAAAACTAAAAGACATGCACTATGTGCTTCATTACTTTTAATATTCTTCTTTCTTGGCTCTGAAATTTACATACACTTTCATATCTCCTTGTAAAGACAAGAAAGTTACGCATAGTGAACTCTCTGCGTTAAGACCGAGAGTAAGGTGGAAAACTATTTTTACCACGTGTAACAAAAATACTAGTTTAGATACACGGATTGATAGTTAAAATAATTTTTTTGCCCTGATTGCGACCCCCCTTATGTCTATTGGCGACGCCCTTGAGGGTCGCGACCCCCAGGTTGAGAAACCATGGCTTAGGGGTTAAGGCAGCTGTCTGCCATTTCAGAGGTCAGTGATTCGAATCCACGCTGCATGGTTCTTCGTGTTTCCTATACTCTCACCGATTTACAATTTGCTTTCGCTCGTTGTTGAATTTATTCTTTAAATAAGTTCCCGACTCTCTCTTCTTCCATAAGCGAGAAAGCCATATCCTGTTCGATTACCATAGTCAGTGGTAGTATTGGATGGGAGCGCATGGAGTAAGACAGTATGTAGGCCGGTGGCAGTTCTTTCATCCATATCTGTATTGCCTTTCCAATTAGAGCTTGCTGTTCGACATTTCACTCTAAATAGAACCGTCGGCAATGCCAAGGGGCTTAGCTCTGAGCTCGAGTATTTCAGATAAAAAAATAGTGAAACTCGGAATTCTATTGAATGTGATTTCTCCTATCACTGGAAGCGAAATTTTGCAGGGGTTCTAATAGTATATCATAAAATTCGACGGTAGGTGCAATTATTACAAGGAATATTTTTGTAGTTGGCAATGCTCTCATCCACTACGACTAAATTTTCGCTTCAAAAGAGCAGAATGGCAATATGCAGGAGTCCTTTCATAATTGGTTTGTTAGCTTTTTTTCCTACGGTTCCTCTCGATTTTTTATTTTGTTGATGGGAGAGAATAATTTTTTCAGGAATCAGCTACAAAAGTTCAACTACTATAATTAAGACAAAAAATTTTCTACCTTGAAAATTGTAATCATCAAGCAGAGTTCTTAGGAGTTAATAGAAATTTTCTGATCTAAATTATAATTGTAACGCAGGACCAAGGTAACCAAAAGGACATTTACATAACTTGGTTGAAGAAAGGCATTAAAAGTGTTACATTGATGGCAATTATAAAGCCCGGCTACAATTAATTTGGTTATCCACCTCAGTCCTATTGTAATTATGTGGAGGCCCTAGAATTTTCCAGGATAATGGCAATCTCTCGACACGTCATTAGCTCGCAAAACTTTAATCAATGATGCTTTTGGGGTCTTTAATTAAACTGGTAGTCGGTACCCGCCCAGGATAAGGGAACAATCAAGAAACTTGGTGCTAATACATCATCCGGCTCTAGCCCGCCCGGTTTTATACATATATATGGAAGTGGATGAGAAATCCTGTTTCAGACAAAAATTAGTTAAACTTACGTTCATGGCAGGATTTTGGTGTGGATATCCGCATATAGTCGCAGTAGTGTTACTATATACAGCCAGGTAGGAAATAGACTAGAGACGGACAACAAAGGCGAAGCAGTGGCAAGGCGTGAAAGGACTCCTGTGAAGTTATGTGTATATGTATATAATAGTATATACATTTTCTAGCATAAACGGAGGAGTTTTGTGGAGCCCCGGACGCCAGAATTGGGGCCCATAATAAATTGGTGCCATTTCTCATCTCGTTGTCTGCGACTTTGTTCTTTATTCTATGATGTATTATGTAATTTATGGCGAACGATTTACGTGATAAAAATGGCGAATTATATTTTACAACCTGTCAAGATGGGTCTATTCCATCCTCAATGGTTTTCGACATGTTTGAGGAATACTTTGGTAAGTTATAGTAACGAAAGGATTTTATATGACAAATGATATCAGTGAAAATTTGACGGTGAATGGAATGGCCCCAGTCTACTTTCACCTCCTTAAATCGCTGCCAGGAAAAAAATAAAAACCGAACCAGTTCACACGTTGTACCTACACCAGCTCTACACACACACGTGCATACCTTTAATTCCCACAGGTTTCCAGCAATGAAATTTTCAGGTGCTTGATGTATTCATGGTACATAACGCTTTGCAAATTGCAAATTTCCAAGTGTTTGGCTTGGCAAATTCAAATGTTGCCGCCGTCATCGTAATCCTTGCTAAATTGAATCTCATCTCATCAACGAACTGCAGCGCTTCCTAAAATTAACTATATCTAGAATTGTTACGAGATATTTTCTGGCTAGAATAAATTCATTTAGCGATTTTCCACTAAACTGCTTCATGCCAAGAGGCGATGCTGCTCTATCAAAAAAGGACTCCCGGAGATGAGGCGCATCCTCGGCCCTCGTTAAGTGTTAACGTTATCTGTTGACCATCCTTTTATTAGATTCTGTTTGCAGGACGGACATGCATTTTATACCAAAATTGGATTACGCTTCAATAAAATTAAGTTATGATGAGAAATTTTCTTTCTCATCACCGAGTGTCGCTTGTCCTCTCTTCCCATGCTGCTGCGGATTTAGCGCCGAGTATTTGTGGGTGCTTTCGTCCTTGTTGATCCTTTTAATCATTCTCTATGCTCGGGTATTAACCAGTTTTCTGTGAGAAATTAAATCTCAGTCAATTTGACTTGAAATATGTTTTCCCCGGGAGTAAATTGGGAGATTTAGGAGCTGATGTTACGCATGTTGTGAATTTGATTGAATAATTGCGCCCATCAAAGTAATTAAATGGCAGATTTGGGTGGTGTTCGGCTTTGGTCTTTCGGCTTCAAGCCGCAGCTTTTGAGGCAGGATAATTCCGGCACTCGTCAAGTTTGAACAGCTTGACAAACTCGTTAAATGGTGCACGAAATGGGATTAAATTGGCTGGATGAGATTTGTGTGTATGACGACGACGGGGTTTTGTTTCACGAATGTTAAAATTTCGAGACTTTCAACACAACAATTTAATAAATTGATTAGTTGTAATTTTAGTCAAAGTAATAAAGTAAGAATAAAATGCCTTAAAATATGCTATTTTAAGATCAAATATTTTTTGTCATTGATTAAAAATTTGTAGTAATGATCTTAGAAAATCTCGCTAAATTCTTAGCTAATAAGTAACAACTCCAGAATGTTGGCTGCGGTCAATGGGAAACGAATTTCTTTAGGTCCATAGTATTTATATTGTTCGGCCCTGAACTCCTGTTGACGTAGAGCTCATTGTGACATTTATACATTTAGAGAGTCCAAAAGTAGGTTGTGGTAAAGCAGAGTAAAGAGGAGTTCAAGACGAACAAACTTGGACTTGATTTTGGTTTTCATCTTTTCCTTGTGAGGTGGATGTACTGAAGCTCTCCTTAACCGAAATTACCAACCATTAGAAGTTCTAGGGGTTGCACATGTTCGGAAACTCTGGCTGGAAAAGAGAGGGGAGTACACCAAAAAGAGAATTGCAGGATGTAGGAATTAGCCGAACAAAATTGTCTTTACCTGGTGTTTTTTTATATGGAAGACTAGAGCTCAGGGAAATCCCTTTGTACTGTCGACAATCTATTTTTTTCGTATAGAGTGCAATGTCGAACAGCAAGCTCTAATCGACAGATAGTGAAGGGAAAGAGAGAAGTGAATGAAGGAACTCCCACAACCACGTACTCCCAACCAGTTCTATCGCCACTCTGGCATCAGGGCAACGAGAAACAACTCGCTGGAGTGTCAGGCCTCCTGAAACGAGTTGAATCCCATCAACTAACCGATGGCATGCGCTGGTAGAGCGGGGCACTGGTAGCTAAGGCTATGACAGGAGGAATGAGGAGGGAAGAAGAAAGAAGGTGGGAAAAGCGAAGGACCGTGGTGCTGCCGGGATTCGAACCCGGGACCTCTGGGATGGTAGCCATGCGCCTTACTTCCTAGACTACCGAGGCCGCCTTATGTCTCATAGCAAGACATCAGATAACTTGAGGATTACGTCACGCTGAAATTTGGCGTGCCATGGATGATGGCTAGTGTAGATACTGCCTTAGTATTGTGCTACGAGCCTGAAATTGCCGTGCAGGTAGAACTGCGTTAATTTCGATATAATAGCTGATGTGATATAACTTTATCAGGGCTGCTATATTTCTACGTTGGCTGAATGAGTCTATGACAAAGCAAAAGGTGTCATCCACGATGAGTTTAAAGGTGAAGTTCTGGACCGTGTCCAGCCACGATAAGACGATCTGCGGCACCCCAACGACGATGAACGAATTGTATATAAGTCGGAATCAAATGTCTTTTAGCACAGATAAATATAATACAGATGCCCAGTCGCTGTATAAAATCGTGTCCCATATCAACATTTCACTAGCCAGTTTTTCCCTCCTCTAGCCAGCAAAATTTTTTCTAGCCATGTGTCTTAAATGTAGCTAGCTAGAGCAAGGCAACTTTTGGTCGAGTTCCAGCAACAGACCCCAATAAGAAATTTCGGTATATTGCCAGCCGTTGCAAACGGCGCAGCGCTGGCCCAGCGTAAAAACTCAACGGCTGAATATTTAACCTGGGCCAGTGCACAAATTTCGAAAGTACCAGAGCTGAACCTGCGCTTGTAACAAAGCGTGTTAGAGTGCTCATTGCCAACGCAGGGCCAGGGCACAGCCAACGCTCACCAACAGTTGAACTTTAAAAATGACAATTAAAAAAAATGTGGTAAATTAAAAAGGTGAATATTATTGTTGTGAAACTTATCTTAAAATTTTTTGATAAGAAATTGATTTTTCCTTACATTAAATAACAAACGACAACACAGAATAAACACTTAGGGCCGTTTTCACCATCTCCGGTTAAACTGTCAGTATACTTCCAGTTTCTAAACTTGTAGTTAATTTAACTGTGACCGTAAAGTGCAAGTAAAAAAATTTCGTTTTCGCCAACCATGATTAACAAACCTGAAGTTAAAGTTAAAATGTACTAGTTTTTTGCTAGTTGCAGTACATCAAATGTCAGAAGTGTCAATATTTATTAAAAGAAAACTTCGAACACTTATATATTCTTGATCTTCATCAATTGAATCGTCGAATTTACACATAGTTTCTATTGATCTTTTGAGCATGACTAAAAATTAAATTCATATTTTCCATATTAAAACCAAAGTGCAAAAATGTCAATCCCAGTGTCAAACTTTCAGTTAAATTAATTAACCAGAAGAAATTCTCTCGGTTAAATTGACTACCAGTTAAATGAGAATTAACTGACAGATTGACTCTAACCAGAGATTGTGAAACGCATTTTTAACTAACTGCATGTTAAAGTTTCAGTTAACGTTTAACCGCAGATGGTGAAAACGGCCCTTAATTGTATAATTTGAGCGTGACTAATTAACTGAGGAAGTGGTCGAAAGGAGAAATTAATCGGGCAAGTCTGAAAGGGGAAGCTAAGGAACCAAGATCGATTCCGGAGGGTCGCTCCTTACATTTTTTTATTCAGATTTTTTTTGTGTGATTTTTATCAGCACCCGGTCGAAACCCAACAGCAACAGACTGAGCTTAAAAAGAGTGAGTTACAGTTAAACGCGTTTATCCGTTTATGCGGCTGAGCTTGGGATCGGCGGCCAGCACTCGCCCAGCGATGGGCTTTGACCTCCGACTGAGCGCTGGGTAGCGTTATCATTTCCAGGTTTGGCCCAGCGGTTGGTTACCGAGCGTCGAACGTCCGTAGCCTGCGCTGGGCCAGATCTGGGCCGTTTGTTAATTTCTCATTGGGACATCAGCGTAAAATTAAAGCGTAAAAGCAAAGGAAAATGAAGTGAATGTTGAGAATGACGTCTGCCTGCATTGCAACATTGAAACACAATCCCTCCCACTCTTCGTAGCTATTTTGCTTCGCACACGGTAGACACACCGCTGCTGTTGATATGGGACACGATTTTATACAGCGACTGGGCATCTGTATTATATTTATCTGTGCTTTTAGACTGTAGCCTGGACTCCCGGTTGAATTAGAAACTTTTATTTGAGCCACCGGGATGCTTGTTCAGCAATTTGGCACTTGATCATTCCATTGCACTGGTAATATTCCGATTAATGTAGCATCAACTTTTAGATTCCGAGTGCCCGGTAGGATCAAAATCGCAGATTAGAGAGTACACTCAAAGAGTGAGTTCGATGCTCTTTTAAATCAATTGGACATTCGTCTGGCACGCTGTTATAGTGGTAACTTAAAAGTACCATCTGCAATAAAGCTTTAAAGTTGATCGGATGAGATAGAAAATATGTCGTTTATAAAAATTAAGCAGAGGAGCATTGGAATTGAGCGCAGATCCTTGAAGATATAAAGAGAGTGTTAGGATTTGGGTTTTCTCTACAATAAAATCTTCTTACAAGATCCGATCCCAACTCTATTACCTACGAAATCAGTAAAACACACTATATATTATGTAGAAAGCTAATTTATTGTTCACAACGATATGCGTATATATCTTTCCAGGTTTTTCACCGCTCTTCTCTATTCTTGCTTGCCGCCATTCCAGGTTGTCCAACCTCTCCCTGTCAAAATCTCGTTCCTCCTTCTCTTCTTCTTTTTTTTTCTAACACTCGGCCATCCTAACTTCTACTCGTCCTCGAGTTGGCATCTTACTCAAAACAATATAAAAAAAAATTAAACATCGCTCAACTTATACAAAAAAATAAAGAAATTCATAAATCTATTCGAATCTACATTTTTCACAAGTTATCCATCAATCGTCAATACTCCACAAAATCCTTGTACTTAGAAGATTTTCGGATAGTACGTTTGCTTCTTGTCTCCTTCACAGTGTTATCTACAGGAACATCCGATTCTGCAATTTTCTTACTCTTCTTGACCTTATTAGTATCTTCATTTAATTTAGTAACATCTTGCTCTGTTTCATCTGTCTCATTCTTATCACTTAGTTCATTAGATAAACTTTCAAGAACTTTTGGTTCCACTGTACTCTCATTGACCATTTCACATTCCGATTGAGAATTTTCATTGTCACTTATTAGGTCTTCTTCATCATCCAGTGAATTTGGTTTCCAGATCTTCAGTTGCGATACATGGGCAGTCGACGCGTATCGTCTTCCTTCCCTAGTTCCTTTCAAATCAGTCACACCATAAGTATCACCAGGTAACACTTTATTAATAACCAATGGTGCTCGAAACTTGTATTGGAGTTTGGTTGGTTCGCCTGTTTGTCGAGGGGCTACCTTCATGCTCACAATATCACCAAGTTGATAACATACATTCGTTCGATGTGTACGATCGTATCTAGATTTGTAAGTTTGCTGCTCAGCCAAAATTCTTTCTCGTGCCTCACTTCGTACTTCACTAGGTTCTTGATAACGTCCACTTTCCTCTTGTACTGTCAATATACGCTCTGGTCCATCATTCAATCTGGGATTATAACCGTATAACATCTCAAAAGGTGTTTTTCCAGTTGTTTTATTTTCTGAAGTATTTAACATCCAACTTATGTTCTTGAGATTTTTATCCCAATCACGCATGTTTACTGAGTCTTCCAAATGTGCTTGAATTACTGGCAATAAGGTTCGGTTAACCCGTTCTACTTGACCATTGGCTTGCGGATGTCTTGGAGAAGTCAACACATGTTTGATTCCTTGTTGTAAACAGAATTGCTCAAAGTCCTTTGATATAAACCCTGTTCCTCGATCGGTAATTAAACACTCTGGTGTTCCATAACTTAGCATGAAATCATTTAGAATACGTATCACAGGTGCAGATTTGGTGCTCTGGACAGCATCTATTCGAACAAATTTGGTGAAATTGTCTATTAATACTAAAATATGCTTCTTTTTACTATGGCTGGTAGGAAATGGACCAACATGATCTATATGCACTACAGCAAATGGTCGTTTTCCTGGCGGTATTGGATGTAACACTCCTGGTTGTTTACCCGTCAGTGTCTTAATCATCAAGCAATGCAAACAAGCCATTATATGTCGCCGTACATATTCTTTCAATCCCGGAAAATAGTAATATTCGAGGATTCTTGCACAAGTTCTTTCAATTCCAAAATGTCCTCTCATGTCATGGTGTCGCACAACAAGACTTTTCCTCATGGATTTTGGTACAACATATTTGAATTGACCATTAACATTTTTATATAGAATATTGTCATGTAACTCATATGCTTCAATTACGCTTTTCTCACATTTCCGTCTTTCGCCCATAGGACCTTTTAAAATAGATATTTTCTTCTTCAAAGCTTCATCTTGGTGTTGATACATTACTACTTCATCTTCATTATTGATTATTACCCACATATTATCATCTTCAACATTGCCATCTACAGCAACTTCTACGGGAGCTCGGCTAAGGGCGTCAACATGTTGCATTTTTTTTCCAGGTCTATGTATTATATCAAATTGATATTCGGATAAAGCGCAACTCCATCTAGCAATTTGAGGATTTCGAGTCTTTTGGGCATTTAAATAAACCAGTGACTGACAGTCGGTAACTATTTTAAAATGAATATCTATTAAATAGACTCGTAATCTTGTCACAGCCCACACGATCGCTAACAGTTCCAGCTTACTAGAGTGATACACTCTTTCCGATTCATTCGTTCTACGACTAATTGCATATACTAGATACATACCTCCATCATCGCCTTTTTGAAGCAACATTGCAGCTAAAAGGCCCGTCCTCACTACGCGGACTTAGAATCCACGCGCTTTTGGTCGTACGGCCAGCCAAAAGCGCGCGTGATCTTTTAATTTTCTGAGTCATGAGTGAGAAAAAATCAATTCTCATTTGAAACGGCGTACGCGCTTTTGAAAAGCTCATAGTGTGTGGACGCACAATGTACCTTTTTAACCACAGCCTTTTGTCCGCGTTGTTTGGCCGCACGGCCTTTACCATGGACAAAGTCGTAAAAAAGTCGTAAAAAAGTCATAAAACTCTATATGAAAAAAAAGGCAAAAGCGCGTACGACCCAAGACCGCGTAGTGTGGCCACACCAAAACCCGCGCTACTCGCATCAGTGTGAACTTCAGTTTCTCTTTTTGAATCATATATGGCTAGCACCGGTCTCTTCGTTATAAGTTCCTTAATTTTTTGAAAAGCTGTCTCCTGCTCATCAGTCCACTCGAACAGCACATCTTTTTTCAGTAAGTTAACCATAGGAGCAACAATTAAAGCAAATCCTTTCACGAATCTTCTGAAGAAACTCACTAGGCCAATAAATCTTCGAACTCCATGCACATCTATTGGTCGCTCGTAGTCTGTAATAGCTCGTACTTTACGTTCTCCAGGCAATATACCTCCTGGGGTAATTTCGAAACCCAAAAAATCGACATTTTTCTTCATGAACTCGCATTTTCGTAAATTTATAGTTAATTGAGCTTCACGCAGTTCTCGAAACACTAATCTCAGTTTATTCAATAAATCCTTCCAATTTTTTGCTGGCACAATTACATCATCCTGATAAAATATCACCACTCTTTTTCTCCGTAGATTTCCCAACACTATGTTCATCAGACGCGCAAAATATCTTGATGAATTTAATAAACCGAAAACCATTCTTTTGAATTCACCAGTTTCATCGGGCGTTACGAAGGCTGTCTTTTCACATGCTCCTTTCTTCAAAGGTACTTGTAGATATCCATTAAAGAGATCTATTACGGCAAACATCTCACATCCGCTTAATAATTCAATGTGGTCATCTAAATTAGTCGATGGTTGATTGTAAGGTAGTGTATCCTTATTCAATCGTCTAAAGTCAACAACTAGTCTTGCATCACCTGTTTTCTTTGGTACTAAAATTACTGGACTAGCATATGGTGAACTCGTTTCAGTAACTATCCCGGCATTTTTCCAATCACCAACTATCTGACGTATCTGTTCACGCTCCTTTTCACTGACACGATAAGGTTTACATTGAAAGGGTTGACTATCTTCTCGTGTTTTGATGTCCATTTCAAGTCGGTTTGTACACCCCATTTCAAGAATATTCATAGCAATACAATCACGATGTTCATTTAACAAGGCTACTAACTGTGATTTAGCTTCTTCTGGGGCTTCAGAATCTATCATCACTTCACTCAAAGTAATAGGACATGACACATTCGCCACCTTCGACGTATCATTCTCTTCAGGCTGATCTTGGATGACGTACACACCTTCACATTCAATATTCTCACCTTTACAAATTTTTATCTCGTCTTTTGTCGGGTTTATTACAGGCCACTTACATATTTCCTGTTCTTTTACGGCAGTAACTATATCAATTGATTCACCCTTCACACATTTGTCACAATCTACGTTTATTGAAGTGCTTGTTTTATCTTTATCCCAACATAGAGTCATTTTAGCAAACGGATCTTGATTATTGCATTCATAAAATTTTAAAATATTACCTTGCTTACAATAATTTACATGAGACAACTCAGTGTAAGAACGTCCAATAATTACATCTAGCGCTTGAGCATCATCAGGTATTACTCGCACTTTAATTTTCTCAGCTTTCACATCATCAACTATGATAGTTGCTTCGACCCAGCCAGGAGATATAGTTGTGTTTTGAGATGATCCCCAACCATGCAATCTCATTTCATCATTTACAATCTTAAATTTATTTTCATTGGCAATTGACATCTTAATGGTACACTCCGAACTTCCCATATCAATAAAAGCAATAAGTAACTTGTCATTAATCAGAATTCTTTTCAAAAATTTTTGTAGATTGTTTACGTTCTTGCTGTGAATCGCATTTACACTATTTGATTTTTTTTGACAATTTCTTTGAATGTGTCCTACCTCATTACAAAGTCGACACTTCATTTCACTTTTCGGATTAGGACAGTCTTTAGCTAGATGCCCGAATTGTTGACAATTTTAGCATTTAAATTCACCGCTCAGATTTCTTACTGGTGACCTTTTCGCTCCATGCGAATTTAGCGAAGTTGGTTGACTTGACAACGATAAACTGTGTCCTATATTGGAATTCTTTAAGAATGAATTTGACTTCTTACCCTCTGTTTTTCCGTTGCTGGATGAGAATTTACTGTTTACCGCTTCATTATTCCTATTGAATCTTATCATTTCTACACGGTGATTATTTAACTGTTCAATACTCAAGATATCATGAAAGAGATCGTCAATATCTTTGTAATCTTTCGTTGCTAATGCTATACCTGGTTCCTTTGACCATAATCCGAACAACACTTGTCTTTTCGTTTCATCAACTGACAGTTGTAAATCTTGACACATTTTAACTTTTTCGTGAAAGAACGCACTTGTGTCTTCTGTTTTTTTTTTGACAACGATTTGTCATTCTAATCCACTTCGTAGTTTGATCTTCTTTGCCAACAAAAGTCTTTTCAAAAGCTGCTTTGAATAATTCCCAAGTGTTTAGGTCAGTAATTTTTGATTGCAACCAGTGATAAGCTCCATCTCTCAAATGTGTGCGTGCTGCTTCCAAAATAAAACCATCAGGCCATCTGTGCAACACTCGCATGCTTTCTAGGTTTTTAATCCATTCTGATGCTTCAGTCGGACCTTTATCACCATGGAAATCTTTGATATTTTTGCTTAAGTCAGGCATCACCTGATATGTTTCCTGAGAAATGTTTTGCTCTCTCTGATTTAGATTAGGATTTTGGTCTAACACTCTGTTTATTATCGCGTTTAAGGCTTCTGATCGCTGATTTGCCTCCTCATCTCTGCGTCGATTCTCTGCCATCATCATCTCAAAAAGTCGTTCTAGCGGCTCACCCATATTTACGTCTTCTAATGTATTGTTATTCAAGTTACACTTACTCACTGTGATTTCATACACTTCTGTGTCCCTCGCTGGAGATTCTTTTTCCGCCTCAGAATTTCTCTTGGACATCTGTAGAGACTCCTTCTCTAATGGTAACTTAATTATCACTCCTCGACACACACGACGCCTCGACTTTTTTTTTTTTTGAGGTTATGTGAGATCTTATCCCACTTCTGATTTGTTAGGATTTGGGTTTTCTCTACAATAAAATCTTCTTACAAGATCCGATCCCAACTCTATTACCTACGAAATCAGTAAAACACACTATATATTATGTAGAAAGCTAATTTATTGTTCACAACGATATGCGTATATATCTTTCCAGGTTTTTCACCGCTCTTCTCTATTCTTGCTTGCCGCCATTCCAGGTTATCCAACCTCTCCCTGTCAAAATCTCGTTCCTCCTTCTCTTCTTCTTTTTTTTTTCTAACAAGAGCAACCATGCCAGACTCACCAAAGTGATGCAATCTTAGTAGAGGTGCCCTGTTAGAAACCGGAACCGCCCTTAGAAACCTAGAGGTTAAGGGTCTTGCTTAACACGCCAGCGTGATTCGATTTTACTCCGCGGCATGGTCTGTTGTCTTTCCACTTTTCCAACCAACATAGCATTCTTTCTTTCTTGTATTCCCCTTTACACAAATTCTTCGCTCTTTCTCATCGCCTCAGGTCATCATCGCATCGACATCGCCTCAGGTCATCACTCTGAGTGATGTCAAGGTCTGCATGGACTTCTTGTCGTCTACTATTTGGTTTGTCTTTGCCCTCTTTTGGGGTACCCTCTCTTCTGGAGAACGCTGATTGTTACTATTTTGGCAGGGCATCAGATGTCTCCGACAATGTCCGCTTAGAGGGTATAGAATGTGGTTGTGCTTTATTGGTCCAGAAACATTGTCCAAGGATGAAAAAGGTAAGGGTTCCCAACTTGTGTCTGACCTTTGGCTGAATTTGTCAAAAATGGAGTTAGAATGTGCTTCCATATTACCTTTCGGCTTTTCTAGTTCTAACCCTTCACAATTTGACATACATATATATCTTGCTATCGACGAAATTTACAAGGTTTGTAGCTTTTGCTTACTGTAATTTGTCTACTGCATTCGCTCTCCTCCTTCCCGCTGGGTATCTAAACAGCCATTTGGAGCTAACGGCACCACCATGTGAAGGTAGTACTAGAGGATTAGGAGTGAGAGGTATCACCTTTCTTCATTTTTTGACCCATACTTAATGCCTAGTTTGGGCGGTTTGCACATCATGGTTTTAAGGTTGGGTTCCCGAGGATACAAGGTTTTTCGTAAAATTATCTCAAAACCATAGATAGGAACCAAACGGATTAAAGTTTGATTGTCTTCTAGTCTGTATATCTGTGTTAAGGAAGAGAAGGTCAAATTCCCTTTCAAATACCCTTTTAAAAACAGCCATATTGAAGTCTCTTCGTAATGTTTGGAAAATTAGTGGAGTGAATAAAAGGAGTGAATACCCTTTTAATTATTATCACTGAACTACTGACCTATACATAATAAAGCAAGTCACGGATCCTACCTTCGACAACAATGGTATTTCGGTAAGTGGTTCTCTAATCCTCCTTTTGTTAAGAAATGGTTGCCATGAGCTCTTGAGTATCAAACACCTTCTTACAAGATAATATTTCTTTTATTTATTTATATTGCCGGATCTAAAGCTCGACACGGCTTACCAGGACCCGAGTCCGGGAAGGTACTGCTCTCAGAATGATGGGCAAGCTTATTATATAGCCCGGCGAGAAAGCTTGTTTTGAGGAGCTTCTGTTAGGAAGCTTTCAGCTTTCAAAGAGAGAAAATCCTCTCTTAGGCTTGGGGCTTTTATATTATTTGCCTCAGTTTTTTGGATAAGGATTGTAGTAACGAATCGTGGTACGTTACAACGATTATATACGTCCAGATATCCACTTAATCACTACTTGACAGACCTCAAAGGGATCATCGGGCTTAGAACGCAGACACATCCTCCTTAGGTTGCGTACAGGGCAAATAGGCATTCTTTATATACGAACTGGTCGTCCGTTGGTAACTGGGTAATGTATTGGAGGGCTCAATACTCGCAACTAAATCTGAAATGGATGTCGAACTATGTGCAGAGTTTCTGGCAGAAACAACCATTTCTGCCTACAAGAATAACTACCCTGTCTGACGAAAAGCAGAACGGTAAAACTCCATGATAGAATAACAACATTTTCAAAGTTAAAATCACAGACAAGGATCCTCAGGCACAATGATTCGTGCAAAAAAAGCGCTGGCTCCGCCGGCCCGCCATAAGTAACATCCAGTGAGTCGATTCTCTCTAGGAATCACATCTAGCGGTCCCCTGGATGGCATTATCCCAATTTTGGTGCACGATGGTGGTGGCGGTCGAATCAATCCTTTATTCTGCAAAATTTCCGGTTTCCGCCGCACTAAGGTATACCCCATCTGGGGGGTAGAGGAATATCTTCATGATATTTATACCCATTCTGACTACACCCCTGCTAAATTCTTCAGGACAAACCAAAACCAAATAATTCGTATTACATAGACCATCGTAAAGCCCATGATAGCATATGGAATATAGGTGTGGTGGCATAGAAGCCAGCTTAATAGATTTGCTACAAGATAAAGAACGTTCTATGAATACTTTACCTTTCTAGCATCGTGGTAATTCGTACGTCGCCGACAGTACCTCTAAGATAGAGAAAGGCGTATAGATGCCTGTATTTAGGGTGAAAGTCGCAGATTTAGTTAAGGGTTCAGTTTGGATACGCTAGAAACTGCCTTTTTAGCAGAGATGCACTCTATATTGGTATACACCTAAGAAAATTGCCCTATCTAAGAACCAAGTGGTATTAAGAGCGATACAGTCCCGTAATACCAAATCCAAAATAGTTCCAGAATATCAAGATGCTCTAAATCGGATCATCTTTCTGTGGGTACCGGGCCATCGGGGCTTCGCAGGTATACGCATTGGCCCTACATGGCTCTGGCACTGTTTTCATCAGCTCGGAACCGGATTTTGGGACATACTTCTTCTTCTTCTTTAACGGCTCTATAACCGGGATCCGGTCCTGGCCTTCGGCAACTGTTCTCTCCACCGTTCCCGATTCTGAGCCGATGTCATCCAGTTTGACATCGCTAGGCTCTGAGCGTCCTGGTCTACGCCATCTTTCCAGCGGAGGTTGGGTCTCCCTCGTTGTCGCACCCCATAGGTATTACTTACTCTTAGAGAACCTTCCGCGCAGGCTCATCTTCACTTGTGGAATACACCATTCTGTTAAAAAGGGCACATGACGATTGTACTCTGGTAAAATATACCTGACCTACTGAGCTCCAAGGGGATTATTCTTGGGCCTGATCGCAACGTTGTCAAAGAAATACTGCAGCAGAAAGGAAGGTCAGGATACTAGTTGGTTTCCTCATCGGACATTGTAACCTATATTACCAGCCAAGGAGGATTGGAAGAGCGCAAGGCCCTGTCTGCAGGTTGTGTCTCGAGGAGGACGAGTTCGCCCTTATCCCACGACAGCGAGGATCAGGTTTCGGTTAGTTCTCCTGTTGAGGTATGAAATGGGATGGTTTTAGTTTACGAAAAGTAAACCGCCAAAAGTGGCCTGATTCAGAATCCGTCGAAATAGAGTAACTACTTATTCCAGGTAGCATACAGCAGCAATCACCAAATACATTTGTAAATGACTATCTTACCAGCAATATATTTAGGGCGATTTACCCATTTAAAATTAAAATTTTGTTCTATTATAGCTGGATCAGTCTCTACAGGATTCAATTAAAAAAAGCAATTTTAATTTTTAATTTTCAGCGTAACACTGCAAAAATGAAGAAATAGCTCACTTCACACTATGGTGTAATGATGAAATGAATGTTTGCCCATCGTCAGCCACCTTAAATATTCTCCAGGCCCTGACCACAGCTTAAGCATAAATCCACACCAATTACAAAATGTAAGCAATCCTTGAGTACTTTTTCCTGGAAACTATTTCCTTAATAGCCAGAGGGAAAGCAGCGTCCTTAAAAACGTCCTTCCTTTTAAAAACGGGTTCCACACCTCACCGCCAATCTCTTCATCCCTATACAACATCACTCACTACAAGGGTGAAATCTGTATATGTATGTCCTGGAGTGGATTCAACATGTTCCGATGTTTTTATAGTTGAATTTCACAAAATTGTATACACTTGTAGTAAACTGGAGCGAAACTTGTGTATACTGTGTACTCATTTCCAGCATCTGGTGCAGGGTTGAGAACTCAACTTTATTTGAATTTTAAACAGAAACAGGACTCGAAATTGGTTTTTATCCTTAGCTGGTCTCAAGGACGGTCGACTTCTTCATGTCTACTAAGCACTGTGAGTGGGAAAAGCTGCTTACAGGTAAGGGTTCAACAAGGAGCGCACAAAAGGTGAGTTTAATTTAAAAAGTAAATTCTTGGTATTAACCTAATTCGGGAAAATATTCTGATGGAAATCGCAAACATGCCAAGACAGTTTTAAGCCTTCTCCAGTTTGATTTTTTTTTTATTATTTTGTTGCTACTGCTGCTGTTTTTAAGGGTGCTTGGATGGTAATTGTAATGGTTATAGCAAAAATTCCAAAATATATTCAAGAATCTACTTTTAGCAGACAATAGAAGTATCAGCGCGGATCCTTACAGATTGCTGTTATCGTACGAACTACATGACTGTGAATACAAAAACACTTAAGGTTCTACCGAGAGTAAGAAAACGTTGGCTTTAGAAGGAAGGATATTCACCTACACTTCGGGATTAAAGCACTTTCCATAGTTATTTTTTATTAGGGCGAAAAATTTGCTCAGGCATAT
Organism: Thereva nobilitata; assembly: GCA_963855945.1. Classification (NCBI taxonomy): domain Eukaryota; kingdom Metazoa; phylum Arthropoda; class Insecta; order Diptera; family Therevidae; genus Thereva; species Thereva nobilitata. The sequence goes on from OY979695.1 coordinate 179,153,948, forward strand.
GCTTATAATGTTACAGAGGGAAATTATGATTCAAGGGTTTTTATTTTTATTTTAACAGGAGCTTACCTGGCAGCGTCTTTGCAGGCATACTAAAAATAATGATTATATTTAGAAGTCTTAGACCTTCTTGGATTTAGTGTAGCATCACCTAATAGCAGAACGTACACCATAAATTAATAAAATCATGACTACGTAGAAATATCAGAAAGCATTTGAGAGAATTTGTCACAAAATGGAAACTAATTTGAAGTCCAAATCTCCCTTTCAGGCTCTATCGGCCTTTCTTACCATTAATTCGATGGTGACGCTCTAATTCATCATTGGGTCTGAAGTAAAACCCAAGCGCTGATCGAAATCGGATCGGCACTAAGCTGGCACTAATTGAACCTAGACCGGATTTTTTATTCATTTATGGGCAGCTGACTGGAGTTGGACAACTGGCTAACCCTTCTTAGTGCCATTTTCGTAGTCTCCATGATTTTGTAGAGAAACTTTCCGGATACTGGAATAACAATGTCATGAGCATAGTCGACTGCCTTTATCCCGTCGTTCTTTTAAGCTCTTAGAACCTTATCGACAGCAATAAGATATAGGGAAGACGCCCTGTTGTGTGCCAGCATACGTCATCGTTATTACTTTACTATAGTGGATGATTCTTGTTTTCAGAATACTGCAGATCCACTGATTAATACCATTGTGAATCCCAAATTCCGCCAGGGCTACCTCGATAGCCTTGGTTCCAATTGCCCAAACCGTTTTATTTTCCCACACCCAAGTGCCGCATTACCTACTCTCTTTGATTGTTGCTAGTCTAGTGTACATTATATTCCAGGGAAATTAGACATTTTACTTCGGAAAAATTCCCGGAAAGCTGAATTTTGGTATGGACATTGGTATTATTGCTGTATGGTAAATGTCACGAGTCCCCATCAATTTGGCACTCGGACACGATTTTACGAGGGGTCAAAGGTCACCAAAAGAGATTTTTCAGAGATATCTCAGTAATGCTCACTTTTACAGAAAAGTTATATGAATAAAGTTTGTAGCTTAGGTAATTTCCTACAAAAAATATTTTATAACTTTTTCTTGTAAGAGTAACCGTTTTTGAGATATTTTGATTTTAGTACACGGATATTAGACAAAAAAAAGGCATGGAAAGGAGCCCATGATTCATGAGAAACATAAAATTTAAAACTTTGTAAATCAAAATATCTCAAAAACGGTTACTCTTACAAGACTCACTTACGGCTCACCCCCACACCCTTCAGCCCCCCTCTTCGCGCACATTACGTTTTAGAAGTTCGTTTATAAATAGAACAACTCGATTGTGGAATTGTCTTCCGCAGTCGATATTTCCGAACTCATATAACACCTCAGAGTTCAAACGCAAGGTCCACCGACATCTACTCACGCACCCTCCAGACCTCTAACCTATCCTTTCTTTCTCTATCCTTCACATCAAGCTTACTACTAGACATTGCACCATGACTTGAACGACATGACGGACTAGTAGTACAAAGGGTGATTCCTGAGCTTGACGTTTTCACATAAAAAAAAAAAAAAAAAAAAAAAAAGAAAATGTTATAAAATATTTTTTGTAGGAAATTACCTAAGATACAAACTTTATTCACATAATTTTTCTATAAAAGTGAGCATTACTGAGATATTTTCGAAAAATCGCTTTTGGTGGTAAAATCGTGTCGGAGTGTCAAATCGATGGGGACTCGTGACATTTTCCTTAGAGCAATAATATCAATGTCCATACCAAAATTCAGCTTTCCCGGAATTTTTCCGAAATTGGGCCTTTTTTTGTCTAATTTCCCTGGACTATTAGGGCACAGCAAAATTTATGATTAATTTTTTCGTGCTCCTACAGCACTCGTCGTTGATTAGCAATATAGCTTAGTCTTCGACCTTGAATACCTCTTAGTCCTTCATAAAAATGTCCTATTGCGGCGCGGGAAATTCTCGAGCAGGTTGTCTGGCCGCTTCTCCTTCCTAGCAGGACAGATTCTCGTCCCTGGAATGTTTCGTGCCCTTCTCTGATCTTAGTCTATTACGGATTTCATCACTGTTTTAGTTCTACGTCAATCCAAAGCTGATTTGATTTTCAGCGTGTATTTTAGTTTACATCAATAGAGGTAACACTTCAAGGTGGTGCCTTACCACATCACTCACTGGTCTCTCTGCTCGTTAGCTCGTGGCTTGTTATCTCCTGATGTGGGAGCTTACCCGACTGATCATGAAAGCTTATTTCTCTTTGGAGCGTTATTGGGCGATACCACCTTGTTCTTCCGGGACCTTTCTGTCTTTGGCCAGTAGCTGTCTTTGCTGACATCCTTGCATTTCTTCCTCTCCTGAACAAAGGCTTTGAATCTGGTATGGCTCGTCTTTCCTGTCTCAAATGAGGTAGTGGCGGAGGCATTTTTGGCGATTGTACCTTCTCTTGTGGTGATACGTCTGCGAACTATGCTTTGTGCTACGACTGTTAATCACTGGAGATGGAGACTCCCGTCGCAGCTGTTCTACTTTTGTTGTACCTGACATCGAAATACTGTGGCTGATAATAGCAGAGCTGAAGGTAGCGATTGTCCCAAATGGAGTAAGCTGTGTCTCTTTCGAGTTGGAAGGTCTCGTACTTGTCCAGGAACATTTACATCATGTGATTTTGTTTTCGTTGGTTCTGCTTGTCTAACGAGTAATGCTAGAAAGAAGCCCACTCAGTCAGAGTACCACGCACCAAGAAAAGAAGACTTAAGGCCGGGCCACACATTTCCGCACCGCACCACAAGTGAAATCTTACCAGTCAGTCCCCACTTTTCCGCGTCTCCGTGTCCGCACCGCGTCAAATTTTACTTATTTAATTTCCCTCCGTGTGTTGCCCAACACACGGCCGTCATGCGGTGCGGCCGCGGTGCGGATATGTGTGGCCCGGGCTTTATGCGTATCAGACGGGTTTCGACGCAGATCGTTTGTGTCCTCTTCTGTTTGTGACTGAACCCTCTGCCTCTTTCGGCATTGGCTCAATTCAACTCTCCGCACGGTGTTCCTTAACACTGGCTAAGAAGTGGCGGATTTGGCGTGAGAGAGGGATATGTAGCAAGGACGATGTTGTGAGGAGGTGGAAGTTGGCGTACATATGAGTCACACTTCTCTACGAGGGTCTTTTCGATAAGGGAAGCCTCAAGCCTGTTATTTTCAGTACAGTGAAAAATCACCACAGATATAGCCCGGATTTGCACGGACACACCACAGTATCATTACCACAGCAAGATATAAGGTATATTGGTGAGGCAAACTAAGGGTCGTTTTCCGGTTTTCAGAATTTCATTAGAAAATCATAGTAAAGGTCTCCAAAAAAATTCAAAGCTTGTAACAATTTTTTTCGAAACACGAAACCTTGAAGAAATCATCAAAGGCATTTAAGATGACACGTTTCCATTTTCCATCATGAGTGTTGTCAGATTTATTCATGATCAGATACCAAATTTTAATTTGGTTAATTTTCCTTCTTTTTTTTCTTCTCTAATTTGAATTCATTCCCCTCGAATTTTTCTGTTGAATTCATATCTGTTCAACAGACTCTCTCTCCCAAGATATAATTTTTGGTTAAAGAAACCGAAATACAATCGGCGGAAGACGCAGCTCGTGTCGCCATAAAACAGATTTTTAATGGTAAAATTCAAAAGAAAAATATCCTTTATCCTTTTGCTGGCAAATCACAAAACAAAAGATAAAAACAAAAAAAAAATGCCCGGATTTTTTCCTCTCCACTAAACCTCTGCTGGCAAATCTGTAATGAATTCAACAGAAAGGTGAGAAAAAACATAAAGCATCAACCTCCAGCCCCACTGGCATCAAAAAGGATTCTCAAAGCCAGACATCAAATATTTGCGGTGTGGATAGAATCTTCTATGAATGAAAGATATTCCCCTTTATGTACAATATATATAAATGCTTGTGTGTGTTTGTCTGTGTATTTATGTTATTAAGATTTAAAGGCCTTCACCTTTTCAGAATTATTTGCACGGCCACTGGCAACGGTTTATATTCTGTCGAGCAATTTTCAGGAAAGGTTAAAGGTTCTGACCCACAGGTCACACACAAAAATATTTTGGATTATGCCTCCAAGGGCATTTTCATCCTTTCTAAACAATACACCAAAAACGGTTTATCCCAGCGATGATGGCCGAGGGACGGCCGGAGTCATCGGTGGTCGCCGTCAAATTATTTAAGTGGAACTATGTATATGTACTATGAGAGAGCATTTTGGATGAGTCCTTTATCAAAGAGATTCCGCTGAGATTCCCTTGCACGTCATTTTAGTTTACGGCCGGCCCATCCTCATTCTGAAAAATATACAGAAAGGCAGACAACATTTTACTTTAAGATATGCCAAGGAGTATGTCAGGAGGTACTGGGGTCCGGATGCTGTCGAATAATTGAATTCCAGGAATGAAATATGATTTATTTTTGATTCTATTTTGATATCAGATAACCCGGACACGTACACAAAGAGATTGCTGATGATGTTTGCTTTTTAAGGATATGACATTGTTCTGCTATGATAGATCCATACGGATTATGGATACATCAGTGAATTTGATTTTAAATTAGGGTAAACTTTTCTTTTTATTTTAGTGTGTGTGTTCGTGGTGTTTATGATTTACTGCCACAGTTATGGCAAATATATCGGGTAACCTAACGTGTACTTTCTTCGGTCATCATCGCAAAAAGTGAAGTACTATAAAAACAGATTCACTGCTAATAGCGAGGATGTTAAAACGCCTGGTAATTTATAGTTTGCTACTAGGTAGTATCGGAGGATCACCTCCATTTAGAAATGGAAACTTAATTTTTGCATTACTAAATCGATTCCTTTAACGCTACCTTTATGACGGACTGAAAGTTATGCCTAGGATGCTAAGAAATGTGTTTGCGTTATATTCATAACGCACTGTTGTGTGCCAAGGTACTTCATCTTTATTACTCTACTGTTGTGGATGATTCTTGTTTTTAGAACACCTTGTGAATCCCGAGGCCTACCTAATAACCTTGGTTTGAGTCGCCCCGGACCAGTTTATTTTCCCACACCCAAGTGCCGTATTACCTACTCTATTTGCTTGTTGCCGATCTGAAAACCCTTATCTTGGCGTGGATTAGGCCAAAGCTAACTTTATGATTTTTTTTTTCGTGCACCTGCAACACTCGTCGTTGATTAGCAATAACAGTCTTCGACCTTGAGTACCTCTTAATCGTTCATAAAAATGTCCTATTGCGGCGCGGGATGTACTCGAGCAGCTTGTTTTTCCGAGCATATTTACGGCAATTGAGGAGAGGTTGCGGCTCTCTTATTTACTTCAGACGGAAGTTCCAAGTTAGCTTGCTAGCTAGAATTACAAATAGGTATCGTGCTTCACCTGAGAACTTAAGGTCACAACATATAAGCTTGCAGCTGTCCGATTCCGTGCTTAAATTTTACTAATGCTTAATTGTTACTAATGCAGCACTCAGACAGGTTAAGATTAGCTCAGAGATGAGTTGATAATGTTAATACTAGGACCATCATAATGATATAATACAATGAAATTTCTTTAAGAGTTAATCAATCACAATAGACTATAGGAATTTTCGCCTTTAACGGCTTTGACTGTGACGCAATTAAAGCCAAGGTAAGCCATTACTTCTCTGCACATTAGCATCCATCAACTCCTTTCCTTGGAGCAGTTCTTTTAATCGCATGATGTGTTATCAAAGGCACCCATTGCTACGATTTCCATTTTGTGGTCTACCCAACCCCAATTTACATGTGGGAATTATCAAACCCGAAAGTGACCACAAATGAATTTCATATGCAATGCGTCTTACTAATTGAATATGACATGCCCTATAATTGTTTCTAGGCACAAATTCTAAAATTTGGTTATGGTAATTTAAAAAGAATTTATGATAGTTAACATTTTTAAAGGTAAACACTAGAAGAACGAGATTCTTAACACTTTTCCGTTAATTTCCGAACAATAATCCCAGTCCTAAAGATAGTTTGACCGTAAATTTTCCGCCCCTACTTTTGCAGCAAAGATAAAAATGGCTCAAAAGTCTGCGATGTCGAAAAGTTACTATTTTAAAAGGATTCAACATGAATCGTCTCTCTTAAATTAAAACTTTATTTTGCGTGCTTTTTGCAAAGCGAACTCTTGAAAACAATGTCCAATGCTACGAGGGAGTTCAATAAGTCCTTAGAAAGAGAGAAAAAAAAACAATTTTTTTCGTCTCGGGAGTGTAGTGGTGTAACCATTTTTCGTCTACAGTTACTAATCTCCGCCGAAACTCATCCGGATTACGACGCACAGTGGCGAGAAATGCCAGTGTTCCACCCAAATTACTCTAGAGGTCGTAAATTTTAAGTTATTGAGACAATTTTTTTTTAAAATGTTCATCTTGAATTTACCTATCGATCCCTCTAGCCGGATTTTGAAATTTGATTTCTTATTTTTTGTAATTTATAATAAAAAATCTAATTTTTACTAAAAAATACTTTTTTTTCTATTAAATTTATTCTAACGGGCCGAAAATTTGGGTTTTCGTAACAATTTTTTTTTAAAATCTTCGTCTTTTAATCACATATTGATCTGTCTAGATGGATTTTTGATTTAGTTGTTGACAACTGTTAAAGTTACTGTCAAATATCAAAAAATACCTGTTTCGGTATTTTTGTTTTGTCCGTGTTTCCGTATCTACATGACTTACCTGGGTCTGTTTGCCTCCCACCTGTGGCTGTGTGACTATATGGCTGTTAAAATTGACCTTATTTGGTACTTTTGACAAAGCTTAGGTGAAAAAGTACTAAAAAATAACGAAATAGAGCCAATTTTTACATTAAAATTGCTTATAACTCCAAGAATAAAAGCCGTAGGATAAAAATTGGCCAGACATTATTCATAGGAAATTGTCCAAGCTTTCCAATTTTGCAAAAAAAACAAGGTATTTTATGGAGAAAAATGTGGTTTTGGTTGAAATTTTAGTTAAAAAAACTGATATTTTGACTTTGATGAGTCATTACTCTGGAAGTTGATAGGGTAGAGCCTTGACTTGTATAATTTTAGATAGGTGGGAGTATTGTGCGTACACTGACACCTTTATCATGAAAATAGGCCATAGGGTTACAAAAATACAGGGTGATATGTAAAACTCTACAACAAAAACTTCAAAGCGCCCTAGCTACGATTTCCCCCAGATGAATAGCTGATTAAAAGACGAAGATTTTAAAAAAAAATTTGTTACTAAAACTCAAATTTTCGGTCCGTTAGAATAAATTTAATAGAAAAAAAAGTATTTTTTGGTAAAAATTAGATTTTTTATTATAAATTACAAAAAATAAGAAATCAAATTTCAAAATCCGGCTAGAGGGATCGATAGGTAAATTCAAGATGAACATTTTAAAAAAAAATTGGCTCAATAACTTAAAATTTACGACCTCTAGAGTAATTTGGGTGGAACACTGGCATTTCTCGCCACTGTGCGACACGCCTGGGCTCCAAGAGAGCCTTAAGCTACGGTTTCCAAGGAATTGCGCCGGCGTAATTGCGTTATCATTGACGTAACGCAAGTTCGTCGCGTGTGGTTTCCAAGCAAATATTATTTCAGTTAGGAATAGTCAATTGTCTAGAGGAGTAATCAGAATGAGTTGAGAAAGGGATTTCTTTTTATTACAAGAGGAGGATGCAGATGAAGAAGATATTTTGTTATTGAGATTGATAAAAAAAAATCCTGTAGATGATTATGCAAATCTAATATTAGAAAACTTATAATGAATGATGAATTCCCATTTCCTGATCCAGGATGGCGGATTACATTGCGTTATGTTTTAATTGGAGATGAAGCATTTGCCTTAAGGGAGACTATGATGAAAATATATCCTCAAAGTCAGTCGTCGTGCGATATTAAAAAAGCTACGTATAATTGTCGACATTCGCGAGCAAGAAGAACTACAGAAAATGCATTTGGGACAATGCCTCAATATTTCCGTTTTTTTCATATCCCAATTTTTCTAGCATCCGAAGTAGTTGAGAAATTAATTATAGCAGCCTGCATCCTTCACAATTTGTTGAGGAACTACTACTATTTTTTCGAATTCTGCATAATTCCGCCGCTAAAGAGCATTTTGCGCCTTTTTTCAGATTCTCTTGATAAATCACAGCGTTCAAAGAAAGGCCGTTGAAAAACTGCAACAACTACTTTGATCTCATTTAATTTCTCATACAAATGGATAATGTTGGCTCTACAACTTTGCTTTCTTGATAGTCTCACCAAAAAGCATAGGTTCTCCTCAAAATACAGAAAAAGACGAAAAAACTCTAAAATTCACATATTTCTTAAAACCACCCTTTTTCTAACTGCCGGTTGTGAAAATCATGTTTAGACAACCCATATCCTTCACTTGCACCGGTCTCATATCTATGGGGAAAATTTTCAAAAAACAGCGATTCTTTAAATAATTTGAGCGGACTAATATTCAGAAAATTAGATTTACCTTTTTTATTTTATTTTTTTTTTTCGCAATATCCTGCCAAATATTCTCTTTTATTGACAAGTTTTTATAGCACCTTAATTTAAAATTACAAAGAGTAAGATTCAACTTAATTAAATCTATTAATTAATCGTCCTTCTCCTTAGTAAAATATACTCGATTTGCCATGTTTATCAATAAAGAAAACAAAAACGACTACTTTACGTCGATGGAATTGTGCCGACGCAATTACGTGGGAATCAAAACTTTTTGATTTCAGCGGAATTGCGTCTACAAATGCGCGCGCAAGTACGTCGCGAGATTTTTTGGAAACCATACATATTCCTTGTGTCTGATTAGAACGCAAGTGCGCCGGCGTAAAGGCACAAACAGATTTTAACTCCTAGTTTACTATACCGGGTTAACAGAACGTAGTCGCGGACGACTTGCATCGTTCTTTAAAGACCAAAAGCGTTGACTCTGTCACCACCATCTACCTACCTACGCTGGGACAAGTTCAAGCAGTTAATACAGGACCTCAGGCTATCATTGAGTATACCATCTTCGCCCCTCATGTAAAGCTAGTCTAGGGTTCACGTATTCAGTCTAGGGTTATATAATTCCTTGAACAATATACAGGTCATATTTAACTATTTTTATCGTAGTTTTATCAAACACGTTAAAGTTCATAAACATTGGACAGTATTCTTCCCTACACCTCTGCGCCCAATTCCTTCAAAGTAAAATCACCTTAAATTCATAAAGAAAGGGTTTCTCTTTAAAAATTGGCTAAATCACAATTCACACATTTTTCACGGTACACCTAACCTCGTACGCCAACTTGTCTCCACAAAGGCATTTTTCGACATTTTACTAACAGGTGAGTTCGTTTTGTGCTTCTTGAACAATTCAATTTTTGTGTTTACAAGTACTTTTATTGAGACCTTCCGGAGTGCAATGCTTTTCTTCCGATTCCTATTGTAGGGCAGAAGTTGTTTTTATATATTTCTCCTTTATCCTTTGGCAGCTCCTGTCAATGGAGAGAGCAGGAAAATTTCAAGTTTTGTTTAGCGGAAAAATATGTTTTTATATAAAATTTGTGGTGAATGTGATGTTCTCAAGTAAGCAGAAAATCTTTGTATTTAACATTGTTTGATAACGCGCCAAACTTGTTGTGTAATAGCACGGTCCTACTTTATTGAATTTAAAGAGGGGTTTTTTGACAACCTGATATCGTCTGGGTACGGACCTCCAGTGGGGTCTCCACAAGGCATGCCCCTTAGGGAGTCGAGTACATACACCCCTGCTCCTCTGCTGGTGGTGGATTCTCCCCACTCCATCGTAAAAAAGGACCATCTTTTTTTAATTTGAGAGTTTCGTTCATGAAAAGAACAACCTTATGGAACAACCTTCCGTAGTCAGTATTTCCGAACTCGGGCATCATTCAAGAGTTCAAAGGTTCAAACGCAGGGTTTATCTTCTTCTCCTCCAAGTCCACCTACAGACCTCTTAACCTATTGCATTCTCTACATATCTTTCCAATTAGGCTAACTACTGAACATTGCAGCATGACCTATTATCTTTTCTCTTTACAGCAATTTGCTACCCTATCCAGTGCCATCGCCATAAGCGAGCAAGCCATCTATCGTCCTATCGCTGAAGTCAGCGTTCTATCGCGGAGTAGGTGGAGTAAACCGGCAAGGTAGTTTTTCCTTTTTTTCTGCATTATCTTCCTGACTAGAGTGTCCTGTCTGACATTGCACTCTATAGTAGAGCCGCCGACAATACAAAAGGCTTACTCCTGAGTACTTGTCTTTAACTAAAAAAGGTATAATGTAAGAACCATTTTGGAAGGTTTGAAGTAGAGCATCACGAGACCGAGACGAGACGAGATTTTTAAGACTCTCGTCTCGACCTCGGTAAGTCTCGACCATTTCCAGTCTCGTCTCGACTCTCGGCGGATCTCGCCCATCCTAATCTCGTCTCGTCTCGTCTCGTCCGAGTCGAGAGTCTCGACCAAAATTCTAAATTAAATTGGAAAGATAATTAATTGAAATTATTCAGTCGTTTTCTTTAGTTGCTGAAAATTAATATATTATTATAAAAATGAACAGAGATTCGTAATTTAATATAAGTACGAATATAAGCTAAAACAATATACGTTAAAAATTAATCTCGCAGATATATTTTCGAACAACACTTTTTGACCAAGAATTAATGCACAGACGGGAATTGAACGTGGCGTCTTTCAAAGAGCACCTCTTTTCGGTCATTATTAGACCGGCACACAGTGGGACGAATTGCCGAAAACGTGGACAAAAGTCCGAAAATAAAAGTTTCGATCTAGGGATTTTTATCTTTTGGGTTGGCTACAGTACTGTTGGCAGTGGAATCGGTCAGTTCTTTTTTTCCTGAAGCTGCACAGCAGGTCGAACTTGGCCATTGTTTATTAGTAACGCGTTCGGCTCTGTGCATAAAAAACATGGTGCGAATCGAAACGAGGATATAATTATAAAGACAATACCGATTCCAAATATTGAAAATGGAGGATGTTTCTCCAGGTATGTACTTAATTGTAAGTGCTTAATAACTTGTTAAGTGACGTATTAACATTTGTTATTGAAATAAACAATAATGACGTATAAACGAGAAAAATTTATAAAATTCAGTCGAGACGATTAGAAGAGTAGGTTATAGTGAAGTAGAGAAGATTAGTTATGAGTAGGTTATATTTACTTCAAGATTAAAAGATAAAATCCAGCTACTAGCCGCAACTCTGTTAGTGATCCACAGATGGAGCCACGGCTGCTATATTTCAATTTTAATGTAATGTTTGTAAAAGTGCGGGAAAATTCTTCATATTGTTAATTCTGGGCGAAATTTGGTGATATTAGGTTATCGACGTCGCTAATCACGAATTTCATGTCAAAATTTGAAAATTCAAAATGGCGGACATAATTTTTCAAAAATTGTAGAAATAAGTTCAAAACTTGTATTTATATGTTTTTGAGCATGCTGATTACGAATTTGATGTCAAAATTTAGAAAATCCAAAATGGCGGATATATATACATCTGCGATTACGGCGTAGAATCTGACTAACAGTCCCAAAAATAAACGGCTGGGGATATAGATTAAGATTGAAAAAAATATGTCAGATTCAATAGTAAAATTTTGTCTAATGAATGGATGAATTATAATGTTTGTCTATTTTACTGATCCACCATTCTGAAATTTCAAATGTCTATATGAAATTCTCAACCGACATACCACATACATAGTGAAAGAAATTAAAACAACGATTTTATGACTCAATATTTCAATTTTTATAGTATATATTGCATTCGCCATGTAAAATAGGCCCTTTTAAATTTTCCATTCAAGTATCAAATTCGTATTCAGCATACTCAAAAAAATATAAATACAAGTTTTGAACTTAATCATGCAAATTTTGAAAAATGATGTCCGCCACATTGGATCCGCCATTTTCAATTTTCAAATTTTAACATCAAAGTCGTAATCAGCGAGGTCGATTACCTTATAATACCGAATTTCGTCCAAATTGAACTATATTTAGACTTTAGCCCACGTTTTCGTCAATTCGTCCCACTGTGCGGCGCCTGAAAAGAGTTGCTCTACCGGAACAGATGTCGCCATAATAGCGAGCAAATCTCTCGCCATTTTCGATAAGAGAGGATACGAATCTTGATGAGCCTGCCACCATTTTAGAATGTCCACATTTCCGTGCACAACGGGTGCTTCCAAATTTTCCGCTATCTCTGTCCTCCAAGAAAACAAGAGGCAAAAATGTGTTTATACGTAAATGCTTTGAAAATAGCGTGCGCGCTTCATCAGATACTTTTTTTACCAGACTTGTTTGCTATTAATTTGCGACGAGATGTCGAGCGAACAATCTCGTCTCGACGAGAATATGTTTGTCGAGACCGAACTTTACTCTCGCCTCGACGAGAATATTTTTGTCGAGACCAAACTTTACTCTCGTCTCGATCCTCGAGTCGAGACAAAGACGAGACTCTCGAGTTTGTCAAGATCTCGTGATGCTCTAGTTTAAAGGTTAAAGTAAGTCGGATGTTGTCAATATGTCACAACCATTACTTCCATGAAATCACTAACGACAATGGAAACCGACTTTTATAGATGATATGCTTGGCTAAGAGTACTCGGTTTGGGTGTAAAGATAATAACGAAGCTGCCAGACTACCCTGTGATGGAGCCACTGGAAACCAAATAGACCACATATTGGTGGATTTACACAACCTCCCAGTCCAGATGGCTGTATGAATGTACCGAGGCGCCAACTACGATACGGTTCAATATCTTGTTGGTATCTAATCACGGGGCGTGGCTAAAACTTTGTATTTCCAAATCAGGCTCGAATCGGCTCGGTTTTTGAGTCTTCTTAAATCAAATTTTTTATAATATTTTATTTCTGTATTAGCTTTTTACCTCGAATAATCGTGACCATTGCATAAAAACCAAATTTTCACACTAAAAATGTTTTAATCAGAATACATTTTGTCCATAAAACACAGCCTCTTTCGTAAAACTCCACAAAAACAATTCCAGTATAAATTTCACTCATCATCATTCGTCAGATTCCACCACAAATCTCCTTGGGAATACTCATCAAATTTATATTCTGAGTGTGACACTCAAGTGCAACTTTGTAGTTGTAAAAAATTAAAATAAAATCTCAAAATGATAAAAGGAGACTAATTTCACCCGTAGATCGTTCGCATACAAAAGTTGCCAACATTCATTTATCATATTCAATTATTCTCGACTGCATACGACTCCTGATATCTAGATCCTTACTCCAAGCGAAAATTCCCCCGGTGAGACAAAGGAGAAAGCTGAATTTTTTTTTACCAAGAGCAAGTATAGAAATGATAGAAGAAAGGGAATAAAATAAGAATGGTCTAGGATTTCTTCTTTTTTTTCTTACCATGAGAGGATAGGACTTGAAACACCACCACACCATTGTCACACAAAAAAAGGACTTTAGCACACAGAGTCGCTGAAGAAAACTTAATTTTTGAACTTTTCCTCAACTTGGCACTCCATTAGCTGGAGTGGGGCAGGAAAAGTTTAGTCCTTGTCCCTTATTATGATCCCTTCACCGCTAGACTATGATTTACCCAAAAAGGGAGAAGAGTAAACCGTAATTTGAAATCAATAAAAAGGAAAAGATGGCCGCAAAAAACCTTCTTTTTTTTGCGTTATTCTTCTTCTTTTTGGAGACATTTCCGGTTCTTCAATTTATGTCTGACAAGGGATGGGGACGCATGCAAAAGAATAACCCTTTGCCAAATACAAAGTTACCCGAACCAGACTTCATTTTTAAATTAATTATGTGGAAAGTAACCCCCCCCCACCTCGCCCTCCGGCATCCTTTGTTATCATCCTTTTCTCTTTTATATAATTTTGAACCAAAAAAAAAAATTTAAAATTTTATTCTGTTTGATTTATTTACTATACTAACCTTTTGCTTTAGGTGAAATATGATTGACGAAAATTTACATTTAAATATACGAGCCCTTCAGCAAATTTAATTCGTTAAAGAACTTGTCCGTTTTCGACTTCAATATAACCCTTTTTTTGGGGCTTGTCCCAAAATAGTATTGACATAATTTTAATATAAAAAATTGTAACTGCAGTTGTATGCCAGGGTAAAATAAAACAATGTTTAGGGTACTATTTAGGGTTACATAAAATTGAGTTGTGTTCGAAATGGAAAATTGTGGAAAATTTACCATGCCACGTTACATTTATGTTATTTCACTAAGCGGGCGGGCGGGCTTGTCTTTTGTTGCGGAAGATGTAGTTCTTTGGGGGCAGGAGATTTTACTTTAGCTGGAAAAGTCGCCATGGTTGAAAAATCTTGACAAGTTAATGATTGATGAACTTGATCTAGCTCGCACGGTCCTAGAATTTTCCCATGTCAAATAGCCGCAATACCTACTAATGTCATTAAAATTTTCCTATATTCCTGATGTAACTAAATCTGTCTAGGTGGGAGCAATGAGTGATGTTCCCGATGTGTACGCACTGTAGTCACATTTTTGAGACCCGGATCCAAAAAACTAGTTATATTCAAGATGGGTCCAGTTTAGAAAAGAGTTTATACCCGGCCTGCTGGCAGGAGGAGGAATTTGCATCTTTTAATAAATTCCAACAAATGTTATGCTTACCTTGTTATAGATAATAATGTCACGCTTACAATTTTAAGGGATGAATTAGGGGTTAGACCTAGTTCGTCCACTCTGTTGTAGCAAGATTTATTAAAAATGACATTAATTCGTTCTGATTGGGTCCGAAACTATCCTTTAGCTTTAATTGCGTTCGTTTATCGAGTAAACCATCTTATTCAATCCCTCATTCAGAATTTATATATAAGAGCGACATGTTTGTTGTTTGTACTACGGAAACACAAATCCCAGTCAGTGGCTTGAAAGAAGAAAATAAGGCTCAGCCATTTGGCTTTCGTATAGTGCCACACAGATATACAGTTAAATTACTCACAGAACCCAATCGGTTGAAAAGTTAGTTTAGTAAGCCAAAGTAGGTATAACCTGTCGTCCTACAAGAGATTTGGCGAGCGTGGCAAAACAACATAGTCCACAGCACTAACCAATTCACTAACAGTTTATAGACCATGGAGAAAGTCAGTAGTATGAACTTAATAAAGCCATTGAGTAGATGCCAAGCAGCTTCAAGAATCAATCCTTATTTGCGTCGAGAAAGGTTTCACTTTACTACAGTACAAGTGGATGGAGTCTCTTGAAAATCATTTATGCACGAGGAATGCGATATCAGTGTAACACGCCTGTTTCACTGAATTGCGCCGTTTCAACCCGCTGAATCCAAACCAGACAACTAGATCCTAGATCAGCTGATGATGCCCAATCCACCCACAGCGCCAAAAATTGTAGAAAAACTGATACAGGTGCAAAAGGAGCTTAGGAAATCCATGGGAGATTCCCTAGACGACTCAGGTCTGCATGCAACTCAAACGCAAGCGAGGCAATACTACCAGAAGAAGATTGAACCCACTTGGTTAAGCGCGTGATCCCTAAACTAATTAAAAAACGAACGTATACAACGCCGAGAACAAGCGAATAAAACAAAAGGTACATTTTCGTGATCAAAATCACCAAACAAACACAAGCAGCAAGAGAGTTTAATTTTTAAAAGCAGATATGCGAGCTAGATAAAGTGGCTTCTAGACTATCAATAATATTGTGCAATAATATTGAGCAAAATATTGACGGTTTCCTTCTTTCCCCCAGAGAATCTTTCAATATCACCCACAGATCCTCAATAATATTGCGCAAATCAAAATATTGCACAATATTATTGATAGTCTAGGAGCCCCATAAGAAAGACACACTTGTACGTTGAAGAGATCTCCACAGTGACGCAACATATACAGTTGGAGTAATGATCGACTAATGCAATGATTTATGGCAAGTCAGCACAAAGTTCTGCAATGGTTTAGGAATTGGCCCAAGTAGTACAAAAATAGGAGACTAGGTTAAGAATGAGAACTCTTTTCATATCCTCCTGACTCCTCGTAACCTGCAATCTGTTTTATGCTTCCAACTACCAGGGGCGCACAGAACTTTCTGGGGGCCCGGGGCAAAATATAATTGGGGGCCCCCTCCCCAACCACAAAAAATTTTGTTACGAAGAATATTCACCATGTAATCAAAATGTATTGTTAGCTTTATATTAGGGTTTGTACTGCTTATAGTAATATGCATGCATTAGAACTCATGTAAATGTTCATTTCGGAAAATAATCTTCCTACCGTTGGGGCCCCCTACAGCACGGGGCCCGGGGCAAATTGCCCCAGTTGCCCCACCCTCTGTGCGCCCCTGCCAACTACTAGACATTGCACCATAATGTGACCAACCGGTGGTGGTACATAACGGTGATTTCTGAGCTTAGAACCGCGACATTAAAAATTGTTCAATTCTAAATATGGTCTTTATACCCAACTAATACATTCGCAACCCATTGTTAGCTTGATCAGCAATCTAAGATTGGAAGTAAAGGCACTGATCATGTATCCACCTATGGTGGGAAGTCATTGGGAAAGGAGTTATGGGATGCTGGAAACTGAGGTGGACCAAAACTCCATTGGTGGAATGACATAGACCACATGGCTCCCAGTTGTAGAGCCAAAGAAGAGATTAAATAAGTAAGTCTAACTGAAAAAATACATCTAAAACTTTAAGGCTCCTGTCCAGCTCAGTCAGCCAATCACCTATTATATTATGTAATAAAAAAAAGGATTATTACAACTATTTTACCCCATTTACCATAAAATAACAATTTGCCCTGTTAATTAATATTTATATGTAGACATAGCACCACTTCATAAAACTCCGCCAGCTTTTATTTGCCCAAATCAAACCACAATGTGGGGGAGGCGGAAATTTTGTAACAAAAAATCCGAATATTGATGAAACGAAATTCTTTTATGAGAGAAATTTTTATTTTGTTTTTTATTTGCCATTTTTACTATGGTACACTCGGGGGAGATTGATGGAGCTGAAATTGTTTAACCCCTGACTGCGCTTAATTTTGATAAAGTTTAATTACAGGCACACAGGTATTGTTAAAATAAAATTTATATATTATAGAATAATTCCGTAACTTCAAACGATTGCCTTTAGAAGAAGTAAAATCAGTGGCGTAGCGTAGTAGGGGCGGCACCTTTAGGGGCGGCAAAATTTCACAATAAATGATAATAATATCCTGTAAATATTATTTTTGTCGCACCTACGATTCGGACCGATCGAAATGGGCACGGAATTTTTTTTTATTTATACTCTGACGAAATCGGGGAATCCCCTTTCTTTAACTGAATGTACAATAATGACATCTTACTCATTGTAGCGACTGGCAACACCGTCTGTACTGACTTGCAGGGATTCCCCATATTTTATTTTGTTCTTGGATTGTTTATGACTAATATTCAACGAGAATGACTTCTATCATATAAAGAATAGTGAGTGTTCAATATTGTACGAGGGTCGGTCGTCTCAAAATTAAGTTCTACTTTTTTTTTAAATCGGTGTCGTTGGCGGGAAAAGTCTGGGAGTCTCATTTGCGTCTGGGTGTAGTGGCAGCACTGTAAAATTTCTATGCGCGTGCGTCGATCTATCCGACAGTCAGGCTATGGAGACTCCACTCGCTCCTACCGCCAAAACACCAAATAAATCGAAAGCTGTAGAATCCGGAAAAAGGCAAACGTTGTTTTGAGATTCCAAAGGGCTGTTGTTGATCAATTACCTGTCCCGTGGGACCACGATCACATCTGCACGCTTTTGTGGGGTGTTGCAACAACTCAGAAAGTCGATCCAAAACAAAAGGAGACGAAATTGACAAAAACCCGTCCTATCGCTTTGCTGAATCCAGAAAAAAAAATTCATAACAAAAAAAAATATATAGTTTAAAAAAACTAAAAAATACGCTTTGATTTTAAAATGAACTAAAAAGTAAAAAATAATTTTGAATGTAAAGTTTTTATTGCTCCAGCCAGAATATGGAAACAACCTACCTTTCGAAATGTAAAACAGCGTGGGACTCTCTTCCTACGGGAAATTTTCGCTAGAGGCCCACGCTTTTTTACATTTCGAAAGGTAGGTTGTTTCCATATTCTGGCTGGAGCAATAAAAACTTTACATTCAAAATTATTTTTTACTTTTTAGTTCATTTTAAAATCAAAGCGTATTTTTTAGTTTTTTTAAACTATATATTTTTTATTTTCTATTTTTTAGTCTATTATATGTCCTCCGCCATTTTGTAGTGACCGCCATATTGGATTTAAAAGAACGTCACACAGTTTACTATACTATACTCGTCGTACACTTTCATTTGATACCCATACCGAGGGCGTTGTAAAGAAAAAGGTATTCCGCCATTTTGTGTTGGCGGCCATTTTGAATTTTGAATGACGCCACAGAGCTAACAGAATTCTACTTGTCATTTCCTTTCATTTGATACCCATATCGAGTGGGTTGTAAAGAAAATGGTAGTCCGCCATTTTTTGTTGTCCGCCATTTTGAATTTTGAATAACGCCACATAGCTAATTGTATTGTACTTGTAATACTCTTTCATTTGATACCCATGTCGGGGGTCGGGGAGCACAATTGCAAAATTCGGCCGCCATCTTGGAACCGCCGTCTTGATTTTTTTAAAAAATGGTCAGATTGCATTGTCACGCCAGCTTTACATATGGGCAAAATTTGAAGTTGATCGGTTATATGGAAGTGGGTCAAAATCAAGTTGCAAGATTTGTCTACATACATACATACACACATACATACATACATACATACATACATACAGGTGAAGCTAATATAAAGCGTATAATAAGGGAATACGGAATAGAAAAATGCAATAAACTCAAAATCATCGAATTTGCACTTAAGCATTTCTGGCTTGTGCAATATTTTCAGCTAATTTTAAAATTTGTTGGCCGCCATTTTGAATTTGGAATGACGCCACGCAGCACAGTATTCTACTTGTCATATCCTTTCATTTGATACCCATACCGAGTGGGTTGTAAAGAAAAAGGTAGTCCGCCATTTTGTGTTGGCCGCCATTTTGAATTTGGAATGACGCCACGCAGCAAAGTATTGTACTTGTCATATCCTTTCATTTGATACCCATATCGATTGGGTTGTAAAGAAAAGGGTAGTCCGCCATTTTGTGTTGGCCGCCATTTTGAATTTGGAATGACGCGAATTGTACTCTATTTGTCATACCCTTTCATTTGATACCCATGTCGGGGGTCGGGGAGCACGATTGCAAAATTCGGCCACCATCTTGGAACCGCCATCTTGATTTTTTTACAAAATGGTCAGATTGCATTGTCACGCCAGCTTTACATATGGGCAAAATTTGAAGTTGATCGGTTATATGGAAGTGGGTCAAAATCAAGTTGCAAGATTTGTCTACATACATACATACACACATACATACATACATACATACATACAGGTGAAGCTAATATAAAGCGTATAAAAAGGGCTTAACCGAATGTTTTCGTTAATATGCGCCGATCGGCAACTCAACGAAGTCGCCATCATATTTGGTACTCGCGATATTGGGCGGTATACAAATCACGAACTTCGTTCAAAAAAAAAACGGCTCGACCGAATTTTATGAAAATATTTTCAGATTATAACTTCGGTAATATGCGCCGATCGGCAGATCAATGAAGTCAATATCATTTTTGGTTTGCGCGAAATCGTGCAGGTACAAAAATCACTTACGTCGTTAAACAAAAAAGCAACTCGACCGAATTTTATGAAAATCTTTTCAGATCATATATATTTCAGTTAATACGCTTCGATCGGCACCTAAACGAAGTCGATATCTTTTTGGTTCGCGCAAGATCGTGCAGGAAAAAATGGCTCCGTACGTACGCACACGCATACTTCTTTTTGCTTAAAATGCTATTGCGACCTTGAAAAATGAAAATAAGTTGAAAATTACGATTTCAATTTTCGGACCGATTACAATAACTTCCCTATAAACTGGGAAGTTAATAGGAGGGCGGCAAAAAATGTTTCCGCCCCGGCGGCTGATACCCACGCTACGCTATTAGTAAAATATTGCAATTCCTGTTAGGTGTTCCACGAGAATCAGGAAGACGGTATTCTTCTTCTTTTACGTCTGATTATTCTTAGTGTTGCGATATTTCCTCTTCAATTACCGGCCACTATATCTCTCTATTTCAGGACATTACTTTTCAGTTTCCGATATTTAGTCTCTTCTTCTTCTTTTCAGCAAAATTTAATTTCATCATTTAATTCAGAATTCACATGCCACAAATGAGTTCTAATTCTTGCACCAAGATCAATTTTGGGTCAACCCATAAATTATTGCAGAACTCTGTGCTGAATCGATCATTCCATGTGGACTGGTGCTTCTGTCTATCATCACTCTAAGTGTTTGTATTACTTCACATAACCAAATAACATTGGTTAGGTACTATATTGCTCTTGGTTATCTTAATGAACATAGATCCACAAAATACCTAATTCTTTGGACTGACGAAAAAGGCAATCATTTCTACTCTATAAATAATTCAAAACGAAAAATTTTTAATAAACACGACAAATATGGAAAGAAGTGCTTTTAAATGCATATTCTGTTTGTACCTTTTACTAATACGAACATTATTGAAATCCTTTTAAATTTGAATGAAACCAGATCCAAGAAGCAGAAATTCAGGCATCCTATATAAGAATTAAAATTTCATGGCTATACCAATACCATTTTAGTAATAAATATTTCGTGTAGATTAAGATGAAATTAGGATCAATCTACCATAAGCAGGAATGTAACAAACAGGATTAAATGATGTTTGGGTAAATTTCAAAACACTGCACAAGTTTCTTAGTCTATCAATCACTGTCACAAAAGGTGTCCTCGAAGTAGATAAAATCGGATTTATTCCTAAGCAAGGAATTGCTGTGTGGCAACTGCCGCAAATAGTTTCGTTGTCACTTATAATAAGTAAAAGAATAGACAATTTACACGACACAAAAATCCTGGATTATTTCACCTAAAGGCGAATTGAACAACATTGCACAGTGGGGCCAAATCGAAAAAACCCGGAAAAAAGTACAAAAAATGAAAGTGTCTGATGGGGATTTTTGTACTTAGAATTGACTAAAGTAGTCCCTAGTCAATTCAAATTCACTCTTAATAGGACCGCAACTCTACTACAGCCGCGTAGATGCCAGTTGAAACATAGCGTTCGTGAGAGCAGTCAGATGTACGTTTAAAACAGAGATAAGCAGACGCGTGGTTGAATACACGAGAATCTTTGAAGATACCATCAATTCCACTGAAATAAAATAGAATCAACTGCTACAACTAAGTAAAATATTATAACCATGAATGAATTATATTGTCTTAAGCAAAAAAATTTGGTGAAGGAAAGTAGTGCATGTGATTTTCAAACTAAAAAACTAAAAAAATGGGCTTTCGATGTAAAAAAGAAAAATGTTCCACATTGTTCCGCCTTCAAACCTATTACAGGTTGTAGATTAACGTATTGCAAATGAAATATCCAAAATTCAGCTGCCCACATTTGCCCGCCTAATTTTAATCGAACTTTCCGTGGAAATGTATGCGTCGTTGTGGTATACTAGACTGCACAAAAGACCTTTAAATACAAACATCTGCCTCTCTCACTTTCTCTCTGTCTTTCTTTCCCTCTCTTCCCACTTCCCCCTCTCTGCCCCTCTTTCTCCTCTTCTACCATACTTCACTCTCTCTTAAAATTGTCTTTTAGACTTCGATGAGCCAAATAGAAATGGGTAACCTAGAAAAGAAATATTTGAAGAACTAAAAAACAATTAGAATCCGCTGCAGAAATATATCATAATATCGAGAAAGTCATGTTAGTGAAAACTCATCCAGTACGATTCACTCTAACAGATAAATATAAAAGAGTTTTAAGGACATTGCTCATTAAAATCAGAATTAAATGGAATCGTGCATCGTGTCATCGTGCAGAAAGAAGATTTTATGAGACCAATGATGAACTGATGTTAACTGTTTTTTGGTTTCAAATAAAAAATTAATTTCTCATTCTTACCATTATAAGCAGCTAAAAACCTCCATATACCAATCTTGGACAAAATCTAAGTACATTTTAAAAACCTTGTCCGCCACATTGGATCCGCCATCTTGAATTTTGCAATTCTGAGTTCAGATTCGTAATCAGCGACCCCAAAAACCCCCGAGTCATCAATTTGAGAACGATTGAAGACGATTATTTACCTTTTTGGAGTTTTGTCCGGGTTTTTTTCAATTTGGCCCCATTGTGCATTGCAGTGGTAAAGTGAAAAGCCATGAGAAGGAAAAGGTAAAGGTACAGTTAATTTGTAAAGTTGTGGAAAAATTAAGAAAAAAATTGAAAAACAATAAGGTTTGTGCTCAAAACTTATCATGAGATTTTCTAAATATATCTTTTTTCCTTAAAAAGTGAAAAATTGACGAGAGATTTGAAAGATGACGAAGGATGTTAAGCAAATCGGACCTTTTCTTATTTGGACTAAATAAGAAAAGGTCCGATTTGCTTAACGTTCTTCGTCATCAAAACACTGGAAAGGGCCATCGGCTCTCACATCATCCAATCGGTAGATCGGACTTTACTGTAGCCAGCAAAACTTGCCATCCTAGACACAGAAGATGGCATTAACAATGTTTGTGCCGAATCGATTTAAAAAAGTCTCATAACTCTTAACGTAGAAGCAAGCACTGATAAGCTACCTTTACTACACAGGATGGCTTTCAACATACTATACCAATAAGTCAAACAACTTGAGGCGGTTAAGCTGTGAAATCAAACGGACCTTATTGGACCTCCGGTTGCACTGGAGAAAGGACTAATCTTCAGCCTCAACTTCTAAGTTCACAGACTTTTACTTTATGAGCCTAGTCGGCAGCTTCTCCAGCAGTAACTTCCAGATAAGCTTGATTTTTTGGAATGAGAGTAGCTGATTCCTTTATGCCTGGTTCACATTAATCCAGTAGCAATCCAGTCCAGATATCGAAACCAGCTCTGGAATGCCACTGGAATAATGTGAAATGGGTACATTCCAATGAACAATCCAGTTCAGTGACTGGATTGACAGTCTACTTTTTTATTCCAGCTTGTCCATTCCAGCGCCACTGGAATACTGTAGACGACCAATCCAGTGCTGCATTAAACGTTCAACAATGAACGCGCATTGTCTAGCACTGGACTGCATTGACTCGATGTATTACTGGACTGGAATAATATGAACCGGGTATTAGCCACGAAACCTGATGAGTGTTGGGTATACTCTGTCAGTCAAGTTGATCAGGAGCGCGTTCAAAAACCTTACTATGGTAAACCACGAGGTAAGCTGTGGTTATGCTGCATCACTTCACTTAACCACGAAAGTTTATGTTTAACCATTTTAACCGGTTTTTGAACGCACCGTTACACTACAAGTTCAAGAAGAAGGAAAAAAAAATAAAAACAAAATTTTCCATAAAATAGTCCCCGCTAATTGCTTCAATTATTTCATTAATTATTTATTTGCAATAATCCCGCAAATCCCACTTTAATTTGTTCATGTGTTGAACATTAAAACAACTGTCAGAGAGTTGTTTTCATTCTTCTTCTTCTTAACTATCGCTAACCATGCTCCCGAGCAGGGTTAAAATTTAACTACACCATGGTTAACCACGAGAATTTTTGAACGCCAAAAAGTTATGCTCGTGGTTATGTTGTAGTTAACGGCAGAGTTTTTGAACGACAAAAGTTTACCATAGTTAACCATGGTTAGTAAGGTTTTTGAACGCGCTCCAGATCTTTCTCAACATTGCAAACGTTCTTTTTTTAAGTGGTGTTACAGTGCTGGTAAGACTCGAGTCTCTTGAAGTTTATTCTTCCAGTCGTGTGTACGTTTTGCAAGTTCTCTCCTTTATGAAGTTTTTGTACAGATTCACTCCATCTGCCGCCCTACTTTTTTAGGCTCCCTTCTAACATATTTTGGTTCATAGAGATGCTCTATGGGAATCATCCCTGCTATTACGCACCCCACATCGTCGGACGTGGTTCTGAATGCGCAGCACGCACGGAGGGTACGTAGTGTGTTCGCGACCCTTAATTTTCTGATGTTCGCCATTCGATTCAACGCTGCTATCCACACTGGTGGAAGGCCTCAACTGTTTTGTTCCATCTTGTCGAGTTGAAAGCATTTTTGACGCCGAGGGTATCAATGTGCAGCAATTATTTTTCTTTATGGCAGATTTTGCCATATCCATTACCATGCTTCTCTAAAGCCGAATTGCTTGCCTGATAGGCCTCCTCCCTTTCGATGCTAGAGAGAATTCCATTACAGATTATAGTGGAGTTCCTGGAGCACTAAAAACATGAAAACCTCGGATTTCAGTTACGGTGAATGAAATTTAAAAACTCAAAATGGAATGTTTAGCTAATAATATATATAAAAAAGTTTACCTATTAAAAAATTGTGATCTTGATTTGAACGACCGAAATTCAAAATGGCCACCCAAATTTTCCAATTGTGTTCCGATTTCCATGGAAATCAGTATCTGGGGTTTTTTAAGATATTTGCTTCCTTAAAAACCCCCAGATACAAAATTTATGTTCAGAACTTATAAATCCAAAATGGTAAGTCTTCCACCTCTTTCAACATATTCAATTGAGTGTTCTTCGGAAGTCCATACAACATGACAGTACAGTACTGACCAGCTTGTAAAATCTCCTCAACGGTTGCAAGATCATTGTGTGTGTGACGGGTGTAAATACTTGTAAGTATTTCTGTGCCTAAAATGTGGGTATAATGTGTATGCATCAATGCTCCAATAAACGTGTTCTCATATAATAATATATGATTGGTTTTTTACCCATAACTCGCTTAGTTTTTGTGCTATCTTCAAGAGCTATAAGCTCATATAAATTAAACTTTCTTTCACCCCTTATTTTTGAAAGGGTTTGAGCTGAAAGGGCTTGAACAAGTTACTATTTACGAACATATGCAAACTGTAAACGGTAATATCTTACTCAATTTTTATCCAAAAAAAAACAACCAAAATTTTCAGAAAAGCAAAACCTACGATTGTGTACTTTTGAGTTATTTTGAAGAAAAGGCAATATTTTGCAAAATTTCAAAAATGATCTCTTCACTTCAAGCTCAAATTTTTTCCAAACTAAGCACTGTAAAACGGTCAAACTTCTAGAGCATATTACAAGTACATCAATAAAGTGAATTGTGAAGTGGTACCGATTATTTTCAATGGGGTTGGTAATTAGGGGGTGATTTTCACATTTTTTTGTCGCCGAAAAAATAGGGACCAACTTTATTTTCGTCATAACTCGGTTAGTTTTTATAGTCCAGTCAATCTACAATAGCTCCTTGTAAATTTAGCGTTAATTGCCAACAGGAAACAAAAAATATGGTTATATAGGAAAAACAATTCTAAAAAAGATAGTGTTTTTCGTTTTTGAATTTGGCATGGCGAACCTAACCTAAAATATTCCGGAAAGTGAAAAAAACGATTTTTTGCGAATAACAAAAAAACTTGAGCTCGGATCGAAAAAAATCACATTATAAAGTTGTAGGTATTCAAATTATCTTTCGATTGATATATATATAAAGCTATAGGTTAGAACACAAAACTTAGAAATAACTGCAAAAAACTGTTAAAATTCACGCTTTTTTAATTTGCTAATAACTTTTGTTTAACGCAACCTAGATATCGGTTATTTGGCAAAAATATTGCTTCTTGCTAGCTGAAAAAACGGTTTTATTTTTGTTGCAAAATATTGAACACTTTTTGTAAAAATGGCGTTCTTCTAAAAACGCTCCCCTTGGTCTACCGATTCTTCTAGAGTACCGTTGTAGAGCGTAAAATTTTCTTTCAATAGTTGTACTATCACGTACAAGTAACAAAAAGTCTATTAAAAGGTTTTCCAGTACTTAAGATAACCCCCAAAAACATATTAATAATGAAAAAACAGACTCAAAAATTTAGTTTTTACAATCGAACGTCGACATTTTCACTCGCGAATAACTCGAAAAGTATTGACTTTCAGAAAAAACTTTATAGAACAAAAGTTGCTTAGAATTAGCCAATCTATCTATTCCCGGACTTATTTTCAATGAAAAAATTTTCACTTTCACAGGTTCACTTTTGAAATTTCTATTGCATCATTTTCAGGGACATCCGTTTTAGGGTTCTGTTTTCTTTGAAGGAGTCTCTATAGTGCCTCTCCCACACTTTAAGTATATCATCTATACTTACTACTAGCTAAAGTCCAATCCTTCCTTGTTACCATGATGCAGATTGGTTTGTGCCATGGCTCTAGGTGAAAACGAGCAGAGATAGACTATCTACACTATCTGTACTCTCTACCATAAACTGTTTTTTTTATGTGGAAGACTAGAGCTCAGGGAAAGCATTTTGTACAGGCTCTAGCAAAACACCCTGTATATACAATACATAGATGTATACAAATAGATTTAACAGAAAGATTAGAGAACATTTTTTTAATATTCAGATTAAAGGTGTTAACAGTGCTGTAAAATTATGACCATCGTAAGGCAACTGTAGAAAAGTAAAACTTGAAAATCATTCTTTGTAGTTGTGGGGTTGTGACTATCCCATATATTATTTGAGGTCAGTACATTATACATGTAAAATTAATAGCCACAGTTATCCCTCTACCAATTAAGCAATCGTGTTCGCCACTAATTAATTTACAATCAATAAAGTTCCATGTAATTAAATTAATTGCTTTCATGTAAAGTTGTCCAACCAAAGCGCACTGTTTGCTATCCTCGTAAATATACACTTATGGCATCTCGAGGGTTTTGCTTTAAAAATTATAAGAAATGTAGAGATATGTTTTTGGTTTTGGCAAATATCTTTAATTCATTGCAAACGATGTTAGAGAACTAAAAGGACAAACAAATTAGCATAAAACACAAATATTCCCAGTTCTGTGGAAACTGAATTCGACTTAGTCTCACCATGTATAGTTGAAATCCCTTGCATTTGAGAAATAGGATCTCGTTTTTGTCGATTTCATTCTATCAACTCATACAGAATTCCGTCGTAGCTAACTGAAAGAAAGAAGCCTGAACCGGAAGCTCTATCCCGTTCGGTTCAATCCAATTTACGTAGAGGTACAAGCGGAAGGAAATCATTTCACAGGCATTGAAGGGGAGCTCTAAAATGCTCGTCCTTGTCATTTTTGTACATTATATATATTATGTATGTGTATATATATGTATGAGTGTGTACTAGGTGCGATGTTGGTATGCCAAGACATAGGAGCCAAGACATCTCAGATACCCAGCATTATATCGCACCCATATGAATTCTTTCCCAATAGACAAATTTATATACGCTGGAACGTCAATAAAAGTTTCACCATGACATTTATTCAGAAGGATGACTTGTCCCGACGTTATAAGAGGAAGTGATGACAGCACATACGAGGTATGAAGTATGAGCCCAGAGCCAGAACCACAGTCGGCACGGCAGTCATTGTCAAAGCCGGAAAGCCCGACCCAGGCACAGTTGAGTCCTTGGTGTTGGAGGAGCGAACCTCCTTCGGGACTTTTTCTTCCTCCCTTTTTCCGTGTATGTATGTAATTCGTGTACTCTTTCATCATGGAAATTTGATTTCGAGGATTATTTGTCTCGCACTGGATGGAGTGTGCGGGGGACGAGGCCCCCCAAAAAAAGGAAGGAAACAACAAAAAAAAATTATTGTTTTGCTCCTTACCAAGGGCAGTGGAAACGAGTATCATTGTTGGTGTGGTATTACGATGCCTCAGGTACCATTACAAGAAATCTCATTTGATTTATTATTCCGGGAATTACCTTTGACACCACCAATTACGGTTGAAAGAATGAAGTAGAAATTCATGGTAAATTCATTTCAATCTTCTCGCCAGTTTATATTCCTTGTACCTCTGCTAAGCATATGCCAAAAGGGAAGAAGGAGATATTGATAAACACTTCCAATAATACAAAAAACGACAACAACAACCAAAAAAAAAATAACGAGAAACGACATCGTACTCCACCCCCACCCACTTATTCTTCCTGACAATCTCATTAGGTGACACAAAATGACACTCGAATAATCCAATCCTAACGAACACTTGAATCGGAAAGATAAACATGATTCTGTGACATCAATTTCTGTCACAAGTTGTATTATAATGGGGCGCACCAGTACACAGCTGACGCAATGGTCCTCATGCATAGGGCTAGTCCTGATGGCTTCGAAGGTATTCTGGATCAACTGTAAAAGGGGACGAATGTACTGAACTGTAAATTCTATCTCCTAGAATCGAAGGGAACTAAATTTGATTTTTATGGGTCCTTAAGGAATGAAACCGATTTGGTGTTCGGCAACTGTCGATATACGACTGACTATTCAAAAAGGGCATTTCATATGCTGTATTTCACATATATGGGCGTAAATACAAAATTGAACTCTTTACAAATTAAAACGAAATCGATGAAATTTAGTTCAGCCTAGATGAATGGGAGAACTTATTTAACGTACAGAATTGAGTTATGCTTATAATGAGAGTATCGAGAAATACTGTCTATCAAAAGGGTGAAAGCAAGTTATATTATAGGATTAATTCGAGAGGTGTTCCTGTTCACGGGATCATAAGCTCAGATTGAACCTGGTGAGTGTTAGGTGAAAACTATTTCATTCATTAATAATTATTTGCTAATTAGTTTTGAGGTCAATGAAAAATTAAAGAGGATATCCACTCGGCATTAAAGTGGAAATGGGATATTGTAATTGAAGTTGGTGGCCAATAATTAGTGGAATAGACTAACATATACTGTATGAAGTTATACATGTGTCGTACCTATTCTGCACTAGTGGAAGTACGACTGTAACCTCAAAGCGGAGACTACTAGTCCCTATTTTATGTGAACGTTCACGCATAGGAGTTACTCTTTGTACTACCAATCCAGCATGCCCTACTAGTCATGGTGCAATGCCTAGTAGTAAGCTTGGTTCGAAGGAAGGACTAGAGAACAGGATAGGTTAGGAGTCTGGAGGGTACTGAAGGAGCAGGCGATGGACCTTCCATTTGAACTACTGGATGTTGTAAGAGTCCACACCAAAAAGAAGAAATTGGAAAACGGACGTAACAAAAATCAAAACAAAAAAATTTTTGTAACAGGGCTTCGATTTTGGAAAGTCGAGATCCTTAACACCAGCTTCCTGACTCACCCCCGCAACTGACCAGGCGCGTATCTAGAATTTTGTTTTTGGGGGGGTCACGGAATTAAAAGTGACGGAAAAAAATTTCTACTCCTAAAAAAACAAAAACAAAATTAACAAAACGAACAAAACTAACCGAATTGTCTGGTGGATTAAAAACAAACGTGCCCTACGAAAACGTGCCCTTATGTGTTTTTGATGAAGACGCGCCCTTTTAGTAGGGGAGCCCACGATGCTAAATGGGGATTTACTCGAGCGCCGTGAGGACCTATTGGATTTTGAAGCTTAGATGGTAGAAAGAAAAAAAGGTTATATGATGTTAAACTTTTCTAATGGGGGGGGAGCGTCTGCAGGCTTTTCAAAATGTAAAAAAAACAGTCACATGGAAATACTCGAGCGCGTCAGATATTAATAGGGTATATACCTTACGTGTCTCTGATAACGGAGGTATATTAATCTGCCGGTTTGCATGGTGGGGGCGGCCGTACGGAAGGGTTAAAAATGGGGAAAAAACAAATTTACTCGAGCGCGTCAGATATTCAGAGAGGATGTTAAGTGAACCCGAATGAAGCTCCCATTCAAAAGACTGACGATTCGGATCTGACGCAAACTCGTGGTTACTTCTTGAAAATGCAAAAAAAATCGCCATTTTGAAATACTCGAGCGCGTCAGATTTTTATACAGACTGTTCCAATTGATGTCCTGATCGTGCTGATCCATAACGATTATTTGGAGGGGTTCTCTGACGATTTGAAAAAAAAAATTGTTCATGATTTTTTTTTAATTTTAATTTTACATAAAATATATTATTGATTTATTATTTATAACTTCTTTATTTATAACTATACTGAATTCAGAAAAAAATATTAAAAAAAAAATAGGTTTCCAAAGAACCTCAAAGCGAAAAGAAGCGAAGTGTTAAAAGTGACAGTGATATATTTATTTAAACCCCTAATGTCATCTGCATCATTGGAAACAATCAGGGCCCACGTCGCCAACAAAATAGTGGGGAATACATGTGTCACTGCAGCTGCACGCGCTAAACTTTATTGATGATTTTTGTTACTTCGGCTTGTGGAAATCGGCAGATTATATTTTTCACGTTATCCTTGAATTATTTCCTTCCAAATAAAATAAATTTCGACCGCGCTTGAGAATGCCGAAGTCACGATTTTTTTTGCAAGTTTGAGACCCTCCCACTCCCTTACGTCACGTTCAAATCGTCAGATTAGTGGAATGTACACTTTTCAGCATGTACTTAACCCACCATACCTTAATCTGACGCGCTCGAGTATTTCCAACTATCGATTTTTTTTTACTATTCTGATCGGCTGCCCTATGCGCGCGGCGCAATATAGTAGGCTTAAATATGGTAGAGGTACTCAACCGGGTGCAAGGTATCCCCCCATATGCTAATCTGCCGGGCTCGAGTAAATCCCAAAATCCCCGCTTGGGCTCCCCTACTATTTGTTGTGAGTGCAGTTTGCAAATCAATACGCTAAGTTTACAAAGCGGCCGGCTGTTGATAGGTTTTGGTTGGACGAACAAAAAATCGTATGGGGGGGGAAATCGTAACGGTTTAGCCGCTATGGCGTTTTGAAGTTTTTTTAGAATTTTACATTTCACCCTGTATTTTTGTAACCCTATGACCTATTTTCATGAATAAAGTATCAGTGTACGCAGAATATTCCCACCTACCTAAAACTGTAAAAGTTAAGGTTTTACCGTATTAACTTTCAGAGGAATGAGTCTTTCGTTTTTAAAATTTCAACTAATAGTCCGGGGAAATTAGCATTTAACGGAGACAAAATACGGAAATGTCTGAAAATTTGTATACAGCTTCCTTGGGACTTTTTAAGAAAACAATTTCGGAATTACAAAAAAAAAATATGGCCGACGGAAATACAGCGGTTTTCCGGTGTTTTCCTTGTATCTCGGTTTCTATAGGTCGTACAACCCTAAATGTTGACCCTAAATGTTGACAATGAAATTCTATACAACTTTAGTTCTTACAAAGATGTTGACCCGATTAACCCTTTCAAAGTTATTAAAGGTCAAAGTTATCAAAAATCACTTATTGGCCACAAAATCACCCAAAAACTGTTTTTTTTAAAATTTGTTTTGATCAGTCAATATTAAACGTTATAGCCTACAAAAAAGCCTTTTGTCATTTTTTCGAAAACTTAACCCTTTCAAAGTTATTCAAGGTCAAAGTTTCCAAAAATCAGTTTTTGGTCAAAAAATCACTAACAATTAATTGGTGCAAAAATGTTCGAAAAGTTTTCGAAAAAATTGCAAGGGTGTCATTAGGGTAGGCAATAATCTTTTGTATAAATAGAACAAAAAAAATTTCTTAATAATCAGTTTCTGAGTTGTATGAAATTTTTGACGACCCAGAACTCTCAACTTTAATCAAAATTAACAGACTTAAGACTAGCCGGCCACGTCGTCAGGATGGAGGCCAATCGCATCCCAAAACGGCTTATGATATCAGAAATTTCAGGAAATAGACCAGTAATCATACCCAGGAGGAGATGGATAGACTCTGTGACGACTAACGCAGAGGCAATGCTCAACATCCGGAACTGGAGACATGCTGCAATGGACGTGGAGAAATCCCCTAGAGGAGGCCTCGGCTCGACTTGGGCTGTAGCGCCATTGGATGGATGGAACCTGCAGTCCACGGCCTGTCAAGCGGATCCCTGAAGTCCTCATCACTGAGTCACACTGAGTAATATGTGGCGTTCACCGGGCGGCACCTGACGACCTGGCCTAAAAGGCCACGGCCTGCCGGCGGCCTGTATGTGAATGGGGCCTTAAAGTTACCTTGTGAAAAGTTTTTACTACACAAATAAAATTATCTTCATATATAATGGTTTTTTTTGGTGGCACGTTTAATGTGCAGTAGTTTTAATTATCTGTTTTGTGGCACGCCAATGCTTTAGGGTTGCTGACCGCTGCGCTAGCGGCTAAACCGTTACGATCCCCCCCTCCCTGGAGATTTTTTGTTCGTCCAACCAAACCCTATCAAAAGCCGGCCGCTTTTTAAACTTAGCGTATACACCCTGTAGAAAGAGTATAGATCAATCTGTTGTTGACTTAGAAGGTTATTTTTTAAGGTCGTTTTTTTAATTTGCTAAAAAGTTGGGTTGGTTTTGGTGGTTTGGATATTTTTGGTTTTTTTAGTTGGGTCGATTTTGTTTTTTAAACAGCGAGTGCTTTTGCGGGGGGTCATGACCCCGGTGACCCCCCCCCCCCCGCCCACGCTTGAATCCACGTCCGCAACCGACGGAGTTAACGAGATACAGGTTCGTCGGAGTGTTATACCTCCTGAAGCAAGTGAATCCTGCTTACCAGCTGACAAAGACTTTGACAACGTTATCAAACATATTATTACGTTAGATGAGACATGGATCTATGTGTACGACTCGGAAATCGCCTACCAATCAAGTGAATATCTTGCCAAAGGTTAAGCTGTAGTGATCGACAGATCTCCACATTAAAATTGGACAGTTCGGAGGAGTGATAAGAATTAAAAAGCACTATTCCAAACCACTTTATAATTTATTACA
Organism: Thereva nobilitata; assembly: GCA_963855945.1. Classification (NCBI taxonomy): domain Eukaryota; kingdom Metazoa; phylum Arthropoda; class Insecta; order Diptera; family Therevidae; genus Thereva; species Thereva nobilitata. The sequence continues at coordinate 179,186,847 of OY979695.1, forward strand.
CAGAAATGTTGCACGACTTGTTTGACTGACTACTAGACCGAGAATGATCGAGTACTGTTCCTCGATCTTGCTGTTGTCTCCTTGTCGTTATTTTGTAGATCTGATATTTTCCGGAATTAGGTCGACGGAACGGATGCCAACATGAGTGCTACCGATTCTGATGTGGATGATAGCCACATGAGCCAAAACTAAAAAAGCAACGTCAAAGCAAGTGGAAAATGAAGATGGTATTGGCAGCTTTCTTCTATTGGCGTGGTGTAAGGCCTTAGGACTACTTCCTCCTTCTGCCTGAACTATAATAGACATAGATCGACGTACGTTTTTAACGAACGCAGACGTACGTATCTCTCACCGTAGACCTTGACGTACAATCCGCCATAATAATCGCAGTAAACATTCTTTGAATGTGAGTCTGAATACAACAAGTATGCTACGATTTTGACATTACAACGCCGTCAACTGGGATCCAGGTCCCATAAGACGGCGTTATACTACGTTTAACAAAACATTAACGAAAACACTTACGAGTGATGTACGTCTATTATAGTCAATCATTTATTTACACATAGGAGCCCTTGGAATGCAGGGATTGACGTACGTTCTTTCACGTCTATTATAGTTCCGGCTTAAGGTTGCCTCCAGTACGACCGAAGGCTCAGAACGTTACTACCTATTATGCGGTGCCTACATTTAGCTAGTGGAAGTGAACAAATGCTTCCCTCTCCTTCGTCTCGCCGCAGCTACGGCAACAGACGTTGTACGAAGTACTAGTCTTCTATGGGTCAATGTCCTGTGAGGATTGCTGTGATTTTGGAAACATGTCGTCGGGATCTATTTAGGCCCATTGTTCTTTCTTTGATGTAAGTAGCCCAAGTCGTTCTAGAAATAGTACAGGTCACCAGTATGCTCTACCTTTGACTGACTAGCAGCAGTTTGGTAGTTAGAAAATTGCGTTTTTGATTCCTCCTATTGGGATGCCGTCAAGCTCAGTCTCGGAACCTTGGATACACACTCCCTGCTGGGCTTGGTAGTCGGCTTTCTCGTTCCCTTCCATGTGAGAGTTATGTTGTCCTTTCTACCGGACCAATCTAACTCATCTCTGCACCGTTCCACTAGCTTAGAGCGCATTGTTACTGAATCCGGTCGGAAAGGGCCAGGTGGAAGAAAGCATCAAGGCCGTTCTCGCTATAGTTGCTCCACCAGGCCTTGGATAGGCAAGAGCTTTTTTTCAGAATGCTGTCCAATTTCTAACGTACCGATGGCAGCTTACGTAGCCAGTGATTTGGGTAATAAGCTCACTGTCTCGGCTCTGGTGAGCTTTCTTTCGAGAGGCTCTTTTAAGGACCACGTTTATGGCCCCAGGCCGAAGTAATTCCCTTACGGTTGGCCCAGTCTAGACTTAATAGTCATGCGAAAGGGTTGGTATTTTTAGTCAGTAGAAATCAGACACCCCCTGCTACTGGACTAATTATATATTCTTACTAGTCCCTCATAAAAAGGTCCTTCTCAGCCAACCGCACGTGAGAATTGGATGTACCACGGTTTTGTACATCTGCAGTCCCATCTTTGACCAGAGATCCTCTCTTGCCGACTGTCTTTTTACAGGGGTAGAAGGCTATTAGTCCGGGGAAATAGTATTTAAAGGAGACAAAATTTGGAATTGGCTGAAAATTGGTCCACAGCTTCCTTGGGACTTTTTAAGAAAACAATTTCGGAATCACAAAAAAAAATGGCCGCCGTTTGGTTTTCCGGTGTTTTCCTTGTATCTCGGTTTCTATAGGTCGTACAACCCCGTACAAAGGCCCTAAATGTTGGCAATGAAATTCTCTACAACTTTAGTTCTTACAAAGATGTTGACCCGATTAACCCTTTCAAAGTTATTCAAGGTCAAAGTTATCAAAAATCACTTTTTAGCCAAAACATCACTCAAAAACTGGTTTTTTCGAAAAAAAAATTTTGATCAGTCAATACGAAACGTTATTGCCTAAAAAAGCCCTCCTATCATTTTTTAGCAAACTTAACCCTTTTAAAGTTATTCAAGGTTAAAGTTTCCAAAAATCACTGATTTTTGAGAATTTTTTTTGTTCTATTTATACAAAAGATTATCGCCTACCCTAATGACACCCTTGTCATTTTTTCGAAAACTTTTCGAAAATTTTTACAAAAATCAATTATTAGTGATTTTTTGGCCGAAAAGTGATTTTTGAAAACTTTAACCTTGAATAACTTCGAAAGGGTTAAGTTTTCGAAAAAATCACGACTGGGTTTTTTGTAAGCACTGGGTTTTTCGTTTCGTGTTGACTGATCAAAAAATTTTTTCGAAAAAACCAGTTTTTGAGTGATGTTTTGGCCAAAAAGTGATTTTTGGAAACTTTGACCTTGAATAACTTTGAAAGGGTCAACATCTTTGTAAGAACTAAAGTTGTAGAGAATTTCACTGTACATTTAGGGCCTTTGTACGGGGTTGTACGACCTATAGAGATACAAGGAAAACACCGGAAAACCGTTATATTTCCGGCGGCCATGTTTTTTTTGTGATTCCGAAATTGTTTTCTAAAAAGGTCCCAAAGAAGCTGTGGACCAATTTCAGCCATTTCTGAATTTTGTCTCCTTTCGTGCGTTTTTTTTTGCTAATTTCCCCGGACTATATGCAGGCTTTCTTTCCCCTCTCCTCGATGTCCGACTTCCAATTGAGTTTTGGGTCCAATATTAGACCCGGAATTTTCACACTTTGTGATAAAGCGAGGGTGTGCCCCTCCAACCTTGGAAGACTGAAAGTTTTTGTTTTCCCCGTGAACAATATTAGCTCAGTTTGGATGTACATCAAGTTAGCGAAACAGTTTTGGCAAATCAAGTCGTAAATGTGCGGATAATTTGCCGTTAATTAGCCGCTAATTAGATGTGATAATTATTATTTTGCCGTTTTTTATTTTTTTAAAAAAACTAGATGCTTCGCTAAATTGATATCAAGTTAGCGAAACACCTGGGCAAAATTGACTGAATTTCAAAAATTCTTAGTTGAATCAAGTTCGCCAAATTTGCCGCTAATTAGTTGTGCACATATCAATGCTGTAATACTTTATTTGAAAAAAAAAATTTTTTTAAAAAAAAAAAGATGTTTCGCTAACTTGAGGTCAAGTTAGCGAAGCACAGATGCAAAAATAACTTAATAACAAAAACTCTAAGCTAAATTATGTTCGCCGAATTTGCCGTTAATTAGTTGTGGTAAGAACAGACCTCTAGAACTAAAAAGGGTGGTCAATTCCGACAGATATAGTAAAACAAGAGCAAAACAGGTTGATAAAAAAATGTCAGGTACAAAAATTTGGTTTCCAATAATAATTAGATGTTTCTTAGAAACATAAAAACATAAACATATTATTTCGAAAAATATGACACCGAAAATAATCAAACAAATGTGGGTGAACCGCTCTCCTTCGCGAAAAAATTGTCGTTAAAATTATTAAAAAATTAATTGCTGCTCACGGGAAATTCGAGAACACCACAACTAATTAGAATCGAAGTAGTGGCATTCGATTCAGTACGGATTGTGGTAGGACATTATTGACATCTTTTTTTTTTAAAAAAAAATTTTTTTTTTTCAAATAAAGTATTACAGCATTGATATGTGCACAACTAATTAGCGGAAAATTTGGCGAACTTGATTCAACTAAGAATTTTTGAAATTCAGTCAATTTTGCCCAGGTGTTTCGCTAACTTGATATCAATTTAGCGAAGCATCTAGTTTTTTTAAAAAAATAAAAAACGGCAAAATAATAATTATCACATCTAATTAGCGGCTAATTAACAGCAAATTATCCGCACATTTACGACTTGATTTGCCTAAACTGTTTCGCTAACTTGATGTACATTCAGTTTGGCCCTGGTTGACTGGTAAACCTCAGCCTGTTGCCCAGCTTGCAACTTTATTCAGACATCCTTTCATTATTTCACTAATTACGGTAGCAAACATTTCTGACACCATAATCACTTAGGTCAGTGGTGGCGAACCTTTTTATGTGCGCGTGCCAGAAAATTACAAATATTACTTATCGTGTTGCTGGCGTGCCGGACAGTTTTTAATTTTAGGGTTTCAGAATTTTATTTACACAATTTCAAAAATTAATTTACAAAAATAATATATTACCAGAATCAAAATTTTTAAAATTAAAGAAAAATTTAATAATACTGGCATTTTCCATCAACGCCTATTTTCATTAAAATAATACTTGTGCTCAACAAGACTTTGAAGCAACTCAATTGAAACAATATTCCGGGAGGCCGCAGTTTGATAATGAGCACGTACGACATATAGTCAGATTAGCTATTAACAAAAAGTATGAAACATTGGCACCAGTCCAGGGGCTGCGCGCGTGTGCGTTTCTGCACAATATTTTTATAAATATGTAGGAATTCCGGTTCAAATGCGAAATATGAGCAGATATGAAACCTTGACAGTATATGTAGTTTATGGATAACTAATAACGAAAAACTGTTTCTTACACCTGGCGGGGGTGCAAAATGGTTCTTACACGGCCTAAAGCAGCACAAAGTTGTACATAGTAACAGCCACAAAATATCCTTGTTATCAGCATTTAAGCAAACAGTCAATCCTTTCGCGAGCGATATTTATAAAATTATGCTATTTCATATTTCGACGGGAGCGATTAATCGTAGATTTTTTGCTCAATGCCGATCAAAAACGGGAAGAGATCAAGCCAGCATTTATTGATGAGTGTGCTACCAATGAAAATCGTTTCGAGCGCTCTACACGTAAATTGAAAGTACGTACATTTGCTGAAATGATCGCCAAAGAAAAGTAAGGCAGTGGACGGAAATGTCATCGTGTTGAAATTACAACGCGTTTTATTTGGGCAGCTGTTAAATATTTCGTTAAGAAAAAACTCTCGGCATAGATCAAGTATTGACATATCTTTCATAAAATTTAGTCGAGCCGTTTTTGTTTTGTTTAAACGACGTGATTTGTGTACCTGCACGATATCGTATGAACCAAAAACGATATCGAATTTTTTGAGATGCCGATCGAAGCATATTAACGAAAACATACTCTGAAAAAATTTCATAACATTCGGCCGAGCCCTTTTTTTGTTTAAATGAAAAGAGTTGGGCTAAGAATCACAAGCACTAGTTTAGCATTAGTTTTTCTAATATCTAATAAGCACGTTGGAATGAAACCCGTTCTAAATAAAGTTACCTGTTCTGGATACTGCACAGCGAATACTCTCGTGCAAAAATTACGTTACCCTTTACAAACATCAGGAATTTTTCAAACCTTAGATCAATACATTTTGGACGGGGAATTTTTTGTGCAAAGCAGGAGGGAAAGTGAGTCAGCGATACCATCTATGGGTGAAAACACAAAGAAAGCAGGTTGCCTGCTTTCCTATTGCCAGCGTCTGGCGGCGTCGATGGGCACAAAGAATATTCTTTGTGGCGATGGGCGCCGCTGGCAATAGGAAAGCAGGCAACCTGCTTTCTTTGTGTTTTCACCCTATCGATTTGTTAGTGATTAATGTTTCCTTTCAGTACCTGGGGCCGGATTCCACAAGGAAATTTTATTTTGTATCGTCGTGCACACTCACGCTTGTGGAATCCGGCCCCTGGACTATATGTAAGTACCCTTTTAATGAGTTGACGGGTTCATTTTAAAAAAAAAGCACACGAAACTTCATTCAAAACATGGCTTAATTTTAAAATTAATCTATATTAAATCCAATTTAATAATAAATCGTTCACGTGCCAGCAAAATTTTCGTACGTGCCATCTCTGGCACGCGTGCCATAGGTTCGCCGCCACTGACTTAGGTCATGTTCGTATATTACTATCTTAGCTCCGCTTCTGTCTAGCTTTTGTAGTATCGTTACTTACCACAGTAAAGGGGAGATCAGTCCTCGATTTTGTGTACCTCATTTGGCCAGTTTGGTTACAATCTTTGTTCCCAAATCCGCTTGAATTATTCTCGAGCTCAACATAGCCTCAGCCATTTCCGAAAGCTTACTCCAACTTTCAGGGCTATGAGACCTTCTCGAATCGAAGTCATACTTTAGATTTTTAGAATGTTAAGAAGCTTATTTCTTAAAATAGACACACAAAAAAAGGAATTTCCACTTAAAAACAAAACTCACTTGAAATGTTTCCAAAAATAAAAATGAATCGAATTTCCACGAAGTTAAGCGTACTTCTTTCTTGAACTCCTAAAAACCAACACCTGAAACTTTACAAATTGCCATCTTGCCAACTTCAGGAAAAAATATTCTTAGATCTAGCGATTTTGTGAAAACATTGATGTCCTTTTTTTCGTAGCTTAAAAATAATTGAAAATCTATTTTTGTTTTTCTTTTCGCGTTCAGTCTTCACAAAAACTCAAATTCTAAAAGTTTTTAATTTCAAGGAATATTGGAGAAAATTTAAAATTTTATTTTACAACTTGTAGCGACGATTTACAATCTTTTTGTAATTGAATTCGTCCACATTAGAATATTACAACAACAACAATATTAATTTTTCAAAACGAACCAAAAATTAATAATGAAATTCATTGCACAACCAAATCAGTATGACGATGAACAGATGTCCGCCATCCTTACCATAAAGTACCTAGCATGGTGGTGGCCATGGCCATTGTTGAAGGACATGAAATCTTCAAATTGAGAATAACATTTTGTCAAGAATTGAGGAGAGTGTATTACTTTGTGAAGGATAACAACTTCGTTCATGAGCATTTCCATCACGTTTATGAAATAAAATATCGTAAGTGAAGGTAATGTATCTCTTCGATGACGTGATAGAAATACTAAAGGACACGCGGAGCACTGAAGAAAGAAAGAAAAAAAAACAAGAACTGAGGAAGAACGAACGAAAAAAAGGACGAAAACGACAACAGCGAACATGACTTCCAGCTACACCAGATTCCTTGTTATTTACGATTCTATAAGAGGATAAAAATATGTAGGTTGTGTGGCACAGAAAACAACACTTCGCCTACCTTGTTCTAGGCTGAGAGGACGACATTTCGTTGTCATTGAAATATCGAGGACACAAAAAAAAAATAACTGTCACACAAAGGACGATGGAATTGATTGTGCTGATAACATTATTGGTAAGTTGCGTCGTTGAAGCTATTTTGATTCCATAAGTGGATGTGACATCCCAACGATAGAAGAGAGCCCCCCAAATGCTATTCGTACGGGCTATGCCTGAAAACGCAATCTTCCAAGGATAAGCCGAGCAATTTGTGTACGTACAGTCACGTACGGATTTGGTTACTGAACGACTTTAAGTAGTTTAAGTCTTGGGGAACTTTTAATGCCGCATAATAGTTACTCAAGTCAAGCTGGGCTCTTGTTACAGTAATTAACTTTGTGGTTTTAATAGAGGATGTGCTAACACTTTCTGAGGTGGTTCCTGTTGTTTAGAGATAAAATCATTAATTTAATAGGTTCCTCGATGGTGCACAACATAGGGGGTAGTTTTAATTTCTTGGTCGTAGAATGAACAATGTAGGATGTGGTATTACACGGCAAATGGGTCTCTAGGTGAATTTAAGGTCGCATAACTAGTTAGTCACATCGATTTGATTGAAGACATTTCAGCTATTATTACTCAAGGAAGTAACTCGATGTAATTTGTGCTTTTTTACTTTAAAAAAATGAAAAGTAATAAAAATTATAAATAAATTTTTATCTGCAAGAGACACAAAATTTTCACTTACCACTTAAGCAGTGCAAAAAAGATAATTAAAAGGAAGCCAAAGCAACCAAGATGTTCGAGATCCGTAAAACTCCACAAAACATATCATAAGATGGAAAGTCTACAAAGGGAACCAAGCGCTCTTTCACAATAACAAGAGAAGAAAGCAAAACAGAATTTCTTCATACTCACTTTCATGGTACAATCATATCAAACCACCTTTTTACAACACACAAGATAGGTTATTATGATCATCATAATCAAAGACAGATGTGGGAGCCGTAATTTGGGGCTCTATGTGTAGCACGGGCATCCTGTCGGCTGCATTTCAAGCCGATGTTACGCTATGCTGATATTTATAAATCATAACGTATGAATGTCCAGCGCTAACACGAAATTTTGGTGGTTTCTGACAGTTAGTTGGCCTCGGTAGCCTAGGTCTTAAAGCGCCAGACTTCCATCCCAGAGGTTTGTGGTTCGAATCCAATCCGCGGCATGCTCCTTCGTCTTTCCATTTTTTTACCTTAAAAGTGGACGCACTGGACAGACATGGCTCTCATATTGATGGGTCCGGAACCGGCTATTGGAGTAGCCAGTTTCATTCCTAAACGGATCCGACTCTGATGAAAAACCGAAAGCTTGAAGTCCAGGCCTGGTTAACTCCAAGGGATTTCTCACAAAGATTGCTCGCATCACAGCTTAAGAATTCGATATTGTCCTGAACTCTATTTATAAGTTTGGAACGGCAGAATACATCACCTGTGTAGTTGCGTTAATAAGGATTAAGCCTCAAACAGAATCAATCCGCTCCGTCAACTCCGTTCGTTTTTTTTTGTTTTTCTTTGCCGTTCCGTCCCCTTGATTGTAGCTACCGTTCCGTTCGTCTCATGGAAATCTTATGGAAATGTCAAATTTCCAACTTTAAAAATGAACGGAACGGATTGGTTCTGTTTGAAGCCTTGGTCTGCCATACACGTCATTTGTCATCATCTTGCAATAACGAGTAACAGGGCTTTTTTGTTCGACATTATCTGGATCAAACAAACAAATCTAAGAAGCGATTCTTTTTTGAGTGTAGGAAATGGCCCTAGACACTGAAAGTCACACATGGTCTGGTGAACTCCAAGCGATTAATTATTGGTCCATCTGGTAATGCTTCCAGAGAATTACTGGGTCCCAGAATGAAGATGACAGGACACTATTTGGTTCGGTCGCTGCACACTGGGTCCTAAATTATCAACCATGAAGGATTGGAATAGCAGAAAACCCCCATCCCATCGAGAGCTCTTCCTCAAAAGGGACACGTCTGCCGTTCATATTCACTGTAACTGCACCGGTATATATAGGAGCAGGGTCTCGTTGTTCGGCCGATCTTACTTGTTCTAACAAGCCTGACTCATAAATCTTTAGGCAAAATACTGAACGTCTTCAAGCACTTTGGTCTGTAAATCTGAGGAAGTGGATCCCACCGCTGCCACCATAAGCAGTGAAATTTTTTCATGTTATGGCCATAGTGTTATTAAAACCTTTAAATCACTAAAAGAATGGTCTCTGTTCCGTTTTCAGTATGAAACACGATCTCAAAGGAAACCTCTTAATACTGTTGACAATTTCTATATAGACTGCAATGCCGAAAGTCAAGCTCTAGTCGGAAAGACAATAAAAAGAAGAATGAAATAACTGCCAAAAGCCACATATGGTTTTGTCCACCCGCTCCTTTTCGACACGTTCGTCATAGAACACTGATTTCAGTGATCAAACAGGCAATGGCTTCCTTCTTATTGTGCTTACAAGCAATAAAGAGGAGCGGATACTGTAAAGAAAGAAGAAATATTATCTAGGTCGTGGAAGTAAAATCAAAGATCATTCCCTTGATGGGATCGCATACTATTAAATGGTAGTCGTGTTATCTTGGATGAGTAATCTGAACTCGAAATACGTCTAGGAGGAGAAACTACATAGGTGGAGATATGTATAGTATAGCTCTCTATTTTGCTATAGCTTTCCAGAGAGCCCCTAAAAAGAGTAACTGTAAGCACTTCTCCTCTCCTTTTTTGACCGTCTTATTCAATGTCTTTAAAGGCCCAATTACAATGAACGGATCTACGCGGATTGAAATGTCAAAGAAACGCACCGGATCGGATAGAAAACTGCACTGATTACAATGAACGGATCTGTTCGCATTTAAACGTCAAAGTGTTTTGTGTAATTTTATAACCAAGTTTCGCCTTATTATATAATAATTCGTATTCTTTTACTTCTCCTATTAATTATTCGTCAGAAAATATTTTTTAAATTATAAAAAAGAAGAAAACAAAATTTAACTTGACTTGTTTACAAAAATTCTGACAGCCCAATCCGCCGATTTCTAAACAAACGAAAACGAATCCGCTCAGATCCTATCAAATGCGCTTGTATCCGTTCATTGTAATCGCTCAAATGGAAAACGCATGCTCGGAAAACCACTTTGACAGATCAATCCGATTCTGTTCCGCTCTCATCCGTTCATTATACTTGGGCCTTAACGCCCCCGCTTCACCGACCTCAGTTCAATAATGTTCAGTTCAATCCACATAAATGACTTCACCAGCTAAAGTCCAGTTCATGTTCAGTTCGTGCTTGAAATTTTTGTTGCTTTTTCGCCAGCAGCCAGAAATGCAAAAGCTCACTGGATTGGCATTCCACTATTCTAGTTGATTACTCTCTTTTGAGCGAGCTTTTTCGTTTAACTTCAGTTCAAGTCCAGTTGGGCGAACTGAGGTCTATTTTATCCTCAGTTGAATATGTGGAAATTTTGTCTAACTTAGGTTATTTTAAAGTTCAGTTCACCAATTTGCTCGAACTTGCGCAGTTACGACCGGTAAAGCCGGGGGGTATAAGGCAAAAGACGAGAGATTTATCAGCTGAAATGATTTAGACAGAGTGTAATATTTGCATTCTTCCGAACAGACAAGAGAGGAGATACAGCCACGTTCAAGGAAAACGTTGAATATTTTTCAGAAGTGATTTATGGGGTTAGGTGGGTTTGAAAATTTCAAAAAATCGATTTTTTTTGTCTTATTAAATAGTACCTACAATATGTTTAAAATATTCTCCTAAAATTTGAAATCTATCCGAGTAAAATTCTAAGAGATAGACCCTTCGGAAGTTCCGCCCATCAGGCCACGTCAGTGCAGCGCTTCGCAGGTATACGGAAGCAGCTGCGTAGCTATTCTTGGTCGGCCTTTCCCACTTTCAAGGGCAACTCTAACAAGGATGCCCTGGATATTGCCGCAGCAGCAGGTACTTTGCTTTATGGTGCCGGAATCGATGATTCTATGTAAGTTAATAAAAAAAAATTTTTTGCATGTTATTTCAATTTAAAGCTTTAAACGCGTTTATCTCAAAACTCTATTTTTTAAGTCGGTGGACATGATTTCTCAAATTTTGCACACATCTTTGAAATAGCATTATCTAGTCATTGAACGAAGGATTTTTTTTTATTACAACTAATTTTTTCGAGCCAATACATGGCGAAAATTTGACCAAAAAATGTGTTTTTTTGTTCAAAGTCTGTCAAAATTCAAATTTTAATTTTTTTTCCTTCGTCCAATAACGAGATTTATCCATGTACTAACGAAATATTTTTGGTTTTTTGATTTTAGATGAACCGATAATGAGTTATGCTCTCCACGGCAAGAGCATTTTTTTGAGACGTCAAGGAAGATGAGGAGGTACCAACGGCGGAGTTTTCGGAATTTTGTGGAATTTTTCAGAGTCTCGAACATCTTCAATGCCTTAACAAAAAAGCTACCAGATTTTTTTTTAATCTTTATATCGCCCTGTGCTTGTGAGCTTTTTAACTCTCCCAGTTGCCAGTACTCTTGGTAGCATTAAACAGGTTCCTTGTGATGGATTTCAACTTTGAGAGCTCATTATTCCACGATGGAGTTTGCACGTCCTCAACAGACCAGGGAAATCACTGTTATAGGCTGGTATAAACGCCTCCGTAACAGTACGGAGATACGGAGACATCCATCACCAATTTAACTGCGTGCATAAAACCCTTAAATAGACTGTTCAGTTTGGCATAGGCTATCCAATACGTGAATCTCATCTAGTTCAAGGACTAACCCATCCTAAAGTTAATGTGTCTGTCTATTGTACGAGAACGAGACGACTCCTCTGAGAACTTGCAAGTCACTTACTGAGTTAGCAATGTACTGAGTGGTCAGGATAAAGTTTATAGCCTCACGTGTCATACCTATCTCGACTTAAGGATCCGTGCTGCGGTTTATTATGTCAAGGTTAATAGTTAAGAGATAATCAAAAAGTAACTCATTCCTTTATTTAGTAATGTACATACTCAAAGCTAAATGTCGTCAATCAAAATTTTCTTTTGTGGATATTCTCTGTTCTTTATTAAATTAGTTAGATTTTCGTCAGAGGTTACGTGGTTGGTGATAATTTTACCAACTTCAGAAATTAACACGTTTGCAATTAAAAAGTTTGGACTAGTACTTCCAATTAAGTGATTATATGTCATATGTGTCAAAAACGTTAATAGTTGAACCACCGCACCGAAGAGTTGTTGAGCGTGCTCCCCTAAATAGGATTATAAAACTAAGAATATAAAGTAACCACCACCATAATCCATCCGCTCTCATAACAGAAATGGCTTTTATTAGGATTATCCATGTCTTGTTTTCAATTTCGAAACGAGAACGAACATGCAAAAGATTAACTGTGACACTCCAGCACCATAAATCGTTGTCGTGAAGTTGGAAATAAAACCAAAGCAAATAATGGAAAAACGATGTCTTTATCAAAAACATCTTCTGCGAATCTTACTGTGACACAAGAAGTCGTTAAGCTTCAGCCCAACCATTTGTTCGTATCTACATTAAAAAGCTCTGACTTAACACAATTCTCAATAGTTGTGCAGCAGTATATAATTAGATTTTCGTGCCAACAAATCCTTATAACACTTCAGGGTAGAGATAGGTTCATTCTAAAACAGACAATGGACAAAAGTGAAGAGCTCAGCTGAGTTCACTCACTTCCTTGTCTCAAAAGCACTTAATCAAAAAAAAGAAAAAAAAATAATGTTTCCATTCATCACTCGTTTTTGCACCAAGTAATCCCAGGACGTGTGTAGTCCTTGTTGTTTATGGACGAAATCACAAAGCGCAATACTCATATACATGCAGTCTCGGGGTGCACAATTGAATCCAGGTGAACAAGTAACAGATTTCCTTTTTGGCTTGGTAGGGGTGGCTGCAAATGGCAACGTGGAAGATGTCTGAAAATCTCAACATTAAACTTAAGAACGATGAAAAAAAAACTACGGCGCCAAAATGAAGCTTCCATTTCGCCATAGAGGGATCTCTTATCAAGCACCCTGTATCCGGGAGTAATCAGACTCTGTGATGCTACTACAGAAATGGATTCCCTCACAACTATTTCAAGTGGTTTGTCAAGGAATAATGGAACTAGTGTCAGGATCATTTCGTATGGCTAAATGGATTTTCTCGCTGGAAAAATATCGCACGAGGAAATTGGAGAAGAAATGAGAATCGTTTTTCATGAAGAAAGTAGATTAATAATTTTTTTTTGTGGAGAGGGTGGATGGGTTCATTTTGGATGATACATTGGTTTTTATTGGGGGATGAGTACTGAAGAAAGATAGAGTTGTTATGCGTTGAAAAGTATTAATTATTCTCTTTTGGTATAACATGTTGTTTGTCCGAACTAAGAACACTGACAGTTTCTCATGTCGGTGAAGTCATGCTGCAATAACTGATAGTAAGTTTATTACGAAAAAGATGAGTTAGATGGGGTCTGGTAGAAAAACTGGCGATGTATTTAAACCTCTAGTTGTTGTAGAAGTATGGAAATACTGATTGCGGAAGGTTGTTCCACAGTCGAATTGTTCTATTAATGCACGAATTCCTAGGCCAAAATGTGTGAAGAAGGGCGACGAGTGGGCTAGTCTAGTCCTGCGGGATTAATTTGTCTGTGGTGACAGGTGTTGTAATCTCCCTTACAATGCACACAATTTGGAAGGGAAACGGCCACACATTCAGGAATATCAGGAATTTTCTTCAAGAATTACAATGTTATCGAACCATAAAATTTGACTTCAATTTCAATTCACTTATTTCACTTAGAGTGTGTGCCAAGTTACAATTCCGAATTTGCTACTTTCACCACACGGACACTTCGAAATTACAGAGTGTGCCAAAATATAATTCACGCATTTCATTTGACAACATGGATGACAACCAAATTTTGTATTTATAAAATTTTTAATAATTCTTTTAAAGAAGCCCAGGGCTATGTTTGTGTTTAAAATAATGGAAATGGAATTGCTTCACGAGCATCATCCAGCGGGGGTGGACTGCAAGAAGCATTGTACATATTTGAAAGAGTTTTAAATTAAAAATATAGTTTAAAAAAACTAAAAAATACACTTTTATTTTAAAATGAACTAAAAAGTAAAAAATAATTTGGAATAATTTCATGTATGGTAAAGTTTTTATTGCTCTAGCCAGTATATGGAAACTACCTACCTTTCGAAATGTAAAAAAGCGTGGGCGCTAAGAATATAGGTAAAGAGTCCGACGCTTTTTTACATTTCGAAAGGTAGGTAGTTTCCATATACTGACTAGAGCAATAAAAACTTTACATTCCAAATTATTTTTTAGTTTTTAGTTCATTTTAAAATAAAAGCGTATTTTTTAGTTTTTTTAAACTATATTTTCTATTTTCTACTTTTAAGTCTATTATATATCTTCCGCCATTTTGTAATGACAGCTATATTAGATTTAAAATGACGTCACACAGCTTACTGTAGTATACTCGTCATACACTTACATTTAATACTCATACCGAGGGCGTTGTAAAGAAAAAGATAAACCGCCATTTTGTGTTGGCCGAAATTTTGAATTTGGAATGACGCCGCACAATTCATTGTATTCTAACACCCTCTCATTTGATACCCATACCGAGTGGGTTGTACAAAACAAGGTAATCCGCCATTTTGTGTTGGCCGCCTTTTTGAATTTACAATGACACCACATAGCTAATAGTATTTTACTTGTCATACCCTTTCATTTGGTACTAATATCAAGTGGGGTGTAAAGAAAAACGGTAATCCGCCATTTTTTGTTGGCCGCCATTTTGAAGGACGCCACAGAGCTAATTGTATTGCACTTGTCATACCCTTTCATTTGATACCCATGTTGGAGAACCCAATTGCAAAATTCACCCGCCATCTTGGCAGCGCCATCTTGATTTTCTTACAAAATGGTCATATTGCATTGTCACCCGAACTATACATATGTGCAAAATTTGAAGTTGATCGGTTATATAGAAGTGAAGCTAATATAAAGCGTATAAAAAGGTGGTCCGCCATATTGTGTTGGCCGCCATTTTGAATTTGGAATGACGCCACAGAGCTCAAAGTATTCTACTTGTCATTTGCTTTCATTTCATACCCATATCGAGTGGGTTGTAAGTAAAGAAAAATTGTGAATGACGCCACATAGCTAATTGTATTCTACTTGTCATACCCTTTCATTTGATACCCATGTCGGGGATCGGGGAGCAAAACTCGGAATTGCAAAATTCGGCCGCCATATTGGAACCGCTATATTGATTTTTTTACAAAATGGTCAGAATGCATTGTCACGTGAAATATACATATGTGCAAAATTTCAAGATAATCCGTTACATGAAAGTGGGTCAAAATCAAGTTTCAAGATTTGTTTACATGAAACATACAACATAAAACATACAGGTCAAGCTAATATAAAGCGTATAAAAATGGTTAAAATTTTATGCGGAATTTATTCTGTCCATGTTTTTATTTTGGTTTACTTCTGCATCGTGTAAGCATAATCAGCCTTTAATGTGTCATATTATACGATGAGGATAATCATGCACTGAAAATTGAAAGAATTCGCGATTTTGTTCTCCATTAATTGAAAATTAGTCCGGGGACATTAGCAAATAAAAACGCACAAAAGGAGACAAAATTCCAAAATGGTTGAAAATTAGACAACAGCTTCCTTGGGACTTTCTAAGAACACAATTCCGGAATCACAAAAAAAACAACGTGGCCGCCGGAGATATCACTTTTTGGAAAAAAAAACACTCAAAAACTGGTTTTTTTCGAAAAAAAAATTTTATCTGTCAATACAAAACATTATTGCCTCTCTTGAATTTTTTTCGAAAACCTTGACCTTTCCGAATTAGTCAAAGTATTTTTGGCCAAAATGTGATTTTTGGAAACTTTGACCTTGAATAACTTCGAAAGGGTTAGGTTTTCGCAAAAATGATATAAGGGCTTTTTTGTAGGCAATAACGTTTCGTATTGACTGATCAAAAACATTTTTTCGAAAAAACCAGTTTTTGAGTGATTTTTTTTGCCAAAAAGTGATATCTCCGCCGGCCATGTTGTTTTTTTTTGTGATTCCGAAATTGTTTTCTTAAAAAATCCCAAGGAACCTGTGGTCCAATTTTCAGCCATTTTGGAATTTTGTCTCCTAAATCGCTAATTTCCCCGGACTAAATATGTAGATTCAACCACCAACAAGCAAATCCAACAAACTGTCAAATGAATGTTTGGCGAATATTTCCCTACAATTCAAAAATTTCCTTACAATTCCAAAGACACAAACCTCCGAAAATTGAATTGTAAAATCGAAATGCGTTTTCCATACAAATTGACATTTGAAGTGAAACTTGGCACAGGCCCTTAAACGCGCATTAAATTTTTTTCTAAAGTTACTATTATTATCGCGCCGTAAAAATACGGTTTCGGATTTCAAATTTCCAATCTATTCAACTTCTTAGTTTCGACTTAGATTCACTGAATCGCATTCACGTGCACTTATCGCGCCCAACTCCCTTCAACCAAACAGGGCTAGTGCCAAAGCGCCTCAATATTGGTGGCAGCGATGGGATCTATGCGGTGGAATTTTTCCATCGTAATCTAAAGGTGCGTGTACACTTGCAAGAAATATTGCGCAAGTTGATTTCGGCAATTGAAACTGCCAGTATAAACATACTTGCAAGCTGTTTGCGCAACATTGATGAAAGTTCTTGCGAGAGAATTTTGTTGCCAGTGTGGACAAGAGAATTCCGACTTGGGTAATAATATTGCAGGTTTTCAATCAGTTTGAAAACTATTTCGGTCTTGCGCAAGATAGATGGAAAAAAGCCATTGTGCTTGGAGGGATTTGGAACACATAGCTCAACGAGTGGATTTAATTTTTTAATTTTTATATTTTTAAAATAAAACAAGTAAGATTTATAAATTCTGCTTTTATTAGTATGTACCTGTAGCAAGAAACCTGAGAGCCAATAGTCTTTCGCTTGCTGAAATAGCTGCTATCATTTCCGTGACCTTTTTCGCGATTAAAAGTGATACACAATTTAATAGATAACCAAATTCTCTCGAGACATCCTCATAAATTTTTTTAAAAAATCAAGATCTTCACTTTTCAACTCTTTTAATAAAAGTTGGTGGAAGGCTAATCGAGTTGCCGGCGGCTAATCCAGTTTCTGACCCATTCTTTTCACTTGCGTGATTTAATTTTAATTTTTTTCTTTAATAAAGTTACCACCACTATAGCGCAGCACACCTTATTTGTTGGCAAGACATTTTTAACATGTACCTCGTTTATGACTAGGTTCAACCCAGGTTCAACCCAGTCATAAACGGGGGTCGTGTTGAAACTGTGTCCACTCAACTCAACTCTGCTCTCCTACCTGAGTCCAGTTGAAATTTCGCCTCCTATACGCGGGTTGAGTTGTAATTGGGTTGAAGTGACATTTGTTTTGTTTGTTTACCATCCGTGAGGTCTGCCTTCGGCGTTAGTTTTGTGCTCGGTTTTTTTGTAGCGGGTTTATTTTTTTATATTAACTAAATAATAACACTGAAAATTTAATATTGACAATGGTTAAGAGAAATGTTTGGGAGCATCAGGAAACAAAAACTTTGCTAGAAATAGTCCAGGTACAAAATTGCCTTCATCATTTTGATGGATACTCTATAGGAAATCAGAAATATTTAAAAATATAGAAAAAGGATTAACAGCAAGAGGCAATCGTATTTATAAATGAGAATTTCACACAAAAATTTGATGTTATGGTTTGATGTCAGTTCCACTCGATTTCAACTGAAAGTGAAGTCAACTCGACATCATATACGGTGGTCGAAATTTCAACTCAACCTCGACTCAACTTTTCAACCTTATCACAAATGGGGTAATGAAGTGACTAAATCAAATTTCGAAAGATTACTTGTCAATGTGTGAACAGTGCTGCAAGAAATTGCGGCAAGTAATGTTGCAATAGATTTTAAAACCGTTTGCAGCAAACTTTCTTGCGCAACTTTTATTGTAGTGTAAACACAGATGCAACCATTTTCAGCAATATTTGCGCAATATTTCTTGCAAGTGTACATGCACGTTAAGAGTGATAATTTACGTTCATGCGAATTTTTCAAGGGAGTTGGTATGATAGAAGGGATGAAATTTAGCCATAGTGGTTACATTCTTAGGGTTATTCCCTTGGCTAACTCAGTAAAGAAGCAAAAGCGAAGTTTGTAACGTTGTCTAATTATGTGGTTTTGCATCCCTCGCCCAGGTAAACCACTTGTAAAACAGTACATTGTTTTCAAAGCGTTAAATTAGACCTGATTCTTGCAGCTCCGGTAAAGAATGAGCTCAGTCTTTATTGATAAAATTGTGCACATTGGATCAAAGGCGGTTTCAGAGGGGGGTAATTGGGTAATTACTTCCCCTAAGAATTTTCGTTCGCTTATTTATTTTTATTCTTAAAAATTACCAATATCGCTCGCAAAGGAAATGTCTAAAACAACAACAAAGCCAGTATTTGTTGCCAGCCGAGCACAATCAAGACAATCCTACCAACCGTCACGAATTGTAATTTGATCGTAAATTATTAATCTATATCAATATTGTTTCATTTTTAAGATTCCCAGCATTTATAAGATGTCGGGTAATTAATTTAAAGAAATTATCAACATAAAATTTACGATTTACTTGTCAAACAAAAATAAAAATGAGGAAAGTGCGCCGTGGCGGATTTTTCATAAACTTATGTGTTCCATTTGGGCTTACACAGAACGACACAGAGCGACACGCTGTGTAGGACACAATTATCTTTCTGTGTCTAAATGGAAGGCACCCTCTGTCTGTCGTGTGTGCGCTCGTGTGGAAACAGCCTATGTAAACAAAATGAAGTTAACTGCTCAAGCGCCGTATGAGAAGTGATGACTTTCTTTTAGTAGGGGAGCTGGCACTTGAAAAAATCGCGTCGTCCCAACCTTCTGCCGTTTGGTATATAAGCTTTTCAAGTAATTTCAAGCATTTTTTATAATATGACATTTTTGCGGGAAGTGGACCCACCTCGAGTTAGTGGGTTGGGTGGGGGGCAGGTCGGTACAAAAGGGCTAAAGTAGAAAAATTTTTTGCTGCGTATGTAGGTTCTATTAGGGCTAAATAACCGTTAAATACTAGTGGCAAAATTGTTGACCATTTGCTGGGGAGAGGGGGGTGAAATGGCAACTTCAGCTAGGGGGAGGGTGCAAATGGTATTTATGGAATAAAAAAATATTTAAGTTATTCATTTTTTTTTAAAATTACCCCCCCCCCCCTAAGCCAGTTGGCTGGAAACGCCCCTGCATTGGATAACAATGACACAAGATTTGGAACATGCTACTCTTATATTATTGTCGAAGACGTAATAGCAATGTAAAGTAGCGTTATCGGTATTATTGTGAATTGCATTAAATTGGACTGAGTGAAGGTCTTTTTACAAAAGTAAGGAATAAGGCAGGTGATAGAGTTGAACCCTGGGGAACACCGACAAAGATTTTGTAAGGTTTTCTCTTTCAGCTGTTGGGCCGGGCTATAATATAAAAGGCCTGCATTTATCTCCGCCTTGAATTTAACTCGTTTATTTGGGCCGGGACCAAAGAACAGTCTTAGATAGGTTCTACAAGATGTGAAACTTATTGATCATGGCTCCATTTGCTCTTCAATTAACTCATTGAGCTAACTTAGGAATGTAGCAGCCCTGGCCAAATTTTACCGCTTTTACCACAATGACTATTTCACTGAAATAAATAACTCCACAGAAATATTTCTCCCGCAAAGCTCATGCAAGAACATCCAAGAGTTCAATCAAAAGGTCATCCCCAAGTCACCTTAACGTATCCTTTCTTAGTAGAAAGAGTGACACCTGAACTCAGACTTTTACATTAAAAACGTCCCAATTCTTTTATCACCTGCTAAAGGAGCCCAAGTAGAATATATGTATCAACTTTACATTCTGTCTATATTTATCATATAAACATTTAAAATTAATTGAAAAAGCCTTTTACAAAGAAGAATAATACAGACTAAAAGAAACTCCTTTTAATTAAAATAAATAAAACGCGATGAATCATCTAAATCCTTGATATCAAAGAAATTGTTTAAATTCTTGTTTCCCACGATGTGCAGTCCTGCACCACAACGTCCGATGGTAAATGGATTTATCGTAGACGAGGCATTGGCATTGAAGATGTTCTCAAGTTTAAGTACCCTTAAGTTATCTACGACAAGACGTAAGAGGAGAATGAAGTAAAACTTTAATATATATTCAATTTGTTTTTGGAAACAAGGAGAAGATCTTAGAAAGGATATATTTTAGTTGCCGCCTCCTTTGAATTATTTTTGCCTCAAAAGATTGTAGATTCAGAAATTTTCAAGACCACCACTGGGTTGGGTTGTAAAATCAAAATGTCTCATCGGAAAAGCATTGTGTCATCATGCTCCTTTTGAAAAGCTCGTGGTTAAGTCTTACAATGAAGAATGACTTGTTGTACAAGTCATGGGTTGGGATAGCGATGGCTGAATATATTTTATGTTTTTATTTTATTTTTTTTATTTTTTAGCAAAATCCTTTTAAGGAAAACGTAGAGTTTCTCCTTTAATGATGTGGTTGCTGGCTCTTTATGCTGAGTAAGAATCCATTAAAATGACTTGATTTACATCGAGTGCTAAAATAACCAAGAAATTTGCTCTTTTGTTTCATCAAGATTATATTGTTAAAAAGGGTTGTGAATTGTGTGAAATGTTAAGAAGTATCAAACTCTGTTATGACAATTCATTTTGCTACTATTGAAACAATACAAATCTCTTTTTCCTTTTATTCATTCCAAATCAATTTATGTTATATGCACTGTCCTCGAATTATCTAGCTCTTCTCTTTATAAAGTCCAGAATTTTGCTGGCTCTGGATGGTATTGTTATTATAGTGTAATTTGAAATTAAGTTTTATGTCTAGGACAATTCCTAAATCGACAATGAGTAGTAGGGCTATGGGGGTATCAGTTCAGTGACGTCATCGGTTTTGGACTCGAGTGTGAGCCTTATCCGTAACAAGAGCCGGTGTGGTGAGTTTTTTTTTTGTTGATTTTAAAGCTAGCCAATGTAATCGTTATAATAGTTTCACACACAAAACACACCCACATAACTCAGACTTAACCTTAAACTTAAGAGGAGGAGGAGGAGGAGAAGCAGCAGCAGCAGCAGGAGGAAGCGAAAGAAGAGGTCTGGTCTGTCTGGTTTAGAGTTGAGCCGGACTTAAACGAGGCAGTATATTTGTCCCTTACACGATGGTACATTGTACTGAGGCCTAATTTTTTTTAAATGTCCTGGTTCAAAAATAATGTCCTACTGGTATATGAGCGTGTATCGAGTTAAATGAAGCGAGGTGAGAGACATTTGTTACATTTTTCGAGGGACTGAAATTTTGTACTGGGGAGACATTTCTTACTTCTATTGCGGTAGTAAAATTTCCAACTTGAAATTAGGCAAGGTGGGATTGCAAAATATAAATACAGGCAGGCAGCTACACAGATAGACATGTAAGTTAATCTGCCTGGTCTGTCTGTCTGTGTGGTCTGTCTGACTGGTCTGCCTGTCTGGTTTGCCTGTCTGGTATGTCTGTCTGGTTTGACTGGTCAGCCTGGCCTATATAACTATCTATTTAGTTCTATATCAGTGTAGCTGTAATCGTCAGTGGAATATAATTCTTATTATAATTGAAAACTTTTCGCGACGGCTCCAAGCCGCCACAAGATCCCATCCAAAACTCCCCCGCATGAAATTCCACCCGAGACACACTAACCTCAAAGCCCCCAAGACTTTCCCACCATGAAAGCCCACCAGACAGACACTAAGCCGCCCCAGCGAAGTTCAACTACTGTTACCCAGGAGGCGCTCACCTCTAAAGCTCACCACACCGATTCTTGTCACTGATAAAGATTACACCCAAGTCCACAACCGATGACGTCGCCGAGCTAATACCTACATAGCCCTACTACTGAAATGATACAATACCTTGTCGCTGAGATAGTAATAATGTAGATGTATGTTAATTTTACGAGAATAATTGCTTGGCATTTTCTGGTGTTAAGTTAAAATTTATTGTTGGTGTACCAGTCATGCATCCATATGTTGAGTTTCGACTGAATAAAAGATACGTCAGTGTGGGACTTGATGACACTATATATTTTGAAATCGTCTACGTAAAAAAAAATGTTGGATAATCATTAATTTCTCAGACAGGTCGTAGATAAAAATATTGAATAGCAGAGGGCGAAGATGGCAACCCTGGGGAACACTAGAAGTTTATTTGATTTCGTTTAAAACCTATGGGCTTCGTTTGTGATATGATCTTATCCATTCGAAGCCAAAATCTGATGTAGGTAATTTCAAAACTTCAGCAATTAGAAAATAATGGTCTTCTTTATCAAAAGCTTTACTGAAGTCAGTATAAATAGCATCAATTGAAGGGTCGCTCTCCATACTACAGTTTGCAAACCTCACGGTGAAATGGTGGAACGCTCTTTTTTAAATTGAATAAGGTATGGATAGATTAGAGCATAAATTTTATAGTTGATGAGTTTTTCAAATAATTTGGGGATTAATGGTAGGATGACAATACCTCTGTAGTTATCTACGAAATACTTATAGATAAGATGCAGACGAAATAAGATGTTTCCCGGGTTCCTGACCACACTCCTGCCTTCAATATGTTGGAAAAAAGTTCACCAAAGTGGGGCTCCCCAATACCACTCTTCTTGCCTTGGCCTTCTCCAGCTTGATTGGTCCATAAAAGTTCTATGAGTATGGTAGGAAGGGGAAGATCCTTCCTGACAGAGCCTCCATATCAGGGGTAAGCATTATGCAACTGGGTACGCCCGGCTCATATTGCTCACCCATCTCACTGGTGACTGACCACCGCCACATTGTCTTAATCCTCTATAAGCTTCTCTAGCTTTTCCTAGGTTTTCTCTGAGTACAAATGGGTGGTCTATTGTGGATCTTCCAGGCCAAAAACCACATTGATACTCTCTTAATATCCGTTTCACGTATGGTTGTAGTCTATTATAGAGTACAAGTGGAAATACTTTGTATGCTATGTTCAATAGCGTTACTCCTCTGTAGCTGCTACACGATAGTGGGTCCCCTTTTTTGCACAATGGGCACACAATGTCGCCGTTCCATTCATCAGGCATTTCTTTCCGTCTCGAGATCCCCACTAATGTTTTATGCAGTTTTTGGATAGTTTCATCTCTCCCTTGTTTAATAAGTTCCGAGGGTAAGTTGTCAGTGTTCGTGCTTAAGTGTTTATTATAACTAAGTGTTTACTATCGCAAGTGTTTAATGGATGAATAAGTGTTTACACTCTTATCATTTTGTAGCTAGGTAAAAATTATTACGTCTTAAGTGTCCAATTTCTGTTTAAACACTTAATGTGTTGAATAATAAAACACTTTAGTAATTCGATATTGTGCATTAGTCGCTTCTTCTGTTTAAAAAAAACACTTACTACCTATTAAACACTTTACGGTTCAGAAAAAAATACTAGTAGTCCAGTCATTTTAGACTTAAAAATGGCTTCTGCTCTAAAAAAAAATATATTTTTCATTTTTTTTTGGAATCGATTTATTTGGTGTTTTAAAAGAAATGTTAAAAATCGAGACCGATATCACCAAGGCATAAAAAATTCTTTTAGGGTCAAAGGTCACGAAAATTCGTTTTTCTCAAATACCTCGTAAATTATCGGTTTTACGTAAATTTTGGGTCGGTAAACTTTGTTCGTGAGATAAATCTGCATAAAAATGTCCTATACAAAATTTATGTAGAACCAATGGTTTTCGAGAAATTGGGGTGACAAGCTGCGGAGCAACGCATACGCCACTAGTCTATACGAGTGCATCTATTTGTTGTGTATGCTTGTGTCAGCTTTATGAATGAGATCCCAGACGCGGGAATTCTATCTTACTACAAGCCCGTGAAGATTAAGCCTTCTTTGATGCATATAAAAGGTGGGTCATCTTTTGGTTTCTTTTTGAAATTGTTATTGAAACTACACCGTTCAATATTTTCCAATGAATGTTGTTTTATTGAAGAGAGTACATCTTCCGATTATTTATATAAAAAAATTTCACTCAAATAGCCGCCGCGGCTGGCTAACCAGTGACCCATTTTGTTAAGCAAATTTTGTTTGTGGCCTTATTTCACGAATAGCTCGACAGGACATTTTTATGCAGGTTTATCTCACGAACAAATTTTACTTAGCCATTTACGTAAAACCGATAATTTAAGAGATATTTTAAAAAGAACTCATTTTCGTGACCTTTGATGTGTGACCCTCCGTAACTTGAGTCGCCGGTCAGTTGTCTTTATGGACTTTTGGGAAATTATTTGTGACCCCAAAATAAAGAGATTCCCGCTGTAAAATCTCCAGTTGGATTTTTTTAGAGGTTTATGTATAAAGTGACTGGGCTAATATACATATACCTTGTGTGGAAACTTTGAAGCACATTTTTGCCTAAACTGTTCGTTTTATGAAAAAAATGAAAGATATTTTTTTTTGGGGAATTTAATTATCTTTCATTTTCATAATAACTTTAATTGGCGGTATTTTATGAACTTTGCCCTTGAATAATTTTTTACGCCTTGGTGATATCGTTCTCGACTTTTAACATTTTTTTTAAAACACAAAATAAACCGATCCCAAAACAAAATGAAGGATATATTTTTTTAGATCAGAAAATACTAATTTGACTGGACTATAGAGTATTTTATTTCGAAAGACCTATCAAATAGTTGGATTTGCAGTGTAAAGGTGAAACCCCAATGTAGGCTTGGCTTGCTTTAGTGCTTTGCTTTGCTTTGACATATCAAATAAACCAGTGCTTTGTTATGGAACAAGACCAAATGACAAAGCGGAAAAGCCAAAGCAGAGCAGAGCAAAGCTCGAAATGACCAATGTTCAATTTTTTGATGCTTTGTATGCTTTCGCGTTTGTTTAATATTTATTTTGGTTAGAGATATAAATGTATGTAGAGGTTTGAGAAAATTTATTTCATAAAGAAATTAGTTTTTTGCGAATAACATTAATTATAAATATTTAAGAGTTCAAAAACCATTTCTATATGCCATTTTAAATTTCTCGTAAATGTTTGAACAGTTAATGCCATAAACCATATGTGCTTCTTTAGCACTCTACACAATATTTCAAATTTTCATTCTCCTTTTATTACAGATACAATTTCCATGCGATCCTTGGTTCTTTTTGTGAAACAGTAATGTCCATTCCAAAAGAAAAAATTCGCAAAATTCATACCTCTTACCTCTTTCGGGTACTATTTCTATTTCCTGTGCTCATGAAAAGCAAACTGTCAAGTAACTAAAGCAAAGCGTGTATTTGGGTTTGTTTTACTTTGGCATGTTGGGCTTGTTTTGCTTTGGCACGTGATACCTGAAAAGCTCACCAAGTTCAAGCAAGCCAAGCCAACATTGGGGTTTCACCTTAAGTTATGTTTTTTTTTCTCCGTTGTCGGCTTGGACGCATTCTTCGTCAGATCAGTCTACTCTTCCCGACTAGCTTTTAAACGGGGCATGCCTCATGCAGCGTGTGGGCCCCATGTGGCAAATGAGGGGCATGCCGAATGAGGGCTTTCCCTTAGAATCCTCATGAGCACCATACAAAGAAAAAATTTGCGATATTGAAGTGAGGTATCTGTTTAATTTTTATTTTTTTTTTGGGGTTTGTTTTGGAGGCAATTAAAATGTTACAACGAGAATTTTATCAATTCTAATAGTCACAATTATTTTTTTTTACATTGAAATTCAAAATATTTCTGGGAATATTTTATATCATCATCAAAACTTTGCAAATTTTCCGTATTTACTTTTTTTAATCAAACTTTTTTTAACCAACACCGGCTGAGATGAAAACCAAAACTAAAACAAACTAAAAAGATGCAATCCAGCAAAAGAAGAAAAAACAAAAAAAGATGCAATCCAGCAGGGTTGTTGGCAAACTCAGCCCGTGGTGATTGTACATTTTCAGCACCGCTGGTGGTGTGACAGTCGGGTGAAAGATGTTCACAAACGTCAATGAAAGTCAGTCGTTGAAATAATTTGTTTAACATTATGTTTTTAACAGTATCCCTTATCAGTTTCACATAAGGGCCCCATGAGGCAACCTTGCAAACAATTTCTCGGAGGCTCGCTTTCTCGGACCATTCTCGATTCGAAAAATGCTTGCGAAGGGTACGAGAAAAAGATTCAAAACGCAAAATGAAAGCTTTCCTGGTTGATTTGTTTCTCCCAAAGCCTTCATGCTGTAGAAAAATATTGAGAGCCAATTTCCCCTGAATGGGACTTCAAATCTCCAAATTACACTAACAACATAACGCCATTTCACCGAGTTGAAGTCCTATTGAGAGGAAATTTTGGAAGCCTTTGGTCTCTCTTCAACGATTTGTTTGGAAAGTTTGAGCTTTTGACTTGTTTTGCCCGGCAGTGTGATTTTCGGCGCAGAAGCGATTTGCTATCGGCACGAGAAAGCGATTCGATATCTTGCTCCGCTTTTATTGCCTTCGAATTCATTTACGAGTCGTTAACGAGTCCGAGATCGAAGCAAGCTTTCGCTTTTGGCAAATCGTTCTCGAATCGTTTCCGAATCGAAATGTTTGCAGGGAAACCTCATTACAAATGAAATTGGGCAATCCCAACTTCTGCCTTTATGTATTCCGAAAACTTTTTAAAAAAGCTTTAAGCTTAAGCTTTAATTTTACTCATAAAGCTTTAGTTTTTGTTGTTCATATTTCAGACAATTATGTTCATGGGCGTAAAAGCTGTCTTTAGCATACTCAATAGACTGGTGCTCGTTCGATTGCGGAGTTAAGTAACGTTGGACATTGTTAGTATTCAGTGGTGGACCGCTTGGTAAAACGACATTCGCGCTTAAAAATAAAAATCTTTCAACAACAACGCCACAAGTTAATTATTTATTACTTGCATATCCACGACAAAACTCTCGAATATTTTAGCCTCTATTTTCCACTCGATATGGGGCAAGACGTTAGACACCCCTTGTGGGCCTTATAGGGCAATCCACACGGGAACCACATGAGTCAGTGGGGCTTGCCTCATAGGGGCCCTATCTGCAGCCCTTTTAAATGCTAGCCGGGTTCGTCCTTGATCGTTCAGACCTTCGTGGATGTTTTGACCATTATTGTTAATTTAATTTATTCTTTCGTTTAGTAAGTTCACATATTCAGCTCTAATTTGTTCAATCCTGCCACAATTTACTATTATCACGCTTATTCTTTATTTAAATACATAGACATTCCCATTTATATCGCAGTTACTAACTAAGCCAACATTATTCTTCATATAAATATAATCCACAAGACGTAATAAATGTTGCTTAAACCAAACATTTGTCAATTTCGAAAAGTCTCTTAGCCACCCTGTACTACATACATATTTGTAAATGTCAA
Organism: Thereva nobilitata; assembly: GCA_963855945.1. Classification (NCBI taxonomy): domain Eukaryota; kingdom Metazoa; phylum Arthropoda; class Insecta; order Diptera; family Therevidae; genus Thereva; species Thereva nobilitata. Next base: position 179,214,424 of record OY979695.1, read on the forward strand.
GTCTAATTTCAACCTTCACACGTTGAGAAACTCTCTACAACATATTGGAGTACTATAGGGATTTTGTGGTCTCACAACGGAAACATTTTTATGGGCATTGTAAATTTCAAGGCTGTAAAGATCGAAATGTTTTCAATGTTATCTATTATAAGCTACTAATTTCGGAATAGCGAAGAAGGTATCATCTTGGGATAAAGGAATTTCATGTTCCACAATTGTCGATTTATTTTGGTTAAATTTTTTCTTTTGGTATTTCAACGAAATTTCAATTATGGAATTATATAACAACAACAAAAAAAACTAAGGCGAATCAATTGATAATTCTGTTCGGTTGCAAAAGCATCATTAAAAGCTAAAAGAGGAACAGCACAGCACCGATAAAATTATATCCTTAATGCTCTTTAAAATAATCGATTTGTCCCGAGCCAAGGATAAAAGCTGGAAAATTTCTATTTGTTGTATATATATAAAACAACCTGTAAGAACAAAACAAATATGGAATGTTACACACGCACGTAATTACCATTATTGGCCGCCGGAGGCCACTTTTTGAAACTTTAATATCCTCGTCTGTGGAACAAAATAACATTCACAAGTGAAGAAGAATATAAAAACAGGAACAGGAACGAAGCCCAAAGTGTTATTAAAAAAGGAGAGATTATCAAGGAAGATTATGGAGCACGCCTCGACTACTCCTTTTATTTGACAATAACAACAATAGCATCAGCAAAAAAACAGCAACAACAACAACAATAACAATGGCAGGAAAACATAGAAGTGAAAAAAAAATCTTCTTATCTGGTTTCCCGCCCCGCACCATATACACTGTATTAAAGTCCAAGGTAGAAAATATACACTGTACTTATTTTTAACGTTGATACAGTCTTAACACACATATACGAGTACATATTATTTGTATGTATGTATATAACACATTTTCGCCTGACGACATCCTTAATATCGTCACAGTTTTCCCTCCAGTGAAAGGGACACTCCCTTTCCAAGTTACCCACCAGTAATTCATGGGGAAAGCCTTTTCAGGTTTCCTCTTTGAATGGGATTTGTATTGTTTTACCACAACTTGACTACTAGATGGAAAATAACATACCGCGCCCTGTGTGATTCCTGTGAAATTAGAGACGTACACCTGAAACGGCAGGATATGTTTGTTATTGTTTTGATGCGGAAATTCACCAAGCTACACGAAATTCCTTTTAGTAGCAGTAGCAGTGGCACTCATGTTTCCTTTAGTGCTCTTCGATTACCATGACTAGACCCGGAATTGATTAATATTGAAGGGAAATTGCGAATTGATTTTTTTTTTAAATTTTCCTCAATCGCATAACGTTGCCATTGTTATATATGGGATTGCACACAGTACAATTGTTTGGTATCGCATCTGAAAATAGTGGTTTTTGTAATTAAAGCTGAAATAGAACGATCGATAGATGAACGAACAACAAATAACCGATGAGGTTTCTGTTAATCAATACTTGAGCAATTCGTCGAAATATGACGACGATGCTTTAGCGCTAATCTATTTCAAAGTCTTCCTACCCAGCGGGAAATAAAGCAAGTGCTTCCACTGGAAGCTTTAGTGATGCGCTTCTAGAGTATTTCGTATCGGAAGTAGGTTTGATGCAAGCTGCGAATTCTCTTGGTACATGACAATTCCCTGTGGATTTGCTTTTATTTCAGTTTTCATAGGTCTGAGCAACTAATGAGTAGTGATTTGTGAAGGAGCATAACTGGAAATTTTTGTGTGAATATCAAAATGTTCTTTATGTCTAATGCTCAAAAATGCTCTGTTTTTAAGTATGAAATATTTACTCTCTCTTCAGCTCTTTTCCTTCCTCTTTAATTAAAAAAAAGCTTAAAAGCTTCGCATATCCAAACAGAACCATAATCGCAAGTGCTTCCCGCTACATCCATTTCACAAGCTTCAGAAGCGCGTTTAAGGAAAGAAAGGGGAAGCGCATCTTTCTGATGACATCCCCATGTAAAATTGCAATGAAGTGGAATGGAACAGGCAAGCACTCCGTGCTTCCAAAGAAGCGCATTAACTGCCGTGTGGAAGCGCTCTTCTTCCCCGCTGGGTATTCTCGTACTCAATACTAATAAACCACGTCAATTAACTATATACAATCCCTTGTATAACATTTCGCCTATATCTATCATCATCTTCCAATCTAGTTCAGATAAATAATACGGCGTCGCGCTCACTATATGCACCAATAACTATGACGAAAACTCTCTGCCTTAGTAGTGATTAAGAACTTCCCAAAAGCAGCGTAATGGTATAAATCCATTTCCTGTACACCCAAGTAACTTTGATATTAAATTGAAATCGTTAAGCACCCTGTTAGGGATGTGTGCTGCCACTTACTAAATTGGAATAACAATTAACAAAATTCTCTATTCCTATGGCATTATTGGGTTTCGCTTAACTCAAGTAAATATCCTGGCGTTCTTCATACACTATAAACTCCATATCCTTAACTCGGTTACGTTGCGATAAATTATTCATAACGAAGTATTCGTCGCCAATTTCGGATTTGCATTTTTAATTGCTTTGCGAGAGAGAGAGAGGGAAATTTACACAAATAGCGCAAAATGGAAGTCAATCCTTTAATGTTACACATTTTACGAAAAGTGATTTAAGAGATCATAGATGCATTTTCTCGTGTATGAGGATATGTGAATAGTATTATGCACTTTCTGAATCAATTAAGTTAGAATTAGAGGGAATTTTGAGTGGTATTTATGGATGGTATTCTTGTCCAGGTCCAGACTATAAAGTGCTTGATCGTGACTTGAATTTTCATTTTGATTTCAACCGAAGAATGGACGCTGGGAAAAAAATATTATCGAAATTTACATACATATGTATTCTTACAAATGATTTATTGATGAAGTTGAATAAGTATCCTTTCTCTCACCTCCTTCATCAAACCCAGCAATTGAGATTCGACCAAAGTTGCATCGCTTGAAAGTAGTAAAACTGATGAAAGAAACTTAAGAGCTCCAGCGAACTAGACGAAAGAATTGTAGGGTTCAATCAAGACCAACCCACGCTTTGAGCAATGCTTAAAACAAACTTACTTTCAAATTCATGCCAAAACGTATTGGACCCCGAAGCAGCGATCATAAAGCCCCCACCCCATAAAGACAACTTAGACGTCATATTAGGTACACGTCACACTTCGGCTCTTACTCCTTTGGAAGACACTCCTTACTCCTTTCACGAGAACTAATTCCCCAAAAACAGCCAATTAATTGCAATTAAACACATTAATTGCAATTAAACACATTAATTGCAATTAAACACAATTAGCCAATCAATTGCAATTAAACACACAGCTCAAACCAGACTACACTGCAAACCTCAGATTTTGAAGTGTGTTATTTTAACACGCTTTAAGTGTGTTATTGTGACGTCACCCATTTTATTTACATTGCAGTCACTTTTTACATAAAGTTTGTGAAAAGTGACTACAATAGCAGGCCATACACTGAGAGGACAGCCCACGCGCCACTCTTGAAGATTTAACCGCGGGTTTTCCTGCCGGATTGCGCGTATTTCTGCAAAAAGCTTTTCGCCCACACACTACACATTCTTTCCTGCGGGATAACACGCAAGATTTTGAGCTTTCAAAGGAGATGAAAAACTCAATAGGAATTGTTGTTGCTTTGGCACTTAAAGTGTGCCGTTTGGAATTGGTAAAATTATGAACGTTCCAAGTGCCATTCCGAATTCTTTTGCAGATTAAAGTTGAATCTGAAAAATGATTCAAATTTTTTAAAGGAAAACTGTCGGTATAATCCACATGATTTCTCGCGGTTAATCGTGGCGTGTCATATCATCCACCCACTTACGCGCAATCATCTGAAAATTGGGAATGCAAACGATTGCGCGCGGGCTTTCCTCTCAGTGTATGGCGGCCTAATCGAATGGGTGACGTCACAATAACACGCTTTAAGCGTGTTAAAATAACTCACTTCAAAAATCTGAGATTTGCAGTGTAAAGATCTAAAACACTATATGTAGTCCGTAAACTTCAACGAAGATTTTCATAATTTCAAATCCAGGATTATCTTAGACGCAATATTTCTAAAATGTTTAAAAAGAAACCAATGTAAAATAAAATATGAGAATTTCGGCCTTCACCCACTTTATTTCATATAAACCTCTCGGTCTTTCAACTTCTATTTCACCCTTCGGTTATAAGATGGAGTGGCGGGAGTCTTACATCGGTCGAACAGCAGGAATGTGTGACCGCCAGTATGCCTAAGACAGAAAATAAAGTGGGGGAAACGCTCCGAGACTGTTCTATCAGATTTCTACTGACCAAACTCACCACCCGCTTTGCGTGACCTTTGGCATTACTTCGGTTTGGGGTTATCAACGCGACCCTTGAAAATGCTCGTGCCTCTCGGTTCTGTGGGTCTCTAGCCCTGTGTTCCCCAAACCTCTGGCATTAAAAAAAGAGTATGCTCCGCGTCCCCTTTATCGTCCGGACATTGTGGGCCGAAAAGTGAATCCACCGACCCGAACCGATAACCTCCATGGTATGAGTCTATCGGCCCTTAGTAGACTCATGCCATCTCTCTGCCCTACTGCGACAAACTGGTCGCGCACAAGAATCCGTCCACTATCTTGGGCGCATATTCCGTGTCGTACAAGCTCCAATGCTTTGCCCACAGACTATCAATTATTGTATAGCACATGCTGCTTCATCGGCTGCAGTACGCATAGCATACTCGTAGGTCACTTCGCCTATACGCAGAAGAGAGATTTATTTTCCTCCTATTGCCCGTTTTGTCCAAAGCCACTTCCCTCTCTGGCGCTGTATGCAATAAGACCGAAGTAAGGATGCGTCGGCTTGGCTTGGGGCCGTCTGGCTATATTAGGCAGAATCTTCGCGAGTGCGCTAGCCACCATAATGACTGCATCTGTTGTCGAGCTAGCCTTCTTGAAGCCGACATGCCTTAATAACACTAGTTTACACGAAAAATGAACCTAATGAAAAAAGTGTTTTTTAACCTAATTTGGGGTCGCTGAAAACGAAAATGACACTCATTTATTTTTCCAAAGAACCGTTATCGATAAATTAGCAAAACGGCTTTTTTCCATTTTTTTTCATTTATTGCCAGATTCTCGAGAACCAAGAGCCAAGCTTAGCTTAAAAAATGCACTCTTTTACGCAAAATACTCCCACCTATCTAAAACTGTAAAAGTTAAGGTTCTACCATGCCAACTTCCAGAGTAATAGGCCATCAAAGTCAAAATTTTGATTTTTTTTAAAAAAAATGTCAACTTCAACTATCTTTTTCTCCAAAAAATACGTAGTTAACCAATATTTTTTTTCCAAAATTAGAAAGCTTGGACAATTTACTATGAATAATGTCCCAACAATTTTTATGCTACGGCCTTTACTTTTGAAGTTATAAGCAATTTTGATGTTAAAATTGGCTTTATTTTTTAAGACCTTGGCCTTATTTTGTGCTTTTTTATACGCTTTATATTAGCTTGACCTGTATGTTGTATGTTGTATGTTTCATGTAAACAAATCTTGCAACTTGATTTTGACCCACTTCCAGGTAACGGATCAACTTGAAATTTTGCACATATGTATAGTTCGCGTGACAATGCAATCTGACAATTTTGTAAAAAATCAAGATGGCGGTTCCAAGATGGCGGCCGAATTTTACAATTTTGCTCCCCGACCCCCGACATGGGTATCAAATGAAAGAGTATTACAAGTAGAATACAATTAGCTATGTGGCGTTATTCAAAATTCAAAATGGCGGCCAACAAAAAATGGCGGACTACCTTTTTCTTTACAACACTCTCGGTATGGGCATCAAATGAAAGGGTGTGACAATTAGAATACTATTAACTGTGTGGCGGGATTCCAAATTCAAAATGGCGGTCAACAAAAAATGGCGGTTTACCTTTTTCTTTACAACGCCCTCGGTATGGGTATCAAATGAAAGTGTACGACGAGTATAGTATAGTAAACTGTGTGACGTCATTTTAAATACAATATGGCGGTCCCTACATAATGGCGGAAGACATATAATAGACTAAAAAATAGAAAATAAAAAATATATAGTTTAAAAAAACTAAAAAATACGCTTTCATTTTAAAATGAACTAAAAAGTAAAAAATAATTTTGAATGTAAAGTTTTTATTGCTCCAGCCAGAATATGGAAAGAACCTACCTTTCTAAATGTAAAAAAGCGTGGGCCGCTAGCGAAAATTTCCGATGTTAATAAAATAAGAATATAGGAAGAGAGTCCCACGCTGTTTTACATTTCGAAAGGTAGGTTCTTTCCATATTCTGGCTGGAGCAATAAGAACTTTACATTCAAAATTATTTTTTACTTTTTAGTTCATTTTAAAATCAAAGCGTATTTTGTAGTTTTTTTAAACTATATATTTTTTTTACTGTTTAAAGTCAATTTTAACATCAAAATTTGCTAATATCTTTAACAGCAAATGCCGTAAAACAAAAATTGTTCGTACATTATTCATAGGAAATTGTCCAAGCTTTCTAATTTTGGAAAAAAAAATATTGATAAAATATTGGTAAATACGTATTTTTTGGAGAAAAAGGTAGTTGAACTTGACATTTTTTTTAAAAAAATCAAAATTTTGAATTTGATGGCCTATTACTCTGGAAGTTGGCAGGGTAGAACCTTAACTTTTACAGTTTTAGATAGGTGGGAGTATTCTGCGTAAAAGAGTGCACTTTTTAAGCTAAGCTTGGCTCTTGGTTCTCGAGAATCTGGCAATTAATGGAAAAAAATGGAAAAAAGCCGTTTTGCTAATTTCTCGATAACGGTTCTTTGGAAAAATAAATGAGTGTCATTTTCCTTTTCAGCGACCCCAAATTAGGTTAAAAAACACTTTTCTCATTAGGTTTACGCAATTAAGCAAAAATTTGTAAACTAGTGTAATCTGTTATATGTACTGTACATATATCACTCGTTCGAAAAGCTTGCCCATGGTGTTTAGGAGGCATATCGTACTCTAGGCCGACTAGTCCCATTCGAGCTAAAGCGGCTCCGGGATGAGCATAAGCTTTTGATGCGTCCATTGCTCAGCGATTCCACACTAGCTGCCATCTGTCCAGACCAGGGGATTTTCCATTGGCAATCTTTTTCGCATCCCTTACCTCTGAGATGTCTGCGTCATATACTTTTACTGCAAGCAGGCCGTTCATGCTCCCGTTCTGTGCGAAAAGGATCTGCACGATTCCTTGCAGAAATACAGGGCAGGTAATCGTTGGCAGCAATCGTACGCACCCCAATGAGTTACTACCCGCTCTGTTGCACAGGCTCTTAAAGTGCTATGTTTTACTCTTCCGGGTGCCATTTTTGGTTTTCCTTTCGTATTTCTTCGCGAGCAGTGCCTTCTTGCCTCCCGCAAATCCTTCGGACCTCCTCCATTTCAACGTGCTACCAGAAGTTCGCAAGACTTCTTCGAAGTTTTGGGCGCGATGGCATGGAGGCGTCACAGGCCCGCTCTATCGCCGCGGTAAAGCTTACTTCAACATTGTAAACAGTTGCTTTTATATGAAAGTCTCGTAAGAATTGCTGTTGTAATTTGACGGGTCTCAGATTTTATACTTAAAGAATCTAAGGTTTGGAATTTTGCACGTGGCGAATACGGTGTAAAGTCCTTAAAATACTCTCTTCTCTTCTTCTTCTTCTTCTTCTTCTTTGGTAAGGTGTTGGGTCATATCCCAGGGCACGCCATCAGGTTGCACATCACTCCTCATAAGACGCCCAAATTGCTCTCAATCTTGAATTTTGTGCCTGATACGCTAGGTTGGTGTTCATGATCAAATTACGAGTAACGATTACCTTCGTTGATGTACACACGGCCGTATGTGAATCTGCACCCGATACAATTCTTGAGTTCCAAATCCTCATATTCAAGAGATAAAAGTTCCTTCTCCAATCAATGACCCAGGCTATAATTACTTTATGATTTGCTTGGTGTTGTGTAGACCATCCCTATTTGACCGCGATTCCAGGAATGGAATCGAACCACAGACCTCTGGGATGGTCAGTCCCTAATCTAGGAGTCAAAACTTTATCTGACATTATGTGAATTAATATTGTGGAAATTTCGTGTTTTTGTACTTAAACTGGTGTATACACACACACCTAAAGACATTTCAGAATAAATTTCAACTTATTGACTAAGTAAAGGCAATTACCACTAATCCATACTGGGAAAAAGCCAATGAGATCACAAATTAATCTCTGACACATTGAATTTTCACTAAGCTTAGCTCCAAATGCCTCACCCTGTATCCAAAACTCATATCTCTTCTATTTAAAGTATTTTATGCGAAGACTACCCTTAGCCAAAATTATGTCAGTTTAATTATTACACTTTAGACCTAAATTACATACTTAATGGATTACCAAGGTTGCGGTGATTTCCATTAATCCCCATTTCGCCTTAGAGGTGAAACCCTCATTTGCAAGGACGAGACGCTATCTAAATTTGAATCTATTAAGGAGGCATTAATACCCAGTCATTTACCCCAGAGCCTGATGTTTACCGTTGGTACACAAGAGCTGCTAGTCCTTAATTAACAAATAAATAAATTCCTTTAAGTCAATACCAGACAAACTGATAATTGTTCAGTTTCAATATGTGGAATCGCCCTCCATTGTCCCCACCCGTGATGGCTGGTCCAGCTGCTGCTGCAAGTTACTGGTGGAGCTTGCTTGAGGAGCAGCTTCTTACCCAAAACGCAATTATCATTAGTTCCATTGCTTAAGCTTCCAAACCGCAGCTTAGTTGGGTGTTTCGAAATAATGAGCAAACTTTGTTTGGACCCTGATAAATTATCTGCACTGCACTGCACTCACCAAGTGCATCAGGAAGTTCCTCCCAGTATGTATGCACCAACGGTGGTTATCATGGCTAACAACAATTGCTGATGCGTTACATGCCCTCCTCGTCAGCGTTCATTCTACTTCAAGAGTAATGGAAATAGTTTTGTGCGGCGGAATCAATTTCGGGTGATTGATAACTTTAAAGACTGCAAAGTTTCAACTCATTGCGGCTTTTCAACTCGGGTGGAACTTTTTAATTCCGGTTATTTAAGATTCGGATACTTGCTCTATCTGAAAGTTAAATGGGCAATTGAGATTAGAGGATTTCAGATTAATAAATCATGTAATGTTGGTGTAACTGAATTGGTTTTAAAAGATTTTGGATTTGCTCTAATCATTTTCTCGGTTCGAGTATGTACTTCCCGGTAACAAACTTTTGCTTACGAGGCCAATTCACAGGGTCGTACTTTTGTGAGCGAAATTTTACAGACCCCGGGGAGGTATGTTGTAGGTTTCCAGAAGAGGCCCAGTTGGGAACAGAATGCATTCAGAATTGATTCCAGTACATTGGAAGGGATTCCACTTTAGATTCAAAGACATGTAGAGAACCGATCATTTTTGCATTGGGATGTCATAGGACGGAACCAATACATTTCTCTCTGTATTCCCTAGAGTCGGTTCGGAATTGCTTCGTTAGAATTGATTGGAAATTTTTTTACACTTAGCAACGAACTCGGAATACATTCGATTCTCTTCTGCATTCTCCAGAATCAGAAAAGGAATCAATTGGTTCCCTCGGAATGCGTTCTGAATCAATTCTTCTGGAATGAGTTCTTCTTTTCCCCACTTGAGGGGCAGGACTTATGTATGTATGTAAGTAACCTAGCCAATTTCGCAACATCGCGCAATCTTTGCAATAATTTCGCAACATTGCCCAATCTTTTAAACATTTTCGCAAAATTGCTCAATCCAGCTTTTTAAGTTCAAAAGCTCGCCTGATGACATTAGGTGCGTTTCATTTTCATTGGAGTACGTACTCCGGAGTAGTTGGTCGCGCATCGGCGTAATTGTAGCTACCCCGGCCCATATTGTGGTGTAGCAGTAGTTAAACGTAAATATCAATGAATTCGCTTTAAATTTTATTCAAAAAAATGAAAAAAAAACTGTTTAGACAGTAAATGGAGCGTTTCATTTTCATTGGAGTACTTACGCCGGCGTAGTTGGGCGCACATCGGAATAGATGCTGCTACCCAACAGAATGGGTTGGTGTAGCAGCATCTACGCTGAGTATAGCGGGAGTATAGCGTACACTGATATCTTATTCATGAAAATAGCTCAAAGGGTTACAAAAATACAGGGTGGTATGTAAACTTCTACCAAAAAAAACTTCAAAACGCCCTAGCCCCGCCCCCCACCCATACGATTTTTTGTTCGTCTATCCAAAACCTATCCACAGTCGGCAGCTTTGTAAGCTTAAAGGTATACACCCTGTATATGTGAACGCGTAGTATAAAACTCATTAAAGAATATTTTGACGTGCCGTTGCCGTTCCGTGATGTGTGACGTTGATGTTCCGTATAGTGCAAATCGACGTTCCGTATAGTGCAAATTAACTCAGAAACTGATTATTGAGAAATTTTTTTGTTCTATTTATACAAAAGATTATTGCCTACCATAATGACACCCTTGCCATTTTTTCGAAAACTTTTCGAAAAATTTTGCAAAAATCAATTGTTAGTGATTTTTTGACCAAAAACTGACTTTGACCTTGAATAACTTCGAAAGAGTTAAGTTTTCGAAAAAATGACAACAGGCTTTTTTGTATGCAATAACGTTTCGTATTGACTGATCAAAACAAATTTTCGAAAAAAGGAGTTTTTGAGTGATGTTTTGGCCAAAAAGTAATTTATGATAGCTTTGACCTTGAATAACTTTCAAAGGGTTAAACGGGTCAAAATCTTTGTACAAACTAAACTGTAGGGCCTTTGTACGGGGTTGTACGACCTATAGAAACCGAGATACAAGGAAAACAACGAAAAACGGCTATATTTCCGGTGGCCATGTTTTTTTTTGTGATTCCGAAATTGTTTTCTTAAAAAGTCCCAAGGAAGCTGTGGACCAATTTTCAGCCATTTCCGAATTTTGTCTCCTTTAAATGCTAATTTCCCCGGACTAATAGTATATTGAAAGAGACGAACAAGTCGCATGCAGTTGACTTTCCGATAATGTTAGACAGAGCTGGATTGTTTGTGTTATTAGCGATATTAACGCTGAGTAGACAGTGGTCCACCGGGAGACGAATCAACTTCCACGGACTACAGGAGTTGGGTGAGCGATAAGGACAGGACCATCGAGGAGAGACTCTTGGTGTATAATGTCAGGGACCCCGTAGGTGAAGGTTAGTTGTTCCTAAAAATTCATTGGCACTCTTTCCAGAAGAAGCACTTGTACTGAAACTTTGGCGCGCTAAAGAAGTTGAATACTATCAGTGCCGCTGAATGCCAGTTAATTCCGATTTTGATTTTAATATATTGATTTTTTTGTTTCGTTAATTTTAACTGAATTTGGGAATTAACTACTAACTATACTCCGTCGCGCTCTCAACCCTATGGGAATGACCCAGTAAAAAACAAACAAGTCGTGTGAAGAAATAAAGAATTTTCGAAGGTAGTAAAAGTGTGAAAACGATGGACAATGCTACGGTGGGAATCCAACCCTCAATTGTAGTATATCAGTTAGTACCTACGACAATTACCACGTGAATATGGGTGCCAATAGCATACAGAATGGACCGGTCCTCGATGTTTTTTAAAGAAAATTTTCACGCATATTCTTATTGACGAAAGTTTGTTTTTCATGCGGAATTCCTCCCAGATTAATTGTCATCATTAAATTTTGCGATTGCTTATTTAATGGGATCATTCAGCGGAGTTGGTTTTACATAACTAATAATTGATGTGAAAACTTTGACTTTATTCCCAAAAAATATTACACTTTATTACGCAATTTAAACGAATAAATTTCCACTAAATTCTCATTATTGATTATTAATAAAATTTTAAAGAAAAAACTTTTATTATACTTTGCATTTAGAGAACATTTTAATGGAGTTGTGTAAATAAAAAAAAACCAGAAGGGCACTTCTTCATCACAAGAGCCCAGGATGCGCCCTTTTTTTTTGTTTGAGTAATGATGGTAAAATATAAAAATTCCATCGTCCTTTTTTCTCCTTTGCCTGGCCCCCATCAAAAGAAGTTGTTGGCAAAAGGAGATTTTCACGTGAAGTTTGCTGCTGTGTTTTTTTTCATCCCTCCTGCAGGATAATGAACATAATAAACAAAATTTATGGCTTATTTTTATATAAGAAGAATTCTTCATGTATTGTGTTGAATACAAGACACGTTCTCTCGCAGGAACTGTTTGTTTATTATTATGATAAGAGAGATAAAGCTCTAAGGAACGCAACGAGAGAACGCTTTGAAGCGGGAAATCCGCTTTAACAACTTTATTTTAGACGATAAATCTTATAATGGAGTGATAAAGGAGTTTCTCTATCCTATTTTCAAGTTCTTACTTTTTTCTTTCCCTTTTACATCCACGAGGCATAAAAGTCGTAAGGAAATGAATTTTTTCGTTAGATATGATAAGGAATAGTGTTGAAGAGTTGAACGATGAGGTTTAAATGATTTCATGAATATGTGTGGAGCAGACGGTAACTGGTTGCTTTATTTTTTTGGGTTTTATGAAGTTGGGAGTTATACTTTATAAAAATTGATTTTTTCAGGAAGATGAAGGCAGATAAGGGTGTGTGGTCTAGGAACTTTAATGTGTTGTCGAAATAATATAGTTTTTTCTACAATTCTACAATTACTTTAAAGTAAGTATTCATCCACCAAGCTATATCCAAAAATGATCCCATCCAAACCGGAAACTGGGACACAATTATTAATGCTGAGGTCGTTTTGTAGCTGCATTCGTGAAATACTTTTGCATAAGTGAGCAGTTACCTGGAAAATTTTTAGAGCCAGCCATTCATACTTAGAGGCCGGATCAAATCTCCTCATTTGGGCTTTAAAACCTCTCCCTGTTAAGAAGAGGCTTCCAAAAAACAGTATTTGATTTTGGCCAGAGCCGGACAGCGGTTCCAAATGCCGAAAAGGTGGCCAAAAGTCCCTAAAATCGATCTTTGATTTGGGGACTTTTTGGGTCTAGTTATGTAGGTTGGTACCTAAGGTATTAGAAACAGCGTTTTATAACGGTCAAACTTGAATGGGGGGCTCTCGGGAGCCATTGTTACGTGAGCGTCTGGCACACGGGGGCATCGGCGCGGTACATAGAGAGACGGGTTTTTTGTGTAAACAGTAACCTGGAATCGTTTGAAATGGCTTCTGCTAACGAAAGTCAGTACTTTTAAACGTTATTTCATAATTACAATCAATTTTCTTAATTATTTTAGTAATATACCATTCACAACAAGTTTTTTATAACTTCCCGTTGTAAACGTCAATGTTTAAAATTACATTACTCAAAAGTCCCACGACATCCCACTCCCTAAGAAGTTTTGTCGCGTTCTTGAGATCTTTCTCTATAATTTGGAAATTTCAAAAGTTGCCCCAGTTTTGCCTCGATTTGTTTAATTTAAATAAAATTTCCTAAAATTGTGGTCATTTTATAAGAACTTTGTCCGCCATATTTGATCCGCCATTTTGCTTTTTTAAATTTGGAGTAGCAATTCGTAATCAGCAGACTCGAAATATTCTTCATACCAAATTTCATAAGAATCTGACCACTTTATAAAAATTTTGTCCGCCATATTGGATCCGCCATTTTGTTTTTTTTATTTTGACTGAAGATTCATATTCAGCGTACTATTTGTACGTAATTTCATACAATTTGAATAACGTCTACATATTTTGGCCACCTTTTCGGGATTTGGAACCACTGTGAGCTGTAGAGAAAGTGTTTGGCTGTCTTACTGGCTTGTTCCTCTCTGCAGCTGCGGCGCACACTGGTTCAGAATCCCGAAAACGTGGTCAAAAGTCTTTTCAGCATCTAAAAGTAGTTTTTTTATATGAAATTTCGTATTTGGAGGTTTTAAAGGGCGCTGATTAAGGATCTGCTATCAATTTTCCAAAAAAAAAAACAAAATGGCGGATACAAAATGGCGGACAATTTTGCTTAATAATCAGCCAAATTTCATGGAACCCATTATAGGGGGGTTTTTGAGGACGCTGATTAAGAATCGGTTATCAATTTTCCGAAAAACAAAATGGCGGATCCAAAATGGAGGAGGATTTTCCTTACTAGTCAGCCAAATTTCATGAAACTCATTATATAGGGGTTTTCGAGGGCCCTGATCCTTAATAATACTAAATTTATCTTTTAAATTGTTCTTTACGAGAAAGAAAATAACTTTTCTTTGAAAAAAGATGTCTGGCTTCAGAATTCCTGAACAATAAAATTACTTATTATGAATATGAAGAAAAATTGTATTGTGAATGTTTCAGCTAGGTGCAGCTACTTTCTTTTTTAATTTAAGCAGAAATGTATATTGAACAATATGCGACCAATTTCAAGGCGGTACCTTGCGGAAATTTCGACTCATCACCTATTTTATTAGAATTATCTGAAGCGCGCCCACTTAAATTGATTGCAACTTACCTTGTTAAAAGCTAACTTAATTTGCAATAAAGGTTTCGTTTAGTGACGTTATAAAATTATACTCACTTTCAGGAGAAGAATCCATGTCTTACTGTTACAAGGCCCAAAAAAACAAAATTCCACAGCGCTTTGAATGCAGAGTACTTTTTCTTACTTAGTGGAGACGAAATTTCGGTCGCGAGACGCCCACTTTCAGAATGAAATATAACGGATTCCTGGAAAATCTACTTAGAGCCGGTTTAGGCGGTGCGCTCCAGCGCATGTGGCTCACGAACTTTGTGGATAAAGGGAGAAGTGGGGTGGTACCTCTCTTCATTCCCACTCCTCCCTTCATCACCAAACGTTTGTGAGGCACATGCGCTGGAGCGCACCGTCTAAAACAGCTCATACTTTCAATAGTTCCAAATGATGCTAAGGGGTTCACTACAAATAATTGGCGAGTCAAAAGTCCTTAAAAAATACTTCATTTTGGGGACTCTGAACCACTGTGCGGCGGTGAGTGTTGTACGAAATTTTGGCTGTATGATATCGGCCAGTTTCCCACCGACACGATTCTGGCCAAGTCCTTACGAGGCAACCATAAGAGGTCGTGCAATCTCTGATTGCTATAACAAGGCCATGATGATAGGCTGCTCCATCAGGTCAGGAGCCAGCAGAGAACACGAAAAGCAGACCTATCTTCTTTTCGGCAAAGCCTGCAGATAGAGTGTACACACGGCAGAAACGTCCACAGATTTTTTCATTCAAAGAAAAAGTAAAAACATGCGACTGAAGCTAAAAATTTACGCGCGCTGTGATTCTATTATTTTCAACTTTCGGTCCCAAAAAAAATTCCCCATCAAATACTCCATCAGGAACTAAGGTCGCGTTTCGATACCTGGCTGCTTCCAAGCCGGACTGGGTGACCAGAGGCCACAAAACCCCCTCTTCCATGAGGCCTCCTCTTGACGGTCTCTATAGGTTAGAGTTACCCTCATATGTCTCCCTTTTTAGCACGCGAGCTGCCTTTTCTTCACTGATTAACATGACTCTCGCTTGACAAATCCCTCCAACAGTAGGATGTAGGGCGTCCCTGTTCTACCACGCCTATTTTTTAATTAACCCCCTTTCCAGAGTTATTTGTACGTCTCCCTTTTCTAAGTCTTCAAAGTTTTCTTTTATTCTGAGGCAAATGGTGCACTTGCACCGGGCGCAATTGGACAGGGGCGCAATTTCAGAAATTAAAATTAAAAAAAAATTTTAAACTTTGAAAACAGCTGGTGGTGCGCAATATGTTATACTGCCCGCGCGCAAAAAACCCAAGCTCCGCCCTGCCTCCTACGCCAGTAGAGAACCACGATTATACACTCTAGTTTAGCATGCAACTGGAGTAGCGGAAGAAGGAGATTAAAAAGGTCGTAATTTGGGTAATGAGAGGCGGCGACTCATCTGCTTGGTCAGAAAAAAAAATAACTGAAGAAAACTCTACGACGACGAAGAAGAGTTTCGTGGTCGAGGAAATTCTGAGAACATCGGAAAGTCCCAAAACTCTTGAAACAATGAAGAGGATGGCAGAGAAGCAGCAGGAAACTAGTAGAATCATGATGGAAGTTTACTCTCCAGGAAGCTACTTCTTGGGATGGTCTTGCGATTATTCGAAATCAAATGGAAACGAGGCTGAACCGAGATTGGGTTGACAGGATCGTGGCAGAAGAAGGATTGAAACCTGCCATACATTTCTCGTGTTCAAAAAATCGTGGCTTGGCGAAATATTCTCCGCTTTGCTCCAATGCGACAAGAAGGTCATTGGAATTAAGCTGGGGTGGCGCTTTCATACGTGCAAATGGTGCACTTGCATCGGGCGCATTTGGAGGGAGGCGCAATTTTCCCATTGATTGCGATCAAAACATGAGGCGCTGATGCGGCGCAATATGGCATACTGCAGCGGGCGCAAAAAACCCAAGCGCCGGCCCTGTCTGAGACCAGCACATCTTCGTCTTAGGCACAACAAGGATATCCAGAGCAACACATTTACCCTTCAAAAAAATGTTTCAATTTTGAAAACCCCGAAAACTGAATATACTTGAGCTAGTTACCAATAAATGCTCGTGATGTTAATTGAATGTAAGTATTCCCCTCAACTGGGTAGTTGTCGAAAACATGACATTTTTTAATTAATTCCATAATAGCAATACTAATAGACAAATAGCTTTTCATGTCCTTACACATTGCCACGTCATTTATCAAAATCAGGAAGGAAAAATACGTATTTCCTTCCATCTTGAACATTAGCTACCCTAGCTCGCTTGCTCCCTGTCATTTTGCTCTTGGTACAAGAACAAATCTGTTTTGTTCCATTTTCACTTAATCAACGCGACTGCTTACGACTCTTGAAGAACTAAACTTTCCTCTTTTTCATTTAATCTCAAGACAGCAATTTAGTTCCAGAATTTCGCAACCAGTTCCCTCAAGCAAGCTGAAGAAGAAGAAGAAGCTGAGAACAAAGTCTCCTAAATGGATTCACGAGGTTAAGATCACCGCGGACGCTTTGATATATTTTCACGCTTTTCCTTAAACGCAGAAACAGCAGCTTGCAATAAATCCGTACAAAGGTGAATAATTGAATGCACTTTGGATCTCTAGTCATAAAATGTAAAAGGAGAACTTTAATTAAAAGACAGGAAGTCTGTAAATAACTTGCAATTTCCGAACTATTCCCCCAGCTCCCGGCTGCTATGACATCGGCCAGATTAACAATCTTCTCGTTGTCGCTAGAAAATTCCTTACTTAAGATCTCTCCGATAACAATTTAAAGGGATGAAAAATAATTCCATAGTAACAGAGATAGATGATAGCGAATCGTATGCCAGGCAAGAGGACCTCTTTTTCTATGTTCGTCCTTTAATTTTTCTTACACCCAGTGGAAAAACGTATCCTAATGTTTGCCAAAAATTTGTCTCCTTTTTGTGTCGCTTGCAGTGTTCAAGCACAGAAATTTATATGCACACCAGCTGCCAAAATCCTTAGCTTCTGGTTCACGTACATCGGCAAGTTTGCTTTACTGCAATTGCTTCGTTAAAAGGATATGGAGTTTCAGGATACCCATTCGGGATTACTGTCGCATGCAAATATAAGTTCTGCGGGGATCATTGACACTATTGACAATCGCTTTTAATGCTCAGTAAAATTCCCGCTTTATTGATTTTTTATCGCTGGCAAAATGAATAAATAATTGTTATGCGGCGTCGTTATGCTCTAAGTGAAATTTTGAAGCTGGAATTATTGATTTCATTTTAATATCCGAACATTAGATTTTACTGCCAATAGATATCGAACTAGTGTTCATTTAGTCCTGTGCTCATCGAGATGGAGACGGTAGCCGCGTCTAAGGACCGTGGACAGGGACAAAATTGGCACTGAAAGGTTACCTTTATTGCAAGGAGTCATTAGGAGACTGCAGGGGACATTACGTGTTGATTAGTAGACAGTTTTTGATGTGGTTTTTATGAAACAAGTTTGAAATCACCCTATTTACAATTGAATTATACAACCCATTACGATTTCTATAACTTTTACTACGACTCCTACTGGGAAACTAAGTTCAGGTGGCAAGTCCTATCGAAGCAAAGGCTTCTTCTAGCCAAGAGGTCGCCATTTATTCCAACATGGAAGGCTAGAAATCCGAGGTAAGCCCCTTTGTACTGCTTTCTCACCGTTCTAGCTGCTACTCCTACTGACTATTTTGCGGCTTCTTTCAGAACTAGTTTAATAGATGTTTCATATGCAGTCAATGTCTTTGGCTTTTAGTTTATCAATATTTACTTTATTACTTAATGGGGCCTATTCTATCAGTAAAATTTTATCATTTTATGTTATGTTATGCCATAACATAAAAGAATTCTCTAAAATCCTATTCTGTCCGACAAATTTTATTTTATTTTATCGATCATAACATAAAATATTTCCTGCTACGCTTCATAACATAAAATAATCTAAGCAGCACATTTTGCAGGTATTTTACCCATTTTATGAAAATAACAAACGGGAATTGACATTGGCGAGAAAGTAGTTTCCATTGAATTTTGAATTAAATTAAAAATTAATATGACAAACGCATTAAGAAAATTGTATTTTGTCAGATACTGAAACAAGGCACGCTTTGATTTTGTTTGTTTTCATTCATAATTTTATTTGTTTTCATTTTCAACCGATCAGCTGTACAAAAAGTAATAGAACCATAGCGGATTGTACTAAATATTTTATGTTATGTGTTCATAACAGATTTCATAAAATAATTTTATGAAAGCATCAGAAGAAGAAATTTTATCATCATGACAACATAAAATATTATTTTATGCAAAATTACAGAATAGTCGCAATATTTACGCTAGGAGTTGTCTGTTAATTGTGCTCTAAACCTTGTTTCCGTCATATGGTAGTGGTAAAGCAATTAACTCTGCATGATCGCACATCTAATACACTTGGTGATCTTTTCGCTAAGTATATGATCAATTTGATTGCTGCTCCTTCCATTCGGTGTAGTCCTGGTTAAATGTTGGATGTTTTTGAGCGGGAAGAGTATTTCGTTGTTACTAACGTATTCGGTAAGGCTGTTACCATTGTCGTTGGTGGTTTCGAGAAGGCTATGGTTGTATAGTGTTATATTGATCCTACTTACCAATGTTATCGTTGAAATCACCCAAAATATTTTTTATATCATACGACGATATGGATTGGTTGGGCAGAAGAGATCAACTGGTAGATCACCCTTTAACTTATTGTTAGTCGGTCAAAATGGTAGTCCAGGATCCTCGGGCCTCGGTAGTCTAGGGAGTAAGGGGCTTGGCTACCATCCCAGAGGTCCCGGGTTTGAATCCCGGCAGCACCACGGTCCTTCGCCTTTCCCACCTTTTTTCTTCTTCCCTCTTTACATTCCTCATTCCTCCTGTCATAGCCGTCCGCTAGCACTGCCCCGCTCCATCAGCGCATGTCTTCGGTTCATGGCCGGATTTAAGCATAGGCAACATAGGCGCTCGCCTAGGGGCCCGCACCACAAAGGGGCCTGCACAACACACAAATATATTTTATGTGCCACATAAGACACCGACTTTGCTGCGCAGGCGGAGGCTAGTTTGGCAGCTCGAACTTTCCCTTCAACTCAGTAATAATGATCGAATAAATATTTCAAATTTTTAAAAGATAGTGCACGGTACAATATAATCATATGACGCTCGAAATTGATTTGAAACATATTTGAAATACATTTCGATTTTATGTAAACAGAGATCGATTTGATATAGGATTGACTCGATCCGATACAAAAAATTTCCTTGATCGAATTGAAATTGAATCAAGAATGTGCATGTAAACACAAGTTGAAATTAGATCAAATTTAATTTTGACATTTTTAGGTTACTTAGTTTTTTTTTTGTTTGAAGCGTTTATTTTCTGTTTACAAAAATATTTTGTACTATGAAAAACGACTGACTGTGACTAAGCGAAATATATGGACAAATGAAGAAACAACATGCTTGCTTCTATTTAACATCCAAAATCTCTTGGGCTTCCTCTTAGGAATGTTTTATATGGCAATAGTAAGCATGGCTTCCATACTTTTAAAAAGTTTTAAACTACTAATATCCAACTTTTTGGATAAATTTCTCAAAAGTCTCCTTCTTCTTATTTTCACATGCTGATTATGCATTTTCAAAATTAACATTAAATTATTGAAATAAGCAGAAAAAGCTTGCAAAATTAAATAATTTTCTTCACTGTATTCCATTATTCCAACTTGGCATTTGTCATCTGTCAGTTTCAATCCTATTTGGATTTAATTTCAAATCAGTAACTCAATCGAGAAGAACCGAAAACACAGATCGTATTTCAAATAACTTTCCACTGTAAACTCAAGTATTTACTTTCTAAACACTTAAAGCGTTTAAACCATTGTAGACGAATTTTAAACACTTAGTGGCGTTTAATGAGTAAACACTTAAGTGTTTATTTAGTAAACGTTTGTCGAGTGTTTTTGGTTATGAATAATAAAAATTTTGTTGATAGAACTATTAATCAATATTATATTAAAACATAATACTATCATTGCAAAAAGTGAAAAAAAAAAAAAAAAATAAAAAAAAAACAAAAAAAATCCAACCTGAGTGCCGTTTTTCCAAGCGGTCCCCGACTAAGTACAAACCACTTCCAATATTGCTTGACTTCCGCGATAGGACGAGATGCGCTTTACTGAATATGCTAAATAGTAGCCTTGGAGGTCATTAGCATAACTGCGTGAAATATTGGTCGCTTATATTTTTTCTTGTCTTGTCACCGCAAATCTCAGCTTTTGAAAGTGTTTTATTTCAAAACGCTTAAAACGTTTTATTTTGACGTCACCCATTTGATTAACATTTAAGTGTTTTAATAGTGTCGACAATGTTAATCAAAGGGGTGACGTCAAAATAAATAGTTTTAAGCGTTTTGAAATAAAACACTTCTAAAACCTCAGAATGCAGTGATACAGAGGCGTAAAAATTTCAGGATAAACTAAGTTAAATAAATAAAAACAACAAATGAAGTAAAAAAAGGCCAAAAAATGAAGAATAGGTATATTCTAAAATAATTTTGGATGTAATTTTGGTTACTTTGTTTTACTTCTGTTTATTACAACAACTTCTGTTTTAAATAACAACAATTGCATTTTTTGGCCATTTTGAAAAAACAATTTAAAATTTTTTATCAAATCTCGTAGAGAATTTTGGGAGCTTTAATTTAAAAAAAAATAAAGTTCATTTTTGTTAACATGAGCTCGAGATCTAAAACTTTTTGTATTTTGCCCAATTGTTAATTAACAAATACATATTTTAAGCTATAATTTGGACTGTATCATGTTGTAACCTATTCATTTCATGTGATAAAATCAAAAAAAAATTTAAGTTTTATAGAAACTTATTTTCAAGCATTATAGTGTAAGTATTGTTAATTGAGTGATTTTTTTGATTTTTTCATAAAGCTTAATGTCAAAATGCAATAACTTCCTTGTTTCTTAAAATTCTAGGTTTTTTGAATGATAATAAAAATTACCCGATAAAATTAAATGTTTTAATTTTTTTTATTTCTGAAAAAAGTACCTCTAAATGGATCACCCAGTATTTCATTTTTAGAGAGACACTTCCCACCGTGTTTAGGGGTGGTTTACCGTTTAAAAATAAAACGCTAGGGCGTTTAGTTTCCCGTAAGTGTTTTATCATAACTAAGTGTTTACCTTCCCAAGTGTTTAATTGGCGAATAAGTGTTTTACTTGTATACACTTGTGCTTAGGTTAGAATTTTTTGGTAAACACCTTACGCGTTTAATTTCTCTTAAATGCTTTAAGCGTTTAAGAATCAAACACTTTAGCGTTTAGATTTTGTGCATTAATCGTTTCTTCTGTTTTAAAAGTAAAGACTTCCCACCATTAAATACTTTATCGTTTAGAAATAAAACACTAGAGTGATTTATTTCTAAACACCTGCTAAACACTTGGATTTGCAGTGTCAAGTCGAGCTTTCGATCGCCTCATGTAACCACGATAATAGTCTCGCCTGGTGTGATGCTCTAGATCAATGTAGCGGTTTTTTGAGTATGACAAGTCAGGATGATCTTGACAATGCCCAAGTGCGGGTGTCCGAACTTCCTGTAGATGACGAATTTGAAACCTTTAAAATATTGCTCTCTTTGTACGGTCAAGGTTAGTGGTTTGAAATTTTTTTGGCGGGCCCGCACCACAGTTTCCACCTAGGGGCCTCCAGATCCTTAATCCGGCTCTGCATCGGTTGGTTGATGGAATTCAACTCGTTTCAGGAGGCATAGCACTCCAACGAGTTGTTTCTCGTTGTCCCGATGCAAGAGTCGCGATAGAAATGGTTTGGAGTAGGTGGTTGTGGCAGTTTCTTCCATCACTTCTCTTCCACATAAAAAAACCCGTTCAAAATATAGTACAAGTAGTCTGGCATACAAATCTGATGCAGTACAATAACCCTAGAACTAGAAAGAATAAAACGACGAAGAACCTGGTGAAGTGGCGCTTTGATGATTGGACTGATGAAACATACCGTAAACTGTTGGCTTACACTTCCTGCTTCAAATGGGCTTCTTTTTGCCCCATCTCGAAGTGCTGGACGAAGTAGGAACCATTTCAGGACACTGGTAGGAAAGGAACATCGGACTAACGCAGCCTACAGCATACTCCTTTTCGTGCACACTTCACTCTTGAAGTTCATTCATTAAGGCCCAAACAGATTGGACCGTCGGAGGTTGAAATAATTTTCTAAATTGACTAATTCTGAGCTCTTATAACATTATCACTATAAAAACGTTATGTTCTTGTGCTCCCCCGCAGTGCACTCCACTTATTCTAATACAGACCTCAGCAGGAGCCTTGTCGACAGCTCTAGGTAGAGTGCAATGTAGAATAGTAATCCTTAGTTGGAAGGAAAATTAAAAAGACGAATGAATGAATAAATTGTCAATTGCTATGTTCCAAAACTCGAGCAAAGTTCTCGCACAAGCAGTTGGCTTCTACTTGTTCCTACTTCTTAACAAAGGCATGAGTAGCTACGAGTAGAAGCCAACTGCTTGCGAGAACTTCGCTTGAATTTTGGAACACAGCTATTGTCAACATCCAGTTTTACTCCACCGGTTTCCATCGAGATCTATCTCCTCGCTTATTGTGCTTGTAGGTGACGGCGGAGATAGGGCAGGCGAATGCTGTAAGGAGGGCAAACAAAAAAAGAAGGAAGGGACGAATGGGAAAGACAAGAAAGAAATCATGGCGCTGCGTGGTAACGGATCACAAACCTCTCGGATGGTAGTCGGGAAGTTAACCAGTTGCGTCTTGAGACTCATATACAACAATATTTTTGTTATAACCTACAATTTAAAAATATCAAAGGCAAGTCGATTTTTATGATCACATTTTTATATCAAATTTAACTTGGATTAAATTTTATTAATTGTTTACGAAATAATACATTTTTCCCTTCATAAAAGCATTCCAAGCTCATCAAGAATTACTTGAATGGTTTTTGGAAGTTGTTCAAAAGTGTTTGCTGTTTGGAAATTGTCCACAATTCTCTAAATATTTGGAGATAATCCAAAATTCTTCGAAATCTTAATCGAGTTTATACCGCATTATCCCAAGTAAGGTGTCAGCTTTTCATGTCTATGGAGAAATTACATTATCACACACAGTTTCTATGCTTCTTTTAAGTAAGTAAAGTTTGCTTTTACAAGTCAAATCAATGTTTTTTTGGTCTCAGTATTTTATTTTATCAAATTAATTAATCTTTTAGCTTTTGTGACTCTTTTTAGAAGTTGTTATTTAATAACTTAACTTTAGTTCAGATTCCCAAAATCGAGATTATGTTGTGAGAAAATTTCTTGGAAACTGATTCAAAATTTCTAAAACTTCTCACCTCGTTTCCATATCCTTTATCTAAGCAGGATTTTAGTTGAAAATGCTCAATTGAATGTTTATATCAAATTTAAATGTCCTTCTCAGAATTATATGTTCCAAATGTCGAAATTGTCAATCAAAACACTTTTAAGCAATGTCAAATAAAAAGGGATAAGAAAATCCGAAGAGTGATACCAACTCCGCATCAAAAACTTTCAAATTACTCAAACAGAACTTGGACCGGAAGCTTTTGGTTATTCCTTGGAAAGTTAAATGAAGTGTGATGAATATCCTTAAAATAGGATGAGTTCAAAAACAAGAAATTTGAAGTATTCTATTTGCTTGAAGGGACACTACCAACATAGAAAACTTGAACCGGACCGACAAGGGAAGAGCGAGAGATTGATGTTAAGGTGGGGACAACGGGGGAGCCCAAGTAAGGCCACAGGCAAGCCCCTCAAAAATCCCACTCATAGACCTTAGAAAAGGTTCTTATCCCTAAAGGTTTTTTGGAGAATATGTTAGCAATGTGGAGTGGAGTGGAGCGGTACATAAACTTATCTCTTGTCCATGCTTGTGGAGGAAACTTTCGCTCAAACGATGGCCTGAAAATTGTATTATTTATTAACCAAAAGTTTTCATTGCATAAAAGTTTGGTCAAGTTTTGCTACCCTCTTCCCCACTTTCCCCCTCCTACTCTGATGCTACTTTTGTGTTGTGAGATGTGTTAACTTTTTCCTCTAAATCCATAATTTCCAGGCAACACAGAGCTCCTGTCAAAGTGGAAAAGTTTAACTATTTTCAAGTTTGTAAATTGCTAAAATTGATGTGAAACTCTCAAAAAAGATTTCGGGTATTAAATTATTCTGAATGTTTACACAGCAACAAACATGGATTTATTAAGACTTAATATAATTTACGTAACAACTTTTAAAGGTATCGTTTCGAGAAATAATGAATATTTCAAGTATTAATTCTAGGAAATTTTAAAGTTATTAAATCTTTATAATATTTGAATACACAACGTTATCAAATAGACATTGATAAAATACGACAAATAATAGCTTAAAGAATCAATATCAAATATCTGTTGAAATCTTCTTGCGAGGGATGACCCCTCGGTTATATATTTGACATACTAAGTAAAGCTCTAAAGATTTATGTTTAATTCATAAAGTCCCATTGTAATTTTCGGAGTAATTATTTACTTACCTACAACCGAGCCTTCATCTTTCGTAATTGATCCTTCATCAGTCTTAACTCTGAGCAGATTCCATCCAGTTTGGTATCCTTAGCTCATAGTGTCTGGATCTGCGCCATCCTTTTAGCGAAAAAGTTTAGTGCATCTCTCTATGTGCTTTTTGTAGGTTAGGCCTATTATAGACGTGGACGTACGCGTCTACACGCAAAAGCTTTTCTGAAAGTTTACTGAAAATTCCGTAGACAAAACTTTGCTTTCAAGCAAAATTTCAAGCTAGGATAAAAATTCTCGACATTATTCAAAGAAAATTGTCCAAGCTTTCCAATTTTTCCAAAACAAATATTAGTTAACTTCGTATTTTTTTGGCGAAAAGGGTGGTTTTAGTTGAAATTTTAGTTAAAAAAAACGAAATTTTGATTTTGATGACTCATTGCTCTGGAATTTGATAGGGTAGAACCTACAGTTTTAGATAGGTGGGAGTATTCTTCGTACACTGATACCTTATTCATGAAAATAGCTCACAGGGTTACAAAAGTACAGGGTGATATATAAACGTCTACCAAAAAAATTTCAAAACACCCTAGCTGCTAAACCGTTACGATTTACCGCCCCCTTCCATACGAATTTTTGTTCGTCTATCCAAAACCTATCCACAGCCCGCCGCTTTGTAAACTTAGCGGTATACATCCTGTATATTGACAAAAAAATACTTTTGAATATTCGTTTTTGGACACTTAAAGCGCCATAACTGGTTCAATATTAGCCCTACGTAAAAAATGATAATAACAAAAATTATAGATCATCGTGTGTTCTATAAGCCTTACGAAGGATTTTTTCATGTAGAGTTAACCATTAACGATATATAGTGCAAAGAAAGCGATATATGATGTTTGAAGCACTATTTCTCCGTACATATTGACTTTACACAAAAAAGTTCTAAACAAGAAAGTTAAATCACTTATTTATCTACAAAAAATATAATATACATTTTTGTCGTAAAACGCATGGTTTTTGAATAGGGTGGGGATGACGCCATTTTGAATTTAAACTTATAAAAATATATAAAATCATTTCGACCTATTTATTGGACTATTATACGACGCGACGTGTGGATAGCGGATTCGTAAGTGTTGACCGTATCTTCGATTGCCTCTAAAAGGTTTACCTTTTCCTTTCAGCGCTTTTTAGAGAGTCTCGCTCTCTGGATCCCACTGAACTTATCCCAGTCAATCCGTCTTGGATTTCTGTACGGTTGAGGAGCTTCAACCTGCAGGTTTACCCCGACGGGTAACAGCGACCATGAAACTTGATCTGGTACTCTCCAGCTTTCTACTTTGAACGGTTCAGTGTCCGTAGACAGCGTGATGTCCAAGACTTCCTCTCGCCCAGTTTAGACTGAACTATTATTCCTGGAACTTTCCATATGCATTCACTTTATAGCGAATCAAAATGTTTTAAGTAAATCGGTTAGCTTTAACTATAATGCTGTGTTAAATTGAATGAAATGATGATTATACTCGGTGTAGGAACGAGGTGACCTGAAACAATCATTGAATGATGGTAAATCGATTTGCGTTTTTTTGTTTTTAACTGGAACTCACTGACTACATCTAAAACCGAAAGAGATTGCATAAGTCAATTATATAGAATAGAAATCGATTGCTCTCATTCAACGTTTCCCGGTACCAACGCTATAATTAACACTTTAAAATCACGCAAACAAATTTAATTTGCGTTCACAAAACAAACAGGCCACAAAAATCCACTCTTCAAATTCGATAAAATATAATACGAAAAAAACATCCACCTACACCACATCAAAAAGTAGGCAGCAATTGCAATGTGAAAAATATTTATTCCCACCCCACATAAAAAGGAAATTGTTGGGGGTGTGGGCAGGGAAATTGTCAAGGGTGCACAGAATAAACCCCATCGAAATTAAATTTCAATATTTGCTCTAAAAAAACCGAACGAAGCCAACGGAGGCAGGGATGGGAGTAAAGAAAATATCAGGCGAAGGGCCTGGCCAAGAAAAGCCCTTTTCTACCTTTCGTTATTTATTTTTTCATTCTCTTAAATTTTTACAGAAAAAAGGGCTTTTTTCCTACCGGTCTGTTTATTCTGTGAAAATGACGTTTTGTTTATTTTGGTTTTTTGATGTGCGCTTTTGTACGCCCCTTTGGCAAAAGATAACAAAAGAATAAAATATATAAAAAAAATATATGTAGGTATAGTATAAAAATACATTCTTGTTCCCTTCGTGGCCTTTAAGTTTCTGAAAAATTCTAGCAGCTCCTTCTGTCCTCTATCGGGCACCGTACGTGTATGTGCAGGAACAACAACAACAAAAAAATACACAAAAATCAAGGATGAGCCCAGAAGGATATACATAAAATGGAGTAAGTTCGCTGCGCCATCCCGCCCCGGACCCAAAAAATTCAGTCTTATTACATTTAATACCCGGGCTTAGTCGAGTATTTTGAATATCTAAAATGTATAGAGGCAAATCCTCAATTAAGTGTTACGCTTTGATTTTGAGGGGATTTGAAGCTCCAGGTACGTGTTTGGGCAACAAGAGGTCGGATTAGGGGTTATTGGTATGTGATTACCTTTTATAAAGGCGGAAGGTTTATTCCTTAAGTTAATATTTATGTATGTAAAAGATATATAGTGCGGGAGCTGATATATTCCCAGCTTGAGCAAGTTTACGTAAACATTTTAACAAAGAGAATTTTTTTATGTGAAAGTAAAAGAGGGGGTATTATGACTCCTTAAAATCTAGGCAAAAGTTCTCACAGAATGTGCGTACTATAATATTCAACTGGAGGTGATGTATTTTGCGAGTATAGGATCATGAGCTTGATTGTATATACAATCTAAGGCAGCTACACTATCTGCAATATCTTTCCGTTAGCTAAAGTTATTTAAATACAAGATTAACGTAGCCAAAGAGAAAATCCATGATTACCTAAAAGCAAAAGAACAAGACAATTACATGACTTCACTCTAGCCATGAAGGATGAACACCTAAGTTTGCAATCATACGGTAGCTACCATGTTCTTCTCAAAGATCATAAGTTCCAAAAAAACCAAAAATGGAACTTCAGATTCAACTGCATATAAAAAACTAGAAAAATCCGTTTCCCATCTTCTTTTGCTCTGGACTCAATGGTCGAATGTTTCATTAGAAGTTTACTTTGTCTGTGGCAGCCGCTAAAGTTAGACGTGTTTTGCGTGTTCGGCGATTTTTTGCTGTCGAGAAAAATGGATTAAAGAACTTGCATCAAATTTTATGTAAAAAATGGAGTTTCGATGTCATAACCATACACCCATGATTCGTCACCAGTTATGACCCTTTTAAGCAAATCTGGATCGTCGTTGACGTCATTCAACAATTCTTGAACGATGCTCATGCGACGGTTTTTTTGGTCAAAATTCAACAATTTTGGAACAAACTTCACTGCCACACGCTTCATGCCCAAAATTTCCGAAAAAATTGCATGGCATGAGCCAACCGATATGCCGACGACATCCTCAGCAACTACTCTAATAGTGAATCGACGATTCTCCATAACAATTTTCATCACTTTCTCAACATTTTCATCGGCTGTTGATGTGCTGGGGCGACCAAGACGAGGTTCGTCATTGACATCTTCTCGGCCTTCTTGAAACAACTTGTACCACTTATACACATTTTTTTGACTCAGAGTACACTCACCGTATGCCACTGTCAACAGTTCAAGAGTCTTACCCAAAATTTGATGCAAATTCTTTGATCCATTTTTTTCGACAGAAAAAAATCGCCGAACACGCAAAACACGTCTAACCTTAGCGGCTGCCACAAATAAAGTAAACAATGAATATAGCTGAATATTTTATCATACTTCAGGGGCATGTATACCAATATAACAAAATAAAAAAATCGATAATCGAATGTATGTAGCCCGCGAAATTTGAAAATCCACCTTACTTTTTGAACAGACCTCGTATATGTTGCGTATTCTAGAGTCGGCAAACCAGGCGATCTCTAACTCTGCACATACAATGGAACAACAAAAAATATTGTATATCCACAAGTATTGAGAAATTAAACATATTATTGCTTTCTCTTTTCTTTCTTTTCCATTAAACCAGATTGAGCCACAGGAACGAGTTTATAATAAAACTAAAAGTTTTGTCTCGAGATCTGCCAGTATACAAGCTTATGGGACTCTGACTTGCATACAAACCTCGTAAGTAACGTAAATGAGCATCAGACGATTCACATTATATAGCTGTATTCCAAGAATCGAGTTGCAACCTTAACAAGGGATACCAAGAAATTAACATTGCAGCTTTTCTCCATGAACATCTCAAAGTGATGTTTGAATCGGAAATTTCTCTGCGGTAAGATCTGCATATGTGGTACGACATCGGAAAAGACTCAGCCTCCGCTGGTAGGATTGCGTAGACCATGATGCTCAGGGCTTAGAAATGCCAAACTGGATGACATCAGCCCAGAATCGGGACCAGTGGAGAAAACAATGTTGCTAGAGGCGAGGACCGGATCCCGGTTGTAAAGCCGCTAAAGAAGAAGAAGAAAATGAATGGACATCTTTGCGTGTCGTATTGGATTTATGGTGATGATCTGAAATGGCAATCTGGTTATTGGATTCGTGTAAGTGGAAAGAAAATCCTAAGCTGTACAAATTGGCTTCAAGGACGAAAAAGGCTATCAAGATACTTTACCTCTACATTAAGAAAATTATTCAAATAATGTTGTTTCCTTACTTTGTTTGCATGGAGCGACCCATTCATTACATATCAGTAAATATTATCTGGAAATTAGTAAATGGTTACTTATTCCTTTAGAGATAGGTATAAGCATTACTTTATAGAAAAAGTAGACAAAATTTCCTTTAAGATGATGGGTCGAAAAAATTTTTTTTGTTAAAAATTCACTGAAATCTGGCCACTCGAATATAGTTTTTTTTCGATTTTTTGAAAAAATTATTATTTTGCTAAATAAAAAAAGGTATTTCAAGTTTATTGGTTGATAATACTTAATTATTACATCAAATGTATGTTACCATGGTACTATTATATTTCCACAATAACATTCTCCAACTGTATATTGATATGGTCATCTTTATCTTCAATAATATCATCTTCTGCAACATCTCTGTCCCAAAAAAAAGTTTCAGGCTAAAAAGCAAAAAACAAAAAAAAGTCAAAATTTTGGTTTTTTTTCCTTTTTCTTTCAACATTTTGGGCATAAAAAAATTTTCAAAAGTTTTTAAAGAAGTCATTTTGCTAGGAAATTCAATTCTCTACAAAATGTTTTATATAAAGTACATCGAAATTATGTTTCGTTTGCGAGATATATTGAAAATACTGAAAAGGGTATATTTTCACCCCTATCTCCAATTTCCATCCCCTAATTTAATAACACTCCGCTGTTTTTTCTTCTTAAATGACCCATTGGCCGATTCCTGCAATAAAAACCCGTGAAAGTGTTAGTTCCTTATTGCCCTGTTTTTTAGGACATAATCAATAATCTAATACTCATAGTACAACTGACGATATACGTTTTTAATGGAAATGTCGTCTTATACCCTCGACAGACTAGCACCCTTAATCTAGATTATGACGTCAGAATGACATAAACTCCATTTAATTTCCATTTCTTTTAGATGGTTCTGCGTCATTCTGACATCATAATCTAGATTAAGTTTCTAGTCTGTCCCCGGTATTCGACTGACAAACCTATTTTTCAATCACCGAAGGACAGAATGTATGCAGTGATTACGCTCAGCTCATAATGGACCTCAACAGTTTTTTTTTCAGATTTGAGGAAGTTAGATGTTGTTCTAGTCTATGACCAGATCAACTTCGTCTTCAAACTAGCTCTTATTAAAGAAATTTACCCTGCCGAGATGGCAAATTGCGTGTCTATGAAGTGCGATTTCAAAGTGATTCAAGGTTAAAGAAACCAATTCAACTTTAATTTCCGTTGGAAATCTTTTCTCTTCCTTCAAGGGCCGGAGGATGTTAAATTTGTTTAAACCATTAACAAAATGTCTCAGGAATGACTGAACTATTCAAAAACTAAAACCAATTATTAAAAATCTAAATTGTTCTTGACTAGATGCAAGTTTTCATTTTCCATAAAAACTACAGTAATATTAAAAGTTCATCATCGATTGTTAAACGAAAGACTCTGTTGAATATAATTGTGCACACAAAACACTGTGAAATGAAAAAGAGAGCAACAGAACATTCAACAAAATACAAATGGCTTAGTTTAACAAGCTGGCATAAACACTACTCCAAACTATAATATGAACAATGACATGAAAAAGGACATGGAAAACGACACATACAATGGAAGCAGCTTAAGGCGAGAAGCTTTTATTACTTCAATGTTTTTAAGCACTCACCATCATCAACCAACGAAACAAAACTAACAAAACTTTAAACACGTCTAACGAACAACAATAACTTCGTCCTTCTTCATCCATCCATCTATGAACACATTGTCCTTTGTTGTGTTCATTTGCACGTGAAACAAACTTTCGAAAATGAAAACTTTTACGAATATTCATTGTTTATCCTTTTTGTCTTATCAAATTTGTAAAGTTTTCCAAAGCGATAGATCTCTCAATTACACGGTTTTCCAATCAAGCAATGTACTTAGTTATCCTTCAGCTCATCGAGGATAGCTAGTTCTTACCGCCAATCCTTGCTTGTGTGTCGTCCAATGTGCAGTCTATTCTTAGCTGCAATGGCTTTAGCAAGGACGAAAGTCGCAATTTCATTGTGTGGCTTTTAAATTCGGTTCAATCAGTTAATGGAAAGATTACATAGAGAAAGTTTTTTTTTATCTTATCAGGACAAGGATATAATCTAAGGAGAGTGTCTTCCTGGCCATAGAGAGACCTCTTTGACAGCATCGTTCTAGAGAAGTTTTCGTCCCGTTGGATAAAATTGAATAAAGTTCGATCCACACGAGATTGAACGGTTGTCAATTTTCTCTGTTAGTATAGTTCGAGCCTCGAGTGGGGAGGAAATGGCCTGTAACTGGATTTGCCGATATGAAAGGTAATTTCTAGTAAATATATTCGACTATAAAAATATCCCGGACCCGTATAAATCCAGGATAGCCTTGATGGCTGGTGCTACGGATGCTACGGTCCATAGTCAGCCAGAATATATAGCCAGGACCTGGAGCATTTGTCGCCTTCCCCAACGTCTGCCATACCAAACCCATATATAGCCCCAGTGGGTGATTCTAAATATCAAAACTGGGTTGGGGAGTCCTGGTGGGGGTGTATGCCGGGGTTTAGTTTTATGTGCACGGAAATTTTTCAAATCACAGACTCGAACATATTTGTGGCAATCGAAAAAAATACCGAAAGTAGAAAGGGTTTGCGCTGCTATAGTCGTAAAGTGAAATAGGCTTACGACCTTTAACATACATTCAACAAAATTGAGATGAATATTTGTATATCTCGGAAAGGACACAAATTATAAATTATACCCATTTATCCTGGGGCTTACAGTCGGATTAGATTGCTAGAATATGAGGGTTGTCATCCTGCTTATCAGATTTTATTTTTGATGGCTAAGTTTGAAATGTGACGAAAGGATGAAAATTTTTGATATGAAGACAATTTGTTATTCTGAAAACTGGAAAATTTGCGCTGCTTTTATCAATTTAATCGGCAGCATATTTTTGGAGTTACGTCAAATGGATATACTCATAACAAAAGAAGATGCAACAAAACTCCTACAATAGTTGCATCTTGTTCTCTAGAAAACAACAGCAACTGTACTAGGATTTTTAACGACTAAAACTAAGTTTAATCCTGATTTTAAGTTACCAAAAAACCACGCTGCTTACGTCTACGTTAAAAAGGCATTAATTAGGTTAACTGCTGCGGAAAAGTTGGGAAAATGCCAACAAAAAAAACACCGCAGATTTAAAAAAAAATGATTAATGAATGAAGAGTTACTAATAAAGCAATAAAGGACCATTTAAAATAAAACTTTCCGGCTTTAAAGTTAAATGAAAAGTTCCAGGAAAGTTTTACTGCATTTGGATGATATCATTTATGGGTAACCATATTAAAATTTTTGCAAGCGGAAACGTGATTAAAGATAGTTTTCACAAAAATTATAGTTGGAGATGGATTTACTCGTTTTTTATATGACAAAAAAAGAGAATGGGAGTTGTGTGAAAAAAATTAGAGTAATAATAAATAGTTCTACCTGTACTCTCTTAATACTATTGTCAGGGAACAGTGAAGTAGGAGGACAATAACATGGAGACCGCTTGGTAGAACGACACTTGCGTTTGGAATGGAATACATTCATGTCTATAACTGAGGCATGCATACTTCTGGCGGAAGCATTTTTCGATTTTCATACCTAGCGGGAGCGTGTATTTCAGCTTCGTGGGGCCGGAGATGACTTCTCTGGAATGAGCCCGGTAGAGAAGTGCCCTCGGAATGATGGACGAGCTTCTTTTATACCCGTGCGGGAAAGCTTTTTTTCGAGGAGCTTCCGTGGCAGGAAGCTTTCAGTTTCAAAGGGAGAAAACAAAAGCTGAGTGTTAGATGGATTCCACTACTGACGAATTGTGGCTCGTTTCAACTTTATCAATATCAAAGTCTAGAAATTTATGAGTGAAAGGCGAACAGTGTTATGCACAAATTCTTCAAATGACGATGTCATGCTATCAAAGAGGGAATGCAACATTTTTATGCACGCTATCCTGTTGAAGTTTCTATGCCCTGCAAACATTTCGATTCGGAAACGATTCGAGAACGATTTGCCAAAAGCGAAAGCTTGCTTCGATCTCGGACTCGTAAACGAATCGTAAACGAATTCGAAGGCAATAAAAGCGGAGCAAGATATCGAATCGATTTCTCGTGCCGATAAAGAATCGCATGCTCGTATCGATAGCAAATCGCTTCTGCGCCCTGCATATTCATGTACACGCACACATTGACCGAAAATCAATTCGCCGAGCAAAACAAGTCAAAAACTCAAACTTTCCAAACAAATGGGAGAAACCGAATGCTCTCAAAATTTCCTCTCAATAGTACTGGTGAAATGACGTTATGTTGTTAGTGTAATTTGGAGATTCAGTGGAAATCGGCTCTCGATATTTTTTTCCAGCATGAAGGCTTTTGGGAGAAACAAATCAACCAGGAAAGCTTTCATTTTGCGTTTTGAATATATTTCTCGTACAGGACCATTCAAGTATTACGTAAGCACCAAAGGGGGTGGGGGGTCTTTGATTTGCTTATTTTTGATCACAAGGGGGGGGGGTCTGGATGGTGATAACGTCAGCAATATTTATTTGCTTACTTTTTCTGATTTTTTTGCAAAAATTTATTGGGTTTTGATTTGAACAAATATGGCAACCCTATTTGCCTATCCTCGAAAGCAAAAAGTATGTTCAGGCTTTCCCCGAAATTATTGATATTGCTTACTGCGGTGTTTTATTGTTAAGTTAGAAAGAACCGAAGTAGGGGATTTACCGCGCACGCTGTGCACTTGCCTAAATTTGTTCGGTCTCATTTTGGTTCGGTTCGTTAGACATCATTGGATATGACGTGTATATTCATATGATTTGACTCATAACTCCAAAAGATAGAACCATCGCTTTTACCATCATAGATAGGTGGAGGAATTCTGCGTTCATTGGTACCTTATTTATGGAAATAGGTTATACTGTTACAAAAATACAGGGTCATATGTAAAACTCTACCTTTGTTCAGTTCTGACCGTATTACTCAGAACGGACAAAGATTTCGAACTAGGCGCCATAGCAACTTCAACTCAAAAAAAATCTATCCAACGACGTATTACACATAGCTATTGGAAGTGGGTACCAAAATTTCCATTCTCCTTTCTTTATAGTCTATAAATTCCTTATTTTAGACTCATGAAAAACAATAAAGAAACCTGAACAGATTTTAAAAAAATATATACCAATGTTTACGTAAGCTGGGGGGGGGGGGGTTAAGAGCTTTGCTTACTTTTGCTGACAAGGGGGAGGGGGGGCTTAAAAATTACTAAAATTCTGCTTACGTAATAATTGAATGGCCCCTACCCTTCGCAAGCAGTTTTCGAATCGAGAATGGTCCGAGAAAGCGAACCTCCGAGAAATTGTTTGCAGGGTGAGTTTCTATGGAGTTAAACTTGATAGGCCAGTAAATTGAGCTATTTAGTTAAAAAAAATCCTGACACTCTCGTAAACACCCTGTATTTTAGTGAATAGTTTGGATAGCCCACTTCTCTAGAACAATTTTTTTCTCCAAATACCTCCAGGAATCACCCCTGAAAATATTAGCCACGTAGTCCAACAAAGGATTTATTGAACGTCTGATGACCTATACAAGTCGCATATGAGTATTTTAAATCTTTAAAACGGTTATATCTCATGAATGGCAATTCATACGGGAAAATGTATTATATCTTTTTTTGTAGATAATCGCATAATCTACAAACTTTGTACATACTATTTTATGATAACACTTACCGTTTAAGAGGTATTAGTCAAAAACGAAATTTTTTTAGGGGGTGGTTTTTTGGGGGATTCCCCCACTCCTGCAAGTTATAACTTTTCATGAGCTTAAATTACACTATTCAATGAACAAATTAAAACAAAAATATCTGTGTCAGGATTTTTTTTAAACTTTTAGGAGAAAATATACTTCCCCGCCTGGCCTATGATGTAGTGGTGCATATTTGCTCGTTTTGAAAAAAAAGCAGCTGATTAAACTTTCCTTCCTTTTCTGTTCTGAATACTTTATCGAAGAGAGAAAATCTGGCTTTGTCTCGCCGACTTCCCAACGTATGCGTTGAGTTGAGTTGTGCTCAGCAGCGGTTCATATCACGCACACAACTAACCTGCTGAGAACCCAGTAGGAATTATAGGTGGCACTTACCGATGGAGCACTGATAGATATAAGTAGTCATCTGGTAAGGGCTACTCATATTTTCTTAGGTGTTAGAAGAGCCCTTATATAACGCATTACAAGAGAAGGCAGATGTTAAGGGGTAATCCAGAATTAGACCGACAGAAGTTACAAAATTTGCCCGATGACTCAAATACCATTACAAAAGTACGAAAACAAATGAGTCATCGGGGAAATTTCTAACTTCTTTGGGTCCGATTCTGGATTACCCCTTACCATCTGCCTTCTCTTGTAATGCGTTATATAAGGGTTCATCGATGAGCAGTTCTGTACGTACTCAAAGGTAAGTACTTATGTAACTACTCTAAGGAAAGTAAAAAAGTAAGGCCTTACCTCCTATGACATCGTGTGTAAAAATAAGTACTTCTGTAAGGGGTATGGTAAGGCCTACCCCTTACTAGTAACGGCTCATTTCAGTACTTCTGTAAGCTTACAAGTCCTACTAGGGAATTTTGTATTAAGATGAAAGACTTGTTATTTCTAGACTTTGATCAATATCAACATCATTGGAAGAATGTGAAGAGCTGTAAAAGATGCTTTCACCCAGCCTGAGAGACAGCACTGAAACTAGAGCTGCAGATCAATGAAATAATCAAAGCCCGAAATGATCTAACAATAGCATGGGGCCATAAATACACTTGTCCGCACTCTCGCATGGTTCGACCTACGAACGCAATCGAGATATAGTCGGCCTCAATAGCGTAGGGGTTAAGGCGCCCGACTGCCATCCAAGAGGTCTGTAATTCCAATCCACCCTCCACTCCACTCCAATCCACGCTAAGCATACAAAAAAGGGGAAGCTATCACCTGTTCGATTACCGAAGTCAGCGCTCTGTCACGGTAGTATTGCCTTAGGAGTTGGTGGAATAAAAAATGCATGTTGGCATTGCAGTTCTTTCAGTATTCTCTCTACTATCTTCCCGAATAGAAAAGTGGGTCCTGGGGTGTGCAGAAAATATAACTCGGTTTGACAGGACATCTCGCTTGGAGGAATCTGTTTGGAAGGATGTTTGCAATAATATTTATGGGATGCTATAGCAAGGCCTAGAATTCGCTTGAAGGAAGGCGCAGACCAAGAGGCCTAGGCTTTTGTGATGTCACACTAAAAGACATAGGCCAGAATCGGGGCAGGTGGAAGAAGCAAAAAGGTCACAAGACTGAACTCTGGTTGTAGAGTGATGGAAGAAGTCATTAGTAATGATGTAAATTATCCTTTTAATTGCAAAAGCGATCTGAAATCAAATCTAAAAACTCCTAAATTTTTTCTTCTTGCACAAGCGAAAATTCCCTTTTAAAGTAGCGATGTCCAAAAATCTGTTTTGATCCGTCACACCCAATGAGCGATTTGCGTTTTTTATAGCCATTGGCTACTACCATCTCCCCAATTATGTCCTCTTTGTACCGAAGCACCCCAGCATAATTAATTCATCAATTCATTAATTTGAATAGAACGGTTAAAATCCCCAGCTTAATTAATTTTGAATCAAAAAGGTCCTCCCCAAAGGATCCTTTTTAACTTATTTTCAAGAAGATCAATACTCCAACTCAACTCAACAACAATAAAAGAACAAACAAAAAAGAATTTGCGCCCACATAGCCTTGATGTACTGAGCACACTTAGAATCCATAAAACTTAATTAAAACTGTTCGTTTTAGATTTACTTTGCCACTACAAAAAGGAGGCCTCTTTCTCTCAGTTCAGGATCAGATGCTAGTTTCGTGCCTAGGAAGAGATCTGAGGAGATGGAAAAGAATAGAACAAAGTAAGCATTTTCGGTGTAAAGTACAGTTAAACGGATCACGTAACAGTTTTGTAACAAAATCCCACATCTAACAAATTTTGGTACGTTATTCGCTTAATTAGGAATCTCCCACTATGTTTGGGGCAATGTTTAGCATCTTTCGTTGTGGGCCAGTGTGTAGCTGTGTATAAGGTTAAGAACGAAATGTGATATGAATACGTGCGTATCAAAAGGATACCATCCGGCAAAGTAACACCAGCCAACATGTAACAGAACGGTTGCGATGCCAAACTATAGTCGATTCGTAGAAACTTCTGGAATTTCAATTAACTCGATTCGGGGTAGAAGAGTTGGTAATTTCTGTTTTATCTGTCGACCACAGGATCCAATTGTCTAGAGGTAAATTCCTTGAAAATGTTTATAAGGCTATTTGCCTAACCACTGACGCTCATTAAAATAGGAATAGGAAAGACTTGGAACACAGATGCTTAAGGAATTAAGGTAAACTTATTGACTCAGGTGTACCCGACCTGGATGGAAAATGGAAAATGCTGAGCTAACCCCGTACCGCATCAAATATACTACAACTAGAAGCAAGCCTTCACAACTGTTCGTTTCATTTTCAGGATGTCGACGATATTGGAGACTGGAGCACGTAAATTGGTTAAATGCTGGTAGCCTGTGTTTCTTGGCTTCTATTTGTGTGCTATAGTCTCTTAGGGGCCATACCCCGAGTCCCACCTTCACGGGCGCATTGTTAATTTAAATGGAAATTTCCTCTTCGTCACCGAATGGAAATTGTTGAAAATTTTCAAGATTTCCTAATTATAAAGAGAAATATAATTTTCAATTATCAAAGTAATTTCCACAGACTTTAAAGTTGAACAATGAAAAATTCATATAGAAAAATATAACATTCCACAAATTAAGTATCTTTTTGCATGACTGATTGCTACGGAAATTTTTATTCAATCGTCTGTGGAAAATTTATTCGAATATTCTATTCTGGGAAATAAGGAAAACATTTTCATATTCGAGAAAATTCAATTGACCAGGAAAACCCGATTTTCAGTCAACCATGAGCACTTCTTTTATTTCTTCAAAAAAACTTCTTACAATTTCTTGATATTCTACGGAATGTCACAATTTCAAAGCAGAAAGTTTCTCTGTTTCTATTTTTTTTTGTCTCTTTGGCATAAGCCTTGGATTTGGCTTTAATGTGACTCAAAAGTTAACAGTCCTTGTTTGAAATTATTGTGCAGAATCCTTATCTAATATGAAATTTATGAAATTGGCTGACGGTGGAAGGTGTTTGTTAAAATTTAGTTTGAGTAGTTTAGCATTCATTTAATGTAGAATAATTAGCGGCAGAAGAAAGTTCAACGTAAGGTTATCCTGGGTATTCCTGAAGATACCACGCGTGGACTCGGAAAATTCCAGGCTTAGTGGACCGTTCAGCCAGTGACGGCGGATCGTGTTGGACCCGGGTGGGTAGTCAGACAAACACAGCCCCCCTGCGAAACTGTTATTTGGTATTTTACCTAAACAGAAAAAAGGTAAACTACTTCATGGTGAATCGGAAGATGGGCCGACGGTGTACCGAACAACACGTGGAGTTCCGCAGGGATCCGTCCTGGGCCCTCTACTGTGGATCACAATATATAATGATGTGCTGGAACTACGCCTCTCAAAAGGATCATCTGCGATCGGGATCGCGGATGACATAGTGTAGTGTTCGTAGGGCGTACTGATGTGCGATTTTCATAAAATAAAATCGATTTTGGAAATCGATTTTTGTTTTAATGAAATCAATTTTTCTATAAATTGGCCTTAAAAATCGATTTTATAAAAATCGAGTACAATATTTAAAGAAAAATTACATTTATTTGATAAAATTTTTATTAAATTTAACAAAACAAAAAGAAACGAATTTCATTGCCAAATTAAAATAAAAAATTTACTATATTATAAAAAATAAAGTCATTTAAATAAATAATTCATTGTTATAAAAAATAAAGGCGTCCAGGCAGGTTTGGTACTTATTTGGTACTTTTAGACAAAGCTTAGGTGAAAAGGTACCTACTAAAAAGGTACGAAATAGAGCCAATTTTAATATGAAAATTGCTTATAACTTTAAAAGTAAAGGCCGTAGCCTAAAAATTGTTGTAACATTATTCATAGGAAATACTCCAAGCGTTCTAATTTTGGAAAAAAATTATAGGTTAACTTTTTTGGCGAAAAAGGTAGTTTTGGTTGAAATTTTAGTTAAAAAAAACAAAATTTTGACTTTGAACGAACATATTCGACTGAGGTTTATGATATTGATATCATACGTTAAAGAACATTTCTCTAAAAAATCCGCCTAATTACGTTGCTCTACGATAAATAGATGAGGAGTACTTAAAGTTTAACTAAATTAAAAATGCTTCAATCGTCTTTTCTTAAACATCCTGTGCCTAAGTAAAAATAAATCTCGCCCGCAGCTAGCATGCATCAGGTACGCACTAGCACGCACGGCGCCACAGCTAGCATGCGTAGTGAACAAATTCGCAGTGCACATTTTTACTATTAGTCCAATAAATAGGTACTTTTTCTTTGCGAAAAATACCGCCCGCGACTTTTTTTACCAAATGATTTTATATAATTTTATAAGCTTAAATTCAAAATGGCGTCATCCCCACGCTCTTGCTAAACTTACAGTGAAGGAAAACGCGTTTAATTCTATATCTCAAAAACTGTGCCTTTTACGACAAAAATGTATACTACCTTTTTTGTAGATAAATAAGTGATTTAACTTTCTTGTTTAGAACTTTTTTATGTAAAGTCAATATCTACGGAGAAATAGTGCTTCAAACTTCATATATCACTTTCTTTGCACTATATTTCGTTAATGGTTAATTGAACATGAAAAAGTCCTTCGTAAGACTTATAGAACACACGATTATCTATAATTTTTGTTATTATAATTTTTTACGTAGGCCTAATATTGCAGAAAAGGATAAAAATTGTCCGACATTATTCAATGAAAATTGTCCAAGCTGGGTAGAAATTCCTGAAATCGATCACCAAAAATTTGAAATATTCAAACCAATTTGAAAACTAGTTCATTTGAAAGATTGGTTTGAATTGTGTAAATTCAGCAAATATCATGAAAAAATATTAATAATTAACAAAGTTATAAATATTTGAAATTTTGTGTAATTTTTTTTTCAAAATTCAATATCTCCGAGCGTAATTGACCGATTTTGAAAAAAATTAGTGCGATTGAAAGAGAATGAAATGAATTTTTCTAATCCTTGGTAAAAAACGAAAAAAAGTTATTTTTTTATAACTTTTACATAAAAAGTTAAATTAAAAATTAAAAAAAGTGAGAAAGGCAATAAGTGATAGTGATCTTATAAAAAACATCTGAAAGAGCATTTAATAAAGCTTCCATAGCCGTTAAGAAATTGTCAGGCACGCTATTAGTTTTCAAATTACAGCCATTTGTTTATAATAGTACACGCGCTCGGCGCGCCAACGGCGCCTCCGCGGGTTGCCTGAACCTCAGCGCGTACAAACTCTTAAGGTGCCGACCCGTTAACGCGACGTGCGCGCAAGAGGCATATGACAGTCCAGGGTGAGACGCATTCGACAGACCCAATGAACGCGTTTAACAGCGAACATTATTTAATAAAAATTTGTATATTTGAATCGCACACTAGATTGATGAAAGAATTTTAAATTATGTACACAACAAACAAACGTCAAACGCGCCTATCGCATGGAAAAGTTGAAAATTGGTCAACTTCAAGCGTTTGTAGCTTTACTCGCGTGTGTCGCTGCAGCCATTGGGACTGGTTCCATTAAATAGCATTAACTTCAATTGAAATGTCAAATGCCTCTAGCGCACGCATCGCGCCAACGCGTGCTATGGGCCGGCACCTTTACTTGTTTGGTGAAAAGTAACAATTAAAAAAATAACAACATATGACATCACGTATTATTATTATTATAATTATTATTATAATTATTATTACAATACAATATACACAATGTATCGAAAATATTGAATTATGCTGACATAACTGCCGTCTCGAAATTTTTAGCTCTAGAAAATTCTCTACAGATCATCGATTTCAAATTGTGCGGTATGAACGAATGAAATTTCCGAGTATACAATGCGACGTGCGTTTTCAAACCTCTTTGCAGCATGTGTTTTTATTAAATGTTTATACTTACGAAAAACATAATATTCGATAAATAATTCAAAAATGACACCATACAAATACACTTCAGCTGAAAGCACGTGCCCAGCGGGAAATGGGATCATATAGCCTGATCCAAATCAGTTGAGGTTTTCTTCGCGCATGTGGCGAAATGAAAATTGCACACAAATAAACATTGCGCACGTCGGGATAAGACATGCGCTTATGTATTTTCCCATTTCCCCTTCGAAATCTGTTGTTATTCTCACTTTTCTGTTGTTATTCTCTCTGCGCATGGAAAATGTGATTTTTGAGAAACCTCATCTCTTTTGGATCGGGCTCTACCAAGAAGCATGA
Source organism: Thereva nobilitata (assembly GCA_963855945.1). Lineage (NCBI taxonomy): Eukaryota > Metazoa > Arthropoda > Insecta > Diptera > Therevidae > Thereva > Thereva nobilitata. Next base: position 179,256,816 of record OY979695.1, read on the forward strand.
CGGTAGCCTTTTTTGGAAGGCGAGAATTCCTTCCTTTTCGCATTCCGCTCCATATCTTTTTTGTGCAGCCGCTCACTCAGAGAAAGCACTAAAGGAAGGAACTAATAGCGTACCTGAAAATTTCTCAACGGCTATGGAAGCTTTATTAAACGCTCTTTCAGATGTTTTTTATAAGATCACTATCACTTATTGCCTTTCTCACTTTTTTTAATTTTTAATTTAACTTTTTATGTAAAAGTTATAAAAAAATAACTTTTTTTCGTTTTTTACCAAGCATTAGAAAAATTCATTTCATTCTCTTTCAATCGCACTAATTTTTTTCAAAATCGGTCAATTACGCTCGGAGATATTGAATTTTGAAAAAAAAATTACACAAAATTTCAAATATTTATAACTTTGTTAATTATTTATATTTTTTCATGATATTTGCTGAATTTACACAATTCAAACCAATCTTTCAAATGAACTAGTTTTCAAATTGGTTTGAATATTTTAAATTTTTGGTGATCGATTTCAGGAATTTCTACCCAGCTTACAATTTTGCAAAAAAAATATTAGTTAAGTACGTATTTTTTGAGAAAAAGGTGGTTTTAGTTGAAATTTTAGTTAAAATAAAACGAAATTTAGATTTGATGACTCATTGCTCTGAAAGTTGATTGGGAAGAACCTTGACTTTCACAGTTTTTGTTAGGTGGGAGTATTCTGCGTACACTGATACCTTATTCATGAAAATAGCTCATAGGGTTACAAAAATACAGGGTGATATGTAAGCCTCTACCAAAAAAACTTCAAAACGCCCTAGCTGCTAAACCGCTATGATTTACCGCCCCCTTCCATACGATTTTTTGTTCGTCTATTCAAAACCTATCCACAGCCCGCCGCTTTGCAAACTTAGCGGTATATACCCTGTACATTGGGAAAAAACTACTTTTGAATCTAGGTTTTTTGACACTTAAAGCGCTATAACTGGTGCAATACTAGCCCTACGTAAAAAATGATAACAACAAAAATTATAGATCATCGTGTGTTCTATAAGTCTTACGAAGGATTTTTTCTTGTAAAATTAACCTTTAACGAAATATTGCGAAAAGAAAGTGATATATGAAGTTTAAAGCACTATTTCTCCGTAGATATTGACTTTACACAAAAAAGTTCCAAACAAGAAAGTTAAATCACTTATTTTTCAACAAAAAAGATAATATACATTTTTGTCGTAAAATGCATAGTTTTTGAGATATAGAATTAAACGCGTTTTCCTTCACTGTAAGTTTAGCAAGAGGGTGGGCATGACGCCATTTTGAATTTTAGCTTATAAAAATATATAAAATCATTTGGTAAAAAAAATCGCGTGCCTTTTTTTCGACCTATTTATTGCACTATAGGTGAAATTTCGGAATCAAGAAAAAATGTAACCCCCAACCCCGAAGCTTACGCCAACGACGAATCGCACCCTTGAAAAAGTTTTTTTGTTTACCTCTGGCACACAGGCATTCATGAGCGATGATTCTACGCTTTGTTATGCACACAACAGCAAGAAGCACTGCTAGCAATCAGCTCGCTGCTATGATCTACTCTATCATCTACGCTGCGTACTGCACTCACCCTTATGTGGGCCCGTTGTGGATTGCCCTATGGGCCCCGTAAGGGGCATCTAACGGTTTGCACCATGTGGAATCGTGAAGAAAAATTATTGCTACTCGATCCCTGGTGGAAAAATAGGCAGACAAATTTGTGTGGATATGTGAACAGTAAATGCTATGGTGTCGAAAGCTTTATATTATTAAACGCGAGTGTCGCTTTACCAAGTGGTTCCCCAACTGAGTACTAATTACATCCAAGGCTGCTTGACCTCTGCCATTAAACGAGAACCGGTCTATTGAGTTTGCTAATTGACCAACCAACATACCTAATTACCTGAAATATGAAACAAGCAACAACAAAAACTAAAGGTTTGTATGAGTAAAACAAGCTTTTTAAAAGGCAGATGTTGGGATTGCCGCATTTCGTTTGTAATGCGATTTGCCTCATAGGGTGCTTATGAGAAACTGATACGGCATACCACGGTATACATATAATAAGGTAATGTAATCCGAACGCAAACATTGAGCTGTCATTTCGATCGTGACGTCACTGAAATCGTTCGGGTCTAAACAAATTGAAAAATAATTTTTGTGAGTTTTGTAAAAGTGAAAAGTTGTGATTATTAAATAAAGCAAGTAATAAAATAGGAAAAAACTGGTTAAATGTGTTGTTGTTAATTGTAAGAACGATGAAAACAAAAAATATTGTGTAGTGAAGATGAAAAATTTAACTTTTCCGAAGGATGAAAATTTGTGTGATATGTGGATACGAGCTAGTGGAAATAAAACTGTTTTAAATGTTAATACCGCAAAAATGTGCGTTGACCAGTTTTTAGAGCAGGACTATAGATTAGAAAACATTCTTTTAAAGACACCAAGAGTGTAAAAAAACCGAATAAAGGAGCTATTCCTAGTCGAAATTTGCCAGTTTCTCATGCTGAAATTTCCGGACGAGAATAAAGGATTAATAAAACAGAACAAAGGCAAATTTTGCAGGAAGTAATTTCAGAATATGAGCAGTAACATATGTTTCTGTTAAATATCGCATAACTTTTTTTGTTTGAGTGTTTTCCTTTTTAGAAATCAAAGAGATCAGGTGGAGTTGGAAGGTAGCGGCATAGAAAATTTAGTAATAAGCACAGTTACTAGTGTTGCTGTTCAGACAGAGTCAATTTACAATGGAATTCTATATTAAATTTGTGGTAAACTTATTATGCATTATATTTTTTAGAAGAAATTTGGAAAGTTGTCTCGAAAGGGAAATTGTTATTCTAAAAAGACAATTGAAAAAGGAGGCTGTGCTTATTACTAAATTTTCTATGCCGCTACCTTCCAACTCCACCTGATCTCTTTGATTTCTAAAAAGGAAAACACTCAAACAAAAAAAGTTATGCGATATTTAACAGAAACATATGTTACTGCTCATATTCTGAAATTACTTCCTGCAAAATTTGCCTTTGTTCTGTTTTATTAATCCTTTATTCTCGTCCGGAAATTTCAGCATGAGAAACTGGCAAATTTCGACTAGGAATAGCTCCTTTATTCGGTTTTTTTTACACTCTTGGTGTCTTTAAAAGAATGTTTTCTAATCTATAGTCCTGCTCTAAAAACTGGTCAACGCACATTTTTGCGGTATTAACATTTAAAACAGTTTTATTTCCACTAGCTCGTATCCACATATCACACAAATTTTCATCCTTCGGAAAAGTTAAATTTTTCATCTTCACTACACAATATTTTTTGTTTTCATCGTTCTTACAATTAACAACAACACATTTAACCAGTTTTTTCCTATTTTATTACTTGCTTTATTTAATAATCACAACTTTTCACTTTAACAAAACTCACAAAAATTATTTTTCAATTTGTTTAGACCCGAACGATTTCAGTGACGTCACATAAAATTGACATTTCGGGAATACATTACCTTGTATATGTATACCGTGCGGCATACATCACTTCAGTATCGGTGATTTTTCTTTGTGTTGTGATCATGAGGAATCTCTCTTTCGGCATGCCCCTCATTTCCCACATAATGCCCACACGCTGCATGAGGCATGCCCCCTTTAAATTCTAATCGTGTTATGTTAGTTTCTTTGTGGATTTATTTTCTAGGAAACTTCGTAGTGCATATTACGACATTTTGTGGGATTTCTCAGTTGGTAAACATTTTTTGATTTGCATCACTTATTTGATGAAGACTTTGATGCCTTGTATCCTTTTCTTCTCGCATGGTCTTGATATTGACACTACAACTAAGCAGAATTTTCATATCTTAACTAGACAACTTTGTCCTTTTCTTTTCTTTATAACAATCATTTTTAGGGGTTTCGAGGTCGATTCATCCAGCAACTTCTTAAACAAAATCGCCTTCGGAAGTTTTAAAGTAACTCATCGTATCTTTGTTAATACAATCATTGGTCTATCACAAATCGAGGAACAATCAATAATCGGTAAACGTCAAAAAAAATATTGGTTCAATTTACGCTTGAAAAGGACGTTCTACAGCGAAAACTATCAATATGTTTTAAATGGCAATTAGTGAAGTGTAATCAGTTTCAAGTGAACTGTAGTGAAAATATCAATTAAAAAAATATGAATAGTTTCAAATTAAAAAAAAATATCGCCCCGAAAAAAAACGTAATTTTCTTTTCTCTTTCATGAATTAAATACGACCCAATCGGCCATATATAATTTTTTGAGCACTGCCAACTGCCAGCACACAATATGCACACTTGATGTCACGTACACCTGGTGAAAAGGCGGGAGTTGGCAATTTGTTGTTGTTTTTTATTGTTTTTTTCATTTTGCTATTCATGGATCCAAAAAATTTTAATAAACCCCAAAAGCATGCATCACTGATTCAGTCTAAAAACTCGGGTCAACCAATTAAAATTCCTTCCAAACCTTTTAATTAAACCAACATCGGCCAAATAGGGTATAGCGCTTCCAGGTTCTAGTTATCTGCTGATTCCATTCTATCCGCGATTGAGGAAATTGGACGCCATCGGAAACTTTTCATCGCCCCGCTACTACCCAACCCCCGGCCACACACCCGCCCCCGTTAAACATTTTCAACCCTGGTTGGTTTTTGATCAATATTTACTCTGGCAGCTGCTTCAAAACTGTTTTCCCAAATGAATGGGTTCTATATTTAATTTCAACTATAGTTGGCCCAAGTGAAAGCGAATTCCAGTTTTGAGTTGTTTCTAGCCATATTGGAAATACTAAGTGCCCATGGGATTTAGCTCATACCTAAATGAGTTATGGATGATAATTGGGTTAATTAAGCGCACTTTGAATTTGTGGATATCGACACACTAAGTTCAAGCAGCTAAGCATTCTCGACCCAGCAGCTCCCAAGTGCTTATAAAATCATTTGATTATTTATTCAAATGATTCCGAAATTCACAAACGAAAGTTCACCGATAAAATGGCTAATTATTAACTACCCCCAAACATTAAAGTGAATAATTATCTACGATTTCAGAGCTCATAAACTTTTCATAAAATCCACTAGCCTTTATTTGTGGTGCCTTTGAACCAACCGAGGCCGCATCCGTTCCAACTACATAAGTTCGACTTGGGATTCTTGTCTTGCATCCAAGGCTGCGTAAATTTCGAAGTTAGTCAGCCAGTTTGCAATTTGTGGAAATGTCGCCGTCGTTGTCGTTGTCATCAAAAGATGTTAAAACTTAATCAGAATTTCAATCATTGCCCGGAAATGAAATTCTGCAAGTTTCCCTATTTCATGAAACACGAAAATGTCTAGAATATTTACATCCGAAGCAGACGTTCTCAGTGTAATCTTGATGGATTTTTCTGAAGTGGATGTGCATCTCTTTTCACTTTTTGGTTTTAAAAAGGGATGCCAATTCCTTTTGGCATACAAATTAAATGAAAGGAAAGCATGAGGCGAAAATATTTTGAAATAGTAGAAAATACTTTTTAGTTGCATATCACTGCTGTAAATCTATTAAAAATGTAAATCATGAGGTCTTTAATATAAGGAACGAGTTAAGTTTGAGGCGCATTACATATATTACCGGCTTCAGTAGAATCCGATTACCATCCCGGGGGCCTGTGGTTCGATTCCACTCTGTAGCATAAGACTTCATCTTGTTATGGGTGATTGATTTAGAGGTATGTACTTTTTCAAAAATAAATTTTATCAAGTAATCTTTATTATCATACAAAAGAACCATTTTTTAAATTTATTTTTTTTAAGATTATTTCTTTCAAATGCAACTGCATGGATACATCGAATTCACTCGATGTTTTCAATTCGATACATCGAATCGATCCGATGTTTTGAAAAGCTTGCTCTTCGGCTGTCGCAAAAACCAAAGAATTGATGAAGAAACCTATAGCACAAAATCAGAAAATTAGGGAATCTGATTTTTCAGATGATTTTGAAAAACCAGAAAATAACTTTTCTTTGTGTGAAGATCATCACAAATTAGTTCACAAGAGCTGCAAAACGGCGAAGACTGACGATGCTATTTCTGATGAACTATCTATTAAATTGCGTAGTCCAATAGGAAGACTCAATGAGCACCCATTGAAAATTTGTAATGACCTTAAAATTCTGCTATGTCAGTTTCACACGGGCCAACAGTCAACCAACAAAAATCTGCTGTAGTTGTCTATGTCCTTTTGGAATTTGATGAAAAGTCGCATAGGCTTTCACACGACCCAACTATTTTAACCAACTGTAAATCAGAGGTTTTTTATCTCAATTCTCCTTTCTGCCAATTTTCTTCCTTTTCTTCTCCCATAAAAAGGGAAAAAAATAACAACAACCACACAGCTGTCAAAAAGTTGGCTTGAAAATCCAGTCAGAGTCTATAGTCCAATAAATAGGTCGAAATAAAGGCCTTCGTAATGCGAAAAATACCGCACGCGATTTTTTTTACCAAATGATTTTATATATTTTTATAAGCTTAAATCCAAAATGGCGTCATCCCCACCCTCTTGCTAAACTTACAGTGAATGAAAACGCGTTTAATTCTATATCTCAAAAACTATGCATTTTACGACGAAAATGTATATTATCTTTTTTGTAGATAAATAAGTGATTTAACTTTCATGTTTGGAACTTTTTTGTGTAAAGTCAATATCTATGGAGAAATAGTGCTTCAAACTTCATATATCAGTTTCTTTGCACTATATTTCGTTAATGGTTAATTCACCCTGTATATTGGGAAAAAACTACTTTTGAATCTACGTTTTTCGACACTTAAAGCGCCATAACTGGTGCAATATTAGCCCTACGTAAAAAATGATAACAAAAATTATAGACAATCGTGTGTTCTATAAGTCTTATGAAGAATTTGTTCATGTAGAATTAACCATTAACGAAATATAGTGCAAAGAAAGTGATATATGAAGTTTGAAGCACTATTTATCCATAGATATTGACTTTACACAAACAACTTCCAAACAAGAAAGTTAAATCACTTATTTATCAACAAAAAAGATAACATACATTTTCGTCGTAAAATGCATAGTTTTTGAGATATAGAATTAAACGCGTTTTCATTCACTGTAAGTTTAGCAAGAGGGTGGGGATGACGCCATTTTGGATTTAAGCTTATAAAAATATATAAAATTATTTGGTAAAAAAAATCGCGTGCGGTATTTTTCGCAAAGAAAAAGTACCTATTTATTGGACTATAGAATAGAGAAGAGAAGGAAGCGCAATTAATGGAAATCGGGAAAGCATTTCGGCAGCACATGCACACCACTTTAGTATTTGTGCATATCCCGGACAATGAAGGGGTCAGGTTTAGTCAAAAACCGGGAAGGGATTGCGTTTCTCAGCAACCATCACTTGGCTGAAAATGTTTAGATCAAACGCGACTGAATTTCGGTCCGCCGCAGTTCACAATATACTTGAAACCTATGAACATATGGTTGTTTCTTTTCTTTTAGAGCGAGAGGTGACGAGTCCTTTAAGTTTCCGCAAAGGGATGGTTCTAATTATTTTCAACACGTCTGTATCTTTTAAATCCTTTATTTAAATATCTTGTACACTTTCTATTTTACTTTTAATATACAATTATTGTCTTTGTTTTATACTTTTATAGGTTTAGCTTTTTTATTCTCTTTTTTATCCTTTTACTCGTCTTTTATATAATCACAAATTGTAACTGTCAAAACTCGTAAAAACTTTATTTATTTTTATTCCTACTAAGCCTTGGCCGACTTGGTTTTTAAGGTAAGTCTCCTTGGGTAAGTAATACCGGAAGTAGTAGGACGATGTCCCTACAGAGGTTCTTGAATCCAAATGCTTCCGTCGAATCCGTATACATGTACGCTAAGTTCTGTTCTTTATCTTCTCTATTCTAAGGTCATAGTTGGTTCAAAAAATATATTAACCCCATCCTCCCCTCTTACCCTCGTTTCTGTAAACGACGTTTTTATCCAATTTTGTTTCTTGTCAGTTGGCCTGTGTGAAGCTGGCCTATCTAATCTTCATGCAATTGCTTACAAATGATTGGCCATGGAATGAACTTCAGTTCCATCTGAAAGTTTATTATCTAAAGCAGCTGAAATCGTCGGGGGGCTAACTGCAGCTTAGTGATGTAATGTTAGAAAAATTACTCGATTTTGAGAAAACATCGATGTTTATAACCGATTCATCGGAAAACATCGTTGCACAATCTCGATATATTGCATCGAAATAAAACATCGATATATTATCTAAGTGGACAACCATAGGTATGATCCATTCTGAAGTCCCAAATTTCGATGGGCGTTCCAAGGTTTCGTGTTATATTTGGCCAATGACGGGAATAATGTTGGCTTCCAATTCCTCAATCGTAGCCGGCTCATCCATGTAGACTTTGGACTTTAAGTAGGCCCAACGGAAAAAGTGTAGAGGTGTCATACCTTATGATCTTGGCGACCAAATCGCGGTTCCGAGGCATGAAATTAACTGCTCACCGAATAAATTGTTCTCGCAATAAAGCCATGGTTTCACGGACTGTGATGCAAAATTAGTGCCGTCTTGTTTGAATCAAATGTCGCCGAGATCACGAGCTTCAATATCAGGCAACAAATAGTGCGTTATCATAAAGCCATAACGGGACCCATTCACAGTTACGTTCCGGCCGACCTCGTTTTTGAAGAAATATGGACCGATGACTTCACCAGCCCATAAACCACACCAAATAGTTGTTTTGTCTGGATGTAACGGCAGGTCTTGAACTTCTTCGGGTTGCTCTTCAGTCAAAATATGGTAATTTTGCTTATTGGCGTAGCCATAGGGATATCGTTGAATTTTGGAACACCCTGTATGTAAGACATACTGCAGGCATAAATGGCAAAGATACCAAAAACAAACTAGTATTTGACATCACAAAGGGGCATGGTTTAACATAACAAAGGGCCATGGTTCAATTCCATCCAGTAACCCGATAATTCATCCTTCCACTTCACCCACATAGAAAGGGCAAATTGACATATAATTTTGTTCTTCCAGTCATATGATATAATTTCTTCCTTCCAAATGTTGCATATATTTTAGTGTACGATTTGTAAGAGTTGCTGTACTCCTTCCTTTAGCAACTCAGCTACGGTTTAGTGATTTGTTGCTTTTTTGCCTTTTTACAGCTTCACGCACCATCATCCAGTATCAGTGGTTCTATTGTAAAATTACTTTGAAGAATTACAAATGTCTTCGACAGTGGATCTTCGTTTACTGTGGGGATTGGGTTCAATAATTTTTGAAAATTTTCTCTGCACCTGGCTTTCTTGAGGCTTCTTTTAGGGTCTTCATCCCAAGGGCGGCGGAACATAATCATTGTGGGTGGGGAACACGTGAACAGATAAACGTTAAAATGTAAAAAATTAATCGGTAAATTTATTTACGAGCTGTCTATAGAGAGTTATGCCCGAATACCATTTGGGGGGCGGCCCTGTGAGGCTAGTGCCACTGCCTAATGTGGATGTCGTGCGGATTGCCCTATAAGGCCCATTCAGGGCATCTAAAGCCTTGCATCATTCGCCAATGCGGCCCCCAGCAGAGTACTAATCATGTCCAATGCTGCTTGACCTTTATAATCGAACCAGAACGGGTCTATTGAGTATGCCTGAAATAGCTATGCAAGAACAAAAACTAAAACTTTGAATGAGTTAAACTAAAGCTTAAGGGTATTTCTGTAAAGGCCCCCTTTATACACAGGCCGCCGGCAGGCCATGACCTGAAGGTTTCTCGTCTTGAGGCCAAGAATCACCACACACTCACCGGCCGCCGGCAGGCCGTGGCCAGTAGTCCAGCAAAACTGACAAAATTCTTTTTGCGTGGGGGCATTTATCGTCGATCCTGTCCTGAAGAACTTAGCTTCGGTTCAGTCTGAAGATTTCGTTGAGGCCGGGAACATTTATATACTTGAATTAACATCCTGCTACGCTTAACTGTCCTCTTCGCCAGTGTCTCTGTGTGATCATGAGGTGACCTACAGTCCACGGCCTGTCAGGCGGTTGCCTCAAGTCCTCATCCCTAAGTCAGACTGAGCAATGTCAGTCCTCCCTAGTCAGACTGAGCCATTCCGGCCGACCTGGACTGTAAGGCCACGGCCTGTAAGTGAATGACGCCTTAAAGCTTTTTAAAAAGCATTCAGAATACGTAAGGCAGACTTGCCTCATTACATTTGTAACGAAGTTTACCTCATAGGGCCCTTATGAGAACTGATAAACCATACCTTACTTCAATATCGCTGATTTTTTTTTTGTGTTCATGAGGAAACTAAGTGGAAAGTCTTCTTTCAGTATGCCTCTGGGGAAATCCCCTTTTTTAATACTAGTCGGGTGGGGTTTAAAAGCTAAGGCTTGACAGTTATAAGTTCTTAATATATCCAATATAATATATTTAGTTTTCGTATGAAAAGCCTTGCTTGTATGCGGCCCTTCGACCACGACGGCTCTCCCAGTTTCTGGGTTATTAGCTGTTCATAAAATATTTTGAGTGCGGATTTCCTCACCCAAAGCGAAAGTGTATGGGCGCTTTTCCTTCCATCCGCACGCCCTCCGCCGCCCCTGCTTCATCCATATCTCTGCAGATGTCCATTCTTGACTGAAACTTAGTACAGATCTGGCGTGTTTCTTTCTAACTTCAAGTTATTCTTTTTATCTTGAAGACTTCTATCCTTGCTAGTGTGGACCTAGCGATGTACTACCTTTGGCTTTGGCTCTGGTTTCTTTCTTTCAGTCAATTCTAGTCTAGTCGAACCAGACAATTCTAGTCTATCTCCTGTTACCATGAGTACCAGTCCCCGACTATTTATAACCCCTTGGGACATGGTTGGTCTAGTTCTCCACCTCTAAACATTAGGCTTACAAATTTTATTAGGGATTCGTATATTATCCATGGCACTAAACACTCCTCGTTTTTCCGGGCTTGGACACTGCAGGATATCCTGGCGGAGCTAAAATAACTAAACTAGCTTCACTTATCCGACATGAAACAAAGAACGTAAAACGAGAAATGTTTGAATAGCAATCAACCAAATTTCGAAGCCAATTGAATTGTCAGTTTCATTGAAACAACATAATTGAACACTCCTCTGAACAAAATTCAAGTGTTGAACTAATTAGTTAATGGCGATCGGAGTTGTTTATATATACATCGCAAAAATATGTGTTTAATTAGCAATCCTGATACACTCCACGCAGCATTAATTCAATGCTATTGAAATAAGTGAGGAAACATAATAATATTTCATAATTAAGTGCAAAATAATTTCAAGTATTTCTGGCGCAGTTCAAGATATTTATAAAAAAAACGTAATTAACCCTTTTCCCGGAAAGCATTCGGGATGAACACGTCATCGCCACATTTTCAACCTTTAATGAAATAAAAATATTTTCAGTACGATTGTTGGTGATATTGAAAAATAATTCACATCAGGGTTGAATTTAATTAAACTGAATCCAGCTACAACACAGTGCTCACCCCCGCGGCAATAGTTGTTCCTTGTTAGTTTTATCTTTATATCATATGAATCCATTTTAGCAACAATATCGCGGAAAATGTAAATTAATTAGTTTCGGGCATTAGACCGAAATCTATTCCCAGTGTTTTTGGGGGGCGATTTTCAGTTACCAACCATAGTTTAGATTAATTGAATATATTGTGGAGAGGGTGGAGAGGTTCCAGAGAGAGCTAATTGGTATATTGGCTGTAACTGGCTCAACATACCTTCAATGTATGCCTTCTAGTATCTAGATAAATGGTAATCACTTTGTTGTTCAATAAATTTAAGCAACGGATTTGTGTGCCTCGAGACTATCATCTTAATTAGATACATGGGTTCGATATTAAAGGATAGAAATTTAGTCTCGGGGTTGACTTTGTTAAATATCAAGGACGATAATTGTGTTTTGTTTTGTTTTGTTTTGGTTTAAGGAGAAACATTAATCTATGTACGTGTTTTTCATGTAATTGAATTTTGGAAGATGTTTAATTAGTTTTACTTAGAAATTGCAAAATATTAATTACTCTTTGGAAATTTCGTGTTGTGGTTAAAAATCTATAAAATCAATAGACACATTGAATTTTTATTCTCACCAGATGCTTTTCTATCAACACAATAGAATTGTGAATAGAATAATATATTGGTGCAATTTGGCTTGATCGAATAATACCACTACGGTTTACAGTGTAGAATTCAATTTTATTCAAATCAATTTACAGTATACATTCAGTTGCACTATTCCGCCAGCTGTATTTACTATTTTCTTTGTCAGAATTTTTCAATTAATCTTTCACACAATTTAATTCACTCTCGCTTCTGTTACTAAATATATCTCGTCATATCAAGAAATACTTTCCTCAAGCATCACTTCAGCATTTTGCTTTTCTCATTCACAACTGTGTGGCGCTGTTTGTTCATTAGGTACTGATATCCTTTTTTACACACATTCAGTACTCGAACCTTTGATTACTTGGAAAAAAATTCCCCTAGCGGATAATTTGTAGAGTTTCCTCTTTTCCTTCCGTTTGCTGGGAGTTTCGTAACAATAAATTTAATTCATAAAAATTAAAACTACCAAAAAATATACTTTTTTCCTTGTTTGCTTATTTAAAGATTAAATATTTATTTACTTACACTGTAAAAAATTTCTGTGGTAATTTTACAAAAAAATACTGGAAGTTTTATTCACAAAGCAGTTTGTAAATTTGCAATATATATTCTTAGGAATATTCCAATTCTACTTTACGTATTTTTATCAACTGTGTAGTAAATACACAATATCTCTGGGATGTAAAAATACAATCAGTATTGGAGCTTTCACTTCATAGTTTTGTAAATTTCCAAAGCTTTTGTGTATGCCCTCTCCCTATACTTAAAAATAGCATTTTGCTCAGACCGATTCGCAAGGAAAGCTTCAAGCTGCAAGCTTCAAACTACAAACTTCAGCTGAGTTTTGCTTCATTTGAGCACTGCTGCTTGAAGCTGTGAGTGTGAATCATTGTACAAAAACCCTATTTTCCTAATTTTCGAAGCTTGAAGCTTGCAGCTTGAAGCTTTCATTGTGTATCGGCCCTAAGCATATACGTGAGGCAACGTCTATCAAGTATTTCCTACTGCGATTTATAATTTTACTATACATTTGGACTGTGAATTTACATATTTTCTTTACAGTATACATATTTTTTTACAGTGTACTGTAGAGATAAGGTTATTAATTTCTCGCAACTGCTTTTTCCGACGGTGAACTACATACGTATGAATGTCGCTCCTAAAGTTTTAGCGTACAAGACTTTCCGAGGCTCTCCCTTCGCTAGATATCCTGACACCGGGAAAGTACGGACATTAATATTCTTAAAGGCATCTATACCTGTTTCTTCGTTCTTTCTTACTTTTAATTAAGTATAAGCTCGAGAAGTACGGCAGCTGCCATTTCAATCTATTGATCACTTGACAGTCCTGACCTGTAACCTAAGATTTGTAAGCCAAACCGCATGAACATCCCCAGCAGTCTGCCTAGAGAATTTTCGATTAAGCCGGCTTCCAACGATTGAGTCAATACCGACATCAGTCCGAACGTTAGACGGTTGACATTGGACAATCGTAGTTCAAGCATCGGCCACACGATTCGTCCTACCATGAAGCGTCCAACGATGGAGGGTGTTCATAGCATCGTGTCGAGCCGGCTTTAGACTAGTCAGTTCGAGAAGGAACACTCCGAGCAACGAGATCGTCCACCCCGCTTTTGTAGAACAATGGCAGAACGTCAAGGGTATACTCCAGACAAAGCCACTGCCCTTTCGACTTTCCATATGGACGCTAATTAGCGTCATGCCATCCTTTCTACTGCATTCCTACAATTCCCTGCCCGTCTTACTAGAAGGCCCAAGACCAAACCGCATGAAAGCCTAGTGTAAAACTTAATCGTTCGATATGTATTTAAACTGCTTTTACATTTTTCGAGGGAGTGAGGTTTTGTACTGAAGAGACAATTCTTACATTTTTCGAGGGAGTGAGGTTTTGTCCTCAAGAGACAAATCTTACATTTTTTGAGGGAGTGAAATTTTGTGCTGGAGAGACATTTCTTACTTCTAGAAGAATTTTCAACTTGAAATTAGGCGTGGTGGGATTGCAAAATATAAATATATGGCCACGGACAACTGATTAGAAACAGTTTCATAAAAATTGCATTTATACAGTTTTTATGTAGGAATCAAATTAAAGAATTCCCACCACCTCCTCTTATTTTTTTTAAATATATAAGATAGAAGGAAATCAATAACAATATCATAATGAATTCCTAACAGTATTTCTACATAAAAACATAAGAAATGTATAAATGTAATTTTTATGAAACTGTTTCTAATTAGTTGTCCGTGGCTGTACTTTGTAGAGGCATAGATTTCTTGCTTACTCTAAGGCAGCTTAATGAATATTAGAATTAAACTTGTAAAATGTCATTTTGGCATTACAATAGCACCTCGCCTCATTTGAAGTATGACTTTGTACTGGCTCCAAAGAAAAAAGAGGCACCTCTTACAAACTCCTGTCCTGTCCTACCCAGCACTACTTATAGCTTAATAGCCAGTGACCAAGAGGCCAAATTTTTACAATCTGCTACACCAGAGTCTTTCATTCCAGACCTTGGCACTCATACGTGGATATCTTGCAGCCATCCGACTTCGTAAGGTCCGATTGAGGTATCTTAGAAAAAACCCAGGACGGCTCTAGGAAAGTGGCTAAGACTTAAAGATCTTCCTAGGCATGCAATTCAATAGCATATCCACCTCTGGCAGTAGGTAGTAAGACCCTTTGGCGTGGGAACCAATTTTCAGTCATTTTCGTGATGGACAAACCTCCATGACGGACACAAGGAGTGTGGGGTGTGCTTACATTCGTGATATTCACTTGGCAATGCTTTAACTCGTGTAATTAATTGACTTTTGCTTGCATCGTAGTATGTCTGCGTCGGAATCAACGGCAAAGTATTCCTCTGCCATTGTGCATATATGACCCTGTTCTTCAGATTATCCGTGTGTTGGTTCCAAAGGAGTTTGGCATCTATACTTGCCCCTAGATGTTTGATGTTTTGTGAAAACCCTAAAGTTTTGCCCATGCGGAGCAGTTCTGTCAATTTGATTCTTAGATTCTTACTAAATGATACTAAAACGAGTTTGTCGGATTTGACACTAACTGCTATCCCAGTAAACCACCGGGAGATCGTGTTAAGTTTGTGTTGTCTACGCCTTGACATGGTACCCTCTATTTCACCAGTTACCATGAGATGACAGTATCTTCTGCGATACCTTGGGCAAAAGAGTTTTAGACACCGAGTATGTCTAGGAGTTAACCTACAACTAGGCACAACAGAACCGAGGATATAACTCCTCCTTGCAGATATACCTTTGCTATTTTCTGCTCCAAAGACCCATTAAGTAAGTGACCATAGATTCGATCTAGCCACAAAAAGTGTTACCTTCATCGTAGGGCTCAACAATAATTACAACAATATCAAAGAACCTACTGTGGAAGGTCTCATTAATATCGCCTTTTCCAATATGCTCAAAGCAAAAAATGGGAAATTATCAGCCTGCAGGACCTACCCTGGGCGTAATCAGAACGTCCTGGTTTGAGTATAAATGCTTGTTGACAGATAGCAGGAAGTTTGAGAACCAGGTCTCTGGATGGTAATCGAATCCGTGATCTGTGAAATGGCGGCCAAGTCCCTTATCTAGTATATTATAGCTTACCACTACCGTGGCCGACACCTGTTTTTTTTCAGGGGTTTCACAAATAATTAAAAAATTATCAGTGTAAATATTTTCACTTGAAAAGTAACCTGTAACCTTGACACCTGCAACAAAAATTACAAATGCAATATTGATTACCTATTTGTACACCTCTGTATAATGTAATATCAAATGTTTCTACATTAATCTAAACCATTTCCATTTTAATAACATTTAATGCATCAAAAATAAATTACCTAATTCACTCTAATCAACCTTGAGTTGTTTTGAGAAACATTTCCCCATTGTCATATCATGAAAACTAATTTTAACTCTTCTGCTAAGAAGAGAAACTTCCAAAGTGCCAACCGCATCAGATCTTAAAGTACATGGCATAAACTAGAGTCAACTCTGAAAATACACGTTCAGTGTACCGAAACAATTTCTAATCATTGTGACATGTTAAGAACAAGTAGAGACAGACAGGTCTAACACCTCATTAAAGTGTCGAGACATTTTTGGAGAAGTTCACACTAAGAAAATTCACTTCGAATAGATAAAATTTGAGGAAAAGTGCATTTAAATAGTCTGAAATCAAAAAGGGTATAGTTTATGCTTTTGGTATGCAAAGGTGTAATGGAAGTAAAGAGAAATAAGAAGATGTGTGATTTTTTGTCCTCATGATGGCGCGTTAGCCGCCAAAAAAAAACCTAAAACAATCGTAGTTTTGGAAACCCTGTTACAAAAACTTTTGTTCCGATTTTTCTAAAATTTCGCGGGCTCTTATTGAATTTTACACCACACTAAATGAAATTAAATCATGTTGTCTTAGCTTATTATCAGATGTCAGGGTGCACGTCAGTGTGCAACATTTCCGCCCATAAGGGTATTGCCTCTATGCTATGTTATGAATGACGCGGATTACCATAAAATATATAACGGACTAAAATCATCATTCAAAACCACGTCATTATGTTCTGCATCCTCTACAGAAGTCCTAACAGTTCTGTTCAAATCCAGACACTCTGCTGGGGCTCCCGAATCGATTTCAATCCTTCCAAAACGGAGTTCTGTCATTTCTTTCCAAGAGTGTGGCCGCACAAAAACAGGCTACCTTCGCCTAGATTGACCTTCAGGAACCAGTTCGCCGTCTAAATACTCTTATGAAGAGTATGGAGAAACGGAGATCTCCTGACGAAGTTTGATCTCAGAGAGATGTTCACTGACAGCATCAGACACAGGTCTATCTAAAGACCAGCAACAGCCCTGGCATCTTCCGACGCACGCTAGTATCTTTCAAGCGGAGGTACTAGCGACTCTGACAATGAACTTCCAGACCTGTTAGACAATGAGTCTTGAATCAACACAAAGAAATAGAATTAGAATGTTCATTGATAGCCAAGTTCCTATCCGCCTAGACAAGGAGGGTGCCTTTTTGAGATGGTGGGGTCAAAAACCCCTCGGCGTTAATCGGAGGGGGTATAAAAAAATGGACCAATGAAGATTCTGGCAACATCAAGCACCATAATCTGTAAACCTTTCTGAGATAAAAACAATTGATAAAAAGCGGTCCTCACATTTTGCACACTCAATTCGCTCCACCTCCCAGTCTATACCTATTAGTATTTTTTGGAAACGGTTAACGCTGTAGAATGTTTTTGAAAATACCTAAAACTTCAAGTATCGATATCTCAAAAACGAAGCGAGATATCGAAAAAAGTTATTTCACACTTTCGTCTTGTTTTGGGGTGTTTTATGGAAATTCATAATGAAAATATCGGTGGCACGGATATCCTAGCTGTGAAATAACTATAAACCTTTGCGAAGTAACTCAAAAAGGCGACTTCAAGTGTCAATATCTCGAAAACTAAACGTGATATCGAAAAATTGTATTATATATTTTCGTTTTACTTTGAGGTGCTTCATCAAAATCCATCGTCAAAAAGCGGGCCACGGAAGCCGTAGAGGTCCCAATAAAAAAAGAGAGGGCAAAAAAAATTGGACCCAAAAATGGGCCGGCAACATCCAAATTATTCATCATTGAGCTATTCTCAACTGAAATCTGTCGACAGGATGCGGTCCTCACATTTTGCACACTCAATTCTGCTCAGCGCCTTCACTATTAAGAAACATACGTTTTTTCGAAATTCACACCTATTATCAAACGATGCATCAATGAAGCCTGAGTGGAAATTTGTACTATTTATGTTTGCCCGATACCATTTTCATAATTCGCGGCACAGTAAAATATTTTAATTTTCGTAAACATACATAAAAACCACAAACAAATTAATTCTAATAAAATATAAATATAAATAATATAATTTAAAAATGCATTGCCTAAAATTAGTAATTTAATAATTATTATTAAATCTAAAATATTACTGTGATCACTCAAAATTTTAAACCTAATAAAAATATTTCACTCAATTTACTCTTCATAAATTTTTCCAGAGAAACAGACACAAAACTTAAAATTGCACCATAAATAACTCGTATAACATAAAAAATCTACATATTAATTTATTTAGACAGTTGCAAGATATTCAGAAAATCGCAAGATATTTTGTTCTCATTTCGTTTATTTACCTCTTTGAACAAATCTTGGAACAAAATTTAAAAGTGCACCAACAGCCCCCAAAGTTTATATCAATCACAGTAAACAGCAATACACAATACAGAGCCATAGGAAAAAATTTTTCCTTTGTGTGAGTTGATATGGTGCATTTTACAAACACTTCAAAAAGTGCTCCAACATAGTGAAAATGAAATTATTTTGTGTTTCGTCTCGCTCATTCCACTGCTTAAACTGTATTTACATCTCACGTTCAAATTAGATAACATCAGTTGAATGAGAGATTTTCCTCTCACTTGGTTGATATTTCTCCTGAATTTTTAGTTCTGTTCTGCTGATTCTCTTCCTTCACTTTTTGAGTAAAATCTTTTCGGGTAAATATTGGAGAGAAATTATATGAAAATTTCGAAGCAAAAGTCTCGAAAGGAAGTAGCAAACGCACGCTTATTCTTGCATGGAATTTGTGTTGTTACATGAGTTGAAATATAGAATATTTTATTGGAAAAATAAACTGGAAAACTAAATCGTGGTAATAAAAATGAAATCCTTTAATATATGAAAAGGATGTCACAGAAACACTTTTTCAATTTTTTTTTTAAAGTTTTAAATTTTTTTTTTAAATCTGAATATCTGAAATGGCGCCCTCGTCTAATGGCGCCCGGTGCAAGTGCACCATTCGCACCTATGAAAGCGCCGCCCCTCCCTTCCATTTAGACACAGAAAGACAATTGTGTCCGACACAGGGTGTCGCTCTGTGTCATTCTGTGTAAGCCCAAATGGAACATATAAGTTCATGAAAAATCCGCCACGGCGCACTTTCCTCGTTTTTATTATTGTTTGACAAGTAAATCGTAAATTTTATGTTGATAATTTCTTTAAATTAATTACCCGACATCTTATAAATGCTGGGAATCTTAAAAATGAAACAATATTGTTTTAATTATAAATTAACGATCACATTTCAATTGGCGAGGGTTGGTAGCATTGTCTTAGTTGTGCCCGGCTGTGTCTTACTGTGTCGTTGATGTAACACTGTGTCTCTCTGTGTCTAAATGGAAGGCACCCACTAGCACCTACGTTCTTGAAGATTTAAAAGAATCTTAGGACTAGGGTGCAGGGCTAATGATAAGCTAGCTACACTTAACAGGGTAGCTTTTAACATTCGCCACAGCCAGTTAAGCAACAACCTAACCTCACGTTCACGAGTTTGTGGGATCAAAACGATGGCCATAGTGCTAATTGAGCCTCCGATCTCACTGGTGGCAGTCCTACTGTCTGATTTCCAATACCGTTGACCGATCTGTCAAAAACGCAAAGTAGTACAGAGACTCCTGTCGCAGGACTCAACTCCAAGGTCTCGATGGTAATGGATAGGTGGCCCTCTGTTTTCCAGACTAAAATACATGTCATTGAAACTTGTGCTAGGCTCAACCGTAAGAAACCACTCTTACCGTGGAAGTTCTCCTCCAAAATCGTTGCAGGGTGCTTTGACGGACTGCAGAGCCTGGCCAACAAAAACACGGTCTCGCTCTAATGGGTCCCTGGTACTAGTGTATCGAAAGCAATGAGGCTGCAGACAAGCTTGCGAGCGAGGAGTATGAGACTCTAGTCCAAGGGCCCAGAAACCTTCTGTGTCCATCTCACTGGCTGAAGGGACTGAACCTAGCCTATTAGGAATCTTTCCCAGGTCTTAACCACGGATCTGCGATAGAATGACCACATATTCCTAATGGCCAAAAACATATCAGTTACTAACAACCGCAACACCAGATTAGCCCGCTCGTTTCATTTCCTCTGTGTACAGATCCTCTTCTCGATTACGGTAAAACAACTCCACTGTGGAACAATCTTTCGCAGTGAATATTGCCAAAAACCTGTAACACCCAGGAGATCAGACGCTGGGTTCATCGTCATTTCCTTCACGATCCTCTCAACTACTCATAACCTCAAATCGGTTCTATCCCTTGAACTAAGGTTAGACATTACTAGACATTGCACCTTCCCGTGACCAACGACATGACAGACTAGTAGTACAAAGGGTGATTCCTGAGTGATATGTGTTATATTATTGCAATGGTAGACCATCAGGGATGCGAAGCGGGGGAAGAACAAGGAGTACGTGGATAGATGACGTGGTAGAAGATATACAAAACTACGTGGAGACTACTGGAAGAAGAGACTTCAATAGGCCTGAGTCAGTCCTACAAGAACTGTAGCGCCATTTAAGAAGAAAAAGAAGAAGTGTTATGTTATATGTTTAACCTGTTGTTGTGATTATGTCTGGTAGTTCCAAGAATACCTCTCGATGATTTTTTGGATGCAGTCATCAATAAATTAAAATCCCCACTAGTAAGTGGCAATGAACTCTGCAAAGTGCTCGTAAATCATTCATAAGACTGCAATTCGAACTACTTAGCCAGCCATGTGTGTCCTAATAATCTATATGGCTGATCTCATTACCAGAATTGGAATACTAAAAACACCAATTACAAAACTGACTTTCATCCTCATTATACAGCATCAGTTTCAAGAATGATTATCCCCAACAAGACCCTCCAGCAAGAAAAACAAAAGCGGCACCGAGAGAGAAGAGATTTACTATTTCCAGTCGAGCGGGAGGTAATGGATTCCGCTATCGCGTTTCAACCCCTTTAATGTTGCCACGGTATAACGGAATAACTCTAACGAGACCAGAAAAGATTCTCCAAGAATAAATTCATTGTTTAACTTTAGAGCTTTCCGGAAAATGGAAAGTAAATTTCATGTGGCGGCTGAGAAGTGGGGGCTGATGGCGAAACAGCAATTCATACAGCAGCAAAGGCTACGGGGGACGATGGGGATGGGTTGGCTGAAGGGATGCTGGAAAATACCACTGAATCCCAGGACCATTTGACCCCTTCCACTGGGTATTTATGTTTTAATGGCGAGCGCGCACAATAGAGAACTGCAAATCACGTACGAGTACCGCGATAACAGCACAAGCGAAAAGATTTTATTGGACAATAAATTTCTAATGCTAACTTCAAGTTGTGGCTGGGGAAATGGGGACTACGGCTCTGCGAGATTAGCACCAAAAATAGGGATCGAATCGTATCGAATCGAAACTTGTTTGCTTCGGTGTTTTTATCTCTTCGATAAATTTTATTTATATGTATGTATGGGTATGTCCTTCCTTAGACTTCCTTATAGAATCCGATATAGGCTCCTGCAATTTGCATATTTTTCCTTTGTTGGGATATTTATTATCCCTCCTACAAGCTGTCACGTGAATTAAAGAGTCTATTCCGAACGGTCTCCATAATTTTAGATTATATCTTTTTTTAGGGATTTAGTGTGGTTGGTTCCCTTTTTTCATATAAAGAAATATTGATTATCTTAAATAGGTTTTATGTCCCTACTAAATGTCAATATATCAGCAAATTTGCTTCTGGTAGTAGCAAAAAAGATATGTGATATTGTTTTTGTTTGAAGATAAAACACCCGACCCACGGACATTTTTTAACGTTATTGTATTTTAAAGCAAGCTGAAAATTACCATATTCCTTTTTAAAACCCACTAAAAAAAGTTCTACTTTGTTTTTGAAGACGAGAACGTATAATGACCCGAGGAGAGTGGTTATTCTCGTTGGCGAGTGATGTGACTACGAGGCATGCGGTAGAATGAAACTGTCGATACCTACAAACGTATCGAGGGAAATATCACTTCACACAGCACCTTGCGACAATTAGAATACGACGTTTGTAGATCTAGTCGCCAGGAGCTTCCTAGATTGAGAATGAGAATACCAATTTAAGGTCGATTCACACCGGCGCGTTTGCGTATGCGATTGCGATGTCTATTACGATGGCGATTGCGATCAAGGACTTTTACACTGACGCGATGCAATCACGATTCCCAAATTAATGAATCAGTTCGCTACAATTCCCTGCACCGCCCCAACCCACCCCTATCTGAAGTTGCCATTTCACCACTCCCCCCCCCCAAATGGTCAAAAATTTCTGCCACTAGTATTTAGCGGTTATTTAGCCCTAACAGAACCTACATACGCAGCGGCAGAATTTTATTTAATTTTAACCCGTTTCTTACCCCTCCAACCCTCTATTACGAGATGGGTCCATTTCCCGAAAAAAAAGTCATATTATAAAAAAATCTCGAAATTTCTTGTAATTTTTTTGAAAATCTAACCCTTTCGAAGCTTTTCAAGGTCAAAGTTTCCAAAAATCACTTTTCGGCCAAAAAATACCTTGAATTATTCTGAAAGCTCAAGGTTTCCGAAAAAAATTACAATAAGCCTTTTTTGTAGGCAATCACGGTTCGCATTGACTATAGTACAGGTAAATTAAGCCGAAAAAAGTGAAATAGCGGAAATGATTGGGTACAGGCTGAAATTTGGCAGAGAGCTTCCTTTTAGGATTCTTAATAAGGGTTTATAAAGTCTACCGATTTTCTACCCCGGGAACCTGTCTTTTTAGGGAGTTTTAGGGTCAAAATATCAGTTTTTTGCAAATATATCTTAAACGGTAGGTTTTTCATAAAATAGTGTTTACAAAGTTTGTAGATTGGGCGATTATCTACAAAAAAAGATATTACACATTTTACCATACGAATTACCATTAATGAGATATCGCCGTTTTAAAGATTTAAAATACCCATTTTAGTACAGGTACAATAGTTAATATAGCGCAAATGATTGGGTACAGGCTGAAATTTGGCAGAGAGCTTCCTTTTAGAGTTCTTAATAAGGCGTTAAAAAGTCTACCGATTTTCTACCCCGGGAACCCGTCTTTTTAGGGAGTTTTAGTGTCAAAAAATCAGTTTTTTGCAAATACATCTTAAACGGTAGGTCTTTTCATAAAGTAGTGTTTACAAAGTTTGTGGATTGTACGATTAGCTACAAAAAAAGATATTACATATTTTACCGTACGAATTGCCATTCATGAAATATCGCCGTTTTAAAGATTAAAATTCTCATATTAGTACAGATACAATAGTTAATATAGCGGAAATGATTGGGTACAGGCTGAAATTTGCCAGAGAGCTTCATTCCAGGGTTCTTAATAAGGCGTTAAAAAGTCTACTGATTTTCCACCCCGGGAACCCGTCTTTTTTGGGGGTTTTAGCCCTCAAAATGGGTATTTTTCGATTTTTCTCCAATTTTTTTTGCAATATTTCCTAATATCTTTATGTTTTCTTCAATTTTAAGTACAATCGACCATAAATCGCAGTAAACGTGTTTGAATTTGAGGAGGTTTATTATAGTCAATCTTTAATTTTCACATTAGAGCAGAGATTTGCATACGCACTTGTACGTCTATTATAGTTATGGCTTAAGAGAAAATTTAATAAGACAAAGAGTTTTAATAACAGAAGTGTATTTTCAATAAAATTTCAAGCTCTGTGAAGTTGTGTTGATTGGCAAGATATTAATTTGGAATTGTCCATTAATTTTTAACTTTGAAAGAAGAAATAAAAGTAATATTTTTTAACAATATATGTATTATATAACTCAAGTAAGTACATTTTTTCTAACAAAAGGCATCATTTTGACGTAATTTTGTATTTTTGCTCCAATTTGGCCAAAAAAAAAAGAAAATCTTCGTTTTATTATTTCACCTGTACTATAGACTAACTATCGTAAAGCAACATACTTAGGCTCATCTTTCAGGTAGATGTGTATTCTTTTATTTAGTTAAAGAGCAAAAACTTGAGTGACCCCATTTAGAAGAAATGTAGGTTCGAAGTGTGAGCAAAATCCCAATATTCTTCGTTTTTTAGCATTTTGCTCATGCTTTGGAACTATATTTCTTTTAAATGGGGCCACTCAAGTTTTTGCTTTTTTACTAAATAAAAGAATACACATCTACCTGAAAGATGAGCCGAAGTACGTTGCTTTACGATAATTAGTCTGGGGGGAATTCAACTTGAAGTAAATTAAGAAAAAAAACATTTTCTTTTTTTGAAACACCCTGTATCTTTGTGGATAGTGGGGATAGCCCCCCTCTCCAGAACAATTTTTTTCTCCAAATATTTCCCGGAATGACCCCTGAAAATATTAGCTAAGTATTCCAACAAAGGACTTATTTAACGTGTGATAACGTATTCAAGTCGAAAATAAGTGAATATGAGAATTTTAAATCATGAATGGCAATTCGTACGGGAAAATGTATAAGATATCTTTTTGTAGATAATCGCATAATCTACAAACTTTGTAAACATTATTTTATGATAAGACTTACCGTTTAAGATATATTTGCAAAAAACTGATATTTTGACCCTAAAACCCCCTAAAAAGACAGGTTCTCGGGGTAGAAAATCGGTAGACTTTATAACCCCTTATTAAGAACCTTAAAAGGAAGCTTTCTGCGAAATTTCAGCCTGTACCCAATCATTTCCGCTATTTTTACTATTTTACCTGTACTAAAAATTTTTTTTGAAAAAAATCAGTTTTTGAGTTATTTTTTTTAATTTTTAATTTTTCAAAAAAATCAGTTTTTGAGTGATTTCCAAAAAGTGATATTTCCGGCGGCCATGTTTTTTTGTGATTCCGAAATTGTTTTCTTAAAAAGTCCCAAGGAAGCTGTGGACCAATTTTCAGCCATTTTGGAATTTTGTCTCCTTTCGTGCGTTTTTTTTTTGCTAATTTCCCCGGACTAAGCACTCACTTGGACACTGGCAAATTGCTACACTTGCTACCAGATTAAACACTCCATCCAACACCAACCGCTGAAGCTCTGGCGAAAAGCAAGCCAGAGACACAGCCGAGCATTTTCTTTTACACAAGCTAAGCATAGTTTTATTTGTAGAAACCTGTCCTTTCTATAACCCACGCTCTCACACACAACTTATCTTTTACCAAAAGTGGCTCAAGCACCAAATGCATCTTTGGGAGTTTCATTGTAACAGTTTCATTGTAGTTTGACCCTTTCGGTCCACACGATTAACTTGAGAGTATGATGAATGCTGAATAAAGGGCTCGACCGAATATTATGAAATTTTTTTCAGAGCATGTTTTCGTTAATATGCTTCGATCGGCACCTCAAAGAAGGCGATATATTTTTTGGTTTGCGCGATATCGTTCAGGTACAAAGACCACGTACGTCGTTTAAACAAAAAAAACCGCTCGGCCGAATTTTATGAAAATCTTTTCAGATTATATATTCGTTAATACGTGTCGATCGGCACGTCAACGAAGTCGGTATCTTATTCGCGCGATATCGTGCAGGAAAAATGACCACATACGTACCCACACACCCATCCTTCTTCTCAAATTTATTGGGACCTTGAAAAATGAAAATGCATTGAAAATTATGCTCGATTACAATAACTTCGCTATAAACTGGGAAGTTCAAAATTCCATTGAAAAAGTAGTTGAAACTAAGTAGTCGAAATTGACTCTACCCCCTTTTCTTACCTGTTTGATATTGCTCTTAACCACCATTGCATATACCCGCCCCCGGAAATCAAAAATCTCATAACCATCGAAATATTTAAACCCATTTCATACTCCTCGGCACACATCCCAACGTAACCCCATTACATACCTCCAGACACCATAAGCTCTCCACACCACGGATATAAAGTCCTTTGCATACTTCCAGTCACCAAAAGCTCACAACGTATATAAACCACCATTGCATACCTCCCGGCACCAAAAGCTCGTCACACCAGGGGCATAAACCCTATTGCATGCCTGCAGGCCGCACCACAGACATAAACCCCCAGCTTTTAGGAAGGCGAGGCGATGCGATGCAGGAACCTCATAGCTCTAATACTATCTTAGGTATAAGGAATTGGAAACACTAAGCCAAAAACGGGTAATTCTGAAGAAGGTAGTTGCATAATGCCAAGGCCAGTTACAGGTTGGAATGTTGATTATACTTGGGTTAATACTAATTAGTGTAAGGAAAAGGTGCTGTAAAAGAAAAAAATAATAAAAATTCGTTTAAATATCTCCAAGATAAATTACAAAATACTAAAAAACCATTAAATTCAATCTCGAAAAACCATCCGGAAACGCAAACCTCCCACCAGGGTATTCTCCGTTTTTTTGTGGAAAAATTATATAAAGGACAACACTGGCGGATTCAAGTGAAATCCCAGAAATGCAATAAAAATGCATGTATATATTTGTCCGGAACTTATCTGACTGCAATTCTAAAAGGGCAAAAGGGACATGTTTGGGCTCAGAGAGAAAAGGAGAAAGCTTGTTTTTTTTTGTTGCATTGTACGCGAGTCGCCTCTCTCTCTGGAGGCAGTCAAAGTCATTTATTTTTATTTTCTGGACAGAATTGATATTGAGGATGTAAATCCGCAATAAAAATGTAATATCGCCAGGTTCTGTGTCGTTGTCGGCGTTCCAGCCTTTCAAGTTGTCCTTTCATATAACATACATATATAGTATATGGGATATTTGCCAGAGGAATTTACAATTTTAACACCCATGCGATTCGGGTAAGTTTAACACTTCTCTATAGTAAAAAACCTTTTTGGCAGCGAGTGTTTTTCACTTTGAAATTTCTACTATATATTGACGTAGAAGTTTTAATCAGTCAAAGGATTAAAATTGTGATTTCGGAAATTATTAACAGATCAAATGTGCCTACAAAAATTTCCAATTTTTTTTTTCATACGCTGATGTGAATGCGATATTATTTGTTATTGTTCCGAATGTGTTTAAACTTGAATTTAATTGAGGTTAATTTAAATATTTGGCATTCATATGTGAATTTGATCTCCGACCTTCTGTCTTTTTTCATGTTTTAATAACTTTTGCTTTATTTAAATTTCCCACGGAAATATCGAAACTAAAAACATTTTTTTAGGTGCTAAATGAACCATTATGGAACTTTTAATCGATAAACAAATGACGAAAATAATTATTTTTTGTTTGCAAATTTTTTGTTTGTAATTATTATATAATTTTTTATAGTTTAAAAAGGCATCAATTAACCCTTTCATTTCGACAGATTGACTATTATCCATAAATTATATGTTTTCTGCGCTTTAATCGAACTGAATTGGTGTACTCTACTCGTATGTTTTCTGACAGTAGATTGAATGCACTGTGGTGCATGCTCATGTAAAATACCGACCGACAATTGCGTGTTTTTATTAAGAAAAATGGCCTGAAATTTTGCGAGTAATTGGAGCAAGTGTCACTAGGTTGCATTTTACTATTGTTTTGCACTTTATTTAATCGATATAAGTGGAAATTGATTTTGAACCCACTGGGGACAGCACATTCTATAGTTTATTTGATTATTTCAGTAATAGATGTATTGGGAATTACGTGGATTTTCAGATGGTGTACAATAGGTCATCTTTGGATTTTAATCATCTTTGGGATTAAATTATTTCTTCGTAGCCACATCGTATTATTCTGTCTTCTTTACAGAACTACTAATATTAGAATTAAACTTTCACTTCAACATTCAATGCTATTTCCGAACGAATCTCCGGATTCTTATCTTCCTACCCGGAGTTTAATTGTT
Organism: Thereva nobilitata; assembly: GCA_963855945.1. Lineage (NCBI taxonomy): Eukaryota > Metazoa > Arthropoda > Insecta > Diptera > Therevidae > Thereva > Thereva nobilitata. The sequence continues at coordinate 179,284,669 of OY979695.1, forward strand.
GCGGCTGATTTCAACGTTCACAATGTAAATTGGCTAAATTACACAAATGGCACCAGTATTTCTGGCAAAAAAGTCGAGCTCTTTGCAGACATCAATAATTTACATCAAATTGTAAATTATGTTACCAAAGACCCTAAGGTTGCAGGCTAAAGAACGCATATTCGACCAAACAGCAATCTTTTTCCAGCTTGTAACGGTCGGTTATTTATTGCAAAATTCTTATTATTAATTATTCCCCCCATCTATCGGAAATTTCAGAAATTAATAGTCCAATCACTTCAGAAGCTTTTTGATGCGAAACTTTTTTGAATCACGTAGGCAAAGAAAAAACAAAATTTTTCTGGGAAGAAAAAAAATTGAAAATTTTAGACAGTTCTAAGTTTCTGCTTTAGAAAGGCGTTATGAGAAATTTCTAATGCAATAATTTCTTGATTTTACCACGGTTTAAAGGTCTTTTTCTAGTCAAATTACTATTAAATGTTCCGGTGGCAAGTGTTGATAACAGGGAAATAAAGTTTTGCAATTCGTGAAATTGCCTTAAATCCCATTTAATAACAATGTTAATTGCAAGTTTTTCGACTTGGGATACTTAAAAAAAATATTATCCAGCTGATGGAGATTGGCTCTGTTTTCGTGTCGAATTTTTGAAGAATTCTAAAAGGAGAACACAACAACCCCCTTTATTGTTAATTAGGTACGCAATTATTGTCTACAGTTGGGACACACAATTATCGAACATCTGGCAAAACATAAATGATATTGAATCCTTCTGATTTTGATTATCTTCTAACGAAGGGCAGTAACAGTCCACAAATTGATGATCGCAGCTCGCTCCTTCTACGCTTTGATCCACTGTTGGGATACGCAATACCAGTAAATAATTTAGAAAATAACTTGGACCCAAATCCTTCAAACAAAAGACTACCGATCAATCGCGGAAAGGTTAAGTCCAGCTATCGAGGAAGAGGAGGGCGATAAATTGCTTAGTAGTACTCCAACAAGGTCTGCATGGAATATAACAGCTCTCGTTGAAGAGCTACAAGCAATGCAAGAAGCTCCATCGCCAGTTCCTCAGCCGATTGCAGAACATAATTTATTGCCGTGTATTAACAAGGATGATAAAATGAGCGTCGATGTGATTCAAGATATTCAAATTGAAAATGATGTCCAAGCAGCAGCTAATGTAAACTCACAAACAGATGAAAAACAGGACTACAAAAGGGATGATTTGGTAAAGTAAATTAAAAATGAAGTACTTTCTGTCTATTCCCCCCCAATAATATATCAAGAAAAGTAAAGTTAAAGCAAGAAGAAGTCAGTATTTGTGATACAATTTATGTTAGAAGAAGCGGTCGTGCAGTTTACCCCCATTAGCTCCTAGTAAGGCACTTTTCGAAGAGTCCGCATTTTTTAGTGACCATAGTTCAGACTGTCGCGAAGAGTCCAACACCTTTTCATCCGAGGGACAACCACCTAACAAGACGCGGAAGGACGTTCAACGGGCGTTCCCTTCTTGACGTACCACGGAAATTTTGTAAGCTTGACGTATTTATATCAGTTGGGGAAAAGTCGAGTAAGTTCGTTTTTTTTTTGTTTTGATATTGTATCTTAGTTTTTGGTAGTTAAGTAATTTATATTCAAACATATATATTCAAACTTTCAACTATATGTATATTCTCCCAAATAATTACTCATATAAACTAATTAAATAACACAAAAGAAAATATAGTATCCACTTATAATTGTACTCATTACATTTTGGTCGTATATTACACACCTTTAATAATAATAATACTGTCTTAAATTACTTTGGTATCTATTAAATATTATCGGGTAATTTTGTATGTTGTACGAAACCAAGAAATCATCGACTGGTACCAGAGCGACGATTTGTTTTTTTCCTTTCCGTTATTGTATGGAAGTTATTATTTTGTGGTAATAGTTGGTTGCATCCACATTGCCGATATTGTAAGGCTATTTTTTTTTTGATTTACACTTATCTAATAATTAATTCTACTTACCTTCATTTTGTTGTTAATTAATTCTATTGTCTTGTGCTGTAAGTATTATATAATATATTTGTTACCCAGTTCTTTAACTCAACGAGTATTAATAATTATGACAGCTTAAAGGGGTAATTTATCCAGGATGGTTGGGTGTTGCTTTCTCTCCAGGTTTCTTTCATCGTCGCGTTGAACAATTACAGGTCCACCAGGTCGTTGGTAACGTCCAGCGATGAATACCTTTGGCTAACCTAGGACAAGAACGATATGAAGAAAGCTCCTCTTTGAATAATAGGTAAGTGGTGAATCATATGTGTACATTTCCGGTCACACACCCCCACGACCCCTTCCGGCGAGCTAGCGTAAACCGTGTGGCCGGTTTAGCATCCCCTATAAATATTTAGGAAACTAGGGAGGATGTTGTCTTTAAAAAATTTTTTATGGTTACCCAAGCATGATGGCAGTAGCCTTGCTGTCACCAGCAAGGAGCTCCATTGTGCCGGTACAAGCTTAACGCAGAGAGTTTCTAAATTCCACAATTTGATATTCTAATTTTGCCACAATTTTTACGTATTTAGGCTACGTTGTCGCCCAAAACTCATAACACGAATACAAATTCACCATGTGGGGTGATTTTTTGTGATTTTTTTGAGATCATTTATGAATACCAAAACAACACAAGGGTAATGACAAGCAATTGCAATGACAAGCAAGAGTCACAAAAGTTTGTGACTTATGTCTGGTCACAATTTAGAATAGGGAGGTAAGTCTCAACAAGCAAATATTATTTTACCTTAGGCTTCAATTGTTTCGTGAACACACCAACCTTGTTAATGTATAGTCTTTGGCCGCTCGCTAGCCTAGAGATCTTTTCTAGAATCCAAACAGTAGCATTGTCGTTCACCTTTCCACTCCTGCCACTCAGATGATATTCCTCCTTTCTTTTCTTTCACTACCATTGAATTCGAGCTAGCAAGATCGACCAATTTACTACTCCATTGTCATTGGTAGCGTTATGTAGGCTATGGTTTCCTATGACTCCTAGGAACTCTCCTTCTTTTCCTACTTTCGCGTTCATGTCTCCAAGCAACATTTTAATATCGTTTGCCGGTATTAATCTGATGGCTTTTTTTAGCTCTTAGTGCTGCAAACGAGTCGAGACTTGTCTCGAAATCGTCTCGTCTCGTCTCGATTTTCGAGCACCAACACATGACTTGAGCAGGCTGCGGAGACAAGGCGAAGAGTACGCATTCCGTAAGCATTTAAATGCAGAGTCCATTCCAAAACAGAAGAGGTATTTTAATGTCATTTCATTTCATTTCAACGCATTAAAAAAAGAAATGCGTTGAAATGAAATGAAATGACTGTAAAATATCTCTTCTCTTTTTGAACGGACTCGACGTAAATGTAACTCTACACAAATTAGAAATAAAATTTCGATTCATTGTTCCCCTCTACCCCGCCCTGGTGCCACTGCAAAAGGCAGATTTATGTGTCTACGTCTGGGAAGTGACTAGCATGGAAATATAAGGAATATTTGTATACAATTTCATTAATATGGTACATATTGATATTTCTCGAAATACAGAAGACTGAGCAATTTGTATTATTGACAGTGAAATTCGAGACTTTTCGAGACGAGATGAGACTTTTCGAGACGAGACGAGACTTTTCGAGACGAGACGAGACTTTTCGAGACGAGACGAGACTTTTCGAGACGAGATCGAGACGAGACCTGTAAATACCCATTTTTTCGAGACCGAGACGAGACTGAGCCAAATCTCGTCTCGTCTCGTGTTCAGCACTACTCCTGGTAGAATTCCTCTTTTTCTTCATCCGCCTTGTCTTCTGTGCGCACATGGATGTCTATGAGACTAATGTTATGTAGCCTTGTTTTGACGCGAACCGTACATATTCTATTACTTACTGGCTTGAAGTCCAAAATCGGTGATTTCATTTTCTTTTCCACGATGAAGGCAACTCCGCTCCGAACTCTCTTCTTCCATGAACCACTGGAGAGTATCGTGTGGGTTCTGAGATCCATTATGCCACTGTGATTCCAATTAGTTTCCTGTAGAGCGATGATCGCTATGTCGTATTTTTCCAGCAAGGATTCGGCTGCGGGATAGATTAAAACTGCGCTGACAGATTAATGTAGATCATGTCGCTCAGAGCTTTGAGATGCTAAACTGGATGACTATTATGGAAGTTACATGACAAACCGAAAGTAAACCGAACTCAACTCGATCTGAGCTTGCAGTTTCGGTCGAGTGTTATATGACATACCGAACTTGAGTTTTTAGTTGTAATTTTGGTCTTATTATTGTCAGTTCTTCAGTGAAATTATTCGTGAAAATGGAAATTTTTTTTATGTGTTCAATGAAATTATAATACTCCAACAAAAAAAGTTGTTCACCTTGTTAAAGCAATCTCGGTTTTTCAATCGCTAGTTACATGACATTCCGACCGAAAAGTGTACTCAACCAAGCAAAAACTTGTGAACCCACTCAGAACACGTTCGGCACAATTTTTGCGGTCGGTTGCTAGTTACATGACTCAAACTGAACCGAAAATTGTACTCAGTTCGTGTTGAGTATGTCATGTAACTTCCATATCAGAATCAGGACCGATAGAGAGAGTAGTTGCGACATTCCAACACTAGATCTACTAAGCGACTTTAAGGCACTGAATTTTCTAAACTGTTATTTAATTTACTGATCTACCACAGATTTTTGTGCATTCTTAGCATTTCTACTGTCCGAATCTCCTCATTATTACGAGCGATTTAATTTTGATAACTGAGTGTTTTGATGTCTTAGTGTGCATTGCCTAGGGGATTTAAGCACGAACATTTGCCCTTAGTAACTTTAAATTTCAAAATCCACCTGTAAGAAAGCCTAATCTGATTAAAATCTGATATATTAAATATTTATTTTTTAGCAGTAAAAACATAATCAACAAAACAAAAAGAACGCTGCCGACTTTGTTGTTTTCTTCCCGAACTTTATGCATATTAATGATGAGCATAGAAAAGATAAAAAACAATTCGTAATTATGTTAAAAAGTTGTTTACAATCTCATAAAACTTTTTCAATTTCATGCTTACAAAAAAAAACAGCAGAGAAAAGAGCACACAAAATCCAGATGTGAAATTAATTTACTTTCTAATTTCAGGTAAAATTATGCCAGAGAAAACATACAACAGAGATAATTGGGTGAACAAGAAATGTCAAGGTGAGTACCAAAACAATCTGCAAACATTGAATGAAAAACAGAATATTTTTTATGTTAATAATGTACACCTTGATTTAATAAATTTTGTTTCAATTTATTAGTGGTGTAAATGCAAATTGTTTTCTTTTATTTAATTAATTATTTTACATTGAATTTGGCATCAATCGAATGTTCGTATCCTTTTTTCAATTACATACTTGCGATAATTATGAATGGATCTCTGAAATTTTAATAATTAATAATTTCATATTTATATTTTCAATAAAAGTAAAAATTTAATTAATAAAATTCACGCGAATTTTTTATCGAACAATAAAATTATTTTATTATTATCAAAAAATAAATTTATATTAATCAAACAAGAAAAGTGGGAATTTTACAAGAGTATTTGTTGTATTCGAACAGGAGCCGGAGGATACTTGATATTCAAGGAGCACAAACCATTAAATCAAAATTGAGTAATTAGCTGAAGTTTAATTACAAAATACAGAAAAGGGTAAACGGGTGCCACAGTAGATATACAGGGGTACAGTTTACAGTATCCTTTAGACTGACGAATATCCATGGACTTAAGGAAGCGTTTAACATTACTGTTTGTTAGGTAATCATTGGGTACCGGTACCTAGTTAAGAAGGCTCGTCCAATATAAGATGGTAATTTTGATTTAATTAAGCTAATGGTCATGTAATTAAAGAGCGCTTAATTAACCTTCATGGAGTGAGCCAGACGCAATTTCCACCAAATTTATACAATTGTAAAATTTTCCCAGACCCCTGTGGAACTGGTTAATTTCGTTGTTAGAAAATTCTTAACTGATAGCAATTAATGCAAAATTTTGTAATAATTTTTGTTAAAACCATTTTTTTTTATTTAATTAACTCTAAAATGTTCTCTGGAAATGTTTTATTAATAATAATGGTATTTCTATACAAAAAGTGGCCGGGTGTGTTCATAAGCAAGTGTGAAAGTCTCAATTTCAGAATGTGGCTAATTATGATTTCCTTCTGATTTTTTAAAAGATATTCTTCCCATGTAAAAGCGGCTGAAAATAACCGATGGATTCAAGAAACATTTGGAAAGGAGGTAGCCAGCTATGATTTAGAAGAGAATCTTACAATTACCAAGGTCCACGTGCTCTGAAAGAAATAGTGATCCGAGTAGAAATTGACACCACAGTATGACACAAATTTTATTTTACAGTATCCCACCGCTGCCACCACGACTTTTGTTCACGCAGCAGAGTGCAATAATCCGGTCGTTCAAGTCAACTCCAGCAGTTTTTATGTGAACAACTTTGTCAAGTAACGAGTCCAGTTTCACTTTAAAGGCGGTCCACTGCTTTTGTACCAATCGCCCCTGCATATGCAAATGTCGACCATATTTTTGTGGAAGTTTACTTCCAGCTAAGTTTGCATAAGTACTCCTGGCCCCAGCTGGAGTCGCTCGGACGACGGCTGCCGCGTTTGGAACAACCACATTCAGCTTCATGGCCTTGCTCTTGGACTGGTTTCGCTTGCGCTTTGAATACGCTGAACTCACCTCCTTGGAAGGATCAAATTTTTAGGGCAAATAAGTGTTAAATTCTTAATTTTCAGATTATCCACTCTTACCGCTGCCGATCCCTTCCTCTGTATTGTCGTTATTTCATACTATACTTTGCTACTGGTACTAAAGGAAAAACGCTTTCACATCGAAACCGATCATCGACATTTTGGTACATTTCTGTGTTATATAATACAAAAAGGTTGATGTGCTCCTAAAGAAATTGTGATCCGAGTAGAAATTCGCATGTATGTATGTTCATACAATCATCAGAACCGAGAGGTTCCGGCAGTATACAGCAACTCATGGTCTGCATTTGGTTACGAGAGGCTCTCAAGTTGCATTATCTTCTCCGAGGTTCAGGATAGTGATGATCTTCGTTCTTAACCATATGTCAACCTGCTAGTGCTGACTCCAATGCTGCACCGAAGAGAGAGCTTATCTCTTTCAGAATTTTGCTACTTTCTTTTAGCAATCTAAAAATAGTTGCTTCTCTTAGCCTCCTCTCATACATTACTACTGTGCACAATGGAGCTCCTTGCTTGTAACAGCAAGGTTGGCTGCCATCTTACTTGGTCATGCTCCATCATCAGCAGCCCTGAAGAACTGATCATGGTAGCAATCGCAGACATAAATTTTTTTTGGAAAAACTCAACCTCCCTAATCCTCCGAAATAACCGTTAGGGGTGTTATGCCGGTCACACAGTAAACGCTAGCTCGACGGAAGGGGTCGTGGGGGGTGTGACCGGACCTATACCTACATGGTTCACCACTTACCTACATGTCTATGTGAGAACTCTTCATGTCATTCCCGGTCTTCTGTCACTCCTCACAGAGTGCTATGTTCAACACCTAAAGAATTGGGGGACCTGTAACGAAGTCGAAACAACGATGTGAGAACCCCAGAGACCAACCATCCTGGAAACACAAAAAAACTTAGCACTGCATGCTTAGTAATAAGGTAGACAGTGACAGTACAACTTCAAAATACATATATTAAGTTAAATTAATATTTTTAAAGATTTAACAACAAACAGTTGACAAAAAGAATGTGAAGAAGTATGAAGTGGGTACGAAAAGGACTCGCAACAGTATTGCACTTGAAAACAAAAAAGAAAGGACAACGTCGCTTTGGCCAAATCAATGCTATCAGACAACGAAAGTCACAATACGAACCCAACCACTTCAGGCAATCGCCGTTCAAACGAAATTTTACCGGGAAAGAAGAAAAGTCAAGTACATGTTCACACCAAAAAAATGAACCGTGTAAAATAGTTTACCTTTAAAATTGTTTATATAATTGTTGTTTTAATTAAGTTAGGTGATAAAGTGTAATTATATTTAGTTTTAGCAATATAGTTAAAAAAAAATTGGATATATATTCAATTTAGTTAGTATGTAACTCTGTTAAAAGTACTTAAGGTAATAATAATGTAAATATAGTTAAGGAAAAAACTACGAAAAATATGAATTAATAGGATATAAGAACGATCTTACATTAACCCTCTTCTTAGATGATGGTTCCTCAATAGGTTTTTACATACATATATATCGGTGCTTAAAAGATTTAAATCGTACCCATGCTTTGCACTTTCTACGGTTGCTGGGTCCAATTAGCAATAATTTTCCTTTACTATTTATTCACAATCTTCAAAATTATATAAAATGGCTTCCATTAAGGTTCGTTTCTTTGCAAATTTTATGCGATGTTATTTGAACTGCAGTAACACCCTCAATTTGGGTATTAATATTTTCCAGATAGCACAAACTCCGTCACCGCAATTACATGTCCGACCTCTACTACAAAACCCCTTACTCAACTAGATAATAAATATTGCACCGGTATTAGTAATGCACATCCTTTGGGTAATGGTAATAAGTTATCGGATAGAAATTCAGAACGTTATGGTAAAATTGAAATAGATTCTGATAGTATAGAAGCACCACCAGTCTCTAGACCAGGGGTGGCCAACCCAAATGGTATCGCGGGCCACTTTGAAAATGCCTTATGATCCCGCGGGCCGGGGTCATATATTGGGTGATTCAAATTTAATTTAATATAATTTAGGGAGAGAGTTCCAAAGCTGTTCTGCGAAGACAAAGAATGAATGCTGACCAATCAACGTGAGGAAACGCGGAATTATAAATTATCCGCGAGGGATTGCAAAAGCTGCACAAACTGTTGAGGTATGCAGGTAAATACACAATCATTAAACGCTACTTCAAGTTTATGGGGGCAAAAAGAATCAAGAGAGGACAGATGGACAGCCCTTTTCAGCAAGCCACAATGGTAACGAAGTTTAGACAGGAGTCCGTAGGTTTTACTTACAATGAAACTAATGTGATCTCAGCGGGTCATGCTGCTATTCAGTACTAGCCCAAGATATCTTGCTTTATTAACGCAAAAAAGAAGAACCGAGTTTAACGCGATAGCAGAAAAGTCAGGACGAACAGTATCAGAGTGAAAGAGATAGAAATGAAATGGGATTTCGAAGGAGCTGCAGTAAGTTTAATGTCGACTATAAGTATACATGACGCAAGTCAACAGCAATCTTCTCCACACACATAATGTATTTGATCTCTTGGCGCAGGGAAATAAAGCTGCACATCGTCTGCATACATATGAATCTTAAAATATCGTTAATAAAAATACTGAATAAAAGTAGCTCAAGAATGGAGCCTTGAGGAACGCCAGCGTGGAGTAGGGCACTTGAGGTACTTTAGCCACCTGGTTTAAACTTTTGAGAGCGGATAGATACGGAACTTTTCAAAAATTTAAGAGCATAAAGAGAATAATACTGATAGGACGGAGAAGGACACTTGGGAATAGGTATGATTGAAGCATGCTTCCAAGTCGAGGGAAAGTTGAATACCGTGAGGCAGGAGTTAAGAATGTGAGAATGTGAGTTAAAATAGGCAATAGACGAGGTATGAGCATTTTTAAGAAACTAGGTGAAATGTAATGTAATTGGTGGTGCAGGTTTTCGTCAGACAAGGTGGCGCGGTATTCATTTTACGTAAATTCCATTTTCGAAAAGAAACGATTCGCAATCACAACGTTTTGTCCCAGACATCTAAATTTACAAAACTTTTCATTTATAACATAAAAATCATGTTTTGAAAGGGTTATTTAGTAGCAGAAAGTAGTTCGACAGGCTTAAGGTTAAATCCGATTAAAACTAAAGAAATGCGGATACAGCGCTGACTAATGGTGACGTGGAATTGGTAGATTAATTCTGTTACCTCATTAGTTACGTCACTACCAGAATATATAAATCATATGGAGATCGACGGAGATCTCAACTAACGCCAAATTAAGGCTGTTCAACTCCAATGTTAAGGCAATTCTGTTGTATGTGCGAAACATTGAAAGTGGCCCTATCTATCACAACGCGCCTTCAAGTTTTCATCCTAAATAAAAATCTGCTGGCAAGATAGAATTACAAATGAAAAGAAACGATAGAAGACCAAATCATACAAGGGAAATGGAATGGAATGGCCACACCCTGCGAGGTTCAAACGTGAATTTAGCCAAAAGGCCCTTGACTGGAATCTGCAAGGAACCCTAGAGTTGGAAAACCTAGAATAAAGTGGAGGAGAACCCTACCAAAAGACGCCACAACAAGGAGGGCGGGAATAAAGGAGCAGAAGAAAAAGAATCCTGCACTCATAACACACTAGCTGGATGTTGACCAAAGAAGTGTACTTCCTTGTAAATATGCTTGTTTTCTCTGCTAGCTCCATGACACTAAATTTTTGTTGCGGATGCGGTATTTATATTGAATTGTTACCGAGAAAAACAATTACTTGGATTTTTATCCATCAACCCGGTCACCCCGAGAGCCAATTCTCTATGGCAGGCTGTGAATTTTAATCATTGCTCATAGCTGACTCTTTTTTTCACATGTTGGAACCTTCTAGCACAAAATATTTTGTTAAATCTTGTTGAATCTCGCGGGCCGCACAATTTCCTGCGAAGGGCCGCATGCGGCCCGCGGGCCGCGGGTTGGCCACCCCTGCTCTAGACGAGCTTCATCTAGTCGTCCTGGAAAGAAATTGCAAATTCCAAAACCTGTGCACTAGATGGTACTGAAGCTTTAGGTCCTTTTGATCGATTTTCTGCTGCCCGACGAACTCGAGGAAATAAAACGTCCTTCTATGTTTCAATCCCACACTTGAGATCAGGAAAACCCAGTCTTCGGTCCCCAAAATGTTCGCCACGCCCTTGGTCTGTCTGACTTCTCGTTGGCTTCACAACAGTATAACGTTTTGGTCACACAAAATTATGTTCACCTATTCTTGGTGTCGATCGCACAACGATATAAGGAAGTATATATTTCCTTTCGGTTTTAATTATTTATTTAACTCCAACTCTGGTAAATATTGACATAAACTATAAAAACCCGTGCACAACCGTTCATTTTCATTCCACAGAACAGACTGTCAAAAATTTTCCATTTTTTTCTCACCAGAATTTTGTTTAATTTCCGTCGCCTACTTTGTTGCAATTTTGAATCCCGGCCGCACAGTGTTGTTGTTTTAATTATGAACTGTTGGAAATTTCCGTAAGAGGCAGGGCCGTCCTAAGATATTCGGCGCCCGTGGGGTACTAAAAATAATGCGCCCCTCTCGTTAAGAAAATTCACGGGATATCTGAGGGGGGCGGGGTGGCCGGCAAAGTTAGACAAAAGCGTCAGAACTAGAAAAAGTCAATTTACACTAAATAAAAACAAAAAATTCATACAAAATTAATAAAATAACATATAATCTAGGGAAACTAGCAAAAAAACTGCACGAAAGGTGACAAAATTCCAAAATAGCTGAAAATTGGTTCACAGCTCCTTTGTAACTTTTTAAGAAAACAATTTCGGAATCACAAAAAAAACATGGCCGCCGGAGATATCGCGTTTTGCTTGTATCTCAGTTTCTATAGGTTGTACAACCTTTTGCGTGGGCCTAAAATGTTGACAATGAAATTGTCTACAACTTTAGTTTTTAGAAAAATGTTGACCCGATTAACCCTTTTAAAGTTATTCAAGGTAAAATTTATCAAAAATCACTTTTTGGCCAAAAAATCGAGCAAAAACTTTTTCGAAATAATTTTTTGATCAGTCAATACGTTATTGCCTACAAAAAAAGCCCTCTTGTCATTTTTTCGAAAACTCAACCCTTTCGAAGTTATTCAATGTCAAAGTTTCCAAAAATTACTATTCGGCCAAAAAATTAAAACAACTTAAAAATACATAAAGCAAAAAAAACACCCAGAAAATAATATCTCACTTGACATGTTAAATGCAAATGAAAGTAAAGTGTAATGTGTCATACCGTCATTTCCTTTACTATCGTAATGAAAGTTACCATCATAATGAAGGTATAGTGTGTCAAAATTATTATATGTATTTATGCGGAATTCGTTATTGGCATCAAATTTAACTTCTTTCGACGTATTTTCGTCCTAATTTTTTTTCCTTTGCGTATTCGTTTGTACTCATCACATCCGGACAATTTTATACCTTCAGATTTGTAAAGGTTAAATTATTTTGTATATCGAATAGATTTTTCTAAAGAAACGGATAATTCAATAATGCTTTCAGTTACAATCGGGCCCGCCACATAGCCTTTTGGGGCCTGGGGCTAAAATACGATTGGGCCCCTTTAAGGAGAATGAAATTTCAAAAAACCTTTTACTAAAAAAACGGTCGCTTCTTGATTTCCGAATAGGTCTTAAGTTACTAAGTGCAGCTAGGTCCACTTTTTGGCTTGCATTCCATTTTTTGGGCCTATGACCTGGGGCCCGGGCAATTCGCCTCATTGTGGCGAGCCTGGTTGTAGTAGCAACTTTTTGAAGTGATATATTAGTTTTATCTATGATTTCTAATATTTCGCTCCAAAATGCTACCATAATAGCAGTTTCCAGTGATTTGAACTCATTTTACAACCACTCAGCTTCAACTTTTGTTACAGGCTTTTGAAAGTTATATTCGTAAATTCTATCCAAAGCATCTTTAAAATTTTCATAACCAATTCCCATAACGAATAACCAATCTTTAGAAAATGTTATTTGATTATTTCTGTAATGAAAAGATTTTAAATAAAAATAACGTAACTAAAAATTACAAAAAAATATAATACCAACAAAAATTGCCGCCCCCAAAAGGCTTGCGCCCCGGGGCTACAGCCCATTTAGCCCTGTGGTTAGGGTGGCCCTGGTAAGAAGGGGGAATAATCAAAGGGGAGAAATAACCGACCGTTAAACTACTAATGACTAGTCAAATCTTATTTTGCTCTACTTCTTATCTTTTAAATTTTTCCATTTTCTCAGCAAAATTCAATCTCCTTATTTATTTCAGAATTCCCAATGCAGTCTACCCTAATTTATTCATACCTATGTTACTTCACAGCTCTTGTTGCACCAAGCTCAAATTTCTGTCAACCCATAAATTAATGCAGAACTCTGTGCTGAATCAACCTGTACTGCTGGCGTCAGTCAATCACCACCTCAAGGTTTTATGTTGGGTAACTATGGTGTTCTATTTAGCGTTAATTTATGTGGTTCTTGTTACACTCTAGACCACATCCACATTCGAGACCCACTGTACAACTACTTCAAAAAATTAACCTTTTTCACCGTTCGAGGATTCTTCTGTATCTGCTTGAGTGTTAATGAGGCTTTCATCAAATTTCTACGAGCGCATGGCCTTTCGTTCATTGGTATAATGTTTATGCCGGGTTCACAGTGTTAAAGTGCTAATTTTGCTATGTGCACAGTGTTAAATTGCAACTTTCGGACAAATTTAAAAAATGTCAATAACAGCTGTTAAATTAAAAATATTCACAAAAGAAACTGCCTACAGAATTCTCGACCTTTACTTAAACTTTTGTTTGATCGGAGTTTATTTAATTTTAAAGTAAAATTTACTTAATTTTTCATTAAAGTCTTTTGAATTTGGAGAGATTTCTGTTAACTGAAATTTAATTCACACTATCTCTTTCGGAAAACAATGTATGGTACTGCCATCTAATGACACGAAACAAAAAAAAACTGAAAATTAGCTTTTTATTAACTTAATTTTCAGAAAATATGCATTCTCAAATGAATTTTGTTGCAATAATTTTTTTATTTTTAATGTTTTTTATGTTTTTAAATATAAAATAATAAACATAAATCACCTACTTTGGTATAACAATTCTGCTTATTCATTAGTCCGACAAACAGATGTCTCTGATTAGTTGCGATTTTCGGAAAAATATTGAATTTGAGTGTGGAAGTTGAGCCAACTTTAACTGATGTTCTTTAATTTTGACATGAGATGCAAATACAGAATTATGCAGTGGAATGAACGAGACGAAACATAAAATTAATTCAATTATAAAGGAAAGTTATAGGCATTATAAAGGAAAGTTTCAACCTCATACTTAGTCCGGGGAAATTAGCAAAAAAACGCACGAAAGGAGACAAAATTCGGAAATGGCTGAAAATTGGTCCACAGCTTCCTTGGGACTTTTTAAGAAAACAATTTCGGAATCACAAAAAAAAAATATGGCCGCCGGAAATACAGCGGTTTTCCAGTGTTTTCCTTGTATCTCGGTTTCTATAGGTCGTACAACCTCGTACAAAGGCCCTAAATGTTGACAATGAAATTCTCTACAACTTTAGTTCTTACAAAGATGTTGACCCGATTAACCCTTTCAAAGTTATTCAAGGTCAAAGTTATCAAAAATCACTTTTTGGCCAAAACATCACTCAAAAACTGGTTTTTTCGAATTTTTTTTTTATCAGTCAATACGAAACGATATTGCCTACAAAAAGCCCTTCTGTCATTTTTTCGAAAACTTAACCCTTTCAAAGTTATTCAAGGTCAAAGTTTCCAAAAATCACTTTTTGGCCAAAACAACACTCAAAAACTGGTTTTTTCGAAGATTTTTTTTGATCAGTCAATACGAAACGTTATTGCCTACAAAAAGCCCTTCCTTAATTTTTTCGAAAACTTCACCCTTTCAAAGTTATTCAAGGCCAAGGTTTCCAAAAATCACTTTTTGGCCAAAACATCACTCTATTGATTTTTGCAAAAAAAATTTTCGTCTACTTATACAAAACATTATTGCCTATTTATTGGCTCATGCCGTCAGTTTCTAACCGTCCTGAAAAGTTGTTGAAGAGTTCCGTTTTGAAGATTTGGGTTAATTTGAAATGTTTTAACATTGGTGGTTTTTTAAGAATACATAGGTAATTTTATCCATACATCATATAAATGTATATTGAATCTAATGTCTCGAACTTTTATAGGAATATTTGGTTTTTCGTTAATGGTTATGAAGAGTTTAATTTTGAAGATCATATAATTATTAAACAGCAAGCACTTATTTTGTGGCAGCATTTTACAGAGTTTAAACTCTGCAAATATATTGAAAACATTAAGAGATAATAAAAGTTGGTTTTTTGGCATTGCTTTTTCCAACTATAAGAAATTTGTTTCATTTTTCAATTTTGTTTAATTGTTCTCGAAAAATTTTGTTATTGATGACTTCTAGATTTAAATTCAAAAAAGGTATAATGGTCCTCGAATTTCGAGTGCTGGGTACTGCTATTTGCATTAATTTTAAATGTTTTGACGCCCACGGTTTTAACAGAATATACAAAAACGCTTCTTCTTCGCCAAACTTGAAAAATTCTCTGAAACGTCCGTTTCCCGGGTAAAACTCATATTTTCTCCACTCCTATCGGAAAGTTCTATAGCACCTAAGTTTTTCCGAACAAAAAAAATTTCGCAACAATTAGTTTCCGAGTTATTTTTTGATCGAAAAATGATTGTTGGAAAATTTGACCTTGAATAATTCGAAAAGGTCAAGGTTTTCGAAAAAATGACAACGAGGGCTATTTTATAGGCAATAAGGTATTTAAGTAGATCAAAAAAAAATCTTCGTAGAAACCAGTTTTTGAGCGATGTTTTGGCCAAAAAATGATTTTTGATAACTTTGACCTTGAATAACTTTGAAAGGGTAATCGGGTCAACATCTTTGTAAGAACTAAAGTTGTAGAGAATTTCATTGTCAACATTTAGGGCCGAGGTTGTACGACCTATAGAAACCGAGATACAAGAAAAACACCGGAAACCCGCTATATTTCCGGCGGCCATGTTTTTTTTTTTGTGATTCCGAAATTGTTTTCTTAAAAAGTCCCAAGGAAGCTGTGGACCAATTTTCAGCCATTTCCGAATTTTGTCTCCTTTAAATGCTAATTTCCCCGGACTAACTTGCATATTTCTATAAACTATATGGTATTCCTTTCCGGTGGCTAATCACTTCCTGGTTATCACTATTTTGTTTTTGCAGTAGCATTCGGCCCTGTATGTTTTTCCATTGTTCTTTAAAATTTTATCCAATTTACATGTTTTCGGTCTAACAATTTAATTTAATAAACCACACAACAGCAATAACTTTAACATCCTCGGGGAGAATTATTGGCTCTGTAAATCGATAATTTCATAACCATTAAATTTATGCATTAAATACGAATGAATTTTTGAGATATCACGCATCCGGTGTAATGTCCATTCTCTTCACTTAACCATACAAAATCAGCTGACAGAAAAAAATTGGCATTTAAATAAAAATAAAAATCTTGCGGACAGCAGCAGCAGCAAAAAAAAATAAATTAAAACAAAATATTATGACCAGAGAGCGGTACAGGAACAACAATAACAATAACAACAACTGAAGCGCACCAGCAACAGCGGGAATAAAATATCCTTCCGTATCCTTTCCGACCAATATTTTACGAAATGTTCATAAATATCAAAAAATAATCCGTTCGGAATGACTGGAAAAATGGAGCTGGAACTGGAGCTGGGAGTAATACTGTTATTACAGATAGTGGGGATTTGCCCGGGCAAGGATACCGCCCCGGTTGATGGTATTTTGGCTCTCTTTAACTGACCTGCATTTAAAATCCGTTGGGATGCTGCTGCTGCTTTGGGGTTGGCTTACATCACGCAGTAACCAACCATGGTATTAATTCCTGCATCGATGCCTCTGGGCCACCGTATCTGGTGGGGCTCTGGTCCTGTGCCGAACAAAAGCAGCTTTTGAATCACTCTCTATATCTTCTTAGCGGGAAGCCAGCGGGAACAATGGCGGACTGCGAAGTACTTTTAACCATAATTCAAATGGGCATATCTACTTTTCCGCACGAATTTTTTGAATAGGATTTTGATAAATTGCTGCAAGAGTCTCACGGTAGAATGGAACAAGGAACAGCCGGAGGAGCACGCCTTGGAAATGCTCTCCTTCCGGTTGTTGATTTCGAAAAAAGATATCCAGAATCCTTGAATCCAGGAATCTAAAAATACAAAAATAAACGAAATAAAAGAAAAAAATATATATAAAGAAGAGAGAATTAAAGCGCAAACCTGCCAGGTATGCGCTAGCCCCGGTATACTGTCGGCAGGGATTCTCGGGCTTTCGCCATTCGAAAATCATCCTCCGACTTTTATTGAAAGCGATATTTCATAGCCGTGTTTCAATTTATTAAAATTTACAACTGCCGAGAGAGAGCCTTGGGATTAAATAAACTCAGCGGCAGCGGCAATGCGGGCTGTACGAGAATGGCACAGGTATATATAGAGTAGCGACTTTCCCTGGATAACAGGTTGAAGTGTGATGAAATTATGGCAGGAATGAAAGTAACAGATGGAATTAAAGATGATGCCATGTTATAAAAGAGGAAATGAAGTTGATTTGTTTATATATTTATTTATTTACTCTTTTTTTTCTACCTTCTTCTTTTCATTTGAATTCATTTTCTTTGATGGCATTCAGCTTCTTCTTTTGGGACGTGTTTTTCATATTTATCATTTTATAAGATTTTAAATCTAGCGAGAAAAAAAATTGATGGACTGAACCTTTTTAGATTTTCAGCGATTACTCATAAAAAAGGCTACGAAATATATATTTTTTTAAAAACTGTGGAGAATTTTTATCAAGAACGTAACTATTTTGAAAAATATTAGTAATACTTCATTTTTATCGAGAATGGTTCGCTATTTTTCGGGTAGAGTAATTTGCACTTCAACCAAAGTATCCATACCATTGGCGAGTCTAGTCTGGTTGGTCTAGATATCTCCAAAGGTTTTTACCGAGTTGCACGCTGCTATGTTGACCAAACTCCAAGCTATTCGTAACGACTTTCCTCTCAAAAGCTAAATTGGAAGTTTTTTTTTGGCCGTTCAATGAAGGTACATAGTATTGGATGGCGTCGAGTATACATAAATCCTACATCATTTCGGGCGGTGTTCCGCAGGGGTAAATTCTATCACCTCTCTATTCCTAATCTTCATAAATCCTCACTTCACTGCATCGTTGATGATGGTACTTTGCTTTACTCTTACGGCTTCTACAATATAAGGCAAGCACTTGCTAGACCTTGTCTGTACAGCTTTATTCCATTAAGGGAGTTCTGTATAGATTGGAACAAGAAATAGTTAGCGGGTGCTATGTCTGGACTATGGTTGATGCTTCAAAATTTTTTAATCAAACTCTCCCAATTTTTTACTCGTCTTCAAAATGGTCCGGCGTTGTCGCGATAGAAACGACAACGTTTTCGTTCAATTGCCTGGAGTAATCGCTCTAATTGTCCACAGTAGAGTTGAGAATCAATCGTCTGACTAACTGGACGTGATTCATAGTGTCAATTCCACTGAGTTTCAGCAACGCATTGCAGATGTTAATTCCGTCTATGATGTTTTTCGTGCTCAGCTCAGGAGGAATCCATATATTGGACCAATCTACATTAGTATTCCTTCAGCAGCAGCAAAACCGGTTTTTTACGAGAAAGATATAGAAAGGATAAGAGGGGAGTGTAGTAACATGTTCACCAAAAAATTTCGGCGTGAATACTTAAGGCCATTCCTACACGAGGGACCATGATTCTGGGTGCACGAGCTTTTTTTGGGCAAGGGAAGCGTGCGGAGTATCTGGCCTAACATATACCCAATGTGCTTCTGCTTACTATCTTAAGGTGCTGATAGACGATTAGAATATTCTCAAGTAAATGGTCTCGCGAGAACAAAAATTCGTTCTCACAGCCGTCATTGCGTTTATTTAGTTTTACTATTTTATTTGCCATGGCACCTTTTACTAGTTTGGGTAAAAATAAAATCAACCCTCCAACTTGATCGGAAACTACCCCCCGGACAACCCCTACAACTAAACTAGGATAGGATTAACTCAGTTATTATTATTTTTAATTGGTTATTTGGGACATAAGAAAATGAATATTATCTCTCGGCGGATTTGCCATTAGCATGATAAATAGATTGGTTCTTGTTTGACGACTAAAGTTAAGCCGCATTGGGCGCCATGGGTACAGCGAAGGACCGTTGCTTGGGAAGACCACACGCCCTATTTAGAGGAACGTTAACAACCTCGCATAAGTGTAATTCGATTCAGTATCGCGGGAAACAGTCTATTATATCTCATGTCAGTGATTTTGGAGCAGTGAGCAATTGCCTCTTGTGCATTAGCCCGCATAAGAGTCCAGAAAACTCGGTCGAGTTCGTTCAGGTTAATCAAGAGCTCGAAAGAGTGGAGGGGCTTGCGCTTATGATATTCATTCATTCTGCTATACTCGTAAGCTGCGGGAATGCAATGTCGAAGTCCATATGAACCATAGAGAGTATGTTAAATCCTTCGAAAGGGAAATTTTAAGGAGCATAACCGTCCCAACAAGTTATATTAAATCTCATGGAATTCTCCCATGACCAAACAAATCTGATTTTTTCCTACTTCGTCTCTTTTACAATCTTACTCCTTTTCAGCAAAATTCAACTTCCTTATTCAATTCAGATTTTACACCATGTCACATCTGTGTTTTAATTCCATGTAATTTGTTCATACTCATATTACTTCACAGGTCTTGTCAAATTTTTGGCCAATTCATAAATCATTGCAGAACTCTGTGCTGATTCTACTCGCACTTCAAATCTTTGACGAATGCGGCTGCAGCAGATGCGTAGACACTTATCCATACATTTAAATTGAGAACTTCAGGTACAAATCAAGAAAACTGTAGAATGACTATATAGGAGGTTCCAAGATTGTAGATGGACTATAGTGTAATTGCAAAAAGAAGGAATGGATGCCACATGTAAGTCTATTTGTATGAAAAGTCTGCAATGTTAGTTCTTCACTCCGAAAATAGTGTTAAAAATTCATTCATTCTTCGTCTTGTTCATGATAAATTTCTATCACGCCGTGGTCAGCTCTGAAATGCACTATAGATGACCAAAACGGCCTGAACATTCTACTGTACTTAAGCAGTTTATTCAATCAGAATAAAGAAATTTGTTTCATTTATAATCTCTAAAAAGCATCGAATCTTTGATCGATTTGCCCCTATGCTACAAATCCATATTTTGAATGGCCCAGCGACCCCCACAGCACACAAATTAATAATATTTTGAGTTTATTTACACCCAGTGTCGGGGCTTGGTTTTTTTGAGCGGTGCAGTATGCCATATTGCGCCCTCATCAGCTTTTCATTTTTTGATCGCAGTGCAGGCAATTGAAAAAGACACAAACACTCTGTCGAGTTCCTTTAATTATGTAAATTAAGGCACGGGAACACTTTTTCAAATTGTTTTTTTTTTCAAAGTTTAATTTTTTTTATAAAATCTTAATTTCTGAAATTGCGCCCGTCCAATTGCGCCCGATGCAAGTGCACCATATGCACCTATGAAAGCCTGTGTCCAATCAGGATTTGCTTCGCAATCTTGCTTTTATGCGGGGTTTGTTTGCGCTTTAACTTCACAAAACTATCCCGCTAATACTGTTTCTTTAAGCTTCGTACTGCTTAAGCTTCTGGTAGAAGGCCTTCAGCGCCACTGCCACCATTCTCTACAGATCCCCCAACTTCATCATCTGCTCCTCCGGGATGTGTTTCGGTGTTTTCCTTAGCACAATCCTGGGCTCCGCAAATCTAAAGACCTATACACTCGAATCTCCATAATAGAGGTCCCTATGTCGTTCTCCAAGCCTTCATGTTTCAAGAGATAATCGGTGGTCACTGGCATGTATTAGCTTCTACTGTAGAATTCTGCATAGAATAAAAACAGTCCTCCTTGGAAGCCTTCCTGGACATATAAGGCGCTTTCAACAACTTCAGATTACGCCCCGTCCACTTGCGCCCGGTGCAAGTGCATCATTCCCACCTATGAAAGGGCCGCTTCTGTCTACACCTCATTGTTTGCATATTTTCTAATTATGTTAAATAAACTTCATAAGAAATGTAATTTATTTTTTATTTCGCGTTTTATGTCAAGTAGCCTAAAAGCGATACTTTACGACATACTGTCTTTGTGCCCAGTTACATAATTTTCAGTTTACGTCACTAAGCATAAAACAGCGATCAATACCCATTGTTCATCAGTACATAGGACTGTATGAATTACACATAAAAGAATATACCCTTTTGTTATCAGCTATAATAAAAAAAACTTATATCTTAACATTTCTTTATATATACATTCACATGAGAAACCATCAGAAAGTAGTAACATGTTACCTACTCCAAAATTAGATTAATTAAACCAAATTCATTTATCACTTTTCTCTTACATACTTTATTCTCTCTCACATTTACATTAACAGTCCATAAAACTTACCAAATTACTCAGGCCCTTAAATGCAGGCAAGAAACTCATCCGTCATCTGTCAGGATAGCCCATAATCTAAAGGTTAGTGATCTATGACTGATTAAATATGTTAGAAATCACACACATAAGAAAAGAAGTAAAACTTGTAACTAAAATCTCATCGGGGAATACTGGAAATTATTCACGAAGTACCAATTCCTGAGAATATAGTATAGCCTTTAGCCCCCTACCCCAAAAACCTTTATCCCTCTGAACCTTGTTAAATAATTCGCAGTACTTTGAAATTCTCACTAGGCTAAAGGAACTTTCCAAGTTTTATAGGTAAGTAATGCCTAGACTACATCGTCATAAAGTTCCCAACAACTCCTTTCACCACTTTGCGATAAGTTTATAAGTTGTAGATAGGAGCCACTTTCGAAGACAAAATGGCCCCTTAGCGAGTCTCAAGTTGTATAGAGCAAGAAGGGCAACCAGCCAAAGAAAAACCAAAGGGATGGCCCCCAGTAGCCGAGCGACCCCCACAGCACACTACCAGACCATGGGTCCAGGATTGCGAAACAAAATTCTAATTTGTTGGAGCAGTTCACCTTCTCATAAATAACCCATCAAAATTTATCCTACACCTGTAATAAAGTACATAATACAGGCGCCCCCTCTGCCTGCATAAATCTGGAACTAGTCGTATATGATCAAACTTTCAGCGTTTATACCTTCATTATGGGGTCGGGATCTGCCGGAAGATATTAAGGGCGCCCCCGTGCCGAACACTAGGGAACTGGGCGAACACTGCACAGCACAGCCCCCACAGCAGCCGAGCCGTGTTGCCCAGGTCTTCATAACATCCGATGAGTGACTGGGTCAAGCTCAGATGGATAAACTACAAGTTGGAGCCGAAGAATGCCTGCTCAAGGGTCGGTCGGCCCCGGCCGGCTCCCCGGTGCTGGGGCCTGGGGGTAGCGAAATTTTTCCAGAAGGTCCAGTTTCATTTATCACACATGAAATATGAATGAGATGGCACGGGTGCGATGTTTCCTGGCCACTGCAGGCCCTCGTCCTGCAGGATTATACGCCGCTACGGCCATGGACACAATTGTGTGCCTTCATATTGTTTACCCACGACTATGGGCCCATCGTCTTCAAGGATTTGCTATATCAGAAATGATTTCGGGTTTAATCAATCATCGGCTCTTATGGCCGGGGCTGAAATTTTTCCGGGGCTCTGACATTGAGATGAAAGCCAAATAAACTTTAACTAATGGCCTTCGTCTCCTCAAAAATAATAAGAACCCTTAACTTAACATGGATACGAACAAAGGCTTGTATTACAAGGAAAAGTTTTCTAGAGATTGTAAGATAATAGTAGAAGAATGGTGGATCATGTTTTTCCCTTTTTGTGTGTGGTTTTTACGAAACTTGATAAGTGGTTAGAAATATGAAGTTTTTCGGTGTAATTATGCCCTTTGGACGCCAAATTCCATTTTCATTAAAACAAAGGCAGGTATTAGTGTATTGATTTATAGCTGGAAACTTTCCGGAATTTATTTAATATTAGTTTACAAGAACCCTTCTGTAATTTCATGATAGATGGTAAAATTAGTCGTAATTTAATATTAAAGAAAAATCTACACATGCTCCTTGATTAGACATACAAGGACACACAGATTTTCAGCATTTTCTATGAAACATGAGCATTAAATAAAATATAGTGTAGTGGTGTTAATCTTGGTTAAAAAACATAACAAAAAATCAGTCATGAAATTTTAAGCTATGGTAAAACTCGTTCGAATGTGTACCTACCTACATACAAGCAAATTATTGATCCAGAACGCAATCAAGAGGGCGATGCATAGCCAAGTTTTTTCATCCATCCGATATCCAAGACTCACATTTGATAAAAGTTCAACAAATCCGGCCAGCGAAGCCTAGGAGTTAGACACCACGACTGCCATTCCAGAGGTCCGTGGTTCGATTTCACACAACGGCATGGTCCTTCGAATTTTAACTTCTCCCACCTAAAAAACATTTTTTCTTGCTTGTTCTTCCTTCTCTTTATAACAATCTCTTGCTATCTTCCGCTAAAAAGCGACTATGCTATCTCCTGCTCGATAGTTGACGACAGCGTTCAAGCGTGGTGGAATAAGATAGGAAATAGCATAGTTGACAGTTCTTTAATCTTTCTAGCTACTACTATTTTTCCGACTTGTGCCTCGACATTTCCGTTTAGAACGCCAATCGAAAACGAACTCCGTTCTTTTATGAGTAGAACAGGTTAAGCGCAGTCGAGCGGATACATCTCTTCTTCTTTTTCTTTGGTAAGGTTTTGGGTCCAAAAGTACCACACCCAGTTACATGGCCTATTATACTACACCCCTAGACTTCATATTTGTAGGCCAGACGGTTGAACAGGCTCAGCAGTCTTCTAGTGGCTTGTCGCTAAGACTTGAGCCGAACATATCGGGGAATTCACAGAGACATTACATGCAAGCTCACCCTTCTTACGGCAAAGCCTCCAGGTACGGTCCTTTGACCTTACTATCCTCCATACTTGGCAATCGCAGTTTCTGGTAGTCAAACCAACAAGTGTCCTGACATCAAGCGAACAAGTGTCCTGACAACCTTTCTACTGCGCCCAACAATTTCTTAGCCACGTTTAGAGCGTACACGAAAGAACCGCATAGAGTTGGCCAATCCAAGCGCCCTCCGGACACGTTCGGTGGGTTTTATCCAAGTCCGACCGGATAGGGCCGTCCTCACCAAACTGGTAGTTGCTCCAGTAGTTGATACCGGACTGAAGATTGAAGAATACAATGCAATTGGTTCATAAGTCACAGTCACATAAGTATGGTACGAAACGGAAGGTCCATCCTGAAGGAGCCTCCATATCAGGATATGGCGCCCGGTGCCCAGAGAAGATGGTTAAACGACCTTAACAAGCTATCCACTGCTCTGCAGCCCAAAATATGTTTACATCTTGGCTTGGTAGGCTTTGAAGGATATGCTCCCTTCTACCAACGTTAGTTGGTTATAGAAGGTGCACCACGAGGAACATTAAGTTTAGATTTTGCCCTCCACTACTTCTTAGTTTATCCATAAGGGGAAGGTGATAATAGACACCAAATTCAAAGCCGATTTACTAGCTCTCTCTTCGCCTGGCATTCTTTTATGCCCGCAACTGCTAGGTATATGGGGGTCTGAATAAGCCCTTGAAGTCAACAAATCCAGGGGATCTGACAGTATACCCCCTTCGTCTGAAAGAGTTGCTGATCGCCTTTGGCTTAACCTCTGGGCAAACTCTTTGCCATATCATAGGTTAATTAGATTAGGTGTATGGCTGCCTCCAGGGCGACCGGAGGCCCAATTGGCGCTTTTGGCCGATTTGTTGCTACAACCTTATGTATCTAGAGCTTGGTGGTGGGTTGGTGGACTATGCCGAATGTCTTAAGCCATCCTGTGGAGTTTAGGATACTTATCAGTGGTTTAACCTTTAGTCTACAGATGTCTTCTAAGTCTTCCAGAACCTGGTGCACGCGGCCTATATTTAGCTAAAACCGGGCATTTACACACGAAGTTAACAAGCGTTTCCCTCTTGTTCGTTCCGCCACAACTATGGCGACAGACGTTTTCAGGGATATCCATCTAGACAGCGTGGTGTCGCGATGGCTGCCAAGATTTTGACAATATTTCGTCGGGATCTATTTAGGAGGCCCATTGTTCTTTCTTTGTTATAAGTTGACCAAGTTGTACTAGCGATAGTCCAGGTCTCCACTGCTCTCCATGGCTAGCAAAAGATGGTAGTAAAAAATTGAGTTTTTTACTTCGCCTATTTGAGCTTCTAACCATTTCAAACTCCAAGCTAAGAAGAAAGGAACCCTCCTTGGCTTCTTCATTCCCATCTATGTTGTTATGTCCAGGAAACCAGCCGAGAGTCACCTTGTGCTTTTAAGCGTGCCTATTGGAGCACTTCATGGACAAGTGAACTACTACCTCACGCAGTTCCTTAGTGGACATGGAGGTTATAGGGCATACCTTCATCGCCTTAAGTTGAACGATTCACCGGGCTATGCTGGAAACAGCGACTGAGGTGCAGCTAAAGCCCGCTCTACACGATGCTATGAACATCCTCCAAAATTGGACGCTTGATGTTAGGACGCATCTTTATGGCCGATACTCGAACTACGAATGTCCAATGTCAAGCGCCCAACATTCGTATTTGGCCACGTTCGGGCTGTTTTCGCTACTGACTCAATCATTGGAACCCAAAATTCGAATATAACGTTCACCGCATCGTGTAGAACCGACTTCATACTGCAGAACATCGTGGACCAGACGGACGACGTGTAGAGAAAGATGGAGGTGACGACGAGGCCATCTACCAGAACCTTAAGCAATGCGAAGCTCGAAGATGCGGAGAAAATCAAAGACACAACACCAGAGATAGCAGAGAGCTTCACCGAAGCCACCTTTCTCACAAAGGAAGCAGAGATGGAAGGCAAGGTTCTTTCACACGGTTTCTAGACTAAAGGAAGCAAAATTGGGCCTTTAAAAATTGAATAGAACGAAGAAAACGGGCAAATGGTCACCAAAAAGGGTGCCAATAGACGGTGCACCACGAGGCATACATACTCAGCGAGCATACTCAGTAGACCGGTTCTCGTTCGATTGCATAGGTCAAGCAGCATTGGACGTGGTAAGTGCTTAGTTGGGGGACTGCTCGGTAAAACAACACTCCTGTTTGGAATAGTCTATGCCGATGCGGATGCATTTCATGTCTGTAGTGGGAGCGTCCGTACCTCTGGTAAGCGAATTGACGTGACGAGTGTGTCCATACATCTAGCGGTCATAATTTGAGATGTTCGTGCCATGTGGAGGGAACGTGCATACCCGTGTGGTATGCACTATGCGTGCTAGGTGCGGGCGCATGCATTCTTTTAAGAAAATTAACCAACTAAATTTTTTTTTACTCGGGTACGGTCTGTAGCGGTCTGAACTCAAGCGTCATGGAAAAAGCCTTGGTGAGGTTAATCAATAGGAATCTGATATCTACTGTTTTGGCCATGGGCCCCACAGGCGGTCGAACACACATGCCCTACTGCTCGAATGAGGCAGGTTCTTAGTACTGCTTCGTAAAAAAAGCTTGGAGCCCATCATTACTGAATCCAGAGAGACTCGGCTATCTTCCAATGTTACATCCTTGTGTAGGTTCCAGGTTCCAGGTAGTGGGCCCTTACATATTCTTTGTAATTTTGGCGATTTACCTTTTATTCGTCGAGGATTTTATAGGTACACTCGATAGCGTGGCAAACTTCACGACGACTTCACTATGTTCAATGTTATTTGGTAAAATTCGTCGCCATAGTGGCCCCGAAATTTCAAATTTATAAGTTTTGTTCATAAATTCGTTATTTGCTACCTTAAAAACCCCCAGATACCGATTTTCATTGGAAACGGAATACAATTCGAAAACTTATCGGCCATATTGGTGCGGACATTTTGAATTTATAAGTTTTGATCATAAATTTCGTTATTTGCAACCCTAAAAACCCCTAGATATCCACTGTCATTGGAATCGGAATCCAATTGGAAAATTTCGACCGCCATATTGGCGCGGCCATTCTGAATTTATAAGTTCTGATCATAAATTCGTTATTTGCTACCTTAAAAAACCCCAGATACCGATTTTCATTGGAATCGGAACGCAATTGGCAAATTTGTCGGCCATATTGGTGCGGCCACTTTGAATTTATAAGTTTTGACCACAAATTCGTTATTAGCGACCTTAAAAACCCCTAGATACCCACTTTCATTTAAATCGGAACACAATTTGTAAGTTCATATTTGGGTGGCCATTTTGAATTTTGGTCATTTTTCGGCAGCCATTTTGAATTTTAAAAATCGAGCTTCGAGGTGCATCATGGGAGACCCGCACGGACCTTCGTGCAAAATTTCGAAGCTCTGCGATGACTGGTGCGCCCGCTATAGCGCACACATCGCACATACCGGCATACATACAGAAACTTTCTTTTGTTAATATAGACTGAGACGCTGCATTATGTCGCGTCGCGATTAACTACATGACAGAGTGACTACACAAAGGGTGTTTCAAAATTTCGGAACTGCCACATCAAAATTAAAGATCAACTTTAAAATATCCAAGATGTCCTTAAACTCCATCTAGACTTTATTTAATATTAAAAAAAATCAATCATTTTCTTATTATTCCGAACAATTCTTATTGCGTCTTGTTTCTTATGAATTCTTCTTCTTTAATACAATTTTTCGTCGCAGCTAATTTACATACGTAGTCCAAGAGCTAGTGACAGAATTGCAAAGTGATTTTGTAGAGGATGGGCCTTTGATATAAGGTAGATTAGGTAAAGCACAACCGATTAAAAATATTCGCCAGTTCGAGTCCACTTAAGTTTTAATTTTATGAATTTTTGAACTTGTCGATTTTTTGACCATGAAAAAAGTGATATTGTAGAGGATGGGACTTGGTATATAGGTTAATTGGGTTGCCCCCAACACATATTCCGATTCCCATCTCGTTTGGAGGTTAGGTTTGACTTTTGGGAATTTTTGAACATGTCGGTCTGATCAAGATGGACAAAGTGATATTGGAGAGGATGGGGTTTGGTATAATGGTGAGATAGGCCACCAAGAACCCTAATTCAGCTGCCCATCTCATATGCAATCACGGTTGCGATTTTGGCGGCTTTTAATTTTGTGGCCATTTTCGGTATGACCCAAGTGATTTTGTAGGAGATGGGATTTGAATATTAGGGTTCGTTACAACATCTACAATACATATCCACTTGCCCATCTCTTTCCCAGTTGTAGAAACCCTTGCCATCTCCAGTTGAAGTTGAAAAATCGTAAAATCTAGTTTTATATAGCAAATTGAGTTAAAATGGATGTATATACCCCTCTAGTGGCATATTTATGTTATATATTTCAGATATTATGAGTAGTTGTGTATTGTATATACAAACATACATTATAACCTGGCCCGCTGGGTGCGGGCGTGCAGAGTGTGCACCGCACGCGGGCGGCACTTTCAGGGGGCGGCAAACACAACAATCTCGTGATCGAACTCATTTTCATCATTTGCACCTAGGTCCTTTTTAGAATGCCATAACAATTACATGTATTGATCTCCTTTAAAAATAAATCGATAAACCGAAAACGTTCAAACCACTTAAGAAGGATCGAGCTCTGAAAATAGTATAATATAAGGACAGAGAATGTAAAATTAAATTCCCATGATAGAAGTCAAATTTATTCTGTAAATAAAAGTTGACATTCTAATCTGATTATAATTATTGACAAAATTTTAAAGCAGTTTGACGTCTAGTTATGGAGAATTATCCATTTTTATGTGCGATAAATTCCCACGTTTAATATCATTTTTACTCGACCTTTACTTGAATATTGAATACTAATTACTCGAATGCAAGACGTCCAATGTTTTTTAAAAAATTTTATTGAATGTATGAGATATCAATAAATAACGTATTCAAATTTCAAATTTTTAATTTGGAATATGCTCCTTCAATCGATCTTCCTTAAGATAATTTTAAAGAGAATTCCCCGTTGTTCCATGTAGAGGAAAAACCAAATAAAAAGAAAACGAGTTTCCCATTCGCTCTGGTTGTTTAAAAGCGCAGCTTTTTCACTCATGCTGCGGGCTCCGTTTGCTTCTTAAAGCCCGGGACACACATATCCGAACCGTGTCTGCACCGCATGACAGCCGTGTGTTGGACAACACACGGAGAGAAAATAAACAAGTAAAATTTGATGCGGTGCGGACATGGAGACGCGGAAATGTGGGGACTGACTGGTAAGATTTTACTTGTTTACTTTTTCTCCGTGTGTTTTCCAACACACGGCCGTCACGCTGTGCGCAAATGTGTGTCCCGGGCTTAAGCCGGCTCTTCACGATGCGGTGAACGTTTCATTCGTATATTGGCTTCCAACGTTGGAGTGATACCCATCACAGCCTGAACGTGTCCAAATACGAACGTTGGACGCTACGACATTGGACACTCGTAGTTCGAGCATCTGCCACACGATGCATCCTACCATAAAGCGTCCAACGGTGGAGAGTGTTCATAGCATCGTGTAGAGCCGGATTTAGTTAACTTTTCCTCTAGCCGGGCGATAGTCCGACGTACAGCGTACAGGGTAATAGTACAGGATCCGTAGAAGAACGACCTTCACCGATCGAGGAACCGAATGAAATGTTTTTTTATGATAAAAAATATGCTAACAAAGTAACGATGATGGGTTGCCTTACGAAATATGTTCAAGGCTATATTTAATAGGCGTTTTCCCCATTTTCCGCCCTTTTCTCTATTTTGAGGAGAAACTATGCATTTTGGTGAAAATATCAAAAGAGCAAAGTTGTAGAGCATAAAAATTCCTACAAATTTTGTTTTCACTGTTTTTTCGAACTACGCATAGTTTCGCCGCTAGCGGCCGTTTTGCGCCTTTTTCAGATTCTGTTGATAAATCAAAGCGTCCAAAGAAAAGCCGTTGAAAAACTGCAACTACTACTTTGATCTTATTTCATTTCTCATACAAAAGCATAATTTTGGCACAAAATCTAAAAAAGGCGCAAAACGGCCGCTTGGAATATAATCCCTGACAATAAATTGCTTGACTATAACAGTTGTTTTTTTTATCCACTCCACTCAAAGCTTGGACAATTTCTTATCAATAATGTCCGGACAATTTGTATCCTACGGCTTTTATTTTTGGAGTTATAAGCAATTTTAACGCTAAAATTGGCTCTTTTTTTGTGCCTTTTCACCTAAGCTTTGCCAAAAAGTACCAAATAAGCACCAAATAAGGAAAATTTTAACATCAAACTTGCTAATAACTTCAAAAGTAAAGGCCGTAGCGTAAAAATTGTCCAGACAATATTGATAGGAATTTGATTTTGACAGTTTTAGATAGGTGGGAGTATTCTACGTACACTGGTATCCTATTCATGAAAATAGCTCAAAGGGTTACATAAATACAGGGTGATACGTAAACCTCTACAAAAAAAATTCAAAACGCCCTAGCTGCTAAACCGTTAAGATTTACCCCCCCCCCCATACAATTTTTTCTTCGTCTATCCAAAACCTATCTACAGCCGGCCGCTTTGTAAGCTTAAAGGTATACACCCTGTATAATCGTCAAAATGTTTTTTTTTTCCATCAACCAATTTTCTCAATTAAACGGAAAATATTGATGGAACGGAGATGGGATTGAAAATGTAACATTTGGCAGATGCCACGAGCCTATGGTCCAAATCTTGGGTTCTACAAAATCACTTGGGTCATACCGAAAATGGCCACAAAATTAAAAGCCGCCAAAATCGCAACCGTGATTGCATATGAGATGGGCAGCTGAATTAGGGTTCTTGGTGGCCTATCTCACCATTATACCAAACCCCATCCTCTCCAATATCACTTTGTCCATCTTGATCAGACCGACATGTTCAAAAATTCCCAAAAGTCAAACCTAACCTCCAAACGAGATGGGAATCGGAATATGTGTTGGGGGCAACCCAATTAACCTATATACCAAGTCCCATCCTCTACAATATCACTTTTTTCATGGTCAAAAAATCGACAAGTTCAAAAATTCATAAAATTAAAACTTAAGTAGACTCGAACTGGCGAATATTTTTAATCGGTTGTGCTTTACCTAATCTACCTTATATCAAAGGCCCATCCTCTACAAAATCACTTTGCAATTCTGTCACTAGCTCTTGGACTAACGTAAATAGAAAGCAAAAAACGCTGAGTTGTTAGGATTCAAAAATGTTCAAAAATTTCTTTACTGAAAAGGAACTCATCTGCATTTGTGCACATTGTGCCTTGAAAAACAAAAGGAATCTCAATAAAAATTCCCATTTTTTGTATTTCTTTCATCCTGCAACAACAATGTGCATTAAGCCATCATGTCATGGAGTGTATCCATGTTCCTTTCTTTTATTTTTATTTTTTTTGTTGTTTCGTTGAAAAAGATAATTCGCCAGCGAAATGAATAGTGTTAAGTTAGAGAAGCGGAAAAATTTGATGATACCACTTTCAGCATCATCTTTAATACCGATGATAAGTTGCGATGCATGTTTTATGTATGGTGGTGGTAGTTGTAGAGTTTCAAGGATATGAAGAAAGAAAGGAAGAGATATGTATCCTTAAAAAAGTTTCGTGAAGAAATGCCGTGTATATTCTGTGTTGCATGTTCTAAAAAATGTAGACATGTAGAGTCACTTATTCGGGGATTATATCAACGAAAAAAAAATAGAGAATTTCCTTTTCCTGAAAAATAGACAAACGGGTGTATCCAGGATACAGGAGTCTTCGTTCTGTCTAGGATTTATTATTTATTACGAAAATGCACTCAGTAAGTATACTACCTCGTAGTCCCGTTTGACATATGAAAAATCCTTTACCTGTGAAAAGGACTGAATTTCTTTTTTTTTATTCCCTTAACATTTTCATGCTAGGATTTCGAAGGATATACTAATGCATGATGAGAATACACTCAAGATATACACCAGTCAAAAAAATATATGCATGTAATATAAAACCTTTAAAAATGTTTATTCAATGGAAATTGTAGTGAAAGATGAATACACATGAGAATTGTGTGGACCTACAGGTATGCACATTTCAAAATTCGTGTTCAGTTATGTTGAACTAAAAGGATTAGCAAATCTAACTTATTCCGGCATAGCTAGAATGTTTCAGCTTAAGCGATTATAGTGAAATTCTGTAGCTATATTAAGGCCCAATGTGGTGAGAGCTCCTTGTACATACATACATACATACATACATAATATCGTTGGAGCAAACTTTCAGCGTTGAATAGGCTTACTGGATGATATCCTTATCCGACACAATTGAGTAGGCAGCACTTCAGATCAAACATTGAATTAATCTGACAATTTCTGTTAAGTATATTTCTGATGTTCTCTGCATTAGATGACTGGGGTAAGAGGCAAAAAGATAGATCGACCGAAATTTATGCTTTATTAATACATATATAAAAAATACTTGGAAATTATTTATATAAATTTTAAAGTTTGCTTTTGCTTCAATATAAACTCAAAATAAATATACATAAATACATATTCCGAAAAGACCAATTTTTTTTTAATAAATTTTCTTTCATCTTTCATCAAATTCAATATCACAAAAATTTTTATGAATTCGTAGAAACAGAAATTAATTTTATCGCTCTGTAAAATAAATGAACGAAATAAATAACATAAATTAAACGTTGTGTGATAATCATCTTTAATAAACACATTTGTAACTTTAATAAAATTTGAGTGGTAAAAATGTTGAGTTGGTAAAAATGTCCTGAAGGTTTTTTTTGGTATAAATATAGTTGCTTAATTAAATCGGACCTATACCGATTTTAATGATTCGAAGAATTTCTTAAAAAATTAATGATAGTAGAGGGAAATTGTCAAATGATAGTGATGTAGTTGGAGTTTTTTGTTTACATATGTTTAGATAAAGCGAAAAAAAATTTCTGCAAAATCGGTCCTGTGCTGCACGAGAAAATTGCATGACTGTCCATTTTTGATGCATTTTGAGTGCATTGGTAAACTATTTTTTTAATTTCTCCAGTTCTGTTGGTCGTAGAAAAATAACAAAAATTGATAAATGCTCGTGAATGAATAGACTATCGAACTGATTCGGTATAAATACTTTAAAAATAAATCCTAACCTCAAAAAACCAAAACGTATCAAATTTTGTTTTTTTTACTAAAAATGCAATAAATAACGGGAAAATAGTCGGATTTTAATAAAAATTGGAGAAAATATGTATTTTGATGCTATAAATACACGGTTGAAATTTAAAAAAAAAATTTCCATTTTTTACGGCAACAATTGGCACTTTTCGAAAAATATTAAAATTGCCGCCATTTTATGCCAAATCATCGTACGGTTAAAATTTTTTTTTAAATTGTAGGTTTTTTATGTACTTTCTTGTGAGCATACGCAATGCTTCGTTACTTTATTTAAAATGCCCATTTTAGGGCTTTAAAAAGCAAAAAATTTCAAATTGTCAATTTTTTGCCTTTTTTTCATAGTTTGCAAGTAGCTTTTCATAGTAAGAGCAAAAGGCAAAAAATTTAAAATTGAATTTTTTTAGTTTTTTCGAAAGCCCGAAATGGGCATTTTAAATAAAGTAACGAAGCATTGCGTATGCTCACAAGAAAGTACATAAAAAAACCTACAATTTAAAAAAAAATTTTAACCGTATGATAAAATGGCGGCATTTTTAATATTTTCAAAAAGTTGCCGTAAAAAATCGAAATTTTTTTTAAATTTCAACCATGTATTTATAGCATCAAAATACATATTTTCTCCAATTTTTATCAAAATCTGACTATTTTCCCGTTATTTATTGCATTTTTAGTAAAAAAAAACAAAATTTCATACATTTTGGTTTTTTGAGGTTAGGATTCATTTTTAAAATATTTATACTGAATCAGTTCGACAGTCTATTCATTCACGAGTATTTTTCAATTTATTTTATTTTTCTACGACCAACAGAAATGGACATTTATGCAATTTTCTCGTGCAGCACAGGACCGATTTTGCAGAAATTTTTGCAGAACCGATTCAACATAGAAATTCCTGGAGTTGACTTGAAGCACAGGGTTATTGCACTCAGATGCGCTGAGCAAAGATCATGGTGGCAGCGGGAGGATGCCGTAAAATAAAATCTGTGTCCTGTGGTTAGCCTCACGGATTCTTTGGGAGGCTATTTATTGCCTGTGATGGAAAAGAGAGTGAATAGTTCACAAGTTGACGTGGTCATGCAAGCAAGCGTCATTACTGCGACGGATGGACTCTAGTGAGGCTGGAGAATGTGACCCAGGAATGTGTCAAAGGGTCTGCCGGTCGTGGTTTGAGAACAGCGATCCCTCAGGAATCCGGCTTTGGATGGATGCTGCTGTAGTGGTTGAAGTAAAGTAGGAGAGATAAGGTAGAGAGAATTTAAACAGAAGGTAGACAGCTTCATCTGTCTCGAAGTTTGGTGCCCGAAATATCAGTAACTATTTCCGGATAAACCAATACGGCTGAGTTCACTCAGAAGGAGGCAGTAGTATCCTTCGATGATATCGATGAAAATCAAGAATTTAACACTTATTTACCGTAAAAACTTGACTCTGCTAATCGGGTTGCCAGTTGACCGCCTTTAGACCGACGCTATTCAAACCACTGGACTCCTGACGCCTGACAAAGTTGTTGACATTGAAATTGCTAGAGTTGACGTGAACGACCGGATTATTGCACTCGGGTGCGTCGAACAAAAATCGTGGTGGCAGCGGTGGGATACCGTAAAATAAATTTTGTGTCCCGCTACCATAATGTCTTGAAAGAATAGGTGGTCCCCAACGAATAAGAAAACAAATTTAAGGCATGTGGCACAAAGACACCGGCGAACAAATGAAAGCTTAAAGAGAGTTTTCTGAAGAAAGGAATTAAGCGGAAAATTTGAGTCTGAAGAGTAATCTGCGATTGGAGTGATTAAACGTGTTCTGACTCCAGTTGTAAAATTCCTGTTTCAGCGATTTTTGTTGAGTAAGATATATTGTAACATTGCGAAACTGTCAGGAAGATGACCAACTTATATAAAGGAGCTTTGGCGAGATAAAGTTTTTTATTGAAGTAATTTGAAAGCAATGGATTTTCGAAGGTAAGATATGTGTGAGCCTTAGCTGAAGGTTAAGTAGTCTGAACGTTTTATAAGCGAATAGCAGAATGAGAAGCTGTGTGCACAGAGTACAGAGGTACGCATGGATTCGAGGAGTGTGGTTATTGCTAATACGTTCAGCATATCTACCGTATGATTAACTAGAAGCTGGAGCTAGAAGCTGTGGTTAAAAAGGCATAGAAATAATATTTAGTTGCGTCGAAACTCGATTTGGGGCAGCACCAGCAACAACCACAAAGCAGAGACAATTCGAATTTGTGATTTCCAGCAATCTAATAATTGCAAGCAGAGAAACTGAGCTGTTAAGAGGGCTTGCCTTACTGGAACATAATCGATTGTGCAATAAGGCCAAAGGAAGCTGATATCCCCCGCAAGTAGAGACAGAATTAAAAGCACAAAATGTTCCTGGAACATGGACCTGTCAAAATGCATTGTGCCTGAAAGAGCGTGCTAAAAGCTATGCTAGTCTTAGTTGCATATCCTGCAGACAATAGTAGAGAAGGCATAACGGGTGGCATGCTCTTCTAAGTCATTAGAGAAATACGATCCTGCACCCTTGTGGTGTGGAGAACTAGAGAAATTTAAGAAGGTAAGACAGGAGAGCTTTTACCAGAACATGGAGAGCATATATCAGACTTAAAAAATGATTTACAGGGATCCAGTTTTCAAAAACGATGGCGATGAAGCTGGGTGTATTATGATCGCAAAACTCACTTTCTAGGAAGCTACGTTTCGGGATGGTTTAAGATTATTCAAATCCGAATCGCAGCGAAACTGAGCCTAAATAAAGTTAAGAAAATCGAATTAGGGGTTAGTGTGTAGCATGCAATAAAAAAATGTTCAGCTTCAAGAACCCACCACAGTGGTGAACCAACTGGTGAGAATAGCCGAGAAACAACTGTATACCGAGGGTCAAGTGATGGCCAGGGCTATGTTCATTAAAGGTTTATTCGATAAGTCCAGTGGAGTCCAGTTAACTGAAGAATGGTTTGGTGAGACGTGCCCCATGGACCATGGTAGGGATTAGGATGGACAAAATCTTGAAAAACACCGCAATAAGAATTCAGACAGGATATCCGCGGCTTCCAGGAGAGGTCAGCAAAGGATTTACACAGGTCGGAGCTCTATTATTCTTTCAGTGGGCATCGCTGTGAAACACTGGGCGGGCGCACCTTTGGCTATGCAGATGAAGTAAGGATAATTTTTTTATGTGGGATAGCCAAGCTTGGATATCACCCATTGCTTTATCATCCGGCTATATCTTTCAGGCCAGGGTTCCATGTCTAATAGCAATCTTAGTTTAAAGGATAGAGGAGGATAGGATATGTTTAGAGTCGGGGGTGCTAAAGCAGAAAGCGAGGAACCGAATGGTACACGATATGTTTTCGTAGTACTCGTAAGACATACCCAATGATTAGAGCAGTGGTCCCAGAACAAGAACGTTAGCAGTAGGGCGAAGTATTATTTACAGGGAGTTGGACGCTTGGTCCGAACATGACCCGAACACGGCACAACCAGGGAGCCTTCACTTTTCATGGTCAAGAAAAATTTTAAAAAAACACAAACAGACCGACAGACTTGAATTATCGAAAACAGATGTTCGAGCAAAGTTGCTAAACAAAAAGAAATAAATTAACGACAAATGGTAGTGAAAACAACATAAACACTTGGAGACATGATCGACTACCGCAAACAGTGCACAGGGAACGGCCGAGTTAACACAGAGTTCTTCAGTGATTTATGAGTTGGTCCAAAAATTGATCTTGGTGCAAAAAGACTTGTGAAGTAACATGGGTAGGAACAAAATGACATGGAACTAGGTCAGTAAATGTGGAGTAATCATATTAACAGTCTTATTTCTAAGATATACGTGACACTTAGGAAATTATCCATTTCCGCATCTTACACTCCTGTTGCAACACGTGTTCTATTGGTAAAAATACTTATAATTCCTGTTTTGACGTATTGGTGTGAAATTTTCTGCTCGGTAGACTGCAATACACAGAGGAAATTAAATGTAGCATTTAATTCAGCTATTCGTTATTGTTTTATGCTTAGACGTTTTCATCACACTTCTGCATATGTAAATTCCGTCTTGGGTTGTACTCTTCAAAAGTACATAGATTTTCGTACAATTATCTTTTTAAAGAAACTGATTTTGTACCATAAGCCTGACTACTTATTTGCAATATTGAATTTTTCGTATTCGCAAAGAACACTGAACTTGCAAATTCCTAATTTTAATCATAGAATTACTGAAAAGCAATTCTTTATTCACGCCATCAGACTTTGGAACACGTTACCAATTGATATTAAGAGAAACAGCAGCATTCCCAGTTTCCGTAAGCATCTTTTTAAACATATATGTAGATAATTATCCAATTTGAGTCCATCTATTCAATTTAGTTTTCAATTTGTAATTTAGTTTTGAATTTTGTTTTTATGTTATTACCTATTATTTTTCCTTCTTTTTCTTGTTTTGTTTTTTTTTCCTACGCAAATTTATAAGTTCTGTACTTAATTGTGTAGTTGTTATAAATAAATAAATAAATAAATAAATAAATAAATAAATAAATAAATAAATAAATAAATAAATAAATAAATAAATAAATAAAATAAATAAATAAGAACACAGTTGTGACAAGTAAAAGCTGAAATAAGTTAGGAAATTTAATTTTGCTGAAAAGAGACAAAACTGTAAAAGAGGGCAAAATAAGATTTGATTGGTCACGGTAGAACTCCCAGTACAAGATATTTTTTTTAAATTACGAATGGACATTGTGGAAAACCAAAAAATAAATTTAACACAATTACACAAGATTACTGATATGTTATTGCTTATCGTTGCGGGCGATCAAGCTGTTGGTAACCCTGGAAAAATATTATCCTAACCTTGAGCCGTAAAGAATAAAACAAACGGAATTATACCTTGTTCCTTTTTTTCCTGAGGTTAACTTGCCTAGAATTTAAAATACTCTTATCCCATAACCCAAAGGCTATCATCTCATATATTATCCACACGTATACGACCTATACTCGCACATATGTATATGTAAAATTGTCTCTATAGGATGATATATTTAAAGGTGTATCTTTATGTATTTATAGGGACAACAACAATGTCCTAATTTTCACTAAATCCTTACTGATTGGGTATCATGCTTAACATATAACGTAAGTCCTTCAACTTACATTGCCCCCGGGTACGGATTTGCATACGAGGAAGATAACAAAAAAAAAACCACCCCAGATAAATACAGATCCTTCATACTTTTGCCAACACCAGCTGCAGAGGGTGCTGTAGCGAGAAATCGTCGCAAGCAAAAAGAAAATTTGTTTAAGCTTGAAGCCATTCAGAGCAGGATTCCTTTTTCCTTTGGTGACATTCATTTCCCATCAAGTGTCCATCAGAGAATGATATCCCTTCAGAGCTGCTTCCTTTTATTCCACACAAAAACACCCAGAAAAAAAACCCCGTCATTTGACTTTGCTAACTACCCCCTTACAGGGATGCCTTTTCCACGCTGCGTTCCCATCGTCCTTGCCAGATCCTGCACCCTCCCTTCGCCCCCGCCCACTTTCATTCTGAGCTGAAGCACACAGCCACTAAAGCTTTCAATGTCAGATCATGAAAGAAACATAAAAAATTCAAGCTTTCACACAATGAAATACACACGCGCGCATCACGAGCCCCAACGAAACAAAAAAAAACACAACACAGCAGTGAAAAACCTGAGAAAAGCTCATTTCGTGCTTGAAGGGTGGAAAACTGTACACCGTTAGATGAAGGGAAAAAGCAAAAAAAAGGTTTTCCTTTTTTCATTTTTTATTTTAGTCCTGGTTTTTTTTCCTCCTCTGGGTGCCTTTTATGGGTTACAACTTCCGGAGTGCAATGTAACTGTAGCTAGAGGCTAGTAGGTGAACACTTTGGAATTGAAATGTTTTGCTTTTAATAATAAAACGGCACATCCCACCATCACCACCACCCCCTCCCCCCACAACAGCCTCCAACCAACCCTCATCCACCCGTATCCCGGTCGCGCACATCAAGCCGACTGCTTCCTTAAAGCCGGAGACCATTTGTTGGAATTGATTGTAATTGTCCTGTCGAAGAGGGTCATTAAGGCTGTTTCCTTGTTGTGTAGCATAAAAATTAAGGACGTGCTACAGTAAAACTAGCCTTTTCCTTAGGAGTTTAAGGATTGATAAGGATTTGAGAGAGGACTCGCATGGCCGCTGCTAAGTGATTTGATTCTTTTCAGGATCGACTTTCGAATTTTGATTCTTTTCTTTATATCCTTTTGGCCGAATAAAGGATGAACACAATTTCTTCCTTATACATAATAAATTTAGTTTTAAGCACATGAAAAGCATCGCAAGGATTTTTGTATCCGTTAAGACATGACTGTAGAAATGCATATGTATAATATATATAAGCAAGGCCTAAGGAACTGTAGTTGGGACCAACTTTAAATTTAAGCTTTTTTTAGTTAAATTTAAGCTTTTGTTTATAGCTTTTTGTTTAAAGTATCGAAATTTTTTTGAGGATGAATGTCGAACACGAGGACATAATAAAATAAATACGCGCCGCAACTGTTCTGACTGGTAGAAGTGCAATCATATCTTGTGGAGAATAGCCCATAAGTAGGTAATGGGACGGTTTGGTGTGAGAAATTTTTTCGTACCGTGGGAACTAGGTCACGGTCATGCATCATTGACCTACTCCCAAAGAAACTCTCCTATATAAAATAAACTAATACGATGGGATTAGAGAGCATCCCCTTCAAACCTAAGGTTTATATGTCATTATGTAGAGGGTCAGTCACTGTCGCCTAGAATCTTATCTGGACGCCAAACGCACCCAGTTTTATAAATACCTTATCCTGAAATGTAGGCAAATACGGGATGGACCTTTTCTTTCCTTCCATACTAATGATAGCTCTATGGACCAACTTAAAACACGCAAAAATAAATAACTGAGTTCTGATTCTATCACGGGCAGCTCAGAGCTACAGTGGAAGCGCCTTGATTAATTCGCCCGTCGGGCATAGGGGTTTCGACCTCACAAGGCAAATCAGATATCTAAGCAACTGAATTTTTTTTAAGAATTCCATGACTGTACAACCTATCACGCAGAAGACCTGCCAGCATGGATCTACCAAAAAATATCAGCACCAGCTTCCCCATCCTCCAGAAAATGACCAGGTTCCGACCATTTCTGCAGTGCTATCTAAAGGCAACGGTCAGAAGGCTAGACAGTAGAGCCTCGGGGAGATCTTCATCTAGCGCGCCAAAAAGTAGGTAAAGTTCGTGATTTTTTTGAAGGAAAATGAAAAGACATAGGGAAATGATATTTGGCAGAATCCTTTATTGTACACTAGCAAAAAACCCGGGTGCGTTGCAACGCCTTTAAATAAAAAAAGTTTATGTGTGCACTGTCCGCGGTAGGAAAAAAGTGAAAGAAACAACAAATCTTGAAAAAATGATTTTGGATACCATATAAAAATTTAGAGTTATTTATAAAAAATATTGTAAAATTTCTTCTCGAGCGTTCTCGGTTTCGTCAGGGATTAATTGGAACAATTTTTTTCTTTTTAACAACTTTAATTTTAAAGCAAAATTTTTTGCACATATGCGCTGCTTCTTCCTCTTTTACTTCTCCCTCTTCCCAATTTTCTCGATGGTTCAGTTAGAACAACCGTACTAAATGGAGATGTGACGCTGCGTTATTGTTATATGTATTGTATGTATTCAAGTAGATGCCACTGAACATGAAACTTCTCGGTGAATAGGAATTTTTATTTTCACTTTTCGGTTAGCCGTTACACTGCCCCCTTCTTACTTAATGTTCGTCCCGACCACAGCTTCCGTCCTGTTCTTACCGGTTGAAATTTTTGGATGCGATAGATGGCATGGTTTAACCTCGTGATGGCAGTGGAGGGCCCTCCCATATTCTTTGTAATTTTGGCGATTTACCTTTTATTCGTCGAGGATTTTATAAGTACACTCGATACCTTCACGACAATAGGGGAAATGACCAAGATACACTATGTTCAATGTTCTCCCATTTGGAGCTAGGATGTGAAGATTTTCAGAATTCGCAACTCTTGAAAAACCTACATACAGCTGACCGGGAAATGACGCTTATTTTCAGAATTCGCAACTCTTGAACAACCTACATACAGCTGACCGGGAAATGACACTTATTTGGTAAAATTCGCCATATTGGCCCCGAAATTTTAAATTTATAAGTTTTGTTCATAAATTCGTTATTTACTACCTTAAAAACCC
Organism: Thereva nobilitata; assembly: GCA_963855945.1. Lineage (NCBI taxonomy): Eukaryota > Metazoa > Arthropoda > Insecta > Diptera > Therevidae > Thereva > Thereva nobilitata. Next base: position 179,326,124 of record OY979695.1, read on the forward strand.
CCAGATACTGATTTTCATTGGAAACGGAATACAATTCACAAACTTATTGGCCATATTGGTGCGGCCATTTTGAATTTAAAAGTTTTGATCATAAATTCGTTATTTGCAACCCTAAACACACCTAGATGTCCACTTTTATTGGAGTCGGACCACAATTGGCAAATTCGTCTGCCATATTGGAGCGGCCATTTTGAATTTTAATTTTGATCATAAATTCTAAACACTAAAAACCCCTAGATATCCACTTTCATTGGAATCGGAATACAATTTGAAAATTTCGTTCGCAATATTGGGGTGGTCATTTTGAATTTATAAGTTCTGATCATAAATTCGTTATTTGCTACCTTAAAAACCCCAGATACTGATTGTCATTGGAATCGGTACGCAATTGGCAAATTCGTCAGCCATATTGCCGCGGCCATTTTGAATTTAAAAGTTCTGATCATAAATTCGTTATTTGCTACTTTAAAAATCCCCAGATACCGATTTTTATGGAAATCGGAACACAATTGGCAAATTCGGGTGGCCATTTTGAATTTCAGCGGCCATTTTGAATTTATAAGTTCTGATCAAACATTCGTTATTATTACTACCACAAAAACCCCAGAAACCGATTTTCATTGGAATCGGAACACAATTGGCAAATTTTTCGGCCATATTGGCGCGGCCATTTTGAACTTATAAGTTTTGACCACAAATTCGTTATTAGCTACCTTAAAAACCCCCAGATACCGATTTTCATGGAAATCGGAACACAATTGGCAAATTTGCGTGGCCATTTTGAATTTCGGTCATATTTCGGCGGCCATTTCGAATTTCAAAAATCGGGCTTCGAGATGCATCATGGTAGACCCCCACGGACCTTCGTGCAAAATTTCGAAGCTCTGCGATGACTGGTGCGCCCGCTATAGCGCACACATCGCACATACACGCATCCATACACGCATACAGAAACTTTCTTTTATTAATTAGATTAAATTACTTATCTGGTTCTACACATTCTTAAATCTCCTTCTAGTCCAGTCAAATTAGTGTTTTCTGATCTAAAAAAATATATTCTTCATTTTTTTTTGGAATCGGTTTATTGTGGTGTTTTAAAAAAAATGGTAAAAGTCGAGAACGATATCACCAAGGCGTAAAAAATTATTCAAGGTCAAAGTTCATAAAATACAGGTTTTTTCGAATATCGCGCTTTCTATAGCTCAGAGGCCAATTAAAATTATTATGAAAATGAAAGATATTCCCCAAAAAAAAAGATATCTTTAATTTTTTACATAAAACGAACAGTTTAGGCAAAAATGTGCTTCAAAGTTTCCGCACAAGGAATATGCATATTAGCCCAGTGACTTTATACATAAACCTCTAAAAAATCCAACTGGAGATTTTACAGCAGAATTCTCTTTATTTTGGGATCACAAATAATTTCCCAAAATTCCATAAAGCCAACTGACCGGATACTCTACTCAAGCTACGGAGGGTCAAAGGTCACGAAAATAAGTTTTTCTTAAATATCTCTTTAATTATCGGTTTTACGTAAATGGCTAAGTAAAATTTGTTCTTGAGATAAACCTGCATAAAAATGTCCTGTCGAGCTATTCGTGAAATAAGGCCACAAACAAAATTTGGTAAACAAAATGGGCCGCGGCGGCTATTTGAGCTAAAATTTTTTAGATAAATACTCGGAAGATGGACTCTCTTCAATAAAACAACATTCATTGGAAAATATTGAACGGTGTAGTTTCAATAAGAATTTCAAAAAGAAACCAACAGATGGCCCACCTTTTATATGCATCAAAAAAGGCTTAATCTTCACGGGCTTGTAATAAGATAGAATTTTCGCGTCCGGGATCTCATTCATAAAGCTGACACAGGCATACACAACAAATAGATGCACTCGTATAGACTAGTGGCGTATGCGTTGCTTCGCAGCTTGTCACCCCAATTGCTCAAAAACCATTGGTTCTACATAAATTTTGTATGGGACATTTTTATGCAGATTTATCTCACGAACAAATTTTACCTAATCAAAATTTACGTAAAACCGATAATTTACGAGCTATTTGAGAAAAACTCATTTTCGTTACCTTTGACCTTAAAGAATTTTTTATGCCTTGGTGATATCGTTCTCGATTTTTAGCGTTTCTTTTAAAACACCAAAATAAAAATGAAGGATATATTTTCTAAGATCAGAAGCCATTTTTAAGTCTAAAATGACTGGACTATTCCTCAAATATTTTATACATATCCTCTTCAAAACATGCGATTCTCCTGCAGCATAGGTTCCATCATCTTTATAATTCGCATCTTTACAATTTTGCCTCTCTAAAAACCACATAAGAAGGTTTTCCAAAATTCCCTTCCATACTTTGTGAAACTTCTTTCGAAACTTCATCTATCGATACGTTCTCATTGATGTTTCGCTGAAAGGCATCTCGGTTGTCAATCTGTCAATGCTAATTCCTGTCATTGATGAATGCTTTTCTAGTTTTCTTATGACATGCAGTATGAATGGCAGCATTGAAGCAGTTGCTGAAACTCTATTTCCCGGCCATGTTGTTCTTAACATGATGTATTTTCTCAACGAGCTAAATTACTTTCAAAATAGCTATTGGCAAAAGTCATAAGGCAGTTCTGCAGTTTTCATGCTCCATGCAGAGACATGAATGTGAGTAGTATTTTGATTAATCGTTGAGTTTTGATAAGTAATGTGACTGCGATTCGAGTTTGATAGAAACAGTCAATCATGTTGTATACACCTTGAATTCTCGGGTATGTACGTACGAATTTCCTAAGGTTTATCAACGTATAAAATTTTGAGAATTTCACTAATTAGTAAGGATTTAGTGGTTTAAAACATAAATAATAATCATTTTTTACTCAGTCTAATTTTCATCATTTTGTTGACGTTTAACAGTTAAGTAATTTATGTGTAGTATTCACGTTTATTTTTTTTAACTAGAGCTCTAGAAATTATATTTTCGTTACCCAAATATCGTACTCAAAATAATTTTACTGTGTAAAAATCGCTTAAGCTTTTTTATTGCGAAATATGTCAGGAAAATCGAAAAAGTGTTCCCTCTTGTCAGCATTAACTCCACCAGCGCTCATTTTCACAATAAAGAAAATCCAAATATAATCTGTTGCAGACTTAAGTTACTATCAGGTGTCAGGGTGCACATTAGCGCACAACCTTTATGTCCACAGGGCTGTTGCCATCTATTTCTTCTTATTTTAACCAAATTTAGCTTAAAATCATCATCCGAGACTACGTCGCATTCTTCCACTTCTTCTACAGAATTCCTAACACACATTTAATGTTATTTCCGAACATATCAATGGATGGTATCATCCAATTTGTAGTGTGAAATTATTATTAGGAAAATTTCTACGTTCACAATGTAAATTTTCTGAATTACTGAAATGGCGCCAATGCTTCTGGGAATGCCACACAGCAGACACCAATTATCTACATTAAATTGTGGATCATCCACGAATGTCCCTTATGTTGTAGACTAAGCAGACGATCTCGTTGATCTATTTCGGAAAGTACGATACCAACGTCCAACGTCTCGGTAATTCCAACAACTGCCTAGTCAGAGCTAAACCATATCTAACCAAACCAGCTAATTTTTAGCCGATAAAACAACTGTCAAGCATTATGGGAAGGGCAATTGGCTGGGTCCTACTCGGTTTTCCTACTCGGATGACTGGGATATGTGTTTCAGTAACAAAAACGCTGTTGCTATCCGTGTCACCAGAATCATGGACAGGTATGGATTTGCTCATTCCCCATTCAATTAAATCTGTAATGTCTAGGCAAAACAGAGGTATTAATTGGGAATAAAAACTAAACAAGCCTCCTTCAGAGCAGACAAGAGTTCTCTGAGTGAATCTTCGGTCCATAGAAAGTAAATAAAAAGAATAAATTCCTGTAAATCCATTATCAGGAAGGTCAAATCATTATTTGATAACAAGTTGAGAAGTAAACTCATTAATGCAACCCTGGCAGCAAAATATCCTGGTTCTTGGTAAGTCCGAGCAAAAATAATTTTACTATGTATATCTACTACCCCTTCCTTTATCTACAGAAGAGAAGTGATAAGACAGAAAAAAAACCAATACCGTGATGCACAAAAAAGGATGAAATAATTGTTGCTAGTTCTTTACAATACTAATCCAATCAGAATGGATTTAGAAAGAAGAATCACTTTTGAAGACGGTGCCAGGTTGACTTTCATTGCACTAACTCTTGCTTCGAAAATTGTTTTCATTTCTTTGTTAGCCTTATGCCCTTAATACATCGCCCCGAAAACAGGTGTTAGCACCGTCTTCAAAAGTGATTCTTCTTTCTAAATCCATTCTGATTGGATTAGTATTGTAAAGAATTAATGAAACAAAATTCCGCGAAGGAAATTAGAAAACAATATTTATTGTGAGAATATAAAGTCGATTGAAAAGAAAATTCAACAGTCCAAAGAATCGAACTCGGATCCCCCGGACGAGAGGTAGTTACTTAACTTTCTGCGCTACGAGAGAGTGTTACCACGAGATGGCTAAATATGTAAATAAGTCCTTTCAGAAATTCAGTTAAATAGTTTTCCAATTCAAAGGAATACTCTTACAGTCTACATGAGTATGCATGAAATTCCTTACCGAAGAGTTTGTAATAATTCTTTACAACATTAATCCAATCAATGAATTTAGAAGAGAAAAAAAGAAAAAAAGTCGCACTGTCCGACCCGGGGTTTGAACCCGCAATAATTAGTTCGGTAGACTTTTACGTAGACGCTATGCCAAGTCCCTATTAAGTATTTGGTGACAATAAAGACTTTTGTGATACCTTTGAAAATATTCTATCTGTTCAAGGTGTACTAAATTTACCAGTTTTTTAAGCCTACCTTCGAACTCCTTTATCAGAATTTAAAAAAAATTGCATGGGACACTACCCTTTCAAGCAAAAAAAGAAAAAAGCAAAAAAGTTATTGCGTTACAAAGTTATGCGTGAACAGGACCAAAAAAAAAACATACCTACGCGTCGAATTGATAACCTCCTCTTTTTGAAGTCGGTTAAAAATCCAAGACCAAATTATCTATATTTGCCTCAAATTCTTCTTTGTCCGAAATTTCTATCCCACCGCTGCCACCAAGTAAGGTGAGCGGAATACGACCAAAAAAATTTTACTATATCCGCTGCCCCTTCCTTTATCTATAAGGAGGAAGTGATAACAGATAGCAAATCCAAGACCAAAGTATCTATATTCGCCTAAAACTCTTCTTTGCCCAACATTTCTATCGCACCGGTGCCACCAAGTGAGGTGTGTGGAATACGACCAAGAATAATTTTACTATATCCCTTCCCCTGATAACAGAGAGCAAATCCAAGACCAACCATTTCTGTTCGCCTCAAATTCTTCTTTTTCCCATTTCTATCCTATCGCTGCCACCAAGTATAACGTGTGTAGAATACGATCAAGAAGAATTTTACTATTTTCTTTATCTACAAGGGGGAAGTTATAACAGACAGCAAATCCAAGACCAAAGCATCTCTGTTCGCATCAAATTCTTCTTTGCTCGACATTTATATTCTACCGCTGCCACCAAGTATAAGTAGAATAGGACCAAGATGAATTTCACTATATCCACTACCCCTTCCTTTATCTACATGGGGAAATTGATAACAGACAGCAAATCCAAGACCAAAGCACCTATGTTCGCCTCAAATTCTTCTTGGTACGAAATTTATATCCAACCGCTGCCACAAGGAAAAATTTTACTATATCCACTAACCCTTCCTTTATCTACAAGAGGGAATTGATAACAGACAGTAAATCCAAACCCAAAGCATCTCTGCTCGTCTCAAATTCTTCTTTGCCCGACGATTCTATCCCACCGCTGCCACCAAGTATAACGTGTGTAGAAAACGATTAAGACGAATTTTTCTTTATCTACAAGCGAGAAGTGTAAACAGATAGAAAATACAAGACCAAAGTATCCCTGTGCGCCTCAAATTCTTGTTTGTCCGACATTTCTATCCCACCGCTGCCACCAAGTATGATGCATAGAATCCGATCAAGAAAAATTTTACTACATCCACTACTCCTTCCGTCCTCCTCCTTCCTCCTTCTCTGGGGGAGAGGATACCAGACGACTTCCTAGAGTCTCTAGTCGCCTCAAATTCTTGTTTGCCGGACATTTCTACTCCACCCGCTGCCACCAAGTCTAGTGTGTGGAATACTTGGTGGCAGCGAGTGGCCCGGAAATGAGATGCTATAGAATCGGTAAGGTGTTCTTCAGGGCACACGTGCTGTATGGATACCCCAAAAAGCTCGTTATTATCAAATCCAATATATTCGTTCCAATGACTCCAAAAAAACTCTCCAACTACCGCCCTATAACAATTACTTCTATTCTCTCTAAAGTCATGCAGACGATAATAAGCAAAACGTTTACTAGAGTCTAACCTTATTCTAAATGACCAACAAACGGCTTCAGACAAATCAAATCCATTGGCGAGTGTACACTGTATCTTACAGTATACCTCAACCATCGCTGGCTTCGAGTCTGTGACTCTGGCCGTAGATATCTTCAATACTTTTGAAAAAGTCTACTCTGAAGAGATGTAAATTCCTCTTACAGACATTGGACCTGGCCCTCATATACAAATGCTATATTTATCCTCTCCTTACAACAACTCCTTACCTTTTCCCGGGGTTTTGAAAACTCCTGACTCCGCATAGGCTCCTCTATCTCTCTCACTAAACTAACTACCAGGCATTGCACCATGACTTGACCAACGACATGTACTGGTAGTGCAAAGAGTGATTGTAGAGCTTGTCATTTAAAAAACAATAGTAGGCCACTCGGCTGGAACCCACTGCAGCCTTCCCTTTTTGCGCGGTCTACAATTGGGGGGAACACAGCTACCATAATCAGTATTACCGAACTTGTACCACATCCAAGAGTGCATACGTTAGGATTATCTTCAACCCTTTGAACGCCCTCCATAACTTCCTTAACCTATCCTAACCTCTCCTATCAATTTAACTAAGCTTCCAATACGGCATAGACGCCACCTGATCAATAAGGCCAGCTAATTGCCTAAAGGGTGCTACCTAACTTGTAAACGAGCCCAAATCACAATAAATTGCAAAATTAACGTAAATCCGATACCGAAATCCTAATTCCACTCTAAATCTAAATAAAAATCCAAAATATTTGCTGATCTTAATTAATTGCCTACTTTAAGATTTTTCGACTAGTGTAAATCTAACAAGAAAATACAAATTCACTTGTTATAGAGTCAAAATCGCCCCGGGGATCAGTGAGAGCCAATGCCTTCTCTTCTTCGCTCGTCCGCGCTTAATTAATGAGTATCGAGGTTTTAATTTTCACCGGGCGGGCAAACAGCGTAATTATGCCGAAACGAGTTAATGAGGTGAGAAAAACGCAGACCCATTTGTCTCATTAAATACCCCAACGAAATGGAAATTATGTCCATGCTGCGGGGGTATTTCACCGTTAGCAATAATGGTGTTCTGTTGCTGCTGCTGCTATCAGAGTAGACCTGCTTTCTATCTAATAAAATTATTTTATGCGTCAATACATTTTGGCACAATTTACAGCGATTCGATGGTAGGCAGCGATAGGTAAGCCCAAGCACTTCTGATCACTGTAAAATAATTTGATTAACTTTGCTAATTTTATTAACACAAAAGCGTTACTCTATCTCTAACGTAAGAAAATTAACAATTTTGTAGAATATTTTAACAATTATTTTGAATGGCGACTGGTGGACCAATACCAAAAAAAAATGGCACAAAGATTTTATTCAATGTAAAACGAAGAAAAGAGTCGATCAATTTTTATTGTGTCTAAATAACAAAAGCAGCAATTTCCAAAAGGTTTCAAATTTTACTTAAAACTATTTAATTGAATTTTTATCAAAAAAGTTACTCTGTCGCCTGCATGCAGTTTTGATAAATAACACAAATATCCACTTTTAAAAGCTCCTAAGGTCCGGACACCCCGAACAACTTTAAACTTTTCAATGTTTTGTAATGAATCTGGAAAATTTCAGGACAAACTTTTACCTCAAGTTTGTGAATGTACTCTGTTTATTATGGGGTGTCCCCCCGATGATTGGAAACTAGAACTTCGCTGCACAACTTTTAGTTCGAATATATAACCAAGACCGTCCAAAGAAAATCGTTAAGGGAATAGAAACAGAACGCTCCAATGGCGGTGAAAATGTATTCCTCTTAATCTAATCAGCATTTTTATTACTTTTTCATAAAGTGGTCTGGGATTATCAGGAGTTTAATTAGTTTTCGAT